>CM038676.1:318992717-320262345 GCA_021605205.1 Aegilops longissima
TTTTAGAGCGGGTTCGAATCAAAGAGAGGTTTGGCACGATGGCAAGGTGATCCTTGTTGTAACCATCCGGGTGTTACAAATCTCCTCCACTACAAGAAATCTCGTCCGAGATTTAGGAGGTAGAAGGAAAGAGTGCGGGATATTCATCTCGAGAGGCGATCCTCGCGTTCCCGGTGGCCGTCTTGAGTGATTCGACCCTTTGGACTTTGAGAACTTGATAAGCCTTGGCGTGTGCGGCGTTCAGCTTGGTCGAGAATGCGGACGGATGCTCTTTATAGGAGAGGTCCTGTTGCAATTCGAGCACTTCATGGTCCTTTGCTCGGATTGGGTCCTTGAAGCAGCGTCGGAGTTGTGACACGTGGAACACATCGTGAACTTGAGAAGGTTAACGGAAGCTCCGGTTGATAAGCCACTTTTCCGCCTTTCGAGAATAGTGAATGGGCCAATATAGCGAGGAGCTAACTTGCCCTTGATCCCGGCGGTGAGCACCCTTCATTGGTGTAATGCGAAGATAGGCCTTTTCGCGAGTTGATAGACCATGTCCTTGTGATAGCGGTCATAATTACTCTTTTAGCCTTGTTGAGCGGTCTTGAGATTCTCGCGAATAATGCGGACTTGTTCTTGACATGTTGGATAATATCCGGACGAAGAGTGGGCGTTCCCGATTTCGACCAGTTCGGAGGGTTCGGCACTTTCGTCCATATAACACTTGAAGGGCCATCTTGAGACTAAGCAGATAGCTATTATTATAAGAGAACTCAGCATCGGAGAGATTCCTCCCATTTCTTGCGAAGGAAACAACACAAGCTTCGAAGCATGTCTTGAGAATTTGGTTGACACGTTCAACTTGCCCTTGGGACTGCGGATGAAACACGATCTTGAAAGATAAATGAGTCCCCATAGCTTCTTGAAAACTTGCCCGAATCTTGAAGTGAATAAGCTGCCACGGTCGAGCGATAACCAATGGGATACCGTGAAGTGAAACAATTCTAGACATATAGGCGTTGCAAGCTGACTAGCGATGATCGTTTCTTTGACCGCGGAAAATGAGCAACTTTAGAAAGCGGTCAATGGCGACAAGAATAGCATCATTACCTTTCTGCGATTTGGGAAATCCGGTGGCGAAGTCCATTTCAACATGGTCCCATTTCCATTCGGGAATAGAGATAGGTTGCAGAGTTCAGGCAGGCCTTTGATGTTCTGCTTTGATCTGACGGCAAGCGTCACACTCGAAACATAGCGAGCAATGTCTTGCTTCATATTAGACCACGAGAATCTCGGCGAATGTCTTGATACATCTTTGTACTGCCGGGATGGATACATAGAGGCGTATCATGAGCTTCTTTCATAACCTTACGAGTCATATTCAGGTTTTCCTTCTTACACGGCACCACTAGGCGGCCTTTGAAGTACAAGGCGCCATCATCGACAATAGTGAAGGATGAGGATTTCCTTTCTTGATGTCTTGTTTAAGCTTGTAGACTTGAGTCAAATCCTGCATTGTCTTTATGGTGCCCACGAGATCGGGTTCAACAGCCCGGTATAGAGGAACCACAGGGAACAACACGGAGATTCATCTTGCGGAACTCCGGAGGAGGGCGAAAGTGCACCGGAGGAACAATATGGAGGTTCAGCTTTCAATTCTTCAACAAGTGGGGCTGAACTTTGTGAACACGAAGGTGGTTCTTGATAAGATTTGCGGCTCAAGGCATCAGCCATTACATTAGCCTTGCTCAGGCGTATAGGAAATACCCAAATCAAAATGCTGCAACAGTCTCCATCCATCTCTGCAGCGGAGGTTCAGGTCTGGCTGAGTAAGCAGATACTTCAGACTTTGGTGGTCGGTGAAGATCTACTTAGCGATTACGAGAAGGTAATGTCGCCCTGCTTTAGTGCATGAATGCGGCAGCAAGTTCGAGGTCATGAACTGGGTAGTTCTCCTCGTGAGGCGCATAATGTCGAGAGGCATAAGCAACTACTTTGCGCTCTTGCATTAGGACACCGCCTAAACCTTGGCGAAGCGTCGCGATAAATGTGAAGTCCTTCTTAGTATCGGGAGGAGCTAGCACTGGGGCAGCCGTCAACTTGTCTTTAAGTGCTGAAACTTTCGACATTTATCATCCATTGGAATTTGGCGCCCTTATACAGCAGGTTAGTCGAGGCACGGCAATCTTGGAGAAGTTCTCGACGAATCGGCGGCAATAGTGGCGAGACCGAAAACTTCGACTTATGCGTTCTTGGAGGAGTCAATCGAGAATAGCTTGAACTCTTTCGGGGTTGGCGGCAATACCATCCTTAGAAATGACATGCCCAAGATAGGTTACTTGGGAAGCGAATTCACATTTGGAGAACTTGGCATAGAGTTGATGCTCTCGTAGCTTTTCGGCACAAGGCGAAGATGTTCAGCATGTTCTTCTTCATTCTTGGAATAGATCGGGATATCATCCGGATAAACCACGACGAACTTGTCGAGGTAATCCATGAATATATAGTTCATCGGTAGGGAGAAGGTGGCTGGAGCATTGGTTAAGCCGAAAGACATGACGGTGTACTCGTAAGAACCATAACAAGTCACGAATGCGGTCTTGGGGATATCCTCCTCACGAACACGGATCTGGTGGTAACCCAACCTCAAGTCGAGTTTGAGAACAACGACGAACCAGCCAGTTGATCATAAAGATCATTGATCCGAGGAAGAGGATACTTATTCGAATGGTAGCTTGATTTATTGGGCGGTAGTCTTGGACCAATCGGTTTGTCCCATCCTTCTTCTTAACAAAGAGAGAGGTGCTCCCCAAGGTGAGCAACTTGGGCGAATGAAGCCGCTTTGAAGAGATTTGTCGATTTCCTCCTTTAGTTCAAGGAGTTCATCGGCGGCATCTTGTAGGGTCGTTTGGCTATAGGAGTGGTGCTGGTTTCAAGTCGATGGCGAATTCGACAGCTCTAGCGGGGGAATCCTGGAAGTTCTTCAGAAAGAGCGTCTTGGAAATGCATAAGCAGCAGGAATGTTTTCAATTCCCTCGAGGGTGCGGCGTTCAATGCATTCAATGCATAGAGCCTTGCCTCGGCATCTTGAACCGATTTAGCATTGTAGCTACGATTTCATCGGAAGGGTGTAGCAGATGGGCGGTCTTAGTGGCGCAAGCGATTGGCGCGTATCGCTTTCAACCAATCCATCCCAAAATGAGGTCGATGTTAGGCGTCTTGAGGATAATGGGGAGGCATAGAATTCCAACCCTTGATTTCCACGGGGCGTCGGCGCCAACCATGGAGGTTTGACATTGTCCCAATGGGGTTTTACCACTACCGAAGAGTTCATCTCTTCACACTTAACGTCGTGCTTGTATGCAAAGTCTTGAGACATGAATGAATGCGATGCTCTGAATCGAATAAAACAGATCACAGTACTGAATTTACGAGAGTGTACCCATCACGATGAGCAGGCTGGTCTTGAGCTTCGTTCGGATCAACGTGGTTGGCTGAGCTTGCCCATAAGACTTGCCGGTGTTGTTGCGGTTACAGGTGTTTCCACGGCCAGCCTTTGGAAGGGCCGATTGATTCTGGTTACGGTTGCATTCTCTAGCACGGTGCCACTGTTGTCCTTTGAAGCACAAGCCATTATTGGGAGTGGGAGCAGGAGCTTGGGGTGGTGGAGCTGGAAGCTTATTTGCTTAGTTGTAGGCGGGGCGAGGTGTAGCATAGTTACGCCTTGAAGCGGTGCATTCGGCTGGTACATCTTGTTGGAAATCCATATCTTGCGCTTCTGCGAGGACGGGCCGAAGATGAGCCCGTGTCGCAGTTCTTGCTGTTAGAGCTCTGGTATTCCTGCGCAGACCAGTTTCGACATTGATAACTTTGTTCACCAAGGTGGCGAAATCAGCAAAGTCGTGCACTAGAAGTGCGAGCTTGATGTCGACTTGAAGACCGTCACGGAACTTCTCTTGTCTGCGTGCATCGGTTGCAATATCCTCTTGACATAGCGAGACAAGTCCAAGAACTCTCGTTGATAAACTTCGGCAGTCTTGTTGCCTTGGGTGAGATTGCGAATTCACGCTTCTTCGGTCCATGACCCTTGAGGATGAAGCGGGCACGGAAGGCAGCTTGAAGTCCGGCGGTGATGAGTGTTCCAAGCGGCGAGTCGCTGTGGCTGTCCCACCATTGAGCTGGGTCCCTTGGGAAGAAGGAAGCAAAGGTGACATAGCTGGCGGGGGCTACATCGGCAGACTCCATCTCATAGGTGATGTCACGGGCGATCATCGACATCCGATGGCTGGGTTGAGCTGCGGTACCTTATTTGGGGTTGAGCGTATGAAATCCTGCGAGTTGTTCCGTTTGGGTGCTAGTGCATATTGGGGCGAGGAACTGAGCCATCATGTTCTCCATGAACTGGCGATTCATCTCGAGCTGTTGGATCATACCAGCCATGTACTCGAGCGGTGGTGGGAAGTTGGCACCACGACCACGACCTGCTGGCCTAACCATCCTGCTATTATATAACAGGGGTAGTTCAGCATTTGAGAAATTAAGCAGGAGACAGGAATCATTCATGATGAAACATGCATAATGAATACAGCATGATGGGAACTACATAGTAGTTGGCATATCTTACAAAAGGAATCATGCATAGAGTTCGATACATAGAGTCCAATACATAGACTACTACATCACAGGCGGCACGCAGGCTCGCGGCGAATACATCAAACACTAACAAGCAAGTCTACATCAGTCCCACGCATGCTGCGGAGGTAGCTGTAGCTGAAAAGCTGAAAGTGCGGCGGTGGATAGTCCTCCACGTCGGTGACACAGGGGCGCGGATACTCAGTGCTGAATCCGGCGTCCGTGTGGCGAAAAGGGGCCAAGTGCGGAGAGTAGCCTCCCACGTCGGCCAACCGACACCCCGGGGCATCACGGTCTGGCTGGGTAGATCGCGAGAACGCGACAGCTCTCGGATCGGACAAAGGGGTGCATCGGCGTCGAGCAGGTAGAGGTGCCGACGGGTGATGTACAACTCGTGGCGAAAGAGCTCGGTTAGCTCGATCCAGCCCATCGCATGCATGCGAACAAAGTTACGATGGTGGAAGGCTCTCTGGTAGCGATGGTGTAGGCAGCGGTGTAGTAACCCTCCTCACCAACATCGAGACGCGATAGCAATGTGCCCGAAGGGGAGGTGTCCAACTCTCGATACTCTACACGAAGGCGTGTCGAGGCAGCATAAGCAGCATCGTGGACTGCCATATCGATAGTCACTCCAACACCATGTGCGGTGTGCAGCCGATGAGTGGACTCGTACTCCGAGAGTAGAGGTGGGCGATGGCGGCATCGCTGCCTCCTGGTTATAGTCTGGTACTCCTCATAGGCGGTGTACTCGGGTGCCAGCGATAACCCGATAGGTCATCATCTCGGCTAGCACGCGAGTGATCCCGAGCACCAATGGCCGTCGTGTGGCGCGACGACCTGCCTCGTGGGTTCCATCTGAAAACAAAGGCGTTTCAAAGGAGTCAAATGACGGTGGAAATTGCTCAAATACAATTCCAAAACAACTTAGGCTATATCCAACTTTGGGGTGAATGCGGTCACGGGATCCTAGTGATAGTTAGTAAAATCGTTTAACCCGAGTAGAAGAGAGTTGAGTCCCGAGTAAAGGTCGAGGAGTAAAAGATCCTAATACCACCCGATGGCGGCGTGGGCCCGTAAGGCACACAGCCAAGTTAGTAAAAGTTTTGCAATGTCTAGACTCGACTTGACCAAGGAGTGTGGAAGGGGATTCCTACGAGCGGTCGGCTCGATACCAACTTGTGACGCCCTCGATTCAATCGTACACTAATCATGCACGCAAATGTATGCGATCAAGATCAAGACTCACGGGAAGATATCACAACACAACTCTACAAATAAAATAAGTCATACAAGCATCATAATACAAGCCGGGGGCCTCGAGGGCTCGAATACAAGTGCTCGATCATAGGCGAGTCGTGGAAGCAACAATATCTGAAATCTGGACATAAGTTAAACAAGGTGCCATAAGATGGCTAGCACAAAGCGGGATCTGAGATCGAAGAGGAGGAGGCCTCCTGCAGGATCCTCCTAGGTCACTCTGAGTGCGTCGTCGGTGGGCTGCACGTAGTAGTAGGCACCTCCGGAGTAGTAGTCGTCATAGGCGGTGGCATCGACTCACAGGGCTCCATCGTCTGCAGTTGCAGCAATCGAGTAGAGGTAGGGGGAAAAGGGGAACAAGGCAACCGTGAGTACTCATCAAAGTACTACAAAACAAGGAGCTACACTACATATGCATGGATATATGTGTAAAGGCCATATCGGTGGACTGAACTGCAGAATGCCGAATAAGAGGGGGTAGTTAGTCTTAACGAAGACTACGCTCGGACACCTGTCTTGCAACAGGTAGGAGGGACGATCTGAAGTCCTCAAGTAACATCATATAGCAATAACCCTACCGGCAATCCCTGCTCATATCCACGAGCGAGGCGACCACCGTTGTATCGGCACTTGGAAGGTGTGTTTTATCAAGTATCCGGTTCTAGTTGTCATAAGCTCAAGGTACAACTCCAAGTCGTCTGTTACAAGATCACGGCTATCCGAATAGATTAACTTCCTGCGGGGTGCACCATCTTACCAAAGACGCTTGATCCCATTTGGCCCGACACACTTTCTGGGTCATGCCCGCCGCGGAAGATCAACACGTCGCAGCCCCACCTAGGCACAACAGAGGCCAACACGCGGTCTAAACCTAAGCGCGCGGGTGCAGGCCCATCGCCTCGAGCACACACTGCGTTGCGTCTGTGTGCCGAAGCAGACCTAGCCCGAGCGTTCCAGTCCAATCCGGCGCGCGCTCGTCGTGACGTCTGAAGTGCTTGGTGATACCACGGCGGGATACCCATAACTACTCCCACGTAGATGGTTAGTGCGTATAAGCTCGTAGCCAACTCAGATCAAATACCAAGACCTCGTTAAGCGTGTTAAGTAACCGCGAACGCCCGAACAGGCCAGGCCCACCTCTCTCCTAAGCGGTCCCAACACTGCCTGTCGCTCCGCCACAAAGATCCACTCATGGGTGCTCCATCGGCCGACCCGACTTTAGTCTCACATGTATCATGTATAAGTAATAGTATACACCCGTGATCAACTCCCGAGTGATCACGGCCCGATAATATATACGGCAGACGGACAAGACAATAGGGCCACAGATGAAAGTACTAGCATCCTATACTAGGCATATAGGATTGCAGGTAAGGTAACAACAGAAGTTACAAGGACAGGCTATGCAGCAGTATAGGAGTATCTGAAAACAGTAACATGCTATGCTACTCTAATGCAAGCGGTGTAGATAAGAGTAAGCGATATCTGGTGATCAAGGGGGGCTTGCCTGGTTGCTCTGGCAAGAGAGAGGGGTCAACACCGTAGTCGAACTGGCACCGCAGCAGCGTCGGTCTCGTAGTCTACCGGAGAGAAGAGGGGAAGAAACAATGAATACAAAGTAAGCAGATGCATATCGATGCATGACATGTCAAGAAGCGATGCTAGGCGTGCCCTAACATGGTATGAGGGGTCTTGGTTAGGGGAAAACATCAGGGAAGTTTTCCGGGTTTAGGGTTTTCGGCGAGGAGGCCGGAGGAAAAGTTGCAGGTTCGATAGGTTAGAGGTGTGCGGTGACGAGCGGATCATGTATCCGGATTAAATCACGTCGTTACGAGCAACTTTCATGTTGAAAATATTTTAATCCGGATTACGGATTAAAAGATATGATTTTAAAAGATTTTATTAATTTCTGGAATTTTATTAATTATTTAATTAATTTCGAAAATGCATTTATGACATCAAGATGATGTCATCTTTGGCGTCATCGATCAACAGGGTTGACTGAGTCAACCTGACAGTGGGTCCCATGTCATTCTCTAATATCTAATTAACCTAATCGAGTTAATTAACATTAGTTAATTAGGTTAATTAGTGATTAGGGTTAATTAATCGATTTAATTAATCGAGGTTTAATTAAGTTAATTAATCCTCTAATTAATTAATTAATTAATTAACATTTTAATTATTATTTTAATTATTTATCTTTCCTTTAATCCCTTTTTTGATGCAGGGCGTGGGGCCCAACGTCATAAACCCATCGAGCCTAGCGGATCGGTGAGGCGTGAGGCGGGCGCCGAATGGGAGCAGACAGGCGCTGAGGCGGCGAACCCAGTTGGCCCGAGCGCTGGCCGGGCGGAGGAGAGCGCCGGCTTGAGGCGGAAGAGGCGCCGGTGAACGGAAAGCTGCGGACGGCAGCGGTTGCCGGGCAACAATGAGCGAGCGGAGACGAGCGAGCACGGCCGTGGGGCAACAACCATAGGGGCCTTGAGACGGCCTTGGAGGCTATCGAAGCGATGGAGTCGAGCGCCGGCGGGCGAGTCTTGCCACGGCACGCCGCAGGCCTTGTGGCGGCCGGAGTGGTCGCGATGCCCGAACGGGAAGGGCCAAGGGGTTTGGCGGCCGTGGGGGGGGCGCGGCGGCAGTGGCGTCGAGTGGCCGGGCGTCGTCGGCAGAAGAGAGGGGAACTGGGGATCGGCGAGCTCACAGAAGTCTGCGCGGGTCTAGAAGTGGGCTCGGTGGGCCTTGACGGTGACCGGCGAGGCGGGTGGGGAGCGTCTTGCCCGCGACGGAGGGCGAGGGCCGATCCATGCGGCGAACCCAGCAAGGCGGCGTCGGACGAGGGGTGTCGGGACGGCGGAGTAGAGGAGGAGGAGGAGGTCCGTGAGGTCGAGGCGAGGCGCCGGCGTGGTGGCGGCAAGGGTCGCGGAGACGAGGTGGGCGGCGACTTCGGTCGAGGTCTCCTCCGATCGGATCGGGGAGGAGGAGATATTCGGGGTGGGGAAGTGAGGCTGTCGGTGGGGGGTCGGGGTGGACCGAGGGGAAAAGGAGTGAGGTGGGGGCGGTTGGGCCAATGGGCGGGTATTTGGGCCGGGCTGGCCAGTTGGGCAGGGGTTTCCTCCTCTTTTTTTTCTTTCTTTTCTTTTATTATTTTTCTTTTTTTCTGCTTTCTGTTTTAGTTTATTTAAAATGCCAAAACATTTTACATAATTTTGTGCACCCCACCATAATTAGATTTGCTATTTTAGACAACCCCCGAACATTTTTAGTTTTTGTTTTGAAACTTTTTATCTTTGCTTTTGTTTTGATTTTGTTTTAGAACGGGTTCGAATCAAAGAGAGGTTTGGCACAGTAACCGAGGTGATCACTGTTGCTTAACCATCCGGGTGTTACAACTACTGTGCCCCTTAGTGAATTTCTTGATGAACAAATTGCTAGGGCTAGAGAAAAGGAAATTATTGAATCTGAATACGATGATGAAAATATGCCTGTTATTCCTGAGGGTTATGTTTTTGATATAGAATCTTCTGCCGCTATCCTAGCTTGCAAAGATAGATATGAGCTCAAGAGGTTATTAATTAAATGGAACAAAGAATCACTTAGAGATAAAATGAAACCTGACCCTGCTTTTGCAACTTCACCTATCTGTGTTCCTGATAAGGATTATGAATTTTCTGTGGATCCAGATATAATTACTTTGGTTGAATCCGATCCTTTTTATGGCTATGAATCTGGAACTGTTGTGGCACATCTTACTAAGTTAAATGATATAGCTGCCCTGTTCACTAATGATGAGAGATCGCGTTACTTTTATATACTCAAAATATTTTCGTTCTCATTAAAGGGTGATGCTAAGACATGGTTTAATTCTCTTGATCCTGGTTGTGTGTGTAGTCCCCAGGATATGATTTATTACTTCTCTGTTAAATATTTCCCTGCTCATAAGAAACAAGCTGCTTTAAAGGAAATATACAACTTTGTGCAAATTGAAGAAGAGAGTCTCCCACAAGCTTGGGGAGGCTTCTCAAACTATAATGCTTTGCCTGATCATCCTCTTAAGAAACACTGAAATACTTGATATCTTTTATAATGGACTAACCGATGCTTCGGAGATTACGGATAGTTGTCTTGGTTCTCTTTTCAGGAAAGAACACGGATGAAGCTGAAATTCTATTGAATAATATGTTGACAAATGAAAATAATTGGGCACCTCCACAGGCAGCTCTGAGCCAACCTGCTCCAATTAATGAGCCTATTCCTAAACCAACTCCGAAGAAGAGAGGTGTTCTATTTCTCGATCCGAAGATATGCAAGAGGCAAAGAAATCTATGAAAGAAAAAAGGTATTAAAAGTGAAGGCGTTAAGAGTTTACCTCCTATTGAAGAAATACATGGTCTTAGTTTACCTTTGTCCAAGAAACATATGATCTCAATTCTTTATTCTTGAAGAACCTCCTGATCCCGATATCCCAACACAGGTAGTAAAGGTAAATTCTCTCTATAGATATGATAAAGCTGAAGTCCCTCCTACGAAAATTGCTAGTCAGTGCTTGGATGAGTTTAATAACTTTATGTTTAAGCAAGACGACTTCAATGCTTATTTTGGTAGACAATTAAAAGAAAATGCTTATAAGATTAGACGCTTGGGTGATTATATGGCTAATATTAGAGGTGAACTTAAACTTGTTAGCAAACATGCTTCTATGGTTACCACTCAAGTAGAACAAATACTTAAAGCTCAAAAAGAGGTGCTTAATGAAATGAATAGTAAGAAAAATGATTATGCTGTCAGAGTGGCTACTAGAACTGGTAGAATGACTCAGGAACCTTTGTATCCTAAAGGCCACCCTAAGAGAATTGAGCAAGATTCTCAGAGAAATAATATTGATGTTCCTAGTTCTTCTAAAAAGAAGAAAAAGAAAAATGATAGAACTGTGCAAACTTCTAGTGAACCTATTGCTGAACCACCTGATAATCCAAATGATATATCTATATACGATCTTTGAAACATAATCTGGTAATGAACATGAACCTAATGAAAATATTAATGATGGCGTTCATGATGATGCTCAACCTAGTAAGGATAATGATGTAGAAACTGAACCTGCTGTTGATCTTGATAACCCACAATCAAAGAATCAACGTTATGATAAAAGAGACTTTGTTGCAAGGAAACATGGTAAAGAAAGAGAACCTTGGGTTCAGAAACCCATGCCTTTTCCTCCAAAACCATCCAAGAAAAAGGATGATGAGGATTTTGAGGGCTTTGCTGAAATGATTAGACCTATCTTTTTGCGTATGCGATTGACTGATGTGCTCAAAACAAATCCTTATGCTAAATATATGAAAGATATCATTACTAATAAAAGGAAGATACCGGAAGCTGAAATTTCCACCATGCTTGCTAATTATACTTTTAAGGGTGGAATACCAAAGAAACTTGGAGACCCAGGAGTACCTACTATACCATGCTCCATTAAAAGAAATTATATTAAAACTACTTTATGTGATCTTGGAGCTGGTGTTAGTGTTATGCCTCTCTCTTTATATCGTAGACTTGACTTGAACAAGTTGACACCTACTGAAATATCTTTGCAAATGGCTGATAAATCAACTGCTATACATTGCCGGTATTTGTGAGGATGTGCCTATTGTGGTTGCAAAAGTTACTATTTTAACAGACTTTGTTATTCTTGATATTCCGAGGATGATAGTATGTCTATTATTCTTGGAAGACCTTTCCTTAACACTGCAGGGGCTGTTATTGATTGCAACAAAGGCAATGTCACTTTTCATGTTAATGGTAATGAGCATATGGTACACTTTCCGAGGAAACAACCTCAAGTTCATAGTATCAACTCCATTGGAAAAATTTCATCGATTATAATTGGAGGTTTTGAATTTCCTCTTCCTACTGTCAAAAAGAAATATGATATAGTTATTATAGGGGATGTGCATATCCCCGTTGAGGTAACTTAGTGTTATTCGAAATTTCTCCAGTTTCATGATTATCGAAATAAGTTTGTTAACAAGACTTGATCAACCTTGTTAGTGGATTCTTTTTGATGAGCATGAGATGGATGAAACTAGAAGCACAACCTTTTGTACCCTCTCTATACTTTCTGTTATTTAGTTGAAATAAAGTAAAATAGTATTTTTCTGTGTGTTTCGTGACTTATCCGTGCAATATAAAAATATCCCGAAAATAAAATTCCTCAGAATGACATGCCAATTTAATATGATTTTTTCAGGAATATTTGAGGATTTATTGTGCAAAAATTACCGCGGGAGGAGCTGCCACCTGGCCACGAGGGTGGAGGGCCCCCCCTTAGGGTGCGCCCCCTACCTCGTGGGCCCACGGTGGCCCTCCTCCACTTATCCCAGCACCCATCTTCTTCTTCCTCACACAAACCCGAAAAACCAACTCAAGCACGATTTCCAGCCACTTTTGCTATGATTTTTGATCTCCTTGCTCAAAGCACCTCTCATAAAACTGCTTGGGGAGATTGTTCCTTGGTATGTGACTCCTCCATTGGTCCAATTAGTTTTTGTTCTAGTGCTTTATTCTTTGCAAATTTGTGCTGCATAGGTGACCATGTTCTTGAGCTTGCATGTCAAATTTATATGGTTCCAGGTAGTTCTAATGCTTGATATAGGCTCTAGGCACTTGTAGGAGTAGTTGGTATCAGTTTTATTAAAGTTGGTTCACTTTTGTTTGAAGTTACTAAAAATTTCAGATTATTTCAGAAAAATGAAGAGACTTTTGAGGGGCTCATCGAGCCGAAGCTCAATGGATAAACAAAATGAAGAAGCTCAGAGGCCCAAATATAATTTGCCTCGTACCGCGGAGATACGGCCGTGTGAATGGCCTTCTGATAATTTCTTGACATAGGCCGGGATTTATGAGGATTTCTATTCATTGATTGAGAATGCTGGCCTCACCGACTTTGTCCGCGACCAACGTCCACAGTATCTCTTACTCACAAATACTTTTGTGCAAAACTTCTACTTTTACCCTAAGGAATCACCTCCTTCAGTAGAGTTCCATTTATATGACGTTGTGAAGAAAATGCCATTGTCTGAATTTTGCATGATCTGCAACATCCCCGAGGGTACCTTAGAGGAACCACCCGTAAGGAGTTGGAACCATTTATTAACCTTATCTACGTGGGAGAAACCAGGAAGGTTTCAGATCGAGGATCACTAGCATACATTTTCCTGTGTTACGCTATTTTGCTTTATTTGCTAGTCGATGCTTGATTGGTCGTGGGAACTGTGGGAACCTTAGCGTTCCTGATATTATTATTCTGTTCCATGGTTTATACCGCGACAACACTGTTAGTATGGGCGGAATTGTTGCTAGACGGTTGAGTCTGAACCGTACTAAGGGCCCCATCTTTGGAGGCATTTATGCTTCTCGCCTTGCTGCACATTTTAACATAGGTATTAGGCATTATGAGAAAGAAGAAAAATTGCTGCCTAATGCCTATCTAGATTATAAGAGTATGATAGCACATGATTTTCTCGTTAAGGGCAGGAATGGAGAGCTCAAATATAAGTTATACTTTGATAAACATCATCCTGAAACTATTACGCTGCCTGCTCCTTCTTTGTTTAATTTTGTAGGTGATGTCTACTACACAACCTTCTCCTTGTAGACGTTGTTGGGCCTGCAAGTGCACATGTTTGTAGGACAGTAGCAAATTTCCCTCAAGTGGATGACCTAAGGTTTATCAATCCGTGGGAGGCGTAGGATGAAGATGGTCTCTCTCAAACAACCCTGCAACCAAATAACAAAGAGTCTCTTGTGTCCCCAACACACCCAATACAATGGTAAATTGTATAGGTGCACTAGTTCGGCGAAGAGATGGTGATACAAGTGCAATATGGACGGTAGATATAGGTTTTTGTAATCTGAAAATATAAAAACAACAAGGTAACAAGTGGTAAAAGTGAGCGTAAACGGTATTGCAATGATAGGAAACAAGGCCTAGGGTTCATACTTTCACTAGTGCAAGTTCTCTCAACAATAATAACATAATTGGATCACATAACTATCACTCAACATGCAACAAAGAGTCACTCCAAAGCCACTAATAGCGGAGAACAAACGTAGAGATTATGGTAGGGTACGAAACCACCTCAAAGTTATTCTTTCCAATCAATCCGGTGGGCTATTCCTATAAGTGTCACAAACAGCCCTAGAGTTCGTACTAGAATAACACCTTAAGACACAAATCAATCAAAACCCTAACATCACCTAGATACTCCAATGTCACTCAAGTATCCGTGGGCATGATTATACGATATGCATCACACAATCTTAGATTCATCCAACCAACATAAAAGTACTTCAAAGAGTGCCCCAAAGTTTCTACCGGAGAGTCAAGAAAACGTGTGCCAACCCCTATGCACAGGTTCATGGGCAGAACCCACAAGTTGGTCACCAAAACATACATCAAGTGGCACATGATATCCCAATGTCACCACAGATAAGCACGGCAAGACATACATCAAGTGTTCTCATAAAAGACTTAATCCGATAAGATAACTTCAAAGGGAAACTCAATTCATCACAACAGAGTAGAGGGGAGAAACATCATAAGATCCAACTACAATAGCAAAGCTCGGGATACATCAAGATCGTGCCATAGAGGGAACGAGAGAGAGAACACGAGAGAGAGAGAGATCAAACACATAGCTCTTGGTACATACCCTCAGCCCGGTGAACTACTCCCTCCTCGTCATGGATAGCGCCGGGATGATGAAGATGGCCACGGTGATGGGTTCCCCCTCTGGCGGTGCGAGCGGGCTCCCAAGAGGTTTTGGTGGCTCTGAGAGGCTTGCGTCGGCAGAACTCCCGATCTATCTTCTGTTACGGAAGTTTTAGGGTATGTAGGTATATATGGGTGAAAGAATCGTCGGCGGACGAAGGGGGCCACGAGGCGAGGCGCGCCCGGGGGTGGAGTGCGCCCCACCCTCGTGAGCACCTCCTTCTTTCTGACATGCACTCCAAGTCCATCGGGTGGCTTTCCTTCCAAAATAACTTCTCCGTTGATTTTGTTCCGTTTGACTCCGTCGATATTCCTTTTCCTCGAAACACTGAAATAGGCATAAAACAACAAATCTGGGCTGGGCCTCCGGTTAATAGGTTAGTCCCAAAAGTAATATAAAAGTGGAAAATAAAGCCCAATATAGTCCAAAACAGTAGATAAAGTAGCATGGAGAAATAAAAAATTATAGATACGTTGGAGACGTATCAGTAGGACCTTATCTCGTTACGTGGGCTGCCGTCCAAGCTTACAAGAATCCTGCACCAGCCCCGGAACCGAAACCACAAGATGAGCCTCCACGACAATCTGTTTATTCTTGGGATTCAGAGATGACTGTCAGCCAGTGGCAGTCAGAGTCTTCTTCATCACAGTATGATCCCAACTATTCTTCGTCATGATCGACCCAGCTACACATACACATACGGGTATCCGCCGGGCTATCCTCGGCAATAGACCAACAGGCCAAAGCCTAAGCTTGGGGAAATCGTATTTCTCACCGACATTACATTTATGTTCACACACACTCATTGCTAGATGTCGGTGCTCATACTCTTTCTTTGTAATATCCATGCTAGCTTATTTTCTTTTCCTGCTTTCTTCTTGTGTGCTTGTTAAACCTTAAGAAAACCAAAAAATTAGTAGTAGTTTACTTTTCTGCTGTAGTAGTAGTAAGTAAAAGAAAACCCAAAAATATTTCCGTTCTTCTTTTTGCTTTTTGGGAGCTTTCCGTGTAAATAGTTTTTATTTCTTTTCTTTCCTTTGGGGGTCGATAGGAGAAGACCATGATTAAATTGTTGAAGTGGCTCTTATATGCATTATTGTTGATTTAACCCAGAGCCCATATTGCCTTGTCTTCTCTTGTTTATTGAATGCTCACAGATTCCAGCTTAGTCCAATGCACGTGCACTCTTATTATTATTCACACCGTTCGATGCGTGCAAGTGAAAACAATTATGATGATATATGATGGGTGGCGAGATGAGAATAGCTGGTATGAACTCGACCTCTTTTGTTTTTGTAAATATGATGAGTCCCTCGTTCTTGATTCAGCTTATTATGAATAAACACGTTTGCAATGACAATCAGAGATCATAAGTTTCTTGTGACATGCTTGATTAGCTATGAGTTATAAGGATTTACCTTGTGTGCCAACATGCTATTGAGATGATTATGATGTGGTATGATGGGGTGGTATCCTCCTTTGAATGATTTAAGTGACTTGACTCGGCACATGTTCACGCATGTAGTTGAAACAAATCAACATAGCCTTCACGATATTTATGTTCATGGTGGATTATATCCTACTCATGCTTGCATCCAATGTTTATTAATTTTAATGCATTTACATGGCTGTTGTCGCTCTCTAGTTGGTCGCTTCCGGTCTTTTGCTAGCCTTCACTTGTACTAAGCGGGGATCTGCTTGTGCATCAATCCTTAAACCCCAAAGTTATTCGAGATGAGTCCACTATACCTTCCTATATCGATATCTACCTGCCGTTCCAAGTAAATTTGTATGTGCCAAACTCTAAACCTTCAAATAAACATTCTGTTTTGTATGCTCGAATAGCTCATGTATCAACCAAGGCTGTCCTTATCTTCCGTGTTAGGCAGGTTATTCTCAAGAGGAGTGGACTCCGCTCCTCACTCACGAAAAATGGCTGGTCACGGGATGCCCAGTCCATGCTTTATGCAAACTAAATCAAAATTAATTGCAAACAAAACTCCCCACAGGACTGATGTATGTTAGAGACACTCGTTGTTTGAGCAAGTCATGGATTGATGCTTGTTCTTTGGAGGGAGTATAAACTTTACCATTCTGTTTGGGAACCGCCTATAATGTGTTTAGCATGGAAGATATCGCCATCTCTTAGTTGCTACGTTGACAATGAAATTATACCGCTCAAAATACAATTTATATCTATTTCAAAACCGAGCTTTGGCACCTCTACAAATCCTGCTTCCCTCTGCGAAGGGCCTATCTATTTACTTTTATGTTGAGTCATCACCCTCTTATTAAAAAGCACTAGTGGAGAACTGTGATCATTTGCATTCATCATTGTTAATTTATATTGGGTATGACTATGATTGGATCTCTTTTACCATGAATTACAATGTCTAGTCAGTCCTTGATCTTTAAAGGTGCTCTGCATTTATGTTTCTTGGTCTCGAGAAAGGGCTAGCGAGATACCATCTTGTTATATCATATTATGATTGTTTTGAGAAAGTGTTGTCATCCGAGATTTATTATTATGGCTTGCTAGTTGATTATGCTATTGATATGAGTAATTATGAGACCTGAGAATTATTGCAAATGTGGTTAGTTATGATCTTTGCTGAAAACTTGAATGCTGGCTTGACATAGTTACAACAACAAGAGACAACAGAGTTTGTAAAAGTTTTTCTTTCTTTCTTTCAGTTTGTCAACTGAATTGCTTGAGGACAAGCAAGGGTTTAAGCTTGGGGGAGTTGATAGGTCTCCATCGTATCTACTTTTCCAAACACTTTTGCCCTTGTTTTGGACTCTAACTTGTATGATTTGAATGGAACTAACCCGGACTGACGCTGTTTTCAGCAGAATTGCCATGATGTTGTTTTATGTGCAGAAAACAAAAGTTCACGGAATGACCTGAAACTCCACGGGATGTCTTATAAAAAATAATAAAAAAATCCTCGCCAAATATGAAGACCAGGGGGCCCACACCGTCACGCCCAATATGCGACCCTATCCAAAAGGAACTCAATGGTCCCACCAAGGATAGACCCGCATATTGAAACGCTTTTGCAAGGTGGATATCATTACATCAACATTACATAATAGATGGGGATACATACATAAGGCACAAATGCCACAAGAATACATCAACATCATATACAAGATCAACATCCGACTACGGATGAAACAAAAAGAAACTCAAACAACATCCACCACCGCTAGCCCAGGCTGCCGACCGGAACCTATCCCTGATCGAAGAAGAAGCGGAAGAAGAACTCCAATACAAGCAAACATCGCTCTCGCGTCATGATCATCGCAAACCTGTACACTGCAATGGTGGTGTAGTAATCTGTGAGCCACGAGGACTCAGCAATCCCATTACCATGGGTATCAAGACTAGCAAAGCTTAAAGGGAAAGGAAGGGGTAAAGTGGTGAGGTTGCAGCAGCTAAGCATGATATGGTGGCTAACATACGCAAATGAGGCGAGAAGAGAAACAAAGGCAGTCGTCAACTAGTAATGATCAAGAAGTGATCCTGAACTCCTACTTACATCGACATAACCCGAAACCGTGTTCTCCTCTCGATCAACCCGAAAAGAGACACTCACGATTCACGCTACGGTTGGTATATTTTAGAAGAGTTTGCTTCAAGTTTACTACAACGGATATCAACAAATTCCCATCTGCCACATAACCGCGGGCACGGCTTTGAAAGTTCAAACCTGCAGGGTGTCCCAACAAGCCCATGATAAGCTCTCGCGATCAACGAAGGATATTCCTTCTCCCGGGAAGACCGATCAGTCTCGGAATCCGGCTACAAGACATTTCGACAGCAATAAAACAAGACCAGCAAAGCCGCCCGAATGTGCCGACAAATCCCGATAGGAGCTGCACATATCTCATTCTCGGGGCACACGGATAAGTCAAGCTACGAGTAAAACCAACCCTCGAGTTGCCCGTGGTGGCCCCAGATCTGCTCGGTTCGGACCAACACTCGAAGAACCGGCCCGGGGGCTAAAATAAAGATGACCCTTGGGCTCCGAAACCCAAGGGAAAAAGGGCATAGGTGAGGCAAATGGTAAAACCAATGTTGGGCCTTGCTGGAGGAGTCTTATTCAAAGCGAACTGTCAAGGGGGTCCCATAAATCACCCGACCGCGTTAGGGACGCAAAATCCGGGAACATAAAACCGATATGACAGAAACTAGGGTGGCAAGAGTGGAACAAAACACCAGGCATAAGGCCGAGCCTTCCACCCTTTACCAAGTATATAGATGCATTAATTAAACAATAGATATTGTGATATCCCAACAAGTAAACATGTTCCAGCAAGGAACAACATCTCCATGTTCCAACAAGGGACAAACTTCATCTTCACCTGCAACTAACAACGCTATAAGAGGGGCTGAGCAAAGCGGTAACATAGCCAAACAACGGTTTGCTAGGAAAGGTGTCAAAGGTTAGAGGCTGACATGGCAATTTGGGATGGCTTGAGGAACAAGTGATAGGTAGCGCAGCATAGCGATAGAACGAAACAACTAGCATAGCAATGATAGTAGTGAGATCCAGGGTAGCGGTCATCTTGCCTGAAATCCCGCAAGGAAGAAGAACGAGTCCATGAAGAAGATGAAGCCACGAAGAGCGAACCAAGCGTATCTGAGCGAATCCTCACGATCATAGCAAACAGGAACTAACAAGAAGAAGCACACAACAAGGTAAACACACCACATATAGACAAGACAAGATGCACAACAAACATGATGCATGACAAAGCTACATGAAGCTACTCATGGCAAGAGATGATGCAAACAAGAACAACACATCAAAGCAAGTTTAAATGAGGCCGGAAACAACATATAACAATTCCGGTAAGTCCTCATATGCAAATTTCGAAATTGGTCCAGATCTAAATAACTTTATGTTAAAGTTGTTAAACAGCAAGTTAAGATGCACCACAATGATCTACACGAAAATCTAGTCAAGTTACATATAAAGTTCATTAAATTCGGAGCTACGGCCTAGAAGATATGAGCAAAACAAGATAAGCATGGCATTGATGCAAAATGCATACAAACATCAAGCAAACACCTCAAAACAAGGGTGCAACATGATAATATGAAACTACATGCAAAATCAAGCAAGTTTCATATAGAGCACACTCAAAACGGAGCAACGGTTCAACACATACACCCTATACAAGTCTATGACAACAATCTGTCCAAAACAGCAACTAGGCATATTGCAAGCATCAAAACAACAAGCTACAGCACCTCAACATAATAACAAAAGGCATGGGCATGATGTACAGGTAAAGCATGACAAAACATGAACACTGAGCTATCTCCAGAAACAACTAGAACATGCTCAAAATGACATGGCAAGATTGCATATAATAACAGTTTCAGGCATTGGCAGAAATAACATCAGGTTGCAATGTTTAGAGCTATGAAACAACATGTTACAGGAACTTATCATGGCAAACAAAGGCATGGCATGGATCTACTCAAAGCATATAACAAAAGTCCCTTACTGACCATAAGCCAAAAAGGATCAGAAAATATGATGGCACCCATGTAAACATGGCAAGTTATATTACATATTTAAACATGGCAGGAACAACGATAAGTAGGCATGTTGGTGAGCTTGAACCACTCACCACAGAGCAATACATGAAAAACTAAGCATACACCCATCAAGAAGACATGGCATAGAAGCTATACATGGCAAGAACAACATCATAGCATGCAAGGATCAACTACAACAACCTTGGCAAAATGGA
This sequence comes from Aegilops longissima, assembly GCA_021605205.1. Taxonomy (NCBI): domain Eukaryota; kingdom Viridiplantae; phylum Streptophyta; class Magnoliopsida; order Poales; family Poaceae; genus Aegilops; species Aegilops longissima. Next base: position 319,013,132 of record CM038676.1, read on the forward strand.
ATAACATGTAAACAACCTGCCAGAAAACATTTTGTAGCAAAAGTAGAGCTCGATTGACTCAAGCTATGGCACTCCATAATTGCAAACAAAGGCATGGATGGATAGATCATAACCATATGTTAAAAACATCCGTACTGAAGTATTTCAAAATATGCATGAATCTCTCGGTAGCATCAAGTTAACTTGGCATCAAAATATCAGCAAAACAGGGCTGAAATCAGCAACATCAGGAAGCCTACTTTGCATGCTTGTGCAAGTCACCACATAGATCACAAAAATACATGGCATACACCCCTGGAAATATGGCATGGCATATTACAAAACACATGTAGGACTCAAATTCATAGGGTGCACACATCAATCATAGCAAAAATAACAAAAGTGCATGTTCTGTTAAGAAACAGAAACTAACATAACATAGCCCTCTTCTAACAGAATTTATGGCATTAATATGAGCTCAAATGAAAATGATTCAATGAGATGAAACGATCTACTCTTCGAGACGAACAATTTGACATATTACACGCACGAAACGGAGCAATATACAGAGAGTTATGATGCGATGAAAATGCAACAAAATGCAACAATTTCGGGGACTTAGTGGAATTTTGGGGAGGGGAAAGTCAACCATCGGCACGGGTTGCGAGGACGGCCGGGATCCTCGCCGGAGACGACAGTGGCGGCGGTCGGAGTTGGGGAAAGGGGCCGGGGTGGCGGATCCGGTCGCTCCTCGACCGGATCCGGCCGGAGTTGACGAGGGCGAGGGCCGGCGGGCAAGGGGAGGCGAGGCGAGCTCGCGGAGCTCATGAGGGCGGCCGAGTCGACCGGTGGGGAGCCTGAGGCAGCCAGGCCGGCGCGGCAGCGGCGGCCGAGGCACGGCGGCCGGGCGGCGAGGCCGGGCGGGAGCCGGCGGGAGCGCGGGCGGCCGCGTGATCGCCCGGCGGCCGAGGCGCGGGCCCGGCCGAGGCCGGCGGCGGGGGGCGGGCACACCACCCATGGGCGGCGGCGCCGCCCAGGCCGGGCCGGCGGGCATGCGGCAGCCATGCCGCGGGAGGAGGCGGAGGGCCACGTGGCGAGGCCGGGTTGGCGAAAAGTCTTGTGGCGCGGGTTTGTCCGGACGGCGGCGGACATGTCCGTGAGCGCGGAGGCGATTTTAGGGTTTGAAGTTTGACCGCAATTTGGAGGGGAGGTGTTTATATAGGTAGAGGGAGCTAGGAGACTCCAAATGAGGTGCGGTTTTGCCACGATCGTGATCGAACGACCGAGAGCATGGAGGGGAGTTTGCTGGGTTTTGGGCCACTTTGGAAGGGGTGTTGGGCTGCACACAAAAGAGGCCTTTGCGGTTACCCGGTTAACCGTTGGGGCATCAAACGACCTCCAAATGATCCGAAACTTGACTGGCGGTCTACCGGTGCTATACCAAGGCCGCTTGACAAACCTCGGGGCATTCCGAGAATGTTTAACACCCGCACATGAAAAGAGGTAAAAGGGGGCGCCGGGGGACATAGGAGTGCCGGATTGGAAAACGGACAACGGGAAAAATGCTCGGATGCAAGAGACGAACATGTATGCAAAATGAAATGCACATGATGACATGATATGAAATGCATATGATGACATGGCAAAGCACAACATGCAAGCAACTGACATGGAAACAACGACGAATAACTGGCGGACACCTGGCACATCGAATCCGGGGCGTTACAACACTCCTCCACTAACAAGAGATCTCGTCCCGAGATCTTAGGACCGAGACGGAAGAGAAAAAGGGATGAGGTGAAACAAGAACTCAAAGAAGAAGCAAAGAATCGAGAGCACTCGAGAAGAAGAGAGGAACGATGAGAATGACGAGAATCGAAGGCTCACGGAATCAGATAGACTATGAAATAACTCGTTCTAACCGGAGTGGCTAGAATGAGAAAAGAAACGAATAAGACTGAAAGGATTTAGGCAGCACACCGGTTGAACAAGGAAAGACTAGAACATGAACTTGAGAGGATGGAATGATACTTGATGAAATGAATATGCAGTGCCTCCGGAAGAATTGAAAGAGAATGAAAAGAACTTAGAAGGAAGGATTGACTGGAGTTGTTGAGAAAATCAACAACGAAAAGAATAAGATTGTTGTGGATTTATGGATAACCTCTCGAAATTATGAGGTGATAACCCACCACAAGCGGAAAAGATTGAATAGCTGAGAAGAACGAAGAAATGCAAAACTCCACTTCAAAAGAATACGGAGAATTAATTGCACTTCGAGACGCGAGAAGAAAAGATACTTGAACTCCGCCAACAAAATCTTGATGAACTCTTGAAGAATGAATTAAATCGTGAAAAACCACCATGAAGGGCTCCGGTAACAAAAGGATGATGAGATACAATTGAAGGCTGGAAAGAATAAGGATTAAGCCTGCGATGATTTAGATGGAGGTTCCGACGAGATGGCCAAGGAAACTTTGAACTCCGGGAAAGAAAAGATGAAAAGACTTGGAAATAGAATTTATTCATCAAGAACAAACTCCGAAGGAGGGGATTAATCATTTGGATGAAATAAGAATAAGATTTATTGTATGATTATATCCTTCATCAAATTAAATTGATGGCAAGCAATGGATTTGGCATAATACTTATTCTTCTTGAAAAGGATTTAAGGGGAAACATCGCACAAAACTTGAGAAAGTCTTCATGAACCACCGGTAGGATTGGACAGAACGAATGAATTAAAATGATATTGATGGAAAAAGAATCTTGAACGAACCACCGTTAGAAATGAAAATGAACGAAGAGAAGAGAACGAATCGCCGGAAAGAATTAGAAACCACGAAGATACTTGAGGGAAAATTAGAGACAAGAGAACGAAGAGATCTCGAACTGATTGACGAATGCTTGAACTAAGCACCGGAAGAATATTGAGACGAACGAGGGCCCCCTACCTCGTGGGCCCCCTGGAGACCCTCCGACGCCAACTCCAACTCTATATATTCTCTTTCGGAGAGAAAAAATCAGGGAGAAGATATCATCGCGTTTTACGATACGGAGCCGTCGCCAAGCCCTAAAACCTCTCGGGAGGGCTGATCTGGAGTCCGTTCGGGGCTCCGGAGAGGGGGATTCGTCGCCGTCGTCATCATCAACCATCCTCCATCACCAATTTCATGATGCTCACCGCCGTGCGTTAATAATTCCATCGTAGGCTTGCTGGATGGTGATGGGTTGGATGAGATTTATCATGTAATCGAGTTAGTTTTGTTAGGGTTTGATCCCTAGTACCCATTATGTTCTGAGATTGATGTTGCTATGACTTTGCTATGCTTAATGCTTGTCACTAGGGCCCGAGTGCCATGATTTCAGATCTGAACCTATTATGTTTTCATGAATATATGTGAGTTCTTGATCCTATCTTGCAAGTCTATAGTCACCTACTATGTGTTATGATCCGCAACCCAAGTGACAATAATCGGGACCACTCCGGTGATGACCATAGTTTGAGGAGTTCATGTATTCACTATGTGCTAATGCTTTGTTCGGTTCTCTATTAAAAGGAGGCCTTAATATCCCTTAGTTTCCAATAGGACCCCGCTGCCACGGGAGGGTAGGATAAAAGATGTCATGCAGGTTCTTTTCCATAAGCACGTATGACTATATACGGAATACATGCCTACATTGCATTGATGAATTGGAGCTAGTTCTGTGTCACCCTATGTTATGACTGTTACATGATGAAGCGCATCCGGCATAATTATCCATCACTAATACGGTGCCTACGAGTTTTCCATATACTGGTTTACGCTTATTTACTTTCCCGCTGCTACTGTTACAATCACTACAAAATACCAAAAATATTTACTATTGCTTGCACAACTCTTTTGTTACCATTACCACCACTATCATATTACTGTGCTACTAAACACTTTGCTGCAGATACTAAGTTTCCAGGTGTGGTTGAATTGACAACTCAGCTGCTAATACTTGAGAATATTCTTTGGCTCCCCTTGTGTCGAATCAACAAATTTGGGTTGAATACTCTACCCTCGAAAACTGTTGCGATCCCCTATACTTGTGGGTTATCAGAATGCAGTTTTGACATCCATCTGCCAAATTTCATAATCATAAAATGCGGCAATCGCTAACATGATTCGGACAGACTTAAGCATTGCTACGGGTGAGAAGGTCTCATCGTAGTCAATCCCTTGAACTTGTCAAAAACCTTTTGCAACAAGTCGAGCTTTGTAGACAGTAACATTACCGTCAGCATCAGTCTTCTTCTTGAAGATCCATTTATTCTCAATTGCTTGCCGATCATCGGGCAAGTCAACCAAAGTCCACACTTTGTTCTCATACATGGATCCCATCTCAGATTTCATGGCTTCAAGCCATTTTGCGGAATCTGGGCTGACCATCGCTTCTTCATAGTTATTAGGTTCATCATGATCTAGTAGCATGACTTCGAACAGGATTACCGTACCACTCTGTGCGGATCTTACTCTGGTTGATCTATGAGGTTCAAGAACAACTTGATCTGAAGTTCCATGATCATCATCATTAACTTCCTCACTAATTGGTGTAGGTGTCACGAAACGGTTTACGTGATGAACTACTTTCAATAAGGGAGCAGGTACGATTACCTCATCAAGTTCTACTTTCCTCCCACTCACTTCTTTCGAGAAAACTCCTTCTCTAGAAAGGATCCATTCTTAGCAACGAATGTCTTGCCCTCGGATCTGTGATAGAAGGTGTACCCAACAGTCTCCTTCGGGTATCCTATGAAGACACATTTCTCCGATTTGGGTTCGAGCTTATCAGGTTGAAGCTTTTTCACATAAGCATCGCAGCCCCAAACTTTAAGAAACGACAACTTTGGTTTCTTGCCAAACCATAGTTCATAAGCCGTCGTCTCAACGGATTTTGATGGTGCCCTATTTAACATGAATGCAGCCGTCTCTAAAGCATAACCCCAAAACGATAGTGGTAGATTGGTAAGAAACATCATAGACCGCACCATATCTAATAAAGTACAGTTATGACGTCTGGAGACACCATTACGCTGGGGTGTTCTAGGTGGCGTGAGTTGCGAAACTATTCCGCATTGTTTCAAATGAAGACCAAACTCGTAACTCAAATATTCTCATCCACGATCAGATCGTAGAAACTTTATTTTCTTGTTACGATGATTTTCCACTTCACTCTGAAATTCTTTGAACTTTTCAAATGTTTTAGACTTATGTTTCATCAAGTAGATATACCCATATCTGCTCAAATCATCTGTGAAGGTCAGAAAATAACAATACCCGCCGCGAGCCTCAACACTCATCGAACCATATACATCAGTATGTATTATTTCCAATAAGTCAGTTGCTTGCTCCATTGTTCCGGAGAATGGAGTTTTAGTCATCTTGCCCATAAGGCATGGTTCGCAAGCATCAAGTGATTCATAATCAAGTGATTCCAAAATCCCATCAGCATGGAGTTTCTTCATGCGCTTTATACCAATATGACATAAACGGCAGTGCCACAAATAAGTTGCACTATCATTATTAACTTTGCATCTTTTGGCTTCAATATTATGAATATGTGTATCGCTACGATCGAGATCCAACAAACCATTTTCATTGGTGTGTATGACCATAGAAGGTTTTATTCATGTAAACAGGACAACAATTGTTCTCTAACTTAAATGAATAACCGTATTGCAATAAACATGATCAAATCATATTCATGCTCAACGCAAACACCGAATAACACTTATTTAGGTTCAACACTAATCCCGAAAGTATAGGGAGTGTGCGATGATGATCATATCAATCTTGGAACTACTTCCAACACACATAGTCACTACACCCTTAACTAGTTTCTGTTCATTCTGCAACTCCTGTTTCGAGTTACTACTCTTAGCAACTGAACTAGTATCAAATACTGAGGGGTTGCTATAAACACTAGTAAAGTACACATCAATAACATGTATATCAAATATACCTATGTTCACTTTGCCATCCTTCTTATCCGCCAATTACTTGGGGTAGTTCCGCTTCCAGTGACCAGTCCCTTTGCAGTAGAAGCACTTAGTCTCAGGCTTAGGTCCAGACTTGGGCTTCTTCACTCGAGCAACAACTTACTTGCCGTTCTTCTTGAAGTTCCCCTTCTTCCCTTTGCCCCTTTTCTTGAAACTAGTGGTCTTGTCAACCATCAACACTTGATGTTTTTCTTGATTTCTACCTTCGCCGATTTTAGCATCGTGAAGAGCTTGAGAATTGTTTTGTCATCCCTTGCACATTATAGTTCATCACGAAGTTCTAGTAACTTGGTGATAGTGACTAGAGAACTTTGTCAATTACTATCTTATGTGGAAGATTAACTCCCACTTGATTCAAGCAATTGTAGTACCAAGGCAATCTGAGCATATGCTCACTGATTGAGCTATTCTCCTCCATCTTTTAGACAAAGTACTGTTAGAGGTCTCATACCTCTCGACACGGGCATGAGTCTGAAATACTAATTTCAACTCTTGGAACATTTTATATACTCCATGACATTTCAAAGACGTCTTTGAAGCCCCAATTCTAAGCCGTAAAGCATGGTGCACTAAACTATCAAGTAGTCATCATATCGAGCTTGCCAAACGTTCATAATGTCTGCTTTTGCTCCTGCAATCGGTCTGTCACCTAGCGGTGCATTAAGGACATAATTCTTCTGTGCAGCAATGAGGATAATCCTCAGATCACGGATCCAATCCGCATCATTGCTACTAAATTTTTTCAACATAGGTCTCTCAAGGAACATATCAAAAATAAAACAGGGGAGCTAAACGCGAGCTATTGATCTACAACATAGATATGCTAATACTACCAGGACTAAGTTCATGATAAATTAAAGTTCAATTAATCATATTACTTAAGAACTCCCACGTAGATAGACATCCCTCTAATCCTCTAAGTGATCACGTGATCCAAATCAACTAAACCATAACTGATCATCACGTGAAATGGAGTAGCTTTCAATGGTGAACATCACTATGTTGGTCATATCTACTATATGATTCACGCTCGACCTTTCGGTCTCAGTGTTCCGAGGCCATATCTCCATATGCTAGACTCGTCAAGTTTAACCTGATATTCTGCGTGTGCAAAACTGGCTTGCACCCGTTGTAGATGGACGTAGAGCTTATCACACCCGATCATCACGTCGTGTCTGGGCACGACGAACTTTGGCAACGGTGCATACTCAGGGAGAACACTTTTATCTTGAAATTTAGTGATATATCATCTTAGAATGCTACCGTCAATCAAAGCAAGATAAGATGCATAAAAGATAAACATCACATGCAATCAATATAAGTGATATGATATGGCCATCATCATCTTGTGCTTGTGATCTCCATCTCCTAAGTACCGTCATGATCATCATCGTCACCGGTGCGACACCTTGATCTCCATCGTAGCATTGTTGCTGTCTCGCCAATCTTATGCTTCTCGACTATCGCTACCGCTTAGTGATAAAGTAAAGCATTACAGGGCGATTGCATTGCATACAATAAGCGACAACCATATGGCTCCTGCCGATTGCCGATAACTTCGGTTACAAAACATGATCATCTCATACAATAAAATATAGCATCACGTCTTGACCATATCACATCACAACATGCCCTGCAAAAACAAGTTAGGCGTCCTCTACTTTGTTGTTGCAAGTTTTACGTGGCTGCTACGGGCTTAGCAAGAACCGTTCTTACCTACGCATCAAAACCACAACGATAGTTTGTCAAGTTGGTGCTGTTTTAACCTTCGCAAGGACCGGCATAGCCACACTCGGTTCAACTAAAGTTGGAGAAACCGACACCCGCCAGCCACATGTGCAAAGCACGTCGGTAGAACCAGTCTCGCGTAAGCGTCACGTGTAATGTCGGTCCGGGCCGCTTCATCCAACAATACCGCCAACCAAAGTATGACATCTTTGGTAAGCGGTATGACTTATATCGCCCACAACTCACTTGTGTTCTACTCGTGCATATAACATCAACGCATAAAACCTGGCTCGGATGCCCTTTGTTGGGGAACGTAGTAATTTCAAAAAATTCCTACGCACACGCAAGATCATGGTGATGCATAGCAACGAGAGGGAGAGTGTTGTCCACGTACCCTCGTGAGACCGGCGCGAAGCATTAGCACAACACGGTTGATGTAGTCGTGCGTCTTCACGATCCGACCGATCAAGTACCGAACGTCACGGCACCTCCGAGTTCAGCACACGTTCAGCCCGATGGCGTCCCTTGAACTCCAATCCAGCCGAGTGTTGAGGAGAGTTTAACAAGACGACGGCGTGGTGGCGATGTTGATGTTCTACCAACGCAGGCTTCGCCTAAGCACCGCTACAGATATTATCGAGGTGGACTATGGTGGAGGGGGCACCGCTTGCGGCTAAAAGATCAAACGATCAATTGTTGTGTCTTTGGGGTGCCCCCCTGCCCCCGTATATAAAGGAGCAAGGGGGAGGCCGGCCGGCCCTCTATGGCGTGCCCCCAAGAGGGTAATCCTACTAGGACTCCAAGTCCTAGTAGGTTTGTAGGACCTTGAAGTATGTCTAGAGGGGGGGGGGGTGATTAGACTACTTGACCAATTAAAAACTTAACCTTTTCCCAATTTTAGACTTTGGCAGATTTTAGCTACCTTTGAGCAAGTCAAGCAATCTACACACAATTCAAGCAAGCATGCAAATAGTATATAGGCAGCGGAAATTAAAGCATGCAACTTGCAAGAATGTAAAGGGAAGGGCTTGGAGAATTCAAATGCAATTGGAGACACGGATGTTTTTGTCGTGGTTCCGATAGGTGGTGCTATCGTACATCCACGTTGATGGAGACTTCAACCCACGAAGGGTAGCAGTTCTTGTGAGTCCACGGAGGGCTCCACCCACGAAGGGTCCACGAATAAGCAACCTTGTCTATCCCACCATGGCCGTCGCCCATGAAGGGGACTTGCCTCACTATCGGTAGATCTTCACGAAGTAGGCGATCTCCTTGCCCTTACAAACTCCTTGGTTCAACTCCACAATCTTGTCGGAGGCTCCCAAGTGAAACCTAGCCAATCTAGGAGACACCACTCTCCAAGAAGTAACAAATGGTGTGTTGATGATGAACTCCTTGCTCTTGTGCTTCAAATGATAGTCTCCCCAACACTCAACTCTCTCTCAGGATTTGGATTTGGTGGAAAGAAGATTTGAGTGGAAAGCAACTTGGGGAAGACTAGAGATCAAGATTCTTGTGGTTGGAATGGAATATCTTGGCCTCAACACATGAGTAGGTGGTTCTCTCTCGAACTGGTAAGTTGGAAGTGTAGGTTTGTTCGATGGCTCTCTCCATGAATGAAGAGGAGGTGGAGGGTATATATAGCCTCCACACAAAATCTAACCGTTACACACAATTTACCAAACTCGGTGGGACCGAATCATCAAACTCGGTCGGACCGATTTAGTAAACCTAGTGACCGTTAGGGTTTTCGGTGGGACTGACATGCAACTCGGTAGGACCGATATGATTAGGGTTAGGGCATAACGTAATCTCGGTGAGACCGATTACACAAACTCGGTGAGACCGATTTTGGTAATTAGCTAACCAGAGAGTTGGTCAGGTAAACTCGGTGGGACCGATTTTGGTAATTAGCTAACCAGAGAGTTGGTCAGGTAAACTCGGTGGGACCGATTCGCTCTTTTGGTGAGACCGAAAAGTTACGAAAGGGAAACAGAGAGTTTACGTTGCAATCTCGGTGGGACTGATCGCTCACTTTGGTTAGACCGAAACGTTACGAAGGGAAACAGAGAGATTACAATCCCATCTCGGTGAGACCGAGATCCCTATCGGTGGGACCGATTTGCCTAGGGTTTGTGGCAGTGGCTATGACATTTGAACTCGGTGGCGCCGGATAGAAAGAATCGGTAGGGCCGAGTTTGACTTTAGGTTTAGGTCATATGTGGATGTGAGAAAGTAGTGGAGGGTTTTGGAGCATATCACTAAGCACATGAAGCAAGAGGCTCATTAAGCAACACCTCATCCCTCCTTGATAGTATTGGCTTTTCCTATAGACTCAATGTGATCTTGGATCACTAAAATGTAAAATGTAGAGTCTTGAGCTTTTGAGCTTGAGCCAATCCTTTGTCCTTAATATTTTGAGGGATCCACTTTCATCATCCATGCCATGCCATTCATTGAGCTTTCCTGAAATATTTGTCTTGGAATAACATTAGCTCAATGAGCTATATTTTGTTATGAATTACCAAAACCACCTAGGGATAGTTGCACTTTCAATCTCCCCCTTTTTGGTAATTGATGACAACATATAGATCAAAGCTTCGACAAATGATAATAAGATTGAAAAACATCGTCGCTTTGAGAAGTATGTGATAAGCAAGAGCTCCCCCTAACTTTGTGCATATTTCAAGATTTGCTTTGGACTGCAAATGCACAAGGAATTAGGCTCATGGGTTACTCTTCCATGTCACATACATCTTGGTGGAGCGCTCAAAATAATAAAGATTGAATACATGCACTCATCACCAAGCAAAGTGAATGATCATATAAGGATAAGTAAGATAATAACATATAACAAGCATAAGTGTAGCTTATGATCAAACACATGATCATCAATGTCTCACGGTAATTGCATAGTATCTCAAGCAATCAAAAGCAAACAAAGTTCAACCAAGAAGACAAGAGAGAACAAAAGCAGCAAATCTCTCTCTCGAAGCCTATGATCTATACATTTTCTCCCCTTTGGCAACAAGTTACCAAAAGTTCCTAGAAAATGCATAGGACTATATCGTCTCTCGTGGCTTGGTCTTCTGCTGGTGGCGTGAGATGGCTCCTTGGGCGAAGACTTGAGAGATGTGGAAGGCGCTGAAGGAGTTGGTCTTTGGAGCTGGTTGTCTTTGGAGCTGTAGCTGGAGCTGATGAAGTAACTCGGTGGTGTGCTGGCTCTGCAGCTGATCTTTGAGCTCGAGGCACTCTGCAAATGCATCGCTTGTTGTCCTGCCCTTCCTCTCCTGCATGTCATCCTGTAGCTGCTCCACAACCGATGAATCTCGATTACTTTGACATCAAGATCATAGAATTTTTGTTCCATGATTCTTTCCAAGCTCTCCTGGTTTTGAGTTAGGGTGGCCAACCCCTTCTCAATCCGCAGAGTTGATGCTATCAAGTAACCAAGCTGCTCCTGCTTGTTCTTTAGAAAGTACTCAGATGCCTCTGCTTGAGTTGGCATCTTGGCAGCCTTCTCTTTCCTTGCCTTCTCCTTCTTCTCTTGAGCTTGTACTTATGATGGTTCATTCTCAGTCATGACAACTTGATTGTCCTCAAATTCAGGATAGAGAACCATGTGTTCCTTATCCAACAGATACTTCCCTGTGCCCATCTTTGAGTTAATCAACTCCACGAATCTGGGGCATATCCACAACTCCTCTTTTGCTCTGCTTTGTCCTCTTGATAGTTTCAACTATGAGGCTCATGACCTTGAATTTCTGGGGCACATCAAAAATGTGAAGCAAATTAATTGCATGCCCTCTGATCATGTTGTGGTCACCTGATTTGGGCAACAGAGTGTGCCTTAGGATCCAGTTGATCGTAGGCAGCCCTGACAGAAGAAAATGAACTGATCCAAACTTGAAAGTCTCAAGTGCGTCATCAGGGGTCTCCTTGTACATCTGTGACATTGAGTTATGATCCATTTTCTTCTTGGCATAAATGTCCAAGTTGTTTTCACTCTCCTTGGGGGCATTGATCAGACTTGCCCATTCCTCTATGGTTGATTGGTATCTCGTTCCTTCAGACATCCAAACTATCCTGCCATCTGGATAGAAATGTGTTGTGGAGTAGAATTGCATAATGAGCTCGTCATTCCAGTTTGTGAGCTTCTGCCCAACAAAATCTGCAACTCCACACGCACTGAAGCTGTCATACACTCCAGGATAGTGTTCTGCATTCTCCTGAATGTAGGTCCAGTCGACCCACCTCATATCACAAACTATGGGCTTCTTATCCAATAAGATGGTCTCATAGAAGTCCTGCTGCTCCTCGTGTGGAACCTGTAATCTACAACAGTCCTTGTCCTGGTGGCATATGGATCTGACTCTCTCCATAGCCTCAACCCTAGTTCTCTCCTGATCTTCATGTTCTCAGCCACATGATGAGCATCATTGTGGTCTGGAATCTTGGGTTTGAGCTTCCTTAAGACCTGCCCTTCTTCATCTTCCTCAGCAGCAACATCAGGCATTGGGGCCTTGTTCTTCTTAGCTGCTGGTATACTCCTGGTATTCCTCTTTGGTGTGCTCTTGGGCTTGGGGGCAGCTTTGGGTTTTGAAGTTGCAGCCCCTGAATCACCGATCAACTTTTGTGCCTTGGGTGCTGGTTCAGCAACCTCTTCTTCTTCCTCTTCCTCCATCATAGAAGGCTTCCCAATCACTCTGGCCATGGTCTTCTTGACCCTTTCCTTCCTTTTCTTTCCTTCAGCAGCAGGCTCTTTGGGTTGGGATTCCAAAGAAGCTTGAGTGGAGACTCTGGCTTTGGACATTGGTTGTCTACCTGCAGGCCTTTTGATCTTCATGCCCGGCTTTACTGCAGTTGAGCTGTACTCCTTCTTGAGCACTTTCTTCTTTGAACTTGCCTCATCCTCAAGCGCCACATAATCCTCATCCTCGGACTCTGAGGTCTTCTTCTTCCTTGTCCTTGTGGCAGCCTTGGGCAGATTCTTTGGGAGTGCTTCGCTCCCTCATCTGAGCTGCTAGAGGGACTAGTGCCCTCACTCATGTGAATCTGCTCTTTTGACTTGTTCTGGCTGTCACTTTGGTCTGACATGCTGCACACACTGAGTGCTGACCCTGTGAATAGTTATAGATGAGGTAGAGTTGATGAGCATCACAAAATGCAGAGATTTTTGCAAAAGAATGATTCAAAAAACTTAGTTTTAGTTTTCCATAGAAAGCATTTCGGATCTACCGATTTTCAAACTCGGTGATACCGAAGCAGTTTTGGAACCTAAACTAGTGAACTCGGTCGACCGAGTCACGGTTCGTGGCACTGAGACTGCTAGGGTTTCACAAAGTTTTAAAATCGGTCACACCGATTTGTAATTCTCGGTCAGACCGAGACTTACTAGTGCAATGGCGTTAGCCAAATCGGTGGGACCGAGTTTTTCAACTCGGTGGGTCCGAGATGGTTTCGGCAGAAACCTAACCCTAAATTTTCGAATCACACCTATTCTAAGGATCGTTTTGACTGGATAGAAGTGTTTCAATCGTGGCAAGATGCATTACGAACACAATGTGCTGAGAATCAGACGAGGATAGCACTGTGATCGAGTTCATACCCTAGTTCGGTGGTGAACTCGCTATGGCGGCAACGACGGAGAAGAATTCCGTTGACGGCGGCGGAGACCAGCGACAGGAGGCGGCTGGCGACAAGGTCGACGATCCGTAGACCTAGTAGGCAGAGCGAGCTATGCACGGGTGAGGAGTTTCGGAGAAAGTTCTCCAAAATTTGCCCGTGAGAATATATAGCCCGACACTGTCGGTGTGACCGAGTGGAACAACTCGGTGGCACCGAGATGCATAACTGATATGATTCTGACAACTCGGTGTGACCGAAGTTCAAATCGGTTGCACCGAGATGAAAACCTAGATCGACTTAGTGATCTCGGTATGACCGAAATGGAGGAATTGGTCAGACCAAAAATCACAAAGAAGTTTTGGAAGTTTAAGTCTATGACGAATCAGGGACTCCGAGTGCTCCTCACACAGAGTGGTTCGAATCTGACTTGATCAAATTTTGTGATGTAGCATGAATAGAGTTTGAGACGAGAAAAGCATAGATAGATAGAGAAGGTTCTTAGGCATTCTTGTCCATCCACTTGGCCAAAGAAAAAGAAGCCAATCAATCAAAACAACAAGTGGATGTCCTCGAATGAGTAAAATATGCATCCAACATGCTGACACAATAAAATGATAAATGAAATATGTGACAAATCATGCACAACCAATTCTAGCATCTATCAAACAGTTGGCGATGACTAGGTCATCTATATATGAGTATATTGACTTAGGAGTCAAATGAGAACATTTGATCATAGGTCATACTCATCGTTTAAGCTCAAGTGGGGTTACCACTTTTACATAAAGCATTTATGTGTTCACATCATTAGAGTTGCTTTGACTCAATTCTTAGAGTTAAGCTCCCCCTAGATGTGAGATCCCCCCTTAGAGGGATAAACTAACCTTGGGTATTGTCGATGATGACTTCATGTAGGTGTTGAAGATGTGGATGCTCAATGTTGATGTAGATCTCTTGGAGCAATCCTTTGGAGTGAGTTTCACTTTCAGTACCTACATGGGTTAGTCCCACAAGGAACAAACAAGAATATCCACAGACATAGGGTGATGCACACACAAAATGATGTCCGTGAAAACATTAGGTTACCTTGTCCCTTGCCTTACCAACATGAGGGTTTGTGACTCCTTGAACTAGTGCAAGATATGGAAGGTGGTTGCACTTGTCCTTGCCATAATGATATGAGTGAAAAAATGTTGGCGGAGTCACCCTCAAGAACTCTCTAGTTCTTCTTCTTTGGGATCCACATCATCTTGATGGGAATCCTTGGTGTAGTAGTTGTGCTTGATGAAGTAGAACTTGACGTAGTCTTGGGAACCCACTTGACCAAGGCCTTAGGTGCTTCTTCAAATGCATCAATCTCCTCTTGAAGCTTGTCCTTGCCTTTGTTCTTGTGGTCTTGTGGTGGAAGATCATCTTGTGCTTGTGTTCCCTTGAAGGAAGTAGGATCATACTTCTCTTGTTGAGGAACAAACTTCGTCTTGGGGTATTGATCTTCTTCCCACTCAACTCCATTGGCATTGAACTTTCGTTCAAAACCAACACCTTGATTCTTCCGGTGCCTTCCTTGCTTGCGTACAATTTCCTCAAATTGCTTACTCCCGGCAAGGCTCTTGTATACACCTTTCTCTATAATTCCCTTCAATAAGTTACTTTCTTGCTCAAGTGTAACTTGGCTAAGAGAATCATTAGTGGAATCAAGAGAACTACTAGAAGCAACAATATTGGGTTTAGCATTGTTATTGTTACTACTAGAAGAAGAATCTTTCTTGTTCTTGTTACTAGACTTGACTTGAGGCATGTAAGTAGATAAGAGTAAACGCTTGGCAATATAAGAAGAACTTTTCTTACGGAGATCATCATTGATCGCTTTTAGGAACTCATGCTCTTGCTCAAGATTGAGCTTTTCAAAGCGTAACTTCTCATGAGCCCTTAAAAGTTCTCGATGATCTTCGAAGATAGTTTCATGAGCTAACTTAAGAGTGTTTAGTTCTTTAGTTAGACGCTCAATCTTCTCCTTATCATTTTCATTCGTTTCATCTTGATTAGCATGATTAATTGACGTTTCATCATAGTATTCATCACTAGAGTTGTCAATAAGTAAATCATCATCACCTAACAAGTCATCTTCATCACTATTAAAATCAACATACTCGGGGTGTGTTACCTTAGGACCTTTGGCCATGAAGCATCTTCCAATTCCTTCATTTGGCGATTCAAATATGTCGTAGGAGTTGGTTGACACAAGTGCTAGACCGGCAACACCTTCATCTTGAGTGTATTCGGAGTCGGAGTGATAGCTTCTTTCAAAGCGATTGCCGGAGTCGGAGCCGGATACCCATTCACCAACATGAGCTTGATGTCTTTGTTTTGTGTAGCTCTTTGAGGACTTGTCCTTCCTTTCCGAATCCTTGCTTCTCCGTGAGGGTCTTCGTTCATAACGATCATCTCTACTCCTTCTCTCTCTTGGTGGCGATTCTTCTTTTCTACTTCTTCTCTTAGGAGAATCTTCTCTTCTTTTGTAGGGTGCCGAACACTCATTGGAATAGTGTCCGGGTCTCCCACAATTGTAGCAATTGCGCTCTCGACTAGAAGATCTTTTGTCATTGTAGGACCTTGACTTAGAGCTTCTTTCTTTGCTTCTACTCTTGTAGAATTTGTTGAAGTTCTTCACCATTAAGCTCAATTCTTCATTGAAGGTTTGTTTCTCACTTGATGATGTGGGGGCTTCACATGAGGCTTTGTAAGCACCACTTGACTTGTTGTGAAGTTCCTCCTTATCCTTGAGTGACATCTCATGAGCAAAAATTCTTCCAATGACTTCCGTTGGCTTGAGATCTTTGTAATTTGGCATCATTTGGATCAATGTGCACGCGGTATCATATTTTCCATCCAATGCTCTTAGGATCTTCTTGATGATGAATCTGTCGGTCATCTCTTCACTTCCTAAGCCGGCAATCTCATTTGTGATAAGAGCAAGCCTAGAGTACATTTCAGCGACACCTTCACCATCCTTCATTTTTGGAGCACATCCAACTTGGATTCCTTGACGGAGTCGGTACCTTCATGCATATCAATCAAAGTATCCCATATTTCCTTTGCATTCTCAAGACGGCTGATTTTGTTGAATTCCTCGGGGCACAAGCCATTGAAGAGGATATCACAAGCTAGTGACCGTTAGGGTTTTCGGTGGGACTGACATGCAACTCGGTAGGACCGATATGATTAGGGTTAGGGCATAATGTAATCTCGGTGAGACCGATTACACAAACTCGGTGAGACCGATTTTGGTAATTAGCTAACCAGAGAGTTGGTCAGGTAAACTCGGTGGGACCGATTCGCTCTTTCAGTGAGACCGAAAAGTTACGAAAGGGAAACGGAGAGTTTACATTGCAATCTCGGTGGGACCGATCGCTCACTTCGGTTAGACCGAAACGTTACGAAGGGAAACATAGAGATTACAATCCCATCTCGGTGAGACCGAGATCCCTATTGGTGAGACCGATTTGCCTAGGGTTTGTGGCAGTGGCTATGACATTTGAACTCGGTGGCGCTGGATAGAAAGAATCAGGGCCGAGTTTGACTTTAGGTTTAGGTCATATGTGGATGTGAGAAAGTAGTGGAGGGTTTTGGAGCATATAACTAAGCACATGAAGCAAGAGGCTCATTAAGCAACACCTCATCCCTCCTTGATAGTATTGGCTTTTCCTATAGACTCAATGTGATCTTGGATCACTAAAATGTAAAATGTAGAGTCTTGAGCTTTTGAGCTTGAGCCAATCCTTTGTCCTTAATATTTTGAGGGATCCACTTTCATCATCCATGCCATGCCATTCATTGAGCTTTCCTGAAATATTTGTCTTGGAATAGCATTAGCTCAATGAGCTATATGTTGTTATGAATTACCAAAACCACCTAGGGATAGTTGCACTTTCAAGGTTTCCACCAAAAGGGAGAGAGGGGGAAGGAAGGAAAGGGAGAGAAGGAAAGGGGGGAGCCCCCCCTCTCCTAGTCCAATTCGGACCAGAGGGGGAGGGGCGCGCGGCCTTCCCTAGGCCGCCCCTCTCTCTCTCCACTAAGGCCCATCGAGGCCCATTAGTTTCCCCGGGGGTTCCGATAACCCTCCGGCACTCCGGTTTTATCCGAAACTTCTCCGGAACACTTCCGATGTCCGAATATAGTCGTCCAATATATCAATCTTCATGTCTCGAACATTTCGAGACTCCTCGTCATGTCCGTGATCACATCCGGGACTCCGAACAATGTTCGGTACATCAAAACACATAAACTCATAATAAAACTGTCATCGTAACGTTAAGCATGCAGACCCTACGGGTTTGAGAACTATGTAGACATGACCGAGACACGTCTCCGGTCAATAACCAATAGCGGAACCTGGATGCTCATATTGGCTCCCAGATATTCTACGAAGATCTTTATCGGTCAGACCGCATAACAACATACGTTGTTCCCTTTGTCATCGGTATGTTACTTGCCCGAGATTCGATCATCGGTATCTCAATACCTAGTTCAATCTCGTTACCGGCAAGTCTCTTTACTCGTTCCGTAATACATCATCTCGCAACTAACCCATTAGTCACAATGCTTGCAAGGCTTATAGTGATGTGCATTACCGAGAGGGCCCAGAGATACCTCTCCGACAATCGGAGTGACAAATCCTAATCTCGAAATACGCCAACCCAACAAGTACCTTCGGAGACACCTGTAGAGCACCTTTATAATCACCCAGTTACGTTGTGACGTTTGGTAGCACACAAAGTGTTCCTCCGGTAAACGGGAGTTGCATAATCTCATAGTCATAGGAACATGTATAAGTCATGAAGAAAGCAATAGCAACATACTAAACGATCAAGTGCTAAGCTAACGGAATGGGTCAAGTCAATCACATCATTCTCCTAATGATGTGACCCCGTTTATCAAGTGACAACTCATGTCTATGGCTAGGAAACATAACCATCTTTGATCAACGAGCTAGTCAAGTAGAGGCATACTAGTGACACTCTGTTTGTCTATGTACTCACACATGTATTATGTTTCCGGTTAACACAATTCTAGCATGAATAATAAACATTTATCATGAAATAAGGAAATAAATAATAACTTTATTATTGCCTCTAGGGCATATTTCCTTTAGCACTTGCCTGCTGGGCAGCAGCCTGATGGCGCCAGCACCTGCAACATCTGTCCACGGGCCAGCAGGTTTTTCCGGTGGGCCATTCGGCCTATCCGGCACCACAATTGCCGCCGGGGCTGCTATCCATACCGTACGGGCCTCCCACCCCTCCCGCGCATCATGCGTACTATGCAGCTCCGCAGCCGTATGGCGAGTACCCACCGCCGCAGCTGAGCGGCGGTTACGGCTTCCCCATGGCGTCTCCGTCCCCCTCGCCGGCCCTGCCGCCGGCGCCTTGGGACCCGGTGCTCCTCACCGGGCTGCATGCCGCTCCTACGCCGAACAACTACACTGGAGGTGATTTTTTTGTGTCAAGGTCGCTAGAACCAGGATGGTACTCCACCGATGTGACAGCCCTGACGAGCTCTATCCGGTGCATTCGCCCTCATCCACCTCCACTGCACCGGTCGCTCGGTTGATCTCTCGCGCGCTCGCTTGGGTCACCCCAACCCCGTCACACTTCGTCATATTCTTAGGAGTTTCAGTTTCAGTTGTCATAAGATTGAGGATCACACCTGTCATGCCTGTCATGTTAGCAAACATGTTCGCCTCCCGTTCAATAACTCCACTACCATAGCTTCTTTTCCTTTTCAGTTGATCCATAGCGATGTGTGGACCTCTCCGGTTCCTAGTAATTCGGGCTATTTATATTATCTGGTTATCCTTGATGATTATTCTCATTATGTGTGGACTTTTCCTTTGCGCAGAAAGTCAGATGCACTCTCCACTTTGACGGCTTTTTACTCCTATGTCAGCATGCAGTTTGGGCGTCCCATCCTTGCTCTTCAGACTGACAATGGAAAAGAGTTCGACAACCTTGCTTTACGCACTTTTCTGTCGCACCACGATACAATTTTTCGTCTCACATGCCTGTATACTTCACAACAGAACGGTCGAGCCGAACGCGTCCTTCGAGCTCTGAACGACTGCGTTCGCACGCTCCTATTCCATGCTAATGTGCCCTTCGTTTTTGGCCGGACGCACTCACCACTGCTTCTCTTCTCCTTAACCTTCGCCCTTGCCGCCCACGGTGGAACTATGCACCTCACCATCTTCTCTTCGGTACGCCCCCATCTTATGATGGCTTGCGTATATTCGGGTGCCTTTGCTATCCTAGCATTGCCGACTCTGCTCTTCACAAACTCGCACCTCGTTCTGTCGCTTGCATCTTCATCAGCTACCCCTCCAACTCCAAGGGATATCGGTGCTACGATCCCGTCTCCCACCGTGTGTTCACTTCCCGACACATTTACCTTGATGAGCATGTGTTTCCGTTTCACCAGGTACCCCCGGCTGTTCCTCCCGCTACCGGTGACGCGGGCTCCTCGACGCCTCTCCCAGGGCGCTCGCGCGCCTCTCTTGGCCCGCCCACTGGCACTGAGGCACCCCCCCGCATGCGGCGCCTCCTACAGCCAGGCGGCTGGCGCCCAGCGCCACCGGCGTTGGCGCCAGCGCCCCTCGGCACTCGCGGCCTCCCGATGCCCCTGGTGCCATGGCCCCTCGGCGCCCCGACGTTGGCGCCCGCGGCCTCGCGGCCCCCTCGGCGCCGCGGCCCATGGCGCTGTGGCGGTCCGGCACCGCGCCCGTCTGGCGTTTTCCGCCCGAGATCGCGCTACGCCTCGGATGACTACATCCATGCGGCGTCCACCTCTGAGCCGTCGCTATTGCCATCCTCCGCTCGAGCCGCTCTTCGTGACCCGCTCTGGATGGCTGCGATGCAAGAGGAGTTTGACGCCCTGTTGCACAACCGGACGTGGTAGCTTGTTCCTCGTCCTCGGCACGCCAACGTGATTACCGGGAAGTGGGTCTTTAAACACAAGCTCCGTCCTGATGGTACCCTTGATCGCTACAAAGCGTGCTGGGTTGTTCGTGGCTTCCGACAGCGTGCTGGCATCGACTTCACCGACACCTTCGCTCCGGTCGTCAAGCCCGACACGATACGCACGGTTCTCCACCTTGCGGTCTCCCGTTCTTGGCCGGTGCACCAGATGGACGTCTCCAACGCCTTCCTCCATGGTCACCTAGAGGAGCAGGTCTTCTGCCAGTAGCCCATCGGATTTGTTGACCCGGCGCTTCCCGACCACATGTGCCTGCTTTCACGGTCCTTGTACGGACTCAAGCAGGCTCCGTGCGCTTGGTACCAGCGCATCGCGGCGTTTCTCCACCAGCTTGGGTTCCTCTCTACCCGCTCGGACGCCTTGCTCTTCGTCTATCATCAGGGCTCTGACACGTCCTACTTGCTGCTCTATGTTGACGACATCATCCTGATGGCATGTACGGCTGGTCTCCTCAGTCAGCTCACGGCTCGTCTTCGCGCCGAGTTCGCCATCAAGGAATTGGGTCCTTTGCACTACTTCCTCGGGGTCGAGGTGGTGCGCCGTCCGGATAGCTTCTTCCTTCATCAGCGGAAGTACGCTCACGAGCTCCTGGAGCGCGCTGGCATGCTTAACTGCAAGCCCGTCACTATGCCTGTTAATACGAAGGCCAAGCTTTCTGCCACGGATGGTTCTCCTACTTCGGATGCCGCTTTTTATTGGTCTATCATTGGTGCTCTCCAGTACCTCACTCTGACTCGACCGGAGATCCAGTATGCCGTGCAGTAGGTGTGTCTTCATATGCATGCTCCTCGAGACATTCACTGGGCTATCGTCAAGCGGATTCTCCGCTATATCTGTGGCACTATGGATCTTGGCGTCACGCTTCACGCCTCCGTCGACGCCGCCCTCATCGGCTACTCCGATGCAGACTGGGCGGGCTGCCTTGACACTCGTCGCTCCACTTCGGGCTATTGTGTCTACCTTGGACCCTCACTCATCTCGTGGTCGTCCAAGCGGCAACCTATGGTCTCTCGTTCCAGTGCTGAGGCTGAGTATCGTGCGGTGGCCAATGCCGTCGCCGAGTGTTCGTGGCTTCGCCAGCTGCTTCAGGAGCTCTCTTGCCCTGTTGACTGTGCCACGGTGGTCTACTGTGACAATGTCCCGGTGGTCTACCTCTCCGCTAACCCGGTGCATCATCGACGGACCAAGCATATTGAGTTGGATATTCATTTTGTTCGGGAACAGGTGGCCCTTGGCCATATTCGTGTTTTACACGTCCCTACTTCCCAACAATTTGCAGATATCATGACCAAGGGCTTGCCTACGGCGTCATTTGAGGAGTTCCGGTCCAGTCTTTGCATCAGCCGTGGTGCCGCTTCGACTGCGGGGGGTGTTGAGTATATGTGTTATGTGCATATTGTGTATTGCGCCCGCCTCCTAATTCCTTGTATAGTTGAGGTCCATGGCCCACCTTTGTACATCATATATACGTGCCTATGCACGAGAGCAATACATCGTGCAATTCACATATTCTACATCTATCATAGGGCTTGTACATATCCAGCTTTATAGCACAAAGGTCTGTCAGACATCTCATTTTTTCTTGATTTTATGCAATAATTAAGGCACATCAGATGTGCCCTAGTTAAACCCAAACATTAGTCCCCAAAAGCACTCTGAGTGGATTCTTAATCGAGTTCATATCCGACGCACCACCTTTTGCCCAGTTAGAAGCCGAATCAAACTAACTATGAAACCGTATCAAACGATTACTGTGCCACAATAAAACAGCTGCAAACCCGGAGAAGCAGAGAGGAAAGAGGCTTTGCGATGGCCGCCGGCTGGTCCTCCCTCCCCGCCGATCTTCTCAATGAGATCTCGGGTCGCCTGATCGCCGACGCCGACCAGCTCCACGCCCACCAGGTATGCGCCCACTGGCGAGTCTCAATTTCTCCTCCGGCCGCCTACCGCCCGTGGGTCGTCGCCGCCCGACAGGCCCCGGACGGACTGAGCCCAGTCGGCGAGTACTCCCTCCAGCTCCCTCGCGGCGTCCCGGGCGTCGACTTCAAGGCGGCCCCACCCGGCCTCCCGTACAGCTGCGGCACGCCCCGCGGCTGGCTCGCCCTTGCGGATGACGTCCGGTCCCCCACGCGGCTCGTGCTGTGGGAGCCCAACTCCGGCACCGAGATCCCGCTTCCATGCCTGTGCCCAGTCGTCCAGGTCTTCCTCTCCGGCGACCCGCTCGAGTCGACGCACTGGATGGCCGTGGCGACCAAGCACAGATGGCCCGCGGCGCACATCCTCTTCTTCTGGCGGCCCGGGGACGCCGCCTGGAGCGGCCCGGCCGCGGTTCCTTGCGCGAAACTCCACAGCGTCGAATTCCATGCGGGGAACATATACTGCATCGACGGCATGTTCAACGTGTCCATCTACGATCTCAAGCTCGGCACGGCGTCCCCTCCCATGCTCCTCCGGTGCTTCGGCATGTGCCCTAATCAGGCGTCGGAGTCGTGGCCGATCCGCAAGTATTGGAAGGACAGCGTGCGTGCGGTGCACGTCGTGGCCTGCCGCGGCGCCCGGCCGCGGTTCCTTGCGCGAAACTCCACAGCGTCGAATTCCATGCGGGGAACATATACTGCATCGACGGCATGTTCAACGTGTCCATCTATACGATCTCAAGCTCGGCACGGCGTCCCCTCCCATGCTCCTCCGGTGCTTCGGCATGTGCCCTAATCAGGCGTCGGAGTCGTGGCCGATCCGCAAGTATTGGAAGGACAGCGTGCGTGCGGTGCACGTCGTGGCCTGCCGCGGCGAGCTCCTGCTCGTGCTGCTGTTCCACGGCCGCCGCCCGTCGCTCATGGAAGTCTACAGGCCGGCGTGGACGCCCGCTGAATGGCCCTTCCGGGCCGGTGAGAGGGTGACTGACCTCGGGGGCTACGCGCTCTTCCTCGGCTGTGGCGACGCCGTTGCGCTGTCTGCCAAGGAGTACCCTGCGATCAGGGGGAACTGCGTTTACTACCTGGTGCACGACCTCCCCAAGTACAGGAAGCATTGGGCAATCGTGTTTGATCTGGGGACGGGTGACGTGGACGATATACCTTACCCTGAGGTGCAGCAGGAGAATGGCTGCTGGCCATACTCTTGGTTTTGCCCTCGAAGGCCTTTCCTCAAGAAGTAGTTAGCTTAAGCAATAACCACGAACTTCCAAGGTGATCGCGAACAGACTGAAGCAGATTCTTCCGGACATTATTTCAGAAGAGCAATCGGCCTTTGTGCCAGGCAGGAACATAACAGACAATATCATCAGTGCATATGAGTGTCTTCACTTCATGAAACGCAGCCAGGCCAGGGTCAACTCCTTCGTGCCCTGAAACTAGATATGATGAAGGCATATGATCGGCTGGAGTGGGAGTATCTACAAGCAATGATGATAAAACTTGGCTTTGCGACATCATGGGTCCAGATTGTAATGAACATGGTGAGGTCAGTTTCTTTCTCAGTGCTCTTTAATGGTGAGAGACTCGACACTTTTCACCCATCCAGAGGCATACGGCAGGGAGATCCGATATCCCCATATCTCTTTTTAATCGCAGCGGAGGGCCTTTCGTGCCTACTGAAATCCAGTTCTCCGTCGACTCAGCTTGAAGGGATCAAGGTGGCCGCCACGGCTCCAGTCGTGAACCACCTCCTTTTTGCTGACGATAGCCTGCTGATGTTTAAATCGAGTGTTGAAGGGGCTGTTGCAGCATCAAACTTGTTGGAACGCTACTGTATGGCATCAGGACAGCGTATAAATCATGAGAAGAGCTCTATATTTTTCAGCAGAGGGTGCCCTCAGACCATGAGAGACAGTATAAAGAACACTCTGAACGTGCATAATGAATCTCTCAGTGACAGGTACTTGGGGATGCCTACTGATGTTGGGCATGCAAAGAATGTTACTTTTCGATATTTGAGAGACCGGGTGTGGGAGAAAATCAGAGGGTCGATGGAAAAACTTTTGTCTGCAGCCGGAAAGGAAGTGCTCATTAAGGCGGCAGAGCAGTCTATCTCGGTCTTTTCTATGTCTTGTTTCCGCCTACCAAGGGGTTTATGCGAGAACATCACTTCAATGATCAGACAATTTTGGTGGGGCAGCAAGCAGGGGAAGCACAAACCAATTTGGGTAGCATGGGATGATATGACAAAGCCAAAACACCTTGGAGGGCTCGGCTTCAAGGATTTGGAGATCTTTAACCTTGCACTACTGTCGAAACAGGCTTGGAAGTTGCTTCAGAACCCCACATCACTCAATGCCCGCATCCTCAAAGGAGTCTACTACCCTGAAGACTCCCTGTTTGCAGCTCGGTTGGGCAGCCATCCATCACAAATTTGGCGCGCTATCTTGGATGGCCGTGACATAATGGTGCAAGGGTTAGTGAGGAGAATAGGGAACGGGGAAACCACAGATATTTGGCATGACAACTGGCTACCCCGCACGGTGATGAAGAGACCGATAACATCCCTAGCCCATGATCCACCTCAACTAGTTTCAGAACTCATCAACCACTCCACGGGCTCTTGGAACGAACCACTGGTTCGGGCAACTTTTATTCCAATCGATGCAGAGACAATTTTAAAAATTCCTCTTTGCAACAGACAAATTGAGGACTTTTGGGCTTGGAGTGAGGACAGGAGGGGTATCTTCACTGTAAGAACCGCGTACCGTATGATTCAGCAGAAGAAACTAAGCAGAGAGGATTGGCTTTATGAGCAGGGAGGATCATCTCATTCTCACGGAGATAGTGATGGCTGGACTAAGCTTTGGGGGATCAAAGTACCCTCGAAGCTGAAAATCTTCCTATGGAGAATGGCGAAGAATACCACCCTGACAGCGGCTCTTCTGCATCATCGTAATATGGCGGATACATCTGCGTGTTGCCTTTGTGGAGCTGAAGATACCTGGAGGCATGCTCTGTTAAACTGCACAGTATCCAGGAGCACTTGGGCCATGTCCTCGGAGCAGATCATCGATGTTGTGAGCAGGAACGAAGAAACTAATGCGAAGAGATGGATTTTTGCAATGCACAATGCTTTACCGCATGCAGAGTTTACTACCCTGGTAGTTACATTATGGGCGTTGTGGTCTGCTCGACGAAAAGCGATCCATGAGCATATTTACCAAAGCCCTTTTTCAGTCCATGCTTTCGCCCAGTCTTATATCAATGAGCTCAAGGTTGTTCAGGCAGGAACGGCGAGTCAACCTGGCGCTCCTGTACAGCGACCAACGGACTGGATCGCTCCACCGGCGGGGCTCACCAAAAAAAAATGTCGATGCTGCAGTGGGGAGGGGAAGGAAACATGGAGCTGTGGCGGCAATATCAAGAGATAGCACTGGCCAGTTCTTGGGAGCATCGGCTGTGGTCTTCGGAGGCATATCCGATCCAACGACACTCGAGTGCATGGCGGTCAGGGAGGCACTAGCCCTCGCTGATGATCTGAATGTGACAGACATCAAAGTGGCATCGGACTCGAAGGTGGTGGTTGACGACATCCGAGAGAAGAACCCAACGGAGTATGGAGCGGTTATACATGAAATAATAGAGCATACTTCATCTTTCCATTTTTGTAACTTTTGTCATGAATTTAGGAGCTCGAACACCGAGGCTCACAAGCTCGCGAGGCACGCTTTATCCCTTCCGGTAGGCCGACATGTTTGGTTGGGCCAGCCGGATGGACTCTCTTTCGTCCATGTAAACATTGTGACGTCATAAATAAAGCTTCGGAGTTTATCTAAAAAAACCACGGACTTCAAAATTAGTCTTTTCCTTATGAAATTCCTGTTCTAACTGTTTTAACCACAGATTTTCGTTATCAAATTCCTATTGTATAACTGTTAAGACTGCAGGAGTTTTCCTCCGTTCAAATTTAAGCTAAAATCATGACACTTATTTTGAACGGGAAGTAAAAAGTATGAAATTATATCAAAACTGTTAGAGCCCAACCTTCAGTGGATTTTTGACCATTGGATCAGCATCGTCTGAGATTTGTGCTCTTTGACTATTTGTCTCCAAATAATAGGCTCGTCGAAAGCTGATTTGCTGATGGAAAGTGTTACTCTAATCCCAAGCACAAATGGACCTTATGAACAGTAAATTCCAGGAAAAAAAACCATGGAATTTTGATTATCTGTTACGTGCAGACCATCTTGTCTCAGAAAGGAAGACAATGTGAAAAATGCTGATGTGATTAATGGTGAATGAACCACAACCGTTGTATTGATTGTGTGTTATGGTACAATGTATACATCCGGAATAGACGCCACATTCGGAAGGATGTGTCGGTTGCTCGTAAAGTTGCAACGATGCAACGGCACAATGACGGGAACAAGGCGAGATTTTCCTTCAATTAAACATGTTTAGTTAAGTCGTAACCCCCCCTCCGCAGACTAAGGCATAGTTTAGTGGTGTAAAAGGGTTGATATCTTTTTATCCACTCAGGTTCAAAATATGGTACTTGCAATTTTGATTTGTTACACCAATTTATATTGTAAGTGCCCCCGTTCATAGTCTTTCTGTCAACAGGGGTCCACTACTAGCAAAATATTTATAGGTAAAGGCTTAGCAGTACCGCATGTCGGATGTGTGCGCTACTGCTAATTACCAGCAGCGAGGGTCACTAAAGAGCGCTACTGTAATATAGTTACTAGTAGCGCGGGGTAGCTGAAAGGCGCTGCTGGTAAGTGGTCCCCGCAATACCCACCAGGGTACGTATTGTAGAAGTGAGTTTTTCTGTAGCCGTAGCGCGGATCCATGACCCACCACTACAACTATTCATGATGTGCCACGCTATTGCTACTGCACTTAGCGGCTAAGGCGCAACAACCACCTTCCCCAATCCCCCTCTCCCCCCTTCCTCTCTCCCTCACTTTCTCACTCACTTTCTTCTCCCACTCCCCCTCCCCCTCACTTTCTTCTCCCCCATTACTACTACCTAGCTTTCTTCTCTCTTTCTTCTCCTACCTCTCTTCTCTCTACTTTAATGCCCCCTCCGCCATCTCCATTAATGCACTTTTCTTTCTTCCTCACTTCTTTCCTTCCTCCACTAGTTAGAGCTAGTCATCTCCTTCCCCAACTAGCTAGATCTATCCATTTAGTAAGTGGAACCTATCAACTCCCCAACTAGATCTATTCTTTAATGAAGTAAAGCCATCTAGTCACCGTGCTTCTCCCTCGAAATAGCTAGGTGATTAAAAAATTGTGCTTTGGAAGAATTAATGGAAAATATGTGTGCGAATGACCGAATCGGGCTATATAATGGAAATTGTGCTTGTGGCAATAGTTGCCGCCTATAAGTTTGTTTGCCGAACAATTGTGTTTGACATGAGAATTTCTTATGTTTTGCCGAAATGTCGATTTACTTCCATTTCGGCGAACTTCGGGCAAACTCTATATGTCCTTTTTTTAGGGAAGGTGATGCCGAATTTTTTGTATGACTTTGATGCATGCATGGATGCGTTTATAATCCTTTTGCTTATTAATTATAGCGCGCAGACGATCATGAAGGTCAGTGGAATGATGGTGGAAAGATTGTTGCGACCCATGGTGCACGACATGTATGAAAATAACCGAGAGGAGATTTTATGTACGTGCCGAAGATGCAAAGGAGGAGTCTTGCTCGACCCCTTTAAGGGAGGCCATTTGAAATCACACCAGCTCATGCATGGTTTCATGGATGGCTATACTCGGTGGATAAGTCAAGATGATGACGTCGATGGGGCAACCAATGACGACATTTGGCCCGATGAGGAGATGACCGATAATGGTAGCGGAGAAGAGGCTGGACATGGCGGCGGAGAAGAGGATGGACATGGTGGCGGAGAAGAGGCTAGACATGACGGCGAAGAAGAGGCTGGACATGGCGGCAGAGAAGAGGCCGGGCGTGACGGAGAAGCCGCGGACACGCCGCATGCTTCTTCGATACTAAGTTCAATCATGCGGGACCCTCGTTTTCGAGACCTGCTTCGCAAGAAGACGACTAGCGACAGAGCTGCTTCTAGAGAGGAGTCCAAGCTTGAGCAACTGGAGGTAGACTCGAAGACTCCATTATATGGTGGTTGCGATCCATAGGTGACCCACTTGAGTTTCACGCAAGAACTTATAAAGACGTAGGCTAAAAACAAATGGACCGACAGAAGCCTCGATGAGCTTCTCAAGTATCTAAAGAAGGTTCTCCCCGCAAGGAACCTGTGTCCTACTAGTGTCGATGACGCCAAGAAAATTGTGTACCCTCTTGATCTGCCACACATTAGATACCACACATGCATCAACGATTGCATCATTTATCGGAAAACACCGGTTAAGACATGGGACGCCAGAAAAGGAGAGTATTTCTATACGAGAGCTGCGCCGATGACGAAGGTGCATGAATATTCGGTTACGAATATCTCGCAGGACAGATGTGCCACGGATATTGTGGATGCACCCGGTGCATCGATGCTACAACGTCTTTGCAGCTAACGAAAGATGGCGAGTCTGGGAAAATCGTGTACATGGGGCATCGAAGATGGCTCAAGAAGGATGACTCGTGGAGAAACCATGGAGATCTATTCAATGGCGAGGCTGAGCATCGAGGACCTCCACGTAAGAGGAGCGGTGCCGAAATCTATGAGTTGTTGAAAGACTGGGGAGAGTGCCTGATATCTATAATATACGAAGTATTCATGCTATTATATTATCTGTTTTGGATGTTTATGGGCTTTACTAAACACTTTTATATTATTTTTTAGGACTAACCTATTAACCGGAGGCCCAACCCAAATTGCTGTTTTCTTGCCTATTTTGGTGTTTTGAAGAAAAGGAATATCAAACGGAGTCCAAACGGAATGAAACCTTCGGGAGAGTTCTTTTTGGAATGGAAGCAATCCAGGAGACTTGGAGTAGACGTCAGGGAAGCTTCGAGGAAGCCACGAGGCAGGGAGGCGCGCCCCTACCCTCGTGGCTCCCCTGACCAACTTCTTTCGCCTATATATATATATATATATATATATATATATATATATATATATATATATATATATATATATATATATATATATATATATCCATATACCCTAAAAACATCGGGGAGCACAATAGATCGGGAGTTCCGCCCAAAGCCTCAGAGCCACCAAAACCAATCGGGACCTGTTCCAAGACTCGCCAGAGGGGAACCCTCACCGGTGGCCATCTTCATCATCCCGGCGCTCTCCATGACGAGGAGGGAGTAGTTCACCCTCGGGGCTGAGGGTATGTACCAGTAGCTATGTGTTTGATCTCTCTCTCTCTCTCTCTCTCTCTCTCTCTCTCTCTCGTGTTCTTGATTCGGCACGATCTTGATGTATCGCGAGCTTTGCTATTATAGTTGGATCTTATGATGTTTCTCCCCCTCTACTCTCTTGTAATGGATTGAGTTTTCCCTTTGAAGTTATCTTATCAGATTGAGTCTTTAAGGATGTGAGAACACTTGATGTATGTCTTGCATGTGCTTATCTGTGGTGACAATGGGATATCACGTGATCTACTTGATGTATGTTTTGGTGATCAACTTGCGGGTTACGTAACATTGTAAACTTATGCATAGAGGTTGGCACACGTTTTCTTCTTGACTCTCCGGTAGAAACTTTGGGGCACTCTTTGAAGTTCTTTGTGTTGGTTTGAATAGATGAATCTGAGATTGTGTGATGCATATCGTATAATCATACCCGTGGATACTTGAGGTGACATTGGAGTATCTAGGTGACATTAGGGTTTTGGTTGATTTGTGTCTTAAGGTGTTCTTCTAGTACGAACTCTATGATAGATCGAACGGAAAGAATAGCTTCGTGTTATTTTACTACGGACTCTTGAATAGATCGATCAGAAAGGATAACTTTGAGGTGGTTTCGTACCCTACAATAATCTCTTCGTTTGTTCTCGCTATTAGTGACTTTGGAGTGACTCTTTGTTGCATGTTGAGGGATAGTTATATGATCCAATATGTTATTATCGTTGAGAGAACTTGCACTAGTGAAAGTATGAACCCTAGGCCTTGTTTCCTAGCATTGCAATACCGTTTACGCTCACTTTTACCACTTGTTACCTTGCTGTTTTTATATTTTCAGATTACAAAACCTATATATACTATCCATATTGCACTTGTATCACCATCTCTTCGATGAACTAGTGCACCTATACAATTTACCATTGTATTGGGTGTGTTGGGGACACAAGAGACTCTTTGTTATTTGGTTGCAGGGTTGTTTGAGAGAGACCATCTTCATCCTACGCCTCCCACGGATTGATAAACCTTAGGTCATCCACATGAGGGAAATTTGCTACTGTCCTACAAACCTCTGCACTTGGAGGCCCAACAACGTCTACAAGAAGAAGGTTGCGTAGTAGACATCAAGCTCTTTTCTGGCGTCGTTGCCGGGGAGGTGAGTGCTTGAAGGTATATCTTTAGATCTTGCAATCGAATCTTTTAGTTTCTTGTTTTATCACTAGTTTAGTTTGTAAAAGAAAACAAAAAATAATGGAATTGAGTTTGCCTCATACGCTTCATCTTTTTAATATCTTTCGTGAGTATGATGGAAAGGAAATTGTGCTCAAGTACTAGAAGAAGAAATCTATAAAATGTTTGGCACTAAATCTTTGTATGATGAGCATGATTGCAATGTTGTTAGTATGAATTCTTTGAATATCCATAGTACTAATTATGATTGCACTAGTCATGATGAAAATGTCTCTTATAAGCATGTCAACTTTTGTGGAGTGCATAGAGTTTGCAAGTACACACCAAATAGGGAACATAGATTTTGCAAAAGGCATAAGTATTTGGAAACTAAATGGTTGCAAGAAAGGCTAGATGTTTGTGCTGAAAATTTAAACTTTCTTAGCCGTACTTGTGAACTTTGCAATGAACATGGTCATTTAAGTCTCCAATGCAAATTGTTTCATGATCGAATCGTGTCCAAGAATTGTGATGACTTGATTTCCCTTGCATATCATAATGAACTTAGTTTGCTTTTGGGTTATGAAGAAATGAAACGTATAACTAAGGATCTTCCAGAATTTGTCCTTGATAAAGTTCTTGATTTTGATCTAGAGGAAATTTATATGTATTGTGCGGTGAATTGTATTGAAAATCCTTATATTGCCAATTACATAAAGACAAGAAAACAAATAGAAGATGAAGAGAATACTAGTGAAAGGGAAGAGACTTCCCAATATCCTCGTATTATTTCTTATGATGAATTAGGTAACGAGGAGGAGCTTTCTATTCAACCAATCTCATTTATAAGGAGCTCAAAAGAGAGGGTTAAACCCACACATGATGTGAAGAAGAAAAAGAAAAGACGGAGAAGCAAAGGTAAAAAGGTATCCCTCCCAAATGATGTTGCTCCTATTACTCATTGTGATGATGATAATTGCTATACTATTGGTGCTATCCATACTATTAATGATGAGAGTGATTATGCTTATAGTATGAAAAGGCCCAAGCTTGGGGATGCTGTTTGATGATAACGACAAGTTTGAGAATATATTTGCTGCAATTAATGTTTGTCCCAACCTTGGGGATGCTATGTTTAATGAAGATGATATTTTTAGCAAATTTATTATGATGATAGCATGCCTCCTATTTATGATGATTATTGTGATGACACTTATGCTATAAAGAGTAGTGATGATTATATTTAAAAAACTTGTCATGATTGTGATTACCCCTTTTCTGAACATTACACTTTTAATATGGAAACAATTTATAGTATTCGAGTCTCTTATGATACTCCCACTATTCCGAATGAGAAGAATTTTGCTTATGTGGAGAATAATAAAATTTCTATGATTGTAGATCATGAAAAGAATGCTTTACGTGCTGGTTATATTGTTGAACTCATTCATGATGCTACTGAAAATTATTATGAGGGAGGAACATATGCTTGTAGGAATTGCAATGATATCAAGTTTCCTCTCTATGTGCTTAAAGTTTTAAAGTTATGCTTGTTTGGCCTTCCTATGCTAGTTGATTATTGTTCCCATAAGTTGTTTGCTCACAAAATCCCTATGCATAGGAAGTGGGTTAGACTTAGATGTGCTAGTCATATTCTTCATGATGCTCTCTTTATGTTTCAAATTCTTATCTTTTATGTGAGCATCATTGAAATCATCATGCCTAGCTAGGGGCGTTAAACGTTAGCGCTTGTTGGGAGGCAACCCAATTTTACTTTTGTTTCTTGCTTTTTGGTTCTGTTTATTAATAAATAATTCATCTAGCTTCTGTTAAGATGTGTTTCCATGTTTTAAATTAGTGTTTGTGCCAAGTAGAACCTTTGGGAAGATTTGGGTGAAGTCTTTATGATCTTGCTGTAAAAAACAGAAACTTTAGCGCCCACGAGATTAGCTGCCATTTTTACTGGAGAGTGCTATTTAGTTGATTCTTTTTGCAGATGATTAATGGAAAAATTACTCACGTCTGCAATTTCTTTCAGAATTTTTGGAGTTCCATAAGTATACGTTTGATACAGATTACTACAGACTGTTCTGTTTTTGACAGATTCGGTTTTCTATGTGTTGTTTGCTTATTTTGATGAATCTATGAGTAGTATCGGAGGGTATGAACCATAGAGAAGTCAGTAGATATTACACCAATATGAATTTATAATGAGTTCACAACAGTAACTAAGTGGTGATTTATTTCTTATACTAACGGAGCTTACGAGTTTTCTGTTAAGTTTTGTGTGGTGAAGTTTTCAAGTTTTGGGTAAAGATTCGATGGACTATGGAATAAGGAGTGGAAAGAGTCTAAGCTTGGGGATGCCCAAGGCACCCCAAGGTAATATTCAAGGACAACCAAAAGCCTAAGCTTGGGGATGCCCCGAATGGCATCCCCTCTTTCGTCTTCGTTCATCGGTAACTTTACTTGGAGCTATATTTTTATTCACCACATGATATGTGTTTTGCTTGGAGCGTCATTTTATTTTGTTAGTATTTGCTTGCTGTTATTTAGAATAATGTTTTGCATCTTAATTTTCAATAAAAATGTCAAGGATAGCCTTTACCATGCTTATTTTGCAAGTATACATGTTGCTGTTTCAAAACAGAAAGTTTATCACTGTTGCAAAAATTCCCTAGAAAAGCCAGAATATGATAAAATATTGAAATTTTTTGCATAATAAGCTCTGATAAAGTTTCTAGAGTGTGGTAGAATTTCATAATGTTTGGAGTTAGGGAAGTATGATGAATCTTGCATTCTTTAAAGACTGTATTGTTTTGGCAGATTGCTGTTATGTTTGCTTGTTTAATGATTCTATTTGAGGATAGGAGTATTAAATATGCAGAGACATTTAGTATGCAATGTTGAATTGTTGAATAATAATTTTAGTGATTTGTTACATTAGAAAATGATAAGTTTTTGCATTGGTTTATACTAACTTATCTCACGAGTTTTGTTGAGTTTGGTGTGGATGAAGCTTCTGAGATTTAGAAAACCGTGATATAAAAGGAATTTAGGAGACACAAAAGTTCAAGCTTGGGGATGCTCAAGGCACCCCAAGATAATATTTAAACAAGTCTCAAGCATCTAAGCTTGGGGATGCCCCGGTAGGCATCCCACCTTTCTTCTTCAACAATTATCGGTTAGTATCGGTTGAGCCTAAGTTTTTGCTTCTTCACATGATGAGTGCTATCCTTGAAATGTCGTTTTATTTTGTTTTGCTTGCTGTTTGAATAATATCCCAAGATCTGAAATTCTTAAATGAGAGAGAGAGAGTCTAGCTACATAATTATTTAACTACTCATTGATCTTCACTTATATCTTTTTGGAGTAGTTTGTCATTTACTCGTGTGCTTCACTTATATCCTATGAGTAAATGGTTGAATGATTTGAATGTCATAAATATGAAATTATATATGTTTCATATGCCTTTCCCATGGGGAGTAATGCCTTCACATATAAGAAGTAGAGGTGGTAAATTTATTGAAGGTTAGCAAACATTGTATTGATCACTTGAACAATTCATGAAAGGATATTGAAGGAAGAGAGATTTCACATATAAATATACTATCTTGTACATCTTCTATGATTGTGAGCCCCATTAATTATTTTTGAACATGAGCAAATTAGTTGAAGTTGGACAAGGAAGGCAACATAATGAGTTATGCTTGGGTATATTTGTATAGAAGTTATATTGTTATGGATCCTCTAACATGTGGTGCTTGCTATTTAGAATCCTTTGCTAGCCAAAATATCTGTACTAAGCGGGAATATTGCTTGTGCATCCAAAATCCTTGAACCAATTTCCTTCCATGACTGTCCACCATATCTACCTATATGCGGTATTTACCTGCCGTTCCAAGTAAATTTGCATGTGTAAAACTCTAAACCTTCAAATAATAATCTGTTTTGTATGCCCGAATCGCTCATGTAGCGACTAGGGGCTGTCAGTATCTTCCATGCTAGGTGGGTTATTCTCACGATGAGTGGACTCCGCTCATCATTCACGAGAAAATGGCTGGTAACTGGGATGCCCAGTCCTATGATCAAAAGATCAAAAACAAAATCGCAATTAATTTAAACAAAACTCCCCCAGGATTGTTGAAAGTTGGACGACACCCATTGTTTCGGACAAGCCGTGGAGTGTGATTGTTGGTGGAGGGGGAGTAAAATCTTTACCTTTCTGTTTGGGAACCGCCTATAATTTATTTAGTATGGAAGATATTGGGTACTCTTGGTCGTTATGTTGACAATGAAAACATACCTCTCAAAGTTATTTTCATATCTGTTTTAGCTTCGAGCTCTGGCACCTCTACAAATCCCTGCTTCCCTCTGCGAAGGGCCTATCTTTTACTTTTATGCAAGAGTCAGTAGTATTCCTTCTCAATCCAACCTAATCTTTAGTTGGCAAGCATCATGTAATGGAAAGATCTAAGCATATATGGCCATTCAAATATATTTGATCATGAATTATTATTGTTGACATTACCCTTGAGGTAAAAGGTTGGGAGGCGAAACATTAAGCCCCTATCTTTCTCTGTGTTCGATGAATGCTATTTGTTCTAAAAATATGCTTTGAGTGGTAGCAATCATGGAAGACTATATGATAGTTAAGTACGTGGGATTTGCTAAATCAAAGCTCTTACATAGACCCTTCCTGAAAATACGATGAATTGCAATTGTTTGATGACTGAGAACATAGTTTGTTAGTTTTCAAGAAAGTTTATGATCTATGCTTTAACATGTGAATAGCTTGTTACTTGATCATGAAAGGTTTTATGAGTTGAGCTACTGTTATGACATATAATGATGCTAGAAAAGGTGATTGAAATTATCATTGATCAAACTTGTGCACCTGCTAGCATTCACACTTCATAAATTATTTCTTTTATCATTTATCTACTCGAGGACGAGCAGAAATTAAGCTTGGGGATGCTGATACGTCTCCAACGTATCTATAGTTTATGAAGTATTCATGCTATTATATTATCTGTTTTGGATGTTTATGGGCTTTACTAACACTTTTATATTATTTTTGGGACTAACCTATTAACCGGAGGCCCAGCCCAAATTGTTGTTTTCTTGCCTATTTTAGTGTTTCGAAGAAAAGGAATATCAAACGGAGTCCAAACGGAATGAAACCTTTGGGAGAGTTATTTTTGGAATGTATAATCCAGAGACTTGAGTAGACATCGTGAAGCTGAGGAAGCCACGAGGCAGGGAGGCGCGCCCCCACCCTCGTGGTACCCTCGTGGCTCCCCTGATCGACTTCTTTCGCCTATATATATCCATATACCCTAAAAACATCGAGGGAGCACAATAGATCGGGAGTTCCGCCGCTGCATGCCCGTAGCCACCAAAACCAATCGGGACCTGTT
This sequence comes from Aegilops longissima, assembly GCA_021605205.1. Classification (NCBI taxonomy): domain Eukaryota; kingdom Viridiplantae; phylum Streptophyta; class Magnoliopsida; order Poales; family Poaceae; genus Aegilops; species Aegilops longissima. Next base: position 319,049,372 of record CM038676.1, read on the forward strand.
CAAGCACCTGGAGGGGGAATCCTCACCGTGGCCATCTTCATCATCCCGGCGCTCTCCATGACGAGGAGGGAGTAGTTCACCCTCGGGGCTGAGGGTATGTACCAGTAGCTATGTGTTTGATCTCTCTCTCTCTCTCTCTCTCTCTCTCTCTCTCTCTCTCTCGTGTTCTTGATTCAGCACGATCTTGATGTATCGCAAGCTTTGCTATTATAGTTGGATCTTATGATGTTTCTCCCCCTCTACTCTCTTGTAATGGATTGAGTTTTCCCTTTGAAGTTATCTAAGCGGATTGAGTCTTTAAGGATTTGAGAACACTTGATGTATGTCTTGCATGTGCTTATTTGTGGTGACAATGGGACATCACATGATCTACTTGATGTATGTTTGGTGATCAACTTGCGGGTTTCGTAACATTGTGAACTTATGCATAGAGGTTGGCACATGTTTTCGTCTTGAATCTCCGGTAGAAACTTTGGGGCACTCTTTGAAGTTCTTTGTGTTGGTTTGAATAGATGAATCTGAGATTGTGTGATGCATATCGTATAATCATACCCGTGGATACTTGAGGTGACATTGGAGTATCTAGGTGACATTAGGGTTTTGGTTGATTTGTATCTTAAGGTGTTATTCTAGTACGAACTTTATGATAGATCGAACGGAAAGAATAGCTTCGTGTTATTTTACTACGGACTCTTGAATAGATCGATCAGAAAGGATAACTTTGAGGTGGTTTCGTACCCTACAATAATCTCTTCATTTGTTCTCCGCTATTAGTGACTTTGGAGTGACTCTTTGTTGCATGTTGAGGGATAGTTATATGATCCAATTATGTTATTATTGTTGAGAGAACTTGCACTAGTGAAAGTATGAACCCTAGGCCTTGTTTCCTAGCATTGCAATACCGTTTACACTCACTTTTACCACTTTGTTACCTTGCTTTTTTTATATTTTCAGATTACAAAACCTATATCTACTATCCATATTGCACTTGTATCACCATCGCTTCGCCGAACTAGTGCACCTATACAATTTACCATTGTATTGGGTGTGTTGGAGACACAAGAGACTCTTTGTTATTTGGTTGCAGGGTTGTTACATGTCTATATCCAAATAGAGTACTAAGTACTCACTCACTACATGTCATCCCAATCTTGGTACTCTTGTGGTTTTCTCAACTTGCCTTGTTTAGTAGGTGTCCTTGTGTTATCTAACCCTGTATTCTCAAGTTCACCTCCTCCAAAGCCAGCTCAAGACCACAAGGTAAGTATATGCATCACACTTATGTGCATGATGATATCTTGTTGCTGTACATATTGTTTGCAAGAAGGACTCATGAACATGAAGGTACACTTCCTGTATTTACATCATTTGATCTGATGCATATAACCAAGATACATGCAACTCATTGCTTGTTGTGACATGCTTATGCATTCACATGCTCTTACATACTATCTTTACATGATTGCACACATGTAGGGAGACCCTATGCATGTTACATGTCTTTCCAAACCTTTACTTATAATTCTTTTTATATTTATCTAAGGCTTTGATGGATGTTGTCATAAATTACCAAAAAGGGGGAGATTGAAAGCACAAGTGTTCCCTGGGTGATTGTTGGACTAATATTTTCATCTAGTATATTTCAGAAAGTTCAGCAAAGGCGTGGCATGGACAAGAGGATGTGGAACCCCTTCAAGATGCTAAGGACAGAAGATTGGCAAAAGCTCAAGACTCTTCATTTCTATTTTAGTGATCCAAGATCACATTGAGTCCATAGGAAAGCCAATACTATTAAAAGGGGATGAGGTGTTGCTTAATGGTCTACTTGCTTAAAGTGCTTAGTGACATGCTCCAAAGCCCTCAACCATTTTCTCAATTCCAAATATATGTCCAAAACCTAAAGTCAAACTTGGCCCCACCGATTTGATCTATCCGTCACCACCGAGTTCACTTGACTAGCCACTACCATAAACCCTAATCAGTTCGGTCTCACCGATGGGATCTCGGTCTCACCGAGATGGGCTTGCAAACTCTCTGCTCCCTGTTGCAACTATTTCGGTCTCACCGAGTTTGCTTAACCAACTCTCTGTTTGCTTATTACCAAGATTGGTCTCACCGAGTTTGTGTAATCGGTCAAACCGAGTTTAAGTTTTACCCTAACCCTAGCACATCGGTCCCACTGAGTTGATCATGTCGGTCCCACCAAAAATCCTAACTTTCACATTTTGAACTGAATCTGTCCCACCGAGTTCATACATTCGGTCTGACCCAGTTGGCTCTTTTGTGTGTAACGGTTAGATTTTGTGTGGAGGCTATATATACCCCTCCACCCTCCTCCCCATAAGTGAAAGAGCCATCAGAATGTGCCTGCACTTCCAGCATTCATTCACTACTGGAATCAGGATCTTTTCCATCAGCCAGCTCTTTGCCATCGGCCAGCTGACAGCAAAGATGGTCTTTGCCATCAGCTTACAGAAAACTGATGGCAAAGAAAGAGCTGACGAGAAAGATCATGTTTGCCGTCAGCCAGCTCTTTGTCGTCTGCTAGCGGACGGCATGGAAGCTTTGCCGTCTGATAGAAGACGACAAAGAGGGAGGGTGGCCCACTAACGAGAACCACCTAACGGCCACTTTCTTTGCCGTCTGCTAGCAGATGGCAAAGCTTTTTTGCCATCTGCTAGCAGACGACAAAGAGCGTAGCCAACCTAATGGCCGTTCCCCCCCCACCCCACTAACTATGCTCTTTGCCTTATGCTAGTAGAAGGCACAAAAATTCAACCTAACTAAAAAATGGTTGGCCCCGCGCCCCACCCCCCCCTCTCTCTCCCTCACCTCACGTGCGCCGCCCCCGTGCCCGCCACCGACCCCCACCCCGCCTGCCGCCACCGACCCCCACCGCCTCACCGCCTCGATCACCACCGCCTCGACCCCGGCGCCCGCCCAGCAGCCCGTCGCCTCGCCCGCCGCCTTGGCCGCTTGGCCGCCACAGCGCCCGTCGTCGCTCACTGACACGTCTCCAACGTATCTATAATTTTTGATTGTACCATGCTGTTATATTATCAATTTTGGATGTTTTATAATCATTTTATATCATTTCTTGGTACTAACCTATCGACATAGTGCCAAGTGCCAGTTGCTATTTTCTGCATGTTTTTTACATCGCAGGAAATCAATACCAAACGGAGTCCAAACGCAACGAAACTTTACGGAGATTTTTTTTGGACCAGAAGACACCTAATGGGCCCTAGCTATGCCTGGGGGGGGGGTGCTCCGAGGAGAGCACAACCCACCAGGGCGCACCAGGAGGCTGAGGCGCGCCATGGTGGGTTGTGCCCACCTCGGGTGCCCCCTGGACCGCCTCTTTGCTCTATAAATACCCCAATATTCTAGAAACCCTAGGGGAGTCGACAAGATATAGATCCAGCCGCCGCAGAGTCCAGAACCACCAGATCCAATCTAGACACCATCTCGGATGGGGTTCACCACCTCCATTGGTGCCTCTCTGATGATGCATGAGTAGTTCTTTGTAGACCTTCGGGTCCGTAGTTAGTAGCTAGATGGCTTCCTCTCTCGTTGAATTCTCAATACAATGGTCTCTTGAAGATCCATATGATGTAACTCTTTTTGCGGTGTGTTTGTTGGGACCGATGAACTTTGAGTTTATGATCAAATCTATCTTTTTATATCCATGAAAGTATTTGAGTTTCTTTGATCTCTTTTATGCATGATTGCTTATAGCCTCGTATTTCTTCTCTGATATTTGCGTTTTGTTTGGCCAACTTGATCTATTTATCTTGTAGTGGGAAGAGGTGCTTTGTAGTGGGTTCGATCTTACGGTGCTTGATCCCAGTGATAGAAAGGGAACCGACACGTATGTATCATTGCTACTAAGGATAAAACGACGGGGTCTATCCCTACATAGATAGATCTTGTCTACATCATGTCATCGTTCCTAGTGCATTACTCTGTATCTCCATGAACTTAATACACTAGATGCATGCTGGATAGCGGTCGATGTGTGGAGTAATAGTAGTAGATACAGGCAGGAGTCGGTCTACTAATCTTGGACGTGATGCCTATATAATGATCATTTCCTGGATATCGTCATGATTATTTGAAGTTCTATCAATTGCCCAACAGTAATCTGTTCAACCCACCGTTTGCTATTTTTCTCGAGAGAAGCCACTAGTGAAACCTACGGCCTCCGGGTCTCTTTCTCATATTATTTGCCTTTGTGATCTATTTTCCTTTGCTTTCATTTTCAGATCTATCAAACCAAAAATATGAAAATACCTTGCTGCCATTTATTCCCATTTATTTTATTTGGCGTTCGTTCTCTATCAATCTACTACAATTTTATCTCACGTCCGTTTGCCCATCTGGGGCGCCGCTACCCGAAAGGGATTGACAACCCCTTTTACACGTCGGGTTGTGAGAAGTTGTTATTTGTGTGCAGGTGTTGTTTATGTTGTGTTGCTTGGTTCTCCTACTGGTTCGATAACCTTGGTTTCACATATGAGGGAAATACCTACCGCTGTTGTGTTGCATCATCCCTTCCTCTTTGGGGAAATACCGACGTAGCTTCAAGCCGCATCAAAAGAATTTCTGGCGCAGTTGCCGGGGAGGATCTTCAACATATACCAGGTTCCTAATCACAAATCTCATCTCCTCACAATTTAAATTATTTTCCATTTGCCTCTCGTTTTCCTCTCCCCCACTTCACAAAATTTGCCGTTTTATTCGCCTCTCTTTTTCATTCGCCGTTTTCTCGTCAGATCTATCCTTTGCTTGCAATCATGAGTGATTTCGGTATGGCACCAACAGATGATGGCCTAACTCCTAAGATTGGACGTACAGGCAATCTGGATGCTAAAACTTTTATATTGGGGCAAGGGAATGTTATGGGAAAAGAACGTATCCAAGAATTTTTTGATTGTGTGGGAAATTTAAGTCTTGATGATGCTCCTATACTTAAGACTACTAGATCTTATGCAGATGCTATTTCAGCGCTAGTTCTAAAACTTGAAAGAAAATTTATCTGTACTCATCCTACTTTGGAAAGATTGTTTTTTGAGCTCCCAGTTATAAGGAATCCTAAGGCTAAAAAGTTGGCCACTCTCGTTCTTATGAATGAGTTTGACTACATAATACGGGAAGCTAGGGAAATCTTTGATTTTTATGGTATGAATCGTGAAAAACCTGTGTCGGTGTCAAAACCGGCGGATCTCGGGTAGGGGGTCCCGAACTGTGCGTCTAGGCGGATGGTAACAGGAGACAAGGGACACGATGTTTTTACCCAGGTTCGGGCCCTCTCGATGGAGGTAAAACCCTACTCCCGCTTGATTAATATTGATGATATGGGTAGTATAAGAGTAGATCTACCACGAGATCAGAGAGGCTAAACCCTATAAGCTAGCCTATGGTATGATTGTTGTCGTCCTACGGACTAAACCCTCCGGTTTATGTAGACACCGGAGAGGGCTAGGGTTACATAGAGTCGGTTACAATGGGAGGAGATCTACATATCCGTATCGCCAAGCTTGCCTTCCACGCCAAGGAAAGTCCCATCCGGACACGGGACGAAGTCTTCAATCTTGTATCTTCATAGTCCAAGAGTCCGGCCAAAGGTTATAGTCCGGTTATCCGGACACCCCCTAATCCAGGCACGTCTTGTCGAAGCAGAGATCGTGTCCCCTTTATTTACGGGATTCTCATCAACACGGACGTGGGTAACCCAGTCGTGCCCATTGGTATGTCTCCTCGGTCAAAGGTAAGTCCCAAACGGTCACGGGGAGGGCTCTTGGTATTCAACCTCTTATAAAGAGACCAAGGCTTTACTCCTTTCTTTCGATCTCAATCGAATCCGCCTCTCGCCTCGAGTTCCAACACCCAGGGCCCCAGATTTATGCGCTTCGGACCTTTGACGATGTCCGACTCCGACCTTCAAGGCCGATGGATGCCTTCCTCCGTCACAGAGGAAGACGTGCTAAAGCTGAGAGAGGCCAGGTATTTGACCGGCGAAATCTTGCATAGGCTGCCTGCTCAAGGGCAGGTTATTCCCACCCCAAGCCCGGTGAGAGCGTGGTGTTCGTATCTCACTTCCTTCGAGGGCTAGGCTTCGCGACGGATCCCTTCGTGAGGGGGCTCATGTTCTATTATGGGCTGGAATTTCACGACTTAGCTCCGGAGTCCATCCTCCACATCTCATCGTTCATCGCCGTGTGCGAAGCTTTCCTCCGTATTACTCCTCACTTCGGACTGTGGCTCAAGACCTTTAAAGTAGAGCCGAAGATGATCAAGGGACAACACGCGGAGTGCGGAGGCGCTGTTATAAGCAAGAATGCCGACGCTCCATCGCCCGAGGGCTCTTTTCAAGAGGAGTCCAGCTTATGGCAACAAGAGTGGTTTTATATCACAGCTCCCAGGGGTACCAAGTGGGTGACACCGCCTGCTTTCCGCTCGGGTCCCCCGCCCCGACTAGCGTCATGGGTCAATAAGGGGCTGGACTGGGGGCCGGCAAAGGACGTGCCCTTGTTGCAGGGCCGCATCCGAGATCTCCTGGAAAGAGACGTCAGTCTGGTCATGGTGACGCAGGTCATGTTGATTCGCCGAGCCCTGCCCTGCAAACGTCGCCCCCTCCGCCTGTGGGAGTTCAATCCAGAGGGACCGCGAGCTCTCCAACATTTTATGGGCATGACGCCCGCGGAGATGTACAAATTGTTCTTCGGACCACAAGCAGTGTGTCCGGACTCTACTGAGGACGCAGGTCTGAGCTGCAATCGTCCAGATACTCAAGTAAGTAGCCCTGTGTCCGGATACATCATCCCTTCATTTATCACGACATCACCCTGTCGGTGTACTAGAGTAGGGGTACCCTAGTATCCCGAACTCGTGCACGGGCAGTTGCAGCACCCCGCGGCAGGGCCGGCCTGGTGACCGCCAAGGTCCTCCGCGGCTCCTTTGGAGCCATTCAAGAACAAAGTATTCAAGGCCCCGGCAAGAGGAGCTTGCCGGGAAGGCCGCTCAAGGCACGAAGGAAACAAGACCCCGGCAAGAGGAGCTTGCCGCGAAGGCTTGGTGAGCGACAAGCTCCCAAGCACGACAAGGATCCAGCCGCGGCAAGGCGCTTGCCGCGGCAAGCGACTCTCTTCATCTCCGCTCCAGCTCATCCACCAACGTGTCGCTATGGGGCCATTCCAGGCGTGCGTGTCGAGAGGCTGTGCAGCCAGCGGGGAGCAGTGATAAGCGGCACTGACAAGCTTACCATCGTGGCAAACGGTGGTGCACTTGACGGTCCTGTTGCCTCGCTTAGGCGAGGTGGACGGCATTTATTGATCTTGTCCCTTGCCGTCGAGTTAGGTATATGCACCGCATAATCGCAAAGTCGGTGTACCAACTATTGTTTTTCCATTTGTACCTCATCTATGTTGCCACCTGTCGGTGACCCCTTGAGCCTATAAAAGGAGGCCCAAGTGCAACGTAGAAAGAGTTCGGCTCGGTTCAGTTCATTCGACTCGTTCGAGACTACACTCACTCAGGCTAGGTTTTGTGGCTCTCATTGCTCCCTAGCAAGAACACAATACAATCAACCAAGCAGCAGTAGGAGTGTTATCTCTCCGGAGAGCTCCGAAGCTGGGTAAACTGCTCGTGTGCATCGCCTCGATCTGCTCTTCGTGCAATCTCCGCCCCCCTCCGAACCACAAGGGACTCGGTCCGCCAGGTCCCATAGGTGTTCGTGGGTCACGATCAGCTTCCCCGACATCTTTGGCGCGCCAGGTAGGGGGCGTCGAGGCTGTGTGAACCTGATCCAGCGGTCACACGAGCAACTTCTTCATCACCTTCATCAACATGCCACCGAAGAAGAAGGCTTCGGCGGCAGCAGAGCCGTCGCTCAAACCCACCACCACCGAGCCGACGAGTGGTGGGGAAGACATCATGGAGGAACCGCGCCGCCGAGGAGCCCACGACGCTGCCAAGTCCAAGGACAAGGCGGCGCAAACCTCGGCGTCCGGATACGCATCAGGCCCATCTCAGAGGCGCGAGACCGACAACATCATGGTGCTCGCAGCGCCATGCGCTCGCTGGGACAAGATCGAGCTGGTGGATCCAGAGACGTTCAAGAGCAGCTCGCGCCCAACAGTTGGTGCGAAGGGCACGGTCGCTGGATGGGATGCTGCTCCTTCTAATATATTTAGAAGTCCGAGCACATCCCGCCTCGCACCGCTTCGCCATTGCCGCCCACCACTCAAGCGGAAGCTTTAGCGCTGGCTCAATCGCTCTCGGATTACCTCCAACGGCCGACAAGGTCGACGAGTGGAGGGCTACCATTCGAGCCTCATCGGCTTTGCTAACGGCGACACTCGCGGCAACCAATCGCATCCTTGCCGCGGCGAGACGACAAGGCACGAGCCGGTGGCGACGAAACCTATGGGGTGCAACCACCATGCACTCCCCATCCGAAGGCCAAGATCACCATCTCCTCGGATCCACCTCGACAAATGATCCACCGCGTCATCGGATCCACGAAGCTCGCCGTGATCAGCGCCAAGTTCTTCAAGAACGGCAACAAGAAGACGCCGAACTCGCATCGAGCGCCAAGAGAAGCGCGCGTCAATCCGACCAGCGCTGGGCCCGCTGTCGACATGCAAGCGCCGGGGAACCAGTGACTTGTCAGACGCTGTAAGTTGCCCCTGCTCACTCGTGAGCTGCGGCAAGTCCAAAGGTCCGACAAGAAAAACTTCAAGCCAGATGTGCGGAGAAGTATGATGGCAGGACACACCCATCGGAGTTCCTCAAAGATCTACACCATTGCGGTACAGGCTGCAGGGGGACGAGACGACAAGATCCTCGCCAACTACTTCCCGCTGGTACTCAAGCCAAATGTCAGATCTTGGCTCATGCACTTGCCGGACAGTTCCATATCTTCTTGGGCAGATCTATGCCATCAGTTTGTCGGCGCCTTCACAGGCGGCCACAAGCCTCATGGCCAAGAGAGTGACCTTCACCGCCGCCTGAAGGAAGGAGAGTCCTCGCGCAAGTTCATCCAGAGATTCAGCGTGTGCTACAACATCCCGGATGTCCACCCCGCCATGGTGATCAGCGCGCCACCGTAACGCAAGGAACCGCAGGATGAGGGAGGAGATGGCAATGTGTAAAGTCAAGGACGTCAGTGAGCTGTATGCTTTGGCCGACAAGTGTGCACGTGCTGAAGAAGGGAGAAGACTCCCATGAGAGAATGTGGAAGCAGGATCTGACAGTGAGGAGACCGCCTAAGAAAGAAGAGCCAAGCAAGGAACAACAAAAGAAGAAGAGCAAAGAGGTACTAGTTGTCGAGCAGTCCGGCAACGGAGGTGGCGCCAAGAAAGCTAAGGCTGGTGGCTCCGGCAAGGAGGTTGCCGCTGACACCGACCGCCAAGCTGTGGCGGCCGCCGACAAGCAGGACAGCTCCAACAAACAAGATCAGAAGATTCACCACACCAAGGGCCATGACCTCCAGAGCTGCAAGAAAGTCGAGTAGCTTGTTGAACTGCAGAAGGCTGAGTACGAGCGGCGAGACAAGGAGAAGGCCCAGAAGGTGCCGGGCAGCTAGCAAGAAGAGACCCGCCGGGAGGACGCCAAGGCAAGGCCAAGCAGCGGCAAGGAGACAGACCTCCCGCGGCCGCGATAAGGATGAAGACGAAGAGGATGATGAAGATATGGAAGACGATGAACCTGATGAGCAGGAGTTTCAAGGCAACAGAGGTTCTCTCAAGACGGTGGTGCTTCTCTGCACTCACACCGCCAACTCAAGCAATGGATGCGGAGGTTAATGCAGAGAACCGCCCATAGAGTCACGAGACCTCAAGTGGTCCAAGACGCCTATCATCTTCGATATTGAGGACCACCCTGATCGCATAATCTGCGGTCGGTGTTTGCCGATGTTGGTCTCACCAACTATCCGCAACCTCAAGGTCACCAAGATGTTAGTTGACGGCGGGCCGGCTTAAACCTGATCTCCTCCGCAGCGGCTCCGTAAGCTTCAAATCCTCGACAACAGCTCAAGAAACCGCACTTTCCAAGGAATCAACCCAGAAGGAGCAAGCCGAAAGGGAAGATCATGTTGCCGGTAACATTTGGCAGCGAGCTCAACTTCAGGACTGAGAGGGTTACATTTGACGTTGCTGATTTCCCATTGCCCTATAATGGGATACTTGGCCGACCAGCGCTCGCCAAGTTCATGACAGCCTCTCATTATGCATACAATCTGCTCAAGATGCCCGGCCCGATAAGTGTCATTTCTATTCATGGCGACAAGAAAGATGCTCTTATCTGCGCCGACAAGATTTACCGGGAAGCAGCAGCTGCGACAGAAAGCAAGTCACTTTCCGCTGAAGCTCCCGAGAGGAAGAAGAAGACCACTTTGTCCGGCAAGAACTCTGATGCCCACTCCGGCAAGCGCACCTCTTCGGAGTGCTGCGCCACCGCCGAGGACGCACCATCGAGCTCCACCGCAAGTGCAGAAGATGATGGCAGCTCCGCCAAAGACCAAGAAGGTGCCCGCCAAGGAGGACGACACGGTGGTACCTTCACCATCGTGGCCACTCGACCCTAAATAGGAAGGCGAGCTCGTTGCTTTCCCGCGGCGCGAATGTCGATGTGTTTGCATGGCAACCGTCGACATCCCCGTGTTCCTGTGAAAGTAATTGAGCACCACCTAGATGTCTGTCCTCATGCGCGCCCGCCAAGCAAAAAGTCGTGAAGCGTGCAAGGAGCGCCAAGAGTTCATTGCAGAAGAGATCAAGAAGTTGGAAGCAGCAGGCCTTGTTAGAGGAGTGCTCCATCCCACGTGGTTGGCCAATCCGGTAGTTGTACGCAAGGCAAATGGGAAATGGAGACTTTGTATTGACTTCACGGATGTTAATAAAGCTTGTCCCAAAGACCCATTTCCCTTGCCGCGCATAGACCAGATTGTTGACTCCACGGCTGGATGCGATTTGCTTTCATTTCTTGATGCATATTCAGGATATCATCAGATATTCATGGCAGAAGAAGATGAAGAGAAAACAACATTCATTACACCATGTGGCACGTACTGTTTCATACGGATGCCTTTTGGTTTGAAGAATGCTGGTTCAACGTTTGCAAGAGTGGTCCACGACGCTTTTGAGCCGCAAATGCACAGAAATGTAGAAGCCTACATGGATGACATAGTGGTCAAGAGCAAGGACAAGGCAACTCTGGTTCAAGATTTGGATGAGACCTTTGCAAATCTGCGCAAGATCAACCTCAAGCTCAACCCCGAGAAGTGCGTGTTTGGAGTTCCTTCCGCAAGCTTCTCGGTTCTTTTGTGTCTCGGCGGGAATTGAAGCCAACCCCGACAAGATCAAGGCCATTGAGCAGATTGAAGCACCAAAGCGCGTCAAGGATGTACGAGACTTGCGGTTGCGTGGCTGCTCTCAAGCAGGTTTATCTCTAGATCTGCTGAGCGCCTCGCCATTTTTCAAGATTTTGAAAAGGCAGGTCCAATGAAATGGACTCGGCGAGGAGGCTGCGCTGCAGGACTTGAAGAGGTACATGTCCTCCACTCCAATACTTGTCGCACCTAAGCCACAAGAGAAGTTGCTGCTGTATATAGCGGCAACCAATCAAGTGGTTAGTGCTGCGTTAGTAGCGGAAAGGGAGGCAGATGACAAGCCGGCAACCGAGGCAGATGCATCCAAATGACAAGCTGTGGGCTTCACCGACAAGCTCGTCCCGATAAGGACAGATCTGCAGCAGACGAGCGAGAAGATGCGAAAAGGATGGTGCAGCGCCAGTCTACTTTTGTCGGGCCCCTTCTGCAGGGGCTAGATCAAGGTACTCGTGTGCATAAGTTGCTTTAGGCCTCCTCATGGCCTCGAGAAAGCTGCGCCATTACTTCCAAGCACACGAGATAACATTGTCACTCGCTTTCCGCTAAAGAGGATATTGCAGAATCCAGAAGCAACAGGCAGGATCGTCGAGTGGGCACTGGAACTGTCAAGCTTTGGCCTCAAATTTGAAAGCACTTCAACTATCCAGAGCAGAGCATTGGCAGAATTTATAGCAGAATGGACGCCAACGCAAGATGAAGAAATTCCAGACGAGCATCCCCGTCAAGGAAACAAGTAAGGAGTGGCTGATGTATTTTGATGGTGCCTTCTTGCTGCAAGGCGCCGGTGCCGGCGTGCTGCTTATCGCACCCACCGGAGAGCACCTCAAATACATAGTCCAGATGCACTTTCCCAAGGAGCAAGCAACAAACAATACTGTAGAGTATGAAGGTTTGCTTGCCGGACTCAGGATTGCAGTGGACCTTGGGATCAGGAAGCTCATTGTCAAGGGTGACTCGCAGCTTGTCGTCCGCCAAGTAAACAAAGATTATCAGAGTCCGTTGATGGAAGCCTACGTTGATGAAGTGAGAAAGCTAGAAGAACACTTTGAAGGCCTGCAAATGGAACATGTTCCAAGAGCTCATAATGATATTGCCGATGGCTCACAAAGTGCGCCGACTCAAGTTACCTGTGGAACCAGGGATTTTTGTGCTCAAGCTGACTCAACCAACTGTAACACCATCAATCGGACAGAACAAGAAGAGGAAGTTGGTTTCGGTGACTACTTTCCGCAGAGCTCCTGAAGCCGCCGCCAAGAAGGTCCCCAAAATCAACGCAGATAACGCCGAGGAGCAGTCTGCCCGACAAGCCCTAGGGTTTGTTTCTGTTGAAGCGCACGCCCCGACAAGTTTTGCTCCGCAAGCTTGCCGGGATCATCAAGCTTCGCTGAGCCGCAGGTTCTTGCCGAGAAGCTGATGTTCCCGTAGCGGCAGCTGTGCCTTTAGTCCTAGTTGTCGAGCCGCAAGCTCCAACATGGGCACAAAGATCGCCCATTTCCTTCAGATAGGAGAACTTCCCAAGAGCAAGAAGAAGCGGAAAGAGTAGCCCGGCAGTCAAGTATGTACCAGTTTGTTGACAACATCCTGCATGTAAGAAGACTCAACAAAGGTGAAATTGAAGTGTATTTGCCGGAAGATGGATGTAAGTTGTTGGCAGAGATACACGGAGGCATATGTGGTCACCACATTGGCGCAAGAGCACTTGCCGCAAAGCTTTCCGGCAAGGTTTCTTCTGGCCGAAGCCCTCCAGATGCAACTCGCACAAGTAACCAAGTGTGAAGCGCAAGGCCCATTCCAAGCAGATACACCAGCCACTCAAGCTCTCCGACGATCCCTTTATCCTCGCCATTTTCGTCCGGGGCTCGACATCCTCGGTCCCTTTCCCCGAAGTTGTCGGGGCTTTGAGTACTTGTACGCTGTAATCGACAAGTTCACAAAGTGGCCGGAAGTGGAAGCAGTGAGGAAGGTGACAAAGACAACGCCAGATCAAGTTCTTGTCAATTGTTTGCCGCTTTGGGATACCTAACCGGATCATCACCGACAACGGCACACAATTCACGAAGTCGCACCTTCATGCAAGACGCCCAAGATCTTGGCGCCAAGGTCTGCTTTGCTTCGCTGCACATCCAAGGAGCAACGGTCAAGGTAAAGGGCAAACGCTGAAGTGCTGCGAGGACTCAAGACCAGAACTTTTGACAGGCGCGCAAGCGCGGAAGAAATCGGATTGAGGAGCTGCCGGTGGTTCTTTGGTCGATCAGACGACGCCAAATCGAGCCATCGCCGACACCTTTCGCCTAGTCTATGGAGCAGAGGCAGTTCTCCCCACGGAACTCAGATACGGGTCACCTCGAGTGCTCGCTATGATGAGTTTGAGCAAGAGCAGCTGCGACAAGATGACGCGCTGCTCCTTGAGGAGGATCGCCTTCAGTCGCTGTACGAGCTGCTCGTTATCAAAGAACTTTGGCGCCGCTACCATAGCCGCAGTTAGTTCCGAAGTTTCGAGGAAGGCGACCTTGTTCTTCGCGCGCTCAGTCCGCCAAGAATTCCAACAAGTTGACGCCAAGTGGGAAGGCCCTTATCGGGTGAAACGAAATACTAGGCCTAGCGCTGTCCGCTTTGAGACCGAAGATGGCGCCCGTGAGCAACTCCTGGAATATAGAGCATCTTCGTAAGTTTTACCTATAGATGCGTTGCCGTTGAACCTGTTCCGCAACCACCCTTTGTACAAGTCTTGCCGCTGTTGCATGTAATCCTTTGTACAAAGCCGGGCGCAGACTGCGTGCATCAAGAAGCTCATGTGTTGCGCACAACTTGTCAAATGCATGCTTTCATAATCCTTTATGCATGTGTTATCTAACATTTTGTGCAGCATCCACACCCGTAAGCAATAACGAGCCACTAGGCTCCATAACTTTATTTTCTTCTTTCTTCTCAAAGGAAGGAAGGTCCTTCACCACAAGTTATCCGGGGAGAAGATAATGGTGTGGGCCACCAAGTGTCGCTTTGCCGAAGCAAACGATGAAAAAACTAAGTTGCCAAAGTTTGAGCAATCTGTTTTAAAATTTTAAGTTATCTTCCTCGAACGATAGTACTTTGTATGGAAAACTCATGCGCTGAAGGAACCAACTCAAGGCTGGTTTGGCGCCTTTACTTTGTTTCGAGTCCGCCAACAACTTAAGTGAGCTGCAACCAGCCATGCATAAGGTTGTTTGTCGGAGGCGGCATCGCCAAAGAAGGTTGCCGACGTCCCGCACTCAAGGCCAAGGCAAAGGTGCTCATACCGACAAGTTCCCTAAGAGCGAGGGCACAAACATACAAAGGAAGGAATCGAGTAAAGGAAATAACATTGCGATCGTTTACCTAAGATAGAGTATTACAAAATGACTTGTCACAGATCTAATAAATTGTTCTCCTGAACATGGTCTGCAGCGACAAGGGAAAGATAAACTTGGCGGCCTAGTCTACGCTGTCGCCATCAATCCTCTTGACTCCGCCACCCTGCCCACAATGGTGCGATAAGGGCCTTGAGCGCTAACGCCAGCAGTTGGCGGCAGGACTTGAGGACGCTGGCGGCCGACGCCTGGATTGCGGAAGGCCACCTTCATCAAGACCTTCAAGAGCCCTCGCACGATTTGGCGTGACTCTGCCGGCCAGCTGCTTTGGGATCTCCTCCCGAGTCACTGGAGAGCCGCCAACACGCTCTTGAAGAACAGGCCGAGCTTGGCGCTGGGCTGAGATGCTCGCGGTGGAGTACCCGAGATCCACCATCCCCATCTCCATCAGCCTCCTTGTCAATGGCGGCGGCAGATCCACAAGACCTTCTGTCCAAAGGCATCACATTCTCTTTGAAGGTTGTATGGGCGTCAGGGCGGTCGCCAACAGCTCGTTGGCCTTGATCTTCTCCAAGAAACCCACTTCCCGCCTCCTTGGCGCCGCCCGTTGTCTCCGCTGTGGTGGACAGCTTCACCAAGGTCTGCCTTTTGAGTCCTTGGCGCGCTAAGCTTTTGATCTTCTCAATGAGACGGCCCTGCAACTCACCAAGAGTATAGGCGCCCTTCAAGGCTGGCTTCAGCCGCGGTGACCTCCTCGCCGCTTCTTCTCCGAGGGTGGCCTCCAGCTGCGCCACCCTCGCCTCTAACTTCTTCTTGGCGGCTCGGCAACCGCTGCAGCGTCCTTTGCCTCCTTGAGTGCTCCGCCAATTGATTGCTCGCGCTGTAAGATCTTCCTCATAGCTGTCGAGGTTGATCTTCCGCTGCGCCACCACCTTCTTGCGCAGATAGCTTCTCGCCGGCAAGCCTTTGCTGCTCCTCGACCTCGGCCTTCTCCAGTGATGAAGGCCGCGCGCCTCAAAGAAGTTGCTCCCACGCTCGCTATGTCCCGAGAGTTTCCTTGTTGGCGCGCCGGAGCTCTTCTCGCTTCTCCATGTCAGCTCCCGCCTCGCGACAAGTGCTTCCTCGACTCCATTTTAGCTTGGCGGGCGCGTAGAGCGACAACAGCTTCTTCAAGCAGCTGCTCCTCCTCGAGATCGCCATCGCTGCTGCTTGCATTAACTAGCGACAGCCCAGCGAGGCGAGCAGCTCGTCGCGAAGGTCTCCTCGACCGCGCCTGAGCTCGACGCCCATGGAAGTTTGATGAAGACACCGCCGCCGCCTTCGATAGGGCGCTGGGCTGGCTCTCTTGAGCTCGGTGCTGCATCGGTGGCGGAGGGATCGGCGGTCGGCGAGGCGCTGGCGCCTCCGCGCCTCGGGTCGCTGGTGTGATCGCCGGACCCTCCCAAGCCTTTTGCGCCAAAGAGCCTTGGCGGCCTCGCCAAGCGGACCCATCGGCGCCAGCCTCCTCTTCCATGTTGGCGGCGTCGTTGTTGTTGCTGCTGCCCTCCTCGCCGGCAACCTCGCCTCCATCGGCTCTCCGCAGATGGATCTGATGATCGTAAAAAGAAAGAACAACAAGCAAATGTTCAAAAGAAGAATGAAGAAAAGGAACCCAAGGGAAGTTTTCAAGTGCAAGGAGATTACCTGCGATGGGATCTGTGGGTCATGTTTCCACCTCTCGAGGATCGCTATGCTGCCCCTTGTCGGAGAAGCATCCCTTGTCGGGAGGCCTCCTTGCCGGAGAGCGCCCTTGCCGGAGAATTCTCCTTGGCGAGTTGAAGGCATGTAACTTCGAGTGACTTCCGGCCTCCCGATGAGGCTGCTCGCTCCTACACAAATCAACAAACCAGATATCAAGGAAGAAGGAGCACCCATGCACACCTAACCATAAGAAATAAACCAAATACTTACGCTGGGGGCTGTGCTGGGGCTGCTCGAGGAAGGGTTGCCGGATCCGCAAGGGAGTCTCGAGACGCCTCCTGCCGCCATGGGGGATCGCTTCAATGACAACCACTGGGTCTTGGCTCTTCGACGCCTCGAGCCACCGTCCCCAAGAAGGAAAGGGTTCGAACGGGCAAGTTAGATACAAGACAAAGCAACAAATTAAAGAATTACAAGTACAAATGACAAGATCTTACTCTTCTTCCTCCTCCTCAAGCCGAGAGCGGAGAAGTCACCCGCCCACCTCCGGGCGACGAGCTGGAAGAGTGGGCTCCTCTGACGCTTGGCGGGTGCGGGAGCCGTGGTCCCAGAAGGCCCCGCCCCGTTGCTATGGCAGCGTGAGGCGCCTCGCCGGCAACAGAGCTTGTCGCGGTGGAGGCTGCTGCAGGCGAGACGGCTGTTGTCTGCCCGCCGCCCGCCACTTCCCGGTCCTATGGAGGCACCTTCTGGCGGGGCGCTGGCTCCTCCCGCTGCAAGTTATCTCAAGGTGGAGGGAGGCGCCTGCAGGCTCGCTCGCTCGGCTTCAAGCTCGACCTGCTCCTCCGCGCCGCAAGCTCTTCTCGGTCGGCAAGGCTTGCCGCCGCTGCCTCCGCCTCCACAAAGGAACCCAAACTCACCGGCGGCAGCAGCTTCCACCGCCTCCAGCCAGGTGGGCGGCGCGCTGCAGCTCGGCGCCGGTGGTGTCACGGT
Organism: Aegilops longissima; assembly: GCA_021605205.1. Taxonomy (NCBI): domain Eukaryota; kingdom Viridiplantae; phylum Streptophyta; class Magnoliopsida; order Poales; family Poaceae; genus Aegilops; species Aegilops longissima. The sequence goes on from CM038676.1 coordinate 319,066,763, forward strand.
GAGCCACTTCTCTTCGTCGGCGCGGATCGGCACTTCTTCCAAGCTATCAAGAACTGCCGCACGATGTCGCCGGCGGGCTTCTTGCTGTTGGAACGATCCCATGGGAATCGTGATAACGGCATCATCGCTGGATGCGGTCAAGCCAAGAGTTGTTGCACAAAGGAACGACCCCTCGGCAACATGAACCACTCGGGCGATCTGGTCGCTTGAACAACTCCAAAGAGCATCGCATCCAGCTCCAAAACAGTGAAGTTCTAGTTGAGGCCCGGCGCAGCCTCATGATGTCCGCCGCTTTTGGAACTCCTGTGCAGGCCTCCTCCTCTCCTGCAAGGGCGCAATGCGGGCGGCGAAGGAAATCCGCGCCAACAACACCTACAAGTGAGTCCGCATGCCTCGAGGCGCAAGATCCGGTCACGACAATCTTCAACCTCGCATCCTCCGCGCCAAGTTGCTCCAATCGCTGCGCGCACTATGGGAGTTTGGCGCTGGGCAGTGAATGGCTGCGGTTTTCCTCAATAATCCAACACCAATCGCTCTCCACTCCTCCCATTTGCTACAGAGCTCTCCTTCCAGATATGCTTCTTTCTTGTCGATCCCGGAGATCCACGCAATCCCTCCGCAAGCGGCTCTCCTCTCTCAACGCTGGGCATGAAGTAGTGGCGAAGAGGGCTACATTTGGTGGATCCGACAAAGTTCTCGCAGAGGTGTGCGAAACTGCCATGGTGAGGACGGTGTTGGGGTGAAATCAAGGAGGCGGAGGCAGATGTGTTCATGATGTCGCAAAAGAACTGAAAAAGGCGGGCAGAGCCCGCAGAGAAGAAAAGCGCCAAGAAGGGGTACCCGACGGAAACCTTTCTCGATGCGGCGGCGGAGATCACCTCGCGCTGGTGCGCCTGCCTCCGACGACCGTAAGAGGTAGTACAGCTCCGCAGCTCCCTGCGTCGAGCAGGGGGGTCGGGTGGCTCGCCCTTCCGCAGCGCCCAGCAGCGCGCCTCCGGCCGATTTCACGGCTTTCCCCTTGTCGGCCTTCGGGCCCATGGCGAAGGTGGTGGAGGAATCCGGCGGCGTTGATGGCGTAGGTGGCGATGTGGGGCGGGGCCTCGCTCTCTTCGGATTTGAGAAGAAGGGAGAGGGGGCGGGCGTTTCGCTTTTCCGATTAAAGAAGGCCCCCACGATCTCTCCCACGACGCCACGTTCGGCGCGTGCTGTTCGTGGGAGACGTGGTGGGTCCGGAGCGAGTAACGGTGTTCTCTAGGCCGCGCGTGCCCATGCACTGTTTTGGGCCTGGCCCAACAGAGCTCGGCGCCGTGTGTGGCCCAGGCCCGGGAGCTCCTGTCGGTGTACTAGAGTAGGGGTACCCTAGTATCCCGAACTCGCACGGGCAGTTGCAGACTCCTCACAGGGCCGGCCTGGTGACCGCCAAGTCCTCCGCGGCTCCTTTGGAGCCATTCAAGAACAAAGTATTCAAGGCCCCAGAAGAGGAGCTTGCCGGGAAGGCCGCCAAGGCACGAAGGAACAAGACCCGGCAAGAGGAGCTTGCCGAAGGCTTGGTGAGCGACAAGCTCCCAAGCACGACAAGGATCCAGTCAAGGGCAAGGCGCTTGCCGCTGCAAGCGACTCTCTTCATCTCCGCTCCAGCTCATCCACCAACGTGTCGCTATGGGGCCATTCCAGGCGTGCGTGTCGAGAGGCTGTGCAGCCAGCGGGGAGCAGCGATAAGCGGCGCTGACAAGCTTACCATCGTGGCAAACAGTGGTCCACTTGACGGTCCCTGTTGCACTTTTTAGGTGACAGGGACGGGCATTTATTGATCTTTGTCCCTTGCCGTCAGAGTTAGGTATATGCACTGTACACTGTACAAGTCGGTGTACCAACTATTGTTTTTCCATTTGTACCCTCATCTACATTGCCACCTGTCGGTGACCCCTTGAGCCTATAAAAGGAGGCCCAATTGCAACGTAGAAAGGGTTCGGCTCCGTTCAGTTCATTCGACTCGTTCGAGACTACACTCACTCAGGCTAGGTTTTGTAGCTCTCATTGCTCCCTAGCAAGAACACAATACAATCAACCAAGCAGCAGTAGGAGTGTTATCTCCGAGAGCTCCGGCCTGGGTAAACTGCTCGTGTGCATCGCCGATCTGCTCTTCGTGCAATCTCCGCCCCCCTCCGAACCACAAGGGACTCGGTCCGCCAGGTCCCATAGGTGTTCGTGGGTCACGATCAGCTTCCCCGACACACCCTTAAAAGAGTTGTTCTTGAAACATGAGTAGATCACGAAGGCGAAGTTAATCAGGTGTCCAGCCCCCCTTCCTGAGACCTCACCGGATCCCGTGTTAACCAGGATGCTGGAGATCGTGCCTTCAGAAGAAAACGAAGGGAGGGGGGACAAGGAAGCTACTGACTCCACGAAGGAGGCTGTCCGGAAAGGAGGAATCGAAAATTCCTCTCCTTAGGGGAAGAACAGGACCGCCTCTGAAGACGTGGAGACCATGATCTCAAAGCGGGGGAAGAAGTCTTCGCCAGAGGGTCCTGTGTCGGGGGATACCTTGGCCGTACTATGCCCTCAAGGGGATCAGCCCTCCACCGAGTCGTAAGTAGAAAGGTGGTTTAAAAAATGAGAGAAATCCTTGCTTTATTTCTGAGGAAAGTAACCGAAAATTTACCTTGTAGTTTGGACCTTAGCCCTTCTCAGTAGAGCTCATCTTCGGGGGATCTTCTTCCGGATATGATGGAGAGCGGAATGCCTCCCCCTGCCGTACCGCCTTACGAGGCGGGCGATCCCGAGGTATCGTTGCGGAGGGTTTTTCCTAATCCGGCAGGGCCGGAAGGCAGTCATATGGCCCCCCAAAGCCCTCCGTGTCCGGCCTTTGAAAAAAGCAATCGAACGAGTCCGGCGCCGCCTGGTGCACGGTCGGAGGTACCGAAGGATCTGCTAGGGCGAGCGTCTATCTCAGAGGAGCACCGTACGTTGATGGGTACGGTAATTGAAAGGATTTCGTCCGTGGAGAACGGGTTGCACGAGGCTGTCAGGAGTTTACTGACAGGTTTTGAGGTACGCGAAGTGATGTACCTTTTGACAGTTCCGCGTATTTAAGATGCGCCCTGTGTAGATAGTAGCCCCTGAGACTCTGTGTGCTGTCGAAAGTGACGGCACTCAGAGGATCATAATCCCTGGTATAATTTGCCGGCTTCCTATGTAGGTGGCGAAGTGTCCGGTGGCCAGCCGGACTGATGAATTTGCCGAGCTAAAGCGGCAACTTGACGTGGCAGATGCCGACATCGCGCTTGTCAACAAGCGGCTTGACGAGGCACAAGGTATGTAATATCTCCGGAGACACCTGGTAAGAGGAGCTTGATGCCAGTATCTTACAATGTGTGCGCTTGATGCAGATGGGGCTGCCGCTGTGGAGGACCTGCGGGCGGAACTTGCCCGAGCCAAGGAGCAAGCCAGGAAAAGCGATGCGGCTGCCTTAAAGGCGGTTGAGGAGCTGAAAGCCGAACAGGCTGCTCACTGCCGAAGCAAGAAGGAAATGGCCGAGATGGGTGTGAAGCTAAAGAACGCTGCTGACCATTGTAAGCTTCTTGAGAAAGAAGATCGGGCGGAGCGGGCGGACCTGGAGAAGGCCACTACAGCGGCCAAGGATGCTCGTTCTGCGATGAGAGCGATGAAGGAGGAGCTACGTCAAGCCGGAGATATCGCGGCTGGAAAGCCCTTTATGCTGCGGATAAAGTTCGGAGATCCTAAATATGCTTCGTTGGATCGGATGTGGAGTTCGCGGACGATATCTGGATTTAGCGGCGAAAAGCCGCTGATGCGCCAACACTTCCGAGATCGAAGATCGCGAAGTGGAAAAGCTCTTCCGTCGCAGCCCACAATCCAGAGCGTCCGCTTCCGTTGACCGATTGTTTGGCCAAATGGGCCGAGCTGAATAGGTTATCCGGACTCGCCATGAAGTATGTCATGGATCATCTGTGGCCAGAAAGGCCAAAACCGAACAGTTATTTTAGCTTGGTGCAGCAGTTCCTTGCGCGGTGCCGATATCAACGCTGATGAAGAGGTCAAGATGCATAGAGGGTGCGCGATGGCCCTTGCCCGTGTCAAGACATATCGGGCGGAGATGGAGGCCACCGCTGTTGCATCCTAAGATTCGGACAGAAGCCGAGTACCTGCCGAGCACTATTTTCAGGAGGTTCTCGCAAGGCGCTGCTTAATAGAGACGCAGTTTCAAGGATATTATGTTCGAATAACATGTATTATTGTAAAACAATATTTTGATTAAATGTAGAAGCTTTTATACTTGTGCTCGCAAGAATTATAATACCTCCCGTGTGGCCAAGTAATGTATATGTATATAATCGAAGATGGCGCTGTCGGCTTTTAGCCCCCACGCATATAATGCGGGGTGTTCGCAGTATGATTTTCACACTTGACCCAACGCCTTGGTCCATTAAGGAGGTGCTAGCGCAGCTAACTAGGCAATCGACTATAATGCTTTATCACTTTCACTTAGCCATAGGAGTTTGACAAAGGGGCTACTATATAGCCCTCGGTGGCTCCGCCATTCAAATCGGGCGCTGTGTGCCGCCGAAACGGCCCTTCGCTTAGGCGGAGGAACTCAAGATTCCGCTAGGTCATCGAGTGGTTGACCGCTCTCGCTATATCATGACAAATCAGTTTTTGGCTTTTCATCGAGGTGCTCGCCGCTGAACCGGGCACAATCGCAGAGTTCTCCTGGTGCCACCTTAGCCGATAGAGCGGAACGAAGGCGTAAAAACACACGTGAGCCGCAAACCCAACATTTGACCAAAGACATGATTCGGAGCTGATGCATATAAGGCCAAACTTGCGACGCCGAACACTCCCTAAGGTATTCGGTCTTTATGAAAACGGGCTGAGCAATGCCCTTCATAATAAGCCCCTGTTGTCCAGGTACGTGCAAAATTCTGACGTGGCCACATGCCAAGATGCCAGCCTCCTCCTCGGTTATACCGAGAATCCAGGGGATGTGTATCAACAAGAGACAGTAAAAAAGGTTTACGCAGGGTCTTAATCTAAAAAGAATCCTTGGGACGGGTCCCCGCCGCACGCCTCGCCGTGGTCTCCGCGCAGCCGTGGTCCTCGGACGGTCAGTAGCACGTGTTCATCTCAGAAAAGAGAGGAACTTAGTTGAAAAAGGTCGTGCGAAATGTACGTACACTAAATAAACAAAGTATAATTCGAGATGGGTAAAATTGAGCCTTATTTTTGCTTGTTTTACATGCGCGGAGCCCCTTGTATAGGGGTATTCGACTATTAAGCCTTTATCAATTGTATGTTTACGCCGGACTCGTCTAGCCGCGTCCGTGGTCTTAACAACCTGTTAGGTGCTTTGGTTGGTGAAGCCGTTCTAGTGTGTGGCTGTCAAGGCAGCCGCATAGTCTTCCGCGCGCGAGGAACACTCAATATTTCCCTTTAGTGACATAATGCCTCGTGGATCGGGCATTTTAAGCATGAGAGACGCATAATACGGTATTGCGTTAAAGCGGGCGAAAGCTTCGCGTCCCAGTAGTGCTTGATAGCCACTTTGAAACGGGGCGGTGTGGAAGATTAGCTTTTCGCTACGGAAGTTATAGGGGGAGCCGAACATAACTTCGAGTAGGAGGGAGCCCGTGAAATGGACTTTTGGGCCGGGCATTACTCCTTTAAAGGAGGTATTGCTATGGCTAATTTTTGTTGGGTCCATCCCCATTTTATGGATTGTGTCCTGATATAGCAGCTTTAAACCACTGCCGCCGTCCATCAGGACTCGTGTGAAGTGGAATCCATCAATTATCGGATCTAACACCAAGGCAGCCCAGCCTGCGTGTCGGATACTTTTGGAGTAGTCCTGATGGTCGAGGGTGATTGGTTTTGACAACCAGTGGCGAGGCTCTTTTGTGATAGGCCGCATGGTGCATATCTCTGTGGGCGCCACTTCGTTTCTCCCTTTTGTCACGTGTAGTAAGTTTACTGTTTTGACTTCTTGTGGGAATTTCTTTTGTTCCCCAGTGCTTTGCTTGTGGGGTTCATCATCGTCCTCACTTGGTGTATCCAGCCCCTTGTGTTCGGCATTGAGTTTGCCAGATTTCTTGAAGACCCAACATTCTCTGTGAGAATGATTTGCAGGCTTCCCTGGGGTGCTGTGGATTTGACATATATTGTCCAGGATTTTGTTTAGATTAGACAGTTCGTCCCTATTATCTTTAAGGGGCAGCTTTTGTCGACCCTGCCGACAGCTTTTGAATCCGGCGTTGACCGCCGTGCTCTTCGGGCTGTTTCCCTTATTTCGGCGCTGGTCTTTGCTGCGTCGTGGCTTCCCGTTTCCATCCCTAACTTCGGATGTACTTGTGTCACTGGTGCTGCGTCTCGCCAACCAGCTGTCCTCTCCCGCGCAAAAGTGGGTCATGAGGCTTTTTAATGCGGCCATTGTTCTTGGCTTTTCTTGGCCGAGGTGTCTGGCAAGCCATTCGTCTCGAACGCTGTGTTTGAAAGCTGCTAAGGCTTCGGCGTCCGGATAGTGGACTATCTGGTTCTTTTTAGTAAGAAATTTGTTCCAGAGCTTCCGGGCTGACTCTCCGGGTTGTTGAGTTATATGACTTAAATCGCTCAGATCCGTGGTCGGACATAGGTCCCTTGAAAATTTGCCCTAAAAGCGCCCTCGAGTTCTTCCCAACTTCCAATGGTGTTTTCGGAAGGGCTTTAAGCCAATGCCGGGCTGGCCCTTTGAGCATGAGGGTAGGTATTTTATGGCGTGGAGGTCGCCTCCTCCGCCATGTGGATATGGAGGATGTAGTCTCAATCCGCACTCCTGTGGTCTGGCTGTTCCGCTGCTTGCCTCTATGTTTACGGGTTTGAATCCCGCTGGAAATTCATGGTCCAACACCTCGTCGGTGAAACATAGGGGGTGTTCGGCACCCCTGTATTTTGGTGTGCCGTGGTGTTCGGGTATGTGTTGCGTTGCCTTGCTTACTAGATCTTGCTTTCTTGGCCCGTAGATAGATCTGCTGGGCCATCTTTTTGATGCGAATCCTTGGGCGGATCGCGTGCTGGCTTGTGTGCGGCGCCGTTTGACGCCCTATGTTGGCCATGGGGTCGTCTATCCGACCGGGTGACTTCTTTATATTTTGATTGCGGGGACTCTAAGGCCTCCTCATCAAATTCATGCAGTAGCTTTCGCTTCGGGTAACTCTTGGTGTGGCGACTGCCGCCGTATTTGTCTGCGGTGTTGAGTACTTTGCTCCATCTGATTCTTAGTGCATCTTCCGCAGTTTTGAGCTTCCGCTTCGGCTTTTTCAGGCTACGCGCAGTGGCAACGAGCCTTTTGTGGAGGTTCTTCTGCTCCAGGAACTTGTCCGACGTGAGGTCGTCCGGACTATTATCTTCGTTGAGGACGGATTGTTCGGTTTGTTTATCCAAGTAGCCTTGTTCGGACGGTTGCTCGATGCCATGTTAATCGTCCGCCGGCTCGCCCTGCTCTGTGGCTGGGTCTGTGTGACCGTTGTCTCTGTCGAGGCGGGGCTTGGAGCGGCGCTTACGCCGCCGCTTTGACTGCTTTTTGAAGGAACGATCCTTCGTTGCGTCCTCCCGTTCTTCGTCGTTGTTTCCTTTGGGTGTGTCCACCATGTATACACCGTAGGATGGGGTGGTTGTCCAGTGCCCTGTGGGCGCTGGTTCCTGTTCGTCTCCTACATCGTCGTCCATATCGTCGATTTCTTCGGAGTCGAAGTCTAGCATGTCGGTTAAATCATCGGCGGTGGCTACGGCGGGTGGTGGTGGGCGAATTTCTTCGTCGTCTGCGATCCCAATCCTGCCGGTCATATCCGCCAGACTCTCTTGACAAAGAGAGAGACCTTAGTGAATTCAGAATGTCGCCGAAGGGCGAAAAGCCGAAAGATATCCGCGCGGTGAATTCCATAATCGGGCGCCCAATCGGATTCGACAAGGGGCGCGGAGGGTTCGGAGTCCGGAGAGGAGTCCAGCACCTTGGAGTCACGGGCTTCGCAGAGGATAAGGCTGGTGTTCGGCTAGATCGCCGTTGAGACTACAGCCCCCGCGAGGGGGGGGGGGCTATAGCCACCCGTCCTCGATCGGCGCAGTTGGCTCCGAGCTAAGGGTCGGAGCTGATGCGAAGGTGGCCTCTGTGGCACCGCTTGGCGGCAGAGCTAAATCATTCCCATCGTGATAAAGGCGGCGCTGCTGGGTTGTGGGCTTGAATCCGCCAAGATCAAGTCTCCGCGATGTCACCGTGTAGTTCAAACTTCCAAATCTGACCTGATGGCTGTGGGCATAGCTTCGATCTGCTCCAGACGGCTGGCTTAATTAGCCCGCAGTGCAAAGCCGCCAACACGAAGATTTGTCCGGGAGAAAAGTCTCACCCCGACCGCATCGTTGTTGATGATCGGAGGAGCCATCGGGCCTAAAGATGAAGACACAGAGGAACTCTCAATGAAAGCACCAATGTTGGTGTCAAACCGCGGATCTCGGTAGGGGTCCCGAATCAAGGCCTAGGCGGATGGTAACAGGAGACAAGGGACACGATGTTTTTACCTAGGTTCGGGCCCTCTCGGTGGAGGTAAAACCCTACTCCTGCTTGATTAATATTGATGATATGGGTAGTACAAGAGTAGATCTACCACGAGATCAGAGAGGCTAAACCCTAGAAGCTAGCCTATGGTATGATTGTTGTCGTCCTACGGACTAAACCCTCCGGTTTATATAGACACCGGAGAGGGCTAGGGTTACACATAGTTGGTTACAATGGGAGGAGATCTACATATCCGTATCGCCAAGCTTGCCTTCCACACCAAGGAAAGTCCCATCCGGACACGGGACGAAGTCTTCAATCTTGTATCTTCATAGTCCAAGAGTCCGGCCAAAGGTTATAGTCCGGTTATCCGGACACCCCCTAATCCAGGACTTCCTCAACCTGTGTTAGATGAAATTCTTTACAATAGTGATTATGCACTAAGGCATTTGCTTGGAGATAATGAAATATTTGATGAGAATCTTAAAAAATAAATCCCCGTTTTAGATATAATCCAACAAGTTTTCAATAATGTTAATCAACATCACTCTTGGATTGTTGCGGGAAATCAAAGGGGTTATGACGAAAACCAACTTAGAAATGCTAAGGTTTCTATGGATAATATGTTTTATGTTTTCTTTACAAAACCCCATGACGAAAACACCTCTAAGAAATTTAAGAACAAAGATGACAAAACTTAGATCCTTGCTTTATGACTAGCTAAGGGCGTAAAACTATAGCGCTTGTTGGGAGGCAACCCAATGAATAAAATTTATTTTTGCTTTTTGCTTTCTGTTCCTGAGTGTTAGCAAAATTATGCTATTGTAATGATTGTGTTTTTTGTGTTTTAATTAGTGCTTGTGCCAAGTAAATCTTTAGGATCATCTTGGGTGATAGTTGTTTGATCTTGCTGAAAAACAGAAACTTTTGCTCTCACGAAAACAATTCTCATTTTTTTACCAAAGCGTGCTAAAATGCCAATTCTTTTTTGCAGTAGATTAATATACAAATTTCTCAGGTCGTCCTAATTTTTGAGAATTTGTGGAGTTCCTGAAGTTTTTGAAATAGTCAGATTGCTACAGACTGTTCTGTTTTGAGAGATTCTGTTTTCTTTGCGTTGTGTGCTTATTTTGATGGCTCTTGGTTTTCTTTGATGAGTGAGGGAGTCCTAGACTACGAGGTCCTCGGGCGTCCGACCTGCTATCCATGGGCCGGACTGATGGGCTATGAAGACCGAAGACCATACTCGTGTCCGGATTGGACTTCTCTTGGCGTGGAAGGCAAGCTAGGCGACCAGCTGTGAAGATTCCTTCTTATGTAAGCGACTCCATGTAACCCTAGATCTCTCTGGTGTCTATATAAACCGGAGAGCATAGTCCGGATAGGACACATTCATTACCATATTCATAGGCTAGGCTTTTAGGGTTTAGCCATTATGATCTCGTGGTAGATCAACTCTTGTAATACTCGTATTCATCAAGATCAATCAAGCAGAAAGTAGGGTATTACCTCCATAGAGAGTGCCCGAACCTGGGTAAACATCGTGTCCCCCGTCTCCTGTTACCATCGATCCTAGACGCACAGTTCAGGACCCCCTACCCGAGATCCGCCGATTTTGACACCGACATTGGTGCTTTCATTGAGCGTTCCACTGTGCCGTCATCAAAAGGTTTGATGGCCCCTCCAATCGGCAATGATGACACTGTCCAGGGAGAAACCTTTCTCCCCGGGCAGATCTTCATGTTCGGCGGCTTCGTACTGCGGGCCAACTCGCTTGGCCATTTGGAGCAGATCGACATCTACGCCCCTGGCCATCAGGTCAAATTTGGAAGCTTGAACTACGTTGCGGACATCCGTGGAGACTTGATCTTCGACGGAGTCGAGACCGCGGCAATCGCTCCCTGCCGCCCAGATGGACATGGCTTAAACCTGTCATCGGGCCGCATCCAGATGGACATGGCTACCGATTCTGCGGCGTTGGAGCCGCTCGCAGATTCCGCTGCGTACGGCGTCTGCATCAACGGAACCCCGGACTCTTCTCTGGTGTCGAGTTCCGGACCCTGTGAGCCCGCGAATACCGAAATCAATCGGTTATCGATCTTCAAGTTCAGCGCCGCAGATGTCTTCCAACACTCGCCCATGGGTGACCTATTAAACTCACTAAAAAACCTATCCCTGGCAGATGGCTCGTCGTCGAACTATGTTCGGTTTGAACTTATAACGGATGATGGAGAAATTTTGCTTCCCACCCCCACCCACTTTATAGCCACCGTCGAGGACCCAACCAACACGCCTGACCCCCGCTCCGTAGACATCGCCGGTATGGACGACGATGAGGGGCAGGGCCAGAGCCTCCTACCCGCTAGACACGGGATGGCCACTTCCTGGTATGACGTGTGTATGATAGACACACCCGACGACGCTCTCGACGATGAGAAGGAGGATCCAGTCGCGAATAAACCTCTTTGTACACAGTACGAACACCAGCACCCACGGCGCCTCTCCAAGTCACATCGCCCAAGAGAAAACATTGCTAGCACCAGAAAAGATAACACTCCGGACAATGAAGACCCTGTTGAGGTAGAATCCGAACAGGAGGAACAGGAAAGCGGGCAAGACAACCCTGATGATCATGCCACATATGGAGAGTCGGAGGAAAGCAACTATCTCCCACCCTTCGAGGAAGAGGAGACCCTCGACAACGAGGATTTGATCGTGCCAAAGGAACCTTTAGAGCAGGAGCATTTCAAACACCGGCTCATAGCCACTGCAAGGAGCCTAAGGAAGAAGCAGCTGCAACTTCAAGCAAGCCAAGATTTGATCAATGATAGATTGACCAAGGTCTTGGCCGTCGAGGAATACGGCCTTAGTAGCCCATACAAAAGCCACCCAAAGGGTAGGTGGCTCCCTCAATACGATGGAAGGGCGCTGGAGCCCACACCACCATCGAACAATGCGGCGGGCAGGCCACAGTTCGGTCCAGAGAAAGCAGCAACCCAAACAGAGCAACATACCAACCCATCCGGCCGTCAAATCAAGAGTAAAACAGCTCGAGGGAACACCCGCGACATCAACCGAGACCCGGAAGATAGAGCAGGGCGAACAAGATCGATGTACAGATCACGGAGATACACCCCGACCGACTATGATGGTCACCCATTTGGACACTACAGAGCCAACCACGCCCGGTCCGAACTCCGTAAGCGGAGTCCACCGGAGGTGCTTCACGGTGTGGCCCAACATAGAGGAGCCGCACACCCTCTCTGCTTCACCGACGAGGTAATGGAGCATGAATTCCCAGACGGGTTCAAACCCATTAACATCGAATCATACGACGGAACAACAAATCCCGCGGTATGGATCGGGGATTACCTCCTCCATATTCACATGGCTCGCGGAGACAACCTTCACGCCGCCAAATACATACCTCTCAAGCTTAAGGGGCTAGCTCGCTACTGGATAAACAGTTTACCAGAAAATTCTATTGGTAGCTGGGAAGACTTGGAAGACGCCTTTCGGTACAACTTCCAAGGAACATATGTCCGGCCTCTAGATGGCGATGACTTAAGTCACATTGTCCAGCAGCCCGGCAAGTCAGGCAGGGAGTTCTCGACTAGGTTCTTAGTAAAAAAGAACCACATTGTCGACTGCCCGAACGCAGAAGCCCTCGCAGCCTTCAAACACAGCGTCTCGGATGAATGGCTAGCGCGTCACCTCGGCCAGGAAGGACCCAAGTCCATGACAGCCCTTACCACTCTAATGACTCACTTTTGTGCGAGAGAAGACAACTGGCTCGCTCGTAAAAGCAACAACGCCAGTGACCCGGGAACTTCCGAAATTTGAGACGGCAATGGCAAGCTACGACAAACCGAACACAACAGCCGCAGCATAGCGGTGAACGCGGGATTTCACAATCCGAAGCCCGGTCAAAGGAAGAAGCCACTAAAGGCAAACCAGGATGGACCATCCACCCTTGACAGGATATTGGACTGACCTTGTCAGATTCACGGTCACCCTGATAGGCCAGCTAGTCATACCAACAGAAACTGTTGGGTCCTTAAGCAGGCAGGCAAACTCAATGTCGATCACAAGGGAAGGAGGCCACCAGGTGAAAAAGATGACGGATCGGCTAGCCAGCCGAACACCAGGGGCCAGAAGCACTTTCCCTCTGAAGTTCGACCACTCCCAGAATGGAAATAGCAGTTCAGCTTCCGCTGCCCACCTACTATGCTGGCAAAGTTTACACCACGCGTACATAAGTACGCACTAAAGATACCATGGGCATCGGTAGAAGCACAATATGGACAACCCTGCAAAGATCCCCGTAAAGTTTTAGCCGTCTTTCTTATTTTTTGGTATAATGTCTTAAAAGCAGGTGACCATCAGGACAACATCTACTTCGGACTCTCTCAAAGTTTGGATCCGCACACTCACCTAAGGGGCCACTCCCGGTAAGGATGCCCATCCCCGAGGATGGGCGGCGCAGACGTGCGACAGGAAGTCTAAAAATAAGCTTTTGTAGACCGCACTCTTCTTTTTGAGCCTGTACCATGCCCTTTTTCCTCTGTTCCCAACCCCGAGCATGTCAAATAGCTGGGTTGTGGTTTTTACTCTTTATATATTTATCATTGGCATATTGCTCCCAGTAAACTTTACCCAAACTTATATTTCATGCTCTTTCTACAATGAGTCTGGCCGTAACGGCTGCCTTACAAGACGCGCCTCGGCATAACTTGCCAGGGGCCCGGTATGGGAAAAAACTAGTCGCCAGTAAAAGTCCGAACAACTCTATAGCGTACTTCGGCGTCGCAAGTTTGGCCTTATATGCATCAGCTCCAAATCATTGTCTTTGGTCAATAGTTGGGTTGCCCGGCTCCTGTGCTTGCTACCCTACGTTCCGCCCTATCGGCTATGGTAGTAAAGGGAGAACTGTTGCGATTGTGCACTGGCCTAGACCGGATGAGCACCTCAGTAGAGAAAGCCGAAAACTGACTGTCATGATGCGGCGAGATCTGGTCAACCACTTGACGACTTATTCGAATCTTTAGTGATTCTCCGTGTCACACGAGGGATCTTTTTTAGATCAACATATGTAAGGCACTATGCGTCGTATACATACCGGGGGCTATCTCGTAGTCCCACCATAAAACTCCTATGGTTAAGTGAAAGTGTTAGCGCCCTATAGTCCGATTGCCTGGTTCGCCGCATTATCACCTCCTTTATGGACCAAGACGTTGGATAAAGAGTGATTTAATGCTTTTCCGAACACCCCCGTACTTCCTACGAGGGGGCTGAAGCCGACGACTGGAAAACTTTCAGATTGTACTAAAATGGCCACCGAGGAGTAATTCAAGATTTTGAGCAAAATATAAATAGATTAACTATAAAGTTGTCTGTTACATCATTATATAAATCACTCGAACATTATATCTTTCGAGCATTGACCCTCTATTAAGCGGGCGACATCTAAGACGTCTTCAAAATAGTGCTCCGGCTCATTACGGTCCTAGCCCTCGGGTGGACCCCTCGCCACAACATCAATGGCCTTCATCTTTCCCCAAAATGTTTTGACTCGGGCAAAGGCCATCCGTGCACCCTCAATGCAGGCCGACCGCTTCACAGCATCGATATGTGGCACCGCGTCAACAAGTCGCCGCACCAGGCCAAAATAACTACTCGGAATAGGATCACAGTACAAAAAAATACACTTCCGTGATGATACGTGTTTGTCACAGTAGGTCACATTTTTTGTCATGCATGTACATCCATGACAAATTCATGACAGAATCAAGATAGTCATACCGTGTCTTTGTCGAGAAGTGTTCCATGACATTACCAAAATTATCATCACGGAAGTGTCCACTTCCATGACGACAAATCGCTCGTCCGTAAGTGCTTTCGCCAAGGGTGACCGACACGTGGCATCCACCTTAACGGAACGCCGTTAAGCTATCGGGTCGGGTTTTGGATCCGATAACCCGTTAACAGCCCCGACCAATGGGAAATTTCCACGTGTAAAATTCTTATTGGCCGGACGAAACACGTGTCGACCATCGATCAAGGTCGATAGGCGCCTATGATACGTCGAAACGTGGCACGGCCCAATAGAGGCCCATTCCTGTGAAAAGGCCGACCCGTTTGACTTGGTCAAAAGGTGACGGGCCGGCCCATGGAAAGCGTGTTAACGGTCTGTTCACATATAGCCCATTTATAGCCCGCTAACCCAAGGCCCGTTATGCCCTATCCGAATTAGGCCTAGTAGCGTCATCTGGGCCATTCAATATGATTCCAGCCCGTTTTCACTTCTGGCCCATGTATGGCCCATGACGTCTTTCGGCCCATATGAGGCCCTATGTAACTCTTGGCCTATTAACGGCCCGTGGTGAAACTGGCCCGTAATGAACAGTGTATCACTTTACACCCATTAACGGCCGTGGTGAAATCGCTCGTAATGAATAAAGTATCACTTTATACCCATTAACGACCGTTATTCATTTGGGCCGCTTCCAGCCCATGTTATCTTTCGGCCTTCTCGAGCCCATTTATTCTTGGGCTCATTTCCGCATTCGCTTACTTACGACCCATTATCGCTATTTTTCGCTTGGGGCCAAATTCAGCCCGTGGTTACTGATCGGCCCGTTTGTGGTCCGTTAATTCGTTGGGCCGTTTTCATAGCGTCATCAAATACGGCCTATTAACGATGGCCCGTTATGGTCGGCCCATGAACGGACGATTCCAACTCTAGCCCGTTTACGGCCATAATGAGGCATGTTATTGGCCCATGTTTGGCCAATCGATCATACGGCCCGTATAAGGCCCATTGATGATACGGCCCGTAGAAGGCCCATTGTTTCTATGGCCCGTAGAAGGCCCATTGTTTCTATGGCCCGTAGAAGGCCTACTGTTTCTACAGCCCGTAGAAGGCCCACTTTTTCTACGACCCGTAGGAGGCCCAGTGTCACTACAGTAAATATTAGCCCATGGTTATTGTGGCCTAGTTTTAAAAAATAGGTTATTGCAGCCACTAGCAAACCACGAAAAAAGAACTGCACTGACTACAAGCAAACAAATAAACAAAACAACAAGGAAATAAATAAGCAAGCAACTTATGCTAGGCTATCACGGCTATTACACATATTACATCCACTGGGCATCAAAGTTCACCACCTGTGCAAATATAGGGAACACAACAACATATAAATGCCGCAGCAAAACAAGTCGAGAACTGAAACCACTTCAGAAGAGCTCAATAACAATATTCTGGGTACCCATAATGCTGGCAAGATGCTTAGCAAGCTTATTAACTTTCTCTTGTTTGGCGCTTAAATCCTCCAGTATTGTCATTGCACAAGAAAGTACGATCTGAATTCTGCGAGGATTCCTCACCCTTCGACTTCTTGCCGTAGCACATTTGATCGATGCCTTTCACTTGTAGCTGAGACCAAGAAGCGAAATGATTTAGGCAGCGAGTTCAAGAGCTTGTGCTGCATGTAATCGCCAAGAACTCGAACACTACATCAACGCAGGATGTGGGGTTTTCTCACCGCCTACAAGATCGCTTTTTATCACCTTTCTTGGAGACTAATAGGGTTGTCTCACTATCTTGAACCTTATCTGCATTACTTTCTCTACCATTGCATAGTGGGGTGCTCTTCTCCAATATTCTGTTTGCATACTACAAGAGAAACAAGAAGACACATCACAGGTTTAGCTTGTAGTATACTGAAACTCATTTTGGTAAACCGTTCAAGAGTAAGGTGGATGTGATTACAACATGAAACAAACATATATCTATGTAGTATGGTCACCGTATTGTCCATATCATTCTAGTTTATGTTCCCTAATCAAGATAGAGACACAGTTCAACTCATATATTTTAAGACACAACAAGATAGATGTAATATAAGTGTGAGAAACTACACAAGATTGGCAGCACTTGTAATGTGCATCACATGAGAACATAACTGTTTATGCAACTTAAACTGAAATCAACATAGAGCAAGAAGTTAGAACAGCAATCCAGTTAAAGAAATAGGTTTAAAACATACTTGTTACGCCATTGAAGTTTCAATTGATCCTTCAAATTCAAAGTAGTTGGTATGAGTAAATACAATGATGCAACAAAGAAAGGAGTATGGACCATAGCTACGGAATCGACACGAGAACAATTGCTCTTCCGCTTTAAATGTGGAGTTTGGGTTAGCTGTGGTGGTCTTCGTGCTTTGGGCACTACAAGAGCTTTACAAACTGCTCGTGGGGGTACTGTGGTGGACATGGTGCTTTGTCAACTATAAGTGGGTTACTATCCATTGGGGTTGCGATTAGATGGGTTGTAGCTGGTTCTCTGCCTAACGGTGTAAGTGTGCAATCTGGAAGAGTCTCGATTATGTGTGGTGGGGCTAGTTTGTGGGCCAAGACAACAATGGTTCTATCTGCATCAACGGGTAGCACTTGCTTTTGTGAAGAACGGGTTTTGCTCCCTTAGATACTGCCATCACCCCTCCAATTCAAATGGTGATAAACAAGAAAAGAAATTGAATGTACGTACATTGTATGATAGATGATGTGGAATTCACATGTATGTTGTCTAACCAAACAGACAACATGACACAATTTCACATATATGATGCCTAACTAAACAGGATAGCATGACAGAGTTTCAGATATATGATGGATAACTTAACAGGATATAATGGCATAATTCAACATATGATGAGTACCTAAACAAGATGACATGACAAAACTATATGATGTCTTTCTAAAATAGGTTGGGATGAAATAATTCACATACATGTTGTCTAAGTATACAGGATGGCATGATATAATTGACATAATTGATTCATATACTAAGCAACTGGCACTCGCATGTATGATCTCTAAACTAAGCAGATAGAATTCAATAGTGTGCATATGATGTCTAAACTAAGCAATGCAAGACACCATATGCATCATATGAGAAATATAAACATTGCAACTTAGAGCATACACCTCGGGTGGGATATAGGACTGGTCATCTGCTCTCTAATCCTCCTCCGAGGAGCTCCTCAGAACCATCGAGATATATGCTTCAACAGTACCATTGCCTCCTCTGAAGACCTTGTTTTCACTCCAGTTTTTCCATAACCGCTCAAATGGCTGATACACATGAAGAGTAGTTCAATATACACAGATTGTCGACAAATGGAATACGTAATGAAAAAAAAGATGGCATGAGATAATTCACATATATGATGCCTGGCTCCATGGCGGTGCATAATTCACATATATGATAACTGGCTGAAAAACATGGCATTGCATAATTCACATATCTGATATAGAAAGAAAACAGGAGGCATTCACACAAAGCATGTCTAATCTAAGCAGATGGCATGGCAATGCAAGATATGATCAATATAACCCAGCCAAGTTAGAGCATGCACCTAGGGGGGGAGGGGAATACGACTGGTCATCTCTCTCTGAATCCTCCTCTGAGGAGCTATTCAGTAACCAAAGAAGAAATCTGCATCGACGTGTAGCATCGACCGCCAGAAGACCTTGTTTTCACTCCAGATTTTCCCATGACCGACTCAAATGGCTGATGCACAAGAAGAGTAGATGAATGTATAAACATTGTTGACAAATGGAATACATTATGGAAAAAATATGGCACGATACAATTCACATATACGATGACTGGCTAAACAGGATGGCATTGCATGATTCACGTATATGATGCCTGGCTAAATAAGATGGCATTGCATAATTCCCATATACTCCCTCCGTTCCTAAATAATTGTCTTTTTAGAGATTTCAAATAGACTACCACATACAGATGTATAAAGACATATTTTAGAGTGTAGATTCACTCATTTTGTTCCGTATGTAGTCACTTGTTGAAATCTCTAAAAAGATAAATATTTAGGAATGGTGGGAGTATGATATAGAAACCAAACAGGTGGCATGCACACAAAGCAAATCTAAACTAAGCTGATGACATATAAGATGTATAATGTAAGCAATGCAAGGCGCCATATGCATGATATGACCAACATCAAGATGCCAGTTAGAGCAAACACCTCGGTGGTAAACAAAGCGTGGTCGGCTCCTTCGAATCTCCATCTAAATGCTTATCTTCCTCCTGGAATACAATCTGAAATGCAGGAGGTGGGGGCACTTCCCACCATGGAGCGGCGTCTACATGACATTATATTCGCACGCAACGGTCTTCTCTTTTTCTCTACATGTTCAGTACGATTGTGTACAATATCTGACATGCATAATAAAAGAAAATAGTTAGGCCCTACTTGGATTGTCGGTTTGCTCCTAAATACCCCGTAATCAAAGCAGACCTCCAAATTGTCGTTTTCAAATTGGGCGGAAATAACGCAGCGGCCGTAAAATACACCAGAGATTAAATCCGGTGTATAAATTTACACCCAATCAAGCGGGCCTTAGATTTTGTAAGGCCTAAGGGTGCATGAAAAATCAAGACCGATGGTAGCAAACGAGTGGATGGATCCGTAACTAATGATACCGGTAGATTATAGCTTCGTTTAAAAAGATAGACAATGGATCATCTATTGTTTGTTGCCCACCCAACATGAACCACATAGAAGACCCCAGATGAACCAGATAGTAGATGATACTATTCGTTCTTTGGCTCGATATAAGACCCATGGGCAATTCAAAACTCAAGATTGAACGATAAAGTAGCAGGTAATAATAACCGATGTATAATGTAAGCAAACACGAAAGACTGTGACCTCTCTTCCGGAACTGTGTAGTCCTCAGGTTCATCTGCTCAGTCGGTGATGGTAATGCGGTTGGCGTGGCTGCCGACAACGGGGAAGATGATCTGAGGCGGCGAAAGGAAGTCTGCAGGGGGGATCTTTGCTGCAGTGAACGCTTTTGTCGATGGTGCACCTCGGGTGGGGTGGATGACGGCACGACAAGAGCAGGACATAACACACAGAGTTTTCTTTGATGCCTATCTGAAAATGAAGTAAATCTGTAAGGGCTCCTTAGAATTGGGGGATTCTATAAACGCAAGGACAGGAAAAACACAGGAATAGGATAGGAATGCACGTGCAAAACAGAGCATTTGGAAACATAGGATTTCAGTCAACCTGTGTGTTTGGCTCACATGAATTGGAAGAACAGAGGAATGGAGAAACAAAGTGATGCGACGAGTGTACAACCTCTTTGGCATAGCCTTGTGGACCTCAGCATCATTGGGTTGGACGTGGAGGATGGTGATGATGTTGGTGTGACTGTCGGAGGCGAGGAAGAAGATCCGAGGCCTCTGGAAACGGCGCCGAGGGTACTGCTCCGCTGTGATGGACGGTTTCGTCGTTGGAGCAGCTCCGCTAAGGTGTACGGCGACGAGGCTTGTCGGATTTCGGGTTCCTGCAGACCCTTGAGGTTCGAACACTCGGGTGCGCGCGGAATCTCACCCTCTACCTACCTGCACCCCGCCGCCTCGCTAGGATCTAAACTACGAAAGGAACAACACAAGAGACACAAGGTTTATACTAGTTCGGGCCACCATTGTGGTGTAATACCCTACTCTAGTTTGTGGTGTGGTGGATTGCCTCTTGGGCTGATGGTGATGAACAATACAAGGAAGAACAACCTCGCGAGGGTCTGTTCTTGGCCGGGGGGATGAACTGTTGGGGGGAGTTCAGTCCCTCTCTCTCTCTCTCTCTGCTGATTCCAGATCTCAGATTTCTCTACCCTGTGGGTGGCTAGTCCTATTTATAGGCAAAGGCCCTGGGCCTCTTCCCAAATATTGAGCGGGAAGGGCGCCAACAATTGGCCATTTTGAAGGGGAACATCTGGTACACTTATCCTGACTAAAGTTAGTCCTCGCCTGTCAAAGGCTCTGGTGGTGACGCCGGCTTGGGCTCCACAATGACTTCCTTCCTGCCGTTGGACTGGTATTGGTCTTATTGCACCGAAATGGACGCCTTTGCTTGATGCTCTCGCCTGCGCTTGCTCCCTTTGCACCAAAGAGGAAAGGAGGACACTGCATGGGCTGGCGCCCGCCTGGCGCCCTTGGTCGTCATGGCTTGGTTCATGGGCACCTCGTGAGGTGCCCCGCCTTGATCTCTCCGCCTCCTCGCGAGCCAGCCTGACGAGGCCGTGCGTGAGGAAGCTCCCCGTCGTCCGCCCCGCGAGGCTTGGCCCCTCGCGAGAGTCTTGAGCTCGTGTTGATGAAGATGGGCCGTGTTGGGCCCCCCTTTGAGCCACGCCGCAGGCCGCAGGCAGGCAAGTCTGGGGACCCCCATTCCCAGAACACCGACAGTAGCCCCCGGGCCCGAGGCGCGCCCGGACTTGGCCGAGCGGAGAGGCGAAGGGGCAAGTGCGAAGCACCGCAGGCCCTCACAGCCTGCGGCCTTGGGCGCCGCGTGGCCGTTGATTGGACGTGGGCGGCCCTGCTCCCCCATGACGCCTTGGCGACTGCATGAATTGACAAGTCCCTGCATGCAAATCGGGTCATGATTACCTGCGATCGTGGAGGTCGGTGGTTGGCCTCCTCTGGCTTTAAGTATGGGACGGCACCTGCCCTTCTAGTCCATCTCCTCTTGCCTCTTCTTCTTCTCCATGACTCCGCCGAAGAGGTTCTCAGCCGCGGAGAAGGGGAAGGCTCGCCAGGTGGAGCCTGACTCTCCCCCGCCCAAGCGCGGTCGAGGCCGCCCTCGCAAACACCCTGTGGCTCCCAAGGTGGCTCCTCGTGGTCAAGGAGGTGATCTCCCACGTGGTGGCGGGCGGCAGGCCGCTGCCGGGGGGTGCGCTGCGGCCGCTCGACCCCCTAGGCCGCGCTTCCACTTGGCGGAGGTGCTGCCGGAGTTCGTTGTGTGGTCAGCGGAGCCGACCGGCACCCGGCTCCAGCTTCCTCGCTTCCTCCTAGGTGAGCTTCCGGCTGGTGCCCCGGGCGGCCTCTGGCTTCAGGTGGATGGTTGCTGCAGCCGGGCCTCCTGGGCTTCGCTGGAGGTCTCTGCCGCCGGGGGCCTGGCCCTGGCCCGCGGCTGGCAAACGTTTGCCCGCGCGCGCGGCCTAAGCCGGCGATGCACCCTGCACTTCAAGTTCGACGGTGATGCCACCCTCTACGTGAGGGTGTTCGGGGAAGATGGTCGCCGTGCCGGTTGCTGCCCTGAGAACGACGACCGTGGCCGCGGGTCCAGCCCCAGCGACGATGAAGACAACAACGCGCGCGTGGTCGGCGACGCCCGGGGCTCGTCGAGCTTTGACGGCTCTTCTTCGGGCAGCGGCTCCTCCAGCGGTGGCCGCGACCAGCCTCCACGCTGGCGCGCCCGCCTGGAGGGAGGTAGCGAGTCCGCCCGCCGTCTTGCCCCGGTGAAGCGCGAGAGGGAGTCCGCATGAGCTCCGGAGGAAGTTCGAGTCTCCCCCGCGAGTTGGTGTTAGGCGAGCCGCGCCTGTTTTGTTCTTTTTCCTTTTCCTGCGCAAAGAGACAGTAGTGTAGGGCCCCGCGTGGCGTGCTTGGACTATTGCTGTTAATTATCGTACTGTTTCTGCTATCTCAGTATTATGCCTTTGCGCTACACGCTATGCCAGAGAAATTACTTAGCTCGGGCGCGCCTCAGGCCCTCGCCTCGAGGTCGAGGCCTCGTCGAACGCTTCATGTCCTGCGAAGGTTAGTCTGGAGAGGCAGCTCCCGGCCTCAGGTGTGGAGGCGACCGACCCAGGTCTTGTGTTTGTGTCGCGGTGCCCGTGGGGCACGGACCGGAGGGGTTCTCCTGTAGTGGACCCGGGCAGGGAAACCTCGAACAATAGGGGCAGAAAACACTCTCGGGGGCGCTTAGGCT
The DNA here is from genome assembly GCA_021605205.1 of Aegilops longissima. Taxonomy (NCBI): domain Eukaryota; kingdom Viridiplantae; phylum Streptophyta; class Magnoliopsida; order Poales; family Poaceae; genus Aegilops; species Aegilops longissima. The sequence continues at coordinate 319,089,110 of CM038676.1, forward strand.
GCCCCCCTCGCGAGACCTTGCACGAGAGAAATCGAGGTAGGAGGGCGAAAGGTCGAAGAGCCACAAATTAAAACGACAACAACTTCGATAAAACTTCAAACGAGAATGAACAAGCCAACTGCAGAAAGCAAATGAAAAAGCCGCGTCCGACACCTAATCTAGTCTTGCACGTCTTCTCACCAGCGCGGAGATAAGTGCTGCCACTGGGCGTGGGAGGGAGCCCCAGGGCCTGAGGCCGGCGCTCGTGAGACTCCGGGGCGTGTACAGCCCCAACTCATTATTACGTGAGAGTGTCACGGGCGGCGAGCTTCACAGGCGTTGGCCTTCTTCACAGGCTCTGGGCCTTTCTTGGGGGAAGAAAGCTTCACCGGCATTGGCCCTCTTCACAGGCTCTGGGCCTTTTCCAAAAAGAAAGCTTCACAGGCATTCGCCTTCTTCACAGGCTCTGGGCCTTTTCCCAAAAGATAGCTTCACGGGCATTCGCCTTCTTCACAAGCTCTGGGCCTTTTCCAAAAAGATAGCTTCACAGGCATTCGCCTTCTTCACAGGCTCTGGGCCTTTTCCAAAAAGATAGCTTCACAGGCATTCGCCTTCTTCACAGTGCTCTGGGCCTTTCCAAAAGATAGCTTCACGGGCATTCGCCTTCTTCACGAGCTCTGGGCCTTTTCCAAAAGATAGCTTCACGTGCATTCGCCTTCTTCACGTGCTCGGGCCTTTTCCAAAAGATAGCTTCACAGCATTCACCTTCTTCACAGGCTCTGGGCCTTTTCCAAAAAGATAGCTTCACAGGCATTCGCCTTCTTCACAGGCTCTGGGCCTTTTCAGGGGTAAAACCTCCAGAGGTGCCTGATGTTCCACGCGTTCGGGACTGGCACCCCCTCCTGAGTCTCCAAGCGTGTGGAGCCGGGCCTAGAAACATGAACAACCTTGAACGGGCCCTCCCACATGGGAGAAAGCTTATGCAGCCCCTCCCTGGAGAGAACCCGCCTGAGCACGAGGTCCCCTACCTCAAGAGTTCTAGGGCGGATGTTGCGGCAGTGGTATCGTCGCAGTGCTTGTTGGTACCTTGCCGCCCGCAACGCAGCTTCTCGACGACGCTCCTCCTTGAAGAGATCCTGCGGGCTCATCACAGAAAGAACGAAAGTTCGCTGTCACGACCGACAGTCAGCCGTTGGTTGCCCCGGAGGGGTGACGAGGCACTGAAGGCTTGACGAGGTAGCGCTATGCGGGGCTGTCGCGGCCAGAGCTCAGCCATTCAGGCTTGTTAGGGAGTAGCTCCATCAGTTGGTGTCAGTTGAGCGGGCAACTAGGTGAAGCATGTTAATCACGAAGGAGCAAGTCCATTTAGATAAGCGCAAAGAAGACGAACATCGCCGGGATGGACCCGGCGACTGGGACGATGCAGCCGAGGCGCCCCAACAAGATAAGCTAGGAACATGAAGTAAAGGGATACACGCCGCAGGACGGACCCACGCGGCCGGGAATAATGCAGCCACAGAGGGCGCTCCATTAAATGAAACTTGAAAGATGTCACCGGTAGCGTTGAAGACGAAAGGGTGTTGGTGCAGCAGACTCGATGGGCTGCGGTAGCCGATCCTCACGAGCCCCCAGGCTCAGGGGCCTCGGGAGGCTCCGGAGGCGCTGGTGGCTCCTCATGGACCATCTCCATCTCCGCCAGGGCTGCGGAACGCCTGGCCTCTTGAGCCTCCAGGATGTCCCTCATGAGGCGCTGGTACGTGGCGGCTGCGTTCGGCAGCCGTAAGGCATGCGAACGTAGCTGTGGGGTGGACCTTCGCAGCGCCCCATGCGAGAGGGCCAGAGGCGCTCCTGAGAGGCGGCTCGGTTGAGCCCTGGTATGTCGATGCAGACGCGCAGCCCACCATCCTCGCCTGGATGGGGAGCCACGGCAGGCAGGCGGCGGCTGCCACTCATGACTCTTGACTCCTGCAGCTCCTGAACGATCTTGCTGACGAACTCCTGAGGGTTTGACACTGCGCGGGCTGGCGCCTGCCTGGCGCCCGCCTGGCGCCCTTGGTTGGCATGGCTTGCGTCATGGGCACCTCGTGAGGTGCCCCTCCTTGATCTCTCCGCCTCCTCGCGAGCCAGCCTGACGAGGCCGTGCCTGAGGAAGCTCCCTATCGACCGCCCCGCGAGGCTTGGCCCCTCGCGAGGGTCTTGAGCTCGTGTTGATGAAGATGGGCCGTGTTGGGCCCCCCTTTGAGCCACGCCGCAGGCAGGCAAGTCTGGGGACCCCCATTCCCAGAACGCCGGCAAGGCTGAAGCATGACAAGACAGACAATGTTAATCTGAAGTGGGACCCTAATATCATCTGCAATAGATGATGTAAAATACATCACCAAAAAGTGCTAGATGTGAAACGCATCAGCCGCGCCACGGCCACTCCGACAGATGCTGTAAGTACTGTTCACTCTGAACTTAACTGAAGAAAATGAACTTCACAGTCGAAACTGAATTTTACTATCGAAACTGATTGAACTAGTAACAGAGCATTGCAATAAATGTTTAGGGCGTTCGAGCACTAGTAGCAGAGAAGCAGTGATCTAAATCAGCAGATGCTCGAGCAAGGAACGCACTAGCAGAGAGCAAGTCGTGCAGTTGCACCGCGAGCGAGTGCTAAAGCAGCAACTCCTGTAGCTGCCGGAGGTCGTGCAGCAGCAGCAGCAGCGCAAGCGAGAGCAAGAGCAGAGCAGCAGCACGAACGAAAGCAGGAGCAATGCAGCAGCGCAACCGAGAGCCGGAGCAGCTGCAGCTAGTGCCGTTGTGGAAGTCGCCGCCAAGGAAGCAACGGCATGGGGGAGAGACACCATGGATGATGTGGCCGGCGACGGCGCCGTTGATGGAGACATGCCATGTCTGCTCGGTATCGAGCACCGGCAGCCCCGTGAGATCGAATAAAAGATAAAATGTAGCGGTGAGTGCAGAACCTCCTTGGTTGCGCCGAGTTGGCCTCGGCTTCATCGGAGGAACTGGTGAGGGTGTTGCGGTTCCGGTGGGGCAGGTCAAGACGACGCTGTGGGGATTGAGGTGGCGCCATAGACGAGGCGAACGTCGGGGCAGCTCCTTGGAGGTGGAGGACGGGGCGGCTGATCCGGCGGGACGACGAGATCGACAACGGATCCTCATCCGGTGCGGTGGATGAGGGACGGCGAGCTGTTGCGGTGGACGACGTAGTCGGGGAAGAGTCTCCGGCTGGGCGGCGGTCGGGAGGCCGACGGAGGAGCATGGGGTTTCGCGGGTTTTGGCGGCCTCATTGTACGAATGGGGGGGGGGGCGAAGGGGGAGGGGAAGCCAAGCTTAGGGACGCACTTTTCCGAAATGTAGGGTAAGTTACCAGCGTACCCCCACCGGTTTTGACACCGCAACGTGGAGCTTCATTTCCGGCTGAGGGGTAGAAGGGGGATTTCGCGTGTCTGGGCTGCGGGAGCGATTTCGGATGAGGAGGGAGTTCTCACGCGCGTCCAAATTTCGGAATAACAAGGCGCGGCGCGGGTAGAAGAAGCGGGAGTTTCAAAGCAGGTGAGACAAAAGATACTCGAGCTTGAAAATTTCGGGATAACAAGGTGCGGATTCCTTGTTCGTGTAACAAACTTAACATGTAAAAAAACAATTCATACAAGACACAAGAGAGTCATGTCCCCTTTTACTATATTGCTATAGATGCCATTGAAAAAACTACAAGAAAAATGAAAAAAAATCAGTAGAACAAGATTACCCTGCACAGTACCAAATCGATTCGCACTCCCTCAACAAGAACAAAAAACAAATCAATTCCCACCAAAGAAAGAGTAATGTCCCTTTTTATATGATTACAGATGCCATGATCTCGAATTTCAATTTTTGAATCCACTTTATGTTGAATTTGAATATATCGTTAGGTGACCTTGCGTCTTCTAATTGATGTAGTCGTACATTTTGATCTTCCATCATATATGAACATTTTACTCCACCATGTGAACATATATATTGTCGTCTACCATATGGACTAAATTTGAATCAATTTTCCTTATTTGAATACGATTGTTGTCAAGTTATACAATAATTTAAATATTATCTTGATAACAAAAAACATACATATAGCAGTAATCATATTTCACTATGAACTATATGTACCATACGCTCTCCAATTCAAATATTTGTATCCGTTTTATGTTGAATTCAAATCATAGTACATTATTGGTCTAGGTAGCGAGATGTTTGGGATAATCTAAACCCTGTTTTCATACGTATAATTTTTGGCTGAATTGGAACAAGTTTTCATATAAGCCTCTTGCAAAACCAGAGATTCTCTCAACAAGCCTCGTGGTTCCGAGAGGGAACGTGTCACCTTTGTGTGCGAAACGATATACGCTGCCTCCCCCCTGATTTTATTTACAGAGGAAACATAGAACTATATGAGTGCCCTGTTAAATTTTGGAATTATTTCGGGTTCACTTGGCCTTTTTATACAATAATTGAGTTTCTGGACTTTTAATGTGCATAATCTAAATATGAATTGCATGCACATGCTCCGGTGCACCAAAGTGGGTTGAAAAATCACATGTGTGTCCTTGGTTGAATTTCCAGGTCCCATGGAAGAAATGAGAATGAAATTCAAACATCTGGGTGTCATGACTCGGCCGAGAACATCGAGAAACTTTGATTTTAAATTCATGTAAATCCAAAACTCGCCTAGAAATCATGAAACTTGGCATGGTGTCATGTCATGGCACTAACATGTTGTGGTAAAAATTGGGCCGATTTGGAAGCTCGTGGTTCTAAGAGGAACGTGCCACCTTTGAGTGTGAAACGATATCGCTGCCCCCCCTTGAGTTTCTTAACAAAGGCAACATAGAACTACATTAGTGCCTGTTAAATTTTGGAATTATTCGGGTTCGTTTGTCATTTTTTATACATTAATTGAGTTTCTGGTCATTTAATGTGCATAAGTCAAATTTGAACTACAAGCACATGCTCCCGTGCACCAAAGTTGGTTGAAAAATCACATTTGTGTCCTCGGGTGAATTTCTAGGTCCCATGCAAGAAGTGAGAATAAAATTAAAACATCTGGGCATCGTGGCTCGGCCGAGAACATTGAGAAACTTGGTTTTAAAATTCTTGTAAATCCAAAACACGTCTGAAAATCATGAAACTTGGCATGGATGTCATGTCATGGTACTACCATGTTGTGGTAAAAAAAATGGCCGAATAGGAACAAATTTTGGTATAAGCTTCTTGCAAACCCAAGCTTCTCTCAAGAAGGCTCGTGGTTCTGATAGGGAACGTGCCACCTTTGAGTGCGAAACGATATACGTTGTCCCCCTTGAGTTTATTTACAAAGGCAACATAGAACTACATGAGTGCCTGTTAAATTTTGGAATTATTCCGCTTGTTTGGCCTTATTTACACATTAATCGAGTTTTTGGTCATTTAATGTGCATAATTCAAATTTGAACTACAAGCACATGCTCCCGTGCACCAAAGTTGGTTGAAAAATCAAATTTGTGTCCTTGGGTGAATTTCTAGGTCCCATGCAAAAAATGAGAATCAAATTCAAACATCTGGGCATCGTGGCTCGGTCGAGAACATTGAGAAACTTGGTTTTAAAATCATGAAACTTGGCATGGTGTCATGTCATGGTAGTACCATGCCGTGGTAAAAAAAATTGGCCAAATAGGAACAAATTTTGGTATAAGCTTCTTGCAAATCAGAGCTTCTCTCAAGAAGGCTCGTGGTTCTGGGAGGGAACGTGTCACCTTTGTGTGCATAATTCAAATTTGAAATACAAGCACATGTTCCAGTGCACCAAAGTTGGTTGAAAAATCACATGTGTGTCCTCGGGTAAATTTCTAGGTTACATGCAAGAATGGGAATGAAATTCAAAATTCTGCGTGTCGTGGCTGGGTTGGAAACATTGAGAAACTTAGTTTTTTAATTCCTGTAAATCCAAAACACGCATGAAAATAATGAAACTTGGCTTGGTGCCATGACTTGGCTTGGTGCCATGACATGGCACCAACATGTTGTGGTAAATTTGCAGTCCGATTTGCGAAGGCGCACACATTAACAATCAACAAAGTCATTTTGGAACAAGTGCTGTCACGTTACAATTGGAAACACAAGTATTGTTGAAACCGTGGGCGTTCTACTTACTAGTACCATTTACGTGCCGCCACGCGTCCCCGTTTTTTATTAGCTAGGAGGCGCCGTGCAGGGTAGCTATTTGAGTACGAGAGGCGTGCGATCGAGACCCTCATGGCGTGCTTATTGGGAAGAGAGCCCTTTGACCTCCATCTGTCGTCCACCTCTCTCCCAAGGTCTCCATTAATGGCGCCCGAGCCTCTGTTTAATGGCGTGGCTATGTCTCACTCGACTCAGATTTAAGAGAGAAAAAAGAAAATCTAAAAGCACGGATCTTGATGTAAGATACGACGGACCTATATAGCATGTACTACGACTTATAGCAAGACTGATGAATATATAAGGACGATTAAAATTTTTTTGATCAAAGAAGGGCTTGTCCCTTCCGATTTTCATTACTGAAAACCACCACAATTCACAAGAAGTTTAGCACAACTCCAGCCTAACACGAAGGACTAAAAGCTACCAGATTGAAATCGCGACATCCCAAGAGGCCAACAAAGGCCAAACATCCGCGCTAGAACCCAACATTTCACAACCGACGACACAATCCACATCCCAAACCGATTATTACATCAAAAGAAACCAGGAAAGTGAAGGAAGCCCAACAGCAACTAGAAGAACAACAATGCCAGGGTCGCCACAACAAGAGTTTTCTTCATTCCAGCCTTGCAACATTGATCTTCCACAGAAAGATAAGGACGATTAATTGTCTTACATAATTAGAAAGATAATTAAAAAGCCACATGCGGCTACGCCCGAAATACACAAGGGCAAAAGAAGAAGGAAGACAAGGATCTGGCTCGCTGATCTCCACTTTCTTGATGCATTGCTGCAGGCCGTGGGAACTAGTCTCCGCGGCGAGCGGCGATGAGCTCTTTCGTGTCCACAAGACGCTGCTTGAGAACATCCACGGATTCCTCCACCAGCCTTTGGCCCTTGTTGCGGAGCATGTCATTCTCGTCCATAAGTTTCTTGACGATGACGCCAGTCCTCTTCAACAAGGCACTGGTCTCCTCATGCTGGCCTGCACTTCGGACAATCTTCTCCCTCAGCAAGTCGCACTCGGCCCGGATCCTCTCATTGCCCTCCCTAAGTACGCCGATAGCCTGTTCAAACGAGGCTTTCATGTCGTCCTGCAACCTCGCCCAGCCGGGGATCTGCTCCATCTGGCTATGGACGATCGCATGCATGCGCCAGAATAGTCGCCGCCGCCAGAAATTTTCCTAGGCGCCCTGGCGCGGGGACATCTCGCCGCATTCGTGGCGCCGCGGGACATCTCTCGCTGTTTCGCGACGCAGCCGGACTAGTCTGCTGCATCGACGGTGCGGCGGGACCTCGTGCTTTGCTTCGCCGCGCGGCAGACCTCTGTGTTTGCTACTTCACAAGGGATATGTCGGCTGCTCTCAGCGAGGCGGGACATCTCGTGCTTCCGCTTCCATGCTCGCCTCCCACGGTGGCAATCTCTCGACCTGTAACTCACGCTGGCCATGGCGGGAGCGCAAGGGAAGGATGCTGAATGGTTTGTTTGTTTTTGTGGATGAATGCGCAGTCATCTTGGCATACTAGTATTTATAACCGAGTACTAATACGCTCCTAAGTGGGAAACCGTTTAGGTTGTGATCGGTGTGAACAGGTTTGCAATTCAATATAGCATGAAGGAATTTGGAATGTGACGAGAGGCAAGCTCAAAATTTATTGACGGTTCAAGTTTCGAAGTGCGGCACTATTCCCGGATGGAGTACTTCTTTTTCTACTCTATCCTTTCCGGTTTTATAGGGCTTATCTCAAAATTTTAGTTTTTCCATTTTATAAGGCTCAATTTGGTTGTTCCCCAACACATGTTCAGATTCCAAGGTGCATTAAATCATTGCATGCAAGTATTAAGAGAAAATTGACCAATGCATGTACTTTATGCATGCATGCATTGCAATTAATGCATTGATAAACATAATTTTTTATCGCCACCAAAACCCACCATTTCTTAAGCTAAAGTAGACCAAGGTAATCCCTATATTAGCATATTACTAAGATAAACAGAAGGCAATCAGAGAAACATTTAGGACGTGAGCTTGTCAATCTGAATGTGGAGGGACACAAGCTTAGCCCCGGCCAGCAGCTTGGGCGGAACTGTCAAGAAGGTCAGCTCCAGCACGTCGACGTCGCCGGGATCCTTGCTGCTTGTCACCTCCATTTCCACCTTGACGGCGTCGGTCGTGTGTAGGACCTTGAAGTATGTCTAGAGGGGGGGGTGATTAGACTACTTGACCAATAAAAACTTAACCTTTTCCCAATTTTAGAGTTTGGCAGATTTTAGCTATTTTAGGACAAGTCAAGCAGTCATCACACAATTCAAGCAAGCATGCAAAGAGTGTATAGGCAGCGGAATTTAAAGCATGCAACTTGCAAGAAAGTAAATGGAAGGGTTTGGAGGATTCAAACGCAATTGGAGACACGGATGTTTTTGGCGTGGTTGCGATAGGTGGTGCTATCGTACATCCACGTTGATGGAGACTTCAACCCACGAAGGGTAACGGCTGCGCGAGTCCACGGAGGGCTCCACCCACGAAGGGTCCATGAAGAAGCAACCTTGTCTATCCCACCATGGCCGTCGCCCACGAAGGACTTGCCTCACTAGCGGTAAATCTTCACAAAGTAGGCGATCTCCTTGCCCTTACAAACTCCTTGGTTCAACTCCACAATCTTGTCGGAGGCTCCCAAGTGACACCTAGCCAATCTAGGAGACACCACTCTCCAAGAAGTAACAAATGGTGCGTTGATGATGAACTCCTTGCTCTTGTGCTTCAAATGATAGTCTCCCCAACACTCAACTCTCTCTCATAGGATTTGGATCTGGTGGAAAGAGGGTTTGAGTGGAAAGCAACTTGGGGAAGGCTAGAGATCAAGATTCATATGGTAGGAATGGAATATCTTGGCCTCAACACATGAGTAGGTGGTTCTCTCTCAGAAATGGTAAGTTGGAAGTGTAGGTTCGTTCTAATGGCTCTCTCCATGAATGAAGAGGAGGTGGAGGGGTATATATAGCCTCCACACAAAATCTAACCGTTACACACAATTTACCAAACTCGGTGGGACCGAATCGTTAAACTCGGTCGGACCGATTTAGTAAACCTAGTGACCGTTAGTGATTTTCGGTGGGACTGACATGCATCTCAGTGAGGCCGATTCGGTTAGGGTTAGGGCATAACGTAATCTCGGTGAGACCGACACACAAACTCGGTGAGACCGATTTGGTAATAAGCTTTCAAAGAGTTGGTCGTAAACTCGGTGGGACCGATTTGCTCTTTTCAGTGAGACCGAAATGTTACAAAAAGGAAACAGAGAGTTTACATTGCAATCTCGGTGGGACCGATCGCTCACTTTGGTTAGACCGAAACGTTATGAAGGGAAACAGAGAGATTGCAACCCCATCTCGGTGAGACCGAGATCCCTATCGGTAAGACCGATTTGCTTAGGGTTTGTGGCGATGGCTGTGACTTTTGGAATCGGTGGCGCGGATAGAAAGAATCGGTGTGACCGATTTGGCTTTAGGTTTAGGTCATTTGTGGATGTGGGAAAGTAGTTGAGGGTTTGGAGCATATCACTAAGCACATGAAGCAAGAGGCTCATTAAGCAACACCTCATCCCTTCTTGATAGTATTGGCTTTTCCTATAGACTCAATGTGATCTTGGATCATTAAAATGTAAAATGAAGAGTCTTGAGCTTTTTAGCTTGAGCCAATCCTTTGTCCTTAGTATTTTGAGGGATCCACTTTCATCATCCATGCCATGCCATTCATTGAGCTTTCCTGAAACAATAGTCTTGGAATAGCATTAGCTCAATGAGCTATATGTTGTTATGAATTACCAAAACCACCTAGGGATAGTTGCACTTTCAGTCTCCCCCTTTTTGGTAATTGATGACAACATATAGATCAAAGCTTCGACAAATGATAATAAAATTTAAATAACATCGTCGCTTTGAGAAGTGTGTGATAAGCAAGAGCTCCCCCTAAATTTGTGCATAGTTTTAGATTTGCTTTGGACTGCAAATGCACAATGAATTAGGCTCATGGGTTACTCTTCCATGTCACATACATCTTGGTGGAGCGCTCAAAATAATAAACAATGAATACATGCACTCATCACCAAGCATAGTTAGTGATCACATAAGATAGATAGGATAATATCAAGCATGCATAAGTGTAGCTTATGATCAAACACATGATCATCAATGTCTCACAAGCATATTATCTCAACCAAAAGCAAACAAAGATTGAAAAACCACCAAATAAAGCAAGAGAGAACAAAAGCAACACTCTCTCTCTCGAAGCCTATGACCTATACATTTTTCTCCCCCTTTGGCAACAAGTTACCAAAAAGTTCATAGTGCTAGATCGACTCTCGGGCTTGATCTTCTGGTGATGGTGTAGATATGGCTCCTCGAATGAAGGCTTCAGTTGAAGTGGATGGAGCTGGAGGAGTTGGTGCTGGAGCTGGTTCCACTGGAACTGTAGGGGCAGTGGCTGGTGCTGAAGTTGTTGCTCTAGTGTCCATCACTGCACCTGCAATCGACCTCTGGCTCTGGGCACTCTGCAAACACATTGGTGGTAGTCTTGCCCTTCCTCTCCTCGCATGTCATCCTGCAGCTGCTCCACAAGTGATGAATCTCAGCCACCTTGACATCTAGATCATAGAATTTTTGTTCCATGATTCTTTCCAGGCTCTCCTGGTTTTGAGTTAGGTGGCCAACCCTTCTCAATCCTCAGATGATGCTATCAAGTAACCAAGCTGCTCTGTTTGGTTTTCAAGAAATATTCAGATGCCTCCTCTTGAGTTGGCATCTTGGCAGCCTTCTCCTCTTTGCCTTCTCCTTCTTCTCCTGTGCTTGAACTGATTGTGGATCATCTTCATTCATGACAACCTCATTGTCCTCAAAGTCTGGATAAAGTGGAAAGTGTTCCTTATCCAACTGATATTTTCCTGCCCCTCTTTGAGTTTATCAATTCTTGAATCTGAGGTGCTTATCCACAGCTCCTCTTCTCGATCTCGCTGCAGTCCTCTTGATTGTTTCAATGATCGGCTCATGAATTTGAACTTCGTGGCACATCAAACACATGCAACATGTTGATGGCATGCCCTCTGATCATGTTATGGTCACCAGACTTGGGCAACAAAGTGTGCCTCAGAATCCAATTTATGGTTGGCAATCCTGACAGCAGAAAGTGAACTGATCCAAACTTGTGAGTCTCTAATGCCTTGTCTGGAATTTCCTTGTACATGTGAGCCATTGAATTGTGACCCAACTTCTTCTTTGCATAAATGTCTAGGTCATCCTCATTCTCCTTGGGGGCATTGATCAGACTTGCCCATTCTTCAATAGTGGACTGGTACCTTGTACCTTCAGACATCTAAACTATTCTTCCATCTGGGTAAAAGTGTGTTGTGGAGTAGAACTGCATGATAAGCTCATCATTCCAGTTGGTGAACTTCTGTCCAACAAAATCTTCAACTCCACAAGCAACAAAGCTGTCTTGCACTCCAGGATGGTGCTGTTCATTTTCCTTGATGAATTTCCAGTCAACCTATCTCAGGTCACAGACTATGGGCTTCTTGTCCAACAGAATTGTTTCATAGAAGTCCTGCTGTTCCTTTGTGTGGAACCTGTAGTCAACAACAGTTCTTCTTCTTGAAGCATATGGATCTTCCATTCTCCACAGTCTCACCCCTGAATTCTTCCTGATTCTCATGTCCTCAGCCACAGGATGGGCATCATTGTGGTCTGGTATCTTGGGCTTGAGCTTTCTTAGAACATGTCCTTCTTCTTCTGAATCTTCAGCATCATTGGGCACTGGGGCCTTGTTTTTCTCAGTAGCTGGAATACTCCTAGTATTCCTCTTTGGAACTTGCTTGGCTTTGGAGGCAGCTTTGGGTGTTTCATTGGGCTTGGATGTTGCAGCCCCTAATCTGATTGCATCTCCCATAAGCTTAGCTGCCTTTGGAGCTGGTGCAGCAAGCTCTTCTTCTTCCATCATGGAAGGTTGAGCAACAATTTTGGCCATGGTCAACTTGACCCTTTCCTTCCTCTTCTTTCCTTCAGCAGCTGGCTCTTTGGGATCAGGCCTTTTAGGCAGTTGAGTTGATGCTCTGGCCTTGGGCATTGCTTGTCTTCCTGCAGGCCTTTTGGTCTTCATGCCTGGCTTTGTATTCTTTGTTGAGCCATATTCCTTCTTGAGCACCTCTTTCTTGGAAGTAGCCTCATCTTCCTCAGCTTTGTAATCTTCATCCTCTGAATCTGAAGTTCTTTTCCTCCTTTGCCTAGTTGCAGCCTTAGGCAAATTGCTAGGAGTACTTCTGCTCCCTTCATCTGAAGTTGAGGGACTAGTGCCCTCACTCAAGTCCATCTGCTCTTGACTGTTCGTTGTCACTTTGATCGGACATCCGCAAAAGCTGATCTGACCTCGTGAAGAGTTATAAATGAGATAGAAAAGATGAGCATCACAAAATGCAGAGGTTTTTGCAAAGAATGACTCAAAAGTTCAGTCTTAGTTTTCCACGAAAGCATTTCGGATCCACCGATTTTCAAACTCGGTGACACCAAGCAGTTTTGGAACCTAAACGATGATCTTGGTTGACCGAGTTTCAGTTCGGTGGTACCGAGACTGCTAGGGTTTCACAGAATCCTAAAATCGGTTGCACCGATTAGTAATTCTCGGTCAGACCGAGAGTCACTAGTGCAATGGCATAAGCCAAATCGGTGAGACCGAGTTTTTCAACTCGGTGGGTCCGAGATGGTTTCGGCGGAAACCTAACCCTAAAAATTTGAATCACATCTAATCTATGAACTACTTTGGCTGGATAGATGAGTTTCAATCGTGGCAAGAATCAATATGAGAACAATGTGCCAGGAATCAGACGTGGATGGCACAAAGATTTAGTCCATACCCTATCTTGGCGGTGGGCTTGCTACGGCGGCAACGGCGTGGACGGAATCCGTTGACGGCGGCGGAGACCATCGATAGGAGGCTGCTGGCAACGAGGAGACGATCCGGAGACCACGATGGCAGAGCAGAGGTGTTGCGCGGGCGAAGGGTTTCGGAGAAATTTCCAAACTTTTGCCCGTGGCTATATATAGCTCAACCTCGCCGGTGTGACCGAGTGGAACAACTCGGTGGCACCGAGATGCATAATGTGTTCGATTCACGCAAATCGGTGAGACCGAAAAGTTCAAATCGGTTGCACCGAGATTGAAAACTTAGATCAACTTGATGATCTCGGTAGGACCGAATGGAAGGATCGGTCGACCGAGAATCACTAAGAGGTTTTGGAAGTTTAAGTCTATGACTAATCGGGACTCAAGTGCTCCTCACACGAGTGGTTCGAATCGACTTGATCAAATTTTGTGATGTAGCATGAATAGAGTTTGGGACGAGAAAAGCATAGATAGCTAAAGAAGGTTCTTAGGCATTCTTGTCCATCCACTTGGCACATAGAAAAGAATCCAAACAAACAAAACAACAAGTGGATGTCCTTGAATGAGTAAAATATGCACCAACATGCTCACACAATAAGATGGCAATTGAAATATGTGGCAAAGCATGCGCAACCAATTTTAGCATCTATCAAGCAATTGGCAATGACTAGGTCATCTATATATGAGCATATTGACTTAGGAGTCAAATGAGAACATTTGATCATAGGTCATACTCATCGTTTAAGCTCAGGTGGGGTTACCACTTTTACATAATGCATTAATGTGTTCACACCATTAGAGTTGCTTTGACTCAATTCTTAGAGTTAAGCTGCCCCTAGATGTGAGATCCCCCCTTAGAGGGATAAACTAACCTTGGGTTTTGTCGATGATGACTTCATGTAGGTGTTGAAGATGTAGATGCTCAATGTTGATGTAGATCATTTGGGGCAATCCTTTGGAGTGAGTTGCACTTTCAACTTACCTACATGGGTTAGTCCCACAAGGAACAAACAAGAATATCCATAGACATAGAGTGATGCACACACAAGATGATGTCCATGAAAACATTAGGTTACCTTGTCCCTTGCCTTACCAACATGAGGGTTTGTGACTCCTTGAACTAGTGCAAGATGCGAAAGTTGATTGCACTTGTTCTTGCCAAAATGATATGAGTGAAGAATGTTGGCGAGTCACCCTCAAGAACTCTCTAGTTCTTCTTCTTCGAGATCCACATCATCCTGATGGGAATCCTTGGAGTTGTAGTTGTACTTGATGAAGTAGAACTTGACGTAGTCTTGGGGACCCACTTGAACGAGGCTTTAGGTGCTTCTTCAAATGCATCAATCTCTTCTTGAAGCTTGTCCTTGCCTTTGTTCTTGTGGTCTTGTGGTGGAAGATCATCTTGAGCTTGTGTCCCCTTGAAGGAAGTAGGATCATACTTCTCTTGTTGAGGAACAAACTTTGTTTTGGGGTATTGATCTTCTTCCCACTCAACTCCATTGGCGTTGAACTTTCGCTCAAAACCAACACCTTGATTCTTCCGTGCCTTCCTTGCTTGCGTACAATTTCCTCGAATTGCTTACTCCCGGCAATGCTCTTGTAAACACCTTTCTCTATAATTCCCTTCAATAAACTATTTTCTTGCTCCAGTGTAACTTGGATAAGAGAATCATTAGTGGAATCAAGAGAACTACTAGAAGCAACAACATTGCATTTGACATTATTATTGTTACTACTAGAGGAAGAATCTTTCTTGTACTTGTTACTAGACTTGACTTGAGGCATGTAAGTAGATAAGAGTAAACACTTGGCAATGTAAGAAGAACTTTTCTTGCGGAGATCATCATTGATTGCCTTTATGAACTCATGCTCTTGCTCAAGATTGAGCTTTTCAAAGCGTAACTTCTCATGAGCCCTTAAAAGTTCTCGATGATCTTGAAGATAGTTTCATGAGCCAACTTAAGAGTGTTTAGTTCTTTAGTTAGAAGCTCAATTTTCTCCTTATCATTGTCATTCGCTTGATTAGCATGATTAATTGACGTTTCATCATAGTATTCATCACTAGAGTTGTCAACAAGTAAATCATCATCCACAAGCAAGTCATCTTCATCACTATTAAAATCAACATACTCGGGATGTGTTACCTTTGGACCTTTGGCCATGAAGCATCTTCCAACACCTTCATTTGGTGAGTTAAATATGTCGTAGGAGTTGGTTGACACAAGTGCTAGACCGGCAACACCTTCATCTTGAGTATATTCGGAGTCGGAGTGATAGCTTCTCTCGGAGTGATGGTCGGAGTCGGAGCCGGAAACCCATTCACCAACATGAGCTTGATGTCTTCGTTTTGTGTAGCTCTTTTATTACTTGTCCTTCCTTTCCGAATCCTTACTTCTCCGTGAGGGTCTTCGTTCATAACGATCATCTCTACTCCTCCTCTCTCTTGGTGGTGATTCTTCTCTTTGCTCCTTCTTCTTGGAGAATCTTCTCTTCTTTTGTAGGGTGTCGTACACTCATTGGAGTAGTGTCCGGTCTCCCACAATTGTAGCAATTGCGCTCTCGACTAGAAGATCTCTTGTCATTGTAAGACCTTGACTTGGAGCTTCTTTCTTTGCTTCTACTTTTGTAGAATTTGTTGAAGTTCTTCACCATTAAGCTCAATTCTTCATTAAAGGTTGGTTTCTCACTTAATGATGTGGGGGCTTCACTTGAGGCTTTGTAAGCACCACTTTACTTGTTGTGAAGTTCCTCCTTATCCTTGAGTGACATCTCATGAGCAACAATCCTTCCAATAACTTCCGTTGGCTTGAGATCTTTGTAGTTTGGCATCATTTGGATCAATGTGCACACGGCATCATACTTTCCATCCAATGCTCTTAGGATTTTCTTGATGATGAATTTGTCGGTCATCTCTTCACTCCCTAAGCCGGCAATCTCATTTGTGATAAGAGCAAGCCTAGAGTACATTTCAGCGACACCTTCACCATCCTTCATTTTGAACTTGTCAAGCTGACTTTGCAGCACATCCAACTTGGATTCCTTGACGGATTCGGTACCTTCATGCATATCAATCAAAGTATCCCAAATTTCCTTTGCATTCTCAAGACAGCTGATTTTGTTGAATTCTTCGGGGCACAATCCGTTGAAGATGATGTCACATGCTTGAGCGTTGTATGAATGTAAAGGGAAGGGTTTGGAATATTCAAACGCAATTGGAGACACGGATGTTTTTGGCGTGGTTCTTATAGGTGGTGCTATCGTACCTCCACGTTGATGGAGACTTCAACCCACGAAGGGTAACGGTTGCGCGAGTCCACGGAGGGCTCCACCCACGAAGGGTCCATGAAGTAGCAACCTTGTCTATCCCACCATGGCCGTCGCCCATGAAGGACTTGCCTCACTAGCGGTAGATCTTCATGAAGTAGGCGATCTCCTTGCCCTTACAAACTCCTTGGTTCAACTCCACAATCTTGTCGGAGGCTCCCAAGTCACACCTAGCCAATCTAGGAAACACCACTCTCCAAGAAGTAACAAATGGTGCGTTGATGATGAACTCCTTGCTCTTGTGCTTCAAATGATAGTCTCCCCAACACTCAACTCTCTCTCATAGGATTTGGATCTGGTGGAAAGAGGGTTTGAGTGGAAAGCAACTTGGGGAAGGCTAGAGATCAAGATTCATATGGTAGGAATGGAATATCTTGGCCTCAACACATGAGTATGTGGTTCTCTCTCAGAAATGGTAAGCTGGAAGTGTAGGTTCGTTCTGATGGCTCTCTCCATGAATGAAGAGGAGGTGGAGGGGTATATATAGCATCCACACAAAATCTAACCGTTACACACAATTTACCAAACTCGGTGGGACCGAATCGTTAAACTCGGTCGGACCGTTTTAGTAAACCTAGTGACCGTTAGTGATTTTCGGTGGGATTGACATGCATCTCGGTGAGGCCGATTCGGTTAGGGTTAGGGCATAACGTAATCTCGGTGAGACCGATTACACAAACTCGATGAGACCGATTTGGTAATAAGCTTTCCAGAGAGTTGGTCAGGTAAACTCGGTGGGACCGATTTGCTCTTTTCGGTGAGACCTAAATGTTACAAAAAGGAAACAGAGAGTTTACATTGCAATCTCGGTGGGACCGATCGCTCACTTCGGTTAGACCGAAACGTTATGAAGGGAAACAGAGAGATTGCAACCCCATCTCGGTGAGACCAAGATCCCTATTGGTAAGACCGATTTGCTTAGGGTTTGTGGCAGTGGCTATGACTTTTGGAATTGGTGGCGCCGGATTGAAAGAATCGGTGTGACCGATTTTGGCTTTAGGTTTAGGTCATTTGTGGATGTGGGAAAGTAGTTGAGGGTTTGGAGCATATCACTAAGCACATGAAGCAAGAGGCTCATTAAGCAACACCTCATCCCTTCTTGATAGTATTGGCTTTTCCTATAGACTCAGTGTGATCTTGGATCACTAAAATGTAAAATGAAGAGTCTTGAGCTTTTGAGATTGAGCCAATCCTTTGTCCTTAGTATTTTGAGGGATCCACTTTCATCATCCATGCCATGCCATTCATTGAGCTTTCCTGAAACAATAGTCTTGGAATAGCATTAGCTCAATGAGCTATATGTTGTTATGAATTACCAAAACCACCTAGGGATAGTTGCACTTTCATCGTGCCTTTGGGCTCCCCCAGCGGGCCGTTCGCCCACAGCTTGGCCACGTAGTGCGGCAGTGGGGACGCCCCCACTCTGATGCAGACGACCGACACGATGATAGGCGCGTCGATGTCGAGCACGCCGCCAACCAAGAAAAACGCGCGGCGGTCCTCCTCCGCGAACAGCAAGAGCTGTGGCTTCGGCAGTGGCACTTGCAGCTGGAGCACCTTGCCGTACTGGATCCTGTGCACGGGCATGGGATGCGTGGTGCTGATGTGGTGGTAGAGCGCCGGCGGCGGGCCTTCGTAGCCGCAGACGGGCACGGGGCATTTGCAGGGCACGAGCGGACACACGCTGTGGTGATCGGCGAGCTTGTGGTAAGTGATGTAGAGCCCACAGCCTTCGTGCGGGCACTCCACCCTCACTGATGAAAGGACGGAGTCCACCGCCGTGTTCCGCACGTCAAAGCCACCGCCGCGCTCACAATTCTGGCACTGCCGCTGGTTCCCGGGGCGCTCGACGCGGCAGTCCGTGCAGGCCGGGTGCCCTCCCTGGCACTACAGAAATCAATCAAACATCACATCAATCAAGAAACCAGCACCTTGCTCAATCAGCCGAACGGACGAGGTGTATTCGAACCTCATACACTGGAGGCGTCAAGGGGCGGAGGCACAAGGGGCAGTGGAGCACGGTGAGGTCCATCGAGACCTTAGAGAGCTCCATCGTCGGGTCCTGTTCGATGCGCATGATCTCGCCTCCTCGCACAACCATCTCTCGACTTGGGCCGGGTATTACAAAGCTTTACCGTCACATATTTTATACTACTTCAAGGTGCATTAAATCAACACATGCAAGTATCAAAAGGAGACTCACGGCATGCATGCGTTGTAATTAATGCATCGGTAAACGCAAATTATTGAAATATATCGAGTGCGGTGCTTTGATGTGTCGCGTCCTTCGCACATCAACGAAGTTTGATTACCCTCTCCCTCGTCGACTTAACTGCACCTGCCTTTGGTTGTATGACAGGTTGGCCACACACCTGTCGGGCCCACCTATCATACACGCAAAGGCAGGAGCGTCCCTCCCTCACCCATGAGCGTGGTGGCCGGCAAGACTAGGAGAAGCTTTCGCTACATGCTCTCCCTCCCGCACGGGGTGGACATGCAGCAGTTCAACCGGTGTCATATGGCCAGAAGCGCACTGTAGTACTCCTCCAGTGCAGTAGTACTCCATCATTGTTCGACTTCCCGAAGAGGCGAAGAGCCAAGCGCAGCCCGGACGCTCGTGTGGCAGTTTCATGTGTAGAGTAGTCTAGGATAGCGTGTACCGTGCCTGTAAGCTTAAAATCGTTGGGGTCGGCTCCATGCCATGTGGCCGTCTTGACGTTTTAAAAAAAAAGTCTTCTAGCCCTACCTGACACCCTGGTGATTGTAGTTTGCACGCTCATCTGGTCAAGACAGGAATATATATTTTAATTTGTTTTTTTATTCGAAAAGGGGGGACTCCCCGGCCTCTGTATCAGAACGATGCATACGGGCACATATATTTTAATTTGTGGTGGGTATATGTTAGAGGTTGCAACAAATATATTGTACACTGCGGGTCTTTCAGCCAAGTTTAGAGGCAAGCATGTGGGGCCAGTGCTATGATGTGTCGCGTCAACTCGCATAACGAGGAGAAGCTTGATTTTACTACACGCCTTCTCCTCACCCATGCGCGCTTTGCTCGCAAACGAGGACAGGCTTTTACTTAGTAGTACTTCTACAACAAGCTATCCGTCCCGCCATGGTGGACGGACATGCAGCGATGGATTCGACATCGTAGAAGCAGTAGTAGTAACATCATTGTTCGTCTTCTCAAGAGGCGAAGAGCCAAGCGCAAACCGAACGTTGCGATTATGAACATTGAGCACGATATAGCCGAGCTCTTGCATGAGAAAAATTGCTATGTGAGCCCACTATTGTACTAGTACGCATAACTACTTGCTAGTATAGCCCTCAAAACCGAAAGGAGTATTTGCCCTTCTAGAGATTTCAACAAGTGACTAGACTACACCAAGACGGAGTACATATGGAGCAAAATGAGTGAATTTGCACCGTAAATAAATACTCCCTCCGTCCCATAATATAAGAGCGTTTTTGACACTACACTGGTGTCAAAAACGTTCTTATATTATGGAACGGAGGGAGTACGTACTAGTTCTATCATTTTCCTCTCCGAGGTGCACAATATTGAGTATACTGACTAGTCTCTTTTTGACACTCATTTATGTTTTTTTACACAGTACTGACGCAAGCGCTCATATACACGCGCATACACTCACCTCTATGAACGCACACACGCATGGCACTATCATCTTGAAATTTATGAAGTCACCATAGGCACCTCGTCATCGACGGGTCCATAGGTGCTTGAATGCCAAGGAGGGAGAGGGTAGCGGTTCCCGAAATGTTGAACGGTCAATGATGCATCCTCAATTACATGCAGAGAGAATTAATTGGAGAAGCAGAATAGAGCCAGCACGATGTGAATGCAACAGAGTTTGGAATCTCATATAATAAAGGCGCCCCACCACTCCAATCCATCTACTCCCAAGTCTCAAGCAACACCGCTCACTCCAATCCAAGACCAAGTGACCAGAAGCCACAAGCACCTATGGAGGCGATGGACGCGAGCGGCAATCGGCTGTGCCAAATCATCCAAGGTGCCGCTCATGCGCCCCAAGACCACAGAAGCTTTCAGACGGTGTTGGCGACGCAGGCATCATAGCCCTCGCCGACGCCGGCTTCGCCTCTCGCATGGACGACATGATGGTCAACTCCATCCGTAAGTTCACCGCCATCAAGAAGCGCGCAGACGACCTTGCCGTACTGCTCCAGCCCGCGCACCCAGGCTCCTCATTGCCTGCCACCCTCATCGGCCTCCATGGTGACGAACTCTTTCAAGCCCTGGTGGCCCTGCAGGTGCCGGAGGTCGCGACGAAGAATGTGCACCTCGAGGCCGCGCTCGCCACGCAGCGCCTCGCCATGCAAGAAACCGTCGACCTGCACATCCACGTCTACAAGGAAATCGTCTACATAGGCCACTACAAGGCAAGCGAGGATAGAAAGACGTTGGCCTTCTTCCAGCGGCTGGAATCTTTGGACGCCATTGTTCAGAAGCACGTCGACCTGGCCACAAAAGCCACTGCTACTTAGGCGCCATTCGGTGGGGCGGCGCCCTGAGTCGAGGAGGTGGACGTCGTCGATGAGTGCATCTCTTCTTCTTGCCTCCTGTAACCAGCACTGCATCGCCTCGTGGCCTTAATGTTTTATTAGTATAGTACTCCCTTCGTTCCCAAATATAAGTCTTTCTAAAGATTCCAGCAAGTGACTACTACATACGGAGCAAAATGAGTGAATCTACACTCTAAACTATGTCTACATACATCTGTATGTTGTATTCCATTTGAAATAGTATCTAAAAAGGCTTATATTTATGAACGAAGGAGCATATGGCATTTTATTCCAATGTAACGCTTTCACCGTGAGGTGGGGCCATTGAGCAAACCCACCACGCCCACCGGGCGTCGGCCGAGTTTAGAATTAGAAGAGAGAAAGAAGGGAGGAGAGCTAGCTGTAGCATGGACGCTGTTGTCAGATGGGATTCGTGTTTATAGAATAGGAGTACTGAGCACTCGTGCCTCTTTTTTTTAGGGAAAAATTAGTCGTATGTCTAGTACCACTAGTTGGGTGCATGCGACCTATAGCTGTCATCACTTTAGGTCTCCTTTTCGAACCGCGGCTACGCTTCACAGTACATATTATTTCACGCATTTATCCTCCTATATGTACTCCTAGGCTATTTCCACGTGCTCCCATTCGCTGACATGTGGGACATAGAGCATCTGGGTTGTAGTGCATGCACGACTCGGAGCATATGTCGGGGTACTTTACATTTCAGACCTCACGAATTTCATGCAAACCCCCCGCAGAAAAATAAATGAATGAATGAATTACTACATGAAACCGGATTATTTTCGTGGAAACCGGAGCACATTCATTAAATTTTGGACATAACACGTTTATAAAAAATGACCGGACCGAAACCAGTCTAAGGGCCTCTTTGATTTTTCTAACAAAAAAGGGCCTTTTTGATTCGCGGGATACTGAAAACACAGGAATGGGGAAAGTATGATGGCGATGAACCGAGACGAGGAGAACTCTAACTCAGTTAGAGGTTAGAGTTAGATTCTAACCCTGAACTAACTCTAAACCAAAGAGGTGTATGGATGGCAGGGTTAGATTGACAATAAATGCTCTATCTCAATCATTTGACTACTTTGGACCCTATTTCTTGCCGGATTTGGAGGGTGCTTGGATACGTTTTAGTTCCATGACTAAAAGTATTGAGACTAAAACTTGCTAGCCTCACCCATGCTTGGATCCAAATACTAAAGAGACTAAAATCAAGTTAATGAGCATTTATTATCCTCCAAACCCTCCAATCCAGAACTCGCCTGTGTTAAAGGAGAGGAGTTAAATGAGGAGAGAGATGACTAATCCACATTTTAGTAGGGGTACCCCTGACTAAATTTTTTTAGTCTCAATACTAGTTTTAGCCCCTCTTTAGTCAGGGGTGCTTGGAACTTTTAGCCTCTTAAAGAGACTATTTTTAGTCAGACTAAAATAAGTCCCTTGGATCCAAGCATCCTCTTGGTGTGGACGACTCCTCTGTGGCCTCCTCCCGCTCACAATTGACATAAACAGACCATCTATACAAATCAAGCATGCAAACCATGATAATTTTTACTTTGTCCATACAAATGAGATATCCCACTTAAACATACAAGTCGTCAATCAAGCTTCACAAAATAAATAAAAAACACTTCATGAAACAAAGAATGAGCTAACTCATCACAAAAGTCATTCACGATAGGGAGGGAGCCCGGAGCCCCTCACGCACCGAGGGAGGAGCTCTCCATTGTCGCTCTGGAGGAAGGCTCTGTAGAGCCCAAGCCCCAGGAACCCCTCCGACGCCGGCCCTTGCGAGTTGAGGTCGACACCG
Organism: Aegilops longissima; assembly: GCA_021605205.1. NCBI lineage: Eukaryota > Viridiplantae > Streptophyta > Magnoliopsida > Poales > Poaceae > Aegilops > Aegilops longissima. The sequence goes on from CM038676.1 coordinate 319,111,924, forward strand.
ACATGGGTAGCAGGGCCGCTTGTCACCGATCGGGAACTTAATCTTTGGGCCTCTAGAAATAATGCAAGCTCAGAACTAAAATACCTAGAAAGGTGAACTGAATCTTTGGGCCTCTAGAAATAATGCAAGCCTGAAACTGAAATACCTAGAAAGGTGAACTGAATCTTTGGGCCTCTAGAAATAATGCAAGCCTGAAATTGAAATACCTAGAAAGGTGAACTGAATCTTTGGGCCTCTAGAAATAATGCAAGCCTGAAATTGAAATACATAGAAAGGTGGCATGCATCTTTGGGCCTCTAGAAAAATCTATTACCTCCTCAAGAAGCATCAAACAATTCCATGAGTGCACCACAAATCTATACCATTTTTTATCAGGATCTACTTTTCCAAATCAGAATTAGCGCTAGAGCAAGCAAGATCACTGATATGGCCGTGAGACAGAGAAGGAACAAACAAACTCACCCCTCTCGCGACCTCCCTGGTAGATGCCCCGCCGCCGCGCACGAAAGAGGGAGAAAAACGACTGGTGAAGGGGGAGCGGGGCGACCTTCGAAGGCCGGAGGGAGAGGGCGGTTGGAGTAGGGCGGCGGAGGCCGGAAGGAAATGGTGGCCGGGGGAGAGAGAGGGCGAGCGACCCTATGGGGAACAGAGAGGATTCGTGTGATAGGTGGGGGGAGCGATCTGGTGCGGGCAGGGGAGATTTTTTTAGTTCTCTTCTAGTGGGCCCGAGGATAACTAACCCAATTAGAACCTCTCCACCGGGCTAGTTTTTTAGCTGGGTTAGAGCAAACTAGCTCAAACTAACCCCTCTTGTTTCGATAATTTGAGGCTATTTCAACCCAAACTAGCTCTAACTCAGGGATCCAAACAAAGAGGAGTGTTCTCAGACTTGCTACAAGGTGGACCGTAGCACATCGTTTTTTATGGCCATATCACCACATTGTTTTCTCTGCTGGTTCACTGGCTACCGTGGTTCGCCTTCTGCTGGTTCACTGGCTGCGTGGTTCGCACTCCTCCGACCTGAGTAGTAATCCCTCCGTTCCTAAATATAAGTGTTCGTAGATATTTCACTGTGGACCACATACGGATGTATATAGATGCATTTTATGTGTAGATTCACTCATTTTTCTCCGTATGTGGTCCATAGTGAAATATCTCCAAAGACTTATATTTAGGAATGGAGGGAGTAGTATAGTACTAGTACATACCGCATCATTCTTTGCTCCTTCTTACTACTCCGACATGTGGGAGAGCCAGCATCCGGGTCGACGTGTCATGCACCAGATTAGAGCGCGGAACGGAAGGGGGGCATCACCCCGGTCGGAGCGCCAGTAATTCATGACTATAGTGAGTGGTCATATCACAAGTCTTTCCAGCAGTAACGCGCCATCAAATCGCACAGCTCCACTCGCTCACCCTCCTCGCCTCTCTGTCAAACCATCTACCCGAAAACTGCCGCGCGTACTGCCCGGGAAAAGCCCCGCCCTCAACTTTTAACTACGCGAAAATAGTTCGAGCTTGTTCGTTCTATATAAATACAGTAAGTACTGTATGTTTATTCACCCGTGGGGTTGTTCAATGAATGGAGGGGCGGGGAGCACAAGTGAACAATCTTGTAGTACTACTAGTAGTAGTAAGTAGGAGTCGTCTGATAGTCACCTTAAATAGAGAGTTTCTTTTCTTTAATGCCACGTACACAAATTGAAACGCTTGTTGTGGAGAGAAAAAAGATAATCACTCCACTATATATGGACGCCGGGGCCTGAGCGCTTGCTTTACTAGGGTTGCTCTCTTCATCCTCTCATCCTCTCCAGATATAAACAAGACAGCGGTAGCGACATTTTCTCTCTGCTCACCGCTGGTCACAGATCCGGCCGAATCCCTTCGGCCGGTGTGTATAGAGGACTAAAAGGTGCATCGTTCACGCGGTCATCGCCGCCGAGGGAGGAAACCCACAGCTGCCGGAGGGGCCCGATCCTCTGCCCGTGTCGTTCTCTCCGACACAGCGCCGGCTCGGGAGGTCCTCCGACCCTTCTTCCTCCCTGCCGTATTGTCTGCAGATCCGACCTGCCGCCGCCGACATCCGGCGACCCTTAGGTATAAGTTCTTCAAAAGCGGCCTTGCTCTACTGCCCCAGCTCCCCACTTGTCTGCATATGCATCTTTTTCTACTCCCATCAGCTCTTCCAAAGCCACCTAAATTTTTAGTATTATTAGAGGTAAAGCTACTTCATGCATTCGAATCTAGGGCTTTGTTCAAACAACGAAGAAAGGGGGGAAAGTTGTAGCATGAATCTAGGACTTGATTCAAAGAGTAAATAATATGGTGAAAGTAGTAGAGACCGGATACCCAACCGGTCTCTTGGCTGAAAAGGGAAATAATGGGAAAACGCGGTACAAACTGGATAAGGAACAGATCTATTATTGGTTGAAAAAGGATAGAAAGTGGCAGCTGGTGGACAAGTCAATAGAGTATGTCCAGGATTAGATTTGCTGCCATCACATAGTAAAAGGTCTCGAGGATTAGATTTGCTGCCCTCACATAGTAAAAGGTCTCGATTAGATTTGCTGCCCTCACATAGTAAAAGGTCTCTGGATTAGATTTGCTGCCCTCACATAGTAAAAGGTCTCCAGGATTAGATTTACTGCCCTCACATAGTAAAAGGTCTCCAGGATTAGATTTGCTTCCCTCACATAGTACAAGGTTTCCAGGATTAGGTTTGCTGCCCTCACATAGCATGAACAAACTCGGCATCACCACTTTATGCCTCCTTGTAGGTACATTGTGTTGATGCGTCCACTGTCGCATGTCCTTATACCAACCTTTTGCTATTGTTAATGTAAGGGTGCATGTAAAATGAAGCGATCACACTATTACCTTAGGGACATGTCTAACCAGTGTTATTATTAATCTAATGCCTCCAGTGATAAGATGCAATTAAACTGTGTTACAAATGGCACTCCCGCTGTTTTCCCAAAGATAATAAGTAAGTTGCTCCTTTACGCTGCCGAGTGTCCTGGTGTCCCCACGGTCCCATGCCCTTAAACCAACTCTTTAGCTGTTGTTGATTTATCGTGTCCGTAAACAAGCAATGCCACCATTAAAGTAATCCCATATTTGAGGAATCTCATTGTTGATCGTAATGCTTCTGGTAACATGAAGCATTGCCGACGTTTTAAAATTTCTACTGTCCTTGCGTGATTGCCATGAACATAATTAAGATGCTTCTTTTCATTTTGTATATGTTTCGTATATTCTTATTGACCAGCAACTGTTTACTTTCTATCTTTTTGTGCAGATAGGGATATCCATTTCACCTTGTTGCTAGTGTGACCTTTTGGTGAACTACACAAAACACTTTTTTTTGGAATGAGTGTCTTGTGCAGTAACTAAAATGTCACGTGGGCAACATCTCTCAATTTTGGTGGAACTGCACAAAATGGTGATTGGAGTTTCCAAAATCTCCGTCTAGTTCTGCTGGTAATCGCATGCAACATTTTATTAGCCTTTGCAAGATGAGCCGTCACTGTCACCACAATGGCACTTTATTTTAGTGGAACTGCACAAAAGGATAACAAAATTATAGTTGCACCTTACATGAGCCGAACAGCCAACCTTAATGTTCCTCAATTTTAGTGCAACTACTAAAGAAGAACCTGCCAACTCACGAGAGCAAGTACTTCTTGCTAGCTGAATGATGCAATCTTTGCTTCATGTCAGGTGAACTGCAGAAAAAGGCGCATGAATTGAATCATGGAACTCCAGGTAGGCTTCATCCGAGTGGAGCTGCAGGTTGAGTAAAGGAGGCCACTATTAAAGTGAAATCATGCTCTCCTGGTTTGTGCTATGCAAATAGGAATACTCAACTACAGATGTTGTGACGGTCAAGAGCATTCGCCAAGTTCTTCGATTGCATGACATGGCTAGCGAAGATGGATTTAATCCCGATATTCACTTTATCAAAAGGCTCTAATGGGTTGGTTCTGAATCTTGCAAGCTGGGAATCAGTGAGATGTGTAGGCATCTTTGTTGTACTTATTATTTGAATCTTATTTGTTGGTTCTGAATCTTGCAAGATGGGAATAAATGAGATGTGTAGCCATCTTTGTTGTACTTATTATTTTGGATCTTATTTGTTGGTTCTGAATCTTGCAAGTTGGGAATCAATGAGATGTGTAGGCATCTTTGTTGTACTTATTATTTGGATCTTATTTGTTGGTTCTGAATCTTGCAAGCTGGGAAACACGGCATGATGATGCAGAGGACAACAACCATAACAAACAGTTCAAACTTGGTAGTATTATCTTTGTGAAAGTGCAACAAATGTGCTGATCGTAAAAGGCCCCGAGAATAATAATTCTAATTGTTGTGCATGTTGATCCTATGGCACTGATAGAACGAGCGAATGCATTGCTTGTTTTAAGTATAAATTTCTATTAGAGCTAATTAAATTGAAGTAAAGTGACCACTAACTCCTGTTATTACAGTACCAATACAGACCCGCTCGTGAACCGACGTGTGGCCGAGGGTGCATCTTCTGCCGGGCGTGCAGCGGACGAGGGAGGGGTAGTAACTGTTGTCGCCTATACACACTCAACTTACTGTTGAATCCAGTTCCCCAGGAGCTGAAAAACGAACTGTTGTCGCTGCCTACACACTCGTTCACTCGAAGAGACTCCAATGGCGATCCGAGGGGTGAGCCTGCTAGATATGGACTTCAACAAGGAGTTCCCCTTTGAGTTCACCGTTCAGTCCTATGGCTGCACCAAGTTGAATGTGATGTACACCAACGATACGGACTCGGTGAAGCTCGCCTCGCCTCGATCCTATGGCTGCACCAGTTCGGAGCATTCGCCCGTTTCATCGGCAGCGCCAATCGCACCTTCGCTACGGTGGAGAGAAGGAAGAACGCGACGATTCGCCATCCGGTGCAACAAGCTTGTCGACATCCGTAAGCAATACAAGATCATCAAGAACGAGCAGGAGAAGGACTCCGTGGTTGACCTCGCCGAGACCATCATCGACCCCGACACGCCAACATGAAAGAAGACGACCAACACGTGGGAGGTACCTCTAAATCTAGCCTACATAACCTACGCGCCAAGGACGATCGCATGCTACGACATGTACAGCAGATCTTGGACATGAGGGTGTGTCTACTTCCGTAATCGACGAGTACACGGACAGCCGCAGCGTCATGATCAAGCGTGCATGAAGGTCTAGATGTTGTACTTTATCTATTTATAAGCACCTTTATCATCTGAGTGTTTCATGCATTAGCCTATGTGTCGTAATTATCTGTTTTGTCCGAAATATTTCTTTTAAGAACCCATTAACCTAATTGCTTTTTTAGTGGCTATTTGCTTATGTATGTAAACTAGTTCACTTGTCCGTCAAAAAAACTAGTTCACTCGGCTGCCCTGCTTTGAATCTCCTTCCTCCCAACATATTCCCTCCTCGTGGACCCAAAGAGGTCTCTGAATTTTCTCCCACTTTCTTTTTCGATGTAAACTGAGTTTTCTCCTAGTACTTTCCCCTAGAACCAACTCAACTGTCCCACGTCTAGATAAATAATAATAATACCCCACGTACTATTAACTCATCAAATTAAAATGATATTTTATTTCGTAAGTTGAAATATCTTACAAAATAATAATAATAATTGTTTATATATAACTTGGCAAGTTAACTCCTAGTGATTGCGTACACAAGCTTGCAAAGATTTTACTGACGTGCAATCATGTGTTTATGTTTTTATAACATTTCTCCATCTAGCCCAACATGATATTTTCAACCAGCCCAGCAAGTCTGCGGATTTCGAGAAAAATGCAAATGGGATTTAAACAGGCTGCATAGATGCTACATCATTGTTTCACCCAGCCCACCAAATGGACTAAAAAAACGTTCCCCCCGCTGACAGGTCGGACCCACCAGCTATATCTTCGCACGCAAGGAAGTGCCTCCTTATTACGCACAAAAAAATGAATACCCCACTGCTAGCTGGGACCCACCATAGTGGGAGGATGACTTGTGGGCCAACAAAGTTGACGGGGATGGAGGGCTTTGTCAACTTAGTCAATATGAACGATTCTAGCTCCAGTGACCGTACGATGTCCATCCGACGGCCGTAGTGCTTCTTCAACCTCTGGTCTTCTTGCTCCAGCCGCCAAAAGCAGCGTCGGTCGTGCCGCATGCTCCTGCGTTTCGTGGCCGGCTGTGCAGTCGCGGAGGCCTCACCGCCCCCTACTATTCCCACCACTGGCCAGGCCCTGCAGCGACGGCAGCCTCACACCGCAGTCGAACCAGTGAACCCTCGTATTCCTCTCCGCTGGCTTCCACCGCCGCGTCTTCCCGGCTTCGTCGTCCCCTTCCTAGGCCTCACCATCGCCCACCGCCTTGGTGCTCTCAAGGCGTGGTCAACGTGGTCAAGGAACGACTTCCATCGGAAGAGTATCTGACGTGGAGAGGCCGACACCGGGTCCACGGCCATAACCCAGTTTTTTGTGATTTGCCAAGCAAGTCGCTTTGTCGAACCTGTTGGGCTGCAAATCTTTCAAGACGAGGAGAGCTTTCATTGGTGGCGAGAAAATGGCCCATCAAGAATGAGAAATGGGCTGTACATTTTAAAACACATCAAACCGCAATTAGTTTCAAATATCTTTTTTCATTTCAAGATTTTAAATTACATTAATTTTTATGCGTGGAGAATTTGTTGGATTTTATATTAATATACATTTATTTTAAAATCAGTTTGAATGTGAGTCGAAATTTCGGATTAAAAACAGTTCGGACCGCACCAAATATGCAAAATTTCATATAATTTTTAACCGTGGCCACAATTTGGGCTGTAATGCTAACAAAAGAATATGGGCTCCAAAAAACCTTAAGAATTAGCAAATGGGCTGAAAATTATTAGAAATAATGGCGATGGGTTGTATGCTGTTTTCCACAGATTTGAGGCTTTCCTAAAAAGATTGATGCATTAGCGTGGATCGTTGGATGTCCATCCAACGGCCGTCGTGCTTCTTCAATCTCTGCTCTTCCCGCTCCAACCGCTCAAACAAGCGCCAATGGACTGCTCGCCTTCTCCCTCAAGAGCCGGGTCAGTGTTGCCAGCAGCCTCACCGCCCCACCAGATTCCCATCGCTGGCCTAGCCATCCTCTACTCACCCACACCGCTGTTATTCTCCGGCGACGGCAGACGAACCAAGAACCCTCAGATAATCGTTTCCCTCCGCGGGAAACAACTGCCGAGTCTTCCCTGCCTCCGTGTCATTCTCTTCCTAGGCCTCGCCGTCGTCCACCTCCCTGGTGCTCTCGGCGCGGCCTGGTCAACATGGTCAACGACCAACATGCATGTGAAGTGGACTGTACGTGGAGAGGCCGACAGCTGGGTCCACGGCCGCACGCAAGGAAATGCCTCCTTATTACGCGCAAAATAAAGATTCCTCCGCCTAACATTAGGGACCCACCGAAAGGGCCTCTGTATTTCATGAAAAAAACGTTACCGCCGCTGACAGCTCGGACCCACCAGCTATATCTTGGCACGCAAGAAAGTGCCTCCTTATTACGCACAAAAAAAATGAATACTCCCCATGTTAGCTGGGACCCACCTTGGTGGCAGGCTAACTTGTGGGCCTACTAAGTTGACGGGGACAGAGGGCTTTGTCAACTTAGTCAATATGCACGATTCTAGCTCCAGTGATCGTACGATGTCCATCCAACTGTCGTAGTGCTTCTTCAACCTCTGGAATTCTTGCTCCAGCCACCCAAAGCAGCGCCGGTCGTGCCGTCTGCTCCTGCCTCCCGTGGTCGGCTGTGCTGCCGTGGAGGCCTCACCGCCTCATACTATTCCCACCGATGGCCAGGCCCTGCGGCGACGGCAGCCTCACACCGCAGCCGAACGAGTGAACCTCATACTCCTCTCCGCGGGGCATCCATCGCTGCGTTTTCACCGGCTCCGCGTCGTCCCCTTCCTAGGCCTCGCTTGCCGTCCACCACCACGGTGCTCTCGGCGCGGCATGGTCAACGTGGCCAAGGAACGACTTTCATCGGACGTGGATCAGACGTGGAAAGGCTGACAGCTGGGTCCATGGCGGCAGCAAGGAAGTGCCTCCTTATTACGCAGAAAATAATGAATCCTCCACCGACAAAGGGTACCCACCGGACGGGCCACCGATTTCACGAAAAAACGCTTCCCGACGATTGCTGGGACCCACCAGCTCAGACCGCGCACGCAAGGAAGTGTGTCCGAGCAAAAAACGATTCGCCTTGATGACCGCTGGGACCCACCAGCTACATCTTCGCACGTAAGGAAGTGCGCCCAGCAAAAAACCAAAACGATTCGCCCCCACGATTGCTGGGACCCACCAGCCCCGACCGCTGGGACCCACCAGCTACATCTTCGCACGCAAGGAAGTGCATCCGGGCAAAAACGATTCGCCGACCGCTGGGACCCACCAGCTACATCTTCGCAGTAAGGAAGTGCTCGATACCGGGACCCACCTGGTCAAGCGTGCGTAGCGTTGTCATTCTGGTCGCGAACGTGTACATACATATATACTGGTCGATGTAGAGGCGCGCACGTAGCATGTACACGTACGTACAGCGGCCAGGGTGCAAGAAATAAAATACGGCCACATATGTGTACATACGGGCGGGGTCTCGAACACCTACTCGCGCATACGTACGGCGAGGGCTCGTGTACATGGCTGGGTCGAAACAGAGAAACAACATCGTCGTCGTGTTCATGGGGAGGCAACGGAATGCGTCGTGTTCATGGGGAGGCAACGGAATGCGTGGTCGTGTTCATCGGGAGGGCTTGGACGGAACAGGCGATGATAACGAGGCCTGGCGTACCGCACAACGGAGGAAACAAACCTCCTACATTCAGAACGGGGTCCTGTTGATCGGGAGGTGTCTGGCGTATCGCAAAACGGAGGAAACGGACCTCCTACGGTCGAAACAGGGGTCCTGTTGATCGGGAGAGATGTGGCGTACCGCAAAACGGACGAAACGGACTTGTGTTGGAGCGCTACGGTTGAAACGAGGGTCTTGTTCATCGGGAGGGGTGTGGCGTACCGCAAAATGGGACTCCACGAGATACTGTTCATCTCCACCGTCGACCCCTCCAGCCTCCACGAGCCATCGCTCATCCACCGTCAACCTCCTCCACCTCCACCGCGATCGCTCATCCACGAGCTCCTGCTCATCCAGCCTCCACCGCTGCTACTCCACCGCCATCGCTCAACCAACCCTCTCCACAGCTCTGCTCAACCACCCTCCACGGGCTACTGCTCATCCCGCCTCCACCGCTCTCATCGCTCATCCAGCCTCCACGGGTGGTCCTGTTCATCCAGCCCTCCACGGGTCCTGTTCATCCAGCCCCAACCGCCTCGACCGATCGGGGTCCTGTTCATCCAGAGGCAACACCACGGGTCATGTTCATCCACCCCCACCGAACTTTTCATCCACCCCCCCCCGCAACGCCACTGCTCATCCAGAGGCAGCATCAATCGGCTTCATTAGCAGCAGAGTGAAGGAATCGCCGATCGGTTCATTAATAGCCATCGATGGATGGCTCGGGTTCAAGAACGCGTAGCTCGCAGCGGCAATCGCCGGGTTCGATTAGAGCCCAACGCCTCGCTTCGTGATCGTTAGAGCCAACGCCGCGCACACGCTGCAGCATCTGACGAGAGAAACGCGCGTCGCTCGCTCCCGACCTCCCACCGTAACCGGAACTCCCCAAAATTTCTCCCCTCGCTTCTACCACGGTTTTTCCGTCATGGACGGCCCAAAGAATGTCATGCAGCTGCGTCTCCGCCCGCCCAGACGAAAAGCCCATTTTCATCATGATTTTTGTCATAGAAGTAGGAGCCCACCACATCTATGATGATACCGGTTTTGTCACAATTATCGCCATAGAAGTGTCATATGTATGATAGAAAAAAAATTCGTTCGGCCCAAAATGTAACGGATGTGTCTTTTTTTTGTAGTGTCACTTGGCCACAACCGGACTATGACATTCTTCATGGCGTCGCCAGATATCCTATGAAGCTCGCCCATCGACATCTGCTCATTGAGCAACAGAGGCGCTTCGACGCTACCGAACGTGACCGTAAAAGCTTCTCCGTTGCATACCCCTCTTGTGCGTGGTAAAATTGCGCCGTATCGGAAGAACTCTTCGGCAAGTCCAAAAATTCCGCCGGAGAACTCCAGACCTGGTTCAGCTGAGCATAGTCCGGATCGCCAAACTTGGTCTGAAGTAAAAAGGGCTTACCGGCCGCTATCTCCTTAGCCTGCCGAATCTCTTCACGAGCTGTCCTAGATTTAGACCGAGCTTCACTCACCTCTCGTACGGCCTTATCAAGCTTAGCCATTTTGGCTTTATTCTCCTTCTCAAGGAATTCACAGCGGCTGGAAGTATTCTTCAATTCAAGTGCCAGTGCGGATATCTTTTCCTCACTTTGGCGTCGAGCTGCTTGTTCGGCTCTTAGATCCACCGATGCCTTCTCGGTAGCCGCATCACTACGCCGGGCCTGCTCCTTAGCCCGGGATAGCTCCGCCCGAAGAGCTTCAATGGCGGCAGCACCATCTGCAATCATGCACATTTCATATCAACCCTTTTCGGCGTCAGGCCTAAATTACAAGCACATTGGTGTAAGGAATGCTCGACATATATACCTTGCGAGTCGTCAAGACGCCTGTTGATCAATGCAATATCATCTTCCGCAATATCCAGCTTTCGCTGCAGTTCGGCCTCTTCCGTATTTCGGGTAGCCGCAGGAGGGGAGGCAGCCTGTACTCCAAGTTAAATCAAGGTTAGCAACTGAGCATATCTTTTTGATCCTCCGATCGATTCCATTGGAAGGCAATCCAAGTCTCAGGGGCTACGACATATATAGCAGGTGCATTCTGTCTATATTATTCAATTGGCAAAACTACATCACAAACCTCAAAACCCCTTAGGAGGCTCGTGAAGGCCTCGTTCAACCCGCACTTCGCGGATAGAACCTTTTCGACCACCATAACCATCAAGGCATGGTGTTCCTCCAAAACGGACGCTCGTCGTAGCATGTCCGTCGGATATCCGGACTTCGACTTCGAAGCCGCCACGAGTACGGTATTCCTTTGAAGGAATCCGCCCACTCACCCCCAGGATCATCTCCGGCTCTAAACCGGATAGGGCGGGGCCGCCATGCTTGATTCCCGAACCCTGAGGAACAGAGGCACCACCTTCGGGTAATGCCCTCTTCGTTTCCTGCACTGCTTGTTGAACGGGAGGAGCTCCCGGGGCGATACTCGAATCATCCGCCTGTTGGGCGAGGGGCCGGGAGGCGATTACTCTCCATCATCTCGGAAGAAGGTCTCCCGAAGAGGAGGACGATTGGGAAACACCAGGCGTTAACCTGCGAGGACATACGTATGTCTGAGGATTACTTCAGTAACAAGAAAGAAAGGGGGTATGATTAAAGTACCCTGCTGCACTTATGGTTTGGCCAGAGGTTTATCCTCATCATAAAGCTCCACGTCAACATCGCTTGCCCGGCCCAAGCCGCCCGTCGATGGTGTTTTCCCTTTCTTGGAATATTTCCCCTCCTGACCTTCAGAAGTGACCCTCTTCTTACCACGGCGGGCTTCCTCTGCACCTTTGCCCTCCTCCGCAGACACCTGGTACGTGATACGTCACCAACGTATCTATAATTTTTGATTGCTCCATGCTATATTATCTACTGTTTTGGACTATATTGGGCTTTATTTTCCACTTTTATATTACTTTTGGGACTAACCTATTAACCGGAGGCCCAGCCCAGAATTGTGGTTTTTTTTGCCTATTTCAGTGTTTCGAAGAAACAGAATATCAAACGGAGTCCAAACGGAATGAAACCTTCGGGAACGTGATTTTCTCATCAGATATGATCCAGGATACTTGGACCCTCCGTCAAGAAAGACACGAGGCGATCACGAGGGTGGAGGGCGCGCCCCCGTGCCTCGTGGGCCCCTTGAAGCTCCACCGACGTACTCCTTCCTCCTATATATACCTACGTACCGCCAATACGGACCAAAAACCTAATTCCACCGCCGCAACTTTCTGTATCCACGAAATCTCATCTTGGGGCCTGTTCCGGAGCTCCGCCGGAAGGGGAATCGATCACGGAGGGCTTCTACATCATCACCATAGCCTCTCCGATGAGGTGTGAGTAGTTTACCTCAGACCTTCGGGTCCATAGTTTGTAGCTAGATGGCTTCTTCTCTCTTTTTGGATCTCAATACAATGTTCTCCCCCTCTCTCGTGTTGATCTATTCGATGTAATCTACTTTTTGCGGTGTGTTTGCTGAGACCGATGAATTGTGGGTTTATGATCAAGATTATCTACGAACAATATTTGAATATTCTCTGAATTCTTTTATGTATGATTGGTTATCTTTGCAAGTCTCTTCGAATTATCAGTTTGGTTTGGCCTACTAGATTGGTTTTTCTTGCAATGGGAGAAGTGCTTAGCTTTGGGTTCAATCTTGCGTGTCCTTTCCCAGTGGATGAGGGGCAGCAAGGCACGATTGTATTGTTGCCATCGAGGATAACAAGATGGGGTATTTATTATATTGCATGAATTTATTCTTCTACATCATGTCATCTTGTTACATGCTACTCTGCTTTCATTAACTTAATACTCTAGATGCATGCTTTGGATAGCGGTCGATGAGTGGAGTAATAGGAGTAGATGCAGTGAGTCGGTCTACTTGTCTCGGACGTGATGCCTATATACATTATCATACCTAGATATTCTCATAACTATGCTCAATTCTGTCAATTGCTCAACAGTAATTTGTTCACCCACCGTAGAAATACTTATGCTCTTGAGAGAAGCCACTAGTGAAACCTATGGCCCCCGGGTCTATTCTCATCATATCAATCTCCAATCACTTTATTATTTGCTTTGCTTTTTACTTTTGCCTTTTATTTTACCTTGCATCTTTATACCAAAAATACCAAAAATATTATCTATCATCTCTATCAGATCTCACTCTCGTAAGTGACCGTGAAGGGATTGACAACCCCTAATCGCGTTGGTTGTGTTGAGCTATTGTTTTGTGTAGGTACGAGGGACTCGCGCGTGGCCTCCTATTGGATTGATACCTTGGTTCTCAAAAACTGAGGGAAATACTTACACTACTTTGCTGCATCATCCTCTCCTCTTCGGGGAAATCCAACGTCGTGCTCAAGAGGTAGCAAGAAGAATTTCTGGCGCCATTGCCGGGGAGGTCTTCGCAAAAGTCAACATACCAAATACCCATCACAATCCCTTATCTCTCGCATTACATTATTTGCCATTTGCCTCTTGTTTTCCTCCCCCCCCCCCCCACTTCACCCTTGCCATTTTTTTCGCCCTCTCTTTTCCGTTTGCCTTGATGTCTTTATTGGCTCGTTTTCTCGCTTGGTTGAAATAGTTGAGCATTTATTCCTAAACAGAGAAGCTAATATCTATGGATTCTCATCTGCTTGCCAATCTTTTTAAGAGATCCAATTATGATGAACCAATTCCTAGTGATTTGGATGCACTAGATTATCTTTATAAGCTTTTGCCTGAAATCCGTAAATCTGAAAATTGTGATGAAGTGCTTCATGATAGATCTTTGAATAAAAAGCATGATTGCAATGATTTTATTATAAATTCTATTGATGTAAATTATGCTAATAATATGCAAAACCCTAAGCTTGGGGATGCTAGTTTTGCTATGTCCAATAGTCATGATTGGGGAGGTTCTTCCTATGATCTTGAAAATTTATTTAAGCCCCATGATGAATATAAGATTGATAATAGTGTTTGCAATAATATTGAAAGTGGGTTTGGAAGAGTGTCAACTTAGATTCCACATATTTGGATAACATTCAAACTTATGAAATTTTTTATGAAAGTGGGCTTGGAGAAATCATGACTTTAGTTAATGATAATCCCACTATTTTGGAAGAGTGTCAACTTCGCATGCATGTGGATCGTGTTGATAATATGTTATGTGATAGCTATATTGTTGAATTTTCTTATGATCCTACATGTAATTATTATGAGAGAGGAAAATATGGTTATAGAAATTTTCATGTTACTAAATTGCCTCTCGTTATGTTGAGATTGCTATTGTTCCTTTCCGCTTCTTTGCATATGCTAGTTTTTGCTTGCTACGATAATTTGTTTGCTTATAATATGCCTATGCATAGTAAGTATGTTAGACTTAAGTGTGTTTGTCATATGTTTTATGATGCTCTCTTTGTGCGTCAATTCTTGTCTTTCTTGTGAGTATCATTGAAATCTCAATGCCTAGCTAAAAAGGCTTTAAAGAAAAGCGCTTGTTGGGAGACAACCCAATATTTTTCCTTCCTGCTTAGTAATAAATAATCCATCTACCTTATGTTTAGATGTGGTTTTATCTTTTAATTAGTGTTTGTGCCAAGTTAAACCTATAGGATCTTCTTCGATGATAGTTATTTGATCTTGCTGTAATTTCCAGAAACTTTCGGTTCACGAAAACAATTATTAAAATTAACCAGAACGTGATAAAATAGTGATTCCAATTGCTTCTGATGAATAAACAAATTGCCTAGGTCTTCCTATTTTTCCTGAATTTTTGGAGTTCCAGAAGTTTGCGTTAGTTACAGATTACTACAGACTGTTCTGTTTTTGATAGATTCTGTTTTTCGTGTGTTGTTTGCTTATTTTGATGAATCTATGGCTAGTAAAATAGTTTATAATCCATAGAGAAGTTGGAATACAGTAGGTTTAACACCAATATAAATAAATAATGAGTTCATTACAATAACTTGAAGTGGTCTTTTGTTTTCTTTCGCTAACGGAGCTCACGAGATTTCTGTTGAGTTTTGTGTTGTGAAGTTTTCAAGTTTTGGGTAAATTCTTTTGATGGATTATGGAACAAGGAGTGGCAAAAGCCTAAGCTTGGGGATGCCCATGGCACCCCCAAGATAATCCAAGGACACCAAAAAGTCAAAGCTTGGGGATGCCCCGGAAGGCATCCCCTCTTTCGTCTACTTCCATCGGTAATTTTACTTGGAGCTATATTTTTATTCACCAGATGATATGTGTTTTTCTTGGAGCGTCTTGTATGATTTGAGTCTTTGCTTTTTAGTTTACCACAATAATCCTCGCTGTACACACCTTTTGAGAGAGCCATACACGAATTGGGATTTGATAGAATACTCTACGTGCTTCACTTACATCTTTTGAGCTTTATAGTTTTGCTCTAGTGCTTCACTTATATCTTTTAAAGCACGGTGGTGGATTTTTTTTAAAGAAACTATTGATCTCTCATGCTTCACTTAGATTATTTTGAGAGTATTAATAGCATGGTAATTTGCTTAAATAATAATAATATGCTTGGTATTCAAGATATGTAAAACTTTCTTTTGAGTGCGTTGAATACTAAGAAAAGCTTGATGCTTGATAATTGTTTTGAGATATGGAGGTGATAATATCAAAGTCATGCTAGTAGAGTAATTGTGAATTTAAGAAGTGCTTGTGTTGAAGTTGGCAAGTCCCGTAGCATGCACGTATGGTAAATTTGAAACATGAGGTGTTATTTGATTGTCATCCTTATGAGTGGCGGTCAGGGACGAGCGATGGTCTTTTCCTACCAATCTATCCCCCTAGGAGCATGCGCGTAATGCTTTGGTTTTTGATGACTTGTAGATTTTTGCAATAATTATATGAGTTCTTTATGACTAATGTTGAGTCCATGGATTATACGCACTCTCACCCTTCCATCATTGCTAGCCTCTTCGGTACCGTGCATTGCCCTTTCTCACATTGAGAGTTGGTGCAAACTTCGCCGGTGCATCCAAACCCCGTGATATGATACGCTCTTTCACTGTAACGCCCCGGATTCGATGCGCCAGGTGTCTGTCAGTTATTCGCCGTCGTTGCCATGTCATGTGCTTGCGTGTTGCA
This sequence comes from Aegilops longissima, assembly GCA_021605205.1. Classification (NCBI taxonomy): domain Eukaryota; kingdom Viridiplantae; phylum Streptophyta; class Magnoliopsida; order Poales; family Poaceae; genus Aegilops; species Aegilops longissima. Next base: position 319,127,880 of record CM038676.1, read on the forward strand.
TTTTGCCATGCCATCATCTGCATTTCATATCATGTCATCATGTGCATCTCATTTTGCATACGTGTTCATTTCTTGCATCCGAGCATTTTCCCCGTTGTCCGTTTTGCAATCCGGCACTCTTATGTCCCCCGGCGTCCCCCTTTTGTCTCTCATTGTGAGCGGGTGTTGAACTTTCTCGGAATGACCCGAGGTTTGTCAAGCGGCCTTGGTATAGCACCGGTAGACCGCCTGTCAAGTTTCGTGCCATTTGGAGTCCGTTTGATACTCCAACGGTTAACCGGGGTACCGTAAAGCCTCTTTTGTTGCAGCCCAACACCCCTTCATATCAGCCCACTAACCCATCCAAACCCCCTCCATGCTCTCGGTCGTTCGATCACGATCGTGTGGGCGAAAACCGTGCTCCATTTGGACTCTCCTAGCTCCCTCTATCTATAAATATGTCTTCCTCCCCGAAATCCCGCAGTCCAAACCCTAGCAATTTCCCCTCTCCGCCGCCGGACGCGTCCGCGCCGCCGCCCGCAGCCAACCGGAGGCCGCCACGTGGTGCCCCCGCGCCCACTTTGTTGCTTCCAGCTCGGGCCCGCAAAAGCCCGACGCCGCCCTCCCGGCCGGACGCGCGCCGCCGCCGCCCGTCCTCGCCCGCCAAGCGAAGCTCCGTGCCCGAAGCCCGCCGCCTCGCCGCCCGGCGAAGCTCCGCGCCCGCCTCGCCTCCAGCGGCTCGCCGGCAGGCCCCACCACTGCTCCGCGGACGAGGCTCACCGCGCGCCAGCAGCCCGCCAGCCCGCCTCCCGCCGCCGCCTCCCTCCGCTGTCGTCACCTCCGGCCGCTGTGCCGCTCGCCGGACTCGTCGCCGGTCGGATCCGGCGGGATCGGGACCAGATCCATCAGCTCAGCCATCCAAACGCCCTCCCCGCGCCCCGGATCCCTCCGTCCCGGATATCCTCGTCCCGTTGACTTCCGGAGGGTATAAATTTCGCCAGTCCCCGAGTTTTTCATCATATGTACCCATGCTCATCACGCCATAACTTGCTGCATACTGCTCCGTTTCGTGCGTGTAATATGTCAAATTGTTCGTCTCAACGTGTACTTCATTTCATTCCATTGCACCATGTTCATTTGAGTTCATCTTGATGCCTGAATCATTGTTGCAATAGTGCATGTTGCTGTTAATCTGCTGAAACTGTTATAACATGCTCATTTGTCATTTTTTCCATGTTTGATTTGTGCATCCTATGAGGTTGATGCCTACATGAGTTTTGATCTATGTCATGTCATCTTTACAGGGGTGCTATCCATGTATTTTTGTGATTCCTGTAGTGAGTGCATCAAGCTTGTTAAGTAGGGTACTTGCTGTTGCTGTTTTGCATGTCTGAATCTGCTATATCACGATGCTATGTTAACCTGCTTCTACAAGTCATTCTATGCATAATCTGGAGATGATCACTAAGGATGTTTTGATATACATGTCTTGATTTATCCATTCATGCCCCTGGTTGCATTTATAGCCTCCTGTAACTTGTTGTTATCTTGCTCCAAAGTTGCTAAATAATGTTGCTGTCAGCCTGTTAACATTAAGTTCAATGTTGCCATGATTGTTGTTAGTGATCCATGCACTATATGAACTTGCTCTTGCCATTCTTAGCTTCATAAACATGTCTTCTTACTGTTGGTTGCCTTGCCATGCCATGTATTGCTCTGTGGTGAGTGGTTAAAGCTCACCAACATGCCTACTTATTGTTGTTTCTGCCATGTATGAATCTGTAATATAACTTGCTATGTTTACATGGGTGCCATCATATCTTTTGACACTTTTTGGCTCATGGTCACTTAAGGACTTTTGTTCTATGCAATTATTAGATTCATGCCATGCCTTTGTTTGCCATGATACGTTCCTGTAACATGTTGTTTGATAGCTCTAAACATTGCAACCTGATGTTATTTTATGCAAAGTCTGAACTGATATTATTTGCAATCTTGCCATGTGTGTTTGAGCATGTTCTAGTGATTTCTGGAGATGGATCAGTGTTCATGTTTTGTCATGCTTTACCTGTAAATCACGTCCATGCCTTTTGTTATCATGTTAAGATGCTGTAGATTGTTGTTTAGGTGCTTGCAATATGCCTAGTTGCTGTTTTGGACAGATTGTGGCTATAACTTGTTTCATGTGTATGTGTTGAACCGTTGCTACGTTTTGAGTGTGCTCTATATGAAACTTGCGTGATTTTGCATGTAGTTTCATATTATCATGTTGCATCCTTGTTTTGAGAGTGTTTGCTTGAGGTTTGTATGCATTTTGCATCAATGCCATGTTTAACTTGTTTTGCTCATATCTTCTAGGCCGTAGCTCCGAATCAAATGAACTTTATATGTAACTTGACTAGAATTTCGTGTAGATCATCTTGGTGCATTTTAAATTGCTGTTTAACAACTTGAAGATAAAGTTATTCAGATCTGGACCAATTACGAAATTTGCATATGAGGACTTACCGGAATTGTTCTATGTTGTTTCCGGCCTCATTTAAACTTGCCTTGATGTGTTGCTCTTGTATGCATCATCTCTTTCCATGAGTAGCTTCATGTAGCTTTGTCATGCATCATGATTGGTTGTGCATCATGTCTCGTTTATGTGTGGTGTGTTTACTTTGTTGTGTGCTTCTTCTCGATAGTTCCCGTTTCGTTGCGATCGTGAGGATTCGTTCGTCTACGCTTGGTTCGTCTTCGTGGCTTCATCTTCTTCATGAACTCGTTCTTCTTCCTTGCGGAATTTCAGGCAAGATGACCGCTACCCTGGATCTCACTACTATTATTGCTTTGCTAGTTGCTTCATTCTTTTGCTATGCTGCGCTACCTATCTTTTGCTCCTCAAGCCTTCTAAATTGCCATGAACCTCTAACCTTTGACACCCTTCCTAGCAAACCATTGTTTGGCTATGTTACCGCTTTGCTCAGCCCTCTTATAGCGTTGCTAGTTGCAGGTGAAGTTGAAGATTGCTCCATGGTGAACAAGATTATGTTCGGATATCACAATATCTCTTATATTATTAATGCATCTATATATTTGGTAAAGGGTGGAAGGCTCGGCCTTATGCCTGGTGTTTTGTTCCACTCTTGCCGCCCTAGTTTCCGTCATATCGGTATTATGTTCCCGGATTTTGCGTCCCTAACGCGGTTGGGTGATTTATGGGACCCCCTTGACAGTTCGCTTTGAATAAGACTCCTCCAGCAAGGCCCAACATTGGTTTTACCATTTGCCTCACCTATGCCCTTTTTCCCTTGGGTTTCCAGAGCCCAAGGGTCATCTTTATTTTACCCCCCCCCCGGGCCAGTGCTCCTTCGAGTGTTGGTCCGAACCGAGCAGCCTGCGGGGCCACCACGGGGAAACTCGAGGCTTGTGTTTACTCGTAGCTTGACTTATCCGGTGTGCCCCGAGAACGAGGTACGTGCGACTCCTATCGGGATTTGTCGGCACATCCGGGCGGCTTTGCTGGTCTTGTTTTATTACCGTCGAAATGTCTTGTAGCCGGATTCCGAGACTGATCGGGTCTTCCGGGAGAAGGAATATCCTTCGTTGACCGCGAGAGCTTATCATGGGCTAAGTTGGGACACCCTGCAGGTATAAACTTTCGAGAGCCGTGCCCGCGGTTATGTGGCAGATGGGAATTTGTTAATATCCGGTTGTAGTAAACTTGAAGTAAACTCTTCTAAAATACACCAACCGTAAAGCGTGACTGTGAGTGTCTCTTTTCGGGTTGATCGAGAGGAGAACACGGTTTCGGGTTATGTCTGACATAAGTAGGAGTTCAGGATCACTTCTTGATCATTACTAGTTGGCGACCGCTTGCTTTGCTTCTCTCCTCGCTCTTATTTGCGTATGTTAGCCACCATACATGCTTAGTCGTTGCTGCAACCTCACCACTTTACCCCTTCCTTACCCATTAAGCTTTGCTAGTCTTGATACCCATGGTAATGGGATTGGTGAGTCCTCGTGGCTCACAGATTACTACACCAACAGTTGCAGGTACAGGTTATGCGATGATCATGACGTGAGAGCGATGTTTGCTTGTTTTGGAGTTCTTCTTCTGCTTCTTCTTCGATCAGGGGATAGGTTCCAGGTCGGCAGCCTGGGCTAGCAGGGTGGATGTCGTTTGAGTTTCTGTTTGTGTTCCATCCGTAGTCGGATGTTGATCTCTTGTATATGATGTTGATGTATTCTTGTGGCCTTTGTGCCTTATGTATGTATCCCCATCTATTATGTAATGTTGATGTAATGATATCCACCTTGCAAAAGCGTCTTCAAGATGTGCTTCTATCCTTGGTGGGACCTTCGAGTTCCTTTTGGATAGGGTCGCATCTTGGGCGTGACATTCACACATAAACCTCCTTATATCTTCCTCAAAACAACCACCATACCTACCTATCATGGCATTTCCATAGCCATTCCGAAATATATTGCCATGCAACTTTCCACCATACCATTCATCATGACACATTCATCATTGTCATATTGCTTAGCATGATCATGTAGTTGACATAGTATTTGTGGCAAAGCCACCGTTCATAATTCTTTCATACATTTCACTCTTGATTCATTGCATATCCCGGTACACCGCCGGAGGCATTCATATAGAGTCATACTTTGTTCTAGTATCGAGTTGTAAATAAATAGAAGTGTGATGATCATCATTCTCTAGAGCATTGTCCCAAGTGAGGAATAAAAAGAGAGAGAAAGGCCATAAAAAAGAGAAGGCCCAAAAAAGAAAAAGAAAAAGAAAATTGAGAGAAAAAGAGAGAAGGGACAATGTTACTATCCTTTCCCACACTTGTGCTTCAAAGTAGCACCATAATCATCATGATAGAGAGTCTCTTGTTTTGTCATTTTCATATACTAGTGGGAACTTTTCATTACAGAACTTGGCTTGTATATTCCAACGATGGGCCTCCTCAAGTGCCCTAGGTCTTCGTGAGCAAGCAAGTTGGATGCACACCCACTTAGTTTCTTTTGTTGATCTTTCATACATTTATAGCTCTAGTGCATCCGTTGCATGGCAATCCCTACTCCTTGCATTAACATCGATCAATGGGCATCTCCATAGCCCACTGATTAGCCTCGTTGATGTGAGATCTTCTCCTTTTTTGTCTGCTCCACATAACCCCCATCATCATATTCTATTCCACCCATAGTGCTATATCCATAGCTCACGCTCATGTATTGCGTGAAGGTTTATCAGTTTGAGATTATTAAAGTATGAAACAATTGCTTGGCTTGTCATCGGGGTTGTGCATGATGAGAGCATTCTTGTGTGACGAAAATGGAGCATGACTAAACTATATGATTTTGTAGGGATAAACTTTCTTTGGCCATGTTACTTTGAGAAGACATAATTGCTTTGTTAATAAGCTTGAACTATTATTATTTTTATGTCAATATGAACTTTTGTCTTGAATCTATCGGATCTGAATATTCATACCACAATTAAGAAGATTTACATTGAAATTATGCCAAGTAGCACTCCGCATCAATAATTCTCTTTTTATCATTTACCTACTCGAGGATGAGCAGGAATTAAGCTTGGGGATGCCTGATACGTCTCCAACGTATCTATAATTTTTGATTGCTCCATGCTATATTATCTACTGTTTTGGACTATATTGGGCTTTATTTTCCACTTTTATATTACTTTTGGGACTAACCTATTAACCGGAGGCCCAGCCCACTGTTTTTTTTCCTATTTCAGTGTTTCGAAGAAACAGAATATCAAACGGAGTCCAAACAGAATGAAATCTTCGAGAACGTGATTTTCTCATCAGATATGATCCAGGAGACTTGGACCCTCCGTCAAGAAAGCCACGAGGCGATCACGAGGGTGGAGGGCGCCCCCCTAGGTCGCGCCCCCTGCCTCGTGGGCCCCTCGAAGCTCCACCGACGTACTCCTTCCTCCTATATATACCTCGCACTTCCCAACGATCGATACGGAGCCAAAAAACTAATTCCACCGCCGCAACTTTCTGTATCCACGAGATCCCATCTTGGGGCCTGTTCCGGAGCTCCGCCGGAAGGGGAATCGATCACGGAGGGCTTCTACATCATCACCATAGCCTCTCCGATGAAGTGTGAGTAGTTTACCTCAGACCTTCGGGTCCATAGTTAGTAGCTAGATGGCTTCTTCTCTCTTTTTGGATCTCAATACAATGTTCTCCCCCTCTCTCGTGGAGATCTATTCGATGTAATCTTCTTTTTGTGGTGTGTTTGTTGAGACCGATGAATTGTGGGTTTATGATCAAGATTATCTACGAACAATATTTGAATCTTCTCTGAATTCGTTTATGTATGATTGGTTATCTTTGCAAGTCTCTTCGAATTATCAGTTTGGTTTGGCCTACTAGATTGGTTTTTCTTGCAATGGGAGAAGTGCTTAGCTTTGGGTTCAATCTTGCAGTGTCCTTTCCCAGTGACAGTAGGGGCAGCAAGGCACGTATTGTATTGTTGCCATCGAGGATGACAAGATGGGGTATTTATTATATTGCATGAATTTATTCTTCTACATCATGTCATCTTGCTTAAGGTGTTACTCTGTTTTCATTAACTTAATACTCTAGATGCATGCTGGGTAGCGGTCGATGAGTGGAGTAATAGTAGTAGATGCAGGCAGGAGTCGGTCTACTTGTCTCGGACGTGATGCCTATATACAATGATCATACCTAGATATTCTCATAACTATGCTCAATTCTGTCAATTGCTCAACGGTAATTTGTTCACCCACCGTAGAAATACTTATGCTCTTGAGAGAAGCCACTAGTGAAACCTATGGCCCCCGGGTCTATTCTCATCATATCAATCTCCAATCACTTTATTATTTGCTTTGCTTTTACTTTTGCCTTTTATTTTACCTTGCATCTTTATACCAAAAATATTATCTATCATCTCTATCAGATCTCACTCTCGTAAGTGACCGTGAAGGGATTGACAACCCCTAATCGTGTTGGTTGCGTTGAGCTATTGTTTTGTGTAGGTACGAGGGACTCGCGCGTGGCCTCCTACTGGATTGATACCTTGGTTCTAAAAAACTAAGGGAAATACTTACGCTACTTTGCTGCATCATCCTCTCCTCTTCGGGGAAATCCAACGCAGTGCTCAAGAGGTAGTAGTACGGTGTCGCAGTCAGTATACTCGTTAGTAGGGCGTTCACAGAGTCTTCGGGAAGGGGCGCTGGACACCAGATCAACACCGCTTTCTTTATCCAGTCCTGTGAAGGGACGTGTTGATTCAATATCTTACCAAGAGATACTCGAATGAAGGGTGTGCGGAGATCAAATACTCACCGTGGTGTCTGGATGATTGCAGTCGAGGCCAACCGGTGGTGTCAGGCCATTGCTCTCGTTCCCCGAAATATAATTTCCACATTGCCTCGTGCGTAGTGCCGAGGAAGTGCTGAAGAGTCCGCCGTCCTTCAGGATTATACTCCCACATACGGAGAGGCCGCCGCTGACATGGCAGGGTCCGGCGGACTAGCATTACTTGAACAACGTTCACAAGACCGATGCCCTTCTCGGTAAGGCTTTGGACGCGACCTTGCAAAGTCTGCACTTCATTGACGGATCCCCAGTCCAGTCCCTTATTGATCCATGAAGCAAGCTGAATTGGAGGGCCGGGTCGGAACGCAGGCGTAGCTGCCCACTTGGAGCCCCGCAACTCATTGATATAAAACCACCCCTGCTGCCATAGGTCGGAAGACTTGGCGAAAGATCCTTCAAACCAAACCGCACCGGCAAGCTTGCCTATTGTAACGCTGCCGCACTCTGCCTGCTCCTCCTCTGTCACCTGCAGCCTCACGTCAAAGGTCTTGAGCCACAAACCAAAGTGCGGAGGAGTCCGGAGGAAGGCCTCGCATGTGACGATAAATGTCGAGATGAGGAGAATAGAGTCCGGGGCCAGATCGTGAAAGTCTAGCCCATAGTAAAACATGAGCCCCCGGACGAAGGGGTTAAGCGCGAACCCTAACCCATGGAGGAAGTGGGACACAAACACTACCCTCTCGCCGTATTTGGGGGTAGGAATGACCTGCCACTGTGCAGGAAGCCGATGGAGGATTTCCGAGGTCAGATACCTCGCTGCGCGGAGCTTCGTAATATCCTCCTCTATGACAGAAGAAGCCACCCACCGGCCTGGACGGCTGGATCCGGACATGATGGGGGCTGGTGGTGATAGGAACCCGAGGGTTGGAACTCGGGGTGGCTAGGGTTGAGGAAGAAGCGAGCGCAAATGGAGAAGACGAGTCTGAGACCCTATATAAAGACCCCAATTACTAATCGTATCCACCTGGGTCTCGAAACTTACCAATCACCAGAGAGTTGTACCCGGGGGACGGTTGGGTTACCCACGCCTGCATTAAAGAAAATCCCGTGAATAAGGGAACACGATCTCTGCCTTGGCAAGACAAGCCAATAAAACCGCGTCCCGAGACATGGGGCAACGCGCCAGCCAACGGTTGGAAATAGTGACCACTACAAAAAAAGACACATCCGTGACATTTTGGGCTGAACGAATTCTTTTCTGTCATACATATGACACTTCTATGACGATAATTGTGGCAAAACCCGGTATCATCATAGATGTGGTGGGCTCCTACTTCTATGACAAAAAATCATAATAGAAAATGGGCTTTTCGTCCTGGGCGGGCCGGAGACGCAGTTGCATGGCATTCTTTGGGCCGTCCATGACGGAAAAAACCGTGGTAGAAGCAAGGGGGAGGAAAATTTCGGGGAGTTCCCGGTTACGGTGGGAGGTCGGGGGCCGAGCGATGCGCATTTCTCTCGTGACGTGACGTCTGCGGCGTGTTGCGGCGTTAGCTCTAATCGAACCCGAAGCGAGGCGTTGGGATCTAATCAACCCCAGCGATTGCCTTTGCAGCTACGCGTTCATCGAACCCGAGCGATCGATCGATGGTCGTTAACTAAACCCGATCGAGTGATTCGCCGCTCTCGCTGCTAATCAAGCCGATCGATTGGATGAACAGTGAGTGTTGCGGGGGAGGGGTTGGATGAGCGATGGCGGTGGCGTTGCCTCTGGATGAACAGGACCCGTGGTGTGGATGGCTGGATGAGCAGTGAGACGGTGGAGGGTGCCCGTGGAGGGTGGTTGAACAGACCCCATGGTGTGGAGGGCTGGATGAACAGAGATGGTGGAGGGGTGGTTGAACAGGACCCGTGGTGTGGAGGGCTGGATGAGCAGTGAGACGGTGGAGGGGTGCCCGTGGAGGGTGGTTGAACAAGAGCCGTGGAGTAGCGCGCGGTGGAGGCTGGATGAACAAGAGCCCGTGGAGGCTTGAGGAGGTCGACGGTAGCTGTGGAGGCCGGAGCGGTCGACGGTGGAGATGAACAGATCCGTGGAGTCCTGCTTTTGTGGTACGCCACACCCTCCCGATGAACAAGACCCCGTTTCGACCGTAGGAGGTCCGTTTAAATGCATTTTGCGGTACGCCACACCCCTCCCGATCAACAGGACCCCCGTTTTGATCGTAGGAGGTCTGTTTCGTCCGTTTTGCGGTACGTCACACCCCTCCCGATCAACAGAACCCCCGTTTCGACCGTAGGAGGTCCGTTTCCTCCGTTTTGCGGTACGCCACACCCCTCCCGATCAATAGGACCCCATTCCGAACGTAGGAGGTCCGTTTCCTACGTTTTGCGGTACGCCAGGCCTCGTTTTCATCGCCTGTTTTGTCCAAGCCCTCCCGATGAACACGACCACGCATTCCGTTCTGACCCAGCCGGTTGGCTCCCACGCGTTCCTTTGCCTCCCGATGAACACGACGCATTCTGTTGCCTCCCCATGAACATGACGCATTCCGCTGCCTCCCCATGGACACGATGCATTCCGTTGCCTCCCCATGAACACGACGACGACATTGTTTCTCCGTTCCGACCCAGCCATGTACACGAGCCCTGGCCGTACGTATGCACGGGTAGGCGTTCGAGACCCTGCCCGTATGTACACATACGTGGCCGTATTTTCTTTCTTGCACCCTGGTCGTTGTACGTACGTGTACATGCTACGTGCGTGCCTCTACTACGACACGTGCGCGCCTCTACATCGACCAGTATGTACGTACACGTTCGCGACCAGAATGACAACGCTACGTACACTTCGACCAGGTGGGTCCCGACTGTCAGGCACTTCCTTGCCTGCGAAGATGTAGCTGGTGGGTCCCAGCAGTCAGGGGGGCGAATCGTTTTGTTTTTTTGCCCGGACGCACTTCCTTGCGTGCGAAGGTGTAGCTGCTTGGTCCCAGCAGTCAGGGGGGCGAATCGTTTTTTTTGCCCAGACGCACTTCCTTGCGTACGAAGGTAGCTGGTGGGTCCCAGTAGTCGGAGGGCAAATTGTTTTTTTTTCACGCACTTCCTTACGTGCGAAGATGTAGCTGGTGGGTCCCAGCAGTCAGGGGGCGAATTGTTTTTTTCCCGGACGCACTTCCTTGCGTGCGAAGATGTAGCTCGTGGGTCCCAGCAGTCAGGGGGCGAATCATTTTTTTCGCAAAATACGGTGGCCCGTCCGGTGGGTCCCCGCTGTCAGGTGGAGGAACAATTATTTTGCGCGTAATAAGGAGGCACTTCCTTGCGGCTGCCATGGACCCAACTGTCTGTCTCTCCACGTATAGTCCACGTCCGATGGAAGTCGTTCCTTGACCACGTTGACCATGCCGCGCCGAGAGCACCAGGGCGGTCGACAACGACGAGGCCTAGGAAGGGGACGACGCGGAGCCGGGGAAGACGCGGCAGTGGATGCACACGCGGAGAGGAGTACGAGGTATCACTGGTTCGGCTGCGCTGTCGTCACCGCAGAATAACAGGGGGTGTGGGTGAGTGGAGGGATGGCCTGGCCAGCGGTGGGAGTAGTAGGGGCGGTGAGGCCTCCGGCAGCACAACCGCCACGGAGGCGGGAGCAAAGAGGCGGCGGCGACCGGCGCTGCTTTGGGCAGCTGGAGCAAGAAGACCAGAGGTTGAAGAAGCACGACGGCCGTTGGATGGACATCGTACGATCACTGCAGCTAGAATCGTTTATATTGACTAAGTTGACAAAGCCCTTGGTACGTCAACTTAGTAGGCCCACAGGTCACTTCGAAATGGTCTGCCCGATGTCAGGGGGAGGAATCATTTTTTGGGCGGGTGAAGCTAGAATATCCGAGATTGAAGAAGAAGACGGCATCCGTTGGATGGACATCCAACGCCACCTTCTGCTAGAACCGTGTGTTGACTATAAGTTGACAAAGCCTTGCATACGCGTCAACTCTGTTTTTTTAGGGACGCGTCAACTTAGTAAGGCCGTAAGTGTGTGGCGAGAACTTATAGCCCATTTGAGATTTGTAAGAATGTGTAGCCCATTTTTGAATTCTAATGGAATTTACTGCAGCTCATTTACAGTTTGTTAAAAGTACAGCCCATTTCAACCAACCGTTCAAAACAGAATTCAATAAAATTTCCCACATTTTGATGGGATCCGAAATATTTTTATCCCGAAATTTCTAGTCAGATTAAATACAATTTCAATATAAATTTATATTACGTAAAAATCCAACGAAACATTGCGCTCGCAACAATTAATGAAATTAAATTTTTCAATATCCAAAAATAATATCTTATAAAGTAATCACGTGTTTGGTGCATTTTTTATAGTTAGTACCCAGTTTTTATAATTACATCCCATTTATTATTTCTTAAAGCCCATTTTATTGTTAAGCCTAATGCATCCCTCCTAGGAAAGATTTGCAGCCCAGCGAGGCGGAGAATAACAACTTGACCTTGCATGGGTATTCCTAAAAAAAAGTATAGCTGGGCTAGCCATTTTCAGCTTGAAAAAATTTAATATCTGGGCTGGATATCTGGCCTGGGCTAGACGGGCCACAACCCGCCCAGTTAATACCTGCAGCGATGTTTTCATTGTTGTTCAGTGGACAAAAATTAATATCTGGGCTAAACATCAAAAAACTCTGCAGTGCTCACACCTCAAAAACACAAATACTGCTCGAGCTGCTTGGTCCCAGCTGTCGGCCGCTTCTTGTGCAATTCTCTCGTTTATTGACTACTACATAGGTTGACAATGGTGTGGGACCGTGATGTCAGGAAACCAGGAGGAAGCAAAATAAATTATAGTTATATATTATATATAATCAGGAGGCACTTGCGTACGTGAGGCTATGGACCTGGTGGGTCCCCATTGTCATCCTCTCCAAGTAAAGTCATCTCCTCGCCCTTGCTTCTCCGCCAAACAGTCAAGGCCGCCGCCCGCTTCCCGGTGCAGGCAATTGCTCCGCCTTCAAACGACACAAGTGCCGTCCATCCGTCCATCTGCCGCCCACATTAACGATACGCGGTTGCCGAGGCGGCTACTCTGGCGCCACACGTCCGTCCCTCCGCGCGCCCACCATTGCTATATAAACTGCTGCGCCGGCCATAGCCGCAATCATCCGCATCCGTTCCCTTTCTCCTTTCCACACCACTACTGCCCACCATGGCTTCCTCGCGCTCCAGCGCTCTTCGGGACGGGCGGACGACGGACCACAAGGAGATGGCAGCCATTGCTACCGACCGGCTGGCCGGCAGGCAGCCGGAGGATGACGACGTCCCAATGGAGAACATGGTAGTCGACTATCCGGCGCCAACCCCCTCCTCCGCGCCATCCTCGCCGGTGCATTGCACCATGACCATCGGCGAGGCCCGTGCCCAATATATGGACAGGGTGAGGCAGATGCGTGAGGAGCAGTTCCGGGAGGCGCAGGCCGATGCCGCCTACAACCACCATCTCCTCCAGGAGCACCTGCAGGCGGAGGAGCAGATCACCATGGAGCGGGCGGAGCAGGAGGCGCTTCTCGACTCGTACCGCTCCGCCCGCAAGGGCTGCCTCGAGCGCTGGCGGTACCGCATGCGGGTGGCGGAGGCTGCGGCCGCCTACAAAGAGGCTAGCAAAGAGGGCGATGAAGCGGGCGAGGCGCTGTTTGGCGAGACCGAGGACGAGGCAGAGGACAATGCCGGCTCCGATGAGTCCCCGCTCCGCTGGCGTCGACGAGGCCCTGCTCCGCCGAGGCCCCGCGGCGCCAACAACGAGGTAGAGGACACCGCCGGTTCCGCCGAGGCCCCGCCCCGCCAACAACGAGGCAGAGGACATCGCCGGCTCTGCCGAGGCCCCACCCTGTCGACAACGTGGGGGAGGATTTCCACCGCTCCGCTGAGGCGCCGCCTGCCCGCAACGAGACAGAGGACATTGCCGGCTCCGCCGAGGCCCCGCCCCGCTGCCAACGAGGCCGCTCCACACAGAAAACAAGGAAGAGTAGAACACGATAGGTCGCCGCCGCTCGGGTCCAAGTAAGGCCACCACTGCTACCCTCCGGTTGAAGCCAAGCTAGGCAGGTTGACCATTGACGGCCAATTAGCTTCTTGGCGGCGACGTGGAGTCGGAGAGCTGCGCTGGAGAAGAAAGCTGCTTCTACTTAATCGCTGGTGCGGTTGGTGATCGACATGTGGGCCCAATAGGCCACATGTCGATTCGCAACTCACACTGCAGCTAAATCACTAAGCTTCTGCTCGCCTCAGCCGGACACAGTGGGTAGCTTCGGTTAATTAATTATACCTCCAGCGCACCCCTTTTTAGTTGAAGAATGTATGAAATGTAATGAAATCCGGCATGTTTATATGAAATCCGACCGTGTATGAATGAATTTATTTCGATTAGTTCGAATTCCTGTGTCACTGGCATTGGATGAACATGCAAACCAGTACGTACTAGCATTATTCCTAGGGTGATCACCTCGTTTGCAACAGTTTCACATGTACTCCCTCCGGTCCTTTCTAGTCTGCATACAAGTTTTGTCTGCAGTCAAAGTATCTCTACTTTGACCAATCTTATACAAAAAAGTATGCACTTTCACAATGTGCGAAGTAAAAAGGAACAGAAGGAGTACAAAGAGTTTGAGCAGCTTTTTAGTGTTTTTGTACATTGCAATCAAACACACAGGTCTGGCAATTCATAGAGAACATTGAAAACAATCGATGATTATGCATCTCAGCGACTCACATGTCGAGGCAATATTTACTTCACAACTAAAGAATAAAGAAAAATTGATCGACGCCTTGACAGCAAAGGGCGTCCCATTCAAAATATCAAACGCATGTCTTGCTAAAATCAATGAGCAAAATTTGACAAGGTTGTCCCATTCCAAAATATCAAATGCCTACGATTGTGGAATGGGCGGGGTTTGCCATCAGTTCGGACATTGACATGGCACCTCGTGCTAAATAAACCAGCTATTCTTTTTGTGCAGTTCCACCAAAATCATCCAAATTCACGCGTAGCTTGTATGATTTCGCCCTTATATGTTGCAACGCCTTGAACTTATCGGCACCTCCTTTCTTGTGGTGGAAATGAATGATTCGATGTATTCATGAACATTTTGTGCAGTTCCCATTGAAATCAAGCTGAGCACCCCTGTTTGCACAAATACAAAAAAGTGATTAGTATAAAGCAAACTGTACTATGAATTGATAGTTTTAACAGGCACATACATGGTCCATGTAGAGCACACTTTTAGAAAAATGGAACTCACCGAAAGAATCCTAGAACAACATTGTACTCAAGCATCACAGCAAAAAAATGGAGATTTGTCATCCTTCCGAGATGAAGTTAGTTTGGTCTTGTGGGGAGTAATGTAACCATCCTTCAACTACTCCTTCGATGAGAAGATAGACAGGCTTCTTCATCCCGCATAATCGGAACTAGTCACTTCACGTACTCCATATTCTTCTTCAGAGGAAGATGATCCTGTTGTGCAAAGACAAGAGGATTACTAAATGCTAGCATCCATGTTTGCTCGAAAAAAAGGAAAGGAAATATTTAAAACAACACAGATGAAGCACTTCTCAAGGACAATACCACTTTTTCATGACAAGATCTAAACATTAGCACAACACCAATAGAGATGACAAAGCTCAATCATATGGATGAAATCGGTGGTGAGTACCAACCTTTGTCGAGGCTTATTGTGTAGAGCATACAGATGAAGCACTTCTCCGAACCATCTGTTGCTATCTACGGTGGTGGCCATGCTTACTATATACTCCTCGATCAGTTTAATGTTTCCAACATCTTCTTGTGCAGTTCCACTAAAATATATGGTATCTTCAAAGAAGATCCCTGTTTGCACAAGTAGAGATAATTACATATTACATTCGTTCCAGCCATAGCAATAAATTAGGATGCAAAACTATATCATTACTTGTGTCATCATAGTTCCAGTGCTTCATTACAGCACCGGAGTTGATTTTGTTTTCTTCCGCTTGTTCTTCCCTTCATCACTTGGTTCAATAACAGACAAGCTTCGCCTTCAATGTAAGATTTGGCATGTCAATTAGGGAGCACAAGTATAGTACTAAACTTAATTTTCTCATGAAAGTGGCAAAATACAGGCCAGCAGTTGTGAAATATCCTTATCTTACCTATATTACGGTGCACATACAGATTGGAAGTCTTGTCTCCATTTGTGCAGTTCACTAAAATCAAGCAACATTATCGTACAAGTAGCACAACATATGAAAGCACACTACAAAATCATGTGAAAGAAGGCTAGTACTGACCTCTCATGATGCGGAATTCAAACAACTCACAAGAAGAAGATCTGAACCAAATTTGCCTTAACGGATAGGAAGTAAGATCTCCTCTTGTGCAGTTCCACTAAGATCAAGCAATCAAGCAACGTTGTCGGTGTGACATTTTGGTTGAACTGCACAAAACACTCTTAAAACTAAAGTGTTTTGTGCAGTGCAACAAAAGGTCATAATGGCAACGAGGTGAAGTAGATAACCCTGTTACACAGAGGTGCAAAGGAAACAATTAGTGGTCAATAACGGTGGATGACACAGAAGCCAACAAAAAGAAGCATCTACCTTATCTAAATGGGAAAGAAAGCAAGACAATAGCATTTCTCAAACGGTGGCATTGATTAATATTAACATAGAGATTATATTAACAATAAAATTCGTTAAACATGTAATTTGCTTTTAACTATGGCATTGCATCAATTTTCCAGCGGCATTATTAGAGGGTGTTTGTTTACAGGGACATTTTGGTGTAGGGACTAAAAAAACTCCATGTCAGTCCCATCTAAACCAAACAGGAGGGACTTTTAGGGACTAAAAGTGGGCATTTGGGACTAAAGAAAGAGGACCCCGAGGGAGTCTTTTTGGGACTTTTTCCACCAGTTGCCCCTGCCACGCATCGCACCTTGTCTCTATTAGTTCATTATACAAGGGGTAACATGGTCTTTTAGCATGTCCTTTAATAACCTCTAGTCCATGTTTAGTCCCTGGAACCAAGAAGGTAGGGACTAGGGAGTTTTTAACCAAACAGGGTCTTAGATTAACAACAGCTAATGAGTTGCACGGGACAGTGGACGCACCAGCACCATGTGCATCTACCGATGTACTGTGGTCATGCACAGTCTGTTGCAACAAAGAACAAACAACCAAGGATCATATTTGTGTTGGGCCCAGTTTTGTTATCTTTAGACACCTTTCCCTATGTGAGCGTAGAAAATCTAGTCCTGCTCAAACTCTACAGCCTTCTCCCTTCCTTTCCTTTTTGAACTAGTACTTTCGCCCCTTCCTTTCCTCTTTGAACCACGTCCTAGATTTATGCGATACAACTTTCCCTACTACTTTCCCCCATTCCTTTCCTCTTTGAACCACGTCCTAGATTCATGCTATACAACTTTCCCCTTCATTTCCTCTTTGAACCACGTCCTAGATTCATGCTATATACAACTTTTCCCACTACTTTCCCCCACTCCTTTCCTCTTTGAACCACATCCTAGATTCATGGTATACATGCAGCTAGAGCAATGCATGTGGAGTAAGTAAATTATACCTTAAGGTTCTTGGGGCATGGTTCGGTGGGCGACGGGACGGCGGCGAAGAAGAAGGGGTCGGAGGCCCTCCCGCACCGCCGCTGGGTGGAAAGTGAACAGCTGCGCCGGTAGTCCCTCGCTGACGGCGACTGTGTTAAGCCTCCTTCCCTTCCTGGCGGACGGATCCTGCCGGCTCTTTGAGCAGCAGTGAGGGGAGAGAGAGGCCAACGAAGTCTTGTTTAGATCTAGAGAGGGCGAGAGTGTGTGAAGAGAGCAACTACAAGCACTGAGGCTCCAGCGGGAGAGGGCGAGAGAGTGTGAAGAGAGAAACTACAAGCGATGAGGCTCCAGTGTGTATATATATATATATACTGGAGAGAGAGTGTGAAGCGTGCAAACCCTAGAAAACATTTTGACCAGTCAAAGAATCCTCCTGGCACAAATTATGCTCAAGTGTAGTTATCGAACCCGAGACCTCAAGTTTGATGAGCGAACAGGCTAACCAGCCACACAACCCTCCCGTTATGTTCAACGAGAGGGAAATAACCTTTTATACATTCCTGCATTCGTGTGACAAGCATGCCGTGTTTTTTTGTGTGGGGGGGGGGAGTCGATGGGATTTAAATCATAATTGTGTCACGTGGCTTTGGTGGTAAGACTATCCATAGTGGTGCAGTAATAATGCAGCCTTAGTCACCTTACCTCTCTCCACGTAGTACGTTGGGTCCCACCAGTCAGAGGGTGAAACAAACAAATTAATAAGAAAAATTAAAAGCGCCATCGGTGTATCTTACCTCACACATCTCGCTACTGCTCGGGAACACTGTCCAATTGACCCCTTTGTTCGCTCACGTACTATTTTAAGTGAATCCTTATTATAACATGCACACAAATTTTGGGCACTTGTATTCGACTTAAGTCAGTGTGCCACCGTATCTCGTATACTTACTACTCCCTCCGTCTAGGTGTAATAAGTCACGTTAGAAGGTGCAACGGGACCAAGGTGTGTGTGTGTGTGTGTGTGTTTAACATCATGTGTGTGTTAGAGAGAGCGACAGATCAACCTACTCCTACAGAGAGATGTTGTGTAGTGTACGATTTTAGCTGCGAGAGTCGGTGCATCCTCTCGTTTCCGGGCGTGTCCGGTAGGGACATGCAGACAGCTGCCACGCCCGCTCCTGACCAGCCTGGCCCACCCAAAGCCCCTCCATCGCCCACGCGCGCTTCCCACCCGAAACGGTCAGCGCCGCTCCAAAAGAATCGGTGCCGCATTCATTCCCGGGCAGAGCGGACGCGACCTCTCACTGGCGCAAGAGTGATGGTTGCTTCATCCGTCCAACTTATTGTTGGGCCTATGTGATTTGACGGCTCATTGGTCTTTATTACAGAGGTGGTAGGACTGTTGGATGTCCCACGCTTTCAGCGAAAGGAGGTACTACTACTAGATTACAATTTTCTCCATTCTTACAGCGGAGGCGTGTAAGAGCAGTGAAAACACGCAGGCTCAGTGATTACATGGCCCACCTCACACTATCACCGTGCGACACCTAACTCTTTACATAGTACTCCCTCAGTTCCTAAATATTACTAGATGATTCCCCGCGCGTTGCCACAAAACAGCGGTATATCTCTCTGCGCAAAATTATCAATTTCATAGAACTAAAAAAACTCTATAACCGCATGACAAATGTGGTAGCCAAACTAAATAAACTCCCATCATCATTTAGATTATCCCACGTAAGGAAAAAAAGGTCAGCCAACTCCTACTGCATAATGGGATTATATTTTTCTTTTTGACATGTTAATGGGACTTAAAAGCTCACTTACATGCATGCTACCCGGTGCATGCTTGCATGCAGACATGTTGATGTGATTTAAAACCCACTCACATGCATGTGCCATGGTATTTCTGCATGCTTGCATGTGGCTTCGTGCGGAGCATCTCAACGTCTAGATCATACGGCTATTATGGACTGATTTACTTCATCTAACGGCTACATCAATTTTGATGATGTGGCTCAAGGAGAGGATAGAGAATTCCTAGTAGTGGGGGCTAGCTATTACTAGTAGATAAGGCTTTGTAGAGATTCCACTACATACGGAACAAAATGAATGAATCTACACTTAAAATGCATCTATATACATCCGCATGTGGTTCATGGTGAAATCTCTACAAAGACTTATATTTAGGAACGGAGGAAGTACTAGTATAGTACGTCTCGTAATTTATCAATGAGATAAATTTGTACAATACTATGAAGCTTCCACTTCTGTTACATGTATCTTATGGTCCAAGGTTGCCTATTGCAACATTTCATCAAATACAAAGGAGACTAACATGCATGCTATTGCATCTCAATGATTGATGATCATAGCAATATGTACTCCTCCGCTCCAAAATAAGTGTCTCAACTTTGTGCAAACTTTAGTACAAAGTTGTACTACTACTAAAGTTGACACTTATTTTGGAACAGAGGCAGCTAAAGAAAAAACGATCCATGCAGTCCCTAGCCCTTGAACCGTGAACCCGACTAGGCTTCAATTTGTTGCAACGTTCGAGCTTCCTAATAAATGAAGTTTGCAACCTTTTGACCATCGGATCATTTTGTGCAGTTTCACCAAAATCGAGATGAGCATCCCCGTGGCAAAGAAATTGAAGAAGCGTGATTAGAATAAGATTATCGGGACTAGTTGATGAGACATAAACTCATCACAAATACAAGACGAGAAGCCAGAGAGGTATGTACGGGCAAAGAAGTAGAGAAATATCCACAGGGAGTGATGTGGGCAGCTGGAGCAGTGGTGCAAGCCGGCTGTAAAGGGAGTTATACCTAAGGGACGTAGCTCAACCTCGAGGAGGGCGGCGAGAGGCGGCAACTGCTCACGTTGCGACAGTGAGCAAGGGACGAAGGCAACCTCACCGGCTTTGTGAGAGAGAACGGCGGGGACCCCTGATCGGGACGTGCCGATAGTGGGTTTTCGCCGTCGGCGACGGCCACCACATCTACACTAAGCATCCACCCCTTCCCCAAGCGGACGTGATCCGCCGGGATGTTAGAGATGTGGCCACGGTCGTTTTGTGCGAGAGAGTGTGAAGAGAGCAACCCCAGCAAGCAACCGTGTAGGCTGGCCCGTCCTGACTATGTATATAGTGGAGCGGTTTCCTTTTCTCTCCATATGAACCTATCATATTGCGTGACGTGCATCAATGAAAAAAACTTTATTTATAAATGACGCGCACCTACTACTCATTCTCCTATAACCTTGCGCTTGGCATCTCCAAAATATTAACCTTGCGATTGTCTCTTAGCCTCTTCGAAGTCGAGCAATAATGGTAGTGCAGATATATCGCTTTGGCTATATGAGACCGAATGAATTGCTGCACGCCC
Organism: Aegilops longissima; assembly: GCA_021605205.1. NCBI lineage: Eukaryota > Viridiplantae > Streptophyta > Magnoliopsida > Poales > Poaceae > Aegilops > Aegilops longissima. The sequence continues at coordinate 319,148,154 of CM038676.1, forward strand.
ACCATGTGGGCGAGGGTCGAGGGCGAGGAGAGTGCTACATACGGAGCAAAATGAGTGAATCTACACTCTAAAATACGCCTATATACATCAGTGTTTGGAGTATGTACTAGTAGTTCATATTGATATCTACTAAAGGACATATATATTCCAAACAATATGATATAATCTCTATAACCAAGGTAGTAGGGACGAGGAGTAAACGGAGGGAGTAGTAAATTTTTCTCCTCGTCCTGCGAGCCACAGCGCGCATGGGCGAGGGAGCGGGCGTAAGGCGGAGCAAGCTTCACCTCATCCCGTGAGCCACCGCGCCCGTGGGCGGGGGAGACGGCATACTAAGCAAGCTTCTCCTCGTTCTCCGAGTTGACGGGACACATCAAAAGTACTCCAGCGTATAGAGCCTTTCCTCTAAGGTAGGCCCCACATGGTTTGCCTCTTTTTTTACCATAACACGTCAAGTCACAATTTGTTTGTTCACCCGTGGTAGACGATCCTCCCTCCACCAAGTGGACAACCAGTACACGTGCGAAATTACCACGTGGACTGCCTTTTTCGTACGGAAATGAGCTCCACCGCGTACCCGCGCGGGTGTGGTTGCGAAAGAGAAGGTAGTACGTGTGTCGTGCATGCACCTCTTCTCTTCATGCACGTCCCCCACCTACATGGGTGTGTGTGAGAGATACATACCGTGTTCGTGAGTGTTTTTTGTTTTGGGGTGGGGGTGGGGTGGGGGGTTGATTTCGTGAATTATTTGTGGGAATATGTGTCGATGACATCTCAAACAAAATTTTGCATGCAATGTGTGTGAAATGGAGGCCTATCCATATCATACATAGAGGGTCGGGCAATCCACGAGAAGAGAGGGAGGGGTCATAGCTATCGATAGAGTCGAAGACAGGATCAAGTGGGTGGGTGTGAGATCGATGAAGAGAGCCATCGAAATTGTGTGTGTGTGCAAGTCAAAGATATAGGGCGACTGCCCACGGAACGTTAGAGGGCACATGTCAAGTTTGTGTGTGGCAGGGAGACATGACTAGAGCGCTCGATGTATCGGTGTGTGTGGGGGGGGGGGGGGGGGTAGGCAGAGGCCTAACTATAGAGGTAGAACGACTCAGATATGTGTTGAGAAGGAGAGACCCAGCTATGTCTTGAGGGAGATCGGTTGACATCCATACATAACTGAAGGACGGGAAATATGATGGGACAGAGAGAGAGAGAGAGAGAGGAGAGAGAGGGAGGGAGAGGGAGGGGGAGGGGTAGAGTGCTTGATGGGTGATGGAGTTGCTTCTCGAAGATGGTGGGAGAGGCCTACTAGACAAACTGAGGGTGGAACTGCAATGTTATCAATAAGAGTGGGGATGTGTTTACGTGTGTGCTCATGCATGATAGATCTGTCGGGGCGCATCCATGGATGATGAAGGGGAACCATGTGTTTGGTAAGCAAACCTAACTAGATCGGTAGATCAATTGTTGTTTGTCGGAGGAAGGGAGAGACACAACTAATGAGGTAGATCGATTGACGTGTGGGTAAACACGAGTTATAAGGACCTAGCTAGCTATATGTATAGCGAGAGATCGGTCGGTGTACGTCCATTTGTTAGAGGCAAATAAGGCCCAGCGAGATGAATAGACAGAGAGAATGGAGCTAGGAGGTGGTGCGAGAGGCCCAACTACTAGCTAGATAGGGGGAGGAGTGTGCGGTTGTGAGATCAATGAAAAGAGGGGTGAGAGTTTACACGTGTGTCTGACCGTATGAGAGACACGAGGCAAGGACACATAAAGGAGGAGATTGAAGGTGTGTGTGTATGTTATAGGCAGGCATCACTGGAAATGTTTATCGATCGGTGTGTGTCGGAAAGGAGTTGTGGAGACTCTGGGAGAACGACCTAAAGAAAAAAATGAATGTGCCCGGTGGATAGAATGCCGAGGGAGGGGGGCGAGGAGGGCGTTTGCATGCACGAGAGAAAGTTAGTGGTAGCTACAAAGGTTAGAGGATTGTGTGGGTGTAAGAGACTAACAAAGATCATAATTTGATATGAAAGTGGATTCATATATTTGAATAGGAGATCATAGTGTTTTAAACATTGCATGCATGAATATAGCAGTGATACACGTGTTGTGCACATGTTATACCATAATGTGATAATGCATGGCGTTTGCACCTAACAGCTAAATGCCGAACAATCTAAACCATACTATACATCAAACAATCTCACATTTTATTTGAATTTGTGATAATGTGTGGCGTTTGCAGCTTACAACTAAATATCGAACAATCTAAACAATACTATATATCGAACATTCTCACATTTTATTTGAATTTGTGGTAATGTGTGGTGTTTGCAACTCACATCTAAATACGTGTAAGCGTAGGGGGCGGGGCACCATACATAATGTGATAAACACATTATACATATGAGACATGGTTTAGATTATGAAGATCTAGCTAGAGCTAGAGATGTAATGTGATTTGAAATCAAAATAAAGTGGATTCGAAAAATCTAGTTCGAGTTCATATAGTACACATAGTTCATATGTAACTCGAGACTAATCATGTGGTGTGCTGTGAAGATAATACACAAACGACGGTTTAACTTGATAATAATGATGATTGTAGATCTTACTAAAACAGAGAAACGAATTCAAATGCTTTGACTTCACAACAATCATTACTGTAGATCTTATTCAAATAGAGAAATGAATTCAAATTTAGTTCATATTGAAGCGGTAGTATATACGTTTGGAATGCACTAAAACGTTCATTTGAGTAGTAGGTTGCATGCATTATACACGTAGCGAAATATTTTAATTGAACATATCATGAATTCAAAGTTTTGAATGACATTTGTAGTGCACATTTATTTGGTACAGACACGTTAGGCTTGTCCGAAATTTCAACCCGCGCCTTGTTAGCCCGAAATATTTAAGATATATCTTTGTCTCACAGTGCTCGGCAACTCCCTCCATCTCAACCCGCGCTTTGCTATTCCTAAATTACAACGCTGCGGAAAACTCCCACCTCCGTGAAATCCCGACACGCGAAATGCCCGGGTACCCTGAACCGAAAGAACCGCCTCAAATCGGTGGGGGTACTTTCGTAACTTACCCCACATTTCGGACAAGCGCGTCTCTAAGCCATGGTTCCCCACTGCCATCCCATCCGCCCACCCATTCGTACACCGAGGCCGCGAAAACTCATGACGAAACCCCACACCCTGCTCTGTCCGCCACCCAGCCGGAGCCTCTTCCCCGACGACGTCGTCCACAGCAACACCTCGACGTCCCTCATCCACCGTACCGGATGAGGATCCGTTGTCGATCTCATCGTCCCGCCGGTTCAGCCACCCCGTCCTCCACCTCCAAGGAGCTGCCCCGACGTTCCCCTCGTCTTTCGCGCCACCTCCATTCCCACACCGCCGTCTTTACCTGCACCACCGGAAGAGCATCATCATCACCGTTTCCTCGGATGAAGTTGCGGCCTAATCGGCGCCACCAAAGAGGTTGTACACTAATCGCCACATTTTCTTCTTGATTCGATCTCACGATGCTGTCGGCGCTCGTTCCTGAGCCGACACGGCGCGGCTCCATCCACGGCGGCGTCGCGGGCCACTTCCTCCACGGCGTCGCTCCCTCGGCGGTGACGTCCACATCAGTAGGAGCTGTTGTTGCTTTAGCTCTCGCTCGTGCTGCTGCTCTGCTCTTGCTCTCGGTCCCCTGCCTGGTCTGCTCTTGCTATTTCTCTTGCTCGCGCTGCTGCTCTCGCTCTTGCTCTTGCTTGCGATGCTGCGCCAATTTAGCTACACTTCAGTCGACTGAATCGACTTTTGGGTCGATCGATTTTCAGGGGGGGGGCTCGCGGGTGAAGGAAGAACCAGCCGCAGCGGGGAGGGGGGCTCACGGAGAGGTACCCCACTATCTATCTTAGGGTTCTGGATGGGGGCGGTGGTCGCCGGCGGTGGCGGGGCGTTGGCGGGGCGGTGGCATGGGGATCGCCAGAGAAAAAGCTCGGCATGGGGGGCCTAGAGGGATGGCCGGGGCGGCGGCGGATCGGCGGTGGGGAGTGTTTTTAGGCGGCGGGCGGCGCACGCCGCCATGGAGGCGATGGGCTGCTGTTTGGCCGGTGGTGGCTGGCGGCTCAGGGGGGTGGAGGTCGAAGATGAACCGCATGCCCTTGATTTCGTATCCAACGGCTGCAAAATCGACTGAACAGAGATGAAAAAGTCAGTCGGCCGACGTGTAGCCTCACCTTGCTAGTGCGTTCAGTTTAAATGACAAAGAAAATTCAGTTTCGACGCTTAAGTTCAGTTTCGACGAGCTTAAGTTTAGTTTCGACAGTTAAGTTCAGAGATGAGCGGCTGATGTATTTTACATCTAGAACTTTGTGGTTATGTATTTTACGTCATGTATTGGAGATGCTATTAGAATTCTACTCAGGTTAACGTTGTTCGTTGTCTCTCTTGTCCTGCTTCAGCCTCGGCGTCGTACAACTCACCGGAGCAGCTCCAATGACGAAACCCTCCATCACAGCGGAGCAGTACCTCGGCCTCCATCTCCAGACGCCTAAGATCTTCTTCCCCTCCTCCGATAGCAAAGTCAGCCGGAGCATCCTCACCAGCCAACCCAATCACGCTGAGATCGACATGGCTTCGCCAAAGAGGTTGTACACTTGTTGCATCTCTTTTTTACTCTACATATTATATATATTGTCCACTGAGCACACGGATTTGTTCCTTTAGTGTCTGCTTGAAAGAAAAAAAGTAGGAATTTTAATTTTCACTTGTCCTCCTTTTCAAATTCCTATTCATGAAGCACAAGACTAAGAGATAGTAGCATAATAGCATTATAACCGTACATTTTCTTGTGGTTTGACTTAATCTCACCATGCTTCTATGCATCCTGTGATCTTCCAATTTTTGTGAATCAAACATCCAGATTGGCAGAAATCCTGTGTTTTAAATTCTCTGTTTTGCACGTGCATTCCTATCCTATTCCTGTCTATTTCCTATCCCTGCATTGTTGGAATCCTCCAATTCAAACGAGCCCTTACAGAATTACTTCTCTTACAGATAGTTGTCAAAGAAAACCTTGCGTGGTTTGTCCCGCTCCTGCTGCGCCGTCGTCCACCCCAGCTCAGCTGCTCCAACGACAGAAGGGTCTAGCACAGCAGGGATCCGGCCTCCAGACTGTCTTTCGCCGCCTCATATCTTCTTCCCCGCTGCTGGCAGCCATGAAAACTGCATTACCATCATCAACCGAGCAGATGACCTCGACGACTACACGGGTCCGCAAGAGAGGTTGCACTCTTTCGTGTCTCGCCACGTTATGCATCGCTAATATTACATGCTACTTTATCGCCTTGTTTACCGTTAGACTCGAGTCACTCCAAACTAATGGTCAAACTTGAGTTTTAAATGATTGTGGGGTACATATCGGGGCCGCTATCAATAGTATCTATCTACTATCCGGTTAATCTCCGGTGTCTACTATGAGTTTCATGTTGGGTGGGAAACAAACAAGAAAGAATCCATTATCTGTATTTTTAACCAAGCCATTATCCGCTCGCTATTATTGGTTTTGGGTCTATCCATAGGTTGCTACCATCACTCTGGATTTCTGCATGCACTCCTTACATAATCTCACTATGTTTTATTCCTATGCATGACAGTTATTGTAAACAATGGAACTGAACATGTAGAGCAAAAGAGACGAGCCTTGCGTGGCAATAAAATTTCATGCAAACGTCGCTCCATGGTAGGCGCAAAGGCAGCCCCCCTCCACGCATTTCGGATTGTAATCGAGAGGAAGATATCTGTTCTGAGGAGGATTCAGAAGGAGAAGACAACTCCTATTTACCCCCTGAGGTCTTCGCTCTAACTTGGCATGCTGATGTTGGTTATATCATGCATATGGTGACTTATACATCAAATATGTCATCTGCTTAGTTTAGACATCCTTTGTGCAAATCCCATCTGTCTAGTTTATTCATCGTTTATGTTAATTATGCAACGCCATCTTGTTTAGCCAGGCATCATATATGTGAATTTTGCAATGCCATCCTTCTTAGCCAGTCATCTTATATGTAAATTATATCAGGCCATCCTTTTTTTCGTTACATATTACATTTGTCAACAATGTTAGTACATTCAACTGCTCTTCGTGTGCATCAGCCATTTGACACGGTGATGGCAAATTCTGGAGTGAAAACAAGGTCTTTAGAGCAGACTATGCTATCTGACGAAGCGCATATCTCGCTGGTTACGGATAGCTCCTTAGAGGAGGATTCAGAGACAGATAACAAGTCCTATCCCCCCCCCCCCCCGAGGTGTATGCTCTAACTTGGCAGGGTTATGTTGCTCATATCGTGCGTATGGTGTCTCACATTGCTATGTCATTTGATTAGTTTAGACATGCTTTGTGTGAATGCCACCTGTTCAGTGTCTAATTACCATATATGTGAATTATGCATTGCCATCTTGTTGCAAGACATTATATATGTGAATTATACAATGCTATCTTGTTGCAAAGGCATTATATATGTGAATTATGCAATGCCATGCTGTTTAGCCAATCATCATGTATGTGAATTATATCATGCTATCATTTTTTGTATTACGTGTTCCATTTGTCGACAACGCTTGTATATTCAACTACTCTTCCTGCATCAGCCATTTGAAGCGGTGATGGAAGTATCTGAGTGAAAACAAAGTATTCAGAGCAGATAATGCTACTCTCAAGCGACATCTTGCTGGTTGCAGAGAGCTCCTCAGAGGAGGATTCAAAGACTGATGACCAGTCCTATTTCCCCCATGAGGTCTATGCTCAAACTTGGCAGGGTTATATTACCCATGTCATGCATGTTGTCTTGCATTGCTTAGTTTTTACATCATATATGGATTGCCATCTGCTTACTTGCTTACTATATAAATCATATATATAAATTATATCATGCCATCATGTTTACATAGTACATACACATCATCTATCTGAATTATGGCATGGCAACCCATTTAATAAAGACATCATATAGTTATATCATCTCATCATGTTTAGTGTTTACAAATATCATATTTTGAATTATGGCATTCTATCCATGAATGTATGTGAATTATGGCATGCCAACCTATTTAGTAAACACATTATATAGTTATGTCATGTCATCCTGTTTACATAGTCTCATATTTTGAACTATGTCTTTCCATCTTTTTTAGTTAGCCATCATAATGTGAAATTGTGTCATGCTATCCTGTTTAGTTAGCCATCATATATGTGAAATTGTGGCATGCTATCCTGTTTGTTAGACAACATAAATATGAATTATTTCATGCCCTCTTTTATTCCCCACTATCCATTGCACCTGTCTATCATACAATGTCTATACTTTCAATTACTTTTCTTGTTTATCAGCCATTTGAATTGGAGAGCGTGATGGCAGTATCTAGGGAGTAACAACACGGTCTTCAGAAAAGATAGTGCTACCAGTTGATGCAGATAGAACCACGGTTGTACTTGCCCAAGGACCAGATCCACCACACATAACCTGCACTCTCGAGATTGTACCCCTACCCAGCTTGGACAGAGAACCAGCTACACCCCTTCTAACCCCAACCCCGGCAGATAGTAACCCAGTTCCAGTTGACACAACACCGTCTCCACCACAGAGCACCCAAACACGAGTAGTTAGTAAGGGAACTGCAGTGCCCAAAGCACGAGGACCACCACTCAATCCCAACTCAACGCTTAAAGGAGAAGAAGATTTGTTCTCGTGTCAGGTTCAGTAGCTATGGTTCATACTCCTTTGCTCTTGCATTATCAGTATTTACTCATACCAACTATTTTCAAATTTGAAGGATGGAATTGAAACTCCAATGGCGCAATAGGTATGTTTTAAACCTGTTTCTTTAACTGGTTTTCTGTTGTAACCTGCTCTATGTTGATTTCAGTTTCAATTGAATAAACAGCTATGTTCTCATGTCATGCACATTACAAGTGTTGTTATTGCTCTATAGTTACCCACACTTATATTCTGTCTATTCTGCTTTGTCTTGAACAAATATTATTTGAACTGTGTCTCTATCTTGATTTGGCAACAAAAACTACAATGATATAGACCATAAAGTGACCATGGTACATAGATATATGTTTGTTTCATGCTGTTATCCTGTCCACTTTACTACTGAACTCATTTACCAAAATGAGTTTCATATACAACATAGTAAACATGTGATGTGTCTGCTTGTTTGTCTTTTAGAATGCGGACAAAATATTGGAGAACAATACCGCGTTATCCAATGGTAAAGGAAGTAATGCAGATAAGGTTCAAGATAGTGAGGCATCCCTGTTGGTCTCCAAGAAAGCTGATAAAACTATCTTGACGACAAATGAGGGAACCCAAAAGTCATGTCTTGATGTAGTGTTCGAAGTTCTCGCCACTCTGCTGGCACAAGCTCTTCGAACTCGCTGCCTGAATCAGTTCGTCTTCTTGATTCTCAACTTCAAGTTGAAAGACATCGATCACATGTGCTGCAATAGGAAGCTGAAGGACTGAGGAAGTCCCTGCAGAATTCAGATGCATATTTTCTGGTGCAACAGCAAGCACTGGAGGATTTAAGCGCCAAACAAGAGAAAGTTAATAAGCCTGAGATGTGTTTGTTTGTTTCTCTTTTAGAACGCGGATAAAATATTGGAGAAGAGTACCCTGTTATGCAATGGTAAAGGAAGTAATGCAGATAAGGTTCAAGATAGTGAGACATCCCAGTTGGTCTCCAAGAAAGCTGATAAAAACTATATTGAAGACACTGAGACAACCCCAAAGTCCTGTCTTGATGTAGTGTTCGAGTTACTGGCTACCACTGCTGGCACCAACTCTTCGAACTCGTTCCCTGAATCAGTTCGACTTCTTGAGTCTCAACTTCAAGTTGAAAGACATCGATCATATGTTATGCGACAGGAAGCCGAAGGACTGAGGAAGTCCCTGCAGAATTCAGATGCATACTTTCTGGTGCAACAAAGAAGTTACTTTGAGGACTTAAGCGCCAATCAAGAGAAAGTTAATAAGCTTGCTAAGCATCTTGCCAGCATTATGGGTACCCAGGATATTGTTTCTTGAGCTCTTCTGAAGTGGTTTCAGTTCTGGACTTGTTTTGCTGCGGTGTTTATATGCTGTTGTGTTCCCTATATTTGCACTGGTGGCGAACTTTGATGCCCGATGGATATAATATGTGTAATAGCCGTGATAGCCTAGTGTAAGTTGCTTGCTTATTTATTTCCTTGTTGTCTTGTTTATTTGTTTGCTTGTAGTCAATGCAGTTCTTTTTCTGCGGTTTGCTAGTGGCTGCAATAACCTATTTTTTAAAACTAGGCCACAATAACCATGGGCTAATATTTATCAGAGTGACATTTGGGCCTCCTACGGGTCAGAGAAACAATGGGCCTTCTACGGGCAGATAAACGATGGGCCTTCTACGGGCCGTAGAAACATGGGCCTTCTACGGTCGTAGAAACAATGGGCCTTCTACGGGCTGTAGAAACAATGGGCCTTCTACGGGCAGATCATCAATGGGCCTTATACGGGCGTATGATCGATTGGCAAACATGGGCCAAACAGATCGCGATTCGCCGTAAACGGGCTAGAGTTGGAATCGCCCATTCGGGGCCGACCATAACGGGCCATCGTTAATAGGCCGTGTTGATGACGCTATGAAAACGGCCCAACGTATTAACGGACCACAAACGACCGACTGTAACCACGGGCTGAATTTGGCCCACAAGCAGAAAATGACAATAACAGGCTGTAAGTAAACGAATGCTGGAAAATAGCCCAAGAATAAATGGGCTCTGAGAAGGCCGAAAGATAACATAATGAAACGCCCAATGTAATAACGGGCCGTTAATGGGTATAAAGTGATATAGTGTTCTTTACGGGCTAGTTTCACCACGGGCCGTTAATGGGTGTAAAGTGATACACTGTTCATTACGGGCCAGTTTCACCACAGGCCGTTAATAGGCCAAGAGTTACATAGGGCCTCATATGGGCCGAAAGACGTCATGGGCCATACATGGGCCAGAAGTGAAAATGGGATGGAATCATATTGGATGGCCCAGATGACGCTACTGGGCCTAATTCGAATAGGGCGTAACGGGCCTTGGGTTAGCAGGTTGTAAATGGGCTATATGCGAACAAGCCTTTAACAGGCTTTCAATGGGCCGGGCCGCCACCTTTTGACCAAGTCAAACGTGCCGGCCTTTTCACAGGAATGGGCCTCTGTTAGGCCGTGCCACGTGTCGACGTATCATAGGCGCCTTCGTCCAATGAGTGGATGACATCTGTCCCAGCGATGAGCCGACACGCAGTGTTTCCTCCAGCCAATGATGATTTTACACGTGGAAAATCCCCATTGGTCGGGGCTGTTAACGGGTTATCGGATCCAAAACCCGACCTGATAGCTTAACGGCGTTCCGTTACGGTTGATGCCACGTGTCGGTCACCCTTGACGAAAGCACTTCTGTGACGCGTGATTTATCGTCATGGAAGTGGACACTTCCGTGATGGTAATTTCGGTAATGTCATGGAACACTTCTACGACAGCACAGGTATGACTATCTTGATTCTGTCATAAAATCGTCATGGATGTACATGCATGACAAAAACCGCGACCTACTGTGACAAACACGTATCATCACGGAAGTGTATTTTTTTGTAGTGGACCGGGCAGGCATGATATCATAAACGGTTGCCAATAAATTAGACTCGTATATTTTCTGCAACTATACATACAGGTCCGGATATATCTACTACGTCTGAAGACTATCTTGGAGTTCGGAGAAATGGGAACCCGCCTTGCAATACCGAAGACAATCTGCGCGCCGGACTCCTCGTCATTGAAGCCAGGTTCAGGGGCTACTGAGGGAGTCCTGGACTACGGGATCCTCGGGCGTCCGGCCTGCTATCCATGGGCCGGACTGATGGGCTGTGAAGACCGAAGACCATACTCGTGTCCGGATTGGACTTTCCTTGGCGTGGAAGGCAAGCTAGGCGACCAGCTGTGAAGATTCCTTCTTAAGTAACCGACTCCATGTAACCCTAGATCTCTCTAGTGTCTATATAAACCGGAGAGCATAGTCCGGATAGGACACATTCATTACCATATTCATAGGCTAGGCTTTTAGGGTTTAGCCATTACGATCTCGTGGTAGATCAACTCTTGTAATACTCATATTCATCAAGATCAATCAAGCAGGAAGTAGGGTATTACCTCCATAGAGAGGGCCCGAACCTGGGTAGACATCATGTCTCCCTCCTATTACCATCGATCCTAGACGCACAGTTCGGGACCCCCTACCCGAGATCCGTCGGTTTTGACACCGACAATGAGTTTTTGCCAAGAAAAGTTGGAATACAGTAGATATAATGCAAAAACAAAATATGAATTGGTTTGGTACAGTACTTATAGTAGTAATTTGCTTTCTTACACTAATGGATCTCACGAAGCTTTTGTTGAGTTTTGTGTGATTGAAGTTTTCAAGTTTTGGGTTATCTTACGATGGACGACAGAATAAGGAGTAAGAAGGGCCTAATCTTGGGGATGCCCTGGCATCCCAAGCTATTATCCAAAAGAGAGCAAGCAACTAAGCTTGGGGATGCCCCGAGTGGCATCCCCTCTTTCTTCTAACGACCATCGGTATTTTACTCGAAGCTATATTTTTATTCATCACATACTATGTGTTTTGCTTGGAGCGTCTTGTATGATATGAGTCTTTGCTTGTTTTATTTTGTGTTTTAAGTCTTGATTCCTTGCTGGACACACCTATTTGAGAGAGCCAAAATTATGGCATGACTTGTTCGAATTGCTCTCCATACTTCAATTAAAAAATTTATGAGCTATGGACTTTCTCTAGTGCTTCACTTATATCTTTTTTAGCACGGTGTGCTTTAGTATTTTTGAAGAAATGCTCTCTTGCTTCACTTAAATTTATTTGAGAGTTAGTAAAATTTTCAAGAAATTCTCTCTTGCTTCACTTAAATTAATTTGAGACAAAGAAAGAAATATTATGATCATAATCTTCACTTATATTTATTTGAGATTATCAAAAGCAACACATAAAAATTAGTCCCAAAGTGATAGATATCCAAGAAGGATATAATAAAAACTTTCATGAAGATCATTGGACAAAATAAACTTGATTCTTAGTAATAGTTTTGAGATATGATGATGTGATATGTGAGTTATGTTGATGAGTAATTATGCTTTAGTAAGAATATTGGTGTTAAGGCTTGTGATTCCGTATGCAAGCACAAAAGTCAATAATTATGCAATGAAGTTATATCCTACTTGTGGTGCATTATTCGGTGTTAATTATGCTTAATGCTCTCTTATGATATTATTCGTTTCTTGGTTGGTCGCTTCTCAATCTTTTGATAGCCTTCATTTTGAACTAAGTATGATCACTACTTGTGCATCCAAAAACCTTTTAACCAGTTTTGCCACATGAGTCCACTATATCTACCTATATGTGGTATTCTTTTGCCGTTCTAAGCAAATTTGTATGTGCCATCTCTAATTTTCAAAATAAACTTCTCTTTTGTGTGTTCGTTTCGCTCGCGGAGCGGTGAGGGTGGCTAATATTTTCCATGCTAGATGTTTTATTCTCACGATGACCTGTTTATTCACTTGTTATTGCACGAGAGTAAGGCAAAGGTATTAGGGATGCCTAGTCCCGAAATGAAAAATGAATTTACTTTATGTTGTCAAATAATAAATTCCTTGGAAAGTGTTGGTATGGAGGGCAACAGTGGATACGGCTAGCCATGGAATGTGAAAGTATAGTTGAAAAAAGAATAAACTTTATTTTTTGTTTGGGAACCGCCTATGATATATCTAGCATGGAAAGTGTTGGGAAATCTAAGTCGTTTTCGTTGGTGGGAAGGATACACCTCCCAAAATGTTTTTATCTCTAAGTTTTTCGCTTTGAGCTCTGGCACCTCTCAAATCCCTACTTCCCTCTGCGAAGGGCCTTTCTTTTACTTTATGCAATTTTTATTTTGAGTCTCCATCTTCTCTTATAAAAGCACCAACTAGGAGGCAATATGATCGTACTTGAGTATTGGGTGTAGCTAATATGTGAGTGTGTTTCATGAATGGACCAATGATTGACCATAAGGGATAAATTATTTTAGCGTTGATATTTTGAAAGACATGGTTGCTTGTTGATATGCTTGAGTATTTAAATTATCATGTCAAAACTAGACTATTGCTTTGAACAATATAAAAGTCAGCATTCCACATAAAAAATTCTGTTTTTATCACTTACATACTCGAGGACGAGTAGGAGTTAAGCTTAGGGATGCTGATACATCTCCAACGTATCTATAATTTTTTATTGTTCCATGTTGTTATATTATCAATTTTGGATGTTTTATAATCATTTTATAGTCATTTTATATCATTTTTTGGTACTAACCTATTGACATAGTGCCAATTGCCAGTTGCTGTTTTCTACATGTTTTTTACATCGCAGGAAATCAATACCAAAAGGAGTCCAAACGCAACAAAACTTTAAGTAGATTTTTTTGGACCATAAGACACCTAATGGGCCCCGGCTGCGCCTGGGGGGGTGCTCCGAGGAGAGCACAACCCAACAGGGCGCAACAGGAGGCCCAGGCGCGCCCTGGTGGGTTGTGCCCACCTCGGGTGCCCCCGGACCGCCTCGTTGCTCCATAAATACCCCAATATTCCAGAAACCCTAGGGGAGTCAACGAAATATTGATCCAGCAGCCGCAGAGTCCAGAACCACCAGATCCAATCTAGACACCATCTCGGATGGCGTTCACCACCTCCATTGGTGCCTCTCCGATGATGCGTGAGTAGTTCTTTGTAGACCTTCGGGTCCATAGTTAGTAGCTAGATGGCTTCCTCTCTCTCGCTGAATTCTCAATACAATGGTCTCTTGGAGATCCATATGATGTAACTCTTTTTGCGGTGTGTTTGTTGGGATCGATGAACTTTGAGTTTATGACCAGATCTATCTTTTTATATCCATGAAAGTATTTGAGTTTCTTTGATCTCTTTTATGCATGATTGCTTATAGCCTCGTATTTCTTCTCCGATATTTGCGTTTTGTTTGGCCAACTTGATCTATTTATCTTGCAGTGGGAAGAGGTGCTTTGTAGTGGGTTCGATCTTACGGTGCTTGATCCCAGTGATAGAAAGGGAACCGACACGTATGTATCGTTGCTACTAAGGATAAAACGACGGGGTCTATCTCTACACAGATAGATCTTGTCTACATCATGTCATCGTTCTTATTGCATTACTTTGTATCTCCATGAACTTAATACACTAGATGCATGCTGGATAGCGGTCGATGTGTGGAGTAATAGTAGTAGATGCAGGCAGGAGTCGGTCTACTAATCTTGGAGGTGATGCCTATATAATGATCATTGCCTGGATATCGTCATGATTATTTGAAATTCTATCAATTTCCCAACATTAATTTGTTCACCCACCGTTTGCTATTTTTCTCGAGAGAAGCCACTAGTGAAACCTACGGCCCTCGAGTCTCTTTCTCATATTATTTTCCTTTGCGATGTATTTTCCTTTGCTTTTATTTTCAGATCTATTAAACCAAAAATACAAAAATACCTTGCTACAATTTATTCCCCTTTATTTTATTTGGCGTTCGATCTATCAATCTACTACAATTTTATCTCACGTATGTTTGCCCATCTGGGGCGCCGCTACCCGAAAGGGATTGACAACCCCTTTTACACGTCGGGTTGTGAGAAGTTGTTATTTGTGTGCAGGTGTTGTTTATGTTGTGTTGCTTGGTTCTCCTACTGGTTCGATAACCTTGGTTTCACATCTGAGGGAAATACCTACTGCTGATGTGCTGCATCATCCCTTCCTCTTTGGGGAAATACTGACGTAGCTTCAAGCCGCATAACCGCCCCCGCCGCCCGTCGCCGCTCCGCCCCGGTGAGCTTTCTTCCCTTTTTTTGCTTGTTATTTTTTTATTTAGGTTAATTAGTTGATTTAGATTGATTTAGTTTAGCAGTGGGGTGATTTAGGTTAATTAGTTGATTTAGGTTAATTGGTTGATTTAGGTTAGCAGTGGGGTGTTTTACCCTACTGTACATAGTAAAAAAAGGAGATTTAGGTTAATTAGTTATATTTTTAGGTTAATTAGTTGATTTATATTGTAGGTTATTTTTTATATTTAGTACTCCAATATGCAAGTAGAAATTTCCACTGTTCTTTGAGAACACGAGGATTTCGATCAGCAAGGCGTTCCTCTTCCGTCTCATGAGTATCGTAGTGTTGTAGTTTCAAGAAAGATTTCCAACTCCTCCACCTCTTCCCTAAGGACTTCATGATCCATAACTCACTAATTGGAGCAATGTAAAATTTGAGCCACACCAATATACAAAGGCCTAGAGTCCTACACCAATCTGACTCTATCTGGCTTCAAAATGGTAAATTGCATAGAGTCATGTAACTTATCATATAACTATAAAGGATAAAGAAGGCTTGGCCCAAACGATTCAGTCAACGAAAAAGAGGGAACTAGTCTGGTCAAGACATCAGATACTTCTCACATGATACCTGATTCGTACTGGCCTAAACCTTGTAAAACTACTCAATTTTGAGCTCACTTTTCTATGCATGACCAGTCCGAGTAAACAAAATGTATCCTGCGATATAAGGTTTTAGGAGCTTGGCTGGAGTTGAACATAGCAGCACAGGCCCCTACCTCCTTCCAAGTAAAGCATCCAAAGGCATCACTTCCATAATTCTAATATTTTGACTTTTGAGATCCAAAGGCGCGATTCTTAATTCCTTATGTCTGAGATATGTTAAATCTCATTCTTCTATTTTTCCTCTTCACTTTCCATCCTTTCTCTCTCTCCAAAGGCATCACTTTTCTTTTGAGATGCGTGAAATAAAAATAAACCCTAAATATATTGTTTAAATTCTACGATTTGACTTTGGACACACAAGTCCAGAAGTTAGCCACTAGCCAGTGAGCCAAGAACCCAAAGTTTCATATTTTAGGTTAGTAGATTTTAGGTTAACAGATTTTAGTTGATTTTAGGTTAGTAGATTTTAGGTTAATAGAATTTAGTTGATTTAGGTTAGTAGATTTTAGTTGATTTAGGTTGATTAGTTGAAGAAGAAAAAGAAGACAAGAGGAAGAAGGAAAATAAGGAAAATGAAGAAGAAAAAGAAGACAAGAGGAAGAAGGAAAAGAAGGAATAAGAAGAAAAAGAAGTAGAAGTGGAGATGAAAAAAAGAAGTAGAAGATGAAAAAAAGAAGTAGGAAAAGTAGAAAAAGAGGGTCGCCGAGGGAAAAGAGGGTCGCCGAGTGGTCGAGGGCTTGAGGATCGAGGGGAAAAGGAGTCGAGGGTCTAGGGGTCGAGGATCGAGGTATCGAGGGGTCGAGGATCGAGGTGTCGAGGAGTCGAGGGGAAAAGGGGAAAAGGGGTCGAGGATCAAGGGGAAAAGGAGTCGAGGGTCTACGGGTCGAGAATCGAGGGGTCGAGGGGTCAAGGGTCTAGGGCTCGAGGATCAAGGTGTCGAGGGGTCAAGGGTCGCCGCCCGACCCCCTGACCCCGACACCCCGACCCCGACACGACACTCCGACCCCGCCTCAACACCCCGACACCGACACAGCACCCCGAGCCCGACACGGCACCCCCCGACCCCAACACGACACCCCGAGACCCCCACACGGCACCCCCGACCCCGACACAGCACCCCGACCCCGACACGACACCCCCGACAACCCGACCCCCGACACCTCCCGAAAAAGGTGCTCTTCGGCCTTCCAGAGGCCAACGGGGTCATATATTTGTGAATTATGAGTTAATTCAGGTATTCAATTATTATTATGTACATATATATATTATTAGTTAGTTCATGTTATTAGGTATTCAATTTTTTTATTATGTTCATGATGATGGTACACACTTCAATATTTTATCAAGTTTTTGTTGTACTAATTTTGTTTGCTCTTTGTCATTGCAGGTGTTGATAGAAGGTGGGCGCGGGTCGAGAGCGCTCCGAGCCTCCTTCCTCGGCGCGTGCTGGGAAGGGTGCTATTATTCCACCCAGCACCTCCGAAGAGCGCTGGTAGACAGTATGCAGACACCAGCGGGCGCTTCTTCTTCGGCCGGGAGAGGTCGGGGGAAGACGAAAAGGGCTCCTAGAGGTGGACGTGGCGACGGGAGAGGTAGGAAGCCTGCTATGCCTTCCTCGCCGCCACCCCCAGCTGATTCTCCCGACCACAGGAGTGCTCCATCTCAGGTGGACCCGTATGACTTGGACCCGTCTTGGACTCCGGTCCACAAGCCTCGGGTCGCCGAGCCTTCGTCCCACGAGACTCGGGTCCCAGAGTCTTCGTCCCATGAGACTCCGGTCCCAGAGTCTTCGTCCCACGTGACTCCGGAGACTAGTGGCCATGCTGGTGGCGAGGACACCTTTTCTGACGATAGTTATAGCGAGGGCGAGCTGGTTGAGGGGGGCAAGAAGGTCTACCAGCGTGGTGGTACAAAGCTCCCGCCCATGCCGGCGACCCGCGATCATAGGTGGTTGATTGAGCCTAACGGGGAGAAGTAAGTGCATTTACTCTTTTTTAACCTTTTGCCTTCATGTTTCTTCAAATTAATATCTAATGTGTTGGCCTTGTCATATTGGAGGGATTGGAAACACGCCCCTAGTGTCAGCAGGCCCAACCAGGTCCTTGGTGTGATTTGCCAGCAGAACTTCTCGGGGTGGGTCGCGTTGCCCAGTGAGGGTCAGGTTCCATAGCTAGCATTGAGCTGGGAGCTGTACATGGCTGCCCAGGCCCCGCCGGAGGAGAGGGTCGACGGTGTCTTGTGCGAGACGGTGGCCGACATTGTGATTCGGCGGTTTTAGGTAATTTCTCCTTTACAGAATTAAAAATCAACAGTACCTAGTGATTGTACTAATCAGTGTTGTCTTGTTTGATTGCAGACCTTCTACATATGTCTTGAGGAACACCAAGTGGACACGGCTATGGTTCTGGAAGCCGAGTGCAAGCGCCGACTTCAGAACTTACGACACGAGGCTCGGGTGCAGGCTGTTCGAGACTATTACGCCTTTACTATCATTAAGAGGGCCAAGAAGAAGTGTTGCGCCAAGTATCTGAGTAAGGAGAAGTACATGAATGTAATTACCTATTCTTAAGGTCTTGTACTTAGTTTCCTTGATTGGATTCGTAGGCGTAGCGCTGAAATTTCTCTTTGTCTAACTTAGGTGCCCCCGAGATGGTGTGCGGACAGGATGGACTATTGGGAGGCGTTGGTGGATGAGTGGTGCTCTCCCCAATGGCTAGCCGTCCACAACAAGGCCAGGGATAAGTGTGCCCAAATGCAAGGTGTGCCACACCATCAAGGGAGCTCCAACCTGTTTGAGTACGGGGATCACTGGATATGTGGTTTGCTTCACGATTCATGCAATTTCATTCTTCATGCTAGCTTGAGCCCTTAACTAATATGGTGTTCCTCTCTTTTAGGACGACACAACAAGAAGGATGTGCCACCGTTGTACGACCTCTATGCCATGGCTCATACTGCCCCCTACAAGAAGGCCAAGGCACTCTCTGAGTCTGACCTTGATCATCCAGAGACATTGGGAAGGCAACAAAAGGGGAGGACTTTAACCCGAGCCAGAGTGCTTTTGATCCAGAGCTCATGATGGCATCTGGTGATGGGAGGAAACATGGCTCAGTAGCCATTGGGGATGGACTGATATGTTGTCCTAGAACTCTCTCGGAGATCAAGAAGCAACAGACGAGCTCTCTTCCTGAGATAAGGCCTCGTCCATGGCCAATGGAGCTCGCCATCGAGGCCAGGGCCTAGGAGCTTCTAGCGGAGGCAAACAGGCAGGCGGCGGAGGGGGAGAGGGAGTTGGAGGAGAGGATGGCTAGTCTATTGGAGGCGGAGAGGAACCGGAACAACGCATCTCACTGGGCCCTATACGAGCTCCTCGTGGTAAGTTTCTCCTGCATATTAGCCAAATCATGCACGTAATGTTCGTTTCATTACTAACTGATATGAATGACTCGTGAAAACAAAATAAGCAGACCGTGTGCCAGAGCAACGGTCAGACCCCTCCGCCGATGCCCCAGATTGGTATAGCAGACACGGTAAGTTTCATTTGAATGGTCATTGGTTACTAGTATTCACATTTCAGTTGCATCATGCTAATGAGACATTGCAAATGATCTTCGATGCAGCATGCCTCCCGACAAGAATCGACCGATCCTTCCCCGTATCGCACTGGCGCAACCCTGACCGGCCTTCTCCGTCTGGCACTGGCGCAAACCCGACCGGTCCTTCACCTCCGTGATGATGGTAAGTTTTCCCAAGTGTTTTGCTTAACAAATGCATACTTAGCTTAAGAAATGACCTACTTAGCTCCGAAATAACCTATGCTTAGCTTATTTTTCTCGAAAATGACATAATAACCTTACTTAGCTGCAAAATGACATATCTTACCTAGGATAGCTATAAAATGACCTATACTTAGCATTGTTTTCCTCCAAAATGATTTGATATGCTTAGTTAGCAACAAAATGGCATAACTACCTAGGATAGCTCAATAATGATCTATACTTAGCTTAGCTAGTTCATTTATGACATAATTAGCTCACTTAGGTAAAAAATGGCATAGTAACCTTGGTTTAGCTCCAAAATGACCTATACTTAGCTTATTTTCCTTGAAAATGACGTAATAACCTTACTTAGCTCCAAACTGACATAATTTACCTAGGATGGCTATAAAATGACCTATACTTAGCATTTTTCCTCCTAAATGACTTAATATGCTTAGCTAGCTAAAAATGGCATAACTACCTACGATAGCTCAATAATGATCTATACTTAGATTACCTAGTTCATTTATGACATAATTAGCTTACTTAGGTAAAAAATGGCATAATAACCTTGGTTTAGCTCCAAACTATCATATAATTAGTTTATTTTCCTTTAAAATGACAAAATAACCTTACGTAGCTCCAAAATGACCGATTTTAACTAGGATAGCTCTAAAATGATCTACACTTACTATTTTGTCCTCCAAAATGAATAAATATGCTTAGTTAGCTAAAAATGGCATAACTACCTAGGTTAGCTCAAAAATGACCTATACTCTTCTTCAGTTCATTTATGACATACTTAGCATACTTAGGTAAAAAATGGCATGATAATCTTGGTTACCTCTAAAATGACATAGACTTAGGTTATTTTCCTCAAAAATGACATAATAACCTTACTAAGCTCCAAAATGACATATTTACCTAGCTTAGCTCTAAAATGACCTACACTTAGCATTTTTACCTAGCTTAGCTAAAAAATGGCATTTTACCTACCTTAGTTAGAAGAAGAAGAAGATAAAGAAGAGGAGAGGAGAAAAAGAAAGAGAAGAAAAATTCTTTTTCTTCTTCTAACTACCTTGGATTCTGGATTCGGTTGCTGCATCTTTGTTGATGGTTTTTGTGCAGATTTTGCTTGGTGTGCCATGTTATAGCTAGGCTGCAGTGGATTTGATATGACCATGTAGTGATCATTTATGCCTAGTGTCACATATATTTCATAGTCTGATTTGAACTCTTCTGCCATTTCCAAGTACACACTATGTCATATGTTTCATTTGGTTTATATGGTGTTGATGATCTTTCTCACCTTGTGTCTACCTACCTGCAGATCAACGGGTCTCTGGCTCGCAGGGCCATCAAGGACCTGATGGAGAGGGGGCTCATCAGGATGGTGTCAATCCACTGCAGCCAGCAGATCTTCACCAGGGCGACAAACACCTGATTTATCATTATCATGTGTTCAATGGCTGTTTTCTAGTCCAATAGACTGAGGTGTTGCTGTTATATTGAAGTTCACTATGTTCAGGGAGGCACTCTGTGCCGCCAGTAATGTTGAATTGCTTTTGAGTTTTGGTATACTTTAAGATCGTTTTGTCAGCGCAATGAGAACTACCTTATATGTTGGATATGTTGTTGGAAAGTTATTGTTGGTATGCTTGTTGAAATTATTTTCAAATGAGTATGTGTGTGTGTGTGTGTGTGTGTGTGTGTGTGTGTGTGTGTGTGTGTGTGTGTGTGTGTGTGTGTGTGTGTGTGTGTGTGTGTGTGTGTGAAATTCTATGAAATTGAATGAATTTAAGAAAAAACAGGGGTTGTACAGGCTCTTTACCATCAGCTGGCAGACGGAAAAAGAGCTTTGCCATCAGCCAGCAGGCGGAAAAGCTGCCACGTGGTAGCTACATGTGCAACCTGGGGTGCACTGGGCTGGCCTATCTGGCAGCTTTGTCGTCTACTGGCAGACGGCAAAGACCTTTGCATCTTTGCCGTTCGCCAGCAGACGGCATAGCATGCCACGTGGCAGCTACCGGGGGCAGCTGGGCTGGCCTATTTGGGCACTTTGTCGTCTGCTGGCAGACGACAAAGATGCAAAGGTCTTTGCCGTCTGCCAACAGACGGCAAAGCACGTCGTTAACCCCTGAAAGTGCTAGTTATCGACTAGAGGGGGGGTAAATAGGCGATTTTTAGGGAAGTCTTCAAAACATGGGAGTTTCAAAGACAAACAATGGAATTGAGCCTATTAACATGCAGTGGAAGGTAGACTACACTAGGCAAGCCATAGTAAAGTATTCAATGAAGTGAAAGCACAAAGACTAATAGCAGCTAGGTAGTAATGATCAGGATGGAAGATAGTATGAAGCCAAACAACAATAGTAGTCACACAGTGAAGTCAAACAGATAATGCAAGCAGGCAATGACTTCACGAAGACAAACTGTAAGTAAAGAGAGGGAGAAGATAGAACCAGTCACTTGGTGAGGACAAGGATTTGTTGGACCAGTTCCAGTTGCTGTGACAACAGTACGTCTGGTTAGGGAGGCTGAGATTCAACTCAGAAGACCGCATCTTCACCTTATTCCCCTTGAGCTAACGACACCCAGTCCTCGCCCAATCACTCTGGCAAGTCTTCAAGGTAGACTTCCAAACCTTCACAGATTTTGTTCACCGGCAATCCACAATGACTCTTGGATGCTCAGAACGCGACGCCTAACCGGCTAGAGGATTCACAGTCCTCAAGTGTAACAAGTCTTCAGGTCACGCAGACAGAAAGACTTCAGTGATGCCAAACACTCTTTGGGCTCTGGGTGTTTTGGGCTTTTTCCTCGCAAGGATTTCTCTCTCTCAAAAGCTTTGGAGGTGGGTTGCTCTCAAACGACAAAAGCCGTGCACTAACTCTGAGCAGCCACCAATTTATGGTGTAGGGGTGGGCTATTTATAGCCACTGGGCAACCCGACCTGATTTGTCCGAAATGATCCTATGTCACTAAGGAACTGATACGTGTTCCAACGGTCAGATTTCAAACACACGCGGCAGCTTGACTTGGGCTACAAGTAAAGCTGACTCATCCAGCTCTGGATAAGATTTGCTCTCATTGTCTTCGCTCGAAGACATAGGATTTGGTTGAGCATCACTTCAATCACTCTGACTTTGTTCACTTTGACCCCACTTAACAGTACGGTGGTTCCTATGACTCAACAAAGAAGAAAAGGAAACTACGAAAGAACCAGAAGTATCAAAAGCAAGAGTTGTAAGTACTTGGCAAAAGTATAGCAACCACCCATATGGACCCACTTGAAGACTATCAACTCATATGCTTCTCCCCCTTTTGTCAGTAAGGACCAAAAAGGTTTGAAGACATAGAGCCTCTACTCATTTCCATGAGGAGTAGGTGAAGCAGCAGAGTCGTCGTTGAGGTTCGGTGGTGCAGAAGAACTCGATGCAGTGTCGATACGCGCCGAAGTTGGAGGTAGTGAAGTAGCATCATCTTCGTCATGAATGACACTGGCATTAACAGTTGCCGCGGAGGAGGAGTACTCAGAGTCTTCGAGTGAGGGAGTCCGACGCAAGACAACATTCCCGGGAGGAGTGGAATCAAACTTGAATATCTCTGTGAAGTCGTCGTCTTGAAGATCAGCTTCAGCACTAAGCAACGTCAGACTCTTCCACGACCTCCGACAGGTTTCATGAGTGACAAATGCATTCTTTGTGGCAAGGTTGCAAATGTGATTGACATCCACCAAGAGGCTTTGCATCTGACGCTTCAGCCAGTCGTGATGCTTATCCTATTTTTGATGAAGGGCAACAAGAAGCTCTCGGTCATTGAGAACACGAGAGCGCTTCCGAGGCCTTTGAGAAATTGTGTTTTCAGTGGCTTCAGTATGGGCACGATGAGGTGCACGTGTATTGCCAGCCAACGGATAAACACGAGTTGCAGCAAGAACTCCTTCAATGGGCTGAGTGAAGCTTTGGTGATCGGTGTTGTGAAGATAAATGGGCTCCTTGGCAGGCTCTGGGTATATGGCTTCCACAGACAGATCAACCTCTGGCAAGAATATGAGATGATTGCACGCAAAAGGCTGATAGTTTACAGCAGAGTGAAGCTTGATAAGGCACATAACCCATGGAGCGTAGAACTTTAGACCAAAGAG
Organism: Aegilops longissima; assembly: GCA_021605205.1. Taxonomy (NCBI): domain Eukaryota; kingdom Viridiplantae; phylum Streptophyta; class Magnoliopsida; order Poales; family Poaceae; genus Aegilops; species Aegilops longissima. The sequence goes on from CM038676.1 coordinate 319,171,690, forward strand.
ATCAGAGCCAGATGCAGCCAATTTCCTGATGAAGAAGTCTTGAGCATTGAAGCTGATGCCATTGAAGATATAGAAAACCAATGTCTTCATTGCTCCTTCAAGCTTCGCTACAGGAGAATGTCCCTTGATAGGCAATAGAGTTCGCCTGATAATATGATAAATAGTGCGGGGCAGATACTCTAGGTCTTCAACAAAGAATTCCCTTGGATATTCAGCGTTGCGTGGCAGTGGCTTCATCATGCTCAGCATTTGGCTCATGTTGGGCTCAGGCTTCTGGAAGATGCTCTCCAAAGCATTGCGGTGAAGCTGACAACCAGGTTCAAAGAGTTCACCTGGAGTGGGCAGGCTAGTGAGCTCAATAATACCAAGAGCTTTGGCTTCGTGATGTACATTGCCTGTCATCCACTCAAGGATCCATGTCTTCGGATCCTGTTGTAGCCGCTGAATGTGGAGGGTGGCATAGAATTGTAGCGAAGCTCTTCGCTCCAAAGGTCTTTATCACCACAAATTTTAGCGCATCAAAGATCTCGTAAACAATCAAGGGCATCTTCTAGGCAGGGCAGGCCAGCAATAGCTTCGCAGTTTAGACATATATGAGGAAAGATGCACCTTTGATCAAAAAGAACACAAGAGTAGTAAATGTGTTGTTGATAGCTCCAGAACCGATCAGATGAAATTCTTGGCTTCGAGTATGGGTTCTTGTCGCTGTCAAAGAAGGTGTTATGTGCTATGAAGCCATTCACATTGAAAGATCCTAGTGAAGTTGCAGTACCTGGAAACCTTGGCAGCCTCGGTTTGGGCTTCTAGACCTGAGGCATGTGCTCCACATGATAGTCAAATTGAGGTCCGGGAGTAGGAGGAGGAACCAGAATGGGACAGCGAACCATGACAGGTTGGCTGCGATCAAATGCCAGCTCGATAGTGTGTGGCCTTGGAGGCGGTTACAGGAGCATCGGCATTGACGTGAGATGCTAGTGGTATAATGGCTTCAGGTGCAATATTGACTTCAGGTGCATTAGAAGCTTCAGGCTCATTAACTTCTGGCGCCACATTGACTTCAGGGGCCACATTTGCTTCAGCCATGACAACGTCATTGGCTTGAGCATTGGTGTTGGTGGCTGCCTCAATATTATCAACCTACACTTGAGTAGCTGGAGCGTCGGACACGTTCTCCTCGAGAACAACTTCTTGGTTGGACGGGGGTGTAGCAACACGTTCTTCTTCTTGACGGGGTTCTTCTTGATTATCAGCTGATGCAGCCGGAATGTCTTCAGCAGATTTGGCTTCAAACACTGAGATGTTCGCAGTTGGAGTGGCTTCAGGAAACACTTGGCGTGATACTGAGTGGTGGTGCTCTTCTCCTTCTGGAACACTCGAAAGAGTGACTTATGGCCTTGGTCCTTTGCGAAGCCTGCGAAATGCGGGCGACGCTCGTGGAGAGGGAGTTGGCTGGCCCTCAAAGTCGTCATCATCAAGCACCGGAGGGGTGTCTCGAGTTGGGGGAGTACTTGGTGATTCTTCTTCACGGGGGAAGTCTTGAGGGTGATCAGCCTATGAATCATCCTGATCAATTGGCGTCAAAGGATGATCAATGCCGATGAGTTTGCTGTTCGTGAGAACAGGCGATGATACCATTTGGTGCTCAATCTGAGGAACGACTTCATCATCATCTACATTGTCTTGGGGACCAATGTCTTCAGCTGCGGTGTGGTAAACAGCTGGTTCTTCTTGAGCTTCAGGAGCCTCTATGAAAGCAGGCTCATGAACTATTAAATGACACTCTTGTTGTGCAGACGCATGACGAGCTACTGAGATTGGCTCGACGACAAGGGGCTCTGTGGGAGCAGCCCGATCTTTCTTCTTTGTATTTCTCTTCTTGGTCAGTGGAGCATCGTTAGTGGTGTTCTTGGACTTGCGCTTTCTGACTTCGGCTTCAGCTGTCCTTATTTTCTTAAGTTCCGAAGCTACTGTGGGGACCTTAGGCTTCACGCCTGTCATACTGGCAGGGAAGACAATGCGAGGTTCTTCCCGCCTGGATGCTTGTCGGGTCACAGCAGGCTTCTTCTTCTTGACAGTCATCTTGGGGTCAATTCCTGGACGCCCAAGAGCCTTGCGCTTCTCAGCTTCATTGTGAGCTTGAACACATTTGGCAGCGAGGTGTTTCATTCGCTCTCATGAACCTTTGGCTTCTTCACGTTTCTTGTTAAACGCCTCCTTGAGCTCATGCATCATTTGCTTGAAGTTTTGGACATCAGTCACACTGAGCTTGGCCATGTGCTTCTTGAACTGGGCTTTTTCATAGTCAATTTTGTTCTTCAGTTCAACAATCCTCTGAGCTAGAGCCAGCTCAGGAGCAATGGCTCCATGGAAGGAGACGCTGAGGCCAATTGGGAGCTGAAGATCATCAAAACTAAGATTTGGGCTGTCAAACCACTCACCAATGAAATTGTTCAATATGTCCACATCAAAGAGGGGCAGATCGTTGAAGATTTCCACCTCTTGCTTGCTCTTTATTAGCAGCTCAAGAGCATCGTCCCCAAGATCTTCATCACTTGATAGATCAATGGCTTCGTGCTCATTCCTCAGAATGGCAGCTGGGGTCAGGGCTTGTCCAGAACTCTTGACAATTTTCTTCTAGGGCTTCTCTTTATTCTTGGAGACGCGAGAGAGATCTTCAGAATGCACACTTGGTGCAGGAGGAGCAGTGGCCAGAGGCTTCGCACGCGAAGCGCTTGGTGCAGCAGCAGATTTCGAAGCTTTTGGTTTCTTTTGCTTTTGAGGCTTCGGCGGAGCAGGAGCTTCATCAGAATCAGCTTCATCTCCAGACTGATCCACTATGGCCCTCTGAGCGGAGATGTAGGAGAGGAGACCATCAAAGTTGTTGAAGGGACCGATGACATTGGGATTGGCATCACGTGTGCCATCAGCCTGAGGAGCAGAAGGACCAGGATTGAAATTGCATCCGAGACTCTTCTTGTTCTTTACTGCGGAGTCCTTGGCAAACTTGTAGTTGCTCTTGAACAAATTGTCTTCACGACACCATAACAAAGACGATGGGTCGGCATCAGCAGGTTGTGGTCCACGGACCATGCAAGGGTAGAAACCCTGAGCAATAGCTTCAGATTTGGCCTTGGATTGAAGATTTTTGTAGAGAATACCCCCCAAGGACGCTTGATGGCATTCTTTTCGGCATATTCCTTGGTGACAAATCTGTACTTGAACCATTGCTCGGCCCAATATCTTCGAATCCATTGGATTTGAGTTTTGCGTTGGCCATAGCTCTCTTCAGGATCAGTTTTGTATAACTCATAAAGATCTTCAGGCAAATCCATTGAAGTGCCCCCACGGCGCTGTCTGCCTCCCTTCCTTGCTGATTTTTCTGTGGCCATGTAGTTCAGACTGAATGGCTTCAAAGCTGTCAAAGGCTTCCGTCTGCTGGTCAGACAAGAACTAGCTTCGGGAGAATTGATGTGATGCTGTAAGAATACTGCAAATGAATGCAGACTATGAGAACCAAGGGATTCTCCCACGGACATGTACCTGTGACAGCATTAGAGATGCGAGGGAAGGGGAAGAGGTCATATGCATTCTCAGAAGATTTTGAAGATAAATCAGTTTTAAAGACATTGACCTCATAGCACAAAGACATTCGCTTATATGTTGGGAGTTGGTTCCAGATTTGTATCAATCCAATAAGAGGTACAAGTGAGGAATTTGACTTGTTGTGAACCATAAGTGAATATACTAGGCATGATATGAGATGCAGAACAGGATAGATTCATTTGATAGGCAAAGAAACCGCTTTTGGTGGATAAGGATGAATCTATCAGATCAAAAAGGCAGTAAAAAGTGAGTTTTAATTACCACATGAAGAACTTCTAGACGGAGCGGAGTAGGAGGCCGAGCAGCTCAATCTCCCGTGCCCTAACTTGGCGAAGGAAGACACCTATGGCGACGGTGGAGGAGATGAGGTCCGTGGCCGGCGTGAGGACGGCGTCGGTGAGGTCGCAGCAGCTAAGCGCTTCGTCGTCGGCGTCGTCGAGAGCTAGCAGTGGCGCTAGGGTTTGTGCAAGGTGGCGATGTGGGTGAAAGATTTTGACCGCGATGAGATGTGTATTTATAAGGAAAGGGACGGCACAACGCAATTATGTAGGTGCCACTGGCGGTTCACATCTGAAGGACACGTGGAGAACATGCAACACATTGGAAGTTGTTCCATGTTCCCATGCATGCCTGGACTGTCGGGGTGGTCGTTCCGGCTTCTCCGGGTTTCAGGCAATGAGGATATAGCATTAAAAATAGATATAATTTTTGTCTCTGTATCTTCTGCTGACAAGGACGCAGAGAAGATAGTCGACGGTCTCAATAGAATGCATATGATTTGGATAGATAGAATTTGAGGTAGAAGCATAGAAGACGTTAGGGTCCGATCACATTCACTTAGATCAAAAGATTCAAGCAAGAAGACATAGCTATAAGTGAATGTTGTAGAGGACAAAACACAATATATGTATATATCTTAGTAAGACCAAATCAGCATTGTGAAGATAATCATGAACTTAAATCAATGTTGAAGACAAATTGAATGCGAAGACTTTGCAAATGTAACGCCAAGAGAAACACTTCGAACAAAGGTTTGGTGGTGGCGTTACCCACTGTATAGGAAGTATTAGACCCAGACACGGCGCACAATTATCATGGCGTTCCGAAGTCAAATTCTGCATTAATGTATTCACACTTAGAGTGTATGTCTTCATTGATTGAAGATATACATTACTTCATGTGTTTCTCATCTAAGTCATCAATATGCATAAGTGTTAGGATATGTGCCTAATCACAGGACATTTGAGGATTCCAAGATATTTAGCTCACATGGCAACTTGCAAAACCTTTTCTCATCCAAGGGCTTTGTGAAGACATCTGCCAATTGCTCTTCAGTGCTGACATGAATGATATCAATATCTTCCTTCATGACATGATCTCTAAGAAAGTGATGACGAATTTCAATGTGCTTTGTCTTCGAGTGCTGAACTGGGTTGTTGGCAATCTTGATGCGCTTTCATTGTCGCAATAGAGTGGGACATGCTTCAGATGGACACCATAGTCCTTGAGAGTTTGCTTCATCCAGAGAAGCTAAGCACAGCAAAATCCAGTAGCAATGTATTCAGATTCAGCAGTGGAGAGTGATACATAGTTCTGCTTCTTTGAAGACCAACAGACAAGTGATCGTCCCAGAAAGTGACATTGGCCTGATGTAGACTTGCGATCCACCTTGTCACCAGCATAATCAGCATCCAAGAATCCGACTAGATCAAACTCTGAGCCCTTTGGATACCATAATCCTAGTGTTGGGGTGTAAGCCAAATATCGAAGAATTCGCTTCACAGCTATGTGATGCAATTCCTTTGGTGCCGCTTGGAATCGGGCACGCATGCAAACACTAAGCATTATATCTGGCCTAGATGCACATAAACAAAGTAAAGAACCAATCATGGAGCGGTATACCTTTTGATCGAACTCTTTACCATTGGCGTCAGGACCCAGATGACTTTTGGTTGGCATTGGCGTCGTGTAACCTTTGCAGTCTTGCATTCCAAACTTCTTCAGGCAGTCTTTGAGGTATTTATCTTGAGATATAAAGATGTGGTTGCTCTGCTGACGAATTTAAAGACCAAGAAAGAACTTCAGCTCACCCATCATGGACATCTGATATTGCTCTTGCATCATGTGTCCAAACTCATCACTGTATTTCTGGTTAGTGCAGCCGAAGATAATGTCATCCACATATATTTGGCACACAAATAGTTCACCATCATATGTCTTCGTGAAGAGTGTGGGATCCAACGAACCAGGTTTGAAGCCTTTGCTCTTCAGGAAGTCTTTGAGTGTGTCATACCAAGCGCGAGGGGCTTGTTTGAGGCCATACAGTGCCTTGTTGAGCTTGCATACCATGTCAGGATGTTTTGGATCTTCAAAGCCAGGAGGTTGTGCAACATACACTTATTCTTCAATCTTGCCATTGAGAAAGGAACTTTTCACATCCATTTGGTACAGAAGGACGTTGTGATGGTTGGCGTAGGCTAGCAGTATGCGTATGGCTTCAAGCCTAGCCACCGGAGCAAATGTTTCATCGAAGTCAATTCCTTCAACTTGAATGTATCCTTGAGCTGAGACGAGCTTTGTTTCTGACAACTTGACCATGCGCATCTTGCTTGTTGCGATATATCCATTTGGTGCCTATGATGTTGTGCTTACGAGGATCAGGACGCTTGACCAATTCCCACACATTGTTCATCTTGAACTGTTGAAGCTCTTCTTGCATAGCTTGAATCCATTCGGGTTCCATGAAGGCTTCAGCAACTTTCTTGGGTTCAGATATTGAGACAAATGCAAAGTGCCCACAGAAATTTGCTAGTTGTGTTGCTCTTGAACGAGTGAGTGGACCTGGTGCATTAATGCTATCAATTATCTTCTCAATTTGTACTTCATTTGCAACACGAGGATGAACTGGATGAAGATTTGGCTCTTGCTGATCATTGTCATCATTTGGAGGATTGTCTTCAGGCTGAGCATTGACTTCAGGTTGATTAGGTGCAGAAATGATGAGTTCCTCTTCAGCTTGTGCCTCAGAAGGTATGATCTCTCCAATTCCCATGAGCTTGATGGATTCACTAGGTAGATCTTCATCTAGCACATTTGGCAGGTGCTCTCTTTGCGAGCCGTTAGTCTCATCGAATCAAGACATCTACAGCTTTCAACCACTTTATAGTGAAAGAGGTTGAAGACTCAGAGGAGTGCGAATCCTTTCCGTAATCAAGCATAAAACCTTCATGTGCTTTCGTGCAAATTTTGAAGTGTGATGTGGATCCTTGATCCAGCACCAAATACTCAAGTAACCGACATTTGGCTTCTTACCGTTAGGAGTTCATAGGATGTCTTCTTGAAGCTTGTGAAGATAAACACGGTTGATGACATGGCATGCAGTATCAATAGCTTCGGGCCAGAACTTTCTTGGAGTCTTGTATTCATCAAGCATCATCCGAGCCATCTCAATGAGTGTTCTGTTCTTGCGCTCCACAATGCCATTCTGCTGAGGTGTGTACGGAGCGGAGAACTCATGAGTGATGCCCAATGTATCCAGGTAAAGGTCGAGGCCGGTTTTCTTGAACTCTGTGCCGTTGTCACTTCTGATATGCTTGATCTTGACGCCATAGTTATTCATGGCACGGTTGGCGAAGAGCCCGAAGACATCCTGCACTTCAGTCTTGTAGAGGATTATATGCACCCACGTATATCTTGAATAATCGTCAACAATGACGAAGCCATAGAGACAAGCAGTAGTAGTGAGAGTAGAGTAGTGAGTAGGGCCAAATAAGTCCATGTGTAGCAGCTCGAAGGGTTGAGATGTCGTCATGATTGTCTTCGAGGGATGCTTGGCCCTCGTCATCTTTCCAGCTTCGCAGGCACCGCATAGATGATCTTTCTTGAACTTGACGCCCTCGATGCCTACAATGTGTTTCTTCTTCGCGAGAGTATACAAGTTCCTCATGCCAGCATGCCCTAGCCTCCGATGCCAGAGCCAGCATTCTGAAGCTTTTGCTAGAATACATACGACAAACTGTGGTCCTGCTGAGAAATCTACCATGTACAAATCATCTTTCCGATACCCTTCAAAGACTAGAGACTTGTCAGATTCCATTAGAACAAGGCAACAATATTTTTCAAATATCACAATCATGTTCAAGTCATAAAGCATTGAGACAGACATTAAGTTGAAACCAAGGGATTCAACAAGCATCACTTTATCATTGTGTTGATCCTTTGAGATTGCAACTCTACCTAGACCCAATACCTTGCTTTTACCAATGTCAGCAAATGTGATGTGGCTCTTGTCAGATGGACGTAAGGTTGAGTCCATGAGAAGACTTCGATCACCAGTCATGTGGTTAGTGCATCCACTGTACATAATCCATTCTGAAGACTATGGTGTCATACCCTATAGTACAGTTAGGGGGATAGGCTTCACCAAGAGTATTGTGAAGCATAAACATTTGAGGCACAAGAGGATTATCAAAGCTCAGATCAAGGTTAGGACTGATAGGATGATTGGCAAGCGATTCATGAACAAAATACATAGTAAGACCATTTGGGCATTTTATCTTGCGCCCCACAAGATGTTTTAGGTCCCCAGCAATAGCATTGGATGCCTTTGATTTTCGGCTGGAGACCTCTCCCTGTAAAAAAGAGTTAAGTTTTCTTAACCACCCACATTTTCAGGGGTGGCTTCGAAGCAATGAGTCTAAGTGCAGCATCTGAGAACTTCGGCTTTGGAGCCCTAGCGAATAGCCTTGCAGGAGATGAATGATACTCATATGAATAAGCAGAGAAGTTCTTAGTTTTATGAACATAGCAGTTTGAAGAAACATGCTCATATTCATAAGTCTGAGTATGATTTCCCTGCAAAACATTGGTGTTAGGGTGACTCAGGTGAGTCCTCTGTCTGTATGACGCCTTTGGACCATATGAAGCCTTTGGTCTGGGGTTTGTCTTATTCCCTTGTGGTGTCATGATGACATTCACAGGAAGATTCTCAAGACATCTTTTGGGCACCCAAATTTTCTTCATAGGTGGTCCATTCCTGCAGTTAGTACCAATATACCTGGCAAACACTTCACCTTTCTGATTCTTAAACAGTTGATGGTTTACATCAAAAGATTCATCAATGAAAATTGGGTTAGCACAAGTGAAGCCAGATAAGGTGGATGGGTCCACTGAAGGTCCTTTTGCAGCAACCCATGTGGTTTTGGGGTACTACTCAGGTTTCCAGTAAGAACCATCAACATTCATTTTCCTCTCGAACCCAACACCCTCTTTCCTAGGGTTTCGGTTCAGAATCTGCTTTTTGAGGACATCACACAGTGTCTGATGCCCTTTGAGACTTTTGTACATCCCTGTCTCAAGCAATGTCTTCAACCTAGCATTTTCATCAGCAATAGCAGTGGTATCCTCAGCAAAGGGGTTAGTTACCACATCAGCAGTTGAAGATATTGCAACAGTAGCGGCAGTAGAACATTCAGCAACAGAAGTAGTGTTATCACGCTCAATGCATTTTAGATATGGTGGTTCAAATCCTTGCTGAGCGGGACTGGTCTGTTGAGCGCGAAGTGACTCATTCTCTTTTTAAAGACCTTCATGAGCCGCTCTCAATTTCTCAAGTTCTTGCTTCCTTTGAAGATAATCGTAGGAAAGCTTTTCATGAGTTGTTGAGAGCGTTTCATGACGACTTTCAAGTTCCTCGTACTTAAGATGAAGATTTTTTATGTCTTCAATTAAGGACTGAGATCGGGTCATTTTCGCATCCAACAGGTCATCGCTTTTGTCTAACAGTTTTTGAATATGTTCCATAACTTCCTGTTGTTCAGTTGCAATTTTAGCAAGTGTTTTGTAGCTGGGCTTGGATTCATAATCAGAGTCATCTTCACTTGATGTTTGAAAGTAAGCATCACGTGAGTTTACCTTTGCACCGCGTGCCATGAAGCAGTAGGTGGGACCGGAGTCGTCCTTGTCATTAGCATCAGCGTTGGTGACGGAGCCATTGTCTTCAAGTTGAAGATGGACTTGGCTACGTAGGTTGTAGCTAGAGCGAGACTTGCAACACCAGAGTCAGACTCCTCCTCAGAATCCACCTCCGCCTCCTCAGAAGCAGACTCCTCCTCTGAATCCATCTCCTTGCCAACAAAAGCATGAGCCTTGCCAGATGAGCTCTTCTTGTGTGATGAAGACTTTGATGAAGACTTGGAAGAGGATTTTGAGGATTTCTTCTTCTTCTTGTCATCAGAATCATATTCCTTGCTCTTCTTCTTCTTGTTATTTTCATTGTCCCACTGTGGACACTCAGAGATGTAGTGACCAGGTTTCTTGCACTTGTGGCATGTTCTCTTCTTGTGGTCATGAGTAGAGGCTTCATCATTTCTTGAGCTGGATCGTGAAGACATTCTGAAGCCTTTCTTATTTGTGAATTTCTGGAACTTCTTCACAAGCATAGCAAGCTCCTTTCCAATGTCTTCAGGATCACCAGAACTGCAGTCAGATTCTTCTTCAGATGAGGAAACAGCATTTGCCTTCAAAGCGCGAGTTCGGCCATAGTTGGGACCATAGATGTCTCTTTTCTCAGATAGCTGAAACTCATGTGTGTTGAGCCTCTCAAGTATGTCAAACTAATCGAGTGTCTTGAAGTCAGGGTGTTCTTGAATCATCAGGGCTAGTGTGTCAAACGAGCTGTCAAGTGATCTCAGGAGTGTCTTGACGATTTCATGCTTGGTGATCTTAGTGGTGCCGAGAGCATGAAGCTCATTTGTGATGTCAGTGAGGCGATCAAACGTGAGCTGGACATTCTCATTGTCGTTTCTCTTGAAGCGGTTGAAGAGGTTGCGAAGGACACTGATCACTTGATCTCTCTGGGTTGAGACGCCTTCATTGACCTTGGAGAGCCAGTCCCAGACTAGCTTCGACGTTTCTAGAGCACTCACACAGCCATACTGTCCTTTGGTCAGATGACCACAGATGATGTTCTTGGCAGTAGAATCCAGTTGAACGAACTTCTTGACATCAGCAGGGGTGACACCTTCACCAGTCTTGGGAACACCATTCTTGACGACATACCATAGGTCGACATCAATGGATTCAAGATGCATGCACATCTTCTTCTTCCAGTAGGGGTAATCAGTGCCATCGAAGACAGGGCACGCAGCGGAGACTTTGATTATCCCTGCAGTCGACATAGCTAAAACTCCAGGTGGTTAAACCGAATCACACAGGACAAGGGAGTACCTTACTCTGATACCAATTGCAAGTGCTAGTTATCGACTGGAGGGGGGTGAATAGGCGATTTTTAGGGAAGTCTTCAAAACATGGGAGTTTCAAAGACAAACAATAGAATTGAGCCTATTAACATGCAGCGGAAGGTAGACTACACTAGGCAAGCCATAGTCAAGTATTCAATCAAGTGAAAGCACGAAGACTAATAGCAGATAGGTAGTAATGATCAGGATGGAAGATAGTATGAAGCCAAACAATAATAGTAGTCACACAGTGAAGTCAAACAGATAATGCAAGCAGGCAATGACTTCACGAAGACAAACTGTAAGTAAAGAGAGGGAGAAGATAGAACCAGTCGCTTGGTGAGGACAAGGATTTGTTGGACCAGTTCCAGTTGCTGTGACAACTGCACGTCTGGTTAGGGAGGCTGAGATTCAACTAAGAAGACCGCGTCCTCACCTTATTCCCCTTGAGCTAAGGACACCCAGTCCTCGCCCAATCACTCTGGTAAGTCTTCAAGGTAGACTTCCAAACCTTCACATACTTCGTTCACCGGCAACCCACAATGACTCTTGAATGCTCAGAACGCGACGCCTAACCGGCTGGAGGATTCACAGTCCTCAAGTGTAACAAGTCTTCAGGTCACGCAGACAGAAAGACTTCAGTGATGCCAAACACTCTTTGGGATCTGGGTGTTTTGGGCTTTGTCCTCACAAGGATTTCTCTCTCTCAAAAGCTTCGGAGGTGGGTTGCTCTCAAACGACAAAAGCCGTGCACTAACTTTGAGCAGCCACCAATTTATGGTGTAGGGGGTGGGCTATTTATAGCCACTGGGCAACCCGACCTGATTTGTCTGAAATGACCCTGGGTCACTAAGGAACTGACACGTGTTCCAACAGTCATATTTCAAACACACGCGGCAGCTTGACTTGGGCTACAAGTAAAGCTAACTCATCCAGCTCTAGATAAGATTTGCGCTCATTGTCTTTGCTCGAAGACATAGGATTTGGTTGAGCATCACTTCAGTCACTCTGACTTTGTTCACTTTGACCCCACTTAATAGTACGGTGGTTCCTATGACTCAACAAAGAAGAAAAGGAAACTACGAAAGAACTATGTCTTCGCACTCCATAGTCTTCACGTGAATGTTTTCTTGAGTCATAAACTTCGATGTGATTGTATTCACATACCACCATTGTCTTCAATGTCTTCATACATTTTTAGGGGTCATCTCCGGTAGGTAAACCGAATCAATGAGGGACTACTACATGTGTTATCCTGCAATTCTCACAAACACATTAGTCCCTCAACCAGGTTTGTTGTCAATACTCCAAAACCAATTAGGGGTGGCACTAGATGCACTTACAACCCCTTAATGGACCTAAGTTGCCACGCATGCCGTCCAGGTCCTTGGTCGTTTGCTGGCGAACGACAAATACCTTTGCATCTTTGCCGTCCTCCAGCAGACGGTAAAGTGCCCTTTGCCGTAGTTTGTTCAGCCGGACGTTTTGCCGTCTGCTGGCTGACGGCAAAGGCCTTTGCCGTCAGCCACGGCAGATGGCAAAGTTCCTAATTCTAGTAGTGATTTTTTGAGAGAGAACCACCTACTCATGTGTTGAGACCAAGACATTCCAATCCAACCACAAGAATCTTTATCTCTAGCCTACCCCAAGTTGCAAAGGAGTTGAGTGTTGGGGAGACTATCATTTGAAGCACAAGAGCAAGGAGTTCATCATCAACACACCATCTACTACCTTTTGGAGAGTGGTGTCTCCTAGATTGTTTAGGTGTCACTTGGTAGCCTCCATCAAGATTGTGGAGTTGAACCAAGGAGTTTGTAAGGGCAAGGAGATTGCCTACTTTGTGAAGATCTAGCCAAGTGAGGCAAGTCCTTCGTGGGCGATGGCCATGGTGGGATAGACAAGGTTGCTTCTTCATGGACCCTTCATGGGTGGAGCCCTCCGTGGACTCGCGCAACCGTTACCCTTCATGGGTTGAAGTCTCCACCAACATGGATGTACGATAGCACCACTTATTGGAACCACGCCAAAAATCTCCTTGTCTCCAATTACGTTTGCACACTACAATCCCATCCCTTTACTTTCTTGCAACTTGCATGCTTTACTTTCTGCTGCTCATATACTCTTGCCATGCTTGCTTGAAATGTATTGTGAATGTTTGAACCTGTGCTAAAACTCCACCTTAACTTGAAGAACTTGAAAACTTCTACTTTTCTTTGTTGAGGGTCTAATCACCCCCCTCTAGACACCTCTTCTCGATCCTTTCACTGTTGCTCCGCCATCTCGGCCGCTTGGGCAACCGCGGACTCCGGAGTCGGCGCTAGCTCCTGCTCTAGTTCCTCCGCCTCGTCCTACTTCGAATCCGCCACCTCCATCGAAGCCGGCTGCTGATCCTATCCCTCCTCCTTCTCCGCCTGCTCCTCCTCCTCCGGCTTCGATGAGTCTGTAAGCAGCCCGACAGCGATGCAGGCGACACGCGCGGCGCGCCTCGCTCGGATCTCCTGCTCGATCTCGTAATGGTGCTACAGCGTGAGGATATCGTACGTGGTTATCTTTTGCCGAACCATGGCGAAGTCAAAGAGCGTGAGAAGAGTGGCAGAGCGGGAGAGAGGAGGTGGATGGGCTCAGGCTGGCGGCGTGGAGAGGTAGGAGGTGGATGTGGCTAGGGTTAGGGGACGCCGGCTGGCATAAATAGCCGGATTTGGCCTCGGGCGACGAGCTGGAGCTGCGCCACGCGGCATTCGCACCCGCATTGGAGGAGACGTCCGTCGGATCGCTGGGTTTTCAGGCGATTCCATGTGGAACCCCATCGCCATTCTGATGTGGCCGACACGCCCGGACGCCCCCATATCCATCCCATATTTGGGCAGGATATGATGGGTGTCGGTCAGCCCGGGTGTTGGAGGCCCGTTTGAGGCGCTCGTCTGGGTCAAATTTTCGTGTCCGGTCAGTGACCGAGCCATATGCATGGGCATTTGAGGCGGGCTTGGGGCGCCCGACTGTAGATGCTCTCAGTGTCCCAATAACAAGCTATTGTAGTGAACCCTTCCCCCGAAAGTAAATTTGATATCACTGTGGGCAGGGCTCTATGTATCAAATATTAAACTAATAAGACATATACTACATGTGAAAGAAACTTGCAGCATGCAAATCAATGAGCTCGCTGACCTTGGATAAAGTGATGGCCTCTAGGGGGACAGGGATTAAGTGATTTTCCCACAGCGAGTCACGCTGTAACTTGCAGACACCCATCCGTTTGATCTGAAATGGACAACCTAGAGCAGGTACTGCAGCAACGAGGCACTGGTCATGATTTACTGCTCGCAATGTATTGTAGCTATCTCGCTGTTTGCTCGGTCCATCCGTTGATCTTTGAACAAACAATCTGGAGAGGGGGGCAAGTCACCGTTCTGTTCACGAGTGACTCGCCCACAACAAGTCACCGAATCTCAGTCTCTCTATGGACGATCACCATCCTCGTTGGGCTTGAAGGGATGCCAAATAGCCCTCGTTTAAAAGACTTAATGCATGCTACTAGACTTTGCCATGTGAAGGACGAGCCATTCTTCGTCCAGCTTTAGGATATCGCCATGAGGATACTATTTTGCACGTAAAACTTGAGGATAGATGGATTTGGATTATCAGTGAGCCGTCAGACTTGTTTTGCTAACATTGCCAAGTTGAAACTATGAGGACGGCGGAATCCCATGCCACCAATCTGTTTTGGGACACAAAGTTTCCACCTTGCATGCTAATGCATCCTCTTGTTCTCTTCATTATCACCCACAGAATCCCATGATTAGATCCATAATTTTCTTATATTAACCCTTCGACAACTTGAACACAGACATAGTAAACACTATAATAGCCCATGCCATTTCTTTTAATAAAATTTTCTTACCTCCAATCGACAAAATGTTTTTTACTTTCATCCGCTTATCGTCTCCCGAATCCGAGCCAAAAAGTGTTTAAAATAGTCACGTATATATGCCCGACCAAACCATGTAGAGTCTCAAATACTGATCAAATAGTGCTTCCGTGTCAATGTGTAGTTCATTACAAATATCCGTTCTAGTCACCTTACTTGCATTATGACTGAAGAAAATACTTGATTTTGCTTTGCTTAGTAATTGGTCTGAATTTGCACAGTACTTGTTGCAAGGAAGCAGCATTTAACAAACATGCCTTCATGAGAATTAGAGAATCATCGGAAAAAGAAGGTGTGATACCGATGATGCATTCATGTACACTCTAATCCCATCAATATCGTCAGCTTCTTCGTCATGCATCAGTAAACTTGATAAACCTTCTCCACATAATAAAAAGAGATAGGGGGGATGGGGTCTCTATCTTATACCTCTGGTAGGTGAAAAACTTCTAGTTTCTTGGGAGTTGTACCTGATTGTGTATTTAACTGAACTAATACAATTCATAATCAGATTAACCCATTGATAAAAAATATTAACCCATCGATCATGGAACCCTAGTTTTGTCATCATATTTCTCATAAAATCCCATTCAACTCTATCATAGGTCTTGTGCATATTGTCACGCCCAAGATGCGACCCTATCCTAAAGGAACTCGAAGGTCCCACCAAGGATAGAAGCGCATCTTGAAGACGCTTTTGCAAGGTGGATATCATTACATCAACATTACATAATAGATGGGGATGCATACATAAGGCACAAATGCCACAAGAATACATCAACATCATATACAAGATCAACATCCGACTACGGATGAAACATAAACGAAGCTCAAACGACATCCACCACTGCTAGCCCAGGCTGCCGACACGAACCTATCCCCGATCAAGAAGAAGCGTAAGAAGAACTCCAATACAAGCAAACATCGCTCTCGCCATGATCATCGCATAACCTGTACACTGCAATCGGTGGTGTAGTAATCTGTGAGCCACGAGGACTCAGCAATCCCATTACCATGGGTATCAAGACTAGCAAAGCTTAATGGGAAAGGAAGGGGTAAAGTGGGGAGGTTGCAGCGCGCTAAGCATATATGGTGGCTAACATACGCAAAAGAGAGCGAGAAGAGAAACAAAGGAACGGTCGTCAACTAGTAATGATCAAGAAGTGATCCTGAACTCCTACTTACGCCGACATAACCCGAAAACCGTGTTCTCCTCTCGATCAACCCCAAAAGAGACACTCACGTTACGCATACGGTTGGTCTATTTTAGAAGAGTTTGCTTCAAGTTTACTACAACCGGATATTAGCAAATTCCCATCTGCCGCATAACCGCGGGCACGGCTCTCGAAAGTTTATACCCTGCAGGGGTGTCCCAACTTAGCCCATGATAACATCTCGCGATCAACGAAGGATATTCTTCTCCCGGAAGACCCGATCAGTCTCGGAATCCGGCTACAAGACATTTCGACAGAGAATAAAACAAGACCAGCAAAGCCGCCGGATGTGCCGACAAATCCTGATAGGAGCTGCACATATCTCGGTCTCGGGGCACACCGGATGAGCAAGACGTTAGGTTGGCATAGACCCCGATTGCTCGGGGCGCCGGACATCGCTGGTTTGGGCCAAAGACTTGGAGAAGCACTGGTCCGGGGGTAAAATAAAGATGACCCTTGAGAGCGCGACTCCCAAGGGAAAAAGGGCTAGGTGAGGCAAATGTAAAACCAAGGTTGGGCCTTGCTGGAAAAGTCTTATTCAAAGCGAACTGTCAAGGGGTCCCATAAATCACCCGACGCGTTAGGGACGCAAAATCCGGGAACATAATACCGATATGATGGAAACTAGGGCGGCAAGAGTGGAACAAAACACCGGCATAAGGCCAATTCTTCCACCCTTTACCAAGTATATAGATGCATTAATTAAATAAGATATATTGTGATATCCCAACAAGTAAACATGTCCCAACAAGGAACAACACCTCCATGTTCCAACAAGGAACAAACTTCATCTTCACCGCAACTAACAACGCTATAAGAGGGCTGAGCAAAGCGGTAACATAGCCAAACAACGGTTTGCATAGGAAAGGTGTCAAAGGTTAGAGGTTCATGGCAATTTGGGATGGCTTGATAAACAGGTGATAGGTAGCGCAGCATAGCGATAGAACGAAGCAACTAGCATAGCAATGATAGTAGTGAGATCCAGGGTAGCGGTCATCTTGCCTGAAATCCCGCAAGGAAGAAGAACAAGTCCATGAAGAAGATGAACGGATGAAGCCGAACCAAGCGTAGACGAACGAATCCTCACGATCGCAACGAAACAGGAACTAACAAGAAGAAACACACAACATGGTGAACACACCACACATGAACAAGGCACGATGCACAACAAGCATGATGCATGACAAATCTACATGCAGCTACTCATGGCAAGAGATGATGCAAACAAGAGCAACACATCAAGGCAAGTTTAAATGAGGCCGGGAACAACATATAACAATTCCGGTAAGTCCTCATATGCAAATTTCGAAATTGGTCCAGATCTGAATAAACCTTATGTTCAATTTGTTAAACAGCAATTTAAGATGCACCACGATGATCTACACGAAATTCTAGTCAAGTTACATATAAAGTTCATTTAATTCGGAGCTACGTCCTAGAAGATATGAGCAAAACAAGTTAAGCATGGCATTGATGCAAAATGCATACAAACATCAAGCAAACACCTCAAAACAAGGATGCAACATGATAATATGAAACTACATGCAAAATCAAGCAAGTTTCATATAGAGCACACTCAAAACGGAGCAACGGTTCAACACATACACTCTATACAAGTTATAACAACAATCTGTCCAAAACAGCAACTAGGCATATTGCAAGCATCAAAACAACATGCTACAGCATCTTAACATGAGAACAAAAGGCATGGGCATGATGTACAGGTAAAGCATGACAAAACATGAACACTGAGCTATCTCCAGAAATCACTAGAACATGCTCAAACACACATCGCAAGATTGCAAATAATAACAGTTTCAGACTTATCAGGAAATAACATCAGGTTGCAATGTTTTGAGCTGTCAAACATGTTACAGGAACTTATCATGGCAAACAAAGGCATGGCATGAATCTAGTAAATGCATAAAACAAAAGTCCTTTACTGACCATAAGCCAAAAGGGATCAGAAAATACAGTTGCAAGCATGTGAATATAGCAAAAACATAAACAGATTCAGACTTGGTGCAAAACTGGAGCATGGCATAAACAGATAACAAGTAGGCATGTTGGTGAGCTTGAATCACTCACCACAGAGCAATACATGATAAACTAAGTATACATCCATCAAGAAGACATGGCATAGAAGCTATACATGGCAAGAACAACATCATAGCATACACGGATCAACTACAACAACCTTGGCAAAATTGAATAACATGTAAACAACCTGTCAGGAAACATTTTATAGCAAAAGAGAGCTCGATTGACTCAAGCTATGGCACTCCATAATTGCAAACAAGGCCATGGATGGATAGGGAATAACCATATGTTCAAAACATCCTTACTGAAGTATCTCAAAATAAGCATGGATCTCTCTGTAGCATCAAGTTTACATGGCATAAAAATATCAGTAGAGCAGGGCTGAAATCAGCAACATCATGAAGCCTAGTTTGCATGCTTGTGCTAGTCACCACAGAGATCACAAAAATACATGGCATACACCCCTGTAAAGATGGCATGGCATATTACAAAACACATGTAGGACTCAAGTTCATAGGATGCACCCATCAATCATGGCAAAAATGACAAAAGTGCATGTTCTGATAAGAATCTGAAACTAACATCACATAGCACTCTTCCAACAGCATTTCGGGCATCAAGATGAGCTCAAAAGAAAATGATGCAATGAGTTGAAATGATGTACTCATCGAGGCGAACAATTTGACATATTATACGCACGAAACGGAGCAATATGCAGAGAGTTATGATGCGATGAAGATGGCAAGAAAATGACAAAATATCGGGGACTTGGCAGAAAACGGAGGGGGGGGGGGAAGTCAACCTCGCCGAAATCTCGCCGGAGACGAGGAGAAGGACGGCCAACGGGCTCGGGGCGGCCGGAGATGCTCAGGGGGCCGGATCCGGGCGGCGCCGGCCCGGATCTGGTGGCACGCGGCGGCGACGATGGGGCGGCGCGAGGGAGCTTTGGCGCCAGGCGGGCGGCGATCATGGCCGGCGCGGTGCTCCGGCGAGCCGAGCAGCGCGGGGCGCGGTGGAGGGGAGGAAGGCGCGGCGGCGGAGGGGAGGAAGGGCGCGGGCGGCGGAGGCTCGCGGCCCGGCCGGCGAGGCGCCCAAAGACGGGCGGAGGCCCTCGGGCGCGGGCGGCGACTGGCCCGGAGGGCCTCGCTGGCTCGCGGGCAGGGCGGCGGGCGGAGACGGCGGCGCCCACGTGGCACGCTCCGATTCGCCGCGGGGGCGGGGGCGGACATGTCCGCTGTCCGGAGTTTTGTTCGGCGGCGGCGGGTGGAGTTTGATCTAGGGTTTCGGGGGGATTTGACCGCGAATTTTGGAGGGGGAGGTGTATAAATAGGCATAGGGAGCTAGGAGAGTCCAAATGAGGTGCGGTTTTCGGCCACGCGATCGTGATCGAACGACCGAGAGCATGGAGGGGAGTTAGATGGGTTTTGGGCCACTTTGGAAGGGGTGTTGGCCTACAACTCAAAGAGGGCTTTGCGGTTACCCGGTTAACCGTTGGAGTATCAAACGACCTCCAAATGGCACGAAACTTCACATGTGGTCTACCGGTGCTATATCAAGGCCGCTTGACAAACCTCGGTCCATTCCGAGAACGTTTAACACCCGCACACGAAAAGAGGCAAAAGGGGGCGCCGGGAGACATAGGAGTGCCGGATTGCAAAACCGACAACGGGGAAAATGCTCGGATGCATGAGACGAACACGTATGCAAAATGAAATGCACCTGATGACATGGTATGAAATGCATATGATGACATGGCAAAGTGCAACACGCAAGCACATGACATGGCAAAGACGGCGAATAACTGACGGACACCTGGCGCATCGAATCCGGGGCGTTACAACACTCCTCCACTAACAAGAGATCTCGTCCCGAGATCTTAGGACCGAGACGGAAAGGAAAAGGAAAGAGGTGAAACAAGAACTGAAGAGCAGAAGCAAAGAATCGAGAGCACTCGAGAAGAAGAGAAACAACGAGAATGACAAGAATCGAAGGCTCACGGAACCAAGATAGACTCTGAAAGCACTCGTTCTAACCGGAGTGGTTAGAATGAGAAAAGAAACGGATAAGACTGAAAGGATTTAGGCAGCACTCCGGCTGAAACATGGAAGGAATAGAATCTGAACTTGAGAAGATGGAATGGCACTTGACGAGATGAACAACGCAAAGCCTCCGGAAAGAATTGAAAGGGGATTGAATGAAAAGAATTTAGAATGATTGAATGGAGTTGTTGAGAAAATCAACAATGAAAGAAAAAGCTTGTTGTGGGCTTATAGGTAACATCTCAAAATCATAAGATGATAACCGGCCACAAACGGAAATAATTGGATAGCTGAGAAGAACAAAGAAATGCAAAACTCCACTTTAGAAGAATACGGAGAATCAATTGCACTTCGAGATGCAAGAACAAAAGATACTAGCACTCCTTGAACAAGAATCTTGATGAACTCTTGAAGAATGAATTGAATCATGAAGAACCACCATGAAGAACTCTGGTAACAAAAAGATGACGGGATAAAATGAAAGATGAAAGAATAGATGAGCGTTGCGATGATTTAGATGGAGGTTCTGACGAGACGTCCGAAGAAAAATTGAACTCCGGAAAAGAAAAGATGAAAAACACTTGAAACTAGAATTTATTCATTAAGAACAAACTCCGAAGAAAAGGATTAATCACTTTGATGAAATAATAATAAGATTTATTGTATGCTTATCCTTCATCAAATTAAATTGATGACAAGCAATGGATTTTTGCATATTACTTATTCTTCTCGAAAAGAGATTGAGAAGTGACATAACGCAAACTTGAGAAGGACTTCATGAACCACCGGTAGGATTGGAAAGAACGAATGGATTAAAATGATAATCAAGGAAAAAGAATCTTGAACGAGCCACCATAAGAATTTGGAAATGACTGATGAAAGAGAATGAATCACCGGGAAGAATTAGAAGAACAAATATGCTAGAGGGGATTTAGAAGCAAAAGAGCAAAGAGATCATGAGCTGATTAAGGAACACTTGAACGAGGCACCGGGATAAATAGAGAACGATAACTGGAATGATGGCCTCTGGTGAAAAGAAATGGAAAAACAACTCCTGACATACTCCGGATAGGTGAGAAAAAGGGACCTCCGACAGACGGAATAATTCGAGAGGGTAACAAGAAGCTAGAGCCACGAATCTTCGAGAGAACGGGCAAGATTTAGAGAAACTCTCCTTCGGTCTTCAAAGGACGACGATAAACACCACCAAAATAACTGAGGTACTCCGGTAGAATGAAAAGCGAAGAGGTTGAGCCAATTATGAAATGGTTTGAAATCGATCTTGGAAAAGGCATGTGACTGATGAAATTCATACTTACGTCACAATTGAAAATAATTAGGAATAACTCCGGAATAATTAGAAGAGTCAGGTAAGATCCTGGGAAAAGATCTGTGGGTTAGGGCCCACTCAAGAGAAAAACACCGTTGGAAAGGGATGTTGAACAGATAGATTATGCACCGGAACAAATGAAATATTTGACTGAGGTGACAACCTCGAATTAATTGGAACACTGACGAATCCTCTGGGATGTCTTCTGAACTCCGGAATGATAAACTGGCGAGAGGCGAATGAGCAAAGGGAAATATTTGAGCTGAGGGAAAGAATACGATCGTCAACGAAAAACTTGAATTGAACCCACCGGAGAAGAAAAGAGATGATGAATGTCAAACGAGACGAGAATTCGCCGGTTGAAACAATTGAGGGAAGACTCCACACGAACGAAATTGATGCTCGAAAGAGATTCAAGCTCCGGGAAGAAAAAGGGTGGGAGGGCGGGAAAACAAAGGCAACTTGGAAGGGGAAACCGACGCATATCTTGAAGAGAAAACACCGGTTGAAATCATTGAGGAGAGAAAGCAAAGACTTCGCACGAGTAGGATGGATACTCGATTACGGACTCCGGCTCCGAGAAGAAAAAGGGGTGGGCGGGTGGGAAAACAAAACAACTAAGGATTGAACTTGCAAAGATGAAGATGGTCGAGTCAACTTGACGAGAAATGCACCGGATAAAAGAGCAGAGGAACAACTACCGGAAAACCAACTGCGTGAACCTAAAGAAAAATTTGAAGGGGAAGAGGAGTAGTTCAAAACACCTACGTCAGGATTCCTTACCAGAGCGACGAAGGGGCTGAGGAGTAAAAAGAATTCCTACTCTCCGATATAACTAGACTCTGAAAAACAATTTTCTTCTAGACTCAACAACGGCCAAACCACACGATCAATCAAGGGGGCTCCTAGCGTCGGTCGAGGCTCTGATACCAACTTGTCACGCCCAAGATGCGACCCTATCCTAAAGGAACTTGAAGGTCCCACCAAGGATAGAAGCGCATCTTGAAGACGCTTTTGCTAGGTGGATATCATTACATCAACATTACATAATAGATGGGGATGCATACATAAGGCACAAATGCCACAAGAATACATCAACATCATATACAAGATCAACATCCGACTACGGATGAAACATAAACAGAAGCTCAAACGACATCCACCCTGCTAGCCCAGGCTGCCGACCTGGAACCTATCCCCGATCAAGAAGAAGCGTAAGAAGAACTCCAATACAAGCAAACATCGCTCTCGGCCATGATCATCGCACAACCTGTACCGCAATCGGTGGTGTAGTAATCAGTGAGCCACGAGGACTCAAAGAATCCCATTACCATGGGTATCAAGACTAGCAAAGCTTAATGGGAAAGGAAGGGGTAAAGTGGGGAAGTTGCAGCAGCGCTAAGCATATATGGTGGCTAACATACGCAAAAGAGAGCGAGAAGAGAAACAAAGGAACGGTCGTCAACTAGTAATGATCAAGAAGTGATCCTGAACTCCTACTTACGCCGACATAACCCGAAACCGTGTTCTCCTCTCGATCAACCCCAAAAGAGACACTCACGTTACGCACACGGTTGGTGTATTTTAGAAGAGTTTGCTTCAAGTTTACTACAACCGGATATTAACAAATTCCCATCTGCCACATAACCGCGGGCACGGCTCTCGAAAGTTTATACCTGCAGGGTGTCCCAACTTAGCCCATGATTAGCTCTCGCGATCAACGAAGGATATTCCTTCTCCCGGAAGACCCTCGCCTCTCGGAATCCGGCTACAAGACATTTCGATAGCAATAAAACAAGACCAGCAAAGCCGCCGGATGTGCCGACAAATCCTGATAGGAGTTGCACATATCTCGGTCTCGTGGCACACCGGATGAGCAAGACGTCGGGTTGGCATAGACCCTGATTGCTCGAGGGCGCCGGACATCGCTGGTTTGAGCCAAGACTTGGAGAAGCACCGTCCGGGGGTAAAATAAAGATGACCCTTGAGAGCGCGACTCCCAAGGGAAAAAGGGCTAGGTGAGGCAAATGTAAAACCAAGGTTGGGCCTTGCTGGAAAAGTCTTATTCAAAGCGAACTGTCAAGGGGGTCCCATAAATCACCCGACCGCGTTAGGGACGCAAAAATCCGGGAACATAATACCGATATGATGGAAACTAGGGCGGCAAGAGTGGAACAAAACACCAGGCATAAGGCCGACCCTTCCACCCTTTACCAAGTATATAGATGCATTAATTAAATAAGATATATTGTGATATCCCAACAAGTAAACATGTCCCAGCAAGGAACAACACCTCCATGTTCCAACAAGGAACAAACTTCATCTTCACCTGCAACTAACAACGCTATAAGAGGGGCTGAGCAAAGCGGTAACATAGCCAAACAACGGTTTGCATAGGAAAGGTGTCAAAGGTTAGAGGTTCATGGCAATTTGGGATGGCTTGATAAACAGGTGATAGGTAGCGCAGCATAGCGATAGAACGAAGCAACTAGCATAGCAATGATAGTAGTGAGATCCAGGGTAGCGGTCATCTTGCCTGAAATCCCGCAAGGAAGAAGAACAAGTCCATGAAGAAGATGAACGGATGAAGCCGAACCAAGCGTAGACGAACGAATCCTCACGATCGCAACGAAACAGGAACTAACAAGAAGAAACACACAACATGGTAAACACACCACACATGAACAAGGCACGATGCACAACAAGCATGATGCATGACAAAGCTACATGCAGCTACTCATGGCAAGAGATGATGCAAACAAGAGCAACACATCAAGGCAAGTTTAAATGAGGCCGGGAACAACATATAACAATTCCGGTAAGTCCTCAGATGCAAATTTCGAAATTGGTCCAGATCTGAATAAACATTATGTTCAAGTTGTTAAAAAGCAAGTTAAGATGCACCACGATGATCTACACGAAATTCTAGTCAAGTTACATATAAAGTTCATTTAATTTGGAGCTACGGCCTAGAAGATATGAGCAAAACAAGTTAAGCATGACATTGATGCAAAATGCATACAAACATCAAGCAAACACCTCAAAACAAGATGCAACATGATAATATGAAACTACATGCAAAATCAAGCAAGTTTCATATAGAGCACACTCAAAACGGAGCAACGGTTCAACACATACACTCTATACAAGTTATAACAACAATATGTCCAAAACAGCAACTAGGCATATTGCAAGCATCAAAACAACATGCTACAGTATCTTAACATGAGAACAAAAGGCATGGGCATGATGTACAGGTAAAGCATGATAAAACATGAACACTGAGCTATCTCCAGAAATCACTAGAACATGCTCAAACACTCATGGCAAGATTGCAAATAATAACAGTTTCAGACTTATCAGGAAATAACATCAGGTTGCAATGTTTAGAGCTGTCAAACAACAAGTTACAGGAACTTATCATGGCAAACAAAGGCATGGCATGAATCTACTAAATGCGTAGAACAAAAGTACTTTACTGACCATAAGCCAAAAGGGATCAGAAAATACAGTTGCAAGCATGTGAATATAGCAAAAACATAAACAGATAACAAGTAGGCATGTTGGTGAGCTTGAATCACTCACCACAGAGCAATACATGATAAACTAAGTATACATCCATCAAGAAGACATGGCATAGAAGCTATACATGGCAAGAACAACATCATAGCATACACGGATCAACTACAACAACCTTGGCAAAATTGAATAACATGTAAACAACCTGCAAGGAAACATTTTATAGCAAAAGTACAGCTCGATTGACTCAAGCTATGGCACTCCATAATTGCAAACAAGGGCATGGATGGATATAGAATAACCATATGTTCAAAACATCCTTACTGAAGTATCTCAAAATAAGCATGGATCTCTCAGAGCATCAAGTTTACATGGCATAAAAATATCGCAGTAATAGGCTGAAATCAGCAACATCATGAAGCCTAGTTTGCATGCTTGTGCTAGTCACCACAGAGATCACAAAAATACATGGCATACACCCCTGTAAATATGGCATGGCATATTACAAAACACATGTAGAACTCAAGTTCATAGGGTGCACCCATCAATCATGGCAAAAATGACAAAAGTGCATGTTCTGATAAGAATCTGAAACTAACATCACATAGCACTCTTCCAACAGCATTTCGGGCATCAAGATGAGCTCAAAAGAAAATGATGCAATGAGTTGAAATGATGTACTCATCGAGGCGAACAATTTGACATATTATACGCACGAAACGGAGCAATATGCAGAGAGTTATGATGCGATGAAGATGGCAAGAAAATGACAAATTATCGGGGACTTAGCAGAAAACGGAGGGGGGGGAAGTCAACCTCGCCGGAATCTCGCCGGAGACGAGGAGAAGGACGGCCAACGTGGCTCGGGGCGGCCGGAGATGCTCAGGGGGTCCGGATCCGGCGGCGCTGCCCGGATCTGTGAGTGGGCGGGCGGCAACGAGGGGCGGGAGGGAGCTTCGGGCAAGGCGCGGCGGGCGATCATGGGCGGCATGCTCCGGCGAGCCAGGCAGCAAGGGGCGCGGGCGGAGGGGAGGAAGGGCGCGCGCCGGAGGGGAGGAAGGCGCGGCGGCGGAGGGGAGGAAGGCGCGCGGCGGAGGGTAGGAAGGGCGCGGCGGAGGGAGGAAGGGCGCGGCGGCGAGGCTCGGCGTGGCCGGCGGGCGAGGCGCTGGGCGCGAAGGGCGACTGGCCCGGAGGGCCTCGCTGGCTCGCGGGCGGCAGCAGGGAGACGGCGGCGCCACGTGGCACGCCCGATTCGCCATGGGCGGGGCGGACATGTCCTCTGTCCGGAGTTTTGTCCGCCGGTGGCGGGTGGAGTTTGATCTAGGGTTTCGGGGGGATTTGACCGCGAATTTTGGAGGGGGAGGTGTATATATAGGCATGGGGAGCTAGGAGAGTCCAAATGAGGTGCAGTTTTCGGCCACGCGATCGTGATCGAACGACCGAGAGCATGGAGGGGAGTTAGATGGGTTTTGGGCCACTTTGGAAGGGGTGTTGGGCTGCAACTCAAAGAGGGCTTTGCGGTTACCCGGTTAACCGTTGGAGTATCAAACGACCTCCAAATGGCACGAAACTTCACAGGCGGTCTATCGGTGTTATACCAAGGCCGCTTGACAAACCTCGGTCCATTACGAGAACGTTTAACACCCGCACACGAAAAGAGGCAAAAGGGGGCGCCGGGAAACATAGGAGTGCCGGATTGCAAAACGGACAACGGGGAAAATGCTCGGATGCATGAGACGAACACGTATGCAAAATGAAATGCACCTGATGACATGTATGAAATGCATATGATGACATGGCAAAGTGCAACACGCAAGCACATGACATGGCAAAGACGGCGAATAACTGACGGACACCTGGCGCATCGAATCCGGGGCGTTACACATATCCAGCTTTATAGCGCAAAGGCCTGTCAGACATCTCATATTTTCTTGATTTTATGCAATAATTAAGGCTCATTAGATGTGCCCTAGTTAAACTCAAACATTAGTCTGTCATGCGGTGAGACCGTGGGGAACGCGCAAGTGGAGGCCTGGGATACCTTCCGGGTCAGTCTATCTGGTGGGGACTGCAGCCCGCCACCAACTCCAAGGGCAGGCACGCCTGTGCAGGGGGCGGTACTAGCCCCAGTTGTGGATGAGGCCGACCGGGCACCAGATCCCAGGCCATGCACGCCTTTGCATGGGGTGCTGGTTGCCCCACAGGGCATCGATGGGGCGGACCGAGCGAGGGATCCAAGGCCATGCACGTCTACACCCATGCAGGCTGGGGACGCGGGCGAGTTTCATGTGGAAGTGGGAGTTTTTTGTGCCGATTTGCGCAGGCCGCTTTCCCCGGTCCTGCCGAGACCCGATGCTCGTGCTGTTGCTAACCCGAGCAGGCAGGCAAGAAAGAAACCAAGGATGGAATCCACGCCAAGGCGTAGCGCAAGGATGACCAAGCATGCTGCATCCAAGCAACAACAAGTGCTTATTAGAAAGTTGTGTTTAGCACATGAGGGCGAGGCAATCTCGGATGATGCGCTACGGTTGTACGTGAACTTGTTCTCCCGCCCCCTCTCGGATGCGCACATCGCAGCGGTACTGGCCCTGTTCGGTTGGAGTCGCCTCCGGTGCCACTGGTGGACGGACCGTGTGTGGTCTACCTGCTTGGACAGCTTGGTGGTTATGTGGACCGTCTCAATGAGTATGCAACCGTTGAAAGTGCTAGTGTGGAACGTCCGTGGTCTCAATGCTCGAGCGAGGAGGAATGCACTTTTACAGGTCATGGTGGCAGCCAATCCGGCCATCATCTGTCTCCAAGAAACTAAGCTACAAGATGTATCGGTGAACATCGTTCGGCAATGCCTCGGAAATAAATATGAAAGTTTTTTCTACTTGCCGGCCGCGGGTACTCGTGGTGGGATTTTGGTAGCTTGGGATGAGTCTATTACCCACCTATCTAGCCCACATTACACTAATCACACGCTGACAGCACTTGTTAAGTGCCCAGAAGATGAGCATGCATGGTGGCTTACATGTGTTTACGGCCCACAAGATGAAGCAGGCAAGATAGAGTACATGCAGGACTTGGTGGATATCCGGGACCTGCACGCAGGGCCTTGGTTGGTTACTGGTGACTTCAACCTCTTGGCTCGGCAGGAGGACAAGAGCAATGCGTTGATTAACCGGAGGATGTTGGGGAGATTTAGAGCTAAGTTAAATGTATTGGAGCTCAAGGAGCTATATCTCAATGGGAGGCGTTATACATGGTCCAACGAGAGGCAACATGCTACATTGGAAAGAATCGATCATGTTTTTGTCTCAAACGAGTGGGATGAAGCATTCCCATCCTGTCTTCTCTCCGCTCTTGGGACAGCAATTTCTGACCACTGCCCGCTCATTTTGGACATGAACACTAAGATTAGCATGTGGAAAAGATTCAAGTTTGAAGGCTTTTGGACCAAAGCGGAGGGATTCATGGACACGGTGCAGTTGGCTTGGGAATCGACACCGGATGCGTCGAATGATTACCTCACACTTCATGACAAGTTGTGGGCCACGGAGGTTAGTCTTCAGAGGTGGAGTGCTCGCTGGATTGGGAATGTCAAACTCCAAATTGCAATTGCCATGGAAGTAATAAAACAGTTGGATGTTGCTATGGACACTAGAGCACTATTGGATGAGGAGAGGGATTTGAGGAGTCGTTTGAAGAAAAAGCTACTTGGGTTGTGTTCTCTCGAGAGAACCATCGCGAGGCAACGGTATCGAATGCTGTAGCTGCGGGAGGGAGATGGAAGCACAAGGTTGTTTCATCAGCAAGCAAGCCATCGGCAAAGAAAGAATCTACCCCAATCGGTGAAGTATAACGGTACCATTTACACCGGGTAGGAGGAGGTGGCGTCAGCGGTGGATGCCTACTATGGCGCGGCTTTTGGCACTACGGAATCAAGGAACTACACCCTTAACCTCCATGATCTGGACTTGTGGCATCTAGATCTATCGCAGCTGGAAGAGCCATTTTCTTCGGAGGAGGTGGAAAAGTAATCAAGGATATGCCCCCGGACAAAGCACCGGGGCCGGATGGGTTCACGAGCCGGTTCTATGCAACTTGCTGGAACATCATTAAGGGAGACTTTATGAAGGCCATGAACTGCTTTTACAATGGGGATGTCCGAGGTTTGGCTGCGATCAACAAATCCATTGTCACTCTTTTGCCCAAGAAGGACGGTGCCTTAGAGGTGGCTGACTTTAGGCCGATTAACCTCATCCATGGGGTAATAAAGATCTTTGAGAAGGTGCTCGCTTGTAGGTTGGTGACACAACTTCCGAAACTTGAGAAGTGTAGATCTCTGCACGATAACTTCATGTTGGTCCAAAGCACGGCTCGAAGACTAAATGCCCTATGAATGCCTGCGGCGCTACTCAAGCTTGATCTCTCGAAGGCATTCGACTCTGTACAATGGCCCTTCTTGATTGAGGTGATGCAAAAACTTGGCTTCGGCCCAAGGTGGAGATCATGGATATGTGGAATACTTGCAACATCCACCACCAAGATTATGGTGAATGGGGACCCGGGGACACCATATACAACTGCAAGGGGTTGAGGCAAGGTGACCCGATTTCGCCAATGCTCTTTATTCTTACAATGGAGCCCCTGCAAAGGCTGTTTGATCAGGCCACGAGTAGAGGTATTCTGGAACCCTTGGCCCGGAGAGGATTGAGGCAACGTTTGTCAATCTTTGCGGATGATGTGGTGGTGTTCATCAAACCTACACCGGTGGAGCTTGAGGTTAGCAAGCGTATTTTCGCCATGTTTGGAGAGGCGTCAGGATTGCGGATAAATATGAGAAAATCAGCTGCCCTCCCAATAAGTTGCAATGATCTGGAAATCAATATGGCAAGTCAGGAGTTAGGTTGTTCACGAGGGTCCTTCCCAATCAAGTACTTGGGATTACCTCTGGCTTTGAGAAAGCAAACACTGGCGCAGTTGCAGTACTTGGTTGATCAGATGGCAAATTGCCTACCTAAGTGGAAGGCGGCCCTTATGCCGAAGAGTGAACGGCTTACTTTGGTACAGTCTGTGCTATGCGTCATGCCCATCCATGCAATGATGGCCTTGGACCTCCCAATGAAGACTATTGCAGCAATGAATAAGGTGTCCAGAGGTTTCCTCTGGTGTAGGAGGGCCACTACGAACGGTGGTAACTGCGCAGTCGCTTGTGATTCGGTATGTACACCAAAATGGGCCGGTGGATTGGGGCTGCCAAACCTCAGATGGCTCAATGTGGCCATGCAGGCTAGATGGCTTTGGCTTCAAAGGGTGGACTCGAGCAGAACATGGAGCGAGTTCAAGATTAGGGTTCCACTGGAAGCGAAACTATTGTTCCATGCAGCGACTACGAGCGAGGCGCATTGTGGGCTTACCACGCTCTTCCGGGAGGACCGTTGGATAGATGGCATGAGGGTGCAAGACCTTGCGCCGAATCTTTATGGCATGGTACCGCCGCGCGCCAAATCAACGAGGCTTGTTGCCCCGGTAATTGAGGATGGATCCTAGGCTTTGGATGTTGGCCCGGATATGGGGGAGGAAGCACTGGCGGAATTCCTCTCGTTATGGCTAAGAGTAAGCACGTGGGAGCCGGAGGTGGATGTGGATGTGCCGGATAAGATCTCTTGGGCCTGGGAGACAAATGGAAAAATACTCGGTGAGGTCAGCGTACGCGGCAAAGTTTTGGCGCCGTACGGTGGAGCCAATGGCGGAGCTAACTTGGACATCCAAGGCACCATCCACTTGCAAGTTCTTCACATGGCTTGCTCTACGGGACCGGTGCTGGACCTCGGATAGACTTGCGAGGAGAGGGCTACCGCATCAGGATGCATGCCCCCTATGCAACCAGGAGGAGGAAACAATTAACCACGTGCTACTTACTTGCGTGTTTGCTAGATCAACATGGGCGGTGGTATGTGCGGCTCTGGGAAAGCCGGAGTGGACACCGACGGCACAAGACTCCTCGCACACATGGATTCGGGATAAGCAAGGGCCCAATAACCTACGGCGAAAGGATCTACATACCATCTTTATTCTTACACTTTGGGAGCTGTGGAAACATCAAAACACTATTGTGTTCGACGGAGCATCACCGTCGATGGAGGTGCTTCTAGGTAGAGTATTGATCAAAGGCATGACTTGGTCGGTAGATGGGAAGTTTAAAGCGAATGTAGACCCCTTCTTCCATAGTTTACATAGGTGGACGAGTAGTGAGGAGTAAGGGGGTGTTTGTTTTCATGGACTTTTTTGTGTAGGGACTAGAAAAAGCCCCTTTTAGAGACTTTTTTACCAAACGGGAGGGACTTTTTAGGGACTAAACTAGGCATTTGGGACTAAATGAAGAAGACTCTTTTTTTTCGAGAGTACGCCAATGGCGTACCATATTTTTATAGAAGAGAGCAAATATAATTACAAGAGGCTAGGCATAGATGTGAACATCATGCTAGCATAACCCACTCAACACCTACAGGAAAAAAAGATCTAACTTCTCATAAAACGGTGTATTCTTCCGACTCCGGCCTCGTCCCATTCTCTAAGCTCGTCGAAGATTTGATGCACCAATTGTCCCGGCCTCCTTTGTTGCTCCAGTCGCCCAAGACTCTGGCATTTCTTTGTTTCCATAGTGACCAGGCGACGAATATGACAATAGTGTCAAAACCTCTTCTATCCCTTGTCACAATTTCACTCCTCACTTGAAGCCACCATGTCTCAAGTGAATCACCAGGTTGCGGTTGCCTCACAGTGGCTCTGATTTATGTGAAGCATAGATGCCACACCTCCCGAGCGTAGGGGTAATGAAGAAGTATGTGATCGACCGTGTCTTCTTCTTGTAAGCATGTGTAGCAAGCAGCCGTACTATCCTGCAGGCCGTGCCTAGCTCGCCGGTCCGAGGTCCAAAGTCTATATTGCACCGCTAGCCATGCAAAGATTTTGCATTTGAGGATCGCCCCACTCCTCCAAATGCACTCATACGTTGGAGAGGTCGCAAGCCCAAGATGCAGAGCCCAATACACGGACCGAGCTGTGTACTGCCCCGAAGCGTCACAAGGCCATGTAAACGTGTCCTGCGCTTGTGGGTCATGATAAGCATCCATAGTAGCCACTCTGAGGTGCATGAGCTGTATAAGGGCCATGAAAGGTGGCTCTCCATTGATATCCATCTCCCACGTGCTATCCACCATGGCCTGACCGACAATCCGCTTGTTTTGCACTCTGGTGGGAACCAAAGGCAAGATGGCCGGTGCAATGTCTTCAACCGCCAAGCCGTTCATCCATCGATCCTTCCAAAAGAGCACTCTGTTGCCGGCACCCACCGTGATTTGCACTAGTTGGTTGTAGAGCCGCCTCGCTTCTTCATCGACTAAGAACGGTATGCCTTGCCAGGGTCTATCCAAGTCCGTTCGCCTCAACCATTCCCATCTCACCCGGAGTGCCAAAGCTTGCAGCTTCAGATTCTTAACTCCGAGGCCTCCAAACCTTGTTGGGTGACATATGGTGTTCCACGCCACAAGGCATTGCCCGCCGTTCACCCTGTCCTTCCCAACCCAAAAGAACGACCGCATCCAGGCGTTAATCTCATCAAACACCCAATCAGGAGCGTTAAGCACCATAAGTTGATGAATGGGCCTCGCCGCCACCACTGATTTGATGAGAACAAGACGCCCTGGCCGTTGAATAAGACCTTGTTGCCAAGATGGGAGGAAACTCCTCACTTGATCGACGAGAGGCTGCCAATCCGCTCTGGACAGTTGATGGATCGCCAGGGGAATGCCCAAATACTTGCAAGGGAACTGCCCAAAGTCACATTGCAGATGCGCGGCAACTCTGCGCTGGTCGTCCTCCGTGCCCCGAATCAAGATCGCCTTAGATTTCCTATAGTTCACCTCCAAGCCTGATGCATGTCCAAAGCTTGCTAGCGCTTGCTTGACAAAAATCAAGTCCATCTCCGTTGGCTTGATGAACAACGCAACGTCATCCGCGTAGATTGATAACCTTTGAGTCGGGGAGATCCCAGTGAGGTTGTTGATCACACCTTCCTCAGCGCCTTTCCTGAACATCACCGTTAGGGCTTCCATCGCGATGACAAACAGTAGTGGTGAAACTGGGTCCCCTTGGCGAAGGCCGCAAGCGTGAACAAAGCTGGGTGGCCATTCTGCTTCAGACAGCTAGCACTAAGGTGGTGGTGAACGGATGTCCAATGAAGAAGACTCTCAAGGAGAGTCTTTTTGGGACTTTTTGGGAATTTTCCAACAATGCCCCTCCATGCACCCATTGGCCCGCCACCTCATGGTGTTGTTTGATTGTTATTTTTCTATATACTATGGGCAACATGGTCATTTAATAACCTCTAGGAAGGGACTAGTGACTTT
Source organism: Aegilops longissima (assembly GCA_021605205.1). Classification (NCBI taxonomy): domain Eukaryota; kingdom Viridiplantae; phylum Streptophyta; class Magnoliopsida; order Poales; family Poaceae; genus Aegilops; species Aegilops longissima. The sequence continues at coordinate 319,204,997 of CM038676.1, forward strand.
TTAGTCTCTGGAAACAAACAGGGAGGGACTTTTTAGGGACTAGGTACTTTTTAGTTGGAACTAGAAAAAGTCCTAAGACAAGAGAACCAAACACCATCTAAGGCTGGTCATGGTGGGAGTAACATAAGTAGTAACATAGATGTCACATAAGCAAAAATGATGATGTGTCAAGTAGTTAATGAGGAGAGAGACAAATAGAGTAATATAATATGTTACCATCACCTAGCGGTTCCCAATGCTAAATGAGTCTATGAAGTAATAAATGAAGTGATGCATGACACTACATATATGTTACTACCCACTATAGAGGTAGTAACATAGACTAGTAACATATGCATGTTACTAGTCTAAGTTACTCTCCACTATGACCAGCCTAAGTGTAACGAACTTGTGTAAAACTTGATGAAGGCATTCTTTTGCCTTTCTTCTTTAATATATAATATACACATTCGTGCATATCCGAGAAAAAGAAAGTCTATCCGAAAGCATTCCGAGTGGGTCGATTCTTAATCGAGTTCATATCTGACGCACCACCTTTTGCCCACTAAGAAGCCGAATCAAACTAACTATGAAACCGTATCAAACGATTACTGTGCCTCAATAAAACAGCGGGAAACCCGGAGAAGCAGAGAGGAAAGCGGCTTTGCGATGGCCGCCGGCTGGTCCTCCCTCCCCGCCGATCTTCTCAATGAGATCTCAGGTCGCCTGATCGCCGACGCCGACCAGCTCCACGCCCACCAGGTATGCGCCCACTGGCGAGCCTCGATTTCTCCTCCGTCTGCCTACCGCCCATGGGTCGTCGCCGCCCGACAGGCCCCCGACGGACGGACCCCAGTCGGCGAGTACTCCCTCCAGCTCCCTAGCGGCGTCCCGGGCGTCGACTTCAAGGCGGCGCCACCCGGCCTTCCGTACTGCTGCGGCACGCCCCGCGGCTGGCTCGCCCTTGCGGACGACGTCCGGTCCCCCACGCGGCTCGTGCTGTGGGAGCCCCACTCCGGCACCGAGATCCCGCTTCCATGCTCCGGCGACCCGCTCGAGTCGTCGCACTGGATGGCCGTCGCGACCCAGCTCAGACGGCCCGCGGCGCACATCCTCTTCTTCTGGCGGCCCGGGGACGCCGCCTGGAGCGGCCCGGCCGCGGTTCCTTGCGCGAAACTCCACAGCGTCGAATTCCATGAGGGGAACATATACTGCATAGACCGCATGTCTAACGTGTCCATCTACGATCTCAAGCTCGGCACAGCGTCTCCTCCCGTGCTCCTCCGGTGCTTCGGCATGTGCCCTAGCCAGGCGTCGGAGTCGTTGGAGACCCGCAAGTATTGGAAGGACTGCGTGCGTGCGGTGCACGTCGTGGCCTGCCGAGGCGAGCTCCTACTCGTACTGCTGTTCCACGGTCGCCGCCCGTCGCTCATGGAAGTCTACAGGCCGGCGTGGACGCCCGATGAATGGCCCTTCCAGGTCGGTGAGAGGGTGACTGACCTCGGGGGCTACGCGCTCTTCCTCGGCTGTGGCGACGCCGTTGCGCTGTCTGCCAAGGAGTACCCTGCCATCAGGGGGAACTGCGTTTACTACCTGGTGCACAACCTCCCCAAGTACAGGAAGCATTGGGCAATGGTGTATGATCTGGGGACGGGTGATGTGGACGATATACCTTACCCTGAGGTGCACAAGCAGGAGAACGGCTGCTGGCCATACTCTTGGTTTTGCCCTCGAAGGCCCTTCCTCAAGAAGCAGTTAGCTTAAGCAATAAGCATGGACTTTGAAAATTAATCTTTTCCTTATGAAATTCCTGTTGTAACTGTTTTAACTTTTAACCATAGAATTTCGTTATCACATTCCTAATTTCTAACAGTTAAGACTGCAGGATTTCCTAGGAAAAATCACTAAATTATTATCAAAACTGTTACAGAACACCTTCCAGTGGATTTTTGACCTTTGGATCAGCATCGTCTGAGATTTGTGCTCTTTGACTATTTGTCTCCAAATAATAGGCTCGACGAAAGCTGATCTGCTGATCGAAAATGTTACACTAATCCCGAGCACAAATGCACCCTCATGAACAATAAATTCCAGGGGGGAAAATGAAATGTTGATTATCTGTTATGTGTAGATCATCTTGTCTCGGAAAGGAAATGCGAAGAATGCTGATGTGATTAATGATGAATGAACCGTAACCGTTATATTTGTGTGTTATGGTACAATGTATATGTCCGGAATAGACGCGACATTATAGAAGGATGTGTCGGTTGCTAGCGAAGTTTCAACGATGCGGGGGAGATTTCCCCTTAATTAAACAGGTTTAATTAAGTTGTAACACTCCCTTCTAATAAGTTAAGAAAAAACACTCCTAAACCCGCGGAGCATAGGTTAGTGGTGGAAAGTGGCTGATGTCCTGCCATCCAGCCAGGTTCAAGGCATGGTACTTGTAATTTAGATTTATGACACAAATTATAATGTAAGCGCCTCCCTTACAGTCTTTCTGTCAAAAGGGGGTCCCTTTAATTAAACCGTATTGTCACAAGCCACATTATCTTCATAGATAATGGTAGGTGATTCGATAAAACCAATTCCACATGACTGAAGTATGTGATTGATCATTCTACGAAGCCACATGCATTCGTGTGTTGCCTCATATAATGAAATTGTTTCGGAATGATTGGTAAGATATTGCCACAAGAGTCTGTTTTGAAGACTTCCATGATATGACAGTTCCACCATGTAAGAACACAAAATCAGTTTGTGATCTCGTATTACGGGGATAAATAGCCAGTATCTGGGTATCCAATCATATTAGAGTCCCGGTTTCTCTTGAATTGGAAAAATAGACAAAGATCCTTTCTACCTTATCTAAAGATATTCTTGACTCCTTCCCCGCAAAAAAAAAGATAGTCTTGACTCCTAACCAATGGCGTTTAGTGGGAGTTGCGCTGTGTCTAGCAAGTAGATTGACTACAGATGTGAGCTTGGGTCTCGTGCAATTTGCGAAAGAATCTCGCGCTGCGTTCCAGCCATATCTCCCATGGAATTAGCAAGCTATGGAAGATCCATGATGAAGATGAAGGAAGACATGCCACTAATCCCTCACCGAAGCCATCATTGCCCAACTTGCCATACGACGTCATGCACTCATGCATGCCAAGCCAAGGCAAGATTTCATTCCAAATGTGCATCGTGAAACGACATTAGAAAAGAAGGTGAGCGTCCGACTCTTGGCTTTGCTTGCAGAGTGGGCACAAAGACCACAAATTTACCATCCCTATCGAAGCAAACCGCCAAAAGTCCAAATCATGTTTTGAATTACCAGCCAAGCAAAGACTTCGTATCTCACCATGTCTGAGGTAATGAGGCCCTCGAATTGCATCTTGTACGCCGAGGAAGCAATGTACATCCCATCCTTGATGAGTTTCCATTTAATTGTGCCACTGACATCTTGGATAAGAATAATGATGAATAGCTTTTCCCATAGGCCGGCTAATTGCTGAATGTGCTCAAGAGTGAAACTCATGCTCATATCAATTTAAGATCCAGAATTTCCTATCCAATGCTTTTTGGACGCAAGCAGTTTTTCTTTCAGGGACGGTCAAAGATTATCGGAGCAATATCACGAGGCCAAATACCATGCAGCCAAGGTGAAGTCCAGAAACTGGCAGCGAGTCCGTTGCCAACGGTGATGCGACAGGCCGCTGCAAAAAGTTCAGTCGTTATCCATAGAAGGCGTGCCCAACCAAATCAAGGCTTGGTATCATCCATTCCAACCACAGCCAACGGAGAAGAGCTGTAGCAAACTTAAAACTTATCCAGATTGAGAATGCCAGACCACCATGCTTCTTCGGTTAAGCCTTTGTAAAACTATGTTGCAATTTTTTATAATGAAAATCAATAGGAGGCGTTTCAAAAGAAAAAGAAAAATGAGAAGCCAGGCGAGTGGTATGAACTAGTGAGCTTCTAAGAGTAAAGCACCACATGAATAAGGCAAGAGAACAATGAAGATACAAGGACAGACTGCCAACATCTGACATTTATTCAAGTCCTACGACATGGGACATAAATGTAGCTCAACGGGTCTCAAAATTGAGCAATGTTTGATGAACCTGTCAACGTAAACAAATGAGGCAACAATATAGCCAGTAGACGTGGCAGCAGTATCTGCTTAAATACTCCCAAGTAGAGCAGCTAAACCGAAATAGCGAAGTATTCACTGATCAGAACAAATGTATGTGCCTGATACGTCTGTTCGGGTGTGCTTCTTCGAACACTATTTGTCGTTGACGAGTGGGCTGTAAACAGGGTACCACATCTTCCGAGCCACGTAGTCCACCGTATCCGACTGTGTGAACACATAAAAAGAATCAGGCAATGTTCTGGCGAGCAACTTTAGGGATGTGAGATTTTGAATGGCGTACCTCTGACATGCTCCTGAGGTCCCGAGGATCCAAGTCAGGGCATCCCTCGGCCAGATCTTCATCAACAGCAGCACGGGCGACTGCAGCGCCGACACGTGCGGTGATGTGCCTGATACTGCGATGTGTGGTGGGTGGTAATCAGCCACAATAGAATGCTTGGAGCAAGGTGTCGTGGTTACAGAGTGCAATGACACGAGTTGGGTCATTGAGCAAACCTTGAAATTGAAGGAAAGAGGATTCCTTTTCGAATCGCATCATCTGTGATGTATGAAGCAAGGCTGCACCGGCAATTGTTAGACAAATGCTTGGCTGAATTTTGTTCAGGGAAGGAGATATATTAACTACAAAAACTGTACAATATAAGTTTGTGAGAAGTCCTTTGGCTGAAAACTGCAAGCTAAAAATTCTGCACTTTGTCTCCCAGTTACATTAATACCTACTCACTCCATTCCAAATTAATTGTTCTAGGTTTGTTCTAAGTCAAACTTCTTTAAGTTTGACCAAATTTATGTAAAAGTGTGCTAGGATCTAAAGCAACAAAAATATATAATGCACAAATATATTTTATAAAGAATCTAATGAAACTAATTTGTTGTTGTAGATGTCGATATATGGACAAAAGTAGAACTTCAACTAATTTGGAACGGATCGAGTGAACGGCTAAAATCTGCTTGACATCCCACGCAAATGGTACTTAAATAGTTAAATGAGGTAATAACCAAGGAGACGTTATCGGGTAAGACCAATGAGTCGATCCAATCAAATGAGACTTACCACTCAGCAGCAGCATGGAGCATGCCATCCGAGATATGCCGAGCACCTGACAGAAGGGCTCCTAAACCAATCCTGTATTTCACAGAGATTTGGATCAGATGAAAACAAAAAACTGAGACTCCAAGAAAAGACAGAAAGATTATCATACCCAGGAAACAGATACATGTTGTTCGCTTGATTAGCATAGCCTTTTCTACCATTGCCTGGGACAACCCAATTGTAGCATTATCAGTCACCGACAATGATTTAAAGTATGCAAACAATACAAACGAGATTAAAATTGACTCACTTAAAGTAACATTACTGAAAGGGCTTCCACTGGCAAATACTGCATTTTCTCCAACATGCTTGAATACATCTTCAGGCGTACATTCAGCTGCAACAAAAAAAAGGCCAATGTTAGTGACTATTTTTAAGTATTTGAAAGTAAATATAGGGAGAAACCTTTAGTTGTTGGGTTGGACATTGCAAAAATTGCAGGGCAGGGGGAGTCAGATTCTTTCATAGCCTTGAGAACCTGAGGTGATACAATATTCCTAAGTTAAAGCTCAATTGCTGATAGTGATATATTAAGGCATATGAAATTATGAATATCACAACAGTATGACCCTATAATTAAGCATTGCCAGTACGATTCTAGCCAATTTAATGCTATAGATCAAGAAAGGAGACGACTTTTTGACCTAACAGAAAGTATATACAGGAGAGTATGCAATTATACCATGATGGAGAGCGCTCCCCACCCGCCCCGCTCCGTCCCAGCCGCCGGTGAATCCCCCGTCGGTAGCCCTCCAACCTCCCTCCCCCAGGCCAAGGCGACCTCCAGTGCTGACCCTGCCGACCGCCGGGCGACCCCCTCCGACGACCGCGTGTCCCTTGGCGGCCGCTGGTCCGACTCGGAGGGCGAGTCCTCGACGCGCTCATACAGCGATGTCGCACGCTCTCCGCCGGCCGCTCCCGCGCCGCTTGCGCTCCCAGCCCCCGCTCGTGCCGCTGCCACCGCTAGGCAGCCTGCCGCGAGCCGCCTCGGCCCCCGCTCCGAGGTTCACCGCGCCCCTGGCGGCGTCCAGGTCGACGCGGACGGCTACCAGCTTCCGCGGCGTCGGAATCGCCGCCGCCGCCCTCGCCAGGAGGCCGCACCTTCCCCTCCTCAGCCCCGACGACGCAGCCCCTCGCCGGAGGAGGTCGCCGGCCTCTGCTTCCGCTGCTTGGACCACCGGCACCGTGTGCGGGACTGCACCAACGACGTCCGCTGCCGCCGCTGCCTCGAGTCCGGCCACGAGTCGCGCGCCTGCGACGCCCAACGCCGGGGAGACTCCCAGGCCGCTTCCGGCCGCTCGGGCCCTGCTGTTCGCGGGGCTGCGCCTCGGGCCACAACGCCATCTCCGCCACCACCTGCTGCTCCGGTGGTCCGCACTCCCATGGCTCCCGCCCCTGAACCGGTGCGGGTCATCATGTCGCACTTGGTCGAGATGGAGGAGGCCGAGGTGGTTCTGACCCGCGCGATGGTGGCCTCCATTACTGGCAACAGGCCACCCGTATCCGCTGCCGAGGTCGCCGACGTGCTCATCTCTTCCCTCGAGCTCGTCGAGGCTGACTTCATGGTTCACGCCCATCACCCCGAAGATTTTCTGATCCTCTTCAACTCGCGCTCGACCATGGATCGCCTCAACGGTGATCACTTCATCCGCTCCCCGCGGTTCTCCCTCTCCGTGCGACCCTGGAGCAAGCTGGCTCATGCGGGCTCCGGCCAGTTCGAGTGTCGCGTCGAGCTTGAGCTCCGGGGCATCCCCGCTCAGGCATGGCACCTCTCGACGGCCGAGCATATTCTTGGGGAGAGCTGCTGGATCGAGAGACTCCACCCCGGCACGTGTACCAGGGCTGACATGGTCGTCTTCCGGCTGGCGGGGCGCACGCATGATCCTGCCAACATCCGCCGCGCCGCCGTCCTGGAAATCGTGGAACAAATCCCCGCGCGCGTGGGGTCTCGGAGGCGCCTACCATCCGGACCCTCACCTACCCGATTTCCATCGCGCTGGCCCGTGCGGAGAGGAACGGCGCCCCAGCTCCACGTGCTGGCGCTGGCGACGGACCGGCCGGCGGTGGCGCCGGTGATGGCAATGACCCAGCTCGTGGCGAGGCCTGTGCCGTGTCGCGCCATCATGGGCGCAAACGCCGACGGCGACGGAGGCGCCGCCGGCTGGCCGGGCTGATGGCATGGCCGCCGACTTCCTACAGGGTGGCGGGCGGGGTCCGCCGCGCGCGACCGATGGCTCGTCTGTCGCGTCACGTGGCCCGCGCCGCCGTCTGCATAACCGCCGCGTTGCGCCATGGAGTCTTGGCCTGGGCTGCGTGGTCAGCTGGATCAGCAGCACGATCGGCATGGCCCCACCAACATGCGTGGCCGCGCCAGAAAAGGGAGGCGCAAAAGAAAGCCAAAGCAAAAGCAAGCTTTGGCAGTGGCCCAGACGGGCAGGGCCTCTGTCGCTGCAGGAGATGACGAAGATGCGCGAAGGACGCCTGTCGGTGGCCCCCCGGCTGGCCCCTCGGCTGCTCCAATCCCCAACGCGGAGCCAGGCCACGGGCCAAGTGGCACGCCCCCATTCGTGGAGAACACTCCGGAAGGATCCCGAGATTTGAATCTCGCACCATCGGATGCCCCCGAGGCGGATAGCGTGGGCCCTGCCTCTGATGCTCATGATCCGAGGAATTGTCGGGACCTGCCCGATATGCGCGTGGGACCAGCCTCACAGCCTGTGTCGGCCTGCTTGTCGGGGCAAAGCGGCGTCTCGCCTGCCCCCACCTGACGACGGCCTTGTCCCCGCTGACCGGTCCTCCGGGCCCCATGCGCACGCCACGGTTGGAGGAGACGAGCGCCCCACCTCGTGCCCAGCTCCCCAGGCCAGGGCCTCTCTACCGCCCCAGGCCCAGCCCATCGAGGACCCTGGGCTCTCGCCCCAGGTGACTATTCTGCACAGGCCACAAACCCCGATCGCCGCAACGGGACCCAACATGGAGGCCCGACGCTGCGAGCCCAACAGGGACGAATCGCTCACGCTGAAGGCCAGATCCCCGCCGATCACCATGCGCCGATCCTCAAGGCTCGTCTCACAAGCGCCAAGTTCCCTAACGCTGGGGGAATTTCTAGCCGCCGCCACCAAGCACATCGCTACGGCCCTGCCGACGCTCGAGGAGGCCAAGCAGCCCTCGAACTTCTCCTCGTCGCGGCCGCTCGGTCCATCGCCGCGCCGCCCAGCCAGCGCCACCCACAGCCGAGAGACGTGCGCAAGTCCAAATCCTGCGCACCCTGGGGATCATTGGGGCGAACCAGAAGATCACCCCCGCCGAGATGAAGACCTACGACGGCATGTTTGCGATGCCCATCCCGCTCGAGGTGCTCAAGGCCATGGTCGCGTTGGTCGATCGCGAGATCCTAGCATGTCTATCCAGCCTGCCGATCGCGCCAGCACATGTCGAGGTCGCTTGCACAACCTACGCGGCACCTACCCGCTCCCCGTCGATCCACCGTCCATGGATCACGGCCTTAAGATTGTTGTATGGAATGTGCGCGCCTGAATTCGCGGAGCCGGCGCACCGCCATTCGCTCGCTGTTGGACACCACCGCTGCCTCCATTGTATGCTTGCAGGAAACTAAGATGGAGTTGCTTTGTTCGTCTGTTGTTCTTGACACCCTCGGTTCAGAGTTCGATGACTACACATACCTCCGGCTCTTGGCACGCGGGGCGGCATCTTACTGGCTTGGAAGAGCAGGGTCGTGACTATCACGGACCCGTTGTTCACCACGAACGCCCTCTCGGCCAGAGTGGCCATGGCCTCGAGCATCCCTTGGTGGCTCTCTGTCGTGTATGGACCTCAGGACGACGCGGACAAAATTGCCTTCTTGCTTGAGCTGCGGAAGATTCGTGCGGCCTGTCCCGGGCCATGGATGTTTTGCGGAGACTTCAATCTCATCCTGCGCGACGAGGACAAGAACAACGGCAACTTAAATCGTCGTATGATGGGCAGATTCCGCCGCCTCGTCAACGCCCTTGCGCTTAAGGAGGTCTACCTCAACGGGTGTCGCTTCACGTGGTCGAACAAGCAGTCCCCTCCCACTCTTGTGCACCTGGATCGTGTGCTCTGCACCTCGGACTGGGAGGATGCACACGGCGAATGTCACCTTCGCTGCCTTGCGTCGGTCGTCTCGGACCACTCCCCCCTGCTGCTGGACTGCTCCCCCATGCCCACGGCGCATAGACGATTTCATTTTGAGGACTTCTGGTCGAGACTTGATGGGTTCCACGACACGATGGCTGCGGCTTGGGGCTCGGTCCATGACCCTGACCCCTTCCATCGATTGATGTTGCGCTTCCAGGCCACGGCGTGCAGGCTTACCAGCTGGAGTGCCAAGACGACAGGCAGTATCCGCGACAAGTTGGCCATCTCTCGGGAGCTCATATCACGCTTTGACAAGGCCCAGGAGGATCGCGCTCTCACTCCGGAGGAGGATTGGCTGCGAAAGCGCCTCAAGGTCTCGTACCTTGGCCTCGCTTCGTTGGAGCGCACCATCGCCAGGCAGCGCGCCCGCATCGCCACGCTCAAGGACGACGACGCTAGCACGGGATTCTTCCACCGGCAATGCTCCTTTCGTCGTCAGAAAAATCGGATCTTCAGCCTGGCCGTGGATGGGCACACGCTCACCGACCAGGACGCGATGGCGCAGGCTGCTTTTGAGCACTTTGACGAGATCCTGGGCACGGCCGTCGACCGCGACCTTACGCTCAACTTGGAGGGGCTCATTGAGCCTTGCGATCTGGCGAGCCTGGACGCTCCCTTCAGCGTGGAGGAGGTGTGGGACGCGATCAAGCGCCTCCCCGCTCGCAAGGCACCGGGGCCTGACGGCTTCACCGCGGAGTTTCTGCGAGCTTGCTGGACCATCGTTCGACGGACCTTATGGATGTCTTCCAAATAGCTTGTTCAAGATGCGGGCCGTGGCTTTGGCAAGCTCAACCAAGCCCTCATGACCCTCATCGCCTAAGCGCCGACGCCGCCAAAGAGCTAGGCGACTACCGCCCTATCTGCTTGATTCATATCGTGGCCAAGATATTCACCAAGGTCCTGTCTCTGCGGCTTGCCCCCGGATTGGATAGCTTGGTCAGTCGCAACCAGAACGCGTTCATCACCGGCCGGAGCCTCCACGATAACTTCATCCTCGTGAGGCAATCTCTCAAAATGCTGCACCAACTCAGGGCTCCGCGGATCATGCTCAAGCTCGACCTCACGCGCGCCTTTGACTCCATATCTTGGCCATTCCTCTTTGAGGTTTTGCGCCAATATGGGTTCGGGGACAAATTTCGGGAATGACTTGCGATCCTGCTTTCGACGTCCAGCACCCGTGTCATGATGAACGGCGAGCCGGGCCCCCCGATCTGGCACCTTTGTGGCCTGCGACAGGGCGACTCCATGTCCCCCCAGCAGTTTGTTCTCGCTGTGGACACGCTTGGGCGGCTGATGCGCCGCGCTCTCGATGCTGGCATACTGCAACAATTGCATCCCCGACGCCCGATCCCGGCAATCTCCCTCTATGCTGACGATGTGATGCTATTCTGTCATGCCACGCCGGAGGACGTTGCTGCCATCAAGGGTATCTTGACCTGTTCGCAAAGCGAAGCGGGCTGCCGGGTTAACTATGTGAAGAGCTCGCACCGCCCCGCACGGTGACATGCAGGACACGAGGTGATCGCCAGCTTGGGTTGCCGGTGGTGCGGCTTCCCATCACATAACCGGGCATCCATTGCCGACGCGACGGCCTTCCGCCGCCAGCTTGCAGCCCCTCGTCGATCGGTGGCTGCCCGGCTTCCTACCGAAGGCGTGGCTCATGAACAAAGCCGGCGTCTTGCCCTTGTCAAATCGGTCCTCAACGCAATACCAATGCACCAAATTGCCGCGTTCGCTTCCCCAAAGAAAACGCCAAACAATTGGCGAAGATCCAGCGAGGCTTCTTGTGGGCTGGGCGGGCCGTGGCCAATCGTGGCCACCGCCATGTCAATCGGAGCCGTGTGTGCCGACACATGTGTGTATGGGCGGGCCGAGTCCGAGACCGAGCGCTGCTGCGCCTCGCTACGCTATGGCGATGTTGTGGTTTGCCCGCGTTGATCCGGACCGTGCTTGGCAAGGTCTCGATCTGCAGTTCTCACAAGAGGAGCGCGCGCTCTTCTTCACCTCCACTACCATGATCATTGGAAATGGCTCAACGGCGCTTTTTTGGGAAGATCGCTGGATTGGCGGGCAGTCTGTCGGTGAGATAACTCCCCTACTCTACCAATGCATTCCCAAACGTCGACACAAGGCCAGGACGGTGGAAGAAGGGCTAGCGGGTAACTCTTGGGCACATGATATACAAGGGGTCCTGGGTCTACACGAGATCGGACAATACCTGCTGTTGTGGCAGGCTGTGTGCCACACCATCCTGACGAACAAGCTGGATCGCCTGCTCGAGGTGGACCACCAATGGCATCTACTCGGCGCTTCGTGTTATGCGCCGCCAGGATCCACACGATGCCATTCTTGGAAGTCGGTATGGAAGAGCTGGCGCCCACGGTAAAAATTCCATTGGCTCGCCGCCCGGGATCGCTCTTTGGACTGCGAAAGGCTTGCGTGGCGTGGCTTGCAGCATCACCTCGATGCCTCCTTTGCGACCAGGCCTTGAAACTATCCAAAGACTCTGCTCGACCTGCCCTTTGCGCACGCCGGACCGCACATTGTCCTTGATTGGTTGCATATTCTGGTCCAAATCCCGATCAGAAGCACACGGTCACAGAGTGGTGGCTGAGCGCGAAAGAGCTCGCGCCGCCGGCGCATCGGAAGGCCCTCAAATCCATCGCGCTTCTTGTGCCCTGGATGCTATGGAAGCACAGGAACGCGTGTGTCTTCGACAACGCCACGCCATCCATCGAATCACTAGTGGATAGGATCAAGGACGAGGCCCGGTGTTGGGCTAAAGCAGGAGCCCAGGGACTTCGGGTTGTTTTGCCCACAACCTGGGATGTCCATTGATTTTGTGCTTTTCTATGTACTGCTCACCTCCTAGGAGGATTGTTCTACCTTTTCCATGAAATGAAATGCAAAGGTCCTTTGCGTTTTCTAAAAAAGTATATACATATTTGAGGCTGTCTGTGTCCATGGGACCATTCTGAATCATGATGAAGAGTGCTAAATAGCATATGATCCTTAAATGTAACAATGGTGAACTTATAATGTTAACTGGAACTTCTTGGTGCACATGTTCTACCTCAAGGGGTTCACATCATACATAGCCGGGCGCAATAAATCTCTAGCATTATGAGAGTGTATTTATCAGTACTTTCGAGTATTTCTAGATATGGGAATCAGGATAGGGTGGTCACAGTCCTTCACTAAACTTAAAAATTGACTACTTGATACTACAGACAAGACCCTGGTATGAGGGTTGATGGGACCGGGCTGGTAAAATAGGGGAAAGAAATAGAAGAAACACCATCAGCTTCCAGCAGTCATGAGATAATAAGATTACACAACGATGGAGCTTACCTCCTCGTTAAATATCCCGCCAACTCCAGATAGTCCTAAAAGGACATGAGGCTTCACTTTCTTGACCTGACAATGAGCTGAATTAGTGCAACTACAGAAGGAGTTGGAAGTCTTTTCTGCTAATAATATTGATTAAGAATGAACAAAGAACATCAAAGTTTAAATACCACTTCAACAAGACTAGCCCCCTCATGGAGATCTTCGACCTCTTCAGGACCATAACCTCTAGCAAAACGAGCAACAGCTGGATCCAGATCCTTTCTACTTTTGGTAATAAGGCCCTGCATGGTACAGCATAACAGTGGCACATAAATAACCAATTGCGCACTTAGAAATCAAGACTTAGCACTAAAGTGGAAACTGAATATATATGACACGGAAACTGGTAAAAAGCATGAAACAATGTATTTGATTGGATAAATTAAACCTACATCTTTGTCCAGAACCCAGAATTGATTGTGTCCTTCGCCCAGTTCTCCAATTTTATGGGTCCCTGGCATCCTTAACATTGCATGTTTAGCCATGTTAAGCACACCTATCCCAGCACTGGATTCTGAAGAGATGTTAGAATGGACAAAACAGACTTTTGACGAGCAAAAGTTTATATGCAATTGGCTGAGGAAATTGTACAAGCATGTCAAACGTATCACGGACCTTCCAGCTCCCACCACAACTATCTTCTGCTTAGTAAAATCTGCGAGGGGTCGACCTTGTGCTCTAACAGCTCCAAGTAGACCAGCTAGAGCAACTCCTGCTGTCCCCTATTGAATATAAAGGTCCCAAGAAATGATAAATTAAAACTGAAATAAACAAAAGAGTGCTAATAACTTGCAGAAAACAAAGTTGGGGAATCAAAGTACCTGCACATCATCATTGAACATGCAAAATCGACTCCGATACCTCTGGAGAGTTTCAAATGCCCATTTCATTTGGAAGTCTTCAAACTGAAATTTCACCACTTCAGCAATGGAGCATCATTGACTTAGCAACCAAAGTATGACTGCAGCACACACATACCTGTACAATTGCTTTAGGCCACCGTGCATGAACAGCTTCCATGAACTCATCTACAACAGCTAAGTATTCCTCTCCTTCCAACCTAGGTTGCCTCAATCCTAAATCTAAGAAAATATTCACTTAATAAGCAATGCTATGATGCAGGCATTTACTCCAAACAGTAAGAGTTTCTACTTTTTCTTCCTTCTAAAGAAAAATGAGTAGAACTTCACGTTAATCTGTATGCTCAACTGTGCTTGTCACAAAACTGGATAAAAAACATTTTATAACGTTTCAGAAGTTGTGTTTAATGTATCTTACGCACATAGCTTGTCTTCAAGGAGTTCTTCATTATTTGTTCCCACGTCAAGCATTATTGGAAGAACCTGCAAGGAGAATCGACAAATATAAAAAGGGGGAATGCCACAAGTAAACTCTAGTTAATTGATGCTCTTTTTATGTTCCAAAAAAGTAGCAAATCACATACCTTCTGTGGGTTGATACCAGCAGCTGCAACATAAACATCAAGTTTACCAATAGGTATACCTATGCCCTGAACTCCAAGATCACCTAAACCTAGAATGCGACTCCCGTCAGTCACAACTATCATGTCAACCTGAAATAAACAATGAAGCACATGATGAAGTTCAGTACAGGCACATAGCTCTGGAAAGCCACTCATATTATTGTGGAGCAATTCACATGGATACAGCTACAGAACTGGCTTTTAAAAAAAGATAAACAACTTAGATAACAAATTAGTGTTCCATTGATATTGATATCATGCTGCATTCATAAAATCGCTACCTAAGCTCCTGTGTCCAACTACACTAGTAACAAAAAAAATGCATCAAGTTTTCGAAATAATCAAGTGTACCTTCTCTGCTGGCCAGTTGTAAATCATCGACATCATCTCCCCTTTATCCTTTGCACTGAAGTACATCCCGCGGGGACGCCTGAACAGCCCGCTGTAGTTTTCGCAGACCAAGCCGACAGTAGGGGTGTATATTATGGGCGCGAAATCCTTGATATTGTCAATTAGCACCTGCAGCAGAAACAGACCATACCACCACACATACACGTCAAACACCCGATTCACTCACTCCTTGCGGTGATTAAAAATACACTCGTGCCAACCAATCAGAACTGCAACAGTGGGAGCTCACCCTGTAGTACAATGTCTCATTCCGGTCGTGCAGCCTGTTAAGGATCCTCCACTTGGCCAGCGAGACCACAGAGTCGGGCTCCCCCTGCGTGTTGTGCTCCAGCGAATGGTACGAGTTTACTGCAACTCAGAGCGCTCACGACATTTAGCGAGCAGAGACGGCGTGATCTCAGGAGTGAGAGATACGGCCCGTGGGGCTAACGTGAACAATGACGCGGCAATGCGAGTGTGGGGTGGGGGGAGAGGCGACTCACTGAAGCGCTCGTACTGCTGCTCGAACGACATGACCCGCGGCGGGAGCAGGCCCCGGAGGCCGAGGCGGTCTCGCTCCGTGAGGGGGAACGCCGTGTCCTGCGCGGAACGAAATCGAAGTGAAACCGCGTCAAGTCGGAAACCGCGAACGCGCGCGGATCGCGGGATCGAGGGAGGGGCGGGGGCGGGTACCTTGTTGTACCAGGGGTCGTGGAGGATGTCGGTGCCGCGCTTGTGCACGATGCAGGGGCCGCGCACGGCGCCCGCCGAGGGGGCGGACGTGGAGAGGAACCGGCGGATCTGCGCCGACCGCCGGGCCGCCGCATGGCGCCACATCACGCTGGGTCAGCCGCGGCGCCGCTCGGGGTCGGTCGGTCCGATGGTTGGCACGGTGGAGGGGGAGAGCGCCGCGTTGGTGGTGCGTGAGACCGAGCTTCTCGGAGACGAAGAGAGAGATTCGAAGGGGGGTGGAAGTGGAATGCGTCGCCGCGTGGTGCGGGCACTCGCGGTGAGGACAGGACAGGAAGGGCCCGGGTGCGGCGGGAGTGTGACGGGCGATGCCGAGCCAGCTGGTCGTGTTGGCTTCGCCACTACGGGGCCGGTGAGGGTCGCGCGCGGAGCAGCGGACGCGGGGCGGGACGCGGCTCGACTAGTGAAGGCGCTGTCGGGGACTTTCGGGGACCGGCAACGAGAACTTGCACACGCGGGTGCCGATTGTGGATCTCCTTTGCGCCTCATGTCAACTTTATTTTTTGTGCGGGAATGCTTCGATGTCAACTGGACTGGTGCGGCTGTGCATTTTCGTGTGCCGCAGCTTTGCAATGGATGCGAATCCACTGACGCTTTGTACGTGCATGCTATTCTGCTTTGAATGTATGCGCAGGCGCAAATGTGCGACATGTTACGCTAGTATTTGTGTGTACTTCGTATTTGGGTAAGAAACAACCAAAGATATTTTTATCTCTTCAAAATAGTACTTACGCTGTAACTCAAAAATCATTGCTAGGTGGCCCTGAAGGATTCTGTTTGCGCCGGCCACTCTAGTATGTTGGGCGAGAAAAATGGATGGTCGGAGGGGGTGCGTACCGAGCTGACACGAATCAGATGCATTTGCGAGAAACTGTTCGGAACCGTTCGCGCGCCGAATCGGAAAGGACCCGCTGCCCTGACCCAAATCTGCGCTGCGCTTTCAGCCCTTCTTTTCTGCCGTCAGACTGTCGGTCTTCGCTCCCGTACAATCTGCTCCCTTCATTTACTTTTTTTTTTACAAAGAGGTCATCCCCGGGCCTCTGCTTCGAAAAGATGCATACGACCACTTTATTAGAGCAAGTTTAACAAAATAAATAGTTTGATCTGCAAAATACAGTCTAAAAAAAAGCGAAATAAATAAAACAAGAGCAACTCAAAGCCACAACCGGCTGGACGAAACGACACTAAGGACCTATCCTATTATGCTACCGTCATCCAAACCGGTTGAATATAGCCTGAGCTACCATCTCCTACCGGTTGCACCCAGTAGCCAGCTGCTCCCTGGAGCCCGTAGGAGTGAGTAACGACCACGTACGGATTCATGTTGTAGCCCTGAAGATAACCTGCAAGAAGTTAATAATAGATAGTCTGTTAAAAATCATATCATTCCTGCAGTTTCATATAGCCCAAAGAAGTGTGCATATTTTAATCTGAATACTTGACGCAATATGGGGAAGCACTCCATTTAGTCACGTCCCAAACAACGCGTCAATGCTAACAGGAGTACTAATATTAAATGCTATATGGACAGACCTCCAAAGTAACTTCGCGAGGGGGCAATCAAGAAATAGGTGTTGAATTATTCCATCATGAACTACCTATCCATCGCCGCTTTATTAAGTTATCTTTAGTAAGGATCACTTGCTTGTGAACAAATCACATAAAAAATTTAATAGGCAAGGGAACCTTAACTTTTCAAATGGGTAACAATCTTGGGATTGGGCCAAAATTAATGAGTTCTAAGTACATCGATTTAACCGTAAACACTCCATTACTCGTTAACTTCCAGTTCGATGTATCTTCCTGATATGAGAGTTGAACATCCATCAACCTCCTCACTAGGTGTAACCAGGAATTCCATCGTTCCCCTACCAGGGACCTCCTGAATTGGATATTCAAAGGTACCGTCTGCAAAACCGTTGCTATGTAATCGTCCTTATATTGAGCAATGTGATACAGGGAAGGATATTGGAGAGTTAACGGTGTGTCTCATAACCAAGTACAATGAATTTCACCCTATGGAAGAAGGTTTCTTTCACTCCCATGAGACCCTTCCAAAATGGTGAATCATTAGGTCTTACGGTCACCTGAGTAAGAGTTTTAGAGTGCAAGTATTTATTTCTTAGGATTTGTGCCCACATACCCTGGATTCCTGTGATAACCTATAAAGCCATTTCCTCAGCAGGCATTTGTTTTTAATCTCGAGGTTCTCGATCCCAAGACCCCCCTGGTCTTTTGGTCGACAAATAATATCCCATCTTGCCAGGCGATACTTTGTCTTAACCTCGTCAGACTGCCAAAAAAGGGATCGATAGAAGTCTAGTCTCTTACGTACCCCTTTAGGCACCTCAAAGAAAGATAGAAGGAACATTGGCATACTCGTAAGCACCAAATTGATCAATACTAGCCTTCCTCCATATGACATAAGCTTACCCTTCCGGCAGTTTAGTTTCTTCTCGAAACGATCCTCGATACATTTGCACTCCTTATTACTTAGTTTTCTATGATGGATTGGAATGCCTAGATAGTTGAACGGTAATGACCCTAGTTCACAACCGAACAGTTGCTTGTAGTTGTCTCGATCACCTTTGGCCCTACCAAAGCAGAACAACTCACTCTTGTGGAAGTTGATCTTAAGGACAGACAGTTGTTCAAATAGGCATAACACTAGTTTCGTATTCCTCGCCTTTGCAAGGTCATGCTCCATGAAGATAATAGTGTCGTCTGCATATTGTAGGATAGAAACGCCCCCATCCACCAAATGGGGAAGAAGACCACCTGCCAAGCCTCTCTCCTTGGCCCGACCTATGAGAACTGCCAACATGTTTGCCACAATGTTGAACAGAATCGAAGACATTGGGTCTCCTTGTCTCGGGCCTTTATGCGTTTGAAAATAATGACCAATGTCATCATTCACCTTTATCCCAACACCACCTTTCTGGATAAAAGAATCCACCTAATTCCTCCATGCCCCATTAAAGCCTTCATGCGCATGGCTTGCTGCAAAAATGACCATTTGACCTTGTCATATGCCTTCTCAAAATCTACTTTGAATATCACCCCATCAAGTTTCTTCGAATGGATTTCATGTAAAGTTTCGTGTAAGACAACAACCCCTTCTAGGATGTGTCTTCCAGGCATAAAGGCGGTCTGACTTGATTGCACTACCGAATGGGCAATCTGTGTCAGTCTATTGGTGGCCACTTTCATAAATATCTTGAAACTAACATTCAAGAGACAGATGGGTCTGAATTGCTCGATGCGAATTGCTTCCTCTTTCTTTGGCAGTAGCGTTATCGTGCCAAAATTTAAGCGGAACAGTTGCACATGCCCATTAAAGAAATCATGAAACATAGGCATAAGATCATCTTTCACAACATGCCAACATTTCTTATAGAATTCTGTTGGGAACCCATCTGGTCCCGGAGCTTTATTGGGTTTCATTTGAGCGATTGCCTCAAAAACATCTTTCTCAGTAAAAGGTGCAGATAGAATCAGTCGGCGTTCTGGGAACGGGGGTACCCAGACTTGCCTGCCTACGGCCCACGGCGTGGCTCCGCCAATGGCCCGGTACGGCCGAGCTTCGACGACAACAAACCCAAGATCCTCGCGAGGGGCCAAGCCTCACGGGGCGGGCGACACCAAGACCACCCTGGGGGGCGGCCTTCCCAGGCTGGCTCCCGAGGAGCGGAGATATCTATGCAAGCTGCACCTCGCGAGGTTCATATGACGTGAGCCATGACGACCAAGGCCAGGCGGGTGCCAGCGGGTGCAGTGTACCAGTTTCCACTTTGGTGCTAAGGAGGCAAGCGCAGCCGCGGAGTCCCGAGGAATCAAGCAAAGGTTTCCATATTGGTGCAACAAGACCAAGACCGCCAGGACGGCGGGATGGAGGTCATCACGGAGCCCACCGCGGCGTCACCACCAGATGCTTTTGCAGGCGAATACTATTTTTGTCAGGATAACTTGTACTAGTTGTCTTCCTTTTAATTTGGCCGTTGTGGGATCCCTTCCCGCCTACATTTGGGGAGAGGACCAAGGCCACTATAAATAGGACTTAGCCACCACCATAGAGAGGGGAGAAGGATCAGATCCATTCCATCCTAACCAGCTCACCAGCTCATCGAGCACAAGAACACCTCACCTCCTGAGGCTGTTCGACCACTGTACTAGTTCACCCACAGCCCCTCGAGGCCAATCCACCACAAAGCAGTAGTAGGGTTTTACACCGCAAGGTGGCCCGAACCTTGGTAAACTGTTGTGTCTCTTGTCCATCGGGTTCGTCGAGCTAGGCCGTGGGATCTGGAGCAGGCAGACTGGGGAGGACGAGTTCTTCGCACACACCCTAGAGTTCGAACCTCTCAAGGGTTTGCGGAACCCTGAATCCGACAGAATCTCATTTTCATCTGACCTGAACTGAGGAATATCCTCGATTACATGCTCGTCTAGGGCCACCGCGTTGTCTACCAGAGGCCCAAAAAGTTGCTTGTAATAGTTGGATATATATAACTTGAGATTCTTGTGACCCACCACTGTTCCCTCATCTTGCTCAAGCTGGATAATTTTCTTTCTCCTATGTTTGCCATTTGCAATCATATGAAAGAATTGAGTGTTTTCATCCCCTTGGACGACTTTAAGAACCTTAGCGCGTAAGGCCCATTTCATTTCCTCTTCTCTAAGCAAAACCCGCAGTTTCAACTCAGCTTTGTACTTAACAGCTTGCTCTGTCTCGTCCAACAGATTTGTTTCCGCTCTCAAATCCAGCGTCTGAATTAACTGGATAAGCCGATCTTTCTCTTGTTTACAAATCCCACTCTCATTTCTAGCCCAACCCCTCAAAAATTGTCCCAGGTGCCGAATCTTGTTTTGCCAGCGCTCCATACTAGATCTACCCGCGACAGGCCTTGCTCATTCTCTCGTGACCATTTCTAAAAAATCTGCTTTTTCGAACCAACTTAGTTTGAAAGAGAAGTTATTGTTATTACAATATGTGTTGCTTCTCCCGAGTCAACTAACAAGGGCGTGTGGTCGGAAATTCCCCTCTGCATCACGTGCACCGATACCAGAGGGTATTTTTTGGGTAACATAGCATGCAATTTTAAAAAAATTCTACGCTCATGCAAGATCTATCTAGGAGATGCATATCAACGAGCGGGGGGTGTGTCGACGTATCCTCGTAGACTGAAAGCGGAAGCGTTTGACAATGCGGTTGATGTAGGCGAACTTCTTCTCGTTCCGACCGATCAAGCACCGAAGTACGGCACCTCCAAGTTCTACACACGTTCAGCTCGATGACGTCCCTCGAACTCTTGATCCAGCAAAGTGTCGAGGGAGAGTTTCGTCAGCACGACGGCGTGGTGACGGTGATGGTGAAGTGATCCGCGCAGGGCTTCGCCTAAGCACTATGACAATATGACCGGAGGCGTAAACTGTGGAGGGGGGCGCCGCACACGGCTAGGAATCAATGTTGTTTGTTCTCTAGGCGCCGCCCTCCCCACATATATATAGGTTTGAGAGGGGAAGAGGCAGCCAGGCGGGCGCCCAAGTAGGCCGAATCCTACTTGGGCTCCCACCCCAATCCGCCCCCTTCCTTGTTTTGGCCCTAGGAGAAGGAAGGAGGAGGTGCCCCCCCCCCTTTCCTTTCTCCCTTGAGAAGGGGAAGAAAATAGGGGCTAGCCCTCCTCCCTTGCCTTCCCTAGGGCTGGCCGGCCTGGTGGAGGGGCGCATCAGCCCCCTGTGGGCTGGTCTGTCCCTCCCAAGGCCCATTAAGCCCATATAGCTTGATGGGGGTTGCCCGGAACCCCTTCCGGTGACCCGATACGTACCCGGTACCCCCAGAACACTTCTGGTGTCCAAACACTATCGTCCTATATATGAATCTTTACCTCTCGACGATTTCAAGACTCCTCGTCATGTCCTTGATCTCATCCGGGACCCCAACAACATTCGGTCACCAAATCACATAACTCATATAATACAAATCGTCATCGAACATTAAGTGATGTAGGGTGGAACCTTAGATGGCCGATCTTTCACGAAAGGAGCGGATCCCTACGAAGAGCGCGATGAACACGAGGGGAAACATGAGGGAAACACGAGGGGAACACGAGAGAAATCACTCAACCAACAAGAATAGATCACACATGCGCTAGATCGATGAACACAAAGGTAAGATACAAGATCCAAGTCCAACAAAGGACGATACAAAGGGTAACCGGTTCTTCTCCGTAAGGAGGTCTTGATGGGGGCCATCCAAGAGGGGGTCTTGAATCCAAGGTGATCTTCTCCGAAGAGGGGCCGCAGTCTCTCTCGAGGAGGAGATCCGGAATGGATGAGCAAAGCTCTATCTCAACTATGAGCTAAACCAATGCTAACCTAGGAGGAGGTGGGGGAGTATATATAGTGTTAGCCCACGAAGGGGTAAGTGAGAGGGGGATACATGGTACCTTAGCCCGATCTCTGTGCACAGGCAGGTGCCGGATGTCCGGGCTGGGGGCCGGATGTCCGGCGGCTCACGAAGAGCCGGATGTCCGGGCCTTTGGCCGGATGTTCGGGCCTCTGGTCGGATGTTCGGGCTGACGGGGTTCAGCTTTGGGTGCGTTCTGTGATGGGCGCCGGATTTCCGGGCTGGGGCCGGATGTCCGGGCTTGCGGGAGGGGCCGGATGTCCGGCTGCTGTAGCAGCTTGCACTTCTTCCTTCTCCTTCCTTTGCTCCCGCGCACACTTGGCCTTGGTCCTTGGGCTCTCCATGGTCTCCTCGGGTGTACCTGAGTATGCACAAGGTCCGGGCTTGGAGTAGCATCCATGTCTTACATGCGGAAAGGGAAGATTCGGAAAGGAGCGAGTTCACCTTGTGTCCAATGGTGTATGTTTGAGGTCTCGTCATATGTCCACTTGGGGCTTGGAGAGTAGCCATAGTGTACATGGGGATGATCGCCGGATGCTCCGCATCATCTCCCCTCCATTGGGAAAGATCCGACCTCGGATCGAAATCCTCATCACCATGGAAACAGTTGTCGTGGACGGACTTGTAGTTGGACGGAGGTGAAGACATGGCGCAATCCAAGTACTCCAAGGTGTCGCCAGAGTGGTATACATGCAAAAATAGCAAACACAAACGACACTTGGAAATACAATGGTTAGCGCACATAAGGTGTCCATGAAATAAGCAAGAGTTCGTCCGAAGGAATTGTTCATGAAAAGGCATGAGATGCTTATCCAAATGATGTAAAATGACATGTAAAGCATTCATGGGAGCAAAAGCATTCATTGTGCACACAAATGTATTGTGAATGTGATCAATGCAACCACGGTGCAAAATGATGTCATAGTGAAACAGTTTATCAATAGCATGAATATGGCAATTGGTGCTCAATTGGAGTATGAGATCATGCAATTGATGGTAGGCAATATGATCATAATGTATGAATAAGCCATCAAGAAATATCATAACAAATTTGCTAAGGAAGTGCACAAGCTCATATATCATGGATGACATCGAAATACAAGAGGCAACAAGGCAATCATAATGTGTGTCAATCCATGCATAGGGTGCAAACTTGTGGTGAGTATGATATGTCCATCGAGCATGACATGTATGAGCACAATCAACAAATATGAAGGTGGGGGTGCAATGTGTCAAAGGAGTGTTGATGTACCAATGCTCGATGTCGTGGCAGTAGTGTTGGTCCGGTGGTGCATCCACTAAGTCCGAGCACTCCTCAACTTGAAGGTCCATAGAGCCAATCTTCAATGCTGGTCCTCCCTCCAATAGATGTATCATGTAGACAATAAGAAGGAAACAACAATGAAAGAATGACCCATCCAATATGCATATATGAGGATGGCTCAAAGGGAAGGAGGTCACCTTTAGGAGTTTCTCAAGGATGATGGAGTTGCACATCTTGTATGCCTTCACATAACCAATATGTCTCGTGATTGTACCTCCTTTTGAATACTTCAAAATGAAAGAACATGACAAACACTCGGAAAAACAAATGAGGTTAGCGTAAATGCAAAACCTATCATTCGAGTGGTAAGATACCCAACAAGTGTATGCATCATGCTCATCATAAGAAAGGACAAGGGAGCATTTCATAGTATGGAGGCATATGATGCGAGAACAACCAAATACAATAGGCTCAATCAACCAAGCATGCATCACAAGTGAAGTGTCCAAGTCTCCAAGATCATTAAGCATAGAGGCAACTATTGGAGGCAAGCGACAATAAACAAGATATATCATGTGAGAGGCATGAACATATATGCCATCAACCCAAGAAAGCGAGTAATGGAACATTGGTGATGCGACAAAGCAAACAATCATATTGATCAAGTTAAGTAAGCTAGTAGTGTGAAGATGCAACGTACTAGAAGGAATCATGCCAAGCATGTCATGTGTGCAAATGGTAGTCATGAATAATGCACAAGACATATCACAAATATGGAAGAAAGATATGAGCAAAATATCATCAATGTATTGGCGAGAAGCTCTATGTAAATAGCAATGGAACATCATGACTCTCCCAACACAACAATCATCAATAGCATGAGGTAGAAGGAAAACATGGCAATAGCAACAAGGATCTCCACCAAGCATGCAAATACACATAGGAGTAGCATAATAGTGTATCATGGGTAAATGCAAGCAAGGGTCACAATTGCATGGCAAAGTCATGTAAAGAGGCAAAACATGCAAAGTGAACACGATAGAATGGGCATAAGGTGATAAGTGGTAAATAGCCCATAGCCGTGTGAGAGACAAGTAAAAGAGATGCGCGTAGTTCTTGCGCGAAGGAAATGGTGGTAAGGATAGTCCACGGGATCCCAAATCGTCGTTGCTCTCAAGAGCTTGTTTCGTCAACTCTTGGGGTTGAGAGGTTGACAGTATACATGAGTACCTACACAAAACAAAGGCAAAGGAAAAATTGTGTGTGCATGGTAGATGTACAAATCATCCATCATGACGCATACATGCATGTGTCGGTTAGCACAAAATATCCAATGCTCAAATAAATGAGATGCGTGATATAGAAACATGTCATCCATCATGATAGGTTTGGTGTTATGTATAGCATAATGGAGACTCAAAGGATATAATGCATCATGAGAAATATGTAGAGCATTGTTATTCATGGAATGCTATGTTTCACGCAATTATGGGAATCATGCAAAGTATGGAATGCATCAAAATCTCCTAATATGTATGAGGAAACTATGGGGGTCTCCTCATGAGCATTAGTGGAAACATCACATGGAGAATATTGACAACATCCAAAACAATGCATATTTGGAACAATGTGATCATGGCATGGCATAGTAGACGAATTGCGCAAATCATGTAAAGGAAGCATAGCAATATCATCACATGAAAAACAAAAGCCAATGACCATCATCTCATCATCTATGCCATAAGTGCAAATGTGATTTATTTTATTGGGGCATGCATAGTTACTATGTTGAGATTGAAATGAAGTAATATGGGAGATCTCACTCATAGCATATGACAGGTTCAATGGATTGTCAAACATGAAGTGACCAATAGAATTTTCACATGATATCCTATGGAGCATAGCATCACAACTAGGCAACTCAACATGCTCATCATCATATTCATCATAAATTGGTAAGTCATGACATGAAGAAGTCGCACTAGCATGAAGCATGGGAATAGGTGGATCAACATCATGCAAGCAATCATCGGTGAGATAGTCCACTAGTGGGACAAGAGAAACATCATCACCTATGTTACCTTTGGAGCATCGCTCATGTGTTGTAGGTGAGGTGTCGAAGATCCACTCGTTGTCATCTTCATCTTGATGGAACCATGTGGGGGGTGCATCATTGTCCACCATGGCTATCATCGTCTCCATTGGAGGTATGGACTCGTCGAGGATAGGCATGTCGTCATGTAGGAGACCTAGCACCAAAGAAGAAAACACACTAGGAGTAGAGGTTAAGTCATTAGAAATCATAGTGGCCTCACATGCCGTGTCAACTACCTCACTCACTAAGTGTTGTGGCTCACTCACTCCCAATATGATGCTCTCACTCGTATGGTTGGTGGAGACACTCAAATGGCTCTCAACCTCACATAGGATGTGTGGCATGCTCTCAAGTGTGGGGCTAGTGGTGGTCACACTCATCCTCTCATAGGAAATGCACTCGGTGTCACATATGGTGGAGTCACTCATATCACTCATGGTGAGGTGGCTCTCCTCACATGGGAATTGGGACATCTCGTCATATGTGGGTGTCGGAGAGGTGTAGGTGCAAACGTCTCCATGCTCAACTCCTATCGCCGCCTTGGTTGAAGGGATAGTCCCATGCTCAACCTTCTTGTCACCGTCTTGTTGTTGGAGGCCCATATGATGTGGCACCTCGTAGTTCGTCTCCATGACCGAAGGGAATTTCCCATGCTCGGCCATCTTTCTTGAGGGGCTTCCGAAGATGGAAGTGTCGCCCTCGCTCATAGGTGGTCGCCTTGTTGTTGAAGATGTCGATGTAGACGAACTCATGGGAAATAGGCGAAGATGCCGTAAGTCCAAAGGAGAATATGCCTTGATAGCACTTGGCAAAGATGCCGAAGTGGTTGTTGTAGCCGTAGCTCCGTCTTGGTGGTGCTCGTCTCGCGGTCTTCTCTTTTTCTCATGAAGCTTGGACTTGGCGTGAAGTAGGGCTTGTTGGGACTTGTACGTTTGCGCTTGTGGAGCATCTTCATGTTGATGGTGTCGTTGTCGCACTTGAGCTCGTAGTAGATGTCGTTCGTCGTCGTTGTGCACATGATGCTTGGAGGTGTCTTGCCCTTCATGACGATGTTGGCGATGGTCACCATGGAGATGTGGGCGTGGACGACTTGCGCTTGCATCTTGTTTGCACTCCGAAGATGATCGACTTGCTCGCCGCCGCCTTGAGGATGATGAAGGGGAAGAAGACTTGTAGTCGGCCACCATGTCTCGTAGTTGATCCTTTAGCTCTCCCAACTTGGTGTCGATGTAGTCCCTTTTCCTTGCTTCGGAGTGTCGTATGTCGATGGCGAGGTTGTCGAGGCGCTCTCGCAAGGTAGATTGTGCGGCTTTCGATGCTCGTTGTAGTCCGAAGATGGACGCTTTGGTGATTTAGTTGTTCACGCCGTCGTTGTTGTCGAAGACCGGAGATGAAATGCCTTGCCTATCCATCACAAGACTCGAGCAAATATGAGTGAGAGAAAGAGAAGAACGATACCAAATGTACCTTGACCGATGTTGAAGATGGATCAATGATCACTCAATGTGTAACAAGGAAATAGCACAATTGGCACCAATTCTTGTCGGTTTCTCACACCTACACAAATAAGGCTTATGGTGGAGCTCGGTGAGGATAGTGGCACAAAAATTTGATGCAAAATGTTAGAAAGAGTCAATAATGTTGAAAGAGATTCACAAATTCGCAAGTGAACAAGTAAACCAATAGCAATGAATGCCACACGGAAACACACACACAGATAGATAGATGGGGTCGTGCAACCAAGGAATGAGCACAAAATGTGGAATCCGAAAACGCTCGTGTTGCACAACTCAAGAGAGACGCTAGCACGATTGCTCTATAGGCGGATACGACACTTGTGCACAACCTATGATATGAAAAATGGATAAACTTCTATCCCAAGTATGTTATGTATGTATGGTTCCTGGTGTTCGCTCAAGATGATCCAAGATGATCGGATATGACAATCTTATATGCAATGTGGTATGATGCTATGGCACTTGCTTACAAGCTCTTTGCTCTTTCTCTTTTGCTTAAAAGCTTATTGTTTTTTTATATGTATGGCCACTTTTGCACAATGCACAAACCAAGTAGCAATTGTGTATATGCGGGAACAAACTTGTGACACAAGGGATGATATGATACCAATATGATATGGTATGTATGCAATGGAAGGTATAGATCGATGATCACTAATGTGCACAAGTAACATTGCCGGCAATACTCAAAGGCTAGTCTCGATAGGTAAGTGACGCAAAATGGGCTAGGGGTTATCAATGCAATTGCAAGGGAATATACAATGGAGGGTTACCACGATACCAAGATGATATGGAGGTTACCGTCCGAGGTGATGATGAGTGGCGGTGTTCTTGATGGAGATACCGAGATGATGGAGACTCGTCCCTAAGTAGCCGAAACACCTTAGAAAACGGAAAAACCGTGAACTCAAAATCTCAAATGGTGGTAGCGGGAACGCGGTGGTGGTTTTGCGGAAACTCAAAGGGATTTCGGAAATGCAAAGATGGGTTTTGAGACGCAATGCGGAAGTCGAGGGTAAGGTGGTGAACTATACACTGTGTCGGAGTTCGAAGCACGGTCCCTAAGTAGCCGAAACACCTTCGGAGACACAACTCACAACACAAATAAAATTGGGTTAAGTTGGGTTGGCGGAAGTGTATTGTGGTCAAGCCTATGCGGAAGTTATGGTGGTGGTTGATGAAGAAGCAATCGTCCCTAAGTAGCCGAAACACCTTAGGAGACTCGAATCACAACTCAAACAACCACAAATGCTATAAGGAACAAAATTGGTTAGGTTGCGGAAGTCGGTGGTGGTTATGCGGATGATATGGTGGAAGCCCTAGGCAAAGATGCCAAAGTTCCAAAAATTTGATGGAGTCAAATGATGATGGTGGTATTTTTATGGGAATGGGGATGTCAATAGCTTCAAAACGAGCTAAAGAACGTTAAAAACGGACTCCGGATGAATTAGTTATGCACAAAACAGTGAAACAGGAAAAGCTGAAATGACAGGGGCCGGACATCCGGGGGTTTGGCCGGATTTCCGGGACCCAATGTCCAGAACCGCGCGTGAAAATGCGCTCCAGGAGCCGGATGTCCGGGCCACGGGCCGGATGTTCGGGGGGCCAGATGTCCGGGGCTACTGGCCGGATGTCCGGGCTCCAAATCCGAGGATGAACTCGATTTTGGGGGCGGAAATTGATGATTTCAAGGGTAAAATTGAGGAGATTTCGTGGATGGAAAGTGGGGAAAATTGGGGGGAAGCTAGATCTACTCAAGACACAACGAATCCACGGATCAAAATCAACAAAACATCATCAAACCAACAAATCACAAAAAAATTGGGGGCTATTTTTGGTGGGGATTTTTGAATTTAGGACAAAATCAACAAAACTAGGCTAGAAAACACAACGGGGAGGCTTCGAAATCGTGATCAACGTGGCTCATGATACCAAGATGATGTAGGGTAGAACCCTAGATGGCCGATCTTTCACGAAAGGAGAGGATCCCTACGAAGAACGCGATGAACACGAGGGGAAACACGAGGGAAACACGAGGGGGACACGAGAGAAATCACTCAACCAACAAGAATAGATCACACATGCGCTAGATCGATGAACACAAAGGTAAGATACAAGATCCAAGTCCAACAAAGGACGATACAAAGGGTAACCGGTTCTTCTCCGTAAGGAGGTCTTGATGGGGCCACCCAAGAGGGGGTCTTGAATCCAAGGTGATCTTCTCCGAAGAGGGGTCGCAGTCTCTCTCGAGGAGGAGATCTGTAATGGATGAGAAAAGCTCTATCTCAACTATGAGCTAAACCAATGCTAACCCTAGCTAGGAGGAGGTGGGGGAGTATATATAGTGTTAGCCCACGAAGGGGTAAGTGAGAGGGGGATACATGGGCCCTTGGCCCGATCTCTCGCAGGCACAGCAGGCCGGATGTCCGGCCGGGGGCAGATGTCCGCTGCCTCTGGCCGGATGTCCGGCCGACGGGTTTCAGCTTGGTGCGTTTCAGGATGGGCGCCGATTTCGGGCTGGGGCCGGATGTCCGGCTATGGAGGGGCCGGATGTCCGGTCTGTCTGCCGAGGTCCGGCTGTCAGAGTAGCTTGCACTTCTTCCTTCTCCTTCCTTTCCTCCCGCGCACACTTGGCCTTGGTCCTTGGGCTCTCCATGGTCTCCTCGGGTGTACCTGAGTATGCACAAGGTCCGGGCTTGAAGTAGCATCCATGTCTTACATGCGGAAAGGGAAGATTCGGAAAGGAGCGAGTTCACCTTGTGTCCAATGGTGTATGTTTGAGGTCTCGTCATATGTCCACTTGGGGCTTGGAGAGTAGTCATAGTGTACATGGGGATGATCGTCGGATGCTCCGCATCATTAAATGTGCGGACCCTACGGGTTCGAGAACTGTGTAGACATGATCGAGACACCTCTCCGTTCAATAACCAACAACGGAACCTGGATGCTCATATTGGTTCCTACATATTCTACGAAGATCTTTATCGGTCAAACCATAATGACAACATGCATTATTCCCTTTGTCATCGGTATGTTACTTGCCCGAGATTCGATCGTCGGTATGTTCATACCTAGTTCAATCTCATTACCGACAAGTCTGTTTACTCGTTCCGTAATGCATCATCCCGCAACTAACTCATTAGTCACATTACTTGCAAGATCTACACAAACGATCCAAGTACCGAACGTACCCTAGTAATTCAAAAAAATTCCTACGATCACGCAAGATCTATCTAGGAGAAGCATAGCAATGAGACAGGAGAGTGTGTACGCGTACCCTCGTAGACCGAAAGCGGAAGCGTTATGTAACGTGGTTGATGTAGTCGAACGTCTTCACGATCCAACCGATCCAAGTACTGAAAGTGCGTTATATCGACTAGAGGGGGGGTGAATAGGCGATTTTTATGAATTCTTCACTGAGGAATTTGCCGGTGAGGCAATTCCTTAGCGAAGAACTACTTGCAGCGGAATAAGTACTCAGAAGTAAGCATAACAGAATACACGCATGGTCATCATGATGAAATGAAGACTAGCACAGAGTACAGAGAGCGTAATCACAGGATAACACAAGATGAAGACAAACAGATCAAGAAATTGAACTGAGGAAATTGAGAAAGTCTTCACCAAAGTCTTCAAACACAGATATGAACAAACACTCAACACAAGAATGAGGAAATGAAAGGGTTGAGGAAATAGAACCAGTTAGGTTGGTGAAGACAATGATTTGGTAGACCAGTTCCAACTGCTGTCTCGCTTGTACGTCCCTGTTGGAGCGGCCGAGTATTTAAACTCGAGGACACACAGTCCCGGACACCCAGCCGAGCACGCAGCTCAGCCACCAAGTCCTCACCAGATTCTCCTTGAACTAAGGTCACATGCACTCGGCCCAATCACTGTGGTAAGTCTTCAGCGATTTCCAAACCTTCACAGACTTGGTCACTCGGCGATCCACAATTCCTCTTGATGCTCTAGACCATGACGCCTAACCGTCTGGAAGAAGCACAGTCTTCAAAGGTAACAAGCGCCGGATCCACGCAGGATCAATTTCTTCAAGATGCTCAATCACTTTGGGCTTGTAGGGGTTTGGTTTTGGGTTTTCCTCACTTGATGATTTTCGCCAAAGTCTTCAGAGTATGGATTGCTCTCAAATGACAAGTGTCAAGTTCTCTCGAGCAGCCAACCAGCTAGTGGTTGTAGGGGCGACTATTTATAGCCTAGGAGCAGCCCGACATGATAAGACATAAATGCCCTTCAATGATATGACCGTTAGGTGGATAAGATATTTGGGACAGTCAAGCCAAGAAGACAAAGAACGGTCGGAAATTTGAATCTCAAATTCCTCGTGGCAATCATGTTCTCATCGTAGGCAATCCAAGACCGGCGAATTCCTAACTCCTCGGTCGAATAAATTCTCAACACTGTAAGAACTTCGCTCTCACATCAAGAAATTTGACTGGACTGTATGAGATTTCCAAAGGCTTCACTCAAGGGATTGGTAGGTGTAGGATTTTGAGTTGAGCATCACATGGAAATTTTTCCTTAGTATTTCTCGACCCTTTAACAAAGACGGTGTTTCCTATGACTCAAGAAAGAGAAAATGAAACTACGAAAACAAAAGTCTTCACGCTCATGTTCCTCAATTAAATACCAAGTCTTCAAGGTCACACCAGTTTCTTCACTTTCAAAGTCTTCGTAAAGTCTTCAAAATATCAAAGTCTTCAATCAAGAACTTCATTTTTAGGGTCGACTTTCTCAGAAATATCAAACTCCTCATAGACTTATAGACCTGTGTACACTCACAAGCGATTAGTTCCTTAACCTATAAGTCTTCAATACACCAAAATCACTAAGGGCACTAGATGCACTTACAATCTCCCCTTTTGGTGATTGATGACAATATAGGTTAAGTTTTCAACGGGATAAACATATGAAGTGTAAATACGATAATGAGGAATTTGATTGCAAGATATAGAAGAACTCCCCAAAGATGTGCATAGTGAGGAATTTGCTTTTGAGGCAATGCACATTTGAAGAGTTGAATCATGGAGATCTCCCCTATATCTTGTAATTCATACATGCATTTGACATATAATATAAAGAATTTGAAATGCATGATGAAATATGGTGCTTGATGTAATTCAAGATGCATGCGATAATGAGGAACAAGCATGCAAAATAACGCATCAAGAGTATCGAGCTCAAATAGATTTGCTATGAAGATTTTCAAGGAGCTCATGAGAATCGAGCATAGTGCAAGAGTATAATGCATCAAAAGTATCAAAGCACCATCGGGTTTAAGATTACAACTCGATCCAATAGAAGTTTCGTAAGAACGAGAGTTGTAACTTAACAAGAAAAAAACTATATATAGGCAATAAACTAGACCCGCTTGAAGACTAACTCAAATTTCTCCCCTTTGTCATCGAATGACCAAAAGGATCGAAATCGAGGACTAACGCCTCCAAGAATTTCAAGTTGAAGACGGAGCGCCAGTTGTTGGGGTCGGTTGTTGTAGTAGGACCAGCCATGTGTCGCCCAAGTCTTCATTTTCATCGTGTCGCGATGAAGAATAGGAGCTGGCCACCAAGGAAGGAACTTTGACCTTCTTGTATTTCTTCTGAGGAGGTGCAATCCACCAAATTCTTCCTTGAGTCCCATTGACGCCGTTCTTCTTCATCAGAGACATGTGAAAGAACAGCCCAGTGCGCTTGAAGGTTTCATGGAGGTAGTAGTGGTTTTTCTTCACCGCATTGTGTGTTGAGGTCATGTTGTGAAGAATTGAACCAAACCGACGCTTGACCCATTTATGATTACGATCAACCTTCCGATGAAGACCGAGGAGTAACTCATGATCACCATCACCCAGGTGCAGAGCTTGAGGGCTTTGCTTGACCGAGGTATTTGCGGCGAGTCATGTGTGGCGTAGTCATCATTGGTGGAGTAGGATGCTGCTTTCAAACTGTCCATCCAATGGACTAATGCCTTCATCTATCACAGCAGGGCCTTGCCCTTGTCATCACCGAGGTAAATGTCCGCTTGAGGACTTCAATCGGGGCAAGTAGCTGCAGTGGTTCAAAGTGTCGCCTTTGTAATTGAGTGAAGACCTTGTCCGATGAATCTCATTATCCAAGGCGATAAGGCTTCAGCTCAAATGGTGACATTGCAATGTTTGCCGAGTCCTCATGAAGAAATCATGGAAGTTGACGGAACGCCATGGATTATGTTGAAGAGCATATTCTTCATGATGCCAACGACTTCTTCATCATCTCGAGTCGTGGCCTTTGATAGGACTCATTATCTTCGCTGTAATCCGATAGACAGTCCGAGGCACATACAATAATTCCTTGACGAGGAATTTGGTTCTTGGGGCCTGCCTTGGCTTCAAAGGCTTCATCAAGACTTGCATATAGTGATTTGAAAGTTCGTTCATTGTAGATACAACGAGCACCATCAAGTGGAGGACCGAGTGGTAGGGCGCGAAGCAATTCAGTTGTCGGTGCCTTGTAGTGAGTATTTTCGACATCCGCCTAATACCCATGAGTTCACGTCTTCAGCCTCTCCGTGATGTGCAGCGTTGCATAGAATTGAAGAATTAGTTCTTCATTCCAATACGATATCGGTCAGAAATTCGAAGCCTGCGTCGTGAAGAACACCGAGGACCGGCTCAAAGCCCGGCAGCGACTCCATGTCCACATGAGGAATATGAGCATGATCAAGACTTTATCCTTGTTGAAGAGCACCGAGGAATAGAAGTTGGCTTGGCTAGCAGTCCGTAAACGCCTCTTCCTAATGCGAGCGTAATCATATGGATTATAGTCATGAAGAATACGTGCTCGGCAAAGAAATCATCAGCCTTGAACTTTTGCTTGCTTGAGAACGGATTCTTTTGCTTGGGCAGAGGGTGTCGTGAGTTGCATCACCACCTCGTGAATCGCAAGTTCAGTTCTTCAGTTGAGGAATTTCTTCTTCCTCAACAAAAGTACCGAGGATCAGAAGATTGGGTTCATCAAGACTAGTGGCTGGAATTTCTTCATGCATAGAGCAAGTGGGTTGAGTTTCTTCAGAGTCCATTTGGACTGTTTGTGCAGGGACCGAGGAATTTGTTGGAGCGGGTGAAGAGAGGAGTATTGGGATGCGACTTTCCCAAAAGTCGCCATTCATCACCGGTGTGGTGCACCCAATATCCACATCTTCATCTTCAAGTTCTCAACACCAGCCTCTTCACCGTGAACCGAGGCATAGGTGAGGAAATGACTGGGGTTGAAGGGATTGCGCCCACTTCAATTTCTTCATCAATCTGCTCCGACGGCGCAGAATGATGTTCTTCATCGATCCGATTGGGATCTCATAGTCTTCTCCAAAAGGAACAAGGTCCTTTGATGGCATGGAGGAAATCGAACAACATCAATTGATTTTCGAATGAGCTGGTCATTGGCTTCATTTTCTTCGCAGTCAAGAATTTGACACATCCGATGCCTTCCTTTTCTTCACCGCAGCTCGCTCGCAGCCTTGGTTTTCTTCACATCGAGGCGATGGAAGAATTGGAGTTGGAGTTGGCGCGGAGGAGCCGAGGAATTTGGTTGATTTTCTTCAGCACAACCGATGCAGCTTCGACTTCTTCAGCTTTCTTCAGGCGCACCACTAGAGGATGCCCTGGCAATTTCTTCAGCGGCTGGAATGGGATCATCAGCCCTGGAACTAGCATTTTCATCAGCAGCCTGAATGTCATCAGCGGTGCTGGCATGTTCTTTAGTCTGCTGAGCTGAGGCTTCAGCCTGAGGAATTGCATGTTGCGCTGGGGCAGCAACATTTGTGAATTTCTTCGTCAGATTGACGAATCTGACCTTGGCTCCTTGCCAATCAGCATAATAGGAATCAAGTTTTGCCGAGGTCTTGAATTTCAGTCGACCTTGAGAAGCTCCTCGTGTCATTTTGACAACGTTTTTCTTCAGGAACTTCTCCTTTCTGTATTGAGCCTTTTTCATTTCTCTTGCCTTCTCAAACTTCCATTTTTTTCAGCGATGAAGTGAGTCAACATATGACTTTGTCCAGGTGTGAGATGAAAGTCAGGCATAGGGGTATTGGGATCCTTGTGCCAGAGATCAATATAATCGAGGACTTTCTTCGATCCAACAAAGAAGGGCACAAACGTACCTTTGGCTCTACCGGCCTTTTCTTGACGGTCTCTGATGATTTCCGCAAGTTCATCATCAGAAGGCACATGGAATGCAACCTGTTTCTTCTTTGGGCTTGGCCGAGGACCTCGTCCAGCTGTTGCTTTGGTCTTCAGCTGAGTCGGGCCAGATGATGAAATTGGAGCTGCTGAGGAACTTGCAGAAACACCTGAGGCAATCGAGAAGCCAGCAGTCCTTTGACATGTAGCCGTGCACAGAACCAAGACTTTGACGGAGCAAATGAGGACTTTGGTGGAGCAGCAGCAGCAGAGGAATTTGCTTTGAGGGTGCTGCCGAGGAACTTGGCCGTGAGGGCGCTGATGGTGAAGCACTTGGCTTATGAGCAGGCTTTGGCATGGATTTCTCGGTTTGACCGAGGCCTCAAGAGCGATAGCAAAGGGCGTAATCCTCATTGAATTTCTTCACCGCCTCCTTGGCTTGTTTTGCCAATTTAGCTTGGCGCTTAGCCCATTCATCCGGAAAGTCCTCACCACGCTTGATGCTTGGTGGGATCACCATTTGGCCAAAGCCAATGGAGCTCTTGGGCATGGAGGATTGAGAGCTAATTTCTTCATGTATTTTGGAGTCACATATCTGTATTCCTCCATTCCCGTGCCCATCTCCGCTCAATCTTCTCAATACGCACCTTGCGCTGATTTTTGTTTTCTTCATCGTGTGCAATAGTCAAGATAAATTTCCTCGTGGATTTCAAACGCAGTCATAACCTCGTGTTTCTTTCCTCCTTTCGTGGCTTCTTACCATCCGCCATATTCTTCAGCTTGAGGAATTTGAACAATTGAGTTCTCTCAAGAAGTATGCAGTTTTTCTTCGAGGAACGCTGCAAATGAGTTAGGTTGATGAGAACCTAGTGATTCAGCAATGGACATGTGTACCGTGAACAGAGTATAGTTGCGAGGAATTTGGAGAGGTCATATGCTTCTCGTAAGGTTTTTCAAAAAGAACAAGTTTTGAGGATTTTGACCAGATGAGTTTTGAAGAATTTCACTAAGCGCTTTTTGTCTTAGGTTCCAGAGTTGTACAGATCGAGGATCCACACAATTGAGGAATCTTGAAGAAAATCATTGCTTAGAGAAACGAGTCAAGAGCATATTTTGTTTGAGGTGTTCATATGTGTGAAGATTTGAAGAATAAACACCTTTGAAGATTTTTAGGAAGGTTTGAGAATCAAAGCGAGTAATAAAAGTAACTTTTAATTACCCGAAGTGAAGAACACGACGAACTAAGAAGAACAGTTGGGAAGTTCATCAGTTCAGATCTTCCACGCCCTAACTTGGCGGAGGAAGAAAGCTACGGCGGCGGCGGAGTGAGGATTTCCGCGGTCGGCGCGAGTACGTCGGCGACGAGGTTGAGGCAGTGAAGCTTTTCCTCACCGGCGACGATGGAGTAGCGGCGACGCTAGGGTTTGAGGAGCTCGAGCGGGAGAGAGAGGTCGAGCGGAGTAAAAGAAGTGAGGAAGGGAAGAGGGGTATTTATAGACACGGTGAAAAAACGGATCGCCCGAAGATTTAGGACTAACGTGCCTCTCGACCATTTCCTTCTCACGACATGTGTCCTCCACGCATCGTGTAGTGGAGATCGTATATGATTGTGGGTGAGTAAAATAATGCATCGTGGGATGCGGAACGGTTTGAGCGGCAAAACCAAAAGTTTGGATAAGATCAGTTTTAAAGTTCCGTCGCAATTTCTTCACCGTCAAGGACACAAAGTGAAGATTTTGAACGAGTTTCAAAATAGAACGCATATGAAGAATTTGTGAATAGATTGGGTTGAGTATAGCATAGAGGGGAAGGGTCCCATCACATTCACTTAGCGTAAAAAGCGACTTGAAGAAATAGCCATAAGTGAATGCTGTAGAGGACATAAACAAAGGAAGATTTTGCAAAGTTGAAGAATTAAAAAACTCAAGAATTTCAAAACCGAGGAAAACTCAAATTGAAGATTTTCAACTTTGGTGGTGGCGTGACTCCACCGTATAAGAATGATGATTTCAGACACCGC
Organism: Aegilops longissima; assembly: GCA_021605205.1. NCBI lineage: Eukaryota > Viridiplantae > Streptophyta > Magnoliopsida > Poales > Poaceae > Aegilops > Aegilops longissima. Next base: position 319,241,880 of record CM038676.1, read on the forward strand.
TGCATAATTGTCGAGGGTTCTCGAGAATCAAATTCTTCATTAATTTTTTCACACTAAGAGTGTTATTCTTCATTGATTGAAGAAAACGCTTTCTTCATGTGTTGCACATCTAAGTCATCAATTTTGCATAAGTGTGAGGATGTGTCCTTTTCAAAGAACGCTTGAAGATTCTAAGATATTTAGCTCACACCGCAACTTGCTAAATCTCTTCTCATCCAAGGGCTTAGTGAAGATATCAGCTAGCTGTTCTTCGCCTTCACGTGCTCAATGGAGATGTCGCCTTCAACACATGATCACGAAGAAAATGATGACGAATTTGAATGTGCTTTGTCTTCGAAAGTGCTGAACTGGGTTGTGAGCAATCTTGATGGCACTCTCATTGTCACAAGAGAGAGGCACATTCTTCACGTTGATGCCGTAGTCCTTGAGAGTTTGCTTCATCCACAGCAATTGAGCACAACACGAGCCAAGAGAATGTATTCAGCTTCCGCAGAGATAGCTATACGCAGCTCGCTTTCTTCGAGGACCAATGCACCAAAGATCGTCCGAGGAAATGACAAGTACCAGATGTTGACTTGCGGTCCACACGATCACCAAAGATAGTCGAGTCGTAATATCCAATGAGATCAAAAGTAGAGCCCTTGGGGTACCATAATCCTAGTGTTGGTGTGTGAGCTAGATATCAAGAATATGCTTCACAGCCTTATGGTGTGATTCCTTCTGTAGCTTGAAATCGGGCACACATGCAAACACTAAGCATTATATCCGCCTAGATGCACATAAGTACAATAAAGAACCAATCATGGAGCGGTATACCTTGTGATCAAGTCAATACCATTTTCATCAAGGCATAGATGGCCATTTGTGGGCATAGGAATTTTGACGCCTTTGCAATCTTGCATGCCAAATTTCTTCAGACATCTTTGAGGTATTTCTCCGAGATATGAATATGCCATTGTGTTGTTGATTTAATTTGAAGACCTAAGAAGAATTTCAACTCTCCCATCATAGACATTTGATATTCTTCACTCATCGTATAGGCAAATTCATCACTATAACATGGGTCAGTACAGCCAAAGATAATATCATCAACATATATTTGACACACAAACAGTTCACCATCATAAGATTTAGTAAAGAGAGTAGGGTCGAGTGAAACGGGTGTGAAGCCATTCTTCACGAAGAATTCCTTCAATGTATCATACCACGCCGAGGGGCTTGCTTGAGGCCATAGAGGGCCTTATTGAGTCTCAAGACTTTGTCGATTCTTTGGATCTTCAAAACCTGGGGTTGAGCAACATATACTTCTTCCTCAAGCTTACCATTGAGGAATGCACTTTTCACATCCATTTGATATAAAGTGATATTGTGATGGTTAGCATAGGCGTAGTAATATGCTAATAGACTCAAGTCTAGCAACAGTGCAAAATTTTCATCAAATCAATTCCTTCAACATGTGTGTAGCCTTGAGCTACTAGTCGTGCCTTATTCCTCACCACAAGACCATTTTCATCTTGCTTGTTGCGGTAGATCCACTTTGTGCCAATGATATTATGCTTGCGAGGATCTGACGCTTGACCAGTTCCCCCACATTGTTGAGCTCGAATCGATGTAATTCTTCTTGCATAGCCTAAATCCACTCCGCCCAAATGCTTCATCTACCTTAGTGGGCTCTGTGATAGAGACAAAAGCATAGTGCCCACAAAAGTTAGATAAATGTGAAGCTTTTGAGCGTGTGAGAGGACCCGGCGCTTTAATGTCATCGATGATCTTGTCAACTTGCACTTCTTTTGCAACGCGAGGATGAGCTGGTTGTCGCCGAGGAATTTGATCATTTTCCTCAAAGACCATTTTCTTCAAAGATTATCTTCAGTGCATCACTCGATGTTCTTCGCAGACAGAATGAATTCTTCAGCAGCTTCTTCAAGAGGGAATGACATCCTCGCTTGCCTTGAACTTGATTGAATCCTCAAAAGCTGGTTCATCTAACACGTAGGTAGGTGCTCTCTTTGCAGCCATTAGATTCATCGAACCGCATATCTACAAAGGTCAACAATCTTGTGAAGAGTGATGTTGAAGACTCAGAGGTGTGCGAGTCCTTTCCGTAACAAGCATAAACCTTCATGTGCTTTCGTGACAATTTAGAGTTGTGATGAGGATCTCTAATCCAGCATTTAGCAATCAAGACTTTGAAATAACTTACATTGGGTTTCTTGTCGCTGAGGAGTTCATAGGCAGTCTTTTGAAGAATTTGTGAAGATATACTGTTGATGATGTGGCACGCAGATCAATTGCATCAATCCAAAAGCGACTAGGCGCTTTTGTATTCATCAAGCATAGTGCGAGCCATCTCAACAAGAGTTCTGTTCTTGCGCCCACGACTCCATTTTGCCGAGGAGTATAAGGAGCGATAACTCATGAGTAATACCAAGTTCATCAAGATAGGCATCAAGACCGAATTCTTGAACTCGGCCCATTGTCACTCCCGATGTGCTTGATCTTCACACCAAAGTTGGTTGAAGCCCTCGAGGAAAATCGCTTGAAGACTTCCTGCACTTGATTTTTGTAAGTAACAATGTGTACCCATGTGTAACGAGAGTAATCATCAACAATAACAAAGCCATATAGAGATGCATCATTAACGACAATTTGAGTAATGATTGGGACCAAAGAGGTCCATGTGAAGCAATTCAAAGGGACGAGTAGTGGTCATGATAGTCTTTGCTGGATGCTTGGCATTGGTCATTTTTCCAGCTTCACAGTCTCCGCACAAGTGATCCTTGAGGAATTTGACATTCTCAATGCCAATAACATGCTTTTTCTTCGCAAGCGCAGTAAATTCCTCATGCCTCGCGTGACTAAGTCGCCGATGCCATAGCCAGCCTTCAAGCTTTTGCAAGTAAGCACACGGCTGGTTGTGGTCCTGTAGAGAAGTCAACAATATACAAGTCTCCTCTCCTAAAGCCTTCAAGACTTTGGAATTGTCGCTTCCATAATCACAACACAACGATATTGCCAAAGATAACTACCATATCAAGATCACAAAGCATTGAGATCGACATGAGGTTGTATCCTAAGGACTCAACAAGCATGACTTTGTCCATGTGTATGTCCTTAGAGATCGCAACCTTACCAAGACCCAATACCGACTTTTGCCTTTGTCAAGAAAGATGATATGCTTCAGATGTGACGGTGATAAGGAGCATCCATCAATAGATTCTTGTCACCACCATGTGATTTGTACATCCACTATCGAGAACCCACTCGGTGGTTTTGGGTTGATCATCCCGCAGATGAATTAGTATAACTTACGATCTCATATACTTCATCGCTGAAGAATATGATATCAAGTTCATCGATGAATTTCATCACCAAGATTCAGATAAGCAAGATGAGGACGTGAAATGAAAGTTCATTTCATCATGGTTAGCTCAAGGCCCTTTCGTGCAATTTTGTCGTCCCCAAAGAAATTCTTCATACGCTAAGGCACGCCCGAGACCTGACCTGCGCAGAAGAGATTAGTTCTTTTCTTCACCACCCACATCTCAAGGGGTGGAAAAGAGTTCATCACTCATGAAAGCACCATACGAGAATGGTGGCATAGAGGCCAATCCATTTCGCTTCACATAAGAGGGGTTAGGTAAGCATATGAATAAGCAGAAATTCTTCGAGGAATTATGAACATATTGGTTTGAAGAATAATGCACATATTCATAGCCCTTAGCTCTACCTCATGAAACAGAGTTGTTAGCACGATGATAATTATATGAGGACTTTGATCCTTTTGAGGAATATGATCCACGTGAGGAATTTGGTCCGTATGAGGACTTGGATCCATATGAAGAATTTGGTCCATATGAAGAATTTGATCTGGGGTTCCTATTCTTCACAGGTGGTGTCATGAGGACATTCACCTGAAGACTTTCAAGGCACATCTTGGGAACCCAGATTTTCTTCAGAGGGGAACCGTTCCTGCAGTTAGTGCCAACATATCTAGCAAATACTTCACCATTCTGATTTTTGAACAGTTTATAGTTGGAGTCAAATGACTCATCGGAAGAATGAGGAGATTCGCATGTAAAACCAGATAAGTTAGATGGATCAATCGAGGTCCCTTTGCAGCAACCCATGAGGTTTTGGGATACCGCTCAAAGCTTCCAATATGTTCCATCAAGATTGAGTTTCCTCTCAAAGGCAATACCTCTTTCCTAGGGTTCTGTTGAGGATCTGCTTTTAAGCACATCACAAAGAGTCTGATGCCCTTTGAGGCTTTTGTACATGCTCGTCATGTACAATTCCTTCAGCCCCTGCATCGTCAAGGATACTAGCAATGTCCTCGATGAGGAATTAGTGATAGCAGAGGCAGGTGAAGAATTTGTAACAGCTTGAAGCATTTGAACATTCAGTGAAGAATTAGCGATTCACGCTCAATGCACTTTAAGCATGGAGGAACAAATTCTTCTTGAGAAGCGCTGATTTGTTGAGCAAGTAATGAATCGCGCCCTTCAAGATCTTCATAACTCACTCTTAGCTTCTCAAGATCTTGCTATCTTTGAAGAAATTCATAAGAAAGTTTCTCATGATCGATAAGAGAGTGTTATGATGACCTTGAAGGTTGTCAAGCCTAGATCAAGTCTCTCAAGATTTTCAATGTGGCTTTAGTGCGATCCATTTCTTCACCTAACATATCATCACTCTTACCTAACATGTTTTGAACCTTTTCTAAGGTTGTTTGTTGTTTAGTGGCAATGCAAACAAGTTTGGTATAGCTAAGTTCAATATCATCATCGATTCATCATCATCGATCCACAAATACTAAATTCAGATGAGGAACATTCGTTACCTCGACACCCTTTGCCATGAGACATGATGCAGAGGATGATGATTCTGGTTCGAAAGTCATCGCTTTGAGAGATTCCTTGAAGTCCTCAAACCAGGGATCATGACGGGTTCGATGACCTTCATAGACGCCGGAGATTCGGTCCCAGATAAGCTTCAGATTGCAAAGATGCATAATGCGATTGAATTCATCTCTAGATAGGCAGGAATGATGATATCCTTCGCCATGATGTCAAGTCGAGTGTACTTATGAATATCATCTGCGTCATTGCCTTGCATAGATCAAGAAGGCCAATTTCAAAGACGGTCCACAGCTTGTCTGTCCATTGCCATGAGGCACTTCCTCATCATGGCCTTCCACTTGGGATAATCATGACCGCCAAAGATAGGGCATGTCACTTTCTTCATACCGTGGTCGACATAACTAAAACTCCGTGTGGTTAAACCAAAATCACACGTAACAAGGGAGTACCTTTCTCGATACCAATTGAAAGTGCGTATATCGACTAGAGGGGGGTGAATAGGTGATTTTATGAATTCTTCAACGAGGAATTTGCCGTGAGGCAATTCCTTAGCGAAGAACTACTTGCAGCGGAATAAGTACTCGTAAGTAAGCATAACAGAATACACGCATGGTCATCATGATGAAATGAAGACTAGCACAGAGTACGAGAGCGAATCACAGGATAACACAAGATGAAGACAAACAGATCAAGAAATTGAACCGAGGAAATTGAGAAAGTCTTCACCAAAGTCTTCAAACACAGATATGAACAAACACTCAACACAAGAATGAGGAAATGAAAGGGTTGAGGAAATAGAACCAGTTAGGTTGGTGAAGACAATGATTTGGTAGACCAGTTCCAACCGCTGTCTTAGTTGTACGTCTGGTTGGAGCGGCCGAGTATTTAAACTCGAGGACACACAGTCCCGACACCCAAATACCGAGCACGCAGCTCAGACACCAAGTCCTCACCGTATTCTCCTTGAACTAAGGTCACATGCACTCGTCCAATCACTCGTGGTAAGTCTTCAGCGACTTCCAAACCTTCACAGACTTGGTCACTCGGCGATCCACAATTCCTCTTGATGTTCTAGACCATGACGCCTAACCGTCTGGAAGAAGCACAATCTTCAAAGGTAACAAGCGCCGGATCCACGCAGATCAATTTCTTCAAGATGCTCAATCACTTTGGGCTTGTAGGGTTTGGTTTTGGGTTTTTCCTCACTTGATGATTTTCGCCAAAGTCTTTAGAGGATGGGTTGCTCTCAAATGACAAGTGTCAAGTTCTTCTCGAGCAGCCAACCAGCTAGTGGTTGTAGGGGCGGCTATTTATAGCCTAGGGAGCAGCCCGACATGATAAGACATAAATGCCCTTCAATGATATGACCGTTAGGTGGATAAGATATTTGGGACAGGTGGCCAAGAAGACAAGAACGGTCGAAAATTTGAATCTCAAATTCTCGTGGCAATCATGTTCTCATCGTAGGCAATCCAAGACCGGCGGATTCCTAACTCCTCGGTCGAATAAATTCTCAAGAACTGTAAGAACTTCGCCTCTCACATCAAGAAATTTGACTGGACTGTATGAGATTTCCAAAGGCTTCACTCAAGGGATTGGTAGGTGTAGGATTTTGAGTTGAGCATCACATGGAAATTTTTCCTTAGTATTTCCTCGACCCCTTTAACAAAGACGGTGTTTCCTATGACTCAAGAAAGAGAAAATGAAACTACGAAAACAAAAGTCTTCACGCTTCATGTTCCTCAATTAAATACCAAGTCTTCAAGGTCACACCAATTTCTTCACTTTCAAAGTCTTCGTAAAGTCTTCAAAATATCAAAGTCTTCAACAAGAACTTCATTTTTAGGGTCGACTTTCTCTCAGAATATCAAACTCCTCATAGACTTATAGACCTGTGTACACTCACAAACGCATTAGTTCCTTAACCTATAAGTCTTCAATACACCAAAATCACTAAGGGGCACTAGATGCACTTACAAGTACCGATCGTACGACACCTCCGTGTTCTGCACACGTTCAGCATGATGACGTCCCTCAACCTCTTGATCCAGTAGAGGGTCGAGGGAGAGTTCCTTCGACACGACGGCGTGGCAACGGTGTTGGAGATATGATTTGCGCAGGGCTTTGCCTAAGCACTACGACAATATGACCGAGGTGGTAAACTGTGGAGGGGGCACCGCACACGGCTAAGGGACAATTGATGTGTCTTTGGGGTGCCCCCCCATGCCCCCGTATATAAAGGAGGAGGGGAGGAGGCAGCCGACCTAGGGGGCGCGCCAAAGGGGGGAGTCCAACTAGGACTTCCAATCCTAGTTGGACTCCCTTACCTTTTCCAGAGGGGGGAAGAGTGAAGGGAGAGGAAGAGGAGAAGGAAAAAGGGGCGCCCCCTCCCTAGTCCAATTCGGACTCCGGTAAAATACCCGAATCACTCAGAACCATTCCGATGTCCGAATACAACCTTCCAATATATGAAACATCTTTACCTCTCGATCATCCCGAGACTCCTCGTCATGTCCGTGATCTCATCCTGGACTCCTAACAAACTTCGGTCACCAAAACGCATAACTAATCATACAAATCATCATCGAACATTAATCGTGCGGACCCTACGGGTTCAAGAACTATGTAGACATGACCTAGACACATCTCTGGTCAATAACCAACAGCGGAACCTGGATGATCATATTGGCTCCTACATATTCTACGAAGATCTTTATTGGTCAAACCGCATAACAACATACGTCATTCCCTTTGTCATCGATATGTTATTTACCCGAGATTCGATTGTCGGTATCATCATACCTAGTTCAATCTCGTTACCGAAAGTGTCTTTACTCGTTCCGTAATGCATCATCCCGTAACTAAGTCATTAGTCACATTGCTTGCAAGGCTTTTAGTGATGTACATTACTGAGAGGGCCCAGAGATACCTCTACGATACTCGTAGTAACAAATCCTAGTCTCGATCTATAGCAACTCAACAAACACCTTCGGAGACACCTGTAGAGCATCTTTATAATCACCCAGTTACGTTGTGACATTTGATAGCACACAAAGTTTTCCTCCAGTATTCGGAAGTTGCATACTCTCATAGTAAGAGGAATATGTATAAGTCATGAAGAAAGCAATAGCAATAAATCTAAACGATCATTATGCTAAGCTAACGGATGGGTCTTGTCCATCACATCATTCTCTAATGATGTGATCTCGTTCATCAAATGACAACACATGTATATGGTTAGGATACTTAACCATCTTTGATTAACGAGGTAGTCAAGTAGAGGCATACTAGGGACACTCTGTTTGTCTATGTATTCACACGTGTACTAAGTTTCCGGTTAATACAGTTCTAGCATGAATAATAAACATTTATCATGATATAAGGAAATATAAATAACAACTTTATTATTGCCTCTAGGGCATATTTCCTTCAGTCTCCCACTTGCACTAGAGTCAATAATCTAGATTACATAGTAATGATTAACACCCATGGAGTCTTGGTGCTGATCATGTTTTTCTCGTGGAATAGGCTTAGTCAATGGGTCTGCAACATTCAGATCCGTATGTATCTTGCAAATCTCTATGTCTCCCTCCTTGACTTGGTCGTGGATGGAATGGAAGCATCTCTTGATGTGTTTGGTTCTCTTGTGAAATCTGGATTCCTTCGCCAAGGCGATTGCTCCAGTATTGTCACAAAAGATTTTCATTGGACCCGATTGAGGGAGTCCAGGATTAGGGGGTATCCGGACAGCCGGACTATATCCTTTGACCGGACTGTTGGACTATGAAGATACAAGATTGAAGACTTCGTCCCGTGTCCAGATGGGACTCTCCTTGGCGTGGAAGGCAAGCTTGGCAATACGGATATGTATATCTCCTTCCTTGTAACCGAATCTGTAATTCCTAGCCCCTCCGGTGTCTATATAAACCGGAGGGTTTAGTCCGAGGGACAACAACAATCATACCATAGGCTAGCTTCTAGGGTTTAGCCTCTACGATCTCGTGGTAGATCAACTCTTGTAATACTCATATCATCAAGATCAATCAAGCAGGAGTAGGGTATTACCTCCATCGAGAGGGCTTGAACCTGGGTAAACATCGTGTCCCCCGCCTCCTGTTACCATCCGCCTTAGACGCACAGTTAGGGACCCCCTACCCGAGATCCGCCGGTTTTGACACTGACATTGGTGCTTTCGTTGAGAGTTCCACTGTGTCGTCACCATAAGGAAGGATGCTTCATCTCGTTGTCAAGGACAACGTCACCTCTGGGGGAGCCCTGGCTGTCGGCCAAACTCTCCGGCTAGGCGGCTTCGTCATGACCGCCCGTTCGGCTGCTGCACCGCCGATGACTTCTCGGGTCATTGAAAACAACCTCCATGTCGGCTCGGAACTTGCCGAGCAGATGAATCCAATGGAGCTTTCTTCCCTAAACGAGCTCTTGGATCGCATCGCCGCTTTGGGAGTCGCTACGGACTATGATCGGATTGGGCTTAAACCCGACCAAAGGGATATTAACTCTCCGCCGGTCACTGATACGTCTCCGTCGTATCTACTTTTCCGAACACTTTTGCCCTTGTTTTGGACTCTAACTTGTATGATTTGAATGGAACTAACCCGGACTGACGCTGTTTTCAGAGAATTGCCATGGTGTTGTTTTATGTGCGTAAAACAAAAGTTCTCGGAATGACTCAAACTCCACGAAACACCTTAGAAAAATAATAAAAATCCTCGCCAAAGATGAAGACCAGGGGCCCACACCGCTTACGAGGGTGGGGGCGCGCCGCCTCACCTCGTGGGCCCCTCAGTGGCCCTCCGACGCCAACTCCAACTCCATATATTGGCTTTCGGGAGAAAAATCAGAGAGAAAGTTTCATCGCTTTTACGATATGGAGCCGCCGCCAAGCCCTAATCTCTCTCGGAGGGCTGATCTGAGTCCGCTCGGGCTCCGGAGAGGGGATTCGTCATTGTCGTCATCATCAACCATCCTCCATCACCAATTTCATGATGCTCACCGCCGCGTGAGTAATTGCATCGTAGGCTTGCTGGATGGTGATGGGTTGGATGAGATTTATCATGTAATCGAGTTAGTTTTGTTAGGGTTTGATCCCTAGTATCCATTATGTTCGAGATTGATGTTGCTATGACTTTGCTATGCTTAATGCTTGTCACTAGGGCCCGAAAGCCATGATTTCAGCTCTGAACCTATTATGTTTTCATGAATATATGTGTGTTCTTGATCCTATCTTGCAAGTCTATAGTCACCTACTATGTGTTATGATCCGCAACCCCAAGTGACAATAATCGGGACCACTCTCGGTGATGACCATAGTTTGAGCAGTTCATGTATTCACTATGTGCTAATGCTTTGTTCGGTTCTCTATTAAAAGGAGGCCTTAATATCCCTTAGTTTCAATAGGACCCGCTGCCACGGAGGGTGGGACAAAAGATGTCATGCAAGTTCTTTACCATAAGCACGTATGACTATTTACTAATACATGCCTACATTAAATTAATGAACTGGAGCTAGTTCTCGTGTCACCCTATGTTATGATCATTACATGAGGAACCACATCCAAGATAATTATCCATCACCGATCCGGTGCCTACGAAGTTTTCCATATACTTGGTTTACGCTTATTTACTTTTCTGCTTGCTCATTATCATCACTACAAAATACCAAAAACATTACTTTTGTCTGTCTTTACTTTTGTTACCGTTACCACCACTATAATATTACTTTGCTACTAAACACTTTGCTGCAGATACTAAGTTTCCGTGTGGTTGAATTGACAACTCAGCTGCTAATACTTGAGAATATTCTTTGGCTCCCTTGTGTCGAATCAATAAATTTGGGTTGAATACTATACCCTCGAAAACTGCTGCGATCCCCTATACTTGTGGGTTATCAAGACCTTTTTCTCGGCGCATGTCGGGAGCATAGCTCTATTCTTTGAGTCACTTGGGATTTATATCTGCTGGACACTATGAAGAACTTGAAAGACGCTAAGACAACAATATATCCCTCAACTACGAGGGAGGTAAGGAACGCCATCTAGCTCGCACTTGATTCACCTTCATTATGAGTAAGCTAGCGACACCTAAACCTGCTTCGCTATTCGTTCCGATATGTCGCATGTTATTGATGATGCCACTTCGCTATGCATGATACTTATGATGAAACTACTTCTATGCTTGATACTACTGTCCCTTGGTGAATTTCTAGATGAACAAATTTCTAGGTCTAGAGAAAGAGAAATTATTGAAACCGAACACGATGATGTTAGTAATGATGATAATATGCCCGCTATTCCCGAGGGTTATCTTTTCGATGTTGAATCTACAAGATCCATTCTTGCTTGCCGTGATAGACTTGAACTTAAGAGGTTGCTAGTTAAATGGAGTAAATAATCTTTTAGAGATAGGATGAGACCCGACCGCTTTTGCTACTTCACCTATCTCGTGTTCCCGATCAGGATTATTATGATTTTCTGTTGATCCATATATAATTACTTTGGTTGAATCTGATCCTTTTATGGCTATGAATCAAACTGTTGTGGCACATCTTCGTAAGTTAAATGATATAGCTGCCCTGTTTACTAATAATGAGAGATCGTTCTACCTTTATTTACTCAAAATATTTCCGTTCTCATTAAAGGGTGATGCTAAGAAATGGTTTAATTATCTTGATCCTTGTTGTGTGCAAAGTCCCCAGGATATGATTTATTACTTCTCTGCTAAATATTTCCCTGCTCATAAGAAACAAGCTGCTTTGAGGGATATATATAATTTTGTGCAAATTGAAGAAGAGAGTCTCCCACAAGCTTGGGGGAGGCTTCTCAAGTTACTTAATGCTTTGCCTGATCATCCTCTTAAGAAACCTGAAATACTTGATATCTTTTATAATGGGCTAACCGATGCTTCCAGAGATTACCTGGATAGTTGTGCTAGTTCTCTTTTCAGGGAAAGAACACCGGATGAAGCTGAAATTTTATTAAATAATATGTTGACAAATGAAAATAATTGGGCACCTCCTGAGCCAACTCCCGAGCCAGGTCCAGAGCCAATTCATCGAGCCTATTCCTAAACCAACTCCGAAGAAGAGAGGTGTTCTATTTCTCATCCCAAGATATGCAAGAGGCAAAGAAATCTATGAAAGAAAAAGGTATTAAAGTCAAGATGTTAAGAATTTACCTCCTATTGAAGAAATACATGGTCTTAATTTACATCACTGTTGAATAAGTATATGATCTCAATTACTTATTTATCAAGAACCTCCCGATATCCCGACACAAAGTTGTAAAGGTAAATTCTCTCTATAGATATGATAAAGTGAAGTCCCTCCTACTAAAATTGCTAGTCGATGCTTGGATGAGTTTGATGACTTTATGTTTAAGCAAGATGACTTTAATGCTTATTTTGGTAGACAATTAAATGTAATACCTTTATGATTAAACGCTTGAGTGATTATATGGCTAATATTAGAGGTGAACTTAAACTTGTTAGCAAACATGCTTCTATGGTTACCACTCAAGTAGAACAAGTACTTAAAGCTCAAAAAGAAGTGCTTAATGAAATGAATAGTAAGAAAATGATTATGCTGTTAGAGTGGCTACTAGAACTGGTAGAATGACTCAGAACCTTTGTATCCTGAAGGCCACCCTAAGAGAATCGAGCAAGATTCTCGAGAAATAATATAGATATGCCTAGTTCTTCTAAAAGGAAGAAAAGAAAATGATAGAACTGCAAACTTCTAGTGAACCTATTGTTGAACCACCGAGAATCCAAATGATATCTCTATGTCCGATGTCAAACACAATCTGTAATGAACATGAACCTAGTGTTAATGATAATGTTCATGATGATGCTCAACCTAGTAATGATAATGATGTAGAAGTTGAACCTGCTGTTGATCTTGATAACCCACAATCAAAGAATCAACGTTATGATAAAAGAGACTTCGTTGCTAGGAAACATGGTAAAGAAAGAGAACCATGGGTTCAGAAACCCATGCCTTTTCCTCCCAAACCATCCAAGAAAAAGGATGATGAGGATTTTGAGCGCTTTGCTGAAATGATAGACCTATCTTTTTGCGTATGCGATTGACTGATATGCTCAAAATGAACCCTTATGCTAAATATATGAAAGATATTGTTACAAATAAAAGAAAGATACGGGAAGCTGAAATTTCCACCATGCTTGCTAATTATACTTTTAAGGGTGGAATACCAAAGAAACTTGGAGATCCAGGAGTACCTACTATACCATGCTCCATTAAGAAAAATTATGTTAAAACTGCTTTATGTGATCTTGGAGCCGGTGTTAGTGTTATGCCTCTCTCTTTATATCGTAGACTTGACTTGAATAAGTTGACACCTACTGAAATATCTTTGCAAATGGCTGATAAATCAACTGCTATACCTGCCGGTATTTGTGAGGATGTGCCTGTTGTGGTTGCAAACGTTACTATTTTAACGGACTTTGTTATTCTTGATATTCCCGAGGATGATACTATGTCTATTATTCTTGGAAGACCTTTCCTTAATACTGCAGGGGCTGTTATTGATTGCAACAAAGGCAATGTCACTTTTCATGTTAATGGTAATGAGCATACGGTACACTTTCCCAGGAAACAACCTCAAGTTTATAGTATCAACTCTATTGGAAAAATTCCATCGATTATATTTGGAGGTTTTGAATTTCCTCTCCCTACTGTCAAGAAGAAATATGATATACTTATTATTGGGGATGTTATTCGAAATTTCTCCGGTTCCATGTTAATCGGAATGAGTTTGTTAACAAGACTTGATCAACCTTGTTAGTGGATTCTTTTGATGAGCATGAGATGGATGAAACTAGAAGCACAACCTTCTGTACCTCTTTATATTCTCTCGTTATTTAGCAAAATAAAGTAAAATAGTATTTTTCTGTCTGTTTCCTGATTTATCCGTGCAATATAAAAATATCCTGAAAATAAAAGTCCTCGTAATGCCATGCCAATTTAATATGATTTTTTCGAGAATATTTGAGGATTTATCAGGCAAAATTACATGGGGAGCTGCCACCGCCACGAGGGTGGAGGGCGCGCCTGCCTCGGGGCCCATGGTGGCCCTCCTCCACTTATCCCTGCACCCATCTTCTCCCTCTGCCTCGGACAAACCCGAAAAACCAACTCAAGCTCGTGTTCCAGCCGCTTTTGCTGTGATTTTCGATCTCCTTGCTCAAAGCACCTCTCACAAAACTGCTTGGGGAGATTGTTCCTTGGTATGTGACCCCTCCATTAGTCCAACTAGTTTTTTTTCTAGTGCTTTATTCTTTGCAAATTTGTGCTGCATAGGTGACCTTGTTCTTGAGCTTGCATGTCAAATTCATATGGTTCCAAGTAGTTCTAATGCTTGATATATGCTCTAGGCATTTGTATGAGTAGTTGCTATTAGATTTATGTAAGTTGGTTCACTTTTATTTGAAGTTACTGATTGTTTCAGAAATAATGAAGATACTTTTGAGGGGCTCGTCGAGCCGAAGCTCGAGGGAAAAACAAAAGGAAGAAGAGCAGAAGCCCAAATTTAATTTGCCTCAAGATCATGGAGGTCCGCCGTGAATGGCCTTCCGATGACTTCTTGAGGAGAGCCGGATTTATGAGGATTTCTATGAATTGATTGAGAACGCCGCCTCACCAACTTCCTCCGTGACCAACGCCATCAAGATTCTTACTCACAAATACTTTTGTGCAGTAACTTCTACTTTTCCCTAAGAAATCACCTCCAACAAGAGAGTTCCATTTATATGACGTTGTTAAGGAGATGACATTAGCTGAATTTTGCGAGGTTTGCAAAATACCTTTTGAGGGCACCTTAGATGAACCACACCGTAATGAAGTGGAAGCTTTTATTAACACTATCACTATGGGAGAAACCAGGAAGGTTTCTGATGCAAGAATCACTAGCATACATTTTCCTGTTTTACGTTACTTTGCCTTATTAGCTAGTCGTAGCTTGATTGGACGCGGGAACTGTGGGAACCTTACTATTCCTGATATTATTATTTTGTTCCATGGTTTATACCGCAATAACTCTGTTAGTATGGGTGGAATTGTTGCTAGACGGTTAAGTCTGAACCGTACTAAGGGCCCCCGTCTTTGGAGGCATTTATGCTTCGCGCCTAGCTGAATATTTTGAAATACCTATTAGACATGAGGAGAAAGAAGAAACAGCACTGCCCCGTGCTTATATAGATTATAAGAGTATGATAGCGCATGATTTTCTTGTAAAGAGTCGCGAAGGGGAGCTTAAATATAAATTGTACTTTGATAAACATCACCCTGAGACTATTACTTTGCCTGCTCCTCTTTGTTTAACTTGTCTCATGTGGCTTACATTGTTCCGTGGGTGGCTGTTCGCTTATCGGAATCCTGCACCAGCCTCGAACCGGAGCCACAAGATGAGCCTCCACGAATGTCTGCTTATTCTGGGATCCTGAGGCGGTTGCCACCCAAGGGCAATAAGAGTCCTCTTCATCAAATTATGATCCCAACTATTCTCACCACAAGATGACCCCACCACACCTACGGATATCACCAGCTATCCTCGGCATTAGACCAACTTAGGCCAAAAGCCTAAGCTTGGGGAGTACGTATTCTCACTGACATTACATTTATGCTCACACACACTCATTGCTAGATGTCGGTGCTCATACTCTTTCACTGTAATATCCATGTTAGTTTAAATTTCTTTTTCCTGCTTTCTTCTTGTGTGTTTAATAAACCTTAAGAAAAACCAAAAAAATTAGTAGTAGTTTATTTTTCCTGCTGTAGTAGTAATAATTAAAAATAAAACCCAAAAATATTTCCCGTTCTTATTTTGCTTGTTGGGAGCTTTCCCGTGTAAATAGTTTTTATTTCTTTTCCTTTCTTTGGGGGTCGAGAAGACTATATTGATAATGCTTAGTGGCTCTCATATGCATTATTGTTTATCTAACTTAGAGCCTATATTACTTTTCTTCTCTCTTGAGTTGAATGCTTGCAGATCCCAGCTTAGTCCAATGCACGTGCACTCTTATTATTATACACACCGTTCGGTCGTGCAAGTGAAAGGCAATAATGATGATATATGATGGACTTATTGGGATGAGAAAAGCTGGTATGAACTCGACCTCTCTTGTTTTTGTAAATATGATGATTCATTGTTCCTGATTCAGCTATTATGAAGTAAACATATTTGCAATGACATTTAGAGATTATAGTTGCTTGTGCCATGCTTGATTAGCTATGAGTTATAATGGTTTACCTTATGTACAACATGCTATTAGAATGATTATGATGTGGTATGATGGGATGGTATCCTCCTTTGAATGAATTGAGTGACTCGACTTGGCACATGCTCACGCATGTAGTTGAATCAAATCAACATAGCCTTCATGATATTTATGTTCATGGTGGATTATATCTTACTCATGCTTATATTCGTGTAAATTAATTTTAATGCATGTTTACGATCGTTGTCGCTCTCTCGCTGGTCGCTTCCCGCCTTTTTGCTAGCCTTCACATGTACTAAGCGGAATACTGCTTGTGCATCCAAACTCCTTAAACCCCAAAGTTGTTCCATATGAGTCCACTATGCCTTCCTATATGCGGTATCTACCGCTGCTCCAAGTAAATTTGTATGTGCCAAACTCCAAACCTTCAAATAAAATTCTGTTTTGTATGCTCGAGCAGCTCATGTGCAACTAGGGCTGCCTATATCTTCCATGCTAGGTGGGTTATTCTCAAGAGGAGTGGACTCCGCTCCTCATTCACGAGAAAGGGCCGATAACCGGGATGCCCAGTCCCATGATCCAAAAAGATGAAAGCAAATCAAAATAATTAAACAAAACTCCCCTTGGGACCCGTTGAATGTTGGAGGCACTCGTTGTTTCGAGCAAGCCATGGATTGATGCTTGTGGAAGAGGGGGAGTATAAACCTTTACCATTCTGTTTGGGAACTGCCTATAATGCATGTAGTATGGAAGATACATCCATCTCATAGTTGTTGTGTTGACAGTGAAAGTATGCCGCTCAAAATATAATTTATCTCTATTTCAAAATCGATCTCCGCACCTCTACAAATCCTCGCTTCCCCTGCAAGGGCCTATCTATTTACTTTTATGTTGAGTCATCACCCTTCTTATTAAAAAGCACTACCGAGAGCATGCTGTTGTTTGCATTCATTATAATTGGTTTATTTTGGGTATGACTTGACCGGATCTCTTTACCATGAATTACAATGTTTAGTCAGTCCTTGATCTTTAAAGGTGCTCTGATTTATGTTTTATGGTCTCGTAAAGGGCTAGCAAGATACCATTTTGTTATATCATGTTATGATTATTTTGAGAAAGTGTTGTCATCCGAGTTTTATTATTATGGCTCGCTAGCTGATTATATTATTGATATGAGTAATTATGAGACCTACGTGTTATTGTGAGTATGGTTAGTTCATAATAATTGCTGAAACTTGAATGCTGGCTTTTCATGTTTACAACAACAAGAGAAACAAAGTTTGTAAAAGTCTTTCTTTTTCTCTTTCAGTTTGTCAACTGAATTGCTTGAGGACAAGCAAGGGTTTAAGCTTGGGGAGTTGATACGCTCCGTCAGATCTACTTTTCCAAACACTTTTGCCCTTGTTTTGGACTCTAACTTGTATGATTTGAATGGAACTAACCCGACCGACGCTGTTTTCAAAGAGAATTGCCATGGTGTTGTTTTATGTGCGTAAAACAAAAGTTCTCGAATGACCAAAACTCCACGGAACACCTTAGAAAAATAATAAAAATCCTCGCCAAAGATGAAGACCAGGGGCCCACACCTGCTCACGAGGGTGGGGGCGTGCCGCCTCACCTCGTGGGCCCTCGGTGGCCCTCCGACGCCAACTCCAACTCCATATATTGGCTTTCGGGAGAAAAAATCGAGAGAAAGTTTCATCGCGTTTTACAACACGGAGCCGCCAAGCCCTAATCTCTCTCGGAGGGCTGATCTCGAGTCCGCTCGGGCCCGGAGAGGGGATTCGTCGCCGTCGTCATCATCAACCATCCTCCATCACCAATTTCATGATGCTCACCGCCGTGCGTGAGTAATTGCATCGTAGGCTTGCTGGACGGTGATGGGTTGGATGAGATTTATCATGTAATCGAGTTAGTTTTGTTAGGGTTTGATCCCTAGTATCCATTATGTTCTGAGATTGATGTTGCTATGACTTTGCTATGCTTAATGCTTGTCACTAGGGCCCGAGTGCCATGATTTCAGATCTGAAACTATTATGTTTTCATGAATATATGTGTGTTCTTGATCCTATCTTGCAAGTCTATAGTCACCTACTATGTGTTATGATCCGGCAACCCCGAAGTGACAATAATCAGGACCACTCCCAGCGATGACCATAGTTTGAGGAGTTCATGTATTCACTATGTGCTAATGCTTTGTTCCGGTTCTCTATTAAAAGGAGGCCTTAATATCCCTTAGTTTCCAATAGGACCCCGCTGCCACGGGAGGGTGGGACAAAATATTTCATGCAAGTTCTTTACCATAAGCACGTATGACTATTTACGGAATACATGCCTACATTAAATTAATGAACTGGAGCTAGTTCTGTGTCACCCTATGTTATGATCATACATGAGGAACCACATCCGCATAATTATCCATCACCGATCCGTGCCTCACGAAGTTTTCCATATACCGGTTTACGCTTATTTACTTTTCCGCTACTATCTGTTATCATCACTATAAAATACCAAAACATTACTTTTGTCTGTCTTTATTTTTGTTACCGCTACCACCACTATCATATTACTTTGCTACTAAACACTTTGCTGCAGATACTAAGTTTCCGTGTGGTTGAATTGACAACTCCTCTGTTAATACTTGAGAATATTCTTTGGCTCCCCGTGTGTCGAATCAATAAATTTGGGTTGAATACTCTACCCTCGAAAGCTGTTGCGATCCCTTGTACTTGTGGGTTATCAGTCACCCATCAGATAGCGGTGGTGGAGGAACAATGCGGCGTTTCTTCCTCTATCTTGAGGACAAACTATGTCCGGATTCCCGAGCTCTCCGAGCCGGATACCCGTTTACGAAAGGACATCGCCCAAGCCCTGAACCTAGAATCAGGCAGCGGGCCAAACCTATTGGGCAACATCCCGGAGCCCGAACTTCCAAGATCGAAAACTCCTCTACCCCTGGGTCTTAGATCGGGTCAGGGTTTGGACTCAAATCCACCCACCCATCCAGATATAAACGATCTTTCCCACATTAGGCAAGAGCCCCAGGAAACAGTACATCACTATTGGGCCAGATTCCTCCTTGTAATGAACAAGGTCAAGGACTGTCGCGAGGAAGACGCAATCACATTCTTCTGCAAAAATTGCACGGACAAGGGAATCCTCAATGCCGTAAGTCGCCATGACATAGCACGCTTCGCTGACTTGGCGGCCATACTACGGAAGTACTACGCGATGGAAAGTGCCTGGAAAACCTAAACGAAATTCTAGGATAATCCGGCTCTGACTAAACATACAATCCGAATTAAAAGGGTGCACTCTCATAAGTCGCCCGATTCAATCACAAAGAAGCAAAAGCCCACTACAGGGCGTGGAACCGTATTGGAGGGATGGCTTAACGGGCCCTGCAAAATCCATAGTACAACGGATACCATACCAACACACAGCCTGAGAGCATGTTGGGTACTCCGGCAGGTGGCCAAAAGCGGTGAGGATCTCCTCGTTCAAAACACCGCAAAACACCATCCCGTGGATAACAAAATACAGTATTGATAGTCTTCGAGACATTCGCCTCAAATAATAGGCGGAAGCGAGCACTCCGTAGCTTTGCCGAAGTCTGCCACGTGGCAGCAATAAATCCATGGAGCGACACGCTATCACCTTCAATGCCAGTGACGAACCTAAATTCCGAACAGCCCGAGCACCAGCCACATTGGTCCTTAGTCCAATTGTGGACGGCTTTCGGCTCACTAAAGTGCTCATGGATGGCGGCAGCGGATTAAACCTCATTTATGAGGAAACTCTTCAAAAATGGAAATAGACAGAGTCAGATTGAGCAAAGCAAAGATGACCTTCACAGAATCATCCCTAGTCGGAGGCATGCTGCACTCGAAAATCACACCGATGTGGTATTCGCAATCCGGAGAATTATTGGTCCAAGAAATTACATTCCAAGTGGCCCTGCTCAAGAGCGGATACCACGCCTTCTAGGGCGGAGGCATTCACGATCTTCCAAGCCATACCCCATTACGGGTACATGAAGCTCAAAATGCCCGGGCCCAATGGAATCATCACTCTAGCTAGTGATCCGGACATAGCACTCCGTGCCGAAAACAAAACAGCCGCACTGGCCCTCGAGGCATTATCCGAAGCCCTCGCGGCCGAGGAGTTAATTGTGTTGCACTCCTCAGCGAACAGGGACGACGTGATACTCGACAAGAGATCCAAGTCCACCTCTTTTAAACCAGCGGATGAAATAGTCAAATTCCAAGTCCACCCAACGGACCCTACAAAAACAGCCTCCATCGGGGCACAGTTAAACCCCGCCGTAGACGCCGCACTACGGGAGTTCCTACGAGAATTGGGATATATTTGCTCGGCATCCTCGATATGCCAGAATCCCACGCAGTGGCCGAGCATAGCCTTAACATTCTAAAGGGATTCAAGCCGGTCAAGGCACTCTTCTGCGCTTTCTAAACCTAAGAGACAAGCCATGGGAGAGGAGCTAGCCTAGTTACTGGAGGCTGGATTCATTAGAGAAATAAAACATCCGGACTGGCTAGCAAACCTGGTGATGGTACCAAAGAAGGATAAATCCTGGCGCCTATGTGTGGATTTCAAAGACCTGAACAAGGCTTGTCCCAAGGATCCCTTCCCCCTCCCCCGCATCGATCAAATTATCGATGCTACTGCAGGACACGACTCATTGTGTTTCCTCGACACATACTCCGGATACCATCAGATCAAGATGGCAGAGCCCGACCAAGCCGCAACGGTATTTATCACCCCATACGGCCCCTTCTGTTTTAACACTATGCCTTTCGGGCTTAAGAATGCCGGTGCAACGTATCAATGCATGATTCAGACATGCCTGGAAAAACAGATCGGCAAAACAGTGGAGGCATACGTAGACGATGTGGTCATTAAAACCAGACACGTCGAATCCCTAATAGACGACTTGAGGCTCACATTCGACAATCTCCGAACATACGACATCAAGCTCAATCCGAAAAATGCGTTTGGCGTTCGCGCGGAAAACTCCTGGGCTTCATCGCTCCAGAGAGGAATTGAAGCAACCGCTAAAACTGAGCCTCGCCACAGCTTGGCCATCCCAACTGACCTCAAGCGAATCCAGAAATTAACTAGATGTGTGGCGGCCTTAAGCCGCTTTATCTCTCGATTAGGAGAAAAGGAATTACCCCTTTATCGCCTTCTTCGGTGCACCAAACGCTTCGAGTGGACTGGCGCGTCCACGGCCGGACTGGAAGACATAAAGGCCATCCTGGCCACCAACCCAATCCTGGCCGCGCCTAGCATCGGTGAACCAATGCTGCTATATATAGCAGCAACTCATCAAGTTGTAAGCGCAGTGCTCGTCGTCGAACGAGAAACGGACGGACATAAATTCCCACTTCAAAAGCCGGTATATTATGTATCCACTGTCCTCACTCCATGCAAATCATGGTACCCGCATTATCAAAAGATCGCATATGCGGTATTCAAGGCATCCCGGAAACTACGACACTACTTTCAAGAGTGTTCAATCACAGTGGCCTTGGAAGTACCACTCAACGACATAATAAACAACCGCGACGCCACGGGCCGGATTGACAAATGGGCCATTGAGCTCCTCCCGTTCGACATAACATATAAACCTCGGCGAGCCATTAAGTTGCAAGTATTGGCCGATTTTGTCGCCGAATGGACAGGTTTAACTCCCTAAAGAGTACGGCGCGACTCCAATTGATCATGCACTTCGACAGCTCTAAAATGCTGGTTGGTCTGGGGCTGGCGTTGTCCTCGACGCCCCCACCGGAGATACAGTCCAATACGTACTCCAAATATCGTACACGACTCCAACAACACAGCCAATCACGAGGCCCTGTTACATGGTCTTCAGATGGCAGTTTCCATGGGCATTCGACTCCTGGAGGTGCGTGGGGACTCGAACCTCGCAATATCCCAAATAAATGGAGACTTCGATGCCAAGGATCCGAAAATGGCGGCTTATCGCAACGCCGTCCTCAAGATGTCAGCTCGGTTCGAGGGGCTCAATTCCACCATGTGGCTAGGGAAACAATCAGCGGCGGATATCCTCGCCAGATCGGCGCTTAAGCGACGCTGTCCCACCTAACATCTTCTTGAAAGGCTGTTTAAGCCATCCGTGGTATGGGAAGGGGACACCGTAACAATAGTCCGCACCGCCACAACACCAGATAATCAACACTCGACACAATCGGAGGCTCGCCACCAAAATAACACCTTCATTACGTAATAATGGCCGCCATCGCCTGCGGATGTAACCATTCTCGCCTACCTAACCAGGCAGGAACTTCCCGAGGACCAAAATGAGGCACGCTGCATAGTGCGGTGATCTAAAGCCTACAAGGTCCACGAGGGAGAGCTTTATAAGAAAAGCGCTACCGGAGTCCTTCAAAGGTGCATCTCCGAAGAAGAAGGGCAGAAGCTTTTAGCAGAAATCCATGCTGGACTCGGCGGCCACCATGCCGCAGCCCGGGCCCTTGTAAGCAAGGCCTTCTGTACAGTTTTCTATTGGCCGACGGCCCGGGCAGATGCACATGACTTGGTCCAACGCTGCGTTGGTTGCCAGCTTTTTGCAAACCAAAGCCATATGCTGCCCACCGCTCTCCAAACAATCCCCATTACCTGGCCCTTTGCGGTCTGGGGGCTTGATATGGTCGGACCCCTTAAAGGGGGAACCCATAAGAAAAAATACTTACTGGTCATGGTGGATAAATTCACCAAATGGATAGAAGCCAAACCCGTTAAAACGGCGGAATCCGGACCGGTGATAGACTTCATATCTGGGGTTGTACACCATTATGGTGTCCCCCACAGCATCATCACTCACAACGGCACGAACTTTACAGCCGACGAGGTAAAACTTTGGTGCAGCAACATGGGCATCAAGCTCGATTATGCTTCTGTCTATCACCCGCAAACTACATGTCAAGTCGAGCGAGCAAATGGTCTTATCATGAGCGGCATCAAACCCAGATTAGTGCGGTCCTTAAAGGAGTCTAACACGCACTAGGTAGAGGAGCTCGACTCCGTCTTATGGGGGCTGCGGACCATGCCGAATCGCACTACTGGATACACACCGTTCTTTATGGTGTACGGCGCAGAGGCGGTTCTGCCTGTGACATAATTCATGACTCACCTCGAAAAGCGCATGTATGAAGAAAAGAGGCTGAGCTTGATCAGCAGGACAATTTGGACGCCTCGAGGAGGAGCGCGATGTGGCAAAAGCCCATTCCGCATTCTATCGCTAATGTGCTCAAGATACCAAAGCGTAGAAGCACAGCCAAAACTTATAACGGTGGCGAACTAGTTCTACGCCTGTCGGAGAAGAAAAAGAACAAGCTTAAGCCCAAGTGGGAAGGTCCCTTCATTATTGACCAAGTTCTGACCGGCTGAGCATACCGTCTACGGGATGCATCGGACAATCGACTTGAGCCAAACCCATGGAACGCAGCCAGACTCCGAAGATTCTACGCCTTGTGCCGGACTCTATGTTCGTCTCCTTACCCCTGCCCATTTTTCGCAAATACATTATTTGTCTTTTATCTCTTTCTTTCTTCTTTTTCCTTCTCCTCAAGGCCTTAAAAGGCCAACTTGTGTCTTGACTACACAATATTAACGCACTAGCCGCGCTCATTATACCTGGGGGCTTCTTATACAGAAGCTTAATATAACTATTTTTCTGGGCTTCATGCCCCGCACATGTGTTATTCTTCCGCATGTACCTTTTTTCGTCATTATATGCATCGATATGACTTAAGTTTTGGCCAAGATGGGTTGCCTGGCTCTTGTATTTATGCCCTACTTTCCCGTTAATTCGGCTAGGGCATAAGGGGAGCACCTTTGCGATTGTTACTGCCGGGTCAGCCGGATGTGTATCTCAGACTGGGTGAAGCCGAAAGCTAGCATTCTTAAGGGAATATTCGACCGGTGAACAAAAGATGACTTCTATTTATTTTGATACATGCCCCTGCATGTTTTTGCTCGATCTCTTCTCGCAGTCCGACATGCACATTAGGGCATGCGTACTCAGGAAAGGAACCCTTATGTAACTATTCTCCCTGGAAGATGTTTCTTACTATCCATGTAATATAACATAGCTAGTTGGGTACTTGTCTGTTCAAGCACTTATGACCCCTACGCCTGGTTTCCACGCATACCCCGGTTTTTTACATAACTGAGCGGGTATTCGGATACACTCCGACTATTGGGTCCCGAGGTCGGCTTAAAAGGTCCGCCATGACAAATGATTTACGATCCGGCTAGAGACATTATACATGTCACTTAAATTACATACCACTTAGACTGACTAAATTCTTCTTCTATCCCATCCAACAGCTGTCTAGCCTACAATCCTGTTGGGAATACTTTGCGCTAATTCTACTTGGTCATACACCACACTGACGGGGATCTCTTTCCCATCGGGCCCCATAGGTTCGACCTCGGCCATGTGGTTTGGGTCAGCCTTGGTATACCACGTCTTCACCATGGCCCAGGCTTCCCTGGCACCTTGACGGCACGCCGATATCTTCCATAATTGGAAGCGCCGCCGAGCTCCCTTGAGCTTCTCTGCAAGCTCTCCAATGCCTCCTGGCAGAGAGACGGATGGCCACAAGGCATGGGCACTACCCGCATCACCGCCGAACTTATTCGCGCAGCCAGAGAACTCGTAGAAGATCACCCGCAGACCCGGCATCTCCTCCACAGGACGACCCACAAGATATCTGCAGACATAACTCGTTAGCGGCTTCTTCGCCAACTCACAAAAGTTCGCTCAAGCACTTATCGAAAATGCCGCGTCGAATCCGCTTATTCTCCTTCACGGAGTCCGCAAGTTGGGCTCGAACATCCTTCGCCCACGCCAGCTGGGTATTGGCGCCTTGAGATCGCTTTTCTCCGCGCAACTTTCGTAAAGCACGCCGCCAGCCTTTAGCTGTCAGATGGCATGTTGCTCATCCGGATTCACTCCGAGTCATCTCGCGATATCTCGTTGTTAGATTTGCATGCATGTCGATACTATATGGTACCTATCATTCTTTGAAACAAGTGTTACCAGAGGGAGCCTTCTCGACTCCTTCAATGCGATAACCGCGTCGTAGCTGGGCCTTGCACTCTTCCAGCTCTTGAGACAATTGGGTATTCTTCTCAGAAGAACTCAAGACAAATAATGATCCTTAAATCTGTTGTGCCAACTGTTTCAAGTCTCGGGGATATGATATATATATATATATATATATATATATATATATATATATATATATATATATATATATATATCATCAAATTTTCTTACCAGATATCCTTTACATACTGGTCCGTGGCTCGCAAGACCATTTTGAGCAGACGGATGTACGCTGCTCCCGAGTTGAAGGCATTAAACGCCTCTTGGGAGAAACAAGCGCCACGGAGTATGGCCCGGCGACGCCAGGATTCATGGCGCCTCCACTTGAATTTGTAGCGGATATTTTATCCGCATCCTCCGTAGGAGCATCCGACGCGTGCGTCTCAGAAGTTAGCTTCCGCCTCGTGTCCGCCCCGAGCCCGACCGTAGAGGCGTGATCGGCAACCCTCCGGATATAGTCCGCGAGCATTTTTCCTTCTAGGAAACATGGGTGTTATTATGTTTTAAAAGACGGCAATCATGGAGCGAGGTTTTTTATCATACCTTTGCGCCGGCGTCTCCGTCCGGACCGCCTTCCTTTTTAGCCTGCCCAGCTTCGACGCCCCTTGTTGGCGAGTCACCACGGGTTCGGCATGGCGTCCCGAGGGCCTTCCCTGTAAAACACCATACATGTACGGTATATGAAGTGCATAAAAGGGGATCCTTCTTGGAAGACGGGACTCTGGTTTTACTTACATGCGAGGCGGGGAGTAGCCCAGGATAGTCAGCTATAATGGACACCATGGCATCATCACAGCTTAATTGATAGAGTATCCTGTCAATCAGCTCCACAAATATGTCCGGATCCTCTTCGAGGCCGGGGTCGAGGGCCCGGTCGGGATCCTCCGGTTGTGGAGGTGGGCTGTTGACCTCCCTTACAGCTTTTCGCAGTTCCTGCCATGAAACGGCAAGGTAAAAACGTATGATGAATGCGGGAAGGACGGGAGTAAAGAATGACAACTCACCCAACTTGAGGGTTGTACATGGAGAATCCGTCCGTGGCTTAACGCGAGGAACTCTCTTCCTCTCCTTATACAAATCGGACATAATGTTTGCTAGAGCAAAGAATCGAATCCGTCCTTACGCCCGCAGCGAGTGGCGCCATCTTCCCGCTGAAGTGCCACATGGGGTGGCCTTGATATTGAAGTGGCTGCACCTCAAGATAATGCATATTGACATAACCTCGGTTATTGTCGGTCCCGATTGAGCCAGACCTTTATCCGCCCATCGTAAAGGACGCCTCATATCTTCCTCCCGAGGGCTTCGTGGGCGCCAGCTTCGCGCTTTCTTCAAGGGGCATTGTCGAACTCGGAAGACCAATCCAATAGGATCTGGAAGGGGACGCCCTCCATATAAAACCACTCAAGGCCAGTCTTCAGACGCCTTCTTTGGGGTACCGACAGTATCCGTCCCGCGATGCGCCATATTTCGCCCGCCCACTTGATATATTGACCCCTCTGTACCGGGCACAAGGCGAATAGCTTCTTCCACAACGCGAAATGAGCTTCGCAGCCCGTAAACAGCTCACAAAGGGCTACATAACCAGCGATGTGTAATATGGAAGCAGGGTGAAGTTATGCAACCGAGGCCGAAACTCAGAGCCCTGGAGGAACGGATTGATTGAAATCCAAGTCCCCTTAATAAATAAGGGACGAGGCATACCCGCCCCCCTTGAGGGGTTGGGAAAGCTCCGCTTGCTCCCCGCCATTATAGGTGGCGAGTCCGCTCGAACGGGACCATATATGCCGGAGGAGAAATCTCGGTCTCAGAACTCCACTAATTGACTGTAAGGGACAGAACACTTCTTCCAATCTCCGGCTTAGGGCTACGGGAGCGAGAGGAGGAGCCGAGATGGCCGCCATGTTGGGATGGATTTTTTCGCGGCCTCGATGAATGCTCATTGGGGAGGATGGTGTGATTTGGATTTGAGAATCCCCATCTCTTTAATGCATAGCTTTATTCACATAGCTAGGTGGCAAATGTAAAACGCTTCGCTTCTCGATTCGCCGACACGTGGAAGATAGCCATTATTGGACGTGGAAGCCAAGAAGCTTAACATTTATGAGAAGCCGACACTATTTAGCGGTGTATTCGATTTGAGAAGAACCCGCCTTTGCAATGCCGAAAACAATCAGCGCTGCACTCATCGCCATTGAAGCCTGGTTCGGGGCTACCGAGGAGTCCCGATTAGGGTATCCGGACAGCCGGACTATATGCTTTGACCGGACTGTTGGACTATGAAGATACAAGATTGAAGACTTCGTCCCGTGTCCGGATGGGACTCTCCTTGGCGTGGAAGGCAAGCTTGGCAATACGGATATGTAGATCTCCTTCCTTGTAACGGACTCTGTATAACCCTAGCCCCCTCCGGTGTCTATATAAATCAGAGGGTTTAGTCCGTAGGACAACAACAATCATACCATAGGCTAGCTTCTAGGGTTTAGCCTCTACGATCTCGTGGTAGATCAACTATTGTAATACTCATATCATCAAGATCAATCAAGCAGGAAGTAGGGTATTACCTCCATCGAGAGGGCCCGAACCTGGGTAAACATCGTGTCCCTCGCCTCCCGTTACCATCCGCCTTAGACGCATAGTTCGGGACCCCCTACCCGAGATCCGCCGGTTTTGACACCGACACCGATGCACTAGGTATTACACCTAGATCGGATATGAACTCCTTCATCCAGACTCCTTCACTTGCTGCTTCCAAAGCAGCTATGTACTCCGCTTCACACGTAGATCCCGCCACGATGCTCTGCTTGGAACTGCACCAACTGACAGCTCCACCATTCAATATAAATACATATCCGGTTTGTGACTTAGAGTCCTCCGGATCAGTATCAAAGCCTGCATCGACGTAACCATTTACGACAAACTCTTTGTCACCTCCATAAATGATAAACATATCCTTAGTCCTTTTCAGGTATTTCAGGATGTTCTTGACCGTTGTCAAGTGATCCACTCCTGGATTACTTTGGTACCTCCCTGCTAAACTTATAGCAAGGCACACATCAGGTCTGGTACACAGTATTGCATACATGATAGAACCTATGGTTGAGGCATAGGGAATGACTTTTATTTTCTCTCTATCTTTTACAGTGGTCGGGCATTGAGTCTGACTCAACTTCACACCTTGTAACACAGGCAAGAACTCTTTCATTGACTGATCCATTTTGAACTTCTTCAAAACTTTATCAAGGTATGTGCTGTGTGAAAGTGCAATTAAGCGTCTTGATCTATCTCTATAGATCTTGATGCCCAATATATAAGCAGCTTCACCGAGGTCTTTCATTGAAAAATTCATTAAAGTATCCTTTTATTCTATCCAGAAATTCTACATTATTTCCAATCAACAATATGTCATCCACATATAATATTAGAAATGCTACAGAGCTCCCACTCGCTTTCTTGTAAATACAAGCTTCTCCAAAAGTCCGTATAAAACCATATGCTTTGACCACACTATCAAAGCGTATATTCCAACTCCGAGAGGCTTGCACGAGTCCATAAATGGATCGCCAGAGCTTGCACACTTTGTTAGTACCTTTAGGATCGACAAGACCTTCTGGTTGCATCATATACAACTCTTCTTTAAGATATCCATTAAAGAATGCAATTTTGACATCCATTTGCCAAATTTCATAATCATAAAATGCAGCAATTGCTAACATGATTCAGACGGACTTAAGCATCGCTACGGGTGAGAAGGTCTCATCGTTGTCAACTCCTTGAACTTGTCAAAAACCTTTCGCAACAAGTCAAGCTTTGTAGACAGTAACATTACCGTCAGCATCAATCTTCTTCTTGAAGATCCATTTATTCTCTATGGCTTGCCGATCATCCGGCAAGTCAACCGAACTCCACACTTTGTTCTCATACATGGATCCCATCTCAGATCTCATGGCCTCAAGCCATTTTGCGCAATCTGGGCTCATCATCGCTTCCTCATAGTTTGTAGGTTTGTCATGGTCAAGTAACATGACCTCAAGAACAGGATTACCGTACCACTCTGGTGCGGATCGCACTCTGGTTGACCTACGAGGTTTAGTAGTAATTTGATCTGAAGTTTCATGATCATCATCATTAGCTTCCTCACTAATTGGTGTAGGAATCACTGGAACTTATTTCTATGATGAACTACTTTCCAATTGGGGAGAAGGTACTATTACCTCATCAAGTTCTACTTTCCTCCCACTCACTTCTTTCGAGAGAAACTCCTTCTCTAGAAAGGATCCATTCTTAGCAACGAATATCTTGCCTTCGGATCTATGATAGAAGGTGTACCCAACAGTTTCCTTTGGGTATCCTATGAAGACACATTTCTCCGATTTGGGTTCGAGCTTATCAGGTTGAAGCTTTTTCACATAAGTATCACAGCCCCAAACTTTAAGAAACAACAGCTTAGGTTTCTCGCTAAACCACAGTTCATATGGTGTCGTCTCAACAGATTTAGATGTTGCCCTATTTAACATGAATGCAGTCGTCTCTAAAGCATAACCCCAAAACGATAGCGGTAAATCGGTAAGAGACATCATAGATCGCACCATATCTAATAAAGTATGGTTACGACGCTCGGACACACCGTTACGCTGTGGTGTTCCAGGAGGCGTGAGTTGCGAAACTATTCCACATTGTTCAAATGAAGACCAAACTCATAACTCAAATATTCACCTCCACGATCAGATCGTAGAAACATTATTTTCTGGACACGATGATTTTCCACTTCACTCTGAAATTCTTTGAACTTTTAAAATGTTTCAGACTTATGTTTCATTAAGTAGATATACCCATATCTGCTCAAATCATCTGTGAAGGTCAGAAAATAACGATACCCGCCGCGAGCCTCAACACTCATCGGACCACATACATCAGTATCTATTATTTCCAATAAGTCAGTTGCTCGCTCCATTGATCCGGAGAACAGAGTCTTGGTCATCTTGCCCATGAGGCATGGTTCGTAAGCATCAAGTGATTCCAAAAGCCCATCAGCATGGAGTTTCTTCATGCGCTTTACACCAATATGACCTAAACGGTAGTGTCACAAATAAGTTGCACTACAATTATTAACTTTGCATCTTTTGGCTTCAATATTATGAATATGTATATCACTACAATAGAGATTCAACAAAAATAGACCATTCGTCAAGGGTGCATGACCATAAAAGATATTACTCATATAAATAGAACAACCATTATTCTCTGATTTAATTGAATAACCGTCTCGCATCAAACAAGATCCAGATATAATGTTCATTCTAACGCTGGCACCAAATAACAATTATTCAGGTCTAAAACTAATCCTGACTGTAGATGTAGAGGTAGTGCCGACGGCAATCACATCAACCTTGGAACCATTTCCCATGCGCATCGTCACCTCGTCCTTAGCCAATCTTCGTTTAATCCATAGCCCATGTTTCGGGTTGCAAATATTAGCGATAGAACCAGTATCAAATACCCACGCGCTACTACGAGCATTAGTAAGTGCTACCTCTTGAGCACTGCATTGGTTTTCCCTTGAAGAGGAAAGGGTGATGCAGTAAAGCAGCGTAAGTATTTCCCTCAGTTTTTGAGAACCAAGGTATCAATCCAGTAGGAGGCCACGCACGAGTCCCTCGCACCTACACAAACGAATAAATCCTCGCAACCAACGCGATAAGGGGTTGTCAATCCCTACACGGTCACTTACGAGAGTGAGATCTGATAGATATGATAAGATAATATTTTTGGTATTTTTATGAGAAAGATGCAAAGTAAAATAGAAGTAAAATAAAAAGGCAACGGAAATAGCTAAGTGTTGGAAGATTAATATGATGGAAAATAGACCCGGGGGCCATAGGTTTCACTAGTGGCTTCTCTCAAAAGCATAAGTATTACGGTGGGTGAACAAATTACTGTTGAGCAATTGACAGAATTGAGCATAGTTATGAGAATATGTAGGTATGATCATGTATATAGGCATCACGTCCGAGACAAGTAGACCGACTCCTGCCTGCATCTACTACTATTACTCCACACATCGAACGATATCCAGCATGCATCTAGAGTATAAGTTCATAAGAACAGAGTAACGCTTTAAGCAAGATGACATGATGTAGAGGGATAAACTCATGCAATAAGATATAAACCCCATCTTGTTATCCTCGATGGGAACAATACAATACGTGACTTGCTGCCCCTACTGTCACTGGGAAAGGACACCGCAAGATTGAACCAAAGCTAAGCACTTCTCCCATTGCAAGATAGATCAATCTAGTAGGCCAAACCAAACTGATAATTCGAAGAGACTTGCAAAGATAACCAATCATACATAAAAGAATTCAGAGAAGATTCAAATATTGTTCATAGATAAACTTGATCATAAACCCACAATTCATCGGTCTCAACAAACACACCGCAAAAGAAGATTACATCGAATAGATCTCCACGAGAGGGGGGAGAACATTGTATTGAGATCCAAAAGAGAGAAGAAGCCATCTAGATAATAACTATGGACCCAAGGTCTGAGGTAAACTACTCACACATCATCGGAGAGGCTATGGTGTTGATGTAGAAGCCTCCATTATCGATGCCCTTCCCATGAGCTCCTAACAGGCCCCAAGATGGGATCTCGTGGGTGTGAAGGTTGCGGCGGTGGAATTAGGTTTATGGCTCCGATCCGTAGTTTGGGGGCACGAGGTATATATAGGAGGAAGGAGTACGTCGGTGGAGCAACAGGGGCCCACGAGGGTGAAGGGCGCTACTGGGAGGGGGGGTAGGCGCCTCACCTTGTGCCCTCTTGGTTGATTGCTTGACATAGGGTCCAAGTTCTCTGGATCACGCTCGTTCAAAAATCACGTTCCCGAAGGTTTCATTCCGTTTGGACTCCGTTTGACATTCTTTTTCCGCGAAACTCTGAAATAGGCAAAAAACAGCAATTCTGGGCTAGGCCTCCGGTTAATAGGTGGGTCCCAAAAATAATATAAAAGTGTATAATAAAGCCCAATATTGTCCAAAACCGATTATAATATAGCATGGAACAATAAAAAATTATAGATACGTTGGAGACGTATCAAGCATCCCCAAGCTTAATTCCTGCTCGTCCTCGAGTAGGCAAATGATAAAAACAGAATTTTTGATGTGGAATGCTACTTGGCATAATTTCAATACAATTCTTCTTGTTGTGGCAAGAATGTTCAGATTTGATATGATTCAAGATAAAAGTTTAATGTTGACATAAAAACAACAATAGTTCAAGCATACTAACTAAGCAATTATGTCTTATCAAAATAACATAGCCAAAGCAAGTTATCCCTAGAAAATCATATCGTCTGGCTATGCTCCATCTTCCCCACACAAAATATTCATATCATGTACGACCCCGATTTTGGCCAAGCATTTGGTTCATACTTTTAACGCGCTTCAGCCTTTTCAACTCTTACGCAATACATGAGCGCAAGCCATGGATATAGCACTAGCGGGAAAACAAAAAAGGAGAAAGTCTCACATCAACGAGGCTAATCAACGGGCTATGGAGATGCCCATCAATTGATGTTAATGCGAGGAGTAGGGATTGCCATGCAACGGATGCACTAGAGCTATAAGTGTATGAAAGCTCAAAAAGAAACTAAGTGGGTGTGCATCCAACTTGCTTGCTCATGAAGACCTCGGGCATTTGAGGAAGCCCATCATTGGAATATACAAGCCAAGTTCTATAATGAAATTTTCCACTAGTATATGAAAGTGACAAAATGAGAGACTCTCTATTATGAAGATCACGGTGCTACTTTGAAGCACAAGTGTGGTAAAAGGATAGTAACATTGTCCCTTCTCACTTTTTCTCACATCATTTTTTTATTTGGGCCTTTTTTATGGCCTCCTTTTTTTTCTTTTTTTCTTTTTAGTCCGGAGACTCATCCCGACTTGTGGGGGAATCATAGTCTCTATCATCCTTTCCTCACTTGGGACAATGCTCTAATAATGATGATCATCACACTTTTATTTACTTACAACTCATGAATTACAACTCAATACTTAGAACAAGATATGACTCTATATGAATGCCTCCGGCGGTGTACCGGGATATGCAATGAATCAAGAGCAACAAGTATGAAAGAATTATGAGCGGTGTCTTTGCCACAAATACAATGTCAACTACATGATCATGCAAAGCAATATGACAATAATGGAGTATGTCATGATAAATGAAATGGTGGAAAGTTGCATGGCAATGTATCTCGGAATGGCTATGGAAATGCCATGATAAGTTGGTATGGTGGCTGTTTTGAGGAAGATATAAGGAGGTTTGTGTGATAGAGCATATCATATCACGGGTTCGATGCACCGCTAAGTTTGCACCAACTCTCAAGGTGAGAAAGGGCAATGCTGCAATCAAGAGGCTAGAAAATTGCGGAAAGGTAAGTGTGCGATAATCCATGGACTCACATTAGTCATAAAGAACTCATATACTTATTGCAAAATTTATTAGCCCTCAAGCAAAGTACTACTACGCATGCTCCTAGGGAAGGGTTGGTAGGAGTTAACCATCGCACATCCCGATCGCCACACAAAGGAAGACAATCAACAAATACTTCATGTCTGACTTCATACATAACGGTTCACCATATGTGCATGCTACGGAATCACAAACTCCAACACATGTATTTTTCAATTCCACAATTACTCAACTAGCATGACTATGATATTACTACCTTTATATCTCAAAAAAATTATCAAGCATCAAATTTCTCATGATATTAATTAAAGCAAATTGCCATGCTATTTAAAACTCTCAAAATAATATAAGTGAAGCATGATAGATCAATAGTTTCTATAAAACAAATCCACCACCGTGCTCTAAAAGATATAAGTGAAGCACTAGAGCAAAACTATATAGCTCAAAAAATATAAGTGAAGCACATAG
Source organism: Aegilops longissima (assembly GCA_021605205.1). Classification (NCBI taxonomy): domain Eukaryota; kingdom Viridiplantae; phylum Streptophyta; class Magnoliopsida; order Poales; family Poaceae; genus Aegilops; species Aegilops longissima. Next base: position 319,276,092 of record CM038676.1, read on the forward strand.
AGTATTCTAATAAATTCCGAATCAAGTGTGACTCTCTCAAAAGGTGTGTACAGCAAGGATGATTGTGGTTCACTAACAAATAAAGACTCAAATCATACAAGACGCTCCAAGCAAAACACATATCATGTGGTGAATAAAAATATAGCTCCAAGTAAAGTTACCGATGGAAGTAGACGAAAGAGGGGATGCCTTCCGGGGCATCCCCAAGCTTTGGCTTTTAGGTGTCCTTAGATTATCTTGGGGTGGCATGGGCATCCCCAAGCTTAGGCTCTTGCCACTCCTTGTTCCATAATCCATCAAATCTTTCACCCAAAACTTGTTGGTATGTTGACTTTTGAGTAGACTCCCCGGCAACGGCGCCAGAAATCCTTCTTGCTACCTCTTGAGCACTGCGTTGGTTTTCCCTTGAAGAGGAAAGGGTGATGCAGTAAAGCAGCGTAAGTATTTCCCTCAGTTTTTGAGAACCAAGGTATCAATCCAGTAGGAGGCCACACACGAGTCCCTCGCACCTACACAAACGAATAAATCCTCGCAACCAACGCGATAAGGGGTTGTCAATCCCTACACGGTCACTTACGAGAGTGAGATCTGATAGATATGATAAGATAATATTTTTGGTATTTTTATGATAAAGATTCAAAGTAAAATAGAAGTAAAATAAAAGGCAACGGAAATAGCTAGGTGTTGGAAGATTAATATGATGGAAAATATACCCCGGGGCCATAGGTTTCACTAGTGGCTTCTCTCAAAAGCATAAGTATTTTGGTGGGTAAACAAATTACTGTTGAGCAATTGACAGAATTGAGCATAGTTATGAGAATATCTAGGTATGATCATGTATATAGGCATCACGTCCGAGACAAGTAGACCGACTCGCCTCCTGCATCTACTACTATTACTCCACACATCGATCGCTATCCAAAGATGCATCTAGAGTATTAAGTTCATAAGGACAGAGTAACGCTTTAAGCAAGATGACATGATGTAGAGGGATAAACTCATGCAATATGATATAAACCCCATCTTGTTATCCTCGATGGCAACAATACAATACGTGCCTTGCTGCCCTACTATCACTGGGAAAGGACACCGCAAGATTGAACCCAAAGCTAAGCACTTCTCCCATTGCAAGATAGGTCAATCTAGTAGGCCAAACCAAACTGATAATTCGAAGAGACTTGCAAAGATAACCAATCATACATAAAAGAATTCAGAGAAGATTCAAATATTGTTCATAGATAAACTTGATCATAAACCCACAATTCATCGATCTCAACAAACACACCGCAAAAGAAGATTACATCGAATAGATCTCCACGAGAGAGGGGGAGAACATTGTATTGAGATCCAAAAAGAGAGAACAAGCCATCTAGCTAATAACTATGGACCCGAAGGTCTGAGGTAAACTACTCACACATCATCAGAGAGGCTATGGTGTTGATGTAGAAGCCCTTCATGATCGGAGAGGCTACACGGTCACTTACGAGAGTGAGATCTGATAGATATGATAAGATAATATTTTTGGTATTTTTATGATAAAGATGCAAAGTAAAATAGAAGTAAAATAAAAGGCAACAGAAATAGCTAAGTGTTGGAAGATTAATATGATGGAAAATAGACCCGTGGGTGATACGACCATTTTGCATCATGCTTTTATATCGATATTTATTGCATTATGGGCTGTTATTACACATCATGTCACAATACTTATGCCTATTCTCTCTTATTTACAAGGTTTACATAAGGTGGAGAATGTGGGCAGTGGAATTCAATGGAAAAGGAGCAAATATTAGAGACCTATTCGCACAACTCCAAAAGTCCTCAAACTCCACGAAAGTCATTTTTCAAATAATAAAAATATTGAGCGGAAGAAGCACGCCAGAGGGGACCCACTGCCACGAGGGTGGGGCGCGCCCGCCTCGTCGTGGCCCCCTGCTGGCTCTCCGGTGGCCATCTTCGCTATATGAGGTCTTTCGTCGAGGAAAAAATCAAAGCAACCTTTCGGGACGAGACTCACGCCACGAGGCGTAACTCATGGCGGAACCAATCTAGGGCTCCGTGAGAGCTGTTCTCATTGGGACACTTCCCTCCGGAGGGGGAAATCTTCGCCATCACCATCACCAACGCTCCTCTCATCGGAGAGGGCAATCTCCATCAACATCTTCACCAGCACCATCTCCTCTCAAAACCCTAGTTCATCTCTTGTGTCCAATTATTGTCTCCAAGTCCGGGATTGGTACTAGTAGGTTGCTAGTAATGTTGATTACTCCTTGTAGTTGATGCTAGTTGGTTTATTTGGTGGAACATCATATGTTCAGATCCTTTATGCATATTAATACCCCTCTGATTATGAACATGAATATTTTGATGAGTAGTTACGTTTGTTCGTGAGGACATGGGAGAAGTCTTGCTATTAGTAGTCATGTGAATTTGGTATTCGTTCGATATTTTGATGAGATGTATGTTGTCTAGCCTCTAGTGGTGTTATGTGAACGTCGACTACATAACACTTCACCATTATTTGGGCCTAGAGGAAGGCATTGGGAAGTAATAACTAGATGATGGGTTGCTTGAGTGACAGAAGCTTAAACCCTAGTTTATGCGTTGCTTCGTAAGGGGCTGATTTGGATCCATATGTTTCATGATATGGTTAGGTTTACCTTAATACTTTTGTTGTAGTTACGGATGCTTGCAATAGAGGTTAATCATAAGTGGGATGCTTGTTCAAGTAAGAACAGCACCCAAGCACCAGTCCACCCACATATCAAATTATCAAAGTACCGAACGCGAATCATATGAACGTAATGAAAACTAGTTTGACGATATTCCCATGTGTCCTCGTGAGCGCTTTTCTCTATATAAGAGTTTGTCCAGGCTTGTCCTTTGCTACAAAAGGATTTGGCCACCTTGCTGCACTTTATTTACTTTTGTTACTTGTTGCTCGTTACAAATTATCCTATCACAAAACTATCTGTTACCACTTATTTCAGTACTTGCAGAGAATACCTTGCTGAAAACGGCTTATCGTTTCCTTCTGCTCCTCCTTGGGTTCGACACTCTTACTTATCGAAAGGACTACGATAGATACCCTATACTTGTGGGTCATCAAGACTCTTTTCTGGAGCTGTTGCCGGGGAGTGAAGCGCCTTTGGTAGGTGGAATTTGGTAAGGAAAAATTTATATAGTGTGCTGAAATTTACTGTCACTTGTTACTATGGAAAGTAATCCTCCGAGGGGCTTCTTCGGGGTATCTTCACCCCGACCAGTAGAGCAAAGAGTTACTCCTCAACCTACTGAACCTACTGAAAATGAAAATGTTCCCTTTGAAGTTCCTTCGGGTATGTTAGAGAAACTGCTAGATAATCCTTTTGCAGGAGATGGAACAAAGCATCCTGATGAGCACCTAATCTATGTGGATGTTGTTAAGAAGAAGGTCTACCCCTTATCTTTGATGGAAGATGCATCGACATGGTATAGGCTATGTGATGATACGGGATCATGGAACTATAAACGATTGAAATTGGAATTTCATCAGAAATTTTATCCTATGCATCTTGTTCATCGTGATCGCAATTATATATATAATTTTTGGCCTCGCGAAGGAGAAAGCATCGCTCAATCTTGGGGGAGGCTTAAATAAATGTTATATTCATGCCCCAATCATGAGCTCCCAAGAGAAATAATTCTTCAAAGTTTTTATGCTCGGCTTTCTCATAATAATCAAACCATGCTCGATACTTCTTGTTGGCTCTTTTATGATGAAGACTATTGAATTCAAATGGAATTTATTGGATAGAATTAAACGCAACTCTGAAGATTGGGATCTCGACAAAGGTAAGGAGTTAGGTATGACACCTAAGTTTGATTGTGTTAAATCTTTTATGGATACCGATGTTTTCCGTAAATTTAGCACTAAATATGGACTTGACTCTGAGATAGTAGCTTCTTTCTGTGAATATTTTGCTACTTATGTTGATCTCCCAAGGAGAAGTTGTTTAAATACCATCCTCCCATAGAAGTAAAAGTATCTGCACCTATTAAAGTTGAAGAAAAGACTGTCACTTATAATGATCCTATTGTTCCTACTTCTTATGTTGAGAAACCACCTCTCCCTGTTAGGATAAAGGATCATGCTAAAGCTTCATCTGTGGTTCGTAAAAGCAATATTAGAACTTATACGCCTCCTGAGCAAGTTAAAGTAGAACCTAATATTGCTATTGTTAAAGATCTCTTGGCTGATAATATTGATGGACATGTTATTTATTTCTGCGGTGAAACGGCTAGAATTGCCAAACCTTGTGCTAAAGATAAACATAGACCTGTGGTAGGCTTGCCTATTGTTTCTGTTAAAATAGGAGATCATTGTTATCATGGCTTACGTGATATGGGTGCTAGTGTTAGTGCAATACCTTATGATTTATACAAAGAAATTATGCATGATATTGCACCTGTTGAGATAGAAGATATTAATGTCACAATTAAACTTGCCAATAGAGATACTATTTCACCAATGAGAATTGTTAGAGATGTTGAAGTCTTGTGTGGGAAAACTAAATATCCTGCTGATTTTCTTGTTCTTGGTTCCCACAAGATAGCTTTTGTCCTATTATTTTTGGTAGACCCTTCTTGAACACTGTCAATGCTAGAATAGACTGCGAAAAGAATGTTGTTAATATTGGCTTGGGTGATATGTCTCACGAGTTTAATTTCTCTAAATTTAGTAGACAACACCGAGAACAAGAATTGCCTAGTAAGGATGAAATTATTGGTCTTGCTTCTATTGCCGTACCTCCTAGTGATCCTTTAGAACAATATTTGCTAGACCATGAAAATGATATGTTTATGCATGAAAGAAGGGAAATAGATGAGTGATTCTTTAAACATGAACCTATTCTGAAACACAATTTGCCTGTTGAAATCCTAGGGGATCCTCCTCCACCCAAGGGTGATCCCGTGTTTGAGCTTAAACCGTTGCCTGATACTCTTAAATATGCTTATCTTGATGAAAAGAAGATATATCCTGTTATTATTAGTGCTAACCTTTCAGAGCATGAAGAAGAGAGATTATTGAAAACTCTGAAGAAGCACCGTGCTGCTATTGGATATACTCTTGATGATCTGAAGGGCATTAGTCCCACTCTATGTCAACATAAAATAAATTTGGAGAAAGATGCCAAACCAGTTATTGATCATCAACGACGGCTGAATCCTAAAATGAAAGAAGTGGTAAGAAAGGAAATACTAAAACTCCTTGAGGCAGGTATAATTTATCCCGTTGCTGATTGTCAGTGGGTAAGTCCTGTCCATTGTGTCCCTAAGAAGGGAGCTATCACTGTTGTGCCTAATGATAAAGATGAACTGATTCCGCAAAGAATTATTACAGGTTATAGGATGGTAATTGATTTCCGCAAATTAAATAAGGCTACTAAAAAGGATCATTACCCCTTACCTTTTATTGATCAAATTCTAGAAAGATTATCCAAACATACACATTTTTGCTTTCTAGATGGTTATTCTGGTTTCTCTCAAATACATGTGTCAGCCAATGATCAATCAAAGACCACTTTTACATGCCCTTTTGGTACTTTTTCTTATAGACGTATGGCTTTTGGTTTATGTAGTGCACCTGCTACCTTTCAAAGATGCATGATGGCTATATTCTCTGACTTTTGTGAAAAGATTTGTGAGGTTTTCATGGACGACTTTTCCGTCTATGGATCATATTTTGATGATTGCTTGAGCAACCTTGATCGAGTTTTGCAGAGATGTGAGGAAACTAATCTTGTCTTGAATTGGGAAAAGTGCCACTTTATGGTTAATGAAGGTATTGTCTTGGGGCATAAAGTTTCTGAAAGAGGTATTGAAGTTGATAAGGCCAAGGTTGATGCTATTGAAAAGATGCCATGTCCCAAGGACATCAAAGGTATAAGAAGTTTCCTTGGTCACGCCGGATTTTATAGGAGGTTCATTACAGACTTCTCAAAAATTTATCGGCCTCTGACTAATTTATTACAAAAAGATATACCATTTGTCTTTGATGATGATTGTGTAGAAGCATTTGAAATACTTAAGAAAGCATTGATCTCTGCACCTATTGTTCAGCCACCTGATTGGAATTTACCCTTTGAAATTATGTGTGATGCTAGTGATTATGCTGTAGGTGCTGTTTGCTACCTCTTGAGCACTGCGTTGGATTTCCTTGAAGAGGAAAGGATGATGCAGCAAAGTAGCGTAAGTATTTCCCTCAGTTTTTGAGAACCAAGGTGTCGGTGTCAAAACCGGCGGATCTCAGGTAGGGCGTCCCGAACTGTGCGTCTAGGTGGATGGTAACAGGAGACAAGGGACACGATGTTTGTTACCCAGGTTCGAGCCCTCTTGATGGAGGTAAAACCCTACTCCTGCTTGATTGATCTTGATGATATGAGTATTTCAAGAGTTGATCTACCACGAGATCGAAGAGGCTAAACCCTAGAAGCTAGCCTATGGTACGATTGTTGTTCTTGGTCCTACGGACCAAACCCTCTGGTTTATATAGACACCGGAGGGGGCTAGGGTTACACAGAGTCGGTTACAAGGAAGGAGATCTACATATCCGTATTGCCAAGCTTGCCTTCCACGCTAAGGAGAGTCCCATCCGGACACGGGACGAAGTCTTCAATCTTGTATCTTCATAGTCCAACAGTCCGGCCAAAGGATATAGTCCGGCTGTCCGGTTACCCCCTAATCCATGACTCCCTTAGTAGCCCCTGAACCAGGCTTCAATGACGATGTGTCTGGCGCGCAGATTGTTTTCGGCATTGCAAGGCGGGTTCCTCCTCCGAATACTTCATAGAAGATTTTGAACACGAGGAGCGTGTCCGGCTCTGCAAAACAAGTTCCACATACCACCGTAGAGAGAATAATATTTCCACAAATCTAATCTGCTGACGTATTTCACAGTGTGTCATCACACCATAGCCAGGTCACCATTCGAATCGTTTTTTACAACCATCCCTAGCGTGTTTCGCGAGGCGGTTTCCTTGGCACGTCTTGTCAAAGCAGAGATTGTGTCCCCTTATTACGGGATTCCCATCAATACGGACGTGGGTAACCCAACCGCGCCATTGATTACGGCGCTTGGGGGATAAGCGAGTTTTACTAGGCTAGTGGGGACGCATAGTTTCGTCCGCCCTTATAAAGGGATAATGATTCACCTTTTTCTACCCACGCCTTCTTCCTCCTTGCTCATCCATTCTCGCGCACTCGAGCTCCAGCGCCCAAGTCCACATCTTTCTCCTCAAACCTCTCCAAACATGTCCGGAGCGGGAGGCAAGTGGATGGTCTCCTCCGTCACGGAGGGACACATCAAAAAGCTGAGGGGAGCCAGATACCTGTCCGAGGATATCGCACACCGGCTCCCAGATGAGGGGCAGTTCATCCCCACCCCCAGGCCCCATGAGAGGGTAGTAGTCCTTACCCACTTCCTCCGCGGACTGGGATTTCCCCTCCACCCATTCGTCCGGGGGCTCATGTTCTACTACGGACTGGATTTTCACGACCTTGCCCCGAACTTCATCCTCAACATCTCGGCGTTTATCGTCGTGTGTGAGGCCTTCCTCCGCATCAAGCCCCACTTCGGCTTATGGCTGAAGACCTTCAATGTCAAACCGAAGGTGGTGGGCGGCCAGCAGGCGGAGTGCGAAGGCGCCATGGTGGGCAAAATGCCCAACGTCACATGGCTCGAGGGCTCCTACGTGGAGACCATAAAGGGGTGGCAGTCGAGGTGGTTCTACATCACCGAGCCGCGCGACACCAAATGGGCGGCGGCCCCCGAGTTCCGATCCGGAATCCCCACGCAGCTCACCTCCTGGAAAGAGAAGGCCTGCCCTGGGGTAGTCCGGTAGAGTTGACCGGACTCCAGACCTGTATCCAAAACATGACAAATAGGAAGCTCAAGCTTGTCAACATAGTCCAGGTCATGCTCATCCGCCGGATCCTCCTGTGTCAACAACGGGCGTTCAATTTGTGGGAGTTCGGCCCGGCCCAGCACCAGACTCTGAGCGAGCTCTTCGACACGACGCACGAGGATTCCTAGAAGGTGCTGTTTAAGAGTGCCGAGGTTCCCCCTCCCCTCACCGAGGATCGCGGACTCAGCGCACAACGCCAAGCCGGCGCGGTAAGCTTTTTTTATCACTTATGGGGTATTCATTCTCCATAGTTTAACTACGTGCGGGATCTGAGCTCCCATGCCTTTTACAAGACTGGGTGGTGACATCGGGGCAGATTGACTGCCCGGCCCCTCTGCCCGAAGACCCTGCAGACACTCTCCTGACGGAGATGCTGACTCCTGCTCCTTATGAGGTGCCGGAGAAAAAGATCAAGAAGAAGGCCACGGGAACCCGAAAGAGTTCTCGGCGCTAGGTGGTATCGAACTCATCGTCCGGTAACTCCGAGACGCACTCCTCCCGTGAAAACGAGGAGGAGGCAAATAAAGGTTCTCCCCCTCCAGCCGGGGAAGACAAGAAAAGGAAGGCCGCCCCAACCGGGGAGGCCGGAGGGTCCAAGAAGGGAAGGACTCTCCTTCCGGACTGCTTCACCACCGCCGCCGACAGCGAAGACGAGTGGTTACCCAGGGCCAAGCCCCTGGCGAAGTCGTAAGTATTCGGATACCAGAGTAACTCATAGCATACTTTTGTCGCGCTGCTTCTCCTAACGCCGAATATGATTATGCAGTCCGTCTCGAGCCCGCATCGACGTGTCCTTGTCGGACGGTTCTTTGGACCCGTCGGCCATGAGTAGCGGTTCGCTTCCGACCGCCTCCACCCCTCACCCCACGGACAACGCCGAGGTGTTGTCTCAAAGGGCACCAAGTCGAGGGGAGGTAGTCCTGGAGGCGCCTCAAGGCGACCTTCCGGACTCTAGGCACAAAGGGAACAAGACTCCCAAGGGCCCCAAGTTCGGCCCTCAGGCGAACACCGCGCCGGAACCCCCAATGGTTCCGGACTCCGGCAGGCGTCCCCCTGCCAAGAGGGGCAAGCCGTCCGTGCCGGTGACCTTTGTCCATCCGGAGGCACCGGACAATTTACTGGAAGTGCTTAGCGGCGCTTCCATCAACGAGGAGCACCGCACTATTATGAGTGCGGTGATCAAGAAGGTTCAGTCCGCCAAGAGCGGACTGACTGAAGCCTGTGCCAGCCTTCTAATAGGCTTTGAGGTTAGAACTTCAAATATATGAAAATATTACCGCATAGACATTAGCCCCTGATGCTCTGTTTGGTGTTCACAAAGAAACGCCGAACAGAGGATTGAATAATATCTCCAGGAGTCTAATACAAGTATGTCTATATGCGTATGCAGGCTTCGCTGCTGACCTCTATCGCACTGACTGCAGATGTCACCGCACTGAAGCAGAACCTCGAGCAGTCCGAGGAAGAGCTCGGCCTTGCCAAGAGGCAGCTCGAGGAAGACAAAGGTAAGTAGTACCTTGTCTATATATATGAAAAAAGAAAAAATGCGGTTGCAAAATGATAGGATCATCATGAATTTGCCAGGGCCACGACCGAAGTGGCGGCCCTGAAGCAAGCGCTATCCAAGGCCGAAAACAAAGTGGCCACGGAGCGCACCGAGCGGGAGTAGCACGAGGCACGGGTGGGCGAGGTGCAGCAAGAGCTCCAGGCTCTCGTGAAGAAGCACGAGACTTTGGAGCTTGACTTGAAGACGCGAGAGTCCGAGCTTGCCGCGGCCCTTGAGAGCACAAAGCATGCCAAGGCTGAAGCCCAAAAGGCCCTCCAGGAAATTGAGGCGATGAAGAAGCTAGCGGTGGGTAAGGCATTCATTATGCAAAGCAAGCATGTGAAAGTAAATTACTTGTTACTTACCCGAGTCCGGAGCTCTCCAGGAGCATTCGTAGAGTTGCCCCGCAGCGTGTCGGATGCCGCAAGGTATTACCAGGCCGAGGAGGGAAGCTCGACGGAGAAGTTGTTCTGGTCTCAGTATACTGGGACCGAAAACCCGACGCCTGTGAGCGACCAGCTGAAGCAACTGGTCGAGCTGCACAAGGCGGCCGAACAGGCCATGAGGGGCCTTCTAGTCCGGATGTGGCCTAGCGCCTCCCTTCCCAATAGCTACTTCGGCCTGGTGAGGCGACTTGTGGATGCCTGCCCACGGCTGGAAGTCATCAAGTAGTCCGTCTGCATCGAGGGCGCCCGCAGGGCGCTTGCCCGTGTTAAAGTACACTGGGCCAAGATGGACGCTGAGAAGCTGGTGAAGGAGGGGCCACCGCAGGGCAAGGAGCATCGCCACCTTGAAGTGTATTATGAGGGCGTCCTGAAGGGTGCCCGCCTTATGGCGGATGAGTGTTCCAAAGATGTAATTTTTGAGTAAACTTGCTCGTGTGATCCTGTATTATGAAAACTTGTTCATATGCACTATGCAACGCTTGTTAGAATTTAAAATATTACCTTCTGTGCGGCTGTTTATCAAATGTGAGAGATGGCCAGTCGTCGGCTTCTGCCCCCATGCCACGAGTGCTGGGGTGTTCGGGATAAATCTGAGCACTCTTTTTCCCATTCTTGGGTTCTTCGAGGGAGGTGCTCAGCTCAACGAACGAGGCAATCAGACTATAATGCTTTATCACTCTCACTTAGCCAGAGAATTCTATAATTTTAAATTTTGGCGAAGCCCCTGGTATTCGAAGGTCAATTGGGCGCTTATACACGCCTAAGCCGACAAAGCCGACTCCTCGCCTAAGCGGCATAAGTCTTTAGGGACTCGAGACCTCTTGAACAATGACCAACTCTCGCCTTATCATGACTGCGGCTTTAGCTTTCATCGAGGTGCTTGCCCAGATGAACCGGGCACAATCGCAGAGTTCTCCCAAAGGCTACCTTAGCTGATATAGCGGAACGTAAGGTACCAAAACATGGGAGCCGGGCAAACCCAACTATTGACCCAAGACATGATTCGGAGCTGATGCATAAAATGCTATAAGTTCGGGGTGCCGCACTGTCGAAAGTGTTCGGACTTCTCACACCGTATTATGGGGTACGTTTAAGCCCCTGGTGTATTGGCCGTACCAGAGTGTACGGGTGCTGAATGTCATGAATGAACATAAGTAGTGCGATAAGCAAAAGACAAGACTAGTTGACATGTCCCCTCCAAGGGCAAGCTGCGGAATTGTATTTAAAGCAGGTATTTCGCTCGTTATCAGAGACCACCTGGGAGTTCCACGATGCGACGTAACTTTCTGCCTCCTTGGTTGTTGTATCGTGTGTCCGGCAATTGTACTGCTGGACAGGGTTTCCAGAGAGTAGACTCCTGAAAGAGAGAAAAAACAACAAAGCAGGAAGCCCCTAGTGCCGTTGAGCCACGTTTTGGGGCGTGCCGTGGTCGTGCCCCCCACCTATGCCCATGGTATTTTCAATGCGTAATTATGTACGCTGGCACGGATTTCGCTGTTTGGCTAGGACCAGGGTGGGGGCCACATTGCTATGCGAGCTCGGAACGTGCCAGGCGGTCTTGTTGCAGATTGCTCCGGGCGCACTTGACGGCGTCCGAGTGTTTGATCGCCGAGCTGGTGAATTGCCTTGAGAGGCTGCTTTGCGCTTCTGCTGCAAGGGCCGCAGTGTGCTCCTCCGTTTGGAGAGAGCGCTCTGTGTTTCCATTGACTGTGATGACCCCCCGAGGTCCTGGCATCTTGAGCTTGAGGTATGCATAATGCGGTACCGCATTGAATCTTGCGAATACGGTTTGCCCGAGCAGTGCATGATAGCCACTGCAGAACGGGACTATATCAAAGATTAACTCCTCGCTTCGGAAATTATCCGGGGATCCGAAGACCACTTCTAGTGTGACTGAGCCTGTGCAATGGGCCTCTACACCTGGTATGACGCCTTTAAAGGTCGTTTTTGTGGGTTTGATCCTTGAGGGGTCTATATCCATTTTGCGCACTGTGTCCTGATAAAGCAGGTTCAGGCTGCTGCCGCTGTCCATAAGGACTCGAGTGAGGTGAAATCCGTAGATGATTGGGTCTAAGACCAGTGCGGCGAATCCGCCATGACGGATACTAGTGGGGTGGTCCCTGCGATCAAAGGTGATCGGATAGGAGGACCATGGGTTGAACTTTGGGGCGACTGGCTCCAACGCATATACGTCCCTTAGCGCATGCTTCCGCTCCCTCTTGGGGATGTGGGTTGCGTATATCATGTTCACCGTCCGCACTTGTGGGGGGAACCTCTTCTGTCTTCTGGTGTTCGGCGGCCGGGGCTCCTCCTCGTCATCGCTATGCAGCCCCTTGTCCTTGTTTTCAGTATTTAACTTGCCGGCCTGCTTGAACATCCAACATTCTCTGTTAGTGTGGTTGGCTGGCTTGTCGAGGGTGTCGTGTATTTGACACGAGCGATCGAGTATGCGGTCCAAACTGGACGGGCCCGGAGTGCTTCTTTTGAATGGCTTTTTCCGTTGACCGGGTTTGGAGCCTCTAAATCCGGCATTGACTGCCGTATCTTCGGCATTGTCGCTGTTGATGCGGCGCTTGTGTTTGTTGCGACGTGACCTGCCATTGCTATCCTTGGTATCCGAAGTACCAGGGTTCTTTGATATGTTATTGCTGCGAGCCAGCCAGCTGTCTTCTCCCGCGCAAAAGCGGGTCATGAGTGTCGTGAGGGCTGCCATAGATTTTGGCTTTTCCTGGCCAAGGTGCCGGGCGAGCCACTCGTCGCGGATGTTATGCTTAAAAGCTGCTAGGGCCTTTGCATCAGGACAGTCTACGATTTGATTTTTCTTGGTTAGGAACCGTGTCCAGAATTGCCTGGCCGAATCCTCTGGCTGCTGAATTATGTGGCTCAAGTCATCGACATCTGGTGGTCGCACATAAGTGCCCTGGAAGTTGTCGAGGAATGCGGCTTACAGATCTTCCCAACAACCAATGGATTCTGCTGGCAGGCTGTTGAGCCAATGCCGAGCTGGTCCTTTGAGTTTGAGTGGGAGGTATTTGATGGCGTGTAGATCGTCACCGCGGGCCATGTGGATGTGCAGGAGGTAGTCCTCGATCCATACCGCAGGATCTGTTGTACCATCATATGATTCGATATTTACGGGTTTGAAACCCTCTGGGATTTGGTGATCCATTACTTCATCTGTGAAGCATAGGGGGTGTGCGGCGCCTCTGTATTGGGCTATATCGCGATGCAGCTCAAATGAGTCTTGTCTGCTGTGTTTGGCCCGGCCGGATTTGCTTTTACTGTATCCGGCATGACGATTATCGTCTCGCATAGCGGCGCGCCCCCGTGATCCATAGATCGATCTTGCATGTTTTGCTTTGTCCTCCAATACGTCTCGCGGGTCTAGCGTATTTCCCCGTGCCTTGACATTTTTATTTGAGTGGAGTCGGGGTGCGGGCTAAGCTTTTGGCTGAAATGCCTCTCTGTCGCGGCCACGAGGTGGCCGATCAGCCGCGTCATACGCTGGAGATGTAGGCTTTAATGCTTCCTCCTCTAATCGGGGTAGCAACCTGCGCTTTGGGTAACTCTTGGAAGGGCGTTCGAGTTCATATTCCTCGGCCGCCAGGACTTCAGTCCATCTGTTAGCTAGCAAATCTTGATCAGCTCGAAGTTGCTGCTGCTTTTTCTTAAGGCTATTTGCCATGGCTATAATCCGGTGCTTGAAGCGCTCTTGCTCGACGGGATCCTCAGGCACGACAAATTCGTCATCGTCGAGGCTTGCCTCGTCTTCGGAGGGAGGTATGTAATTATCATCCTCTTCCTCTCCATCTGCCGCTCTCCCAGGAGGGCTGGCTTCTCCATCCTCCTGCTCTAAATCTTGCTGGAGGGGATTGTCGTCATCTTCGGCACTGTCTGGGGTGCTATTATCTCCTGTTCTGGTATCACCGCTTTTGCTTTGGCGAAACTTAGAGCGGCGCCGCTGACGTCGGCGCTTGGGTTGCTTTTTGGAGGGGTCATCCTCCGCTGTCCCATCGCCATTGCCTTCCTTAGGTGTGTCCACCATATATATATCATATGATGAGATGGTTATCCAGTGCCCTGTGGGAAGTGGTTCCTGTTTGTCTCCTGCATCGTCGTCCATACTGTCGATGTCTTCGGAGTCGAAGTCGAGCATGTCGGTCAAATCGTCGACAGTGGCTACTAAGTGGGTGGTGGGTTGGCGGCGAATTTCTTCGTCATCCGCATCCCAATCCTGCCGGACATAGTCCAGCCAGGACTCTCCTGACAAGGAGAGAGACCTTAATGAGTTCAGTATGTCACCGAAGGGCGAGTGCTGAAAGATATCCGCGGAGGTGAACTCCATGATCGGCGCCCAGTCGTCCTCGATAGGCACGGGCGCAGGAGGTTCGGAGCTCGTGGTCGGGGGAGAATCCAGAAGTTTGGAGTCACGGCTCTCGTGAAGGGTAAGGTTGGTAATCGGCTCAATCGCCGCTGAGACTGCGACCTCCAGGGCGGGGTCTAGCCACCCGTCCATGGATGGCGCAATTGGCTCCGAATTGAGGGTCGGAGCGGTTGCGGGTGTGATCTCCTGAACACTGTCCGACGACAGAGCTAAATCATGCTCATCGTGACCGTGCGGCGCACTCGGCAGGGGCTCGAATCCGTCGAAGATCAAGTCTCCGCGGATGTCGACCGTGTAGTTTAAGCTTCCAAACCTGACCTGATGGCCAGGGGCGTAACTCTCGATCTGCTCCAGATGGCCAAGCGAGTTGGCCCGAAGTGCAAAGCCGCCGAATACAAAGATCTGTCCGGGGAGAAAAGTCTCACCCTGGATTGCATCGCTATCGATGATCGAAGGAGCCATCAAGCCTAACGATGACAACACAGAGGAACTCTCAATGAAAGCACCAATGTCGGTGTCAAAACCGGCGGATCTCGGGTAGGGGGTCCCGAACTGTGCGTCTAGGCGGATGGTAACAGGAGACAAGGGACAGGATGTTTTTACCCAGGTTCGGGCCCTCTCGATAGAGGTAAAACCCTACTCCTGCTTGATTGACCTTGATGATATGAGTATTACAAGAGTTGATCTACCACGGGATTAAAGAGGCTAAACCCTAGAAGCTAGCCTATGGTATGATTGTTGTTCTTGGTCCTACGGACTAAACCCTCCAGTTTATATAGACACCAGAGGGCGCTAGGGTTACACAGAGTCGGTTACAAGGAAGGAGATCTACATATCCGTATTGCCAAGCTTGCCTTCCACGCCAAGGAGAGTTCCATCCGGACACGGGATGAAGTCTTCAATCTTGTATCTTCATAGTCCAACAGTCCGGCCAAAGGATATAGTACGGCTGTCCGGATACCCCCTAATCCACGGTCACTTACGAGAGTGAGATCTGATAGATATGATAGGATAATATTTTTGGTATTTTTGTGATAAAGATACAAAGTAAAATAAAAAGCAAAGTAAAAGAAAAGGCAATAATAAAGTGATGGAGGATTAATATGATGAAGATAGACCTGGGGCCCATAGATTTCACTAGTGGCTTCTCTCAAGAGCATAAGTATTTTACGGTGGGTGAATGAATTATCATGAGCAATTGATGAATTGAGCATAGTTATGAGAGTATCTAGGTATGATCATGTATATAGGCATCACGTCCAAGACGAGTAGACCGACTCTGCTGCATCTACTACTATTACTCCACTCATCGACCGCTATCCAAAGATGCATCTAGAGTATTAAGTTCAGGAAAACAGAGTAACGCCTTAAGCAAGATGACATGATGTAGAGGGATAAATTCATGCAATATGATAAAAACCCCATCTTGTTATCCTCGATGGCAACAATACGTGCCTTGCTGCCCCTACTGTCACTGGGAAAGGACACCGCAAGATTGAACCCAAAGCTAAACACTTCTCCCATTGCAAGAAAGATCAATCTAGTAGGCCAAACCAAACTGATAATTCGAAGAGGCTTGCAAAGATAACCAATCATACATAAAAGAATTCAGAGAAGATTCAAATATTGTTCATAGATAAACTTGATCATAAACCCACAATTCATCGGTCTCAACAAACACACCGCAAAAGAAGATTACATCAAACAGATCTCCACGAGAGAGGGGGAGAACATTGTATTGAGATCCAAAAAGAGAGAAGAAGCCATCTAGCTAATAACTATGGACCCGAAGGTCTGAGGTAAACTACTCACACATTATCGGAGAGGCTATGGTGTTGATGTAGAAGCCCTCCATGATCGATGCCCCTACCGGCGGAGCTCCGGAACAGGCCCCAAGATGGGATCTCGTGGGTATAGAAGGTTGCGGCGGCGGAATTAGGTTTTTGGCTCCGTATCTGATCGTTCGGGGGTACGTAGGTATATATAGGAGGAAGAAGTATGTCGGTGGACCAACGTGGGGCCCACGAGGGTGGAGGGCGCTACAGGGGGTGGGCGCCCCCTACCTCGAGCCCACCTCCTTTCTTTCTTGACGAGGGTCCAAGTCTCTGGATCATATTCGTGAGAAAATCACATTCCCGAAGGTTTCATTCCGTTTGGACTCGTTTGATATTCCGTTTCTTGAAACTCAAATAGGCAAAAAACAACAATTCTGGGCTGGGCCTCCGGTTAATAGGTTAGTCCCAAAAATAATATAAAAGTGGATAATAAAGCCCAATATTGTCCAAAACAGTAGATAATATAGCATGGAGCAATAAAAAAATTATAGATACGTTGGAGACATATCAAGCAATTAATAGGAAGTAATAAGGAAAGAGAGGTTTCACATATAAATATACTATCATGGACATCTTTTATGATTGGGAGCACTCATTAAAATATGACATGCTAAAGAGTTGATGTTGGACAAGGAAGACAACGTAATGGGTTATGTTTTCTTATATCTGAGATAAAGTATATTGTCATGGATCATCCAACATGTTGAGCTTGCTTTTCTCCCTCATGCTAGCCAAATTCTTAGCACCAAGTAGAGATACTACTTGTGCTTCCAAATACCCTTAAACCCAGTTTTGCCATAAGAGTCCACCATATGTACCTAAGGATTGAGTAAGATCCTTCAAGTAAGTTGTCATCGGTGCAAGCAATAAAAATTGCTCTCTAAATATGTATGACTTATTAGTGTGGGAGAAAATAAGCTTTATACGATCTTGTGATGTGGAAGAAATAAAAGCGACGGACTGCATAATAAAGGTTCATATCACAAGGGGCAATATAAACTGACGTTCTTTCGCATTAAGATTTTGTGCATTCAACCATAAAAGCGCATGGCAACCTCTGCTTCCCTCTACGAAGGGCCTATCTTTTATTATTATCTTCTACCTTATGCAAGAGTCATGGTGATCTTCACCTTTCCTTTTTACATTTTATCCTTTGGCAAGCACAGGGTGTTGGAAAGATCCTGATAGATATATCTAATTGGATGTAGGGGAGCATGAGTTATTATTGTTGGCATTACCCTTGAGGTAAAAGGTTGGGAGGCGAAACTATAAGCCCCTATCTTTCTCTGTGTCCGACTAAAACTCCGTAACCACAAGTATTGCGTGAGTGTTAGCAATTATGAAAGACTAAATGATAGTTGAGTATGTGGACTTGCTAGAAAGCTCTGACATAGACTCTTTCTGATGTTATGATAAATTGCAATTGCTTCAATGACTGAGAATATAGTTTGATAGTTCTCAATAAAGTTTATGATTCATACTTCTGCATTGTGAATAGATTATTACTTGAGCATAAGAAATCATATGACAATATCCATATATGATGCTGTTATGAAAGTAATCATGATGCCTTCATGTCCGTATTTTATTTTTATCGACACCTCTATCTCTAAACATGTGGACATATTTATCGTTATCGGCTTCCGCTTGAGGACAAGCGAGGTCTAAGCTTGGGGGAGTTGATACGTCCATTTTGCATCATGCTTTTATATCAATATTTATTGCATTATGGGCTGTTATTACACATCATGTCACAATACTTATGCCTATTCTCTCTTATTTTACAAGGTTTACATAAGGAGGGAGAATGCTGGCAGCTGGAATTCCGGGCTGGAAAAGGAGCAAATATTAGAGTACTATTCTGCACAACTCCAAAAGTCCTGAAACTCCATGAAAGTCATTTTTGGAAATAATAAAAAATATTGAGCGGAAGAAGTATGCCAGAGGGGGACCCACCTGGCCACGAGGGTGGGGGGCGGGCCCCTGCCTCGTGGGCCCCTTGTTGGCTATCCAGTGGCCATCTTCAATAATATGTGAGGTCTTTCGTCGAGGAAAAAATCAGAAGCAACCTTTCGGGACGAGACTCCGCCGCCACGAGGCGGAACCTTGGCGGAACCAATCTAGGGCTCCGGCAGAGCTGTTCTGCTGGGGACACTTCCCTCCGGGAGGGGGAAATCATCGCAATCACCATTACCAACACTCCTCTAATCGGGAGAGGGCAATCTCCATCAACATCTTCACCAGCACCATCCCCTCTCAAAACCCTAGTTCATCTCTTGTGTCCAATTCTTGTCTCTAAGTCCGGGATTGGTACTAATAGGTTGCTAGTAGTGTTGATTACTCCTTGTAGTTGATGCTAGTTGGTTTATTTGGTGGAACATCATATGTTCAGATCCTTTATGCATATTAATACCCCTCTGATTATGAACATGAATATGCTTTGTGAGTTGTTACGTTTGTTCCTGAGGACATGGGAGAAGTCTTGCTATTAGTAGTCATGTGAATTTGGTTTTCGTTCGATATTTTGATGAGATGTATGTTGTCTAGCCTCTAGTGGTGTTATGTGAACGTCGACTACATAAAACTTCACCATTATTTGGGCCTAGAGGAAGGCATTGGGAAGTAATAAGTAGATGATGGGTTGCTAGAGTGATAGAAGCTTAAACCCTAGTTTATGCGTTGTTTCGTAAGGGGCTGATTTGGATCCATATGTTTCATGATATGGTTAGGTTTACCTTAGTACTTTTGTTGTAGTTGCGGATGCTTGCAATAGAGGTTAATCATAAGTGGGATGCTTGTTCAAGTAAGAACAACACCCAAGCACCAGTCCACCCACATATCAAATTATCAAAGTACCGAACGCGAATCATATGAACGTAATGAAAACTAGCTTGATGATATTCCCATGTGTCCTCGTGAGCGCTTTTCTCTATATAAGAGTTTGTCCAGGCTTGTCCTTTGCTACAAAAAGGATTGGGCCACCTTGCTGCACTTTATTTACTTTTGTTACTTGTTGCTCGTTACAAATTATCCTATCACAAAACTATCTATTACCACCTATTTCAGTACTTGCAGAGAATACCTTGCTGAAAACAGCTTATCATTTCCTTCTGCTCCTCCTTGGGTTCGACACTCTTACTTATCGAAAGGACTACGATAGATCCCCTATACTTGTGGGTCATCAGGGGGCCATAGGTTTCACTAGTGGCTTCTCTCAAAAGCATAAGTATTACGGTGGGTGAAAAAATTACTGTTGAGCAAATGACAGAATTGAGCATAGTTATGAGAATATCTAGGTATAATCATGTATATAGGCATCACGTCCGAGACAAGTAGACCGACTCCTGCCTGCATCTACTACTATTACTCCACACATCGACCGCTATCCAACATGCATCTAGAGTATTAAGTTCATAAGAACAGAGTAACACTTTAAGCAAGATGACATGATGTAGAGGGATAAACTCATGCAATATGATATAAACCCCATCTTGTTATCCTCGATGGCAACAATACAATACGTGCCTTGCTGACCCTACTGCACCTGGGAAAGGACACCGCAAGATTGAACCCGAAGCTAATCACTTCTCCCATTGCAAGAAAGATCAATCTACTAGGCCAAACCAAACTGATAATTCGAAGAGACTTGCAAAGATAACCAATCATACATAAAAGAATTCAGAGAAGATTCAAATATTGTTAATAGATAAACTTGATCATAAACCCACAATTCATCGGTCTCAACAAACACACCGCAAAAGAAGATTACATCGAATAGATCTCCACGAGAGAGGGGGAGAACATTGTATTGAAATCCAAAAAGAGAGAAGAAGCCATCTAGCTAATAACTATGGACCCGAAGGTCTGAGGTAAACTACTCACACATCATCGGAGAGGCTATGGTGTTGATGTAGAAGCCCTCCGTGATCGATGCCCCTACCGGCGGAGCTCCGGAACAGGCCCCAAGATGGGATCTCGTGGGTACAGAAGGTTGCGGCGGCGGAATTAGGTTTTTGGCTCCGTATCTGGTAGTTTGGGGGTACGGAGGTATATATAGGAGGAAGGAGTACGTCGGTGGAGCAACAGGGGGCCCATGAGGGTGAAGGGCGTGCCTGGGGGGGGGGGGGGGGTAGGTGCGCCCCCTACCTTGTGCCCTCGTGGTTGATTGCTTGACGTAGGGTCCAAGTCATCTGAATCACGTTCGTTCCAAAAATCACGTTCTCGAAGGTTTCATTCCATTTGGACTCCGTTTGATATTCTTTTTCTGCGAAACTCTGAAATAGGCAAAAAACAGCAATTCTGGGTTGGGCCTCAGGTTAATAGGTTAGTCCCAAAAATAATATAAAAGTGTATAATAAAGCCCAATATTGTCCAAAATAGAATATAATATAACATGGAACAATAAAAAATTAAAGATACGTTGGAGACGTATCAAGCATCCCCAAGCTTAATTCCTGCTCGTCCTCGAGTAGGTAAATGATAAAAACAGAATTTATGATGTGGAATGCTACTTGGCATAATTTCAATATAATTCTTCTTATTGTGGCAAGAATGTTCAGATTTGATATGATTCAAGATAAAAGTTTAATGTTGACATAAAAACAATAATACTTCAAGCATACTAACTAAGAAATTATATATTATCAAAATAACATAGCCAAAGCAAGTTATCCCTACAAAATCATATAGTCTGGCAATGCTCCATCTTCCCCACACAAAATATTCATATCATGTACGACCCCGATTTTGGCCAAGCATTTGGTTCATACTTTTAACGCGCTTCAGCCTTTTCAACTCTTACGCAATACATGAGCGCAAGCCATGGATATAACACTATGGTGGAATAAGGTATAATGGTAGGGTTTATGTGGGAAGACAAAAAAGGAGAAATTCTCACATCAACGAGGCTAATCAACGGGCTATGGAGATGCCCATCAATTGATGTTAATGCGAGGAGTAGGGATTGCCATGCAAGGGATGCACTAGAGCTATAAGTGTATGAAAGCTCAAAAAGAAACTAAGTGGGTGTGCATCCAACTTGCTTGCTCATGAAGACCTCGGGCATTTGAGGAAGCCCATCATTGGAATATACAAGCCAAGTTCTATAATGAAATTTCCCACTAGTATATGAAAGTGACAAAATGAGAGACTCTCTATTATGAAGATCACGGTGCTACTTTGAAGGACAGGTGTGGTAAAAGGATAGTAACATTGTCCCTTCTCTCTTTTTCTCTCATTTTTTTATTTGGGCCTTTTTTTATGGCCTCCTTTTTTTCTTTTTTTCTTTTTAGTCCGGAGTCTCATCCCAACTTGTGGGGGAATCATAGTCTCCATCATCCTTTCCTCACTTGGGACAATGCTCTAATAATGATGATCATCACACTTTTATTTACTTACAACTCATGAATTACAACTCAATACTTAGAACAAGATATGACTCTATATGAATGCCTCCGGCGGTGTACCGGGATATGCAATGAATCAAGAGCAACATGTATGAAAGAATTATGAGCGGTGGCTTTGCCACAAATACAATGTCAACTACATGATCATGCAAAGCAATATGACAATAATGGAATATGTCATGATAAATGAAACGGTGGAAAGTTGCATGGCAATGTATCTCGGAATGGCTATGGAAATGCCATGCAAGTAGGCATGGTGGCTGTTTTGAGGAAGATATAAGGAGGTTTATGTGTGATAGAGCATATCATATCACGGGGTTTGGATGCACCGGCGAAGTTTGCACCAACTCTCAAGGTGAGAAAGGGCAATGCGCTGCATCAAGAGGCTAGAAAATTGCGAGAAAGGTAAGTGTGCGTATAATCCATGGACTCACATTAGTCATAAAGAACTCATATACTTATTGCAAAAATTTATTTGCCCTCGAAGCAAAGTACTACTAAGCATGCTCCTAGGGGAAGGGTTGGTAGGAGTTAACCATCGCGCGATCCCGACCGCCACAAAAAGGAAGACAATCAACAAATACTTCATGCTCCGACTTTGTTACATAACGGTTCACCTTACGTGCATGCTATGGGAATCACAAACTCCAACACATGTATTTTTCAATTCCACAATTACTCAACTAGCACGACTATGATATTACTACCTTTATATCTCAAAAAAATTATCAAGCATCAAATTTCTCATGATATTAATTAAAGCAAATTGCCATGCTATTTAAAACTCTCAAAATAATATAAGTGAAGCATGAGAGATCAATAGTTTCTATAAAACAAATCCACCACCGTGCTCTAAAAGATATAAGTGAAGCACTAGAGCAAAACTATATAGCTCAAAAAATATAAGTGAAGCACATAGAGTATTCTAATAAATTTCGAATCAAGTGTGACTCTCTCAAAAGTTGTGTACAGCAAGGATGATTGTGGTTCACTAACAAATAAAGACTCAAATCATACAAGACGCTCCAAGCAAAACACATATCATGTGGTGAATAAAAATATAGCTCCAAGTAAAGTTACCGATGGAAGTAGACGAAAGAGGGGATGCCTTCCGGGGCATGCCCAAGCTTTGGCTTTTAGGTGTCCCTAGATTATCTTGGGGTTCCATGGGCATCCCCAAGCTTAGGCTCTTGCCGCTCCTTGTTCCATAATCCATCAAATATTTCACCCAAAACTTGAAAATTGGTATGTTGACTTTTGAGTAGACTCCCGGTAATGGCACCAGAAATCCTGCTTGCTACCTCTTGAGCATTGCGTTGGTTTTCCCTTGAAGAGGAAAGGGTGATGCAGTAAAGCAACATAAGTATTTTCCTTAGTTTTTGAGAACCAAGGTATCAATCCAGTAGGAGGCCACACACGAGTCCCTCGCACCTACACAAACGAATAAATCCTCGCAACCAACGCGATAAGGGGTTGTCAATCCCTACACGGTCACTTACAAGAGTGAGATCTGATAGATATGATAAGATAATATTTTTGGTATTTTTATGATAAAGATGCAAAGTAAAATAGAAGTAAAATAAAAGGCAACGGAAATAGCTAGGTGTTGGAAGATTAATATGATGGAAAATAGACCCGGGGGCCATAGGTTTCACTAGTGGCTTCTCTCAAAAGCATAAGTATTACGGTGGGTTAACAAATTACCGTTGAGCAATTGACAGAATTGAGCATAGTTATGAGAATATCTAGGTATGATCATGTATATAGGCATCACGTCCGAGACAAGTAGACCGCCTCCTGCCTGCATCTACTACTATTACTCCACACATCGACCGCTATCCAGCATGCATCTAGATTATTAAGTTCATAAGAACAAAGTAACGCTTTAAGCAAGATGACATGATGTAGAGGGATAAACTCATGCAATATGATATAAACCCCATCTTGTTATCCTCGATGGCAACAATACAATCGTGCCTTGCTGCCCCTCATCACATCGGGAAAGGACACCGCAAGATTGAACCCAAAGCTAAGCACTTCTCCCATTGCAAGAAAGATCAATCTAGTAGGCCAAAGCAAACTGATAATTCAAAGAGACTTGCAAAGATAACCAATCATACATAAAAGAATTCAAAGAAGATTCAAATATTATTCATAGATAAACTTGATTATAAACCCACAATTCATCAGTCTCAACAAACAAACCGCAAAAGAAGATTACATCGAATAGATCTCCACGAGAGAGGGGGAGAACATTGTATTGAGATCCAAAAATAGAGAAGAAGCCATCTAACTAGTAACTATGGACCCGAAGGTCTGAGGTAAACTACTCACACATCATCGGAGAGGCTATGGTGTTGATGTAGAAGCCCTCCATGATCGATGCCCATCCGGCGGAGCTCCGGAACAGGCCCCAAGATGGGATCTCATGGGTACAGAAGGTTGCAGCGGGGGAATTAGGTTTTTGGCTCCGTATCTGGTAGTTTGGGGGTACGTAGGAATATGTAGGAGGAAGGAGTATGTCGGTGGAGCAACAGGGGCCGACGAGGTGGAGAGGGCGCGCAGGGGTAGGTCGCCTCTACCTCGTGCCCTCCTGGTTGATTGCTTGACGAGTGTCCAAGTCCTCTGGATCACGCTCGTTCAAAAATCACGTTCCGGAGGTTTCATTCCGTTTGGACTCCGTTTGATATTCTTTTTCTCGAAACTCAAATAGGCAAAAACAGCAATTCAGGCTGGGCCTCCGGTTAATAGGTTAGTCCCAAAAATAATATAAAAGTGTATAATAAAGCCCAATAATGTCCAAAACAGAATATAATATAGCGTGGAACAATAAAAAATTATAGATACGTTGGAAACGTATCAGTAAGGTACACATTAATAACATTTATATCAAATATACCTATCAGTTTGCCATCCTTCTTATCTGCCTAATACTTGGGGCAGTTCCGCTTCCAGTGACCAGTCCCTTTGTAGTAGAAGCTCTCAGTCTCAGGCTTAGGTCTAGACTTTGTCTTCTTCCCTTGAGCAGCAACTTGCTTGCCGTTCTTCTTGAAGTTCCCCTTCTTCCCTTTGCCCTTTTTCTTGAAACTAGTGGTCTTGCTAACGATCAACACTTGATGCTCCTACTTGATTTCTACCTCCGCAGCCTTTAGCATCGTGAAGAGCTCAGGAATTGTCTTTTCCATCCCTTGCATATTATAGTTTATCATGAAGCCTTTATAGCTTGGTGGCAGTGATTGAAGAACTCTGTCAATGACACTATCATCAGGAAGATTAACTCCCAGCTGAGTCAAGTCGTTGTGGTACCCAGACATTCTGAGTATGTGTTCCCTGATAGAACTATTCTCCTCCATTTTGCAGCTATAGAACTTGTTGGAGACTTCATATCTCTCAACTCAGGCATTTTCTTGAAATATTAACTTCAACTCCTGGAACATCTCAAATGATACGTTCAAAACGTCTTTGAAGTCCCGATTCTAAGCCGTAAAGCATGGCACACTGAACTATCGACTAGTCATCAGCTTTGCTCTGCCAGATGTTCATAACGTTCGGAGTTTCTCCTGCAGCGGGTCTTGCACCTAGCGGTGCTTCCAGGATGTAATTCTTCTGTGCAGTAACGAGGATAATCCTCAAGTTATGGACCCAGCCCGTGTAGTTGCTACCATCATCTTTCAACTTAGCTTTCTCTAGGAATGCATTAAAATTCAAGGGAACGGTAGCATGAGCCATTGATCTACAACAACATAGATATTCAAAAAATATCAGGTACTAAGTTCATTATAAATTAAAGTTCAATTAAGCATATTACTTAAGAACTCCCACTTAGATAGACATCCCTCTAGTCATCTAAATGATCATGTGATCCACATCAACTAAACCATGTCCGATCATCACGTGAGATGGAGTTGTTTTCAATGGTGAACATCTCTATGTTTATCATATCTACTATATGATTCACATTCGACCTTTCGGTCTCATTGTTCCGAGGCCATATCTGCATATGCCAGGCTCGTCAAGTTTAACCCGAGTATTCTACACGTGCAAAATTAGCTTGCACCCGTTGTATGTGAACGTAGAGCTTATCACACCCGATCATCACGTGGTGTCTCGGCACGACGAACTGTAGCAACGGTTCATACTCAGGGAGAACACTTATACCTTGAAATTTAGTGAGGGATCATCATATAATGCTACCGTCGTACTAAGCAAAATAAGATGCATAAAGGATAAACATCACATGCAATCAAAATATGTGACATGATATGGCCATCATCATCTTGTGCCTTTGATCTCCATCTCCAAAGCACCATCATGATCTCCATCGTCACCGGCTTGACACCTTGATCTCCATCGTAGCATCGTTGTCGTCTCGCCAATTTTTAGTTCCACGACTATCGCTACCGCTTAGTCATAAAGTAAAGCAATTACATGGCGATTGCATTTCATACAATAAAGCGACAACCATAAGGCTCCTGCCAGTTGCCGATAACTTTTACAAAACATGATCATCTCATACAACAATTTATATCTCATCACATCTTTACCATATCACATCACAACATGCCCTGCAAAAACAAGTTAGACGTCCTCTACTTTGTTGTTGCAAGTTTTACTTGGTTTCTACGGGCTTCTAGCAAGAACCGTTCTTACCTACGCATCAAAACCTCAATGATTTTTCATCAAGTGTGCTGTTTTAACCTTCAACAAGGACCGGTCGTAGTCAAACTCGATTCAACTAAAGTTGGAGAAACAGACACCCGCCAGCCACTTGTGTGTGAAGCACGTTGGTAGAACCAGTCTCATGAACGCGGTCATGTAATGTCGGTTCGGGCCGCTTCATCCAACAATACCGTCGAATCAAAGTAAGACGTTGGTGGTAAGCAATATGACTATTATCACCCACAACTCTTTGTGTTCTACTCGTGCATATATCATCTATGCATAGACCTGGCTCGGATGCCACTATTGGGGAACGTAGTAATTAAAAAAAATTCCTATGACCATGCAAGATCTATCTAGGAGAAGCATATGAACGAGACAATAGAGTGGAAGCGTTATGTAACGTGGTTGATGTAGTCGAATGTCTTCACGATCCAACCGATCCAAGTACCAAACGTACGTCACCTCCGTGTTCTGCACACGTTCAGCACGATGACATCCCCCGAGCTCTTGATCCAGTAGAGGGTCGAGGGAGAGTTCCGTTAGCACGACGGCATGGCGACGGTGTTCATGATGTGATCCGCGCAAGGCTTTGCCTAAGCACTACGACAATATAACCGAGGTGGTAACCTGTGGAGGGGGGCACCGCACACTGCTAAGGGACAATTGATGTGTCTTTGGGTGTCCCCCTCCCCCGTATATAAAGGAGGAGGGGAGGAGGCGGCCGGCCTAGGGGGCGCGCCAAAGGGGGGAGTCCAACTAGGACTCCCAATCCTAGTTGGACTCCCTTTCCTTTTCCGGAGGGGGGAAAGAGGGAAGGGAGAGGAAGAGGAGAAGGAAAGGGGAGGGGGAGCCCCCTCCCTAGTCCAATTTGGACTCCCTATAGGGAGGGGGCACGACCACCCATCTCCCCTATGGCCCATGTAGGCCCAATATTCCCCAAGGGGTTCCGGTAACCCCTCGGTACTCCGGTAAAATACCCGAATCACTCGGAACCATTCTGATGTACGAATGCAACCTTCCAATATATGAATATTTACCTCTCGATCATTCCGAGACTCCTTGTCATGTCCGTGATCTCATCCGGGACTCCGAACAAACTTCGGTCACCAAAACACATAACTCATAATACAAATCATCATCGAACGTTAAGCGTGCGGACCCTACGGGTTCGAGAACTATGTAGACATGACCAAGACACATCTCCGGTCAATAACCAATAGCGGAACCTGGATGCTCATTTTGGCTCCTACATATTCTATGAAGATCTTTATTGGTCAAACCGCATAACAAGATACTCCCTTTGTTTCTTTTTAGTCTGCATATAAGATTTGTTCAAAGTCAAACTTTGTAAAGTTTGACCAACTTTGTAGAAAAGAATATCAACATCTACAATACTAAAGCTATATGCCATGAAAATTAATTTTATGATGCATCTAACAATATTGATTTCATATTTTGAATCTTGATACTTTTTTTCTATAAACTTAGTCAAAGTTAACAAAGTTTGACTTTGACCAAATCTTATATGCGGACTAAAAAGAAACGGAGGGATTACATCATTCCCTTTGTCATCGGTATGTTACTTGCCCGAGATTCGATCATCGGTATCATCATACCTAGTTCAATCTCGTTACCGGCAAGTCTCTTTACTCGTTCCGTAATGCATCATCCCGTAACTAACTCATTAGTTACATTGCTTGCAAGGCTTATAGTGATGTGCATTACCGAGAGGGCCCAGAGATACCTCTCTGATTCATGGAGTGACAAATCCTAATCTCTATCTATGCGAACTCAACAAACACATTCAGAGACACCTGTAGAGAATCTTTATAATCACCCAGTTATGTTGTGACGTTTGATAGCACACAAAGTGTTCCTCCGGTATTCGGGAGTTGCATAATCTCATAGTCAGAGGAATATGTATAAGTCATGAAGAAAGCAATAGCAATAAAACTAAATGATCATCATGCTAAGCTAACGGATGGGTCTTGTCCATCAAATCATTCTCTAATGATGTGATCCCGTTCATCAAATTACAACACATGTCTATGGTTAGGAAACTTAACCAACTTTGATTAACGAGCTAGTCAAGTAGAGGCATACTAGGGACACTTTGTTTGTCTATGTATTCACACATGTACTAAGTTTCCAGTTAATACAATTCTAGCATGAATAATAAACATTTATCATCATATAAGGATATATAAATAACATCTTTATTATTGCCTCTAGGGCATATTTCCTTCAGAAGGAAGGAGGAGGTGGCTCCCCCCTTTTCCTTTTTCCCTTGAGAAGGGGAAGGAAAGAGGGGCTAGCCCTCCTTGCTTGCCTTCTCTAGGGCTGGCCAGCCTGGTGGAGGGGCTCACCAGCCTCGTGTGGGCTGGTATGTCCCTCCCTAGGCCCATTAAGCCCATATAGCTTGCCGGGGGTTGCCCAGAACCCCTTCCGGTGACCCGATATGTACCCGGTACCCCCCAGAACACTTCCGGTGTCCAAATACTATCGTCCTATATATGAATCTTTACCTCTCGACCATTTCGAGACTCCTCGTCATGTCCATGATCTCATCCAGGACTCCGAACAACATTCGGTCACCAAATCACATAACTCATATAATACAAATCGTCATCGAACGTTAAGCATGCGGACCCTACGGGTTCGAGAACTATGTAAACATGACCGAGACATCTCTTCGGTCAATAACAAACAGCGGAACCTGAATGCTCATATTGGTTCCTACATATTCTACAAAGATCTTTATCGGTCCAACCGTAATGACATCATACGTTATTCCCTTTGTCATGGGTAGGTTACTTGCCCAAGATCCGATAGTCGGTATCTTCATACCTAGTTCAATATCGTTACTGGCAAGTCTCTTTACTCGTTCTGTAATGCATCATCCCGCAACTAACTCATTAGTCACATTGCTTGCAAGGCTTATCATGATGTGCATTACCAAGAGGGCCCAGAGATACCTCTCCGATACTCGGAGTGACAAATCCTAATCTCGATCTATGCCAACCCAACAAACACCTTCGGAGATACCTGTAGAGCAGCTTTATAATCACCTAGTTAGGTTGTGACATTTGAGAGCACACAAGGTATTCCTCCGGTAACTGGGAGTTACATAATCTCATAGTCAAAGGAATATGTATAAGTCATGAAGAAAGCAATATCAATAAAACTTAACGATCAACATGCTAAGCTAACGGATGGGTCTTGCCCATCACATCATTTTCCTAATGATGTGATCCCATTCATCATATGACAACACATGTCTATGGTTATGAAACTTAATAACGAGCTAGTCTAGTAGAGGCTTACTAGGGACATTGTGTTTTGTCTATGTATTCACACATGTATCAAGTTTCCGGTTAATACAATTCTAGCATGAATAATAAACATTTATCATGATATAAGGAAATATAAATAACAACTTTATTATTGCCTCTAGGGCATATTTCCTTCATAGTTATGTTCCCATTCCACACTTGCTAGAACCCTGTAAAGCTTCTCATACGTAGGAGTAGGAAGAGAATTTGCCCAAGTAAACTGTTTACCCGTGAGCTCTATCTCTCTGAGATTGAGACTTTCAATGATCATATTGAACATAAAGGACAAACGCCCGTCAAAATGATCATTATTCTTTTCTTCTTTCCTCCTAATGATGTTGAAGTCACCTCCCACTAGTATTGGTAGCCTCTCATCCCCACAAATCCTAGCCAGATCTGCTAGAAAATCAGGTTTAAATTCGGGTTGGGCTGTGCCATATACCGCCACTAAGGCCCATCGGAATCCATCCAATTTAGACCTTACCTGGAATTTAACCATATAGTCTCCTCTTACTACATTTAGAACCTCGAGTGTTTCACACTTCACCCCCAATAGAATCCCACCTGACCGTCCTCTAGGCGATAGGCAATGCCAGTCAAAATCAATTCCACCAGTAAGAGAATCGAGGAATTGTGAAGCGAAGTTATCTATACCAGTTTCAGGAAGTGCGATGAAATCTAGTTTATCTTCTATGGCTGTTTCAGCCAGGAATCATTTCTTAGCCAAGTCTGCTAGACCTCTGCTATTCCAAAAGATCCCTTTCATACTTCGTCATGGAATTTTTTCTTGAGCTTCACTCTCGCATTTCTACAGAGCGCCCACACTAGATAGATCTTCCTCTTCCAGGAACGTTTAGGTTTATCCAGTATCAACTCCTCGTCACCACTATTTTTAATCGGTTGTACCTCCGCCACTAGAGGCGAGAGGCCAACAGGTCCCTCGGACTCCTTATCTCCCGCCTCTCCTTCGGCATCCGAAGTAGGCAACATTCCATCACAAAATTTCTCTAGCGAAGAAATGCCCATGTTATTAATCTCAGTATCTGACATAGGTTTGACAGTCGCGAACGCTCGAATTAACTCTGAAGCTCTCTCAGCCTGTAAGTCTAAAATTTCATTAACAGATTTAGCAATTTCTTTACCATTAGACCCTAGTGACACTCCTATGTCATTTGCTTAGTAATAATCTCATTTTCAGAAAAATGCACAATAGAACATTGCTTATTAACTGACATACCTGTCTGGGTCTCGATGTCCCTAAGCTTAGTGGCCCTCATAGCTCATCCAAGATGAAAGTCGTCTGCATCTGGCAGGTCCTAGACCCGGTTACTGACACGCCTGCCAGACGTCGCCTGGTCCTGGTGCCCGCCGAACGCAATCACCTCCTCTGTAGTCCAGACCTGCGGTGACTGGACCATCTCCACGGATGTGTCCTGCCTGGTAGGCCCCGGTGAAGGTAAGGATGAAGGTCCGGTACCTCCAGAACCTGCTCCCACCGTCCCCACCGGCGTCAGAGGCGCCCTCGCGTCTGTCAGTGTCGATGAAGAATGTGTCGATGTAACAACCAGGCTATGCGCGAGTGAATCGTGAGCCTCCTGCCCATGACTCATCCGCGCCGGGGAGCCCTCCAGATGCCTTGATAACCCACAAGTATAGGGGATCGCAACAGTTTTCGAGGGTAGAGTATTCAACCCAAATTTATAGATTCGACACAAGGGGAGCCAAAGAATATTTGTAAGTATTAGCAGCTGAGTTGTCAATTCAGCCACACCTGGAGATTAATTATCTGCAACAAATAATCATTAGCAAAGTAGTTTGATAGTTTTGATAACAGTGACAGTAGGAACAGTAACGGTAACAGTGATAGCAGTAATTTTGTAGCAAGTGTAACAGTGATAGCAGCAGTAGTAACTTAGCAAGAACAATATAAGATAAATTTGTAGGCATTGGATCAGTGACTTGTTGGATGATATTCAGCATGAGATAGTTATAACCTAGGGCGATACGACACTAGCTCCAGTTCGTCAATATAATGTAGGCATGTATTCCATAAATAGTAATACGTGCTTATGGAAAGAACTTGCATGACATATTTTGTCCTACCCTCCTGTGGCAGCAGGGTCCATATTGGAAACTAAGAGATATTAAGGCCTCCTTTTAATACAGAACCTGAACAAAGCATTGACACATAGTGAATACATGAACTCCTCAAACTACGGTCATCACCGGGAGTGGTCCCGAATATTGTCACTCCGGGGTTGCCAGATCATAACACGTAGTAGGTGACTATAACTTGCAAGATCGGATCTAGAACATGGATATAATGATGATAACATAAAAGGTTTAGATCTGAGTTCATGGCACCCGGGCCCAAAGTGACAAGCATTAAGCATAGCAAAGTCATAGCAACATCAATCTAAGAACATAGTGGACACTAGGGATCAAGCCCTAACAAAACTAACTCGATTACATGATGAATCTCATCCAACTCCTCATCGACCAGCGAGCCTACGAAGGAATTACTCACTCCCGGTGGGGAGCATCATGGAATTGGCGATAGAGAAGGGTTGGTGACGATGAAGAACGGAGATCCCCCTCTCAGGAGCCCCAAACGGACTCTAGATCTGGCCTCCCGATGAAGAACGGGAGGTGACGGCGGCTCCGTCTCATAGATCACGATAATTCTTTTTCCCTGTTTTTTCTGGAAAAATAGGATTTTATAGCGTCGGTTTTAGGGTCTGAGGGGCCACCAGTGGGGACAACCCACTGGTGCGCCAGAGAGGGGCGCCCTGGTGGGTTGTTCCCACCTGTGTGCCCCTCTCCAAAGAGGTCTTGGCTCCAGAAATTCTTATTTATTATATAAAAATTCCTCGCGAAGTTTCGTTCCATTCCGAGAACTTTTATTTCTGCACAAAAACAACACCATGGTAGTACTGCTAAAAACAGCGTCAGTCCGGGGTTAGTTTCATTCAAATCATGCAAATTAGAGTCCAAAACAAGAGGAAAAGCGTTAGGAAAAGTAGATACGTTGGAGACGTATCAACTCCCCCAAGCTTAAACCTTTGCTTGTCCTCAAGCAATTCAGTTGATAAACTGAAAGTGAAAAAGAAAAACTTTTGCGAACTCTTTTGCTCTTGTTTGCCTAAATAAGCTTAAGCATCACCCAGGTTTTCAACCAACATTATAACTAACCATGCCAACAATAACTCTTAAAGATTATATTAACTCATATCAATGACATAATCAGCTTGGAGCAATAATAAGGTATCTCAAATGGCAACGCGTTGTCAAAACAACCATCATATAATATGACAATAGTGGTATCTCGCTAGCCCTTTCTGAGACCGCAAAACATAAAGGTAGAGCACCTCCAAAGTTCAAGCAGCGACTAAACATTGTAATTCATGGTAGAAAAGATCCAGTCATGATGCACCCAACATTAGCTACACACAATGCATAAGTCATGACAGCTGTGCTCTTAGGTTCTAGCGCTTGTTTTAGAAGGTGATGACGCAACATAAAAGTAAATATATAGTCCCTTCGCAGAGGGGAGGAGTGATTTGCAGAGGTGCCCGAGCTCAAGTTTTAAAAACAGAGGTAAATGATATTTTGGGACATGCATCCTTCTCATTTACTTCACGACCATTAGTTATCAATATCTTCCATACTAAGCACGCTAGTGGCGGTTCCCAAGCGATAAAAGTAAAGGTTTACTCCCCCTCCACCAGCAATCACATTCCACGACTTGTCCGAAACAACGGTTGCCGTCCAAACCAACAACAGCCCCGGGGGAGTTTTGTTTAATTATTTGCATTTTTTAGTTCGGGACTTGGAATCCCTATTACCACCCTTTTCTCGTGCGATGGCGAGTGAATAAACACTCGACCTGAGAATAACCCACTTAGCATGGAAGATACCGACCACCTCCCGTCGTTCCATGAATGATCCAGGCACACAAAAAGGATATCTATTTAGAAGTTTTTAGAGGTGGCACATGCAAATTTACTTAGGACGGCAAGGTAATACTGCATATAGGTAGGTATGGTGGACTCATCTGGAATAACTTTGGGTTCAAGGACTTTTTATGTACAAGTAGAGTTCCCACTTAGTACAGACGAAGGTGAAAGTGCGTTATATCGACTAGAGGGGGGGTGAATAGGCAATTTTTATGAATTCTTCACTGAGGAATTTGCCGGTGAGGAAATTCCTTCGCGAAGAACTACTTGCAGCGGAATAAGTACTCAGAAGTAAGCATAAGAGAATGCGGGCACGGTCATCATAAAGAAATGAAGACAATCAAAGAGTACAGAAAGCGTAGACACAGGATAGCACAAGATGAAGACAAACAGATCAAGAAATTGAACTGAGGAAATTGAGAAAGTCTTCACCAAAGTCTTCAAACACAGATATGAACGAACACTCAACACAAGAATGAGGAAATGAAAGGGTTGAGGAATTAGAACCAGCAAGGTTGGTGAAGACAATGATTTGGTAGACCAGTTCCAACTGTTGTCTCGGTTATACGTCTGGTTGGAGCGGCCGAGTATTTAAACTCGAGGACACACAGTCCGGACACCCGATCGGCCGAGCACGCAGCTCAGACACCAAGTCCACACCGTATTCTCCTTGAACTAAGGTCACACAGACCTCGTCCAATCACTCATGGTAAGTCTTGAGCGACTTCCAAACCTTCACAGACTTGGTCACTCGGCGATCCACAATTCCTCTTGGATGCTCTAGACCATGACGCCTAACCGTCTGGAAGAAGCACAGTCTTCAAAGGTAACAAGCGTCGGATCCACGCAGATCAATCTCTTGATGATGCTCAATCACTTTGGGTTTGTAGGGTTTGGTTTTGGGTTTTCCTCACTCGATGATTTTCGCTCAAAGTCCTCGGAGGATGGGTTGCTCTCAAATGACAAGTGTCAAGTTTCTCTCGAGCAGCCAACCAGCTAGTGGTTGTAGGGGCGGCTATTTATAGCCTAGGAACAGCCCGACATGATAAGACATAAATGCCCTTCAATGATATGACCGTTAGGTGGATAAGATATTTTGGGACAGTGGCAAGAAGACAAAGAACGGTCGGAAATTTGAATCTCAAATTCCTCGGGGCTATCATGTTCCTCATTTGTAGGCAATCCGCCTTTGGCGAATTCCTAACTCGGTCGAACAAATTTCTCAACACTGTAAGAACTTCGTCTCACATCAAGAAATTGACTGAACTGTATGAGATTTCCAAAGGCTTCACTCGAAGGGATTGGTAGGTGTAGGATTTTGAGTTGAGCATCACATGGAAATTTTCCTTAGTATTTCCTCGACCCTCTTTAACAGTACGGTGTTTCCTATGACTCAAGAAAGAGAAAAACGAAACTACGAAAACAAAAGTCTTCACGCTTCATGTTCCTCAAATGAATACCAAGTCTTCATGGTCACACCAATTTCTTCACTTTCAAAGTCTTCGAAAGTCTTCGAATATCAAAGTCTTGATCGAAGAACTTCATTTTTAGGGTCGACTTTCTCTGTAAATATCAAACTCCTCATAGACTTATAGACCTGTGTACACTCACAAACACATTAGTCCCTTAACCTATAAGTCTTCAATACACCAAAATCAC
Organism: Aegilops longissima; assembly: GCA_021605205.1. Classification (NCBI taxonomy): domain Eukaryota; kingdom Viridiplantae; phylum Streptophyta; class Magnoliopsida; order Poales; family Poaceae; genus Aegilops; species Aegilops longissima. The sequence goes on from CM038676.1 coordinate 319,311,263, forward strand.
TAAGGGGCACTAGATGCACTTACAATCTCCCCCTTTTTGGTGATTGATGACAATATAGGTTAAGTTTTCAACGGGGATAAACATATGAAGTGTAAATACTGATATTGAGGAATTTGATTGCAAGATATAGAAGTACCCCCCCTGAAGATGTGCATAGTGAGGAATTTGCTTTTGAGGCATTGCACATTTGAAGAGTTGTATCATGGAGATCTCCCCCTATATCTTGTAATTCATACACGCATTTGACATATAATATGAAGAATTTGAAATGCATGATGAAATATGGTGCTTGATGAAATTCAGCATGCGTGCGATAACACTAATGAGAAGTAAGCATGCAAAATAACGCATCAAGAGTATCAGAGCTCAAGAGAATCAGAGCTGAGTGCATCAAAAGTATCAGAGCATAGTGCCAGAGCACAATGCATCAAAAGTATCAAAGCACCATCAGGTTTAAGATTACAACTCGATCCAATAAAAGTTTCAGAAGAATGAGAGTTGTAACTTAACAAAAATCATTGCCCATATAATAGACCCGCTTGAAGACTAACTCAAATTTCTCCCCCTTTGTCATCGAATGACCAAAAGGATTGAAACTGAGGACTAACGCCCCTGAAGAATTTCAAGTTGAAGAAGGAGCACCAGCGTTGTTGGGGTCGGTTGTTGTAGTGGGGCCTGCCGCAGTGTCGTCCAAGTCTTCATTTTCATCAGTGTCTCGTGATGAAGAATAGGAGCTGGCCACCAAGGAAGGAACTTTGACCTTCTTGTATTTCTTCTGAGGAGGTGCGACCACCAAATTCTTCCTTGAGACCCATTATCGCCGGTTCTTCCGTCTTTGTAGACATTTGAAAGAACAACCCAGGTGCGTTTGAAGGTTTCATGGAGGTAGTAGTGGTTTTTCTTCATTGCATTGTGTGTTGAGGTCATGTTGTGAAGAATTGAACCAAACTGGCGCTTGACCCATTTATGATTGCGATCAACCTTCTGATGAAGATTGAGGAGTAACTCACGATCGATCATCACCACAGGTCTTTGTGGCTTGAGGACTTTGCTTGACTGAGGTATTTGCGGCAGAGTCATGTGTGGCAGAGTCATCATTGGTGGAGTAGGATGCAGCTTTGCGAAACTGTCCATCCATTGGACGAATGCCTTCATCGATCACAACAGTAGTCTTGCCCTTGTCATCAGCTGAGGTAAATGTCTGTTTGAGGACTTCAATCGGGGGAAAGTAGCTGCAGTGGTTCAGAGTATCAGCCTTGTAATTGAGTGAAGACCTTGTCCTGATGAATCTCATTATCCAAGGCGCATAAGGCTTCAGCTCAAATGGTGACATAGCAATGTTTGTCAGAGTCCTCATGAAGAAATCATGGAAGTTGACGGGAACGCCATGAATGATATTGAAAAGCATATTCTTCAAGATGCCAACGACTTCTTCATCATTTGAGTCGTGGCCTTTGATAGGACTCATTGTCTTCGTCAGAATCCGATAGACAGTCCGAGGCACATACAATAATTCCTTGACGAGGAATTTGGTTCTTGGGGCCTGCCCTGGCTTCAAAGGCTTCATCAGCACTTGCATATAGTGACTTGAAAGCTCAGGTTCGTTGTAGATACAACGAGCACCATCAAGGGAGGACTGAGTGGTAGAGCACGAAGCAATTCAGATTCTTTGGTGCCTTGTAGTGAGTATTTTCGGACATCCAGCCTAACACCCATGAGTTCACGTCTTGGCGTCTCCGGTGATGTGCAGCGTTGCATAGAATTGAAGAATGAGTTCTTCATTCCAATCACAGATGTCGGTGCAGAAATTCAGAAGTCCCGCATCGTGAAGAACACTGAGGACTGGCTCAAAGCTCCGGCAGAGACTCCATGTCCACATGAGGAATATGTGCATGATCGAAGACTTTGTCTTTGTTGAAGAGCACTTAGGAATAGAAATTGGCTTGACCGGCAGTCCGTAAACGCCTCTTCCTTATGCGGCGAATCATATGGATTGTAATCGTGAAGAATACATGCTCGCTGAAGAAGTCTTCAGCCTTGAACTTTTGCTTTGTTGAGAAGGGATTCTTTGGCTTTGGCAGTGGAGTGTCAGTGAGTTGCATGTAATGCTCCGGATGCAACTTTCCATATTCGTAACTACAACTATTGCCTTTTCCGGAGATGCGATATTATTATTTCCTTCATGGTTGGGTTTTGTGTTTTGTTTTGCATTTTGTTCATGTCATGCATTTCATCATCGCATCATTTGCATTGCATCGGCACTCATTGCTGTCATTGTTTTTAAAACTTGCATCCGCTCGTAGTTGCCGCTTCTCGCTTCTCTCCGTTGCGTCCGTTGACCTTTCTTGGACCAACCATTCTTTTGTTGCCCGACCATTTGACCCCTCTTTGCACAGTGCAGACCCCCTCTCGCGCATCCGAAAACCGAACCCGAATCGGTCTGTCATTACCGATGGATCCGGATCATCACCAAACATCTATAAACCATCACCGTTTTCTTTGTTGGGCTCTCCTAACCTAATTTTCTCGACCGTCCGATTTAAATCGGAGGGCCTAAATAGCCCCTAATCTAATCTCCCTGAGATATATATATTGACCAACCCTAAAATTGAGGAGAGATGTCCCATCCATCCCATTACTCCCGCCGCCACCCGACCAACTCCCTTCGCCCTCGGGATCCTCCCGATCCAAATCGACCCGAGCGCCTTCACCTTGCTTTCAGCGCCGTCCAACCAGATCGCAGCCCCCTTCTCCTCCACCAGCAGCCGTGCGCCTCCTCCCTCATCCCAATGAGCCCGTCCTCCCAGCGCTGTCCGTCAGCCGCCTTGGCCGCGACGCAAGCAGCAGCTGCAACCAGGTCATGCCGTCGCTCCCCATGTCTTCTCTCTTTTCCCCGTTGCTCCTCTTGAACCTTCCCAGCCGTGGCCGCCTTTCAGCAGGTCGCCGACGCACCCGACGGAATCAAGCCGCTGGAGTTCCTGCCCAGCCCTGCGTCCCCTTCCCCCGCGTCGTTCCCGGACGGCCACCTCGCCAGCATCCCAGGGCCTGAGCTCCGCTGCGCCATGCCCGCCTCGCTCTGCCTCCTGTTTCTCTGCATCGAAGCAGTGCAGAGGAGGGCAAGCTCGTCGACCCCGCCTCTCCTGCCCGTTGACCGCGCCGCCGAGCCTCAGATCGCGCCGCGGCGCCGGCGCCCCAAGTCCCGCCGCCCGGATCCGTCTCCCGAGCGCCGAGGACCCCGTCATCGGACCATCAGGTCTTCATCGCCCCCTGCAGCCGCGCCTTGCTCCAACCCTCGCGAGATCTGGCAAGTCCGGCTCTTCCCCGACCCGTTCAAGCCAGTCCCGGCCTTTCCCTCGTAGGATCCTGCCGATCTCCCCGCGCCCCGCAGTCTGCTGCCTTCTCTGCATCGCGCTGGTGCGCCATTCCCCTGCTTCTGCGTGCGAGCACACGAGGACAACGACCAGCGCCAAGTCCTGCTCGAGAAACCGCCTTCGTTGACCGAGGCCCAGCCACTCCAGCGCCAAGGCCCGGCCTTCTCCAACCTGCCCCGCGCCCCTCTGGGGTTTCCTCCACCGAACCGGGCTTGGCCCATGGGTGAGCAGCCCCCCGGCCTTATCCTCTGTTGGGCTTCCTGTTTAGATGCGGCCCGTGTCTTGTTTTTTTTCAGATATGCGTTTTAGCTTTTTCCAGAGAGCTGCTGTTTTGCAGAAAAACCCCTAAGCATCATGCATATAATAACTCATTAACTGTGCATCGGATTAAAATGATTTAAACATGTAAAGTGCTTAGAATTTTATCTAGTTTCATAATATGTGACTTTCATCCATGTTTGAAATGTTTAAAATGCTGTTTGTTTAATTTTGCTCAAATAATATGTTAAAATGATTTATTTTATAACTAAATAACCGTAACTCGCAATTTAATAAACTTTATATGTAAATGGGGTGGAAAAATGCCTAGTTTAACATGGTGCACTTTATTTTCCTGTTTAATAACATTAAAATATGGTTTAGGGTAGAACAGTAGCAAATTTGAAATATGCATGTGGGGATTTTCCGGAATTGTTGTTTGTTGTTTCGACCTCATTTAAACTTGCCTAGATAGGTAGTTTAATTATGCTTCACCTCTTGCCATGTTTAACAACATTTAACATTGTTTGGTAGCTTGAACGAGATTAAACTAAATATGTCTATGTGGTGTTTTGTCAATATGCAACTCGTTGCATATCGCGCTCCACTTAACTTGTAGCATTGTTTGTTGCATTTTGCCATGCCATGCCTCATTAAACCGGACATGCATCATACTTGATTGTGCATTATGCCATGTTTATGGTTGTGCATTTACCATGTTGTTTGTTTCTTTCCGGTGTTGCTTCCTAGTTCCGGTAATGTTGCGATTGTGAGGATTCGTTCGACTACTTCCGTTCATCTTCTTCATGGACTCGTTCTTCTTCCTAGCGGGATTTCAGGCAAGATGAGCGCTACCTCGGATCTCAAGACTATCATTGCTATGCTAGTTGCTTCGTTCTATCGCTATGCTGCGTTACCTATCTCTTGATGATCAAGCCTCCCAAATTGCCATGAACCTCTAACCTTTGTTACCCCTCCTAGCAAACTGTTGTTTGGCTATGTTACCGCTTTTGCTCAGCCCCTCTTATAGCGTTGCTAGTTGCAGGTGAAGATGAAGATTGCTCCATGTTGGATTATGTTTATGTTGGGATATCACAATATCTCTTATATATATGATTAATGCATCTATATACTTGGTAAAGGGTGGAAGGCTCGGCCTTATGCCTGGTGTTTTGTTCCACTCTTGCCGCCTAGTTTCCGTCATATCGGTATTATGTTCCCGTATTTTGCGTCCCTAACGCGGTTGGGTGATTTATGGGACCCCTTGACAGTTCGCTTTGAATAAGACTCTTCCAAAAGGCCCAACATTGGTTTTACCATTTGCCTCACCTATTACCTTTTTCCCTTGGGAGTCACGCATCCCAAGGGTCATCTTTATTTTAGCCCCCGGCCAATGCTTGTCTAAGTGTTGGTCCAAACTAGAGCCACTTGCGGCGCCACCTCGGGAAACTTGAGGGCTGGTTCTAGTTGTACGTCTCGCTCATCCGGTCGTGGCTCGAGGCGAGATATGCTGCTACTATCGGGATGTCGGCACGCCGGGAGGTCTTGCTGGTCTTGTTTTATTGCTGTCGAAATGTCTTGTAGCCGGGATTCCGAGACTGATCGGGTCTTCCCGGGGAGAAGGAATATCCTTCGTTGATCGCGAGAGCTTATCATGGGCTAAGTTGGGACACCCCTGCAGGTTTTGAACTTTCGAAAGCCGTGCCCGCGGTTATGTGGCAGATGGGAATTTGTTAATGTCCGGTTGTAGTAAACTTGAAGTAAACCCTTCTAAAATACACCAACCATGTGCATAACCGTGAGTGTCTCTTTTCGGGGTTGATCGAGATGAGAACACGGTTTCTGGGTTATGTCTGACGTAAGTAGGAGTTCAGGATCACTTCTTGATCATTACTAGTTGACGACAGTTCCTTTGCTTCTCTTCTCGCTCTTATTTGCGTATGTTAGCCACCATACATGCTTAGTCGCTGCTGCAACCTCACCACTTTACCCCTTCCTTACCCATTAAGCTTTGCTAGTCTTGATACCCATGGTAATGGGATTGCTGAGTCCTCGTGGCTCACAGATTACTACACCACCAGTTGCAGGTACAGGTTTGCGATGATCATGACGCGAGAGCGATGTTGCTTGTTTTGGAGTTCTTCTTCTGCTTCTTCGATCAGGGGATAGGTTCCAGGTCGGCAGCCTGGGCTAGCAGGGTGGATATTGTTTGAGTTTCTGTTTATGTTTCATCCGTAGTCGGATGTTTATCTTATGTATGATGTGATGTTGTATTAGTGTGACATTGTATGCCTTATGTATGTATCCCCATCTATTATGTAATGTTGATGTAATGATATCCACCTTGCAAAAGCGTCTTCAAGATGCGCTTCTATCCTTGGTGGGACCTTTGAGTTCCTTTAGGATAGGGTCGCATCTTGGGCGTGACAAGTTGGTATCAGAGCCTCGACCGACCATAGGAGCCCCCTTGTTTGTTGGCCATTGTTGAGTCTAGAAGAAAACTATTTTGATTCTTAGGATTATATATATCGGAGAGTAGGATTCTTTTTAATCCTCAGTCCCTTCGTCGCTCTGGTGAGGCCTCCTGACGTAGATGTTTTGTCTTTCCTCTCCTCAAATTTCACGAAATTTTTTTTAGGATCACGCGGGTATCTTGGGATCGTTCCGATAGTCTTGTGACGAGAACATTGTTCTTGGTGCCTCCTGACATTTAGGGGTTGTGGCAGTGTCCCGGGGAGTTGAGCTCCGAGGTGTTGTCGTCACAATTTTATCATTGCAGTTTCGGAATACCCGAGTTTTGCCGACATCAAAATCTCTTTTATGCAGTTGTTGGTGAGATAACCTCGGCGCCACCCAAGATCTTGGGAGTTCGGAATATTGCCATAACTTCGTATAACGGATGCTTTTGAAGGTTGAGGTACATGATTTCCGGAGTTTTCTTGGTTATGTGTTGACGGATGGATACAATTGGATCTAGATATTGTTAGTTTGGGTGATATATTTTGTGTCCTCAGATCCCCAACACCTGATTGCATAACCGAAAGTTTCGGGAGTTTATAGGTGGGAATTCAAGTAGCTCCTAGAATATCTTTCCGACAAATGCATGATATGAGATTGGGTAAATCTCTATCATATGTATTTGTTCCGGCTTATTCTGCAAGCCAAATCCTTTGTTTTGTTTTATTTGTGGTATTCGAGTTGCTTCGAAGTCAAATGTTGAATCCATACCATTCCTAAACGGTGTTCTCATATTGCTATATGAATACTAATCCTTTTGATCATCGAGGTCGTCATGTTAATTCTTTTCCAACCGGCGTGCTTCTCTTCAAGTGGATCCGATCATTTTCAACATTTGCGAGATCAATTCTAAGTTTTCTCAACGGTGTTTGTTTCATCCATCCCAAGTTGTCTTTGTTTTCCCGCCCTCCCACCCCTTTTTCTTCAAGGACTCGGATTTCTTAATCATGTATCCTTTTATTTGTGGGAAGTCTCTTCATTCTTTTCTTTCAATATTCTTATCCGATGATTTCCCATGAAGATGCTCAACAATTTCAAGTTCATCATCCTTCATTGTTGTTTCTTCTCCGGTGGATCCAATTCAAGCTTTTGATATTCATCATATTCCTTTCCTTGTTGCAAATGCTTTCTCTTGCCGATGCACCTCTTAATCATTCACTTCTCGCTATTCATTTGTTCTGGAGTGTTGAAGATATCTCAGAAGGCGCGTCTTGTCATTCCAGATCCGTTCAAGATATTTCAAGGTTGTAATCTCATTCAAGTCATTTAATTCTTCCGGTGCAATCTTTATTTCAAGCAATCCTTCAACGGTGTTTTCTTTGAGTGGGCCCTAACCCACAGGTGTTTTCCCAGGATCTTACCTGACTCTTCTAATTTATCCTGGAGCTATTCCCAAATTCTTTTCGAAGCTTGACGTAAGAATGAATTTTCATCAGTCATATGTCTTTCTTCAAAATCTTTCAAATTATTTTCATCGTTGGTTCAACCTTTCCAATTTTCATCCCGGAGTATCTCGACAATTCATGGTGGTTTCTCATTGTCTTTCTCAACATTTGAAGACCGAAGAAGAGTTTCTCTTAAATCTTTCTCCATTCACTTCAAGATTCATGGTTCTAGCTTGATGTCATCCTCTCATAATTGTTTTCGATTGTGGGAATTCTTTTCACCCATCCGGAGCATTTCATGAGTTGTTTCCATTTTTTTGCTCCGAAGGCCATCATGTCATAATTCTTCATTCTCAGCGTGTAGCTATCATTCTCCAAATCTTACCGGTGAATCGTTCAAATATCCTCTAATCAGTTCATGATCTCTTCATTCTCTTTTATCTAAATTCTCTCAAGCATCTTCATTCGTTTTCCAATTCTTCCCGGTGAATTGTGCCTTTTCTATGTTCATTTTCCATTCTTATGGTGGTTCGTTCAAGATTTCACTTCCTTCGTTATCATATTAATTCATTCGTTGTTTCAAAATTCCACCGGTGGCTCCATCAATACCTTATCAAGTTTGCGCTATATCTCTCTTAATCCTTTCTACGGGAATAAGTAGTATGCCAAATCCGTTGCTTATCATCAATTAAATTGGTGAAGGATACACATAACGTAATTCTTATTATTGTTTCATCCAAGTGATCTAGTTTCTTCTTTCCTTCATTGTCATCATGTCACATTTCTCGGTTCGAGATGCTTCATCTTTTCTTCTCCGGACTTTCAAGTTTTTCCGCTTTATCTCGTCGTGAAGCTCCATCTAAATCGTTGCAAGGCTTCACCTTGTGTCTTCAACTTCTCTTTCTTTTTATCATCCTTTTATTACCAGAGTTCTTCATAGAGGCTCTACATGATGGTTTGTCAAGGATTCTTTTCATTCTTCAATTGTTCTTCAACATTTTCTCAAAGCTATGATCCGCCAAGCTATACTCTAAAATAAACATGGTGCTCAACACATGTTTTGTTTTGAGGAGCTCAAGCATTCTTCATCTTGCATTCCAAAGTGCAATTCTTTCTACCTTATCTTTTGAGATGGTGTTATGTCATCCTTGGCAATTTCTCCTCGTGCTTCATGATTCACATGTTGTCAAGAATGAGGTATTTAAATCCATCAATCTCTTCATTGGAGTTATCTTGGGTTATATTTCACCTAAAGCCTTCCCTAAGGAATGTTGCCATTTGTGGTGCGTACCTATGATCCAATTTTCTCCTTCTCATCTCGGTGAAGAAGTTTTTCATCTTTTTGGTGCTCTCAATCAAATCAATGGTTTCCATTAGTGGCGGTTGTCACCTCATAGTCTCGAGATGTTTTCCATAAGCCCACTACAAGCTTATTCGATTCGTTGTGGGTTTCCAACAACCCGTTGTAACCTTCTTGGAAGGTGCTTTCCAAGCTCATTTGTGGCAGAAGTTGGCATTTTCTTCTCCATTCTGTTATTCCAATGATCTATCTTCTACTCTTTCTTCCGGAGGCATTGTGATGTTGCTCTCTTCACCCATCACCTCGTTTTGTCAAGATCATGTTATTTTCTTACTTATCCATTTAACCGGAGTGTTGTATCATCTCTTCAATATCTTTTCATCTCATCAAGTTTTCTTCTCTTTTCTACCGGAGTGCTGTCCAAATTCTGTCATTCTTGTTCCTTGGCTATCTCATTATTCCGAGGTGGTCATATTCTTTTCGTTAAATGAAGCTCTTATTCCCATGTCTTTCAACCTTCAAATTCTCGTAATACTCCTTGTTCCTCTTTTCTACCGGATTGTTTGCAATCTCGTTCATCTCTGTTGTACTCTTTCTTTTAAATTGCTCCACCTCTCAAGGTTCGTAGTTTCACTCGTTCGTCAAAGAAGCAACTTAGTTTACCCCTTATCTTCCTCTTCCTTTTCCCTCCGGTGCCATCCTCGATCTCGGGACGAGATCCTCTCGTAGTGGTGGAGTGTTGTAACGCCCTAGATGCAACTTTCCATATTCGTAACTCCAACTCTTGCCTTTTCCGGAGATGCGATATTATTATTTACTTCGTGGTTGGGTTTTGTGTTTTGTTTTGCATTTTGTTCATGTCATGCATTTCATCATCGCATCATTTGCATTGCATCGGCACTCATTGCTGTCATTGTTTTTAAAACTTGCATCCGCTCGTAGTTGCCGCTTCTCGCTTCTCTCCGTTGCGTCCGTTGACCTTTCTTGGACCAACCATTCTTTTGTTGCCCGACCGTTTGACCCCTCTTTGCACAGTGCAGACCCCCTCTCGCGCATCCGAAAACTTACCCGAACCCGAACCGGTCTGTCGTTACCGATGGATCCGGATCATCCCCAAACATCTATAAAACATCACCGTTTTCTTTGTTGGGCTCTCCTAACCTAATTTTCTCGACCGTCCGATTTAAATCGGAGGGCCTAAATAGCCCCTAATCTAATCTCCCTGAGATATATATATTGACCAACCCTAAAATTGAGGAGAGCTGTCCCATCCATCCCATTCCTCCCGCCGCCACCCGACCAACTCCCTTCGCCCTCGGGATCCTCCCGATCCAAATCGACCCGAGCGCCTTCACCTTGCTTTCAGCGCCGTCCAACCAGATCGCAGCCCCCTTCTCCTCCACCAACAGCCGTGCGCCTCCTCCCTCATCCCAGCGGAGCCCTGTCCTCCCCGCGCCTGTCCCGTCGCCCGGCGCGACGCCGGCAAGTAGCAGCTGCAACCAGGTCACGCCGTCGCTCCCCATGTCTTCTCTCTTTTCCCCGTTTCTCCTCTTGAACCTTCCCCGCCGTGGCCGCCTTTTCTGCGCAGGTCGCCGGCCTTTTGTGGAATCAAGCGGCTGGAGTTCCTACCCGATCATCGTCCCCTTCCCCGCGTCGTTCCCGGATGGCCACCTCGCCCGACATCCGTGGCTCGAGCTCCGCTGCGCCATGCCCGCCTCGCTCTGCCTCTGTTTCTCTGCATCGGCAAGCGGTGCGAGGAGGAGCAAGCTCGTCGACCCGCCTCTCCTGCCCGTTGACCGCGCCACGGAGCCACATCGCGCCAAGCGTCGCCAGCGCCCCAAGTCCCGCCGCCGGATCCGTCTCCCGGCGCCGAGACCCGTTGTCGGACCAGCAGGTCTTCGCCGCCCCCTGCAGCAGCCGCTTGCTCCAACCCTCGCGAGATCGGCAAGTCCGGTTCTTCCCGACCTGTTCAAGCCGGTCCGGCCTTTCCCTCGTAGGATCCTGCCGATCTCCCGCGCCCGCGATCTGCTGCCTCCTGCGCATCAGCGGCTGGTGCGTCGTTCCCCTGCTTCTGCGTGCGAGCACGCGAGGACGACGACCAGCGCCAAGTCCTGCTCGAGAAACCGCCTTCGTTGACCGAGGCCCAGCCACTCGAGCGCCAAGGCCCGGCCTTCTCCAACCTGCCACGCGCCCCTCTGGGGTTTCCTCCACCGAACCGGGCTTGGCCCATGGGTGAGCAGCCCCCCGGCCTTTTCCTCTGTTGGGCTTCCTGTTTAGATGCGGCCCGTGTCTTGTTTTTTTTCAGATATGCGTTTTAGCTTTTTCCAGAGAGCTTCTGTTTTGCAGAAAAACCCCTAAGCATCATGCATATAATAACTCATTAACCGTGCATCGGATTAAAATGATTTAAACATGTAAAGTGCTTAAATTTTATCTAGTTTCATAATATGTGAGTTTCATCCATGTTTGAAATGTTTAAAATGCTGTTTGTTTAATTTTGCTCAAATAATATGTTAAAATGATTTATTTTATAACTAAATAACCGTAACTCGCAATTTAATAAACTTTATATGTAAATGGGGTGAAAAAATGCCTAGTTTAACATGGTGCACTTTATTTTCCTGTTTAATAACATTAAAATATGGTTTAGGGCAGAACAGTAGCAAATTCGAAATATGCATGTGGGGATTTTCCAGAATTGTTGTTTGTTGTTTCGGCCTCATTTAAACTTGCCTAGATAGGTAGTTTAATTATGCTTCACCTCTTGCCATGTTTAACAACATTTAACATTGTTTGGTAGCTTAAACGAGATTAAACTAAATATGTCTATGTGGTGTTTTGTCAATATGCAACTCGTTGCATATCGCGCTCCACTTAACTTGTAGCATTGTTTGTTGCATTTTGCCATGCCATGCCTCATTAAACCGGACATGCATCATACTTGATTGTGCATTATGCCATGTTTATGGTTGTGCATTTACCATGTTGTTTGTTTCTTTCCGGTGTTGCTTCCTAGTTCCGGTAATGTTGCGATTGTGAGGATTCGTTCGACTACTTCCGTTCATCTTCTTCATGGACTCGTTCTTCTTCCTAGCGGGATTTCAGGCAAGATGACCGCTACCCTGGATCTCATTACTATCATTGCTATGCTAGTTGCTTCGTTCTATCGCTATGCTGCGTTACCTATCTCTTGATGATCAAGCCTCCCAAATTGCCATGAACCTCTAACCTTTGTTACCCCTCCTAGCAAACTGTTGTTTGGCTATGTTACCGCTTTTGCTCAGCCCCTCTTATAGCGTTGCTAGTTGCAGGTGAAGATGAAGATTGCTCCATGTTGGATTATGTTTATGTTGGGATATCACAATATCTCTTATATATATGATTAATGCATCTATATACTTGGTAAAGGGTGGAAGGCTCGGCCTTATGCCTGGTGTTTTGTTCCACTCTTGGCGCCCTAGTTTCCGTCATATCGGTATTATGTTCCCGGATTTTTCGTCCCTAACGCGGTTGGGTGATTTATGGGACCCCCTTGACAGTTCGCTTTGAATAAGACTCTTCCAAAGAAGGCCCAACATTGGTTTTACCATTTGCCTCACCTATTACCTTTTTCCCTTGGGAGTCGCGCATCCCAAGGGTCATCTTTATTTTAGCCCCGGGCCAATGCTTGTCTAAGTGTTGGTCCAAACTAGAAACCACTTGTAGCGCCACCTCGGGAAACTTGAGGGCTGGTTCTAGTTGTACCTCTGCTCATCTGGTCGTGGCTCGAGGCGAGATCTGTGCGGCTACTATCGGGATGTCGGCGCGCCGGAGGTCTTGCTGGTCTTGTTTTATTCTTTGTCGAAATGTCTTGTAGCCGGATTCGAGACTGATCGGGTCTTCCGGGAGAAGGAATATCCTTCGTTGATCGCGAGAGCTTATCATGGGCTAAGTTGGGACACCCCTGCAGGGTTTGAACTTTCGAAAGCCGTGCCCGAGGTTATGTGGCATATGGGAATTTGTTAATGTCCGGTTGTAGTAAACTTGAAGTAAACCCTTCTAAAATACACCAACCGTGTGCGTAACCGTGAGTGTCTCTTTTCGGGGTTGATCGAGATGAGAACACGGTTTCTGGGTTATGTCTGACGTAAGTGGGAGTTCAGGATCACTTCTTGATCATTACTAGTTGACGACCGTTCCTTTGCTTCTCTTCTCGCTCTTATTTGCGTATGTTAGCCACCATACATGCTTAGTCGCTGCTGCAACCTCACCACTTTACCCCTTCCTTACCCATTAAGCTTTGCTAGTCTTGATACCCATGGTAATGGGATTCTTTGAGTCCTCGTGGCTCACAGATTACTACACCACTAGTTGCGGTACAGGTTTGCGATGATCATGGCCGAGAGCGATGTTGCTTGTTTTGGAGTTCTTCTTCCGCTTCTTGATCGGGGATAGGTTCGGTCGGCAGCACTGGGCTAGCGGTGGTGGATATTGTTTGAGTTTACATTTATGTTTCATCCGTAGTCGGATGTTTATCTTATGTATGATGTGATGTTGTATTAGTGTGACATTGTATGCCTTATGTATGTATCCCCATCTATTATGTAATGTTGATGTAATGATATCCACCTTGCAAAAGCGTCTTCAAGATGCGCTTCTATCCTTGGTGGGACCTTTGAGTTCCTTTAGGATAGGGTCGCATCTTGGGCGTGACATTGCATCACGACCTCTGGAATCACAATCTCAGGTTCTTCAGGCTGAGGAATTTCTTGTTCCTCTACAGGTGCAGTCTGAGGATCAGCAGCAGCAGGTTCATCAACGCTAGTGGCTGGAATTTCTTCATGGACAGATGAAGTGGGATGAGTTTCTTCAGATCCCATTTGAACCGTTGGAGCAGGGGACTGAGGAATCTGTTGGATTGGGGTGAAGAGTGGAGAATTTGGATGCTGACTTTCCCAAAAGTCATCGCTCATTACTGGCGTTGTGCTTCCAATATCCACATCTTCTTCAATTTCCTCAACACCAGCCTCTTCAGCTGTGAACTGAGGCATTGGCGAGGAAATGATTGGGGTTGAAGGGATTGCTTCCACTTCAATTTCTTCATCAATCTGCTCTGACGAAGCAGCATAATGATCTTCTTCATCAGATCCGCTTGGGATCTCATAATCTTCATCATAAGGAACAAGGTCCTTTGATGGAATTGAGGAAATTGGAACAACATCAATAGGATTTTCATATGAGCTGGTCATTGTCTTCATTTTCTTCGCATCCGAAGAATTTGACGCAGCTGATGCTTTCCGTTTCTTCACAGCAGCTCGTTCTGCAGCCTTGGTCTTCTTCACATCAGAGGCAGATAGAAGAATTGGAGTTGGTGTTGGCGCAGGAGGAGCTGAGGAAACTGGTTGATTTTCCTCAGGCGCAACTGATGCAGTTGCCCTGTATTGTTCAGTTTCTTTAGGCGCACCACTAGTGGATGCCCTGGCAATTTCTTCAGCGGCTGGAATGGGATCATCAGCCCTGGAACTAGCATTTTCTTCAGCAGCCTGAACTTCATCAGCGGTGCTGGCATGTTCTTCAGTCTGCTGAGCTGAGGCTCCAGCCTGAGGAATTTCTTGTTGCATTGGGGCAGCAACATTGGTGAATTTCTTTGTTAGGTTGACGAATCTGACTTTGGATCCTTGCCAATCAGCATAATAAGCATCAAAGTTTTTTTTGAGGGCTTGGATTTCATTCGGACCTTGAGAAGTTCCTCGGTGTCATTACGACAACGTTTTCTTGAGAACTTCTCCTTTCGTATTGAGCTTTCTTGATCTCTCTTGCCTTTTCAAACTTCCATTTCTCTTGATGATGAAATGGGTCAATATGTGACTTTGTCCGAGGGTCGATGAAAGTCGGGCATAGGGGTGTTTGGATCCTTGTGCGAGATCAATGTAATCGAGATTTTCCTCGGATCCAACAGCGATGCACAGGTGTGCCTTTGGCTCTAGCGGCCCTTTCTTGGCGATCTCGATGATTTCCATAAGTTCATCATCATCAGCCTCATCATCTTCAGTGGCACTTGGAAGGCGACTGTTTCTTCTTGGGACTTGGCGAGGACCTCGTCCAATTTGTGGCCTTAGTCTTGGTGAGTCGGGCAGATGAAGACTTTGGTGCAGGTGAGGAACTTGTTGAAACACCAGATGCAATGGAGAAGCTGCAGTCCTTTGGCACGTGGCGGATGCACAGTCTTGAGGACTTTGTCGGAATCTGCGAGGACTTGGGAGGAGCTGCTGAGGATTTTGTAGGAGCCGAGGATTTTGGAGGAGCAGGAGCAGCATGAGGAATTGGCCGTGAGGGCACAGGTGAGAACTTGGCCGTGAGGGCACTTGTTGGTGAAGCACTTGGCTTGTGTGCGGGCTTCTTTGCCATAGATTTTCTTGGCTTGACAGAGGCCTTAGTGGCAGCAACAGAGAGGCGAGTCCTCATTGAATTTCCTCCTTTGCCTCGTTGGCTTGTCTTGCCAGTTTGGCTTGGCGCTTGGCCCATTCTTGGGAAAGTCCTCACCACGCTTGATCTTTGGTGGGATCGACTTCTTGAGCAGGTGCCAATGGAGCTCTTGGGCATGGAGGATTGAGGCGAATTTCTTCATATACTTTGGAGTTACATATCTGTACTCCTCCATTCTCTTGCCCATCTCCTTTCTATCCTTTGAATGCGCACCTTGCGCTGATTTTTGTTTTCTTTGCCGAACTTGGCTTCATCGGTGTGCAATAATCAGCATATATTTCCTCGAGGATTTCAAACGCAGTCATGACCTCGAGCCTATTTCCTCCTTTACGTGGCTTCTTTCCTTACGCCATATTCTTGGTGAGGAATTTGAACAAATGAATTCTCTGAAGAAGTATGCAACTTTTCTTCGAGGAACGCCGCAAATGAGTTAAGTTGATGAGAACCTAGTGATTCAGCAGCGGACATGTGTACTGTGAGCGAGTATAGTTGCGAGGAATTTGGAGAGGTCATATGCGTTCTCGGAAGGTTTTCAAAAGAACTAGTTTGAGGAATTTGACCAGATGAGCCTTGAAGAATTTCACTAAGCGATCTTTGCCTTAGGTTCGAGTTGCATAGATCGAGGATCCACACAATTGAGGAATCTTGAGGAAAATCATTGCTTAGAAAGCGAATCAAGAGCATATTTTGTTTGAGGTGTTCATATGTGTGAAGATTTGAAGAATAAACACCTTTGAAGATTTTCAGGAAGGTTTGAGAATCAAAGCGAGTAATAAAATTAACTTTTAATTACCGAAGTGAAGAACACGACGAACTAAGAAGAACAGATGGGAAGTTAAATCGATTCAGATCTTCCACGCCCTAACTTCGGTGGAGGAAGACAGCTACGGCGGCGACGGAGTGAAGATTTCAGCGATCGGTAGCGTATCGTCGGCGACGAGGTCGAGGCGATGAAGCTCTTCCTCACCGGCGACGATGGAGTAGCGGCGGCGCTAGGGTTTGAGAAGCTCGGCGAGAGAGAGAGGTCGGCGGAGTAAAGGAAGTGAGGAAGGGAGAGGGGTATATATAGCCATGGTGAAAAACTGTTCGCCAGAAGATTTGGGACGAACGTGCCCCTGACCCTTCTCCTTCGCTTGACATGTGTCACCCACGTACTGAAAAGTGGAGATCGTGTTAGATCGTGGGTGAATAGATAATGCATCGTGGGATGCAGAACGGTTTAAGCGGCAAAACCAAAAGTTTGGATAAGATCAGTTTTAAAGTTTCATTACGCAATTTCTTGGTGACAAGGACACAAAGAAGATTTTGAGCGAGTTTCAAATAGAGCGCACATGAAGAATTTGTGAATAGATTGGGTTGAGTATAGCATAGAGGGGGAAGGGTCCGATCACATTCACTTAGCAGAAAAAGCAACTTGAAGAAATAGCCATAAGTGAATGCTATAGAGGACATAAACCCATATATATATAGCCAATGAAGAAAAACAACGGAAACAGTGAAGATTTTGCAAAGTTGAAGAATTTGAAAAATTGAAGAATTTCAAAACTGAGGAAAAACTCAAATTGAAGATTTTCAACTTTGGTGGTGGCGTGACCCACCGTATAAGAATGATGATTTCAGACACTGCGTACAATTGTCGTAGGGTTCTGAGAATCAAATTCTTCATTAATTTCTTCACACTTAGAGTGTTATTCTTCGTGGATTGAAGAAAAACGTTTCTTCATGTGTTGCACATCTAAGTCATCAATTTTGCATAAGTGTCAGGATGTGTGTCCTTTTCAACGAACATTCGAAGATTCTAAAATATTTAGCTCACACCGCAACTTGCTAAATCTCTTCTCATCCAAGGGCTTAGTGAAGATATCGGCTAGCTGTTCTTGATCTTCACATGCTCAATGGAGATGTAAGCCCTTCAACACATGATCACGAAGAAAATGATGGCGAATTTGAATGTGCTTTGTCTTGAGTGCTGAACTGGGTTGTGAGCAATGTTTATGGCACTCTCATTGTCACGATGAGAGGCACATTCTTCACGTTGATGCCGTAGTCCTTGAGAGTTTGCTTCATCCACAACAATTGTGCACAACAAGAGCCAGCAGCAATGTATTCAGCTTCCGCATGATGAAGCGGTGATCTGCAGATTCTGTTTCTTTGAGGACCAACGGACCAAAGATCGTCAGAAATGACAAGTACCAGATGTTGACTTGCGGTCCACACGATCACCGGCATAGTCGAGTTAGAATATCCAATGAGATCAAAAGGAGAGCCCTTGGGGTACCATAATCCTAGTGTTGGTGTGTGAGCTAGATATCGAAGAATATGCTTCACAGCCTTATGGTGTGATTCCTTGGTGTAGCTTGAAATCGGGCACACATGCAAACACTAAGCATTATATCTGGCCTAGATGCACATAAGTACAATAAAGAACCAATCATGGGCGGTATACCTTGTGATCAAGTCAATACCATTTTCATCGATGCATAGATGGCCATTTGTGGGCATAGGAATTTTAGCGCCTTTGCAATCTTGCATGCGAATTTCTTGAGGACATCTTTGAGGTATTTCTCTGAGATATGAATATGCCATTGTGTTGTTGATTTAATTTGAAGACCTAAGAAGAATTTCAACTCTCCCATCATAGACATTTGATATTCTTCACTCATCATATAGGCAAATTCATCACTATAACGTTGGTCGAGACAGCCAAAGATAATATCATCAACATATATTTGGCACACAAATAGTTCACCATCATATGATTTAGTAAAGAGAGTAGGTTCGAGTGAACCGGTGTGAAGCCATTCTTCACGAAGAATTCCTTCAATGTATCATACCACGCCTGTGGGGCTTGTTTGAGACCATAGAGGGCCTTGTTGAGTCTGAAGACTTTGTCGGGATTCTTTGGATCTTCAAAACACTGGGGTTGAGCAACATATACTTCTTCCTCAAGCTTACCATTGAGGAATGCACTTTTCACATCCATTTGATATAAAGTGATATTATGATGGTTAGCATAGGCAAGTAATATGTGAATAGACTCAAGTCTAGCAACAGGTGCAAAAGTTTCATCGAAATCAATTCCTTCAACCTGTGTGTAGCCTTGAGCTATAAGTCGTGCCTTATTCCTCACCACAAGGCCATTTTCATCTTGCTTGTTGCGGTAGATCCACTTTGTGCCAATGATATTATGCTTGCGAGGATCTGGACGTTTGACCAGTTCCCAGACATTGTTGAGCTCGAATCGATGTAATTCTTCTTGCATGGCCTGAATCCACTCGGGCTCGAAATGCTTCATCTACCTTAGTGGGCTCTGTGATAGAGACAAAAGCATAGTGCCCACAAAATTTAGATAAATGTGAAGCTTTTGGCGTGTGAGAGGACTGGCGCTTCAATGTCATCGATGATCTTGTCAACTTGCTTCTTTTGCAGCGTGAGGATGAGCTGGTTGTCGTTGAGGAATTTGATCATTTTCCTCGGCACCATTGTCTTCAACATTATCTTGGTGCATCACTCGGCGTTCTTCACGTCTGAGGAATGAATTCTCAATGATTCTTGATGGGAATGACATCCTCGGTTGCCTTGAACTTGATAGATTCCTCGGTGCTGGTTCATCTAACACGTAAGGTAGGTGCTCTCTTTGCGAGCCATTAGTTTCATTGAACCGCACATCTACAGTATCAACAATCTTGTGAAGAGCGATGTTGAAGACTCTGTAGGTGTCGAGTCCTTTCCGTAACCAAGCATAAAACCTTCATGTGCTTTGGTGCAAATTTAGAATTGTGATGAGGATCTCTAATCCAGCATTTAGCACAAGACTTTGAAATAACTCACATTGGGTTTCTTGTCGTTGAGGAGTTCATAGGCAGTCTTCTTGAAGAATTTGTGAAGATATACTCTGTTGATGATGTGGCACGCGGTATCAATTGCATCAATCCAAAAATGACTAGGCGTTTTCTATTCATCAAGCATAGTGCGAGCCATCTCAACAAGAGTTACGTTCTTGCGCTCCACGGCGCCATTTCTTTGAGGAGTATAGGGAGCAGATAACTCATGAGTAATACCAAGTTCATCAAGATAGGCATCAGGACCGGAATTCTTGAACTCAGTTCCATTGTCACTCCTGATGTGTCTGATCTTCACACCAAAGTTAGTTGAAGCCCTCGATGAAAATCGTTTGAAGACTTCCTGCATTTCATTTTTGTAAGTAACAATGTGTACCCATGTGTAACGAGAGTAATCATCAACAATAACAAAGCCATATAGAGATGCATCATTAGTGACTGCTGAGTAATGATTAGGACCAAAGAGGTCCATGTGAAGCAATTCAAGGGACGAGTAGTGGTCATGATAGTCTTATTGGATGCTTGGCCTTGGTCATTTTCCAGCTTCACGGGCTCCACACAAGTGATCCTTGAGGAATTTGACATTCTCAATGCCAATGACATGTTTCTTCTTTGCAAGTGTGTGCAAATTCCTCATGCCTGCGTGACCAAGTCGCCGATGCCATAGCCAGCCTTCTGAAGCTTTTGCAAGTAGACACACGGCTGGTTGTGGTCTGTAGAGAAATCAACAATATACAAGTCTCCTCTCCTAAAGCCTTGAAGACTTTGGAATTGTCGACTTCCATAATCACAACACAACGATACTTGCCAAAGATAACAACCATATCAAGATCCCAAAGCATTGAGGCGACATGAGGTTGTATCCTAAGGACTCAACAAGCATGACTTTGTCCATGTGTATGTCCTTAGAGATCGCAACCTTACCAAGACCCAATACGACTTTTGCCTTTGTCGGCAAAAGATGATATGCTTGAGATGTGGCGGTGATAAGGAGCATCCATCAATAGATTCTTGTCACCGGTCATGTGATTTGTACATCCACTATCGAGAACCCACTCGGTGGCTTTGGGTTGATCATCCTGCGGATGAATTAGTGCAACTTACGATCTCATATACTTCATCGGTGAAGAATATGATATCAAGTTCATCGATGAATTTCATCAGCGATATAACAGATAAGCGATGACGAGGGCGTGTGAAATGAAAGTTCATTTCATCATGATTAGCTGCGTCCTTTCGAGCATTTTGTCGTGCCCCAAGAAATTCTTGAGACGTTTAAAGCACGTGCCGAGACTGACCCTGCAGAAGAGGTTAGTTCTTTTTCTTCACCATCCACATCTGAAGGGGTGGCAAAGAGTTCATCACTCATGAGCACCATATGAGAATGGTGGCATAGAGGCCAATCCAATTTGTTTCACATAAGAGGGTTAGGGTAAGCATATGAATAAGTAGAGAAATTCTTGAGGACTTATGAACATATTGGTTTGAAGAATAATGCACATATTCATAGCCCTTAGCTCTACCTGCGAAACGAGTTGTTAGCGATGATAATCATATGAGGACTTTGATCCTTTTGAGGAATTTGATCCACGTGAGGAATTTGGTCCGTATGAGGACTTGGATCCATATGAAGAATTTGGTCCATATGAAGAGTTTGATCTGGGGTTCCTATTCTTCACGGTGGTGTCATGAGGACATTCACTGAAGACTTTCAAGGCACTTCTTGGGAACCCAGATTTTCTTCATAGGGAACCGTTCCTGCGATTAGTGCCAACATATCTAGCAAATACTTCACCATTCTGATTTTTGAACAGTTTATAGTTGGAGTCAAATGACTCATCAGAAGAATGAGGAGATTCGCATGTAAAACCAGATAAGTTAGGTGGATCAACTGGAGGTCCCTTTGCAGCAACCCATGAGGTTTTGGGGTACTGCTCAGGCTTCCAATATGTTCCATCGACATTGAGTTTCCTCTCAAAGGCAATACCCTCTTTCCTAGGGTTCATGTAGAGGATCTGCTTTTAAGCACATCACAAAGAGTCGATGCCCTTTGAGGCTTTTGTACATGCACATCATGTACAATTCCTTCAACCCTGCATCGTCGGTGATACTAGCAATGTCCTCGGATGAGGAATTAGTGATAGCAGAGGCGGTGAAGAATTTATAACAGTTGAAGCATTTGAACATTCAGTGAAGAATTGGCGATTCACGTTCAATGCACTTTAAGCATGGAGGAACAAATTCTTCACGAGAAGCGCTGATTTGTTGAGCAAGTAATGAATCGCGCTCCTTCTGAAGATCTTCATAACTCACTCTTAGCTTCTCAAGATCTTGCTTTCTTTGAAGAAATTCTAAGAAAGTTTTCTCATGATCAGACAAGAGAGTGTTATGATGACTTTGAAGGCTGTCAAACCTAGACTGAAGTCTCTGAAGATTTTCAGTCAGGGCTTTAGTGCGATCCATTTCTTCACCTAACATATCATCACTCTTATCTAGCATGTTTTGAACCTTTTCCATGGCCGTTTGTTGTTTAGTGGCAATGCAAACAAGTTTGGTGTAACTAGGTTCAACATCATTATCAGATCCATCATCATCAGATTCATAGTCACTAAACTCAGATGAGGAGCATTCGGTTACCTCGACACCCTTTGCCATGAGACATGATGCAGATGATGATGATTCTGGTTCGAAAGTCATCGTTTTGAGAGATTCCTTGAAGTCCTCAAACCAAGGATCATGACGGGTTCGATGACCTTCATAGACGTCGGAGATTCGGTCCCAGATAAGCTTCACATTGCAAAGATGCATAATGCGCTTGAATTCATTTCTAGATAGGCATGAACAGATGATGTCCTTCGCCATGATATCAAGATGAGTGTACTTGCGAATATCATCTGCATTCGCCGTCTTGCATAGATCAGTAAGACCAATTTCAGTGACGGTCCACAGCTCGCTGTCCATTGCCATGAGGCGCTTTCTCATCATGGCCTTCCACTTGGGATAATCATGACCGTCAAAGATAGGGCATGTCACTTTCTTCATACCTGCGGTCGACATAACTAAAGCTCCGGTGGTTAAACCAAAATCACCGTAAACAAGGGAGTACCTTGCTCGATACCAATTGAAAGTGCGTTATATCGACTAGAGGGGGTGAATAGGCGATTTTATGAATTCTTCATCGAGGAATTTGCGGTGAGGAAATTCCTTCGAAGAACTACTTGCAGCGAATAAGTACTCGAAGTAAGCATAAGAGAATGCGGGCATGGTCATCATAAAGAAATGAAGACAATCAAAGAGTACGAAAGCGTGACACAGATAGCCCAAGATGAAGACAAACAGACTGAAGAAATTGAACTGAGGAAATTGAGAAAGTCTTCAGTCAAAGTCTTCAAACACAGATATGAACGAACACTCAACACAGTAATGAGGAAATGAAAGGGATGAGGAAATAGAACCAGTAATGTTGATGAAGACAATGATTTTGTAGACCAGTTCCAACTGCTGTCTCAGTTGTACGTCTGGTTGGATCGGTTGAGTATTTAAACTCAAGGACACACAGTCCCGGACACCCAGTCGCTGAGCACGCAGCTCAGGACACCAAGTCCTCACCGTATTCTCCTTGAACTAAGGTCACACAGACCTCGTCCAATCACTCGTGGTAAGTCTTCAGGCGACTTCCAAACCTTCACAGACTTGGTCACTCGGCGATCCACAATTCCTCTTGGATGCTCTAGACCATGACGCCTAACCGTCTGGAAGAAGCACAGTCTTCAAAGGTAACAAGCGTCGGATCCACGCAGATCAATCTCTTGATGATGCTCAATCACTTTTGGTTTGTAGGGGTTTGGTTTTGGGTTTTCCTCACTTTCGATGATTTTGCTCAAAGTCCTCGGAGGATGGGTTGCTCTCAAATGACAAGTGTCAAGTTTCTCTCGGAGCAGCCAACCAGCTAGTGGTTGTAGGGGCGGCTATTTATAGCCTAGGGAGCAGCCCGACATGATAAGACATAAATGCCCTTCAATGATATGACCGTTAGGTGGATAAGATATTTTGGGACAGGTGGCGCGCAGACAAAGAACGATCGGAAATTTGAATCTCAAATTCCTCGGGGCTATCATGTTCCTCATTTGTGTAGGCAATCCGCCTTTGGCGAATTCCTAACTCCTCGGTCGAACAAATTCCTCGGTGACGGAAGAACTTCGTCTCATCCTTTGAAGAAATTGAGTGAACTGTATGAAATTTCAAAGGCTTCGCTCGAAGGGATTGGTAGGTGTAGGATTTTGAGTTGAGCATCACATGGAAATTTTCCTTAGTATTTCCTCGACCCCTTTAACGATGCGGTGTTTCCTATGACTCAAGAAAGAGAAAAACGAAACTACGAAAACAAAAGTCTTCACGCTTCATGTTCCTCAAATGAATACCAAGTCTTCAAGGTCACACCAATTTCTTCACTTTCAAAGTCTTCACAAAGTCTTCAGAATATCAAAGTCTTCAGTCGAAGAACTTCATTTTTAGGGGTCGACTTTCTCTGTAAATATCAAACTCCTCATAGACTTATAGACCTGTGTACACTCACAAACACATTAGTCCCTTAACCTATAAGTCTTCAATACACCAAAATCACTAAGGGGCACTAGATGCACTTACAGAAGGCTAGCAATTAGATTGAGAAGCGGCCATCTAGAGAGCAACAACTGTCATAAACATGCATTATGCATAAGTAACATTGGACGCTAGCATGAGTAGGATATGAACACCATGAACATAAATATCATAGAGGCTATGTTGGTTTTGATTCAACTACATGCATGAACATGTGCCAAGTCAAGCCACTCAAACATTCAGAGGAGGATACCATATCATCATACTACATCAGAATCATTTTAACAGAATGTTGATGTCCAGGATAAATCATTATCCACTCCTAGCTACTTATGCAAGGCATGAGAAACTATAATCTCTAATTTTCATTGCAAACATGTTTAATCATAATGGGATGAATCATGGATACTAGGTTAAACATATTTACACAAACATAACAAGTTGAGTTCATACCATTTTCTCTCTGTCACGACCAGTTCATCGAATGTCGTCATTATTGCCTTTCACTTGCACTACCGAATGATATGAAAATAATAATAGTGCAAGAGTGCCGTGGACTAAGCTGGAATCTGCAAACATTTTATTCAACATGAGAAGACAAGGTAAAATGGGCTCTTTATTAGATCAACACTTATTCATATGAGAGCCACTCAACATTTTCATCGTGGTCTTCTCGTCGGCACAACTCGAATAGAAAGAAAATAAATTCAGAGAAACACACTGAAATATTTTTGGAGTTTTTGATTTTCTTGAACAAGCGAATAAAAGGGAAAAGCAAAAACGAGAAAAACTATTTACACGGAAAAGCTCCCAACAAGCAAAAGAAGAACAAGGAAATCTTTTTGGGTTTTCTTTTTAGTATTACTACTAAGCATGCATAGAAAGTAAACTAACTACAACTATTTTTTTGTTTTTCTAAAGTTTTTCAAACACACAAGAAGAAAGCAAGAAAATAAATCTAAGCATGGATGATACAATGAAAAAGTGTGAACACTGACTAATGAAATATGTGGACATGAATGTAAAGTTGGTGGAAACACGTACTCCCCCAAGCTTAGGCTTCTGGCCTAACTTGGTAGTTGATCAGTAGCCTGGATGGTAGTAGGGGTACTGAGGAACGAGCATCCACTCATCCCACTGCTGAGGTTCCTCCTCTACCTCTGCATTAGCCTGAGCGTTCCGGTAGGCGATGATGTCCGCAGGCATAATCCTATATCCTCCCCTGGCAACAGAATCAAACAAAGCAGGAGCAGGCAATGGAATAATATCACGAGTCTCAATGCTAAAAACCAGGTTATAAGGAATAGGGATGTTAGGAGACTCTTTATCAGTGAAATGGTGGTGATCCATGGCTGTGCGGTCTACGTAAACTTTGGTCAGAGGATAATCATGATGGCGTATCTCAACATTAAAGCGAGCTGCCAAACTGTAGCGACCAGACCTCAACCAGTTTAATCTCTGTGCATAAGTGTCATCCCTGGATCAGTAATGCTGACACACACAGTACTTGAAGGATTTATAACAGAGTAGCAATCACACACTTATTACATCAAATGTCTCAAAAGAGAACTTACTACAATAAATATGGCTTAAGGCCATCTAATACAATAACAACGGAAGGCTTGGACGATAAAGTGAGTCCATCAACTCCAACGACATCACTGAGTGGAAGACCACGACCTAAGGCTCCTTACTCGTCGTCTGAAAAGTCTGCAACATGATACGTTGCAGCCGGAAAACGGGTCATCACATGGAATATGCTGGCAATGTAACACAAGAGAGTAATGAACAAAATAATGCTATCACTACATGCATATATGGCTGGTGGAGGCTGTATGGTTAATATGTTTTGCGTAAAGCCAATTTTTTCCCTACAACAAAGGAATAAATTTTATTTAACTATCATGGTAGTTGTTAAACATTGAGAAGGTAAACCCCCTCTCAATCCCAACTAAAAGTAATCACTAACAAAACCCAATCAAATTTTATAATTAATAGTGATGAGATCCACATAAATAATCCAAGAACTAGATACTCAAGATGTCCATAACCGGGGACACGGCTAACCATGATTAGTTTGTACACTCTGCAGAGGTTTGTGCACTTTTCCCCACAAGACTCGATCTCCTCCGTTGGATTTCTCGCACTACATGGTGTTTGAGAAACAGATGACTGAGACACAGTCTTTCAGAAGCGTTAGCACCTTACGATGGGTAGACAGTACCACCTACATCCCCTACATCTGCTATTCTACCACTGTAAGAGTTCACATGACTTAATCAACTATGCCAGAGCCCATAATGGCATGTGGCTGCACACGGAAGTTTCTAGCATGAATAGTCTTATGATCCCTTTTGAGCCTGGGTGGCAGTCCATAGGAAAATCACATGGTACCCCGGGATTTCCAAAAATACACGCAATCACTGGATACCCCAGGTGCCTCAATCCACCCAGATGTGTATTAAAGTTGCCACCTTAAGTTGAACCATTAAGTAACAATCTCACATCTGTCATGAATACTCTCAAACCCAATCCACGTCTACGAGCATAGCATAGCAATATAAACAACGTAGAAGTAACTTCCAAAGGTTTGATAATAAACAGGTGAATAGGTTCTACCTTAACTACTTCCCAAACCCACAAGTTAATTCAGATCCTAACCATGCAATTGTTTGAGGATTGATCTAATGCGATAAAACTGGGATGTAAAGAGGTATGATCAAAGTGTTACTTGCCTTGCTGATGATCCGCGAAACCTAGAGACTCGTAGTAGCACGCTTCGCACTCCGGGTACTCTATTGCAAACAAACAAGCATACAATAAGCAATCAAGCAAGGGCACGGGTAAAAATCAAATAAGAGATCTAACTAGAAAGTTCAACTTAAGAACTCCGGTTTGCAAAAAGAATCAAATCAAACGAAGCAACAAAACTCAAATGGCGAAAGAAACAAGCTTCGTCTAGTAATCTGGACTAAAGTCAAATTTTACAGTAGGAAAATCTTGTTTAAGTTGGTTAACAGAAAGAGGGCTTCGAGACGAAACTCTAGGCGCTTGAATCGCCAGATTCCGGTAAACGAGCAAAAAGTTATACTAAAACGAAAATCCGATCAAAAATCGTGATTGAAAATAATCGCGGAAAAATCCGAGAAAAGAAAAAGCGATTTAACAAAGCTAACGAAAGAGCGTTAAGCTATGCGTGGCTAAGCGGTGAAAACCGTTCGTTAAAAGCGAACGAGCGAATGGGCGTTAAGCTAAATAACTAAACCGAAAAAAAAATAAATATATATATATATATATATATATATATATATATATATATATATATATATATATATATATATATATATATATATATAAACCATGGTCTTAAAATAAAACCGTGCGATTTTCGAAAGAAAACCGGTGGTGGCGAAACTACCTCCGTCCGTCCGTCGGGCGGGCGGGTGGCGGCCTGTGCACATGGCAGGCAACGACGATGGTAATTCTTGCGACATAGGTGGCGGCGGCTGCCTTGAGGCTCGAGCGGCTAGGGTTTCAAGCGTGCGTGGGCTGGTGGGCTGCGGGGCTCGGGTAGCGCGGCTTATAAAGCCCCCCCAGGCGGAGTCCCGCTCGAGTACGGCCCGGAGTCGGTTTCACTTTTTTTTTAAATAATTCCGACGTGCAGAAAAAGAAAGAAAAGAAATACTAAACGACCTCCAAAAATCCCGAAATAAATTTTCCTGTCCTCTAAAAATAGGTTGGACAAGGTGAACATTTATTTGGGCCTAAGATGCAATTTTGAAAAACGCATATTTTTCCTAATTCAAATAAAATAACGATAAAACTCCGAATAAAAATCTTATTTGATTTTAATATTAAATCTCTAATATTTGATATTTCTTTATTTTGAGGATGTCATTTTATCCTCTCTCTTTTATTTTTATAAAAGAAATATTCGAAGAGAAAATAATTAAAATCAAACGATCCTCTTTTCAAAATTTGAGAAAACTCAAATATGAAAATAATGAAATCCCCAACTCTCTCCGTGGGTCCTCGAGTTGCGTAGAATTTCTAGGATCAAACCAAAATTCAATAAAGTATGATATGCAAAGATGATCTAATGTATAACATTCCAAATTGAAAATTTGGGATGTTACACAAACGAGTAGCATAAATCCCACCATGTATTTTACCCTTGGATTTATTAATGCGAAGGCGGCGAGCCACAATAGCTCCCAAGCTATAAGTGTTGTCGCCCTCCAGTGCACGACATAAAACTGCAAGGTCTGGTGAACTAAGTGCACCCACCTTCTCTCTAGCAAGCAAGCATTTTGTAATGAAAAGTGCAAAGTAATGAACAACAGGAAAATGTAAGCCAGCGGCAGTGATGGCTGACACCCCTCTCTCATCTCCCACTGTCAAAGTGCGATAAAAGGCCTCAAACTCAGCCGTCCTAGGCTCGGCTAAGCTCCCATCAGAAGGGGTCAGGCATATGTCACAAAATTCAGTAAGTGGTATCTGATGGTTTTCAGCATATAAATCGAAGCTCACTTCAGGACGATTATTCCTAGGAAGGAAAGTAAAACTTTGAACAAAGATGTTTGTGAGGATTTGGTGCTGTTCACACTCATCTGCGATGAAGTCAGTGAGTCCGGCTTTAGCAGCATATTGTGTGAACTGCTGAAGGATTCCAGCCTCTTCCAGGAACAAGGTGTGCGGCCACTCACACGGTCGTACTTCCGCCAACCTCCGAGGATGGAGATCACTATCAGATCACTCCCCAATAACACCCTTGGAGTTCTTCTTAGAGCCAAACTTCCTGAAGATACTCATGGTTCTCCTATGAACAAAATTCTGAAATTTATTAGTCCACAAAATTTTCTCAACAAAACTTCACAAAAATGATACCAACTACTCATAGGGATACATAGAGGCCACAGAAAGCATTCAAACTACTTAGAACTCTAAGAATTCAACATGCAAGCTCATCTACAACAGCGCCAATAGTAGCTAATTATTCAAAATATAAACCACTAAAACAAAAACTAATTGGACAAACGGTGGAGTCACATACCAAGCAAAAATCCCCCGAAACAGTTTCGGAAATGGAGCTTCGGGCAAAGGGATCAAAATCCGCGGGTTTGAGAGCAAAATCACGGGAGAGAGAGCAATGGAGATTTTTTTCTGCAGGTAAGTGATGATGTGGTATGAAGAGGTAAGTGAGGGGGACCACAACTCACCAGGGCGCGCCTGGGGGTCCTGGCGCGCCCAGGTGGGTTGTGCCCACCTGGTGCACCTCTCACTGATATTATTTGCACCAGAAATTCAGAAATATTCAGAAAAAAATCAAATTAAATTTTCAGAGCATTCTGAGAACTTTTATTTTTGGGTCATTTTTTTATTGCACGGAAAATTCAGAAAACAGACAAAACATGGCATTTTAATTATTCTAACTAGTTAAAAACAGAAAACAAAGAGTAAGGATAGAAGGTAGTGCTTACTAAATTCGTCAACTTCATACCGTTCAAAAATGATCCATTAATAAGGTTGGTCAGGTCTTATTAACAACCACTTTAGATTGGCATGAAACCGAAGAACTTTCGTAAATCACTAAGTTACCTCAATGGGGATATGAATGTCCCCAACAATAAGCATTTCATATTTCTTTTTAATAGTGGGCAGAGGTATTTGAAAACTTCCAATAGTGATTGTCGGAGATTTTTCAATAACATTAATACCATTCACTTGGAATTGTTTTTCGGAAAGTGCACCGTATGCTCATTACCATTGATATGAAAAGTGACCTTGCTTTTATTGCAATCAATTACAACCCCTACAGTATTCAAGAAGGGTCTACCAAGGATAATCGACATGTTGTCGTCCTCGGGCATCTCAAGTATAACAAAGTCAGTCAAAATAGTAACATCAGCAACAACAACGGGCACATCCTCACAAATACCGATAGGTATGGCAGTTGATTTGTGAGCCATTTGCAAAGATATTTCAGTAGGTGTGAGTTTATTCAAGTCAAGTCTTTTATATAAAGAGAAAGGCATAACACTAACACCAACTCCTAAATCACATAAAGCAGTTTTCACATAATTCTTTTTGATAGAGCAGGGTATAGTTGGTATTCCCAGATCTCCAAGTTTTTTTAGGTACTCCATCTTTAAAAGTGTAATTAGCAAGCATAGTGGAGATTTCAGCTTCCGGTATTTTTCTCTTATTGGTGATGATGTCTTTCATATACTTTGCATAAGGAGGCATTTTCAAGATATCAGTCAAGCAAGTATGCAAAAAGACTAGCCTCAACATTTCAACAAAGCGTTCAAATTCTTCATCATCTTTCTTTTTGGTTGACTTGGGTGGAAAGGGCATAGGTTTTTGAACCCATGGTTCTCTTTCTTTACCGTGTTTTCTAGCAATGAAGTCTCTTTTATCCTATCTTTTATTCTTAGGTTGTGGGTTATCAAGATCAACAGGTGGTTCTATCTCAACATCATTGTCTGGTTCTTTATTATTTGTTTGGGTGTCTTCATGAACCTCATCATTATCTTTTTCATTATCACTAGGTGAGTGTTCACTACGAGACTAAGTTTCAGCATCAGAGATAGAAGTTTCATTATCATTATCGGGAGGTTTTGTATTTCAGGTTCACTAGAAGTATGCAAAATCCTATCATTTTTCTTCTTCTTTTTATGTCTATAAGGACTACGTGCACTAGTGTTATTTCTTTGTGAATCTATTCAATTCTTTTTGGGTGTTCCTCAGGATAGAGTGGTTCCTGAGTCATTTTACCTCCTCTAGTTGCAACTCTAACAGCAAAGTCATGTATATTGTTATTCATTTCATCAAGTAGTTCTCTTTGAGATTTAGCAACTTGTTCTAACTGGGTTTGAACCATAGAAGCATGTTTTCCAACACCTCTAACATCATTTGATATTCTAAATAACATGTCACTCAAGCGAGCAATCATACCAGAATTATATTTTAATTGTTTCGTAACATTTGCATTGAAGTGATCTTGTTTTCTAATGTAGTTTTCAAACTCATAAAGGCATTGGCTAGGATGCATATTGGGAGGATTGTCATTATCATTGAACTTCATTAGAGAATTTACCTCTACCACCCTAGGCAGTGGTGGTGTATTAAGCCCATGTATTTCTTCAAAAAGAGGTAAATTTTTAACATCCTTAGATTTAATACCTTTTTCCTAAATAGATTTCTTTGCCTCTTACATATCTTCAGGACTGAGATATAATATACCCCTCTTCTTCAGAGTGGGTTTAACCGGTGGTTCAGGAAGAGTCCAATCATCATATTTTTTCAACATGTTATTCAATAATTCTTCAGCTTGCCCAATAATTCGTTCCCTGAAAACACAACCAGCACAACTATCTAGGAAATTCCTAGAAGCATCGGTTACTCCATTATAGAAGATATCAAGTATTTCAATTTTCTTAAGAGGGTGATCAGGCAAAGCATTAAGTAACTGGCAAAGCCTCCCCAAGCTTGTGGGAGACTCTATTCTTTAATTTGGACAAAGTTAAATATTTCCTATAAAGCAGCTTGTTTCTTATGAGTAGGAAAATATTTTTCACAGAAGTAATAAATCATATCCTGGGAATACGCACACAACCAGGAGCAAGAGTATTGTACCAGGCTTTAGCATCACCCTTTAATGAGAAAGTAAATAATTTGGGAATAAAGTAATAGCGAGTTTTCACATCATGAGTAAAAAGGGTGGCTATATCATTCAACTTAGTAAGATGTGCCACAACAGTTTCAGTTTCATAACCATGGAATGGATCAGATTCAACCAAAGTAATTTACTCTGGGTCGATAGAGAATTCATAATCCTTATCATCAATAAAGATAGGTGAAGTAGCAAACTTAGGATCACATTTCATTTTAGCATTCAGAGATTTTTCTTTATACTTGCATAACAATTTCTCTAGATCATCTCTATCCTTACAAGCAAGAATATCTCTAGTTGTCTCCTCATTCATAACGTAACCTTCCGGTACCTTAGGCAATTCATATCTAGGAAGGCTAGTTCTAGCAGGTGTTTCAGGAGTTTCAGTTTCAAGCTCATCATCAGATTCAACAACGTCATGTTGTATTACTCTAGCAATTTTTTTATCAAGAAATTCACCAAGTGGCACACCATCATTACCAAGCAAGGTACTAGCATCATCATAAGCATTATCCATTGTAGAAGTAGCATCATAAATAACTTGCGACATATCATAATTAATAGCATGTGGTGGTGTTGCAAGTTTACTTATAACAGAAGGTGAATCTAAAGCAGAACTGGATGGCAGTTCCTTACCTCCCCTCGTCTTTGAGGGAAAAATCTTAGTCTTAGCATCCTTCAGATTCTTCATAGTGATAATATGGTAATAATCCCAAGTGACTCAACAAATATAGCTATGCTCCCCGGCAACGGTGCCAGAAAAAGGTCTTGATAACCCACAAGTATAGAGGATCGCAACATTTTTTGAGGGTAGAGTATTCAACCCAAACTTATAGATTCGACACAAGCGGAGCCAAAGAATATTTGTAAGTATTAGCAGCTGAGTTGTAAATTCAGCCACACCTGGAGATTAGTTATTTGCAGCAAGTAATCAGTAGCAAAGTAGTTTGACAGTTTTGATAATAGTGACAGTAGCAACAGTAACGGTAACAGTGATAGCAATAATTTTGTAGCAAGTGTAACAGTGATAGCAACAGTAGTAACTTAGCAAGAACAATATAAGACAAATTTGTAGGCATTGGATCGGTGACTTGTTGGATGATATTCATCATGAGACAGTTATAACCTAGGGCGATACGACACTAGCTCCAGTTCATCAATATAATGTAGGCATGTATTCTGTAAATAGTAGTACGTGCTTATGGAAACACTATAAAAAAAGACACTTCCGTGATGATACGTGTTTGTCATAGTAGGTCACGTTTTCTGTCATGCATGTACATCCATGACAATTTTATGACAGAATTAAGGTAGTCATACCTGCGCTGTCGTAGAAGTGTTCCATGACATTACCAAAATTATCATCACGGAAGTGTCCACTTCCAGGACGATAAATCACGCGTCATGGAAGTGCTTTCATCAAGGGTGACCGACACGTGGCATCCACCATAACGGAACGCCGTTAAGCTATCGGGTCCGGTTTTGGATCCGATAACCCGCTAACAGCCCGGACCAATGAGGATTTTCCATGTGTAAAATTCTCATTGGCCGGAGGAAACACGTGTTGGCTCACCGTTGGGACAGATGTCATCCATTCATTGGACAGGAGGCGCCTATGATAGGTCGACCCGTGGCACGACCCAACAATGGTCCATTCCGGTGAAAAAGGCCGGCCCAGTAAAAATTAGCAGGCCGGCCCATATAAGGCCTAATTGTGTCAGGTCCATTTAAGCCCACGGCCCATACGAGATGTGCCAGTCCGGCCTGTCAACGGCCCGTTAAAGATTTGACACCATTGCAGCCCATCGTCAGTTCGAGCCCGTTAACAGCCCGCTATATATTTGGCCTCTATGTCGACCCAATGTGATTTCGGCCTGTTAACGGCCCATTCAAGGGATGGGCCAATTTCCAGGATGTACATCTTTCGGCCTTTTAGCGACCCATTTAAGTGTTGGGCCAATTTCTGGCCCGGTGTGTCTTTCAGCCTGTTGACGGCCCATAAATGAGTTGGGCCATTTGTAGTCGAACCTTAGTTTTGGCTTTTAGCGACCCATTTAAGTGTTGGGCCAATTACCGGCCCGGTGTGTCGCTCAGCCTGGTGACGGCCCATAAATGATTTGGGCCATTTGTAGTCGGACCTGAGTTTTGGCCTTTTAACGACCCATGCTCTTCATGGTCCAATACCAGCCTGGTTTCTCTTTCGGCCTGCTAAAGGCCCACAACACAGTTGAGCCATTTACAGTACGACCTGACTTTCAGCCTATTAGCGGCCCATGCTCTTCATGGTCTAGTACGAGCCCATTGTCTCTTTCGTCCTGCTAAAGGCCCACAGTATAGTTGGGCCATATGTAGCCCGACCTTAGTAATGGCCTGTTAACGGCCTATGAAATCAAATGGGCCCACCTGTTGCCCGCTTTGATGTCGGACTGTTAACGACCTAGGAGGTAAGAGGGCCGACCATTAACTTTTGGCCAGGTAATGGCCCATTAACTTAATGGGCCCACTAAAGTTCGTACATGTCTTTAGGCCCAATTGGATAACTTGAGCCCATTACGATGAGAAATTATGCACAGGACCAAAACCGATCAAGCAAAGGTACGGCATACAGGAAAAAATGTTGCACATCCAGCAAATATTACATGAAATTACATCCACCGGGCAATCAAAGATTGATACCAGTGCAAATAAATGAACAGAACCTAACGATCTACAACATCACAATCGGCAACCTCAGCGCGGATGACGCCCATAAGCATGTGGGCAAGTTCTTGCTGCTTTGCTACAATGTCTCTGAAAACATTGATCAGTTGTTGTTGCGCACGAATGTGCCCTCTAATTCCTCCACCATTTCCATCATTGCTTCAGCCATTAATTGGTTCACAAACATACATTTTTTCCGTTGCATTCGAGATGGAGGAAACCGAATGATTCAGATGGCGATTTTGGCAGGCTTGTATTATTGATAGTGGAGAGTGTCTCGACCACTTCATCATAACATAAATTAGGAGGGCAACCGAACAGATTAATCATGAGTTATTGCCATATTACCTAGCCTAGATTGGAAAGAAACAATGGGGTTGCCTTGCTATTTTCAGAGTTTGTCTTCTTATCTTCAGCAGCCTGCACCAAATTAACACACTAGCATTGCTATCATTGGCCAGGTCAGATAATAGGAAAGCAACATTGACACAACGATCGTTTGGGCAACCAGACCACACCAGCCTACACCAAATTAACACAATATGGCACATGTATCATCAGCAAGGTAAGGTAATACGAAAGCAACATTGACACAATGAATGAATGGGCAACCAGAGCAACACTACATTTCAGTAATGTGCATGATATGAGATAGTACACTCATGCAGCTCAGTATGCAAAACTACCAGGCAGTTTTCCTTACAAAAATCAACATTGTCACCTTTAACATTTTGCTACAACTGAATTCAGATCAGATAAAGGTTGGATTCACACCGATTAACAAAATACATGCTGATGTAAAAATATAGTGATATCTGATGGGTACTTACATCAGCATTGGAGCCTGAAGAATTCCATAAGATACTTTCCTCGAATCTGATCCCAATGGAGGGAATCTTCTATCGTTTAACCTTATTTTCTAAAAGAGAGATGGGTAAGAAACATGTAGAAATATGATCAGAATGCTATAAAATTTCATGATGCGAGGATACGCACACACTTCTTAGAATGAAGTTGACATATTTTTGGTGGACTGGATCGGACTAGTTCTTTGGCCACTGGAATCTGCTTATTATCAGTGGGAGTTGGGTTTCTCTGTGCTAGAGCAGTATCTATGAAAAATGGAGATGGTTTATTATCTCGTGGTGTTTGGATCTTTTGCAAAGACCTAGTTTGTAACCCTTCAGATTCTAACATAGCCGTCTTCCCCTTGCATGCCTTATATAGAAGAATGGTGCTTCAATTATAAAACATGGTATAGCAGAGATGGAATAGGTACTGAAGAATAGAAATGCATGACATATTGACATGTATTCCCTCCATCCGGAAATAAATGGATGGGTCTAGGCGTATTTCAGTTCTAGATACAACCAGTTTTATCCATTTATGCGACATGTAATCTGGATGGAGGGAGTATGATGTAAGAGCTAGGGATACGACAGGACAACAGTGTAAAAAAACACTACTTGAATGTAAAACTGTATGCTAGCGGAATACATTACAGAAAAACACTAAGGCGACAGATGCATGTATGATTGGGAAACTAAGATGGCATTGCAAGAGACCACTAGAACAACACTTTAATGTAAAAAAAGGAACATGGTATGGTAGACAGATGAAGTACATACTGATGAATAAATGCATAAGATATTGAGAAGCATGATGTCCAAACTAAGCAGATGGCATTGCGATAGAATAGAATGGCAGTACTTGAATTTGAAATCATGTTATCATTAATGGAATAGGTACTGAAAAACAGGAAAGCATGCCATATTTACATGCATGATCACCAGGCGAAGCACAAGGCATTGCAACAGAGTAGATGCACTCCAGGACATTATATGCATGTTGTACCCATATCAAGGACCAAGTTAGAGCAAAGACCCTATGGGGTGAATAGGATTCATCATCTTTCTGCAAGTCTTGTGAAGAACTACCTTTACATGTTCCATCATATTGGGTATCATTTACATCAAGTTTGTTGGCCGTTACATTGCTCCGTGAGGTTCTTGTGGATAAATCAATGTGTGCAATTATATCTGGCATGCATGGAAGACAACTAGTAGTTAGATTTATGTAATGAGTGCCTGTAGGATACGACATAAATGGTAGGACTGGGGTTAACTAGCAGCAACATGTCTCAGAAACTAAAGGGAGAACATAGATGAAAGCTACCGAATATGTATCGTTTGTACTCGAGATTAACTAGATGTCACACAAAAGTATTAAGGAACAACATAGATTATACTAGAAGTGGTATAATACTATAATCATCAGCCTGTGGGATAGCATTGGCTGATGCATGATAACTATGGAACAACGTTACCTAAAGAACAAGTCTCTTAGCTGAACTATGGAACATCGTTAACTCCTGAACAAGACCCGTAAGAGATCAGCATGAATATACAGTGAAATGTGATAATCTATTTTCAACGCTTAGATGAATAAAAAGCCATAAATGTTGCACACAAGTAAGATGAGGGTACAACCTATCTGGCCGCCATCCATAGGAGTGAGCATCATGTGCTGACTTGTCGATGGCCCTGCAGTTGTTGTGGCTGTCCATGTCGGGCACGCGCATTCGATGCAGGGAACTGTTGAGTGGGACTATAGCTCCCTTCTGGTGCATGCTTCCCTTGTTGGAGCAGTTGCGATGAGTCGGAAGACGGTGTGGCTGAAGATGCATAAAACGCATAATGGTAAGAACGACGCATCTCTATGATCTGAAGAAATACCCTAAGAGATCAACAACAAGGTACGAGAGTGGTCACACGTCTGTTAACTGAAGACTAAATTGGGGTCACACGATTTTATTTTATTTTGGTACTGTCCAATCTACGTCGGATGGTTTGATGGCCGCCTTGTGCCTCCTGACTGACACTGTTCGGAATCTTACCCAAAGAGCCAGCGACCACCGGCAGAGCAGCCTGCCTCCATCGTCCGTGGCCTCGACCAAAACCCCGCTCCCGCCCCACCGCACTGCCGTGATTGCACCGCCCCCGGGCAAATCCACAAAGACTCGTCGTCATCCAGATCCGGCGGCGGCAGTACCTTCAACCCACGCAACTCTAAGATAGCCATCTAAGCGCTGCTTCCGCGACGAACTTGCGCCCCCGCACCCTTACGTTAGACACCAGCCAACCGGCAGCCTAGCAGCTCCGCCGGCTCGAGGGGTGCTGCTTCCCATTGGGAATCGATTGGCCCAGAAAAAAAATTCAGACAACGGATGCCTAAGTAAAGTGATTTGAGATGAGGGTGCGACCTATTTGGCGGCCCGGTGAAGTAGGCAGCTCCAACTGCCTAGTCGGTGAGGCCGGCGCGGTTGCGGTGGCTACCGGTGGCAGGGAAGTAGAGATGTCGCAATGGTCGACGGCTACGGGGAAGCAGCGCCGGGGCTCTGGACGGGTCCAAAGTTGGAGCCGCTCCAGCAGCGTGAACAACGGTGGGGGTGAGTCAGCTCCGGTACGGTTCACGCGGCCGTTGTCGAGGCAGCTCCGGCAGCATGAAGTAAGAGGCACACGGCCCAGTGCATGACGGTGAATGGACAGCGTCTCCGTGATTAGAGAGGAGGGCGGCTGTGAATTTGGTGCGGTGGGGGGCGCCATGGAGGAGGGGCAGAGGTTTCGCGGCTCGGGAGAAGGGAGTTTCCTGGGAGAAGGTGATTTGGCGCCCTGATGACCCACAAGTATAGGTGATCTATCGTAGTCCTTTGATAAGTAAGAGTGTCGTACCCAACGAGGAGCAGAAGGAAATGATAAGCGGTTTTCAGCAAGGTATTCTCTGCAAGCACTGAAATTATCGGTAACCGATAGTTTTGTGATAAGGTAATTCATAACGGGTAACAAGTAACAAGTGTAAATAAAGTGCAGCAAGATGGCCCAATCCTTTTTGTAGCAAAGGACAAGCCTGGACAAACTCTTATATAGAGAAAAGCGCTCCAGAGGACACATGGGAATTATCGTCAAGCTAGTTTTCATCACGCTCATATGGTTCACTTTCGTTACTTTGATAATTTGGTACGTGGGTGGACCGGTGCTTGGGTGCTGCCCTTACTTGGACAAGAATCCCACTTATGATTAACCCCTATTGCAAGCATCTGCAACTACAAAAGAATTATTAAGGTAAACCTAACCATAGCATGAAACATATGGATCCAAATCAGCCCTTTACGAAGCAACGCATAAACTAGGGTTTAAGCTCCTGTCACTCTAGCAACCCATCATCTACTTATTACTTCCCAATGCCTTCCTCTAGGCCCAAACAATGGTGAATTGTCATGTAGTCGACGTTCACATGACACCACCAGAGGAAAGACAACATACATCTCATCAAAATATCGAACGAATGCCAAATTCACATGACTACTAATAGCAAGACTTCTCCCATGTCCTCAGGAACAAAAGTAACTACTCACAAATCATATTCATGTTCATAATCAGAGGGGTATTAATATGCATAATGGATCTGAACAAATGATCTTCCACCAAATTGTCGGCGTTCTGGGAACGGGGGTCCCCAGACTTGCCTGCCTGCGGCCCACTGCGTGGCTATGCTAGCTGGTCCGTACGGCCCATCTTCATCAACAAAGCATTCGAGACCCTCGCG
Source organism: Aegilops longissima (assembly GCA_021605205.1). Classification (NCBI taxonomy): domain Eukaryota; kingdom Viridiplantae; phylum Streptophyta; class Magnoliopsida; order Poales; family Poaceae; genus Aegilops; species Aegilops longissima. Next base: position 319,349,983 of record CM038676.1, read on the forward strand.
AGGGGCCAAGCCTCACGAGGCGGACGGTGCAAGACCTCCTCAGGAGCGGCCTCACCAGGCTACCTCGCGAGGAGCGGAGTTATCAAGGCGGGGCAAACCTCGCGAGGCCCCCGTGACGTGAGCCATGACGATCGACACCAGGCAGGCGCGAGGCGGGCGCCAGTGCGTGCAGCGTCCTTGTTTCCTCTTTGGTGCTAAGGAGGCCAGTGCAGGCGCGGAGTATCGAGGCATCAAGCAAAGGTTTCCATATCAGTGCAATGAGACCAAGACCAGCAGACCAGCAGGACGGAGGTCACCATGGAGCCCAAGACGGCGTCACCACTAGAGCCTTTTGCAGGCGAAGACCACTTTTGTCAGGATAGCTTGTACTAGCTGTCCCCTTTCAATGTAGCGACCCGACCCAAAATCGGTCAAGTCTCTGTGTAGCTGTACCATCCCAAGATCATGCTGGCACACACAGTACATTGATGAAATAATCAAAGTTCAATCACACTTGAATTTATTACACAAATCTCATATCGAGTCTTTATTACAATAGAATAAATTCGGCCGAAGGCCAACTCATGAGAAATAAACTAAATAAAGCCGCGGAAGCGTAGACGAATAGTGAGTCCATCCGACTCCATAGGGCAATCGCCAAGCGTGGATCGTAGCCTCACTCCTGATCGGAAAACTCCTCTGCAACATAAGACGTTGCAGCCGTGTAGGTCAGCATTTTGAATATGCCGGCAAGTCATGAAGAGAGAATAACAATGAAAAATTACTAACACTATATGCAATTTGGCTGTGGGGCTCTAAGTTTCATTGTTTTGCGAAAAGGCCAGTTTTTCCCTACAATAAGGACTTGTTTGCAATTACTATGAAATGTTGGTAATTTATTGAGATGGTTCCACCAACCAATGTCTCATTCCCAATTATTAAATAACCCCCTCAATTAATTTATTAATTTTGGTGTTGAGATATCCGAAATACTCCAGGTTCCAGAGGCTCAAATTGTCCGTAACCGGGGACACGGCTAACCGATTAGATCTTCACTCTGTAGAGGTTTGTGCACTTTACCCGCAAGATTCGTTCCCTCCTTTAAATCTTCGCACTTCATGGTGTTTGAAGACGGGACGAACGAAACAGGGTCTTCCAAGAGTTCCTCCGCCACCGCAGTACCCATCCAATCCTACCGTTCTTCTACATCTCGTAGCACCGTCGGCCAGAGTCACAACTAGGGTTGACCAAGCCGAGCCCATAATGGCTTGCGGCTGCACAGTAAGCTTCCGTCAATGGGGTATCCATCCGTCTCTTCGTGGCTGGGTGAAGCTTTCCGCAAGATGTCATGGCGCTTCTCCATGCATCCCGCCAACCGCTGGTTTTCTCCAGGTGCCCGTCAACCGTCCTCCACCCAAAGAGTGAATTTTGAAGTCCATCTTGAGCTTGAAGTCATGGAGTTTTCATCATCTTGACTCTCACATCTCCCTTATGAATCACTCAACCAACCCGTCTCGAGCATAGCAAAATAAACTACTTCGTCCGGCGATGGTAACAAGGGAATTGGGTTCATCCTACCTCATGATACTACTCAAGAACATAACTTCAAATTCTCCTACTGCATGCATGGTGGGGGAGGTATAATTCTAATGCAATAAAATCATAGGTATAATAAAAGAAAAATTATGATCAATGACTTGCCTTGCTGACGATCTTCGAAAGCTAGGGACTCGTGGTAGCAAGCTTCGCACTCCGGAAATTCTACCGAGACAAACAACAATCATATAAGCATAAGAGCATACAATCAGTTAACATAACAGCATGCTAACATAAAACACACAAAACAACCGGACCAAAAACACAAATAAAACTCGAAGGAATCCAAATCAATGTTTTCACCACATCATACAACAACCAAGAAATAGTTTTACACAACCAAATTTTTCTTAACAGAACCTAAGCATGGGTTTTGCTATCTAACAGAAGAGAAAACATCATGCAACTAGGAGCAAAAAGAATCACATCAAAAGCTATTATAGAACTCCTATTATGCCTATAACAATCCTAGCAAGGAAAAATAAAATAAAAATTTTATTTATTGTAAGTAAAAGTTCATGTACTAAAACTACAGAAACTAACCGAAAATAAACTATCACATAGGTAAAATAAAATTATTTGCTAAATAAAACAATAGGAAAACAGTAGCTAGTTAAATATATAAGAACCACATGATTTTGATTAAAACTATTTTTTATTAAATCTAAAATGCCCAAATAAATTCCTACGGTTAGGCATGGTCAAAACAAAGTAGTGACAAAAGAATCACTAAAATAAAATAATCCTAACTCATTTTATAGCAGAATTACTAATCTGTCTAAAACTAAAATAAAACAATTTCTAATAATTTTAACATGACTAAACATATTTTCTACAGAAACTACAACAAATTTGCAAACCACAAAAAAGAATCAATTAAAAATATTAAGTAACCTAAAAGATATGGATTTTACAAAACTGAAACTATTCTGTTAAAAACAAAACGAAAAATTAACTAAAAGAAAACTGGCGCTAATGGGCCTATCTAACGATCGGCGTCAAATAACTAAAATGCTTGAGGAAATAAACCGCTTGGGCCGGTCTAACTAAACCTAAATAAACCAATTAAACCAAACTAAACCGGTCTATTTAAATTAAACCGTATTCTTCTGGTGATCTAATCTAGCGCGAGATCCTAGATCGGACGGTGAGGCGTTCGATGGCTTACATGGTGGCGACGAAAGGCGACGGTCGACGGCGGCTCGGCGACGACGGTCTGGCGGCTCCGGTGGTTCGGGGCGACAGCGGAGGCCTCCGGAGGGTGCGGCGGAGCGAGGGGGGGGGGTCGGTGGTGGACTCGGTGGAGCTCGGGGGGGTTCGAGGCGGCCGGGGTGGTAGCAATGGCGGCGGGCTGGCTCGCGCGAGCGATTGCGGCGATCGCGGAGGGTTAGGCGAGGGGAAAAGTGGGGAACGGGTCGAGGGGTGCGGGTTATATAGGCGCCGACTTGGGCGAGGGGGCGGATCGGGGAGGAGATCCCGGGATCTTCGGGATTCCGGCGAGCGGCGGCGCGGTGGTTGGCGTGGAGAGGAAGAAGGGGATGGGGTCGGGTGTCGGCGGGAGAGGAGGGGGCGGATCGGTCGGGCGACCGAGGGTAGGGGTTCGGGTGCGGCGGCTTGGGTCGGCCGGCTCGGGCGTTGGGCTGCGCCTGGTTGGGCTCTGCCCGTGGCTTGGCTCACTGGTGGGCGCCTCGCTGGCCAAGTGGGTCGGTTAGCTGCTAGCGCCGGGTTTTTTTTCTTTTCTATTTTTTTGAATTAGGCGAGAGAGATAATATATTAAATATATATATTTTATATAGGACATATATATATCGAAATGATCAGGGGAATATTCTCTACAATTTGAACATTTTTCCAGGGGCAAAACTCAAACTAAAAAAAAACATTTTTCTAAAATCCCAAATAAAATCAAAATTTGAATTCAAACTTTTGGCAATGTTTTCATCGACATTTTTGGAGTGTCATGTTTACTCCTCTCATACCTTTTCTCAAGTATTTGTCAGGCATAGTTTTGAAATAATTTTCAGCTGCCAATTTGAATTCAAATTCCAACAACTCAAAAACTTCTGAAACTTCAAATGTCACTCAATTTCAAACAATATGCATAGATGCTTAGCTATAATTGTAAAACATTCCAAATGGGAAATTTGGGATGTTACAAACCTACCCACCTTAAGATGAATCTCGCCCTCGAGATTCGGGTTGGCTAGCAAATAGGTGCGGTGGTCTCGGCGAGGTCTTCTTCGCTCCCGTGTGGCTTCCTCCTCGAATGATGACTCCACAGCACCTTGCAAAACTTTATGATCTTGCTGCGGGTGACTCTGTTAGCAGTCTCGAGAATTCGGACGGGTTTCTCCTCATAAGTCGATCACCGTCGAGCTGTATGGCCTCTAGGGGCACCGTGTCTCTCAACGGAATATCGCCATGTCGGCATGGCATTTCTTCACCGAGAAACATGGAAGACATCATGAACTCCGGACAATCCTTCCGCAATTCCAACTTGTAAGCAACTTCTCCACGACGTTCGAGTATTTTGTAGGGCCAATGAACCGGGTGCTAACTTTCCTTTAACACCGAACCTCTTGATCCCACGAAGTGGGACACACGAAGATATGCCCGGTCTCCGCTCAGAACTTACTTCCTTGCGTTCTCGTCAAGATAACTCTTCGCCTCGATTGGGCTACCTTGAGTCTATCTCGAATCAGCTTGACTTTCTCTTGAAATCTCGATAAGATCGGGACCGAAAAGTTTTCGATCTCCAACACCATCCCACAAAGAATGGTGTTCTCGCACCTCCTTCCGTATAGAGCTTCGAAGGGGCCATCTTCGACTGGTCTGTAACTGTTATTGTACGAGAACTCCGATATGGAAAATTATCATCCTAGCTAGACCCATAGTCTAGCGCACAAGCTCTCAACATGTCCTCCAGATCTGGTTGACTCTCTCGATCTGTCCATCTGCTCATGGATGAAAAGTTGTATTGAACTCCAGCCTCGCACCTAAAGTTTCATGCAACCGATTCCAAAACTTTGAGGTAAATTGTGTTCCTCTATCCGACACGATACTCGCGGAACTCCATGCGGACATACGATCCTGGTCATGTATATCTTGGCTAACTTAGCGCTGGTATAGGTAGTCTTCACGGGAATGAAGTGAGCTACCTTGGTCAATCGATCAACCACTACCCAGATGGAATCATAACCTGAACGGGTCCTGGGTAATCCTGTGATAAAATCCATCCCAAGTTTTTCCCATTTCCACTCGTGAATCGGCAAAGGTTGAAGTAACCCTGCTGGCTTCGATGTTCCGCCTTTACTGCGTTGGCAAACATCGATATCTTGCTACATACTTGGCAATATCCTTCTTCATACCTGTCCACCAGAAACTTTCCTTCAAATCCAGATACATCTTGGTGTTACCGGGGTGAATCGAGTACGGTGAATCATGAGCCTCCTGAAGAATTAGCTTCCTGAGTTCGGGATCATTGGGTACATAAATACGATCCTCGAACCATATAGCTCCGTATTCATCCTTACGAAACCCTTTAGCTTTTCCTTCATTCATCCTTTTCTTTATCTCATCAATTTCCTTGTCCGTCTTCTGGGCTTCACGAATTCTTTCGGCCAAAGTGGACTGAACTTCCAGACTTGCAACATATCCTCTCAGAACTATCTCCAGTCGAAGATCTCTGAGGTCATCGACTAACTCCTGGGGTAATCCTCCCGCTATAAGAGTATTCACATAACTCTTACGGCTCAAAGCATCTGCTACAACATTAGCCTTTCATGGGTGGTAATGCAATTTCATGTCATAGTCCTTGATTAACTCTAGCCATCTCCTCTGCCTGAGGTTCAACTCTTTCTGCGTGAAAATATACTTCAAGCTCTTATGATCTGTGTAAACATCACAACAGTTTCCGATGAGGAAATGTCTCCAGGTCTTGAGTGCATGCACTACTGCTGCTAACTCCAAATCATGTGTGGCATAATTCATCTCGTGTGGTCGTAGCTGTCTGGAGGTATAAGCTACAACTTTTCCTTCCTGCATGAGTACCCCTCCGAGTCCCCGACGAGAAGCGCCACAATATACCGTAATCCTTGTGTATGTCCGCAAAATCAGATCTTTGGGCTGTAACCAAACGTTTCTTCAATTCCTGAAACTGGCTTCACAATCCTCGGTCCAAATGTACTTGGCGTCCTTCTTCAACAGCTCACCATGGGCTTGGCAATCTTCGAGAAATTCTCAATAAACCTCCGATAATAGCCTGAGTCCGAGAAAACTGCGGATCTCCTTGATCGAGGTGGGTGACGCCAATCGGTGACCGATACAACCTTGGCGGGTCAATGCTATTCCTTCTCCTGAAATAAAATGTCCGAGGAATCCGACTTCCTTCAGCCAAAATTCACATTTGCTGAACTTGGCATACAACTCGATGTTCTCGGAGTTTCTCCGAACTAGACGCAAATGTTCCTTATGCTCCTCCTCGCTCTTGGAGAAAATCAGATATCATCGATGAACACCATGACAAATTTGTCCAGATATTCCATAAATACCTTGTTCATCAAATTCATGAAGTATGCAGGGCATTAGTCAATCCGAATGACATGACGGTATACTCATATAAACCATACCGTGGTAAATGTTGTTTTGGGTATATCCTTTTCACGGATCTTCAATCGATGATACCCGATCAAGATCGATCTTGGAGAATACCTTGGCTCCTACTAGCTGATCAAATAGATCATTAATCATCGGCAGAGGGTACTTGTTCTTGATGTTCACGCTGCTCAACGAACGATAATCCACAACCATTCTCGTGGTTCCATCCTTCTTCTCTACCAAAAGAACTGGGCTCCCCAAGGTGACGAGCCCGGCGAATATATCCCTTCTCCAATAGCTCATTAATTTGATTCTTGATCTCTTTAAATCGCTCGGGGCATCCGATAGGGTCTCTTGGATATTGGGGCTGTGCCGCAATAACTCAATCAGAAATTCAATGTCTCTGTCCGTGGCATTCTGGTAATTCCTCCGAAACACATCGGGAAAATCTTGCACCATCGGCACTTCCTCCCGAACAACTCCCGTGAGGGAATTCACCGATTCTTCATCGGGATACGCCGGATACATACTTGATCCTCTTCGCCCGGGGTGGTGAGCGTAATCGACTTGTGGGCACAGTTTATGTTTCCTTCAAACCTCGTCAACCAATCCATGCCTAGGATTACATCCAAGGTCCGGGTTTCCAATACTATGAGGTCTGCGGGAAATTTATGGTTTCGATGTTGAGGGTTGCATGACAGCCTAGGCCGCCATCATTTCTCCTCTGCGAACCGACGTGGAGGGCTTCTAAGGGTTCTAGTGGGCAACCCGTACATTTCCACAACTACCCTTGATATGAATGAATGCGTTGCACCGTAATCAAAGAGTACCAATATCGGATGTGAATTTAATAAAACTTACCAACCACGATTATCCGGCTGATCATAGACGCCCTCCACGCCAATGTGGTTCACCCGAGCACGAGGAAAAGGGTTGGGCTTTTTGCTGAGCTTCCATTGCCGCTTCCATTCCTCCGCTTGGCCTCCGGCAGTCGGTGGCATAGTGCCCTGTTTTCAGCACTTGAAACAGTGATGTGACTCAGATCCTTCCGAGCCGGGTCGATGATGCTGGTTGCCATTGCCGCTTCCATTGCCTCGACTTGTTGTCGGGTTGCGGTTGTTCCCATTTCCTCCATGGTTATGTCCTCCATGATTATGTCCTCCATGGGTGTGATGGGTATGCCCTCCCGAGTATGGGGCATAACGGGCTTCGCTGAGCTCCGAGTTGTACTTCCCTGCCATACTTCCGCTATGCTATCAATCTGCTGCTGCTTACCTTCGAGTATGGTGGCCTTGTCTACCAGCTCCGGTAGTTGTTGAAGGTAGCCACCATTAGATGCATTCCTAGCTCGTCATTGAGTCCTCGAGAAACTTTTCCTGCTTTGCGGCATCCGTGCCACATCATCCGGGCATAGCGAGCTAACTTGCTGAACTCATCCACGCATCGCCCCACAAGACGGTTCCCTGGCGTAAGTTGCGGAACTCACGCTTCTTCACTCATGGCTCCAAATGATACATGAGCGGTGCGGAAAGCTCTGGGAACTGATCCCACGTGATGGTGGCGATGGGATAAGTGGCGTGTAGTTCTCCCACCAAGAGGCTGCAGGTCCATCAAGTTGATGTGCGGCAAAGCGCACCTTCTCTCAGATCTGTGCACCCAGCGGTGGCTACTCCTTCCGACCTTGCGGAGCTGGGCCATCGGCCACAATCAGCTCAGTGCTGCTAGAGAACACTGGCGGATTCAGCCTTAGGAAGCGGGTCAAGTTGTCAACAGGGGGTGGTGGCGGTGGATTGTTGTTGTTGTTGTTGTTGTTGTTGTTGTTCGGTTCGATGAGCATCCGCATGAGGGCATTCTGCTGCTGGATCAGCCGGGTGAGCTCCGCGGAAAGTTGAGACCGGGATCACGCCTCGAGGCATCCGTGTTTTGGAGTGGATGAGAAATTAGAATAGAACAAGGGTCTAATGAGAAAATATCACTACCCATATGAATGCACAATCATAATCACACCAATCATTTATTCAATCAAACATGGTTCAATCTCGGATTACAAATTCCACGACTAATCGAAAATAACGGCCTAACTGATCGACGGAAAAATAAAATAACATGGCAGTCGACTAAATGCCTTCATCAATTATCCTTGCGTCCTCTGGTGCGGCGTCCTCCGGTGTGGCGTCCTCTGATGCGGCGCCTCCTCTTGCGGCTTTCTTCAGTGGAGCTCTCTTTATAATCCTGGTCATTGCTCACGAGAGGTCCGTCATCTCCACTCGGAAAAAGGTCTTCTCCCAAGTCCATCTTTTCCTCTAATGCGGCAACATCCATCTTCAGCTTGTCGACTCTCTCCATGAAATCCTTGATTTCTTCTTCATGATCAAGGAAGTCTGCGTGTGCTTTCTCCTCCAGCTCCAATTCACGGAACAACAGCCTCCTGTGTACCTTCGAAGTTACGGGCGAGTCCGGATCTCCGCTTCCGAGGAGACACTCCAAGTCTTGGACATATGAGAGAATGGAGTCGTCCTCTACAGTACGGATGATATCTCCATTCCTAGCTCTGCGAGAAATCATGGCGAGGTCTGATGGGTCGAGCTCGGCCCTGTACTCTTCTCGGAGATGTCCAAGTGCACGATAAATCGCCATGTCTCTTCCGAGGATCCAATTGAAATCGGTAAACTCAAAGTCAATGGGCTCAATGTCCTCCAAGGTCCTCCTGGAATGTGCACCTCAATCCTGTGCGGTATCCGCCGGAAGTGCATTGGTAGGCTTCCGTGATCGAGGGCAGAGCAATCTTCAGCTTCTTCACGATCTGAACCAGCTTCTTGCCGAGAGGCATCGCCTCATCTGGCTGGCAAAACTCCGTAGCGTAACTGGGTGAACTCGGCGGCCATCTAGAATGTTGAAAATCGGAGAGAAGTCGAAATGAACAGGGAGAATTACGGAATGATAAGGACATAAAATAAATAGTCTCTTCCTATGGCTTTCCGATCCTAGGGGTTACGTCCTACGGTCAGCGTGTGCTCTGATACAATCTCTGTAGCGACCCAACCCAAAATCGGTAGAGTCTCTGTGTAGCTGTACCATCCCAAGATCATGCTGGCACACACAGTACATTGATGAAATAATCAAAGTTCAATCACACCTGAATTTATCTCACGAATCTCATATCGAGTCTTTATTACAATAGAATAAATTCGGCCGAAGGCCAACTCATGAGAAATAAACTAAATAAAGCTGCGGAAGCGTAGACGAATAGTGAGTCCATCCGACTCCATAGGGCAATCGCCAAGCGTGGATTGTAGCCTCACTCCTGATCGGAAAACTCCTCTGCAACATAAGACGTTGCAGCCGTGTAGGTCAGCATTTTGAATATGCCGGCAAGTCATGAAGAGAGAATAACAATGAAAAATTACTAACACTATATGCAATTTGGCTGTGGGGCTCTAAGTTTCATTGTTTTGCGAAAAAGCCAGTTTTTCCCTACAATAAGGACTTGTTTGCAATTACTACGAAATGTTGGTAATTTATTGAGATGGTTCCGCCAACCAATGTCTCATTCCCAATTATTAAATAACCCCCTCAATTAATTTATTAATTTTGGTGTTGAGATATCCGAAATACTCCAGTTCCAGAGGCTCAAATTGTCCGTAACCGGGGACACGGCTAACCGATTAGATCTTCACTGCAGAGGTTTGTGCACTTTACCCGCAAGATTCGCTCCTCCTTTAAATCTTCGCACTTCATGGTGTTTGAAGACGGACGAACGAAACAGGTTCTTCCAAGAGTTCCTCCGCCACCGCGGTACCCATCCAATCCTACCGTTCTTCTACATCTCGTAGCACCGTCCGGCCAGAGTCACAACTAGGGTTGACCAAGCCAGAGCCCATAATGGCTTGCGGCTGCACATGTAAGCTTCCGGTCAATGGGGTATCCATCCGTCTCTTCGTGGCTGGGTGAAGCTTTCCGCAAGATGTCATGGCGCTTCTCCATGCATCCCGGCCAACCGCTGGTTTTCTCCAGGGTGCCCGTCAACCATCCTCCACCCAGTAGTGAATTTTGAAGTCCATCTTGAGCTTGAAGTCATGGGATTGTCATCATCTTGACTCTCACATCTCCCTTATGAATCACTCAACCAACCCCGTCTACGAGCATAGCAAAATAAACTACTTCGTCCCGGGCAATGGTAACAAGGGGAATTGGGTTCATCCTACCTCATGATACTACTCAAGAACATAACTTCAAATTCTCCTACTGCATGCATGGTGGGGGAGGTATAATTCTAATGCAATAAAATCATAGGTATAATAAAAGAAAAATTATGATCAATGACTTGCCTTGCTGACGATCTTCGAAAGCTAGGGACTCGTGGTAGCCAGCTTCGCACTCCGGAAATTCTACCGAGACAAACAACAATCATATAAGCATAAGAGCATACAATCAGTTAACATAACAGCATGCTAACATAAAACACACAAAACAACCGGACCAAAAACCCAAAGAAAACTCGAAGGAATCCAAATCAATGTTTTCACCACATCATACAACAACCAAGAAATAGTTTTACACAACTAAATTTTTCTTAACAGAACCTAAGCATGGGTTTTGCTATCTAACAGAAGAGAAAACATCATGCAACTAGGAGCAAAAAGAATCACATCAAAAGCTATTATAGAACTCCTATTATGCCTATAACAATCCTAGCAAGGAAAAATAAAATAAAAATTTTATTTATTGTAAGTAAAAGTTCATGTACTAAAACTACGAAAACTAACCTAAAATAAACTATCACATAGGAAAAATAAAATTATTTGCTAAATAAAATAATAGGAAAACAGTAGCTAGTTAAATAAATAAGAACCACATGATTTTGATTAAAACTATTTTTTTATTAAATCTAAAATGCCCAAATAAATTCCTACGGTTAGGCATGGTCAAAACAAAGTAGTGACAAAAGAATCACTAAAATAAAATAATCCTAACTCATTTTATAGCAGAATTACTAATCTGTTTAAAACTAAAATAAAACAATTTCTAATAATTTTAACATGACTAAACATATTTTCTACAGAAACGACAACAAATTTGCAAACCCACAAAAAAGAATCAATTAAAAATATTAAGTAACCTAAAAGATATGGATTTTACAAAACTGAAACTATTCTGTTAAAAAGCAGAAACGAAAAATTAACTAAAAGAAAACTGGCGCTAATGGGCCTATCTAACGATCAAGGCCAAATAACTAAATGCGCCCGAGGAAATAAACCGCTCGGCCGGTCTAACTAAACCTAAATAAACCAATTAAACCGAAACTAAACCGGGTCTATTTAAATTAAACCGTACCCCTTCGGGTGATCTAATCTAGCGCGTAGATCCTAGATCGGACGGTGGGGGGGCGTTCCGGCGGCTTACCGCTGTGGCGACGACGGCGACGGTCGACGGCGGCTCGGGCGACGACGGTGCGGCGGCTCCGGTGGTCCGGGCGACGGCGGAAGGCTCCGCGGTCCGGCGGAGCGAGGAGGGGGGGTGGTGGACTCGGTGGAGCTCGGGGGGGTTCGAGGCGGCTGGGGTGGTAGCAATGGCGCGGCGGTGGCGTCGAGCTCCGGCGAGAGATTGCGGGCGAGGCGGAGGGTTAGGCGAGGGGGAAAAGTGGGGAACGGGTCGAGGGGGTGCGGGTTATATAGGGGCGTCGACTTGGGCGAGGGGGCGGATCGGGGGAGGAGATCCCGGGATCTTCGGGATTCCGGCGAGGCGGCGGCGCGGTGGTTGGCGTGGAGAGGAAGAAGGGGTGGGGTCGGGGTGTCGGCGAGAGGGAGGGCGGATCGGTCGGGCGACCGAGGGTAGGGGTTCGTCTGGGCTCGGGTCGGCCGGCTCGGTACTGGCTGCGCTTGGTTGGGCGCCCTGCCTGTGGCTTGGCTCATTGGTGGGCCGCCTCGGCTGCTGGCTGGGCAGGTTGGCTGGCCGGCGGCCGGTTTTTTTTTCTTTTTCTATTTTTTTGAATTAGGAGAGAGAGATAATATATTAAATATATATATTTTATATAGGACATATATATATCAAAATGATCAGGGGAATATTCTCTACAATTTGAACATTTTTCCAGGGGCAAAACTCAAACTTAAAAAAAACATTTTTCTAAAATCCCAAATAAAATCAAAATTTGAATTCAAACTTTTTGGCAATGTTTTTCATCTGACATTTTTGGAGTGTCATGTTTACTCCTCTCATACCTTTTCTCAAGTATTTGTCAGGCATAGTTTTGAAATAATTTTCAGCTGCCAATTTGAATTCAAATTCCAACAACTCAAAAACTTCTGAAACTTCAAATGTCACTCAATTTCAAACAATATGTATAGATGCTTAGCTATAATTGTAAAACATTCCAAATAGGAAATTTGGGATGTTACATTCAAATTGCCCGCCGTTGTTGGCTCCCTTCCCGCTCAATATCTGGGGAGAGGACCAGGGCCTATATAAGTAGAACTAGCCACCACAGTAGAGGGCATCGGATAACTCATTCAGAGGCATCTCACCCACACAATTTAGTCGAGCACAAGAACACCTCAACCTCAGGAGGTTGTTCTTCCCCTTGTACTGTTCATCATCAGCCCAAGAGGCAATCCACCACCACACACTGGAGTAGGGTATTACACCACAACGGTGGCCCAAACCAGTATAAATCTCATGTCTTTCTGTGTTGCGAGTTCGTCTGCGAGATCTTAGTGAGCTAGGGCGTGGATTGATAGGAGGGAAAGAACTTCGCACGCACCCCAGAGTTCGAACCTTAAGGGTTTTGCCGGAACCCCACATCCGACACAAATAAACCAACTAGTGTCAACTACAAGGAGTAATCAACACTACTAGCAACCCACAGGTACCAATCTGAGGCTTTGGGACAAAGATTGGATACAAGAGATGAACTAGGGTTTGAGAGGAGATGGTGCTGGTGAAGATGTTGATGGAGATTGACCCTTCTCCGATGAGAGGATCGTTGGTGATGACGATGGCAATGATTTCCCTCTCCCAAAGGGAAGTTTCCCCCGCAGAACAGCTCTGCCGGAGCCCTAGATTGGTTCCGCCAAGGTTCCGCCTCGTGGCGGCGGAGTTTCTTCCCAAAAGCTTGCTTATGATTTTTCCTCGGACGAAAGACTTCATATAGCAGAAGATGGGCACCGGAGGCCTGCCAGGGGGCCCACGAGGCAGGGGGGCGCACCCAGGGGAGTAAGGCGCGCCCCCACCCTCGTGGCCAGGGTGTGGGCCCCCTCTGGTATTTTCTTCACCCAGTAATTTTTATTAATTCAAAAAATGACTTCCGTGAAGTTTCAGGACTTTTGGAGCTGTGCAGAATAGGTCTCTAATATTTGCTCCTTTTCCAGCCCAGAGTCCCAGCTGCCGGCATTCTCCTTCTTCATGTAAACCTTGTAAAATAAGAGAGAATAGGCATAAGTATTGTGACATAACGTGTAATAACAACCCATAATGCAATAAATATCGATATAAAAGCATGATGTGAAATGGACGTATCAACTCCCCAAAACTTAGACCTCGCTTGTCCTCAAGCGGAAGCCGATAACGATAAATATGTCCACATGTTTAGAGATAGAGGTGTCGATAAAATAAATTACAGACATAAGGGCATCATGATCATTCTTATAACAACAAAATATGTGGATATTGTCATATTATTTCTTATGCTCAAGTAATAATCTATTCACAATGTCAAGTATGAATCAGAAACTTCATTGTGATCTCAGTCATTGAAGCAATTGCAATTTATCATAACATCGGAAAGAGTCTATGTAAGAGCTTTTCAGCAAGTCCACATACTCAACTATCATTTTGTCTTTCACAATTGCTAACACTCACACAATACTTGTGGTTACGGAGTTTTAATCGAACACAGAGAAAGATAGGGGCTTATAGTTTCGCCTCCCAACCTTTTACCTCAAGGGTAATGTCAACAATAATAGCTCATGCTAACTTACATCCAATTATATATATATATATATATATATATATATATATATATATATATATATATATATATATATATATATATATATATATATAGGATCTTTCCAACATAGTGTGCTTGCCAAAAGATAAAATGTAAAAAGGAAAGGTGAAGATCACCATGACTCTTGCATAAGGTAAAAGATAAAAGTAAAAGATAGGCCCTTCGCAGAGGGCAGCAGAGGTTGTCATGTGCTTTTGGTTGGATGCACGAAATCTTAATGCAAAATAATGTCACTTTATATTGCCACTTGTGATATGAACCTTTATTATGCAGTCCGTCGCTTTTATTGCTTCCATATCACAAGATTGTATAAAGTTTATTTTCTCCACACTAATAAGTCATACATATTTAGAGAGCAATTTTTATTGCATGCAACATGACAACTTACTTGAAGGATCTTACTCAATCCATAGGTAGATATGGTGGACTCTCATGGCAAAACTAGGTTTAAGGATATTGGAAGCACAAGTAGTATCTCTACTTGGTGCAAAGAATTGGCTAGCATGAAGGAGAAAGCAAAGCTCAACATGTTGGATGATCCATGACAATATACTTTATTTTGGATATAATAAAACATAACCCATTACGTTGTCTTCCTTGTCCAACATCAACTCTTTAGCATGTCATATTTTAATGAGTGCTCACAATCATAAAAGATGTCCAAGATAGTATATTTATATGTAGAACCTCTCTTTCTTTATTACTTCCTATTAATTGCAACGATGACCAAAGCTATGTTTGTCAACTCTCAACAACTTTTAATCATCATACTCTTTATATGTGAAGTCATTACTCTCCATAGGATCAATATGATCTCTTTATTTCTTTTTTTCTTTCTCTTTTCTTTTATTCCCTCGAGATCATAGCAAAATAATCAATCCCTTGACTCAACACTAATCTTTATTATATATAGCTCACGGACTCGATTACATAGAGGTATCATAAAGCAAAACTCAAAACTAAATCATACTAAAACTTTATTCTACTAGATCAAGATATTACTAAAAGGATCAAACTAAGTAAAACAGTAAAGATAGGAGTGTGATGGTGATACGATACCGGGGCACCTCCCCCAAGCTTGGCAGTTGCCAAGGGGAGTGCCCATACCCATGTGATTATGTTTCTTTCTTCGGAGGTGGTGATGATGGAGTTGTTGATGATGTACATTGTGCTTTCAGCTTCTTCATATTATAATTGAGAAGATCAATTTCCTCCTTTAAATCATCGACCTCCGACTCCAGCTTCAAGATCTTGTCACATAAATCTCCTTTGCTTTTCTACCGAAAACGAGAAGGAATAGATTGATTGTTAGATGGTTTATCCCTCTTAGGGAGACTAGACTTCTTGAACTTCACGTGCATATCCCCAGGTTGAGGTAGAGGGACATCCTCCTCGTCTGAACTTGAATCGTTGATCCTCATCAAATGGGCATCCTCCTCCTCATCCGTAGTTCGACCACAAGGAGATAGATCCCCATAGGTCTTTGGGTTAGCAATGAGGTGTGGGACATAGCTCTCTCCGTTGGAATCCTGAGATGACATCTTGCTCCAAATCTGCGGCAGAAAACAGCTCGAAACAAAGACAAAGGATATTTGCATGATACGGTGGTCAAAACCTTCGGGAGATAATATAATGAATATTTACCGACCAAAAGAAGTATAGTGCAAGAAAACGGAGCCGGAGAGTACACGAGGTGCCCACGAGGCAGGGGGCGCGCCCAGGGGGTAGGGCACGACTCCCACCCTCGTGGAAGCCTCGTGTCCTTCCCGGGCTGCTTCTTATTTTCCTAGTTTCTTAAATATTCCAAAACGGGGAAAAATTTCCATTAGAACTATATTGGAGTCGGTTTACTTACCGTACCACGTACCTATTCCTTTCTGGAGTCTGAAACATTCTGGAAAGTGTCGCTTATGTATTCTTCGGGGGTTACGGTTTCAATAATATTAGTTTCAACATTTATAGGATTACCTGAGATATAATGTTTGATTGTTTGACCATTCACCACCTTCGGATTTGTGCCTTCAAAGTTGTTGATTTTTATGGCACCGAAAAGATAGACCTCCTCGATAACGTCAGGACCTTCCCATTTAGAGAGAAGTTTTCCTGCAAAAAATCTTAAACAAGAGTTGAATAGCAACACATAATCACCTACATTAAACTCACGCTTTTGTATCCTTTTGTCATGCCATCTTTTAACTTTGTCTTTAAACAGTTTGGCATTCTCATAAGCCTGGGTTCTCCATTCATCAAGTGAGCGAATGTCAAATAGCCTCTTCTCACGGGCAAGTTTAAAATCATAGTTGAGCTCTTTAATGGCCCAATATGCCTTATGTTCTAGTTCGAGAGGTGAGTGACATGCTTTTCCATAAACCATTTTATACGGAGACATACCCATAGGATTTTTATATGCAGTTCTATAGGCCCATAATGCATCATCAAGTTTCTTGGACCAATTCTTTCTAGATCTATTAACAGTCTTTTGCAAAATTAATTTGAGCTCTCTGTTGCTCAATTCTACTTGACCACTAGACTGTGGGTGATAAGGACATGCAATTCTATGATTAACATCATACTTAGCAAGCATTTTACAAAAAGCACCATGAATAAAATGTGAACCACCATCAGTCATTAAATATCTAGGGACTCCAAACCCTGAAAAAGTATCTTCTTTAAGCATCTTAATAGAAGTGTTATGATCCGCACTACTAGTTGGAATGGCTTCTACCCACTTAGTAACGTAATCAACAACAACTAAAGTATGTGTATACCCATTAGAGGAAGGAAACGGTCCCATATAGTTAAAGCCCCAAACATCAAATGGTTCAATAACAAGTGAATAATTTATAGGAATTTCTTGACGTCTACTAATATTACCAATTCTTTGACATTCATCACAAGATAAGACAAACTTACGGGCATCCTTGAAGAGAGTAAGCCAATAAAAACCAGATTGCAATACCTTATGTGTAGTTCTATCTCCAGCGTAGTGTCCTCCATAAGCTTCGGAGTGACACTTGCGTAGGATCTGTTCCTGTTCATGCTCAGGTATACAATGTCTAATAACACCATCTACTCCTTCTTTATAAAGGTGTGAGTCATCCCAGAAGTAATGTCTCAAATCATAGAAAAACTTTTTCTTTTGCTGGTATGTGAAACTAGGTGGTATAAATTTAGCAATAGCGTAATTAGCATAATCAGCATACCATGGAGCAGTACGAGAAGCATTTATGACAGCTGATTGTTCATCAGGAAAGCTATCATCAATAGGTAGTGGGTCATCAAGAACATTCTCTAACCTAGACAGGTTGTCTGCAACGGGGTTCTCAGCTCCCTTTCTATCAGTAATATGCAAATCAAATTCTTGTAGCAAGAGAACCCATCTAATAAGTCTAGGTTTAACATCTTTCTTTTCCATAAGATATTTAATAGCAACATGATCAGTGTGAATAGTTACTTTAGAATCAACAATATAAAGTCTGAACTTATCACAAGCAAATACAACTGCTAAGAATTCCTTTTCAGTAGTAGCATAATTTCTCTAAGCACTGTCTAGAGTTTTACTAGCATATTGAATAACATTTAATTTCTTATCAACTCTTTGTCCTAGAACATCACCTATAACATAATCACTAGCATCACACATAATTTTGAAGGGTAAATTTCAATCAGGAGGCTGAACAATAGGTGCCGAAATCAATGCTTTCTTAAGTATTTCAAATGCTTCTACACAATCATCATCAAAGACAAAAGGGATATCTTTTTGTAATAGATTAGTCAGAGGCCGAGAATTTTTTGAAAGTCCTTAATGATCCTCCTATAAAAACCGCATGACCAAGGAAACTTCTTATACCTTTGATGTCCTTGGGACACGGCATATTTTCAATAGCATCAACTTTAGCTTTATCCACTTCAATACCTCTTTCAGAAATTTTATGCCCCAAGACAATACCTTCATTAACCATAAAGTGGCACTTCTCCCAATTCAAAACAAGATTAATTTCTTCACATCTCTGCAAAACTCGATCAAGGTTGCTCAAGCAATCATCAAAAGAGGATCCATAAACGGTGAAATCGTCCATGAAAACCTCGCAAATCTTTTCACAAAAGTCAGAGAATATAGCCATCATGCATCTTTGAAAAGTAGCAGGTGCATTACATAAACCAAAAGGCATACGTCTATAAGCAAAGGTACCGAAAGGGCAAGTAAAAGTGGTCTTTTCTTGATCATCAGCCGACACAGGTATTTGAGAGAAACCAGAGTAACCATCTAGAAAGCAAAAATGTGTATGTTTGGATAATCTTTCTAGCATTTGATCAATGAAAGGCAAAGGGTAATGATCTTTTTAGTAGCTTTATTTAATTTGCAGAAATCAATTACCATCCTATAACCTGTAATAATTCTTTGCGGGATCAATTCGTCTTTATCATTAGGAACGACAGTAATACCTCCCTTCTTAGGGACACAATGAACATGACTTACCCACTGACTATCAGCAACTGAATAAATTATACCTGCCTCAAGGGGCTTTAATATTTCCTTTCTTACCACTTCTTTCATCTTAGGATTTAGCCGTCGTTGGTGATCAATAACTGGTTTGGCGTCTTTCTCCATTATTTTGTGTTGACATAGAGTGGGACTAATGCCCTTAAGATCATCAAGAGTATATCCAATAGCAGAACGGTGCTTCTTCAGAGTTTTCAATAATTTCTCTTCTTCATGCTCTGAAAGGTTAGCACTAATAATAATAGGATATATCTTCTTTTCATCAAGATAAGCATATTTAAGACTATTGGGTAAAGGTTTATGCTCAAACACGGGATCACCCTTGGGTGGAGGAGGATCCCCTAGGATTTCAACAGGCAAGTTGTGTTTCAGAATAGGTCCCTGTTTAAAGAATACTTCTTCTATTTCCCTTCTTTCATTCATAGACATATCATTTTCATGATCAAGCAAATATTGTTCCAAAGGATCATTAGGAGCCATGGCAATATAAGCAAGACCAATAATTTCATCTTTACTAGGCAATTCTTCCTCACGGGGTTGTCTACTAAATTTAGCAAAATTAAACTCATGAGACATATCACCCAAACCAATAGTAACAACATCCTTTTCACAGTCTATCTTAGCATTAACAGTGTTCAAGAAGGGTCTACCAAATATAATGGGACAAAAGCTATCTTGTGGGGAACCAAGAACAAGAAAATCAGCAGGATATTTAACCTTTCCACACAAGACTTCAACATCTGTAACAATCCCAATCGGTGAAATAGTATCTCTATTGGCAAGTTTAATTGTAACATCTATATCTTCTATCTCAGCAGGTGAAATATCATGCATAATTTATTTGTATAAGGTATGAGGTATTGCACTAGCACTAGCACCCATATCACACAAGCCATGATAACAATGATCTCCTATTTTAACAGAAATAACATGCATGCCTACCACAGGTCTATGTTTATCTTTAGCACCAGGCTTAGAAATTGTAGCAGTCTCATCACATAAGTAAATAACATGCCCATCAATATTATCAGCCAAGAGATCTTTAACCATAGCAATATTAGGTTCAACTTTAATTTGCTTAGGGGGTCTGTATGTCCTAATATTACTTTTGTTGACTACAGTTGAAGCTTTAGCATGATTCTTTATTCTAATAGGGAAAGGTGGCTTCTCAACATAAGCAGTAAGAACAATAGGATCATTATAAGTGGTAGTCTTTTCTTCAACTTTAATAGGTGAAACTACTTTTAATTCTATGGGAGTATTATATTTAAACCACTTCTCCTTAGGGACATCAACACGAGTAGCAAAGGATTCATAGAAAGAAGCTACTATCTCAGAGTCAAGTCCATATTTAGTGCTAAATTCACGGAAAGCATCGGTATCCATAAAAGATTTAACACAATCAAACCTAGGTGTTATACCTGACTCTTTACCTTCGTCGAGGTCCCAACCTTCAGAGTTGCGTTTAATTCTTTCCAATAAATCCCATTTAATTTCAATAGTCTTCATCATAAAAGAGCCAGTACAAGAAGTATCGAGCATGGAGCGATTACTGAGAGAAAGCTGAGCATAAATTTTTTGAATAATCATTTCTCTTGAGAGCTCATGATTGGGGCATGAATATAACATTGACTTAAGCCTCCCCCAAGCTTGAGCGATGCTTTATCCTTCGTGAGGCCAAAAATTATATATATATAAAATTACGGTCACGATGAACAAGATGCATAGGATAAAACTTCTGATGAAATTCCAATTTCAATCGTTTGTAGTTCCATGATCCCATATCATCACATAGCCTATACCATGTCAATGCCTCTCCCTTAAAATATAAAGGGAAGATTTTCTTCTTGATAACATCATCGGGCATACCTGCAAGCTTAAATAATCCACAAACTTCATCCACATAGATTAGGTGTAAATCGGGATGCAATGTTCCATCTCCTGCAAAAGGATTAGCTAGCAGTTTCTCTATCATACCCGAAGGAATTTCAAAGTAAACATTTTCAATAGGTTCAGTAGGTTGAGGAGAAACTCTTTGCTCTACTAGTCGGGGTGATGATACCCCGAACAAGCCCCTCATAGGATTACTTTCCATAGTAACAAGTGACAGTAAATTTCAGCACACTATATAAATTTTTCCTTACCAAATTCCACCTACCAAAGGCGCTTCACTCCCCGGGAACGGTGCCAGAAAAGAGTCTTGATGACCCACAAGTATAGGGGATCTATCATAGTCCTTTCGATAAGTAAGAGTGTCGAACCCAACGAGGAGCAGAAGGAAATGATAAGTGGTTTTCAGCAAGGTATTCTCTGCAAGCACTGAAATTATCGGTAACAAATAGTTTTGTGATGAGGTAATTCGTAGTGGGTAACAAGTAACAAGTGTAAATAAAGTGCAGCAAGATGGCCCAATACTTTTTGTAGCAAAGGACAAGCCTGGACAAACTCTTAGAAAAGCGCTCCCGAGGACACATGGGAATTATCATCAAGCTAGTTTTCATCACGCTCATATGCTTCGCGTTCGTTACTTTGATAATTTGGTATGTGGGTGGACCGGTGCTTGGGTGCTGACCTTACTTGGAAAAGCATCCCACTTATGATTGACCCCTACTGCAAGCATCCACAACTACAAAAGAAGTTTTAAGGTAAACCTAACCATAGCATGAAACATATGGATCCAAATCAGCCCCTTACAAAGCAACACATAAACTAGGGTTTAAGCTTCTGTCACTCTAGCAACCCATCATCTACTTATTACTTCCCAATGCCTTCCTCTAGGCCCAAACAATGGTGAAGTGTCATGTAGTCGACGTTCACATAACACCACTAGAGGAAAGACAACTTACATCTCATCAAAATATCGAACGAATACCAAATTCACATGACTACTAATAGCAAGACTTGTCCCATGTCCTCAGGAACAAACGTAACTTCTCACAAATCATATTCATTTTCATAATCAGAGGGGTATTAATATGCATAATGGATCTGAACAAATGATCTTCCACCAAATAAACCAACTAGCATCAACTACAAGGAGTAATCAACACTACTAGCAACCCACAGGTACCAATCTGAGGCTTTTGGGACAAAGATTGGATACAAGAGATGAACTAGGGTTTGGGAGGAGATGGTGCTGGTGAAGATGTTGATGGAGATTGACCCTCCTCCGATGAGAGGATCGTTGGTGATGATGATGGCGATGATTTCCCCCTCCCGAAGGGAAGTTTCCCCCGCAGAACAGCTCTGTCGGAGCCCTAGATTGGTTCCGCCAAGGTTCCGCCTCGTGGCGGCGGAGTTTCTTCCCGAAAGCTTGCTTATGATTTTTCCTCCCTCGTGGCCAGGGTGTGGGCCCCCTCTGATATTTTCTTCGCCCAATATTTTTTATTAATTCCAAAAATGACTTCCGTGAAGTTCCAGGACTTTTGGAGTTGTGCAGAATAGGTCTCTAATATTTGCTCCTTTTCCAGCCCAGAATCCTAGCTGCCGAAATTCTCCCTCTTCATGTAGACCTTGTAAAGTAAGAGAGAATAGGCATAAGTATTGTGACATAACGTGTAATAACAGCCCATAATGCAATAAATATCGATATAAAAGCATGATGCAAAATGGACGTATCACGCCCACGAGGTATGAATGGGGAGTTGGGAGGGCGAACCATTTCTTACGGACGCATTTGTCTGAAATGCGGGGTTACAGTTCTACCCCTGCCTTTAGGCTTCTCGGCTTGGGTCTGTGTACTGAGGGTCGGGGATAGTAGAGTAACTTTGCTTCTCCCAAATAGTGGGTGCGAGCGATTTCGGGCGAGGAGGGCGTGTTTTGAAATATACTGGGCGCGGGCGATTTTGGGCGAGGAGGGCGTGTTTTAAAATATAGTGGGCACGAGCGATTTTGGGTGAGGAGGACGTGTTTTGAAATATAGCGGGCGCGAGCGATTTCGGGCGAGGAGAGCGTGTTTTGAAATAATGGGCGCGAGCTATTTTGGGCGAGGAGAGGGTGTTTTTCTGACCATGGTTTATGAATTATTAGGCACATGTCATTTGGGCCGAGGAGAAGGCACGCTTGGATGAAGTTACAAACCTACCCTCGATGTACAACGGGCCAATTGATGCGTGTCCCACATAGGCCGGTAATTTCGCGTCTCCCATTTATTTGCTCGGGCGAATTCCATTGCGCAGAGGGTGTTTAACATTTCGTTCAAATTTTGGGAGAACGAGCATCCACGTCTACCTTACCAAGTCGATTCGAATCAAATTTTGAAATATTATCGAATCAAATTTTGAAATATTAGCTTGCCACTTCTTTTTTAGATGGAGAGATGATGCCCGGGAGTAATGTGTTTTTACATGCTCGTTGCTAGCGATTTACTATATGACAAATAGTTGACCCACTCAAAAACGGGAATCAAACCCAAAATGAAATATCTCGATTCAATGAAATAGCTCGTTCACCAGGTCAAAATAGTGAACTAAATCCAAAATTAAACACCTCAATCGAGTAGCATGTTGTACAGTATTATAGTACTCCATGAACATGTTGAGAGTCAAATTAATGAACTTGTTTGATATACGATATCACCGCTCATGTGTGGATTGCGACAACATGTTCTCCAATTTAAATATTTGAATGCAAGTTTATATCGAAACGTGGTTTATATCAGTCTTTGATGCATAAAACATGACCTTCCCCTCTCCCGGACTCCTACTCTCTCTCTCTCTCTCTCTCTCTCTCTCTCTCTCTCTCTCTCTCTCTCTCTCTCGACAATCTTCAATTCTGTCGCACGCATCCAACACACAAACCTTGTTGGTCCCTCTCCCTCTCTCTCCGTCTCTCTCTCTATGTGTGTGTGTGTGTGAGTGGGGGGGTCTTTCTAGTTCACATGCATATATACTCCATCTATAGGTCTCTCTCACCCACTATGTATGATTCTCTAGTCCAAGCTAAATATCTTGGGTGCACTCATTGTACGCACACAAATTCCTTGGCTCGTGGCCCGTAACTCTCTCACACACCACTCTGTCATCTCGGAGCTCTTCCTTCTCTCTCTCAAACTCTCCATCTACCTGGGTCACACATGCATATCTCACTCGCACTCGATAGACCCATCAAAAACTTTATCTCTCTCCCTTGTTCTCTCTCCATCTCACACGCACACACACACACACACACACACAATCTCATGCCTAACCAAGTATGATGGCCTCTCACTCAAATGTAGGCACACACAGTCGGCCCTATATGTATATGACTAGCTAATCTTAGTCTCCATCACAAACATATGCATGGTCTATCTCGATTTCTCTCGAGGCATCTTTCTATCTCGCACGCACCTCCCTCGATCTCCCACCCATATAAGTCCCCTCACGATCTTGAGGGGATTTCTCTATCACAAACACACACTCTCTCCCTCCCCATGCGTCCATGTTCTCCATTTGTCCCTCTCGACCTTTGTTCTTTGTTGGCCAGACCTCTATTGGACATGTGCTATAGGGGTGTCTCTCTCGTTGCAAACAATCACGCACTAGTGATACGTCTCCGTCGTATCTATAATTTTTTATTGTTCCATGCCAATATTCTACAACCTTTACATACTTTTGGCAACTTTTTACACTAATTTTTTGGGACTAACATATTGATCCAGTGCCCAATGCCAGTTCCTATTTGTTGCATGTTTTTTGTTTCGCAGAAAATCCATATCAAACGGAGTCCAAACGGGATAAAAACTGACGGAGAATTTTTTTGGAATATATTTGATTTTTTGGAAGAATAATCAACGCGATACAATGCCCGAGGGGGCCACGAGGCAGGGGGCGCGCCCTAGGCCCTCGTGACCACCCCGTAAGGCAGTTGGTTCCCTTCTTTTGCCGCAAGAAAGCTAATATCTGGATAGAGATCGTATCCAAAATTCAGCCCAATCGGAGTTACGGATCTATCGGAATATAAGAAACGGTGAAAGGCCAGAATCTAAAACGCAGAAACAGAGAGAGACAGAGAGACAGATCCAATCTCGAAGGGGCTCTCACCCCTCCCATGCCATGGAGACCATGGACCAGAGGGGAAACCCTTCTCCCATCTAGGTAGAAGGTCAAGGAAGAAGAAGGAGGGGGGGCTCTCTCCCCCTCGCTTCCGGTGGCACTGGAGTGCCACCGGGGCCATCATCGTCACTGCAATCTACACCAACAAATTCACTGCCGTCATCACCAACTCTTCCCCCCTCTATGCAGTGGTGTAACTCCTCTTTTACCCGCTATAATCTCTACTTAACATGGTGCTCAACGCTATATATTATTTCCCAATGATGTATGGCTATCCTATGATGTTTGAGTAGATCCGTTTTGTCCTATGGGTTAATTGATGATCGTGATTGGTTTGAGTTGCATGTTTTATTATTGGTGTTGTCCTATGGTGTTCTCCGTGTCGCCCAAGCATGAGGGATTCCCGCTGTAGGGTGTTGCAATACATTCATGATTCGCTTATAGTGGGTTGCGTGAGTGACAGAAGCATAAACCCGAGTAAGGGGGTTGTTGCGTATGGGATAAAGGGGACTTGATGCTTTAATGCTATGGTTGGGTTTTACCTTAATGATCTTTAGTAATTGCGGATGCTTGCTAGAGTTCCAATCATAAGTGCATATGATCCAAGAAGAGAAAGTATGTTAGCTTATGCCTCTCCCTCAAATAAAATTGCAATAATGATTACCAGTCTAGTTATCGATTGCCTAGGGACAAATAACTTTCTCGTGACAAAAAGCTCTTTACTAAAACTAATTTAGTTGTGTCTTTATCTAAATATCCCCTACTTTTTATTTATGCTCTCTTTATTATCTTGCAAACTTATCCAAAAACACCTACAAAGTACTTCTAGTTTCATACTTGTTCTAGGTAAAGCGAACGTTAAGCGTGCGTAGAGTTGTATCGGTGGTCGATAGAACTCGAGGGAATATTTGTTTTACTTTTAGCTCCTCCTTGGGTTTGACACTCTTACTTATCGAAAGAGGCTATAATCGACCCCCTATACTTGTGGGTTATCAAGACCTTTTTCTGGCGCCGTTGCCGGGGAGTTATAGCGTGGGGTGAATATTCTCGTGTATGCTTGTTTGCTTTATCACTAAGTAATTTTTATTTGTTGTTCTTAGTTGTTCTCTATCTTTAGTTATGGATATGGAACATGAAATACCAAAAAAATTAGGTTTACTTGCTACTCATGGAGATGGGGAACCTCCTAAAACCCTCGATGCTCATTATGTGAAAGGTATTATGTACTACTTTGATAATCCTGAGAAGACCCCAATTTATTTTGTAATGGGAGACACGTTGGATCAACGTGAATACTTTAGGGATTATCGCTTGACTCAAAAAGGGAAACTATTATGGGATCAAATTTATATGTTGTATTGGTATGCTAGGCAACTATGCTTGAGATATGATTATACTTGTTGCTCTAGAATGAAGGCTCCACACCTTCCCTTTTCATGCAAATTTAATGATAATGAAACCTTGGCTTCTTATTCTAGAGGTATATATGATAACTATGATGTGGAACGAATAGAAGAAATTGTTGCTTTTAAGGGTGCATGTGAAATTGAATCTTTGTTTAAAGAGTTTGAAGATTTTGATGATTCAGTTTATAGACCTGAAAATTTAGCTATCCTTAAATATTGCTATGAGAATTATGAATTCAATTCCGATATTGATGATTTTATTGAGAGAGTCTCCGTTGTCCAAGAAGAGATTAATATTTTGCAGGAGTCTATGGAAGAAGAAATTGATGACACTGTGAGCTCATTGGATGAAAAAGATGATGAGGAGAGCGAAGAACAAAAGGAGGAAGAGCGGATTAGCTACCCGTGCCCACCTTCTAATGAGAGTAACTCTTTCCCTTCGTGCTTACCGAAGGATGATTGCTATGATGACTGTTATGATCCCGTTGATTCTTTTGAAATATCCCTTTTTGATGATGCTTGCTATGCCTGTGGCCAAGATGCCAATATGAATTATGCTTATGGAGATGAACTTGCTATAGTTCCTTATGTTAAACATGAAATTGTTGCTATTGCACCCACGCATGATAGTCCTATTATCTTTTTGAATTCTCCAAACTACACTATATCAGAGAAATTTGCCCTTATTAAGGATTATATTGATGGGTTGTGTTTTACTACTACACATGATAATTTTGATATATATAATATGCATGTGTTTGCTGCTCCTACTTTCAATTATTATGAGAGAGGAACTACATCTCCGCCTCTTTATGTTTCCAACACGAAAAAATTGCAAGAAACTGTTTATACTATGTATTAGCCTTTACTACGTGTGCATGAATTGTTCTTTTATGACATGCCGATGCATAGGAAGAGAGTTAGACTTCTTCATTACATGATATATGTTACTTTGTGCTTACTACTAAATCACAAATCATTTTTAATTAAAATTGGCTTTGATATACCTTGGGATCCGGGTGGATCCATTACTTGAGCACTATATGCCTAGCTTAATGGTTTTACAGAAAGCGCTGTCAGGGAGACAACCCGGAAGTTTTAGAGAGTCATTTATTTCTGTTGTGTGCTTTTATAAAGTTTAAAAACAAAAAAATAAAGAGGGGAACCTAAATATTTTTCGAAAAAAGAAAAGCGAAAGTGAGAAAGACGAGCAATGTTAAAGTGGGAGCTAGCCTTGAACTTTGTTCATGCTCATGGAAACTTTGTGAATCTTGATTACAGAAACTTTTCAAAAAAAATAATTATCCCTTTGTACAATTCCATTGTATAATAAAAATAATGAGCCAAGGTTTGCCATTAGATGTTTACAATGCTTGTTGGTTTGTGCGATGCAGGACAGAAACTTTGGCTGTAGTGCGCGATTTTACATTTTTTACTGGAACGTCAAACGGTTCTGAAACTTTTTGCACTGTCTTTCTATACAAATTTTTTATGTTTTCTAATTTTGGCAGAACTTTTGGAGTACCATAGGTATGGTGAATGTTCAGATTACTACAGACTGCCCTGTTTAAGACAGATTCTGTTTTTGATGCATGGTTTGCTTGTTTTGATGAAACTATCAATTTCAATTAGTGGATTAAGCCATGGAAAAGTTATATTACAGTAGCTACAATGCAAAAACAAAATATGAATTGGTTTGAAACAGTACTTAGAGTAGTGATTTGCTTTATTATACTAACGGATCTTACCGAGTTTTCTGTTGAGTTTTGTGTGGATAAAGTGTTCGAAGATTGAGGAGGTCTCAATGTGAGGAGAAGGAGGAGAGGCAAGAACTCAAGCTTGGGGATGCCCAAGTCACCCCAAGTAAATATTCAAGGAGACTCAAGTGTCTAAGCTTGGGGATGCCCCGGAAGGCATCCCATCTTTCTTCAACAAACATCGGTATGTTTTCGGATTCGTTTCGTTCATGCGATATGTGCAAATCTTGGAGCGGTTTTCGCATTTAGTTTCCGCTTTTCTTTTATGCACCATGTTGGTATGAGATATTACATTGTTGATTTATAGAATGCCCTTTGCACTTCACCTATATCTTTTGAGTATGGCTTTATAGAATGCTTCATGTGCTTCATTTATATCATTTGAAGTTTGGATTGCCTGTTTCTCTTCACATAGAAAACCGCCATTTGTAGAATGCTCTTTTGCTTCACTTATATTTGTTAGAGCATGGGCATATCTTTTGTAGAAAGAATTAAACTCTCTTGCTTCACTTATATCTATTTAGAGAGATGACATGAATTGGTCATTCACATGGTTAGTCATAAAATCCTACATAAAACTTGTAGATCACTGAATATGATATGTTTGATTCCTTGCAATAGTTTTGCGATAAGATGGTGATATTAGAGTCATGCTAGTGGGTAGTTGTGGATTCTAGAAATACTTGTGTTGAAGTTTGTGATTCCTGTAGCATGCACGTATGGTGAACCGTTATGTAACAAAGTTGGAGCATGAGGTATTTATTGATTGTCTTCCTTATGAGTGGCGGTCGGGGATGAGCGATGGTCTTTTCCTACCAATATATCCCCCTAGGAGCATTCGCATAGTACTTTGTTTCAATTACTAATAGATTTTTGCAATAAGTATGTGAGTTCTTTATGACTAATGTTGAGTCCATGGATTATACGCACTCACACCCTCCCATCATTGCTAGCCTCTTCGGTACCGTGCATTGTCCTCTCTCACCTCGAGAGTTGGTGCAAACTTCACCGGTGCATCCAAACCCCGTGATATGATACGCTCTGTCACACATAAGCCTCCTTATATCTTCCTCAAAACAGCCACCATACCTACCTATCATGGCATTTCCATAGCCATAACGAGATATATTGCCATGAAATTTCCATCATCATCATATACATGACGTGAGCATTTATTGTCATATTGCTTTGCATGATCGTAAGATAGCTAGCATGATGTTTTCATGGCTTGTCCGTTTTTTGATGTCATTGCTACGCTAGATCATTGCACATCCCGGTACACCGCCGGAGGCATTCATATAGAGTCATATCTTTGTTCTAGTATCGAGTTGTAATATTGAGTTGTAAGTAAATAAAAGTGTGATGATCATCATTATTAGAGAATTGCCCCAAGAAAAAAAAGGGAGAGGCCAAAGAAGCCTAAATAAATAAAGGGGGCCAAAGAAGCCCGCCAAAAAAAGAGAAAAAAAGGGGGCAATGTTACTATCCTTTTACCACACTTGTGCTTCAAAGTAGCACCATGTTCTTCATATAGAGAGTCTCTTGAGTTATCACTTTTATATACTAGTGGGGATTTTCATTATAGAACTTGGCTTGTATATTCCAACGATGGGCTTCCTCAAATGCCCTAGGTCTTCATGAGCAAGCAAGTTGGATGCACACCCACTTAGTTTCAGTTTGAGCTTTCATACACTTATAGCTCTAGTGCATCCGTTGCATGGCAATCCCTACTCCTCGCATTGACATCAATTGATGGGCATCTCCATAGCCCGTTGATTAGCTGCGTCGATTTGAGACTTTCTCCTTTTTGACTTCTCCACACAACCTCCATCATCATATTCTATTCCACCTATAGTGCTATGTCCATGGCTCACACTCATGTATTGCGTGAAAGTTGAAAAGGTTTGAGAACGTCAAAAGTATGAAACAATTGCTTGGCTTGTCATCGGGGTTGTGCATGATTTGAATATTTTGTGTGATGAAGATGGAGCATAGCCAGACTATATGATTTTGTAGGGATAACTTTGTTTGGCCATGTTGTTTTGAAAAGACATGATTGCTTTATTAGTATGCTTGAAGTGTTATTGTCTTAATGTCAAATGATAGACTATTGCTTTGAATCACTCGTGTCTTAATATTCATGCCATGATTAGATACATGATCAAGATTATGCTAGGTAGCATTCCACATGAAAAATTATCTTTTTTATCATTTACCTACTCGAGGACGAGCAGGAATTAAGCTTGGGGATGCTGATACGTCTCCGTCGTATCTATAACTTTTGATCATTCCATGCCAATATTCTACAACCTTTACATACTTTTGGCAACTTTTTATACTATTTTTTGGGACTAACATATTGATCCAGTGCCAGTTCCTGTTTGTTGCATGTTTTTTGTTTCGCAGAAAATCCATATCAAACAGAGTCCAAACGGGATAAAACTGAAGGAGATTTTTTGGAATATATGTTATTTTTGCGAAGAAGAATCAATGCGATACGATGACCGAGGGGCCACGAGGTAGGGGGCGCGCCCCAGGGGGTCAGGCGCGCCCTGGGCCCTCGTGGCCACCCCGTAAGGCGGTTCGTGCCCTTCTTTCACCGCAAGAAAGCAAACATCCGGATAGAGATTGTGTCCAAAATTCAGCCCAATCAGAGTTACGGATCTCTGGGAATATAAGAAATGGTGAAAGGCCAGAATCTAAAACGCAGAAACAGAGAGAGACAGAGAGACAGATCCAATCTCGGACGAGCTCTCGCCCCTCCAATGCCATGGAGACCATGGACCAGAGGGGAAACCCTTCTCCCATATAGGGAGAAGGTCAAGGAAGAACAATAAGGAGGGGGGCTCTCTCCCCCTCGCTTCTGGTGGCACCGGAGTGCCACCGGGACCATCATCGTCACCACAATCTACACCAACAACTTCACCGCCGTCATCACCAACTCTTCCCCCCTCTATGCAGCGGTGTAACTCCTCTTTTACCCGCTGTAATCTCTACTTAAACATGGCGCTCAATGCTATATATTATTTCCCAATGATGTATGGCTATCCTATGATGTTTGAGTAGATCCGTTTTGTCCTATTGGTTAATTGATGATCGTGATTGGTTTGAGTTGCATGTTTTATTATTGGTGCTGTCCTATGGTGCTATCCGTGTCGCGCAAGCATGAGGGATTCCCGCTGTAGGGTGTTGTAATACGTTCATGATTCGCTTATAGTGGGTTGCTTGAGTGACAGAAGCATAAACCCGAGTAAGGGGGTTGTTGCGTATGGGATAAAGGGGACTTGATGCTTTAATGCTATGGTTGGGTTTTACCTTAATGATCTTTAGTAGTTGCGGATGCTTGCTAGAGTTCCAATCATAAGTGCATATGATCCAAGAAGAGAAAGTATGTTATCTTATGCCTCTCCCTCAAATAAAATTGCAATAATGATTACCGGTCTAGTTATCGATTGCCTAGGACAAATAACTTTCTCGTGACAAAAAGATCTTTACTAAAACTAATTTAGTTGTGTATTTCTCTAAACAGCCCCTACTTTTTATTTACGCGCTCTTTATTATCTTGCAAACCTATCCAAAAACTCCTACAAAGTACTTCTAGTTTCATACTTGTTCTAGGTAAAGCGAACGTTAAGTGTTGATGACCCACAAGTATAGGGGATCTATCGTAGTCCTTTCAATTAGTAAGAGTGTCAAACCCAATGAGGAGCAGAAGGAAATGATAAGCGGTTTTCAGCAAGGTATTCTCTGCAAACACTCAAATTATAGGTAACAGATAGTTTTGTGATAAGATAAATTGTAACGAGCAACAAGTAACAAAAGTAAATAAAGTGCAGCAAGGTGTTCCAATCCTTTTTGTAGCAAAGGACAAGCCTGGACAAACTCTTATATAGAGAAAAGCGCCCCCGAGGACACATGGGAATTAACGTCAAGCTAGTTTTTTTTTCATCATGTTCATACGATTCGCGTTCGGTAATTTGATAATTTGATATGTGGGTGAACCGGTGCTTGGGTGTTGTCCTTACTTGGACAAGCATCCCACTTATGATTAACCCCTATTTCAAGCATCCGCAACTACAAAAGAAGTATTAAGGTAAACCTAACCATAGCATGAAACATATGGATCCAAATCAGCCCCTTACGAAGCAATGCATAAACTAGGGTTTAAGCTTCTGTCACTCTAGCAACCCATCATCTACTTATTACTTCCCAATGCCTTCCTCTAGGCCCAAATAATGGTGAAGTGTCATGTAGTCGACGTTCACATAACACCACTAGAGGAGAGACAACATACATCTCATCAAAATATCGAACGAATACCAAATTCACATGACTACTAATAGCAAGACTTCTCCCATGTCCTCAGGAACAAACGTAACTACTCACAAAGCATATTCATATTCATAATCAGAGGAGTATTAATATGCATATAGGATCTGAACACATGATCTTCCACCAAATAAACCAACTAGCATCAATTACAAGGAGTAATCAACACTACCAGCAGCCTACAGGTACCAATCCCAGGCTATGAGACAAGAATTGGATACAAGAGATGAACTAGGGTTTGAGAGGAGATGCTGCTGGTGAAGATGTTGATGGAGATTGCCCTCTCCCGATGGGAGGAGCATTGGTGATGATGATGGCGATGATTTCCCCCTCCCGGAGGGAAGTGTCCCAGCGAACAGCTCCGCCAGAGCCCTAGATTGGTTCCGCCAAGGTTCCGCCTCGTGGCGGAGTCTCGTCCCAAAGCTTGCTTATGATTTTCTTCGACGAAAGACTTCATATAGCGAAGATGGGCACGGAGGCTGCCGAGGGCCCACGAGGCGGGGGCGCCCTGGGGTAGGGCGCGCCCCACCCTCGTGGCCAGGTGTGTGGCCCCCTCCGTATTTCTTTCGCCCAATATTTTTTATTATTTCCAAAAATGACTTTCATGGAGTTTCAAGACTTTTGGAGTTGTGCAGAATAGGTCTCTATTATTTGCTCCTTTTCCAGCCCAGAATTCCAGCTGCCGGCGTTCTCCCTCTTCATGTAAATCTTGTAAAATAAGAGAGAATAGACATAAGTATTGTGACATAATGTGTAATAACAGCCCATAATGCAATAAAAATCAATATAAAAGCATGATGCAAACTGGACGAATCAAGCGTGCGTAGAGTTGTATCGGTGGTCGATAGAACTTGAGGGAATATTTGTTCTACCTTTAGCTCCTCGTTGGGTCTGACACTCTTACTTATCTAAATAGGCTACAATTGATCCCCTATACTTGTGGGTTATCAACTAGCTATCTTCGTGTATCTCCTCACCTCGCTTTTCTATCTCGGAGATGCATGTGTGATATGTTTGCATAAGAAACGAAAAAACACACACTCTCTCTCTAATTTATCGTTTGTTGTCCCTTTCTCTTTCACACACATACTCTTTTTGCACACTCACTCATTCTCCTTCACACACATTTGATCTCTCTCGACTTAGGCACTCTCTTCGGTCCATAGCATATAGATTTATTGAAAACTCAAACATCACAAAATTTGACCATGTACATGGAGAAAAACATTTACATCTAGAACGGCAAACATATACCATTAGATTCATCATGAGATGTAGTTTCATATGATGTATCTTTGGTATTATAGATATAAATAACATTTGCGTAAACCTGATCAATGTTTCCAAAGTTTGACTTCTCAAAAAAATTACATGCACTGCATTATCGAGCAGATGGAATATCTCTTTCCCCCTCTCAGCTATCTGACGCACCACTCAGCCTTATTGGGGCTCCTCTATCTCTCTCAAACTTTATATCTCCCTGGTTCACACATACACATGTCTCGCTCGCGCTACATATAGACCCATCCAACGTTCTCCGCCCTTGTTCTCTCTCTATGTGACACGCAGCCCCCTAAGTACCATAATCCCTCACTCCATCATAGGCGCACCCCCCCTAAGTATGATTATCTCTCACTAGCCATCAGGAACACACGTATTGTCTCCTTCCATCCATACGTCTATCTCGATATCTCTCGGTGTATCTTCTATCACGCACACACCTTGTCACTGATCTCCCACCCATGTAGTCCCATCACGATCTCCAGGGGATCTCTCTATCACAAACATACACTCTCTCCTCCCCATGTCTGCATTTTCTCCATACGTCTCTCTCATCCTCTCTCCCTTGCTTATCAGACCCATGTTGGCCACATGCTAGGGGTCTTTCTCTCTCGGTTGCAAACAACCACACACTATCTCCTCACCTTGCTTCTATTGTCGAAGATGCATGTGTGATATGTTTGCATAAGACACACACGCCTTTTCTTTACTTTTATCGTGTGTTGTCCATGTCTCTTTCACACACGCACACACACTTTTTTCACTCACTCTTTATATTTCACACACACACACTCTCACTCTTTCTCTCTAGTTAGGGACTCTCTCACGTCCATAAGCATATGGATGTTTTGAAAAGTCAAACCTCAGAAAAGTTTGACCAGGTATATGTGGAGAAAAACATTTACATCTGGAACGATTATTAGATTCATCACAACATGTACTTACTTCATACTATCATTTATCTTTGGTATTGTAGATATAAGTAATTTCTTTATAACTTGGTCAAAGTTTCAAAAGTTTTACTTTAAAAAAATGTTGGCACTACATTATCGAACAGAGGGAGTAGCTCTTTCTCTCTCTCTCTGGTAGCCTCTCACGGGCCTCCACTCTCACTCGAACTCTCTATACCGACGGATTATACGCTCATCGTGTCAGCGTATAGCTTCGTATATTATTTAGTTGACCAGTCAACCAGTCCACATGCTACCTTGTCAGCTCGTGTTCTCTATCTTCGTGTGCTGGCCCATGTGGCAGTGGGTGAAAATAAGTAAACTAGAGGCCCATCTGACACGCGGTGAAGTAAACAAAGTTGAAACCACTCGGGGTAGCACCCCGCATGCTAGTAAATAGAGGGTGCATTGAGGACACACTTCTTCCGCGTGAAGGACGCACTCGCGCACAATTCACCACTGTGCGGCAGCATGCACAGAAGGACACAATCGCGCACACCTAGCAGGCCAGCACACAACACAGACCAGCACACATGTACACCAGCGTCGCCGTCGGTTGAGATGGACGGCGGGGTAGCCAACAAGCGGAGGCGGCTCAAGCCAAAACCGAATCCTGCGAGCTTGGACTTCATCAGCAGCCTCCCCGATGATATGCTGCTCGTCATCATCGGCCTCCTCCCCACCAAATCTGCCGTGCGGACCGCCCTGCTCTCCGGGCAGTGGCGCCCCCTCTAGTTCCGCGTCCCCCTCAACCTCACCGTCGACAGCTCCCTCTGCGACGGGGATTGCAAACGCATGGCCGCAGTCTCCAAGATCCTTTCATCGCACCCTGGGCCAGCCAGACGCCTTGACATCCGCATGTTCAGTACCAACTGCAAGGTCCAAGCCAAGTTCGACAAGTGGTTCTTATCCCCCGCCCTAGATCAGCTCGAGGAGCTCAGCTTTGAAGCTGGACGATGTCGCTCTCTGCCGCCGTCCGCGCTCCGCCTCATGCCAATGTTGCGCCGCGCCAGCTTCAGCTCCTGCTATCTTCCCTAGATTAAGGCCGCGCCCGCCCTTCTTCTCCCTCAACTCAATCAGCTCGACCTCTTCGACATTGGCATCTCGAAGCAGGCTATGGAGCACCTGCTCCACAGCTGTAATGCGCTCGAGTACCTTCGTCTTGAGCAGATCCACGTGTTCATTAGCCTCCACATCGCCTCGACGAATCTCCGGTGGATTTTTGTGTCTTGCTGGCCCCGCAACAAGACATCAATTGGGAAGAGATCACTCCAGCTATTCAACATTATGGTCATTGATAATGCGCCTTTCCTTGAGAGATTGCTTGTATCTGATCTAGAAGGTCCAACAAAAATCTGGGTCATTGACACGCCAAAATTGACAGCATTGGTGTACTCGGCTGCCAAATTCTTCGAACTCTTTATTGGATCCATAATCGTTCAGGTACAACACTCATCTTCTTCTCCGACTTCTTGAAATTCACATTTTTAAATTTCTTCTTGATGTATTTACTACCGTCTTCCAGAAAATGATTTCCACAAGCTTGACACAGTCTATGCGCACCGTGAAGATGTACAACGGGATCACGGGTAATAAATCTATCGGCCCCAATCTGGATCAAGTTGTTGGATTCCTTACATGTGTTCCATGCACGGAGAAGCTACTCATCGAGGTGAAACTTCTTTCCTATTTGTAAACGGTAATCACAACGTAGCTCAATTTTTTGTAATTTTCCCAAATTACGATGACAAGTGTAGTGTTCAAAATTGCATCTACGCACTGCACCGAAAGAAATGTTTTTAGTATTTTTTTCTCACGTGATCACCTGCATCATTTTTTTGTTGTACTACTATAGTAGCCTAGGCTAGTCATAGTGGAAAGTAACTTAGACTAGTAACTCTATGGTTACGTTAAGAGCAAGTACTACCTCCGTCCTGGTTTACTCTTCCTATTTTGTAGTATCAAAATTTGACCATAGATTTAACTGACAAAATGTTAATGCCCGTCTTTAAAAATTATATCATTGGATTTGTATTTGAAGATAATTTCAAATGGTATAATTTTTGGTGACATGAATTGGCATTTTCTTAGGTAAATCTATGGTTAAAATTTTACACTAAATACGAGGTAGTACAAAAGTAGGCTATAACGGGCCTCCACTATGTAGGCCAAAACACGTGCCAAATTCACTTGTGATGCATTTGGCATCGATGCCCCTCCATTGCTCACCTGGTGCCCCAATCTGGATCACCTACTTTGCTCTGGTGCCAAATTAACTCACGCAATGAAAAAACACTTGCATGGGAGAGAGAGAGAGAGAGAGAGAGAGAGAGAGAGAGAGGACTGAGGCAATAAAAAAAACTTTGTTTGGGAGAGTGAGAGGCTGGTGTAGTTGGTTTGATTGATTTGTTTATACATGTGGGTCTGTGTGCACAGCGGTGCCAACTCTCTTACATCGCAAGAGCGGTGCCAAAATCTTTTGATTTGACATCGATGCGTATTATGTGGCATACTTTTGAGAAATATGGCATCGGCCACATAGTGGAAGGCAACAAATGCCCAAGCTCTTCACGTGCTCCTAGGTAAATGAGAGGAAAGAGAGAGAGAGAGAGAGAGAGAGAGAGAGAGAGAGAGATATCACTAGCCATCCAACCCTATCGTATGAGCGAATGATATTGGTACCTCTTGATGACACGGTAATCTTATACAGCCAGCTGCTCTAATATGTTCTCTTATTTTGCAGATAAAAAAGACCTGAAAGTGAAAAATGTGATGCACTATAAAAATCTCATCGAATGCATTGATCTCCATCTATAGAAATTGATTTGATCGACTACCGAGGCAGCACATCTGAGATTAAATTGGCCAGGTTCTTTGTTCTGGAGGCAAGTGTGCTCAGAGTAATGAGTTTTGGAGTTCTCTGGCGCAACAATGAATGGTGTGCTAATCACCGCAAGCATCTAAGCCTAAATGACAAAGTCTCCGCAGAAGCTGAATTTGTTTTTGAAACATCAAGTGGCCAGAGACTCGAAAATTTATTTTCCCATTAGTGACTTGTCAGGGCGGTGGATTTTGGTTTGTATGATAATGCTGCATCCACCTAAAGTAACGAAAGTTCTTACGTAAACTTCCTAGTAATTCCCTTTTCGTAGGTGCAACATTACTCCTAACATTTGTAATATCAGTTTGGAACTTGTAATATTGCCGTGTCCTATTCCTGTGTTTTCAAAATCCTGCGAACCAAAGAGGTCCTGAATTGGTGATGATGTTGTGCCTGCCATCTTTCACCAATCGCCATCGGATCTAGATCTGACGCATACAAACCGAACTTCTCCAGCTTTGCAAAAAGATGCCCGCACTTGTTCCCTATTTACAAACAACTCCTTGTCTCTCACAATCAGCCTTATCTCCTCCCAACCACATTTAGAAGGCCATGGAAAAATCTGGCGCGATGGCCGCTGCCGGCGCCGTCCACCCCCAATCTTGGTGTTCCGTGCAATGCACGGGCATCTACGCACGGGAAATTATGTCGAAGACGACTAGTTGTAAGCAGGCTAGCTCTACAACCATGATGATAGTGACTGCAGGCGGTGAGGCTGACTATGGTATGCCGAACACGGCGCCTATACTCAGGTGTCATCTCCGGCGCAGGGTCTTGTTACTTCACTGTGAGGAGCAGCTCATAATAATTTGACCAACGG
Source organism: Aegilops longissima (assembly GCA_021605205.1). Classification (NCBI taxonomy): domain Eukaryota; kingdom Viridiplantae; phylum Streptophyta; class Magnoliopsida; order Poales; family Poaceae; genus Aegilops; species Aegilops longissima. Next base: position 319,388,125 of record CM038676.1, read on the forward strand.
GTAGTACAATGCTACTAGTACATTGGTAGTACTATTAATTAGCAAAAGGACATCAAGTTCTCTCGCTGATAGGAATAAAACAATACACCATGTATTTATTTACAGAGGGAGTAGTACATTTTATGTGACATGCATTACTAGATATTGCTAGTCAAATACTAAATCCGGATGGACGTGGTAGTACTACTAAATCCAGACTGTGGTGCCAGTACTAGTAGTACGATTACATGCAATGGACTAACCACTGCATGTCATGTTTGGTAGTCTCAAGTCATTGAAAGCATGCATGGTCCACATCTCTCATTGGTTGCTATGTCACGAAATAAGAAATGAGGAGGGAGTTAATGTACCGTGCCTAAGTGTTTTGGGATTACACAACATTTTTGGTTACATTCATTAACATTTTATTAGTTAAATCAAAGGTCAAAACTTGGCGCAAAATGCAAAGGGGACCAATAAACCAATAAACATCAAAGTTCTCTCGTTTGGCCCCAACTAGAGGTCCGGTGAGATGACTATATTGCACTGGTACGGAGGGGGACACAGCTTCATTGACTTACTACACCTGCCTTTGGTTGTATGACATGTGGGCCCAACAGGTGGCTGGCCCGCCTGTCATACAACCAAAGGCAGGTGCAGTAGAGGGCCGAGGAGTAGATGGCCAACACGCACGTGAATTCAACGCAGTCTGCACTTCTCATATAAAGGCTCCCCGCCAGTCTAATCTAAGAAATCCTACACACCTACGCACCCTAACCAAGGGCAAGAGCGATCACTCCAATCGCAAGATCAGTTGACTAGAAGCTAGACCCATGGAGGCGATGAGCACGAGCATTAGCCGGCTGTGCCAGATGGTCCACGACACCGGCCTACGGCCTAGCACCGAGGAACGTCTCCAGGTCGTGCTTGAGGCCGCCAGGGTGAGAGGCCGCTTGGACGACAGCTTCGTCTCCTTGTTCGACAAGGCCTCGTCGGCTTACTCGACAAGTTCACCATCGTCAAGAAGCTCGCGGACGGCCTTGACGTACGCCTCCAGCCCACGCGCCCAGGCTCTGTGATGCTCGCCACCCTCAACGGCCTCTATGGTGACAACCTCTTCGACACACTGGTAGCCCTGCGACTACCCGCCGTCACGCCGAAGAATGTCCACCTCGAGGTCGCGCTCGTCGCGCAGCGCCTGGCGCAGCAAGACACCGTCGACATAATCACCCACTTCTACGCGCAAATCATCCACAAGGACTACTACGTGCCAGAGGAGGACGATAGACAGCTGGCTTTCTTGACTCGTAGGGCAACCTTGGACGGAATTATTCAGAAGCACGTTGAGCTCGCCGCCAACGCCGCTGCTCCTCACACGTCGGTTGGTGACCCGGTGCACTAGGGCGTGTGGATGTCGTTGATGGATCCGCATGTATATTTATCTTTCCGTCAAATCCATGTAGTAGTATATGGTACTACTAGTAATTATCTTACCTTTCGCATCAACTTCATAATTTTTGTACGTACTCCATGCATGAACCGCGCCAGTACCTAACTTCTCATTACTCTAGGAAAAATCGTTATTTCTACCTATCGGTCGCGCCATGGAGCAGAACCAAATTTTACAAGTTACAAGTTCAAAAGGAAAAGCTTGTCGTGTTCGCGTCGCACCCCGCTACCCACACGGTTGGTCCGGCACGCCGCTCAAGTGGGAATGCATGCTGTGTTGCATTTTCACTTACAAGTGGGACCGCAGTTGAGCAAACCGACTATCGGCAAATCCCCACCCCGCCCAGCGCGCGATGGCTGAGAAAACAGGAGGGAGAAGAGATGGTTGTAGCACGGACTCCAGGAAAATTGGAGTCGGATGGGACTCGTGTGGGTGGCGTGTGTCGTACTGCTAGACGTGAATGCTACTTATGGCCCATGCCACCCCACTATATCGAGCCTATATCGAGGTGTTGGTTACGTACAACAAATTTCTTGGAGTCCGTGCTCAGCCCTCCTCTATCTCTCTTCTCAGTCAGCCAGCAGACGTGCGGAACCCATCGTCTGTTTGCTCACATGCGGTCCCACATGTCAGTGAAAACGCAAGAGGACCCACTGAACCTGCACATCTTTCACCTCGACGTGCTGGTCATGAAAAACAAATCCAATTAAGATCTTCAGTGGCCGCTTTTGGAGTTACTCAAGAGTAGTAAGATTCTATTTACTGTCTAACCCAAGATCCATCCAGTTGAAATATGAAGGAAGGCAACAAGCTTGCCGAAGATAGCAACAATTACATATTCCATTAAATCCCAAGAGCGGTCGGGAACTTGACAAATTGCGATCTTCTATAGACGACAATCACCATGACCGTAGTTGAAAGTACGGTCATAACCGGTGTGCTCAACCTCTGGGCAGTCTGAGATTTTTGGAAGTGGAACCCGGTGACGAGTGTACACAATCACAGTTCCCACTCGCAGTTGGACCCAATATAAACAACCCAATCTCCATTTGCGCCTGCCCAAGCCTTACCCTATAGCGATGGCATCTTAACATCACACGTATCATTATCAAGCGGCACCAACTTGCACAAGGTGAGGCCTCCGTCGTCCGCGCGCCAGTGAGCAGGGTCACGGTGAAGAAGATAGGGGAGATCAAACTGCTCCTGGACCCTTGGGTTCGTTGTAATGATATTATTAGTTGAGTCGAGAATGGTCTTGAACGAACTTGTCATGCTAGCTGAGGTGATGACGTCGCACTGATCAATGAGTTCCTTCACCATGTCATGATTCAGATCGGGGCAAGAATAACGGGGTCGTTGATGTCTACTACGCAACCTTCTTCTTGTAGACATTGTTGGGCCTCCAAGTGCAGAGGTTTGTAGGACAGTAACAAATTTCCCTCAAGTGGATGACCTAATTCACTCCGAAGTCACTAATAGCGGAGAACAAACGAAGAGATTATGGTAGGGTATGAAACCACCTCAAAGTTATTCTTTCCAATCAATCCGTTGGGCTATTCCTATAAGTGTCACAAACAGCCCTAGAGTTCGTACTAGAATAACACCTTAAGACACAAATCAACCAAAACCCTAATGTCACCTAGATACTCCAATGTCACCTCAAGTATCCGTGGGTATGATTATATGATATGCGTCACACAATCTCAGATTCATCTATTCAACCAACACACGAACCTCAAAGAGTGCCCCAAAGTTTCTACCGAGAATCAAGGCAAAAACGTGCCAACCCCTATGCATAGGTTCATGGGCGGAACCCACAAGTTGATCACCAAAACATACATCAAGTGAATGACGTGATATCCCATTGTCACCACAGATACACACGGCAAGACATACATCAAGTGTTCTCAAATCATTAAAGACTCAATCCGATAAGATTACTTCAAAGGGAAAACTCAATCCATTACAAGAGAGTATAGGGGGAGAAGCAACATAAGATCCAACCATAATAGCAAAGCTCGCGATACATCAAGATCGTGCCAAATCAAGAACACGAGAGAGAGAGATCAAACACATAGCTACTGGTACATACCCTCAGCCCCGAGGGTGAACTACTCCCTCCTCGTCATGGAGAGCGCCGGGATGATGAAGATGGCCACCGACGATGGATCCCCCCCTCCGGCAGGGTGCCGGAACAGGGTCCCGATTGGGTTTTGGTGGCTACAGAGGCTTGCGGCGGCGGAACTCCCGATCTATTATGTTCCCCGAAGTTTTTAGGGTATATGGAGATATATAGGTGGAAGAAGTACGTCAGGGGAGCCACCAGGGGCCCACGAGGGTGGAGGGCGCGCCCTAGGGGGGTGGGCGCGTCCCCCTACCTCGTGGCTCCCTCGTTTCTTTCCTGACATGCACTCCAAGTCCATCGGGTAGCTTTCCTTCCAAAAATAACTTCTCCAGAAGGTTTCATTCCGTTTCGACTCCGTTTGATATTCCTTTTCTTCAAAACACTAAAACAAAGGAAAAAAAAAACAGGAACTGGCACTGGGCTCTGGGTCAATAGGTTAGTCCCAAAAATAGAATAAAAGTGTTTAATAAAGCCCAGAAAACATCCAAGATGGATAATATAATAGCATGGATACTTCATAAATTATAGATACGTTGGAGACGTATCAGCATCCCCAAGCTTAATTCCTGCTCGTCCTCGCGTAGGTAAATGATAAAAGAAAGAATTTATGAAGTGTGAATGCTAGTAGGTGCACAAGTTTGATCAATGATTATTTCAATCACCTTTTCTAGCATCATTATATGTCATAACAGTAGCTCAATTCATAGAACTTTTCATGATCAAGTAACAAACTATTCACATGTTAAAGTATAGATCATAAACTTTCTTGAAAACTAACAAACCGTGTTATTAGTCATCAAACAATTACAATTCATCTTATTTTCAGGAAGAGTCTATGTCAGAGCTTTAATTTAGCAAACTCCACATACTCAACTATCATTTAGTCTTTCACAATTGCTAACACTCATGCGATATTTATGGGTTCAAAATTTTAATCAGACATAGAGAAAGATAGGGGCTTATAGAGTCGCCTCCCAACCTTTTACCTCAAGGGTAATGTCAACAATAATAGTTCATGATGCCTTACATCCAATTGGATATATATATCAGAATCTTTCCAACACGAGGTGCTTGCCAAAGGATAAAATGAAAAAGGGAAAGGTGAAGATCACCATGACTCTTGCATAAAAGTAAAAGATAGACCCTTCGCAGAGGGAAGCAGGGATTTGCAGAGGTGCAAGAGCTCGAAGCAAAAACAGAGATGAAAATATTTTTGAGAGGTATGCTTTCATTGTCAACATAACGACCAAGAGTTCCCGATATCTTCCATACTACATACATTATAGGCGGTTCCCAAACAGAAAGGTAAAGATTTTTACTCACCCTCCACCAACAGTCATCAATCCATGGCGTGCCCGAAACAACGGGTGCCTCCAACTAACATCAAACCTGGGGGAGTTTTGTTTGCAATTATTTTTGATTTGATTTTGATCTGTTGATCATGGGACTGGGCATCCCAGTTACCAGCCATTTTCTCGTGAATGATGAGAGGAGTCCACTCATCGTGAGAATAACCCACCTAGCATGGAAGATACTTTTAACCGTAGTCGCAACATGAGCGATTCGGGCATACAAAACAGATTATTATTTGAAGGTTTAGAGTTTGGCACATGCAAATTTACTTGGAACGGCAGGTAAATACCGCATATAGGTAGATATGGTGGACACTCATCAAAGAAACTTGGTTCAACGAGTTTGGATGCACAAGTAGTATCTCTACTTGGTGCAAGGAATTTAGCTAGCATGAGGGGGAATGGAAAGCTCAACGTGTTAGGCGATCCATGACAATATACTTTATTTCGGATATAAGAAAACATAACCCATTACGTTGTCTTCCTTGTCCAACATCAACATTTTATCATGTCATATTTTAATGAGTGCTCACAATTACAAAAGATGTCCATGATAGTATATTTATATGTGAAATCTCTCTCCTTCAATATTCTTTCATGAATTGTTCAAGTGACCAATACAATGTTTGCTAACCTTCAATAAATTTACCACCTCTACTTCTTATATGTGAAGGCATTACTCCCCATGAGGTAAGCATATGAAAAATGTATAATTTAAGATTTATGACATTCAAATCATCCAACCATTTACTCGTAGGATATGAATGAAGCACACGAGTAAATGACAAACTACTCCAAAAAGATATAAGTGAAGATCAATGAGTAGTTAAGTAATTATGTAGCTTTGTGAAGACTCTCTCTCATTTAAGAATTTCAGATCTTGGTATTTTACTCAAACAGGAATCAAAACAAAAGAAAATAAAATAACGCTCCAAGCAAAACACATATCATGTGGTGAATAAAAATATAGCTCCAAGTAAAGTTACCAATGAACGAAGATGAAAGAGGGGATGCCTTCCGGGGCATCCCCAAGCTTAGGCTCTTGGTTGTCCTTGAATATTACCTTGGGGTGCCTTGGGCATCCCCAAGCTTAGGCTCTTTCCACTCCTTATTCCATAGTCCATCGAATCTTTACCCAAAACTTGAAAACTTCACAACACAAAACTTAACAAAAATCTCATGAGCTCCGTTAGCGAAAGAAAACAAAACACCACTTCAAGGTACTGTAATGAACTAATTCTTTATTTATATTGGTGTTAAACCTACTGTATTCCAACTTCTCTATGGTTTATAAACTATTTTAGTAGCCATAGATTCATCAAAATAAGCAAGCAACACAACGAAAAAAGAATCTGTCAGAAACAGAACAGTCTGTAATAATCTGTATCAAACGTATACTTATGGAACTCCCAAAATTCTAAAATAAATTGGTGGACCTGAGTAATTTGTCTAGTAATCATCTGCAAAAAGAATCAACTAATCACTCTCCAGTAAAAAGTTGAAGCTAATCTCGTGAGCGCTAAAGTTTCTGTTTTTTTACACTATGATCATAAAGACTTCACCCAAGTCTTCCCAAAGGTTCTACTTGGTACAAACACTAATTAAGACACAAAACCACATCTAAACAGAATATAGATGTATTATTTATTACTAAACGGAACCAAAAATCAAGAAACTAAAATAAAATTGGGTTGCCTCCCAACAAGCGCTAACGTTTAACGCCCCTAGCTAGGCATGATGATTTCAATGATGCTCACATAAAAGAGAAGAATTGAAACAGAAAGAGAGCATTATGAAGAATATGACTAGCACATTTAAGTCTAACCCACTTCCTATTCATAGGGATTTTGTGAGCAAACAACTTATGGGAACAACAATCAACTAGCATAGGAAGGCAAAACAAGCATAACTTCAAAACTTTAAGCACATAGAGGGGAAACTTGATATTATTGCAATTCCTACAAGCATATATTCCTCCCTCATAATAATTTTCAGTAGGATCATGAATGAATTCAACAATATAACCAGCACCTAAAGCATTCTTTTCATGATCTACAAGCATAGAAAATTTACTACTCTCCACACAAGCAAAATTCTTCTGATTCGGAATAGTGGGAGTATCATAAGAGACTTGAATACTATAAATGGTTTCCACATTAAAAGAGTAATGTTCAGGAAAAGGGCAATCATAATCATGACAAGTTTTATAAATATAATCATCACTACTTTTTATTGCATAATTTTGATGGTGCCTTCTCATTGCAAAGGCGCCCGGTCTTGGCGTCTTGCTTGTTGCACCCACGGAGAGCACCTCAAGTCGTAGTCGGATGCACTTTCCCAAGGAGCAAGCAACGAACAATCTGCAGTATGAAGGTTTGCTTGCGGTCTCGAGATCGCAGCAGACCTTGGGATCACGAAGCTCATTGTCGGGGTGACTCACGACTTGTCGTCCGCCAAGTGAACAAGAATTATCAGAGTCCGTTGATGGAGGCTTATGTTGATGAAGTAAGAAAGTTAGAAGAGCACTTTGACGGCCTCTGGATGGAATATGTTCCAAGAGCTCGAGCGACATTGCTGATGGCATGTCGAAGTCGCCACACTTAAGTTACACGTGGAACCAGGGATCTTTGTGCTCAAGCTGACTCAACCGTGCATAACGCCATCAACTGGACAGAACAAGAAGAGGAAGTTGATTTACGGTGACTATTTTCGGCGAGCTCCCGAAGCCGCTGCCAAGAAGGTCCCCAAGATCAACACCAAGAGTCTTTGAGGAGCCGTGCTGCTCCGACAAGCCCTAGGGTTTGTTCCATTGAAGCGAGCGCTCCCGACAAGTTTTGCTCGGCAAGCTTGCGGGAACGTCAAGCTCCGGTGAGCCGCAGTTCTCACCATAGAAGCGGATGTTCCCACAGCGAGATGTGCCTTTAGTCCTTGTTGTCGAGCATAAGCTCTAGCATGGGCACAGCAGATTGTCCATTTCCTTGAGCAGGAGAACTTCCCAAGAGCAAGAAGAAGCGGAAAGAGTAGCCCGACAGTCAAGTATGTACCAGTTAAATCGACAACACACATCTGCAGAAGAAGACTCAACGGTTTTAAATTGAAGTGTATTCACGGGAAGACGGACAAAAGCTGTTGGCAGAGATACATGGAGGCATATGTGGTCACCACATTGGCGCAAGAGCACTTGCCGCAAAGCGTTCCGGCAAGGTTTCTTTTGACCGACAGCCCTCGGGATGCAAGCTGCACAAGTAACCAAGTGTGAAGCGTGCAGTTCCATTCCAGAAGATACACCAGCCAGCTCAAGCTCTCGGATGATCCCTTTATCCTGGCCATTTTTGATGCGGGGCTCGACATCCTCGGCCCCTTTCCACGAAGTTGTCGGGGCTTTGAGTACTTATGCGTTGCAATCGACAAGTTCACAAAGTGGCGGAAGTGGAAGCGGTGAGGAAGGTGACAACCTGGTCGGCAGCCAGGTTCTTGGTCGATTGTTTGCCGTTTGAGTTCCTAACAGGATCATCACCGACAACGGCACGCAGTCCTGAGCCGCACCTTCATGCAATCGTCCAAGATCTTTGCGCCAAGATCTGCTTCGCCTGTTGCTCATCCGAGAACTAACGGTCAAGCGAGAGAGGCAAATGCTGAAGTCTTCTTGCGGGCTCAAGACCAGGACTTTCGACGAGCTGCACAAGTGCGGAAGAAACTGGATTGAGGAGCTGCGGTGGTTCTTTGGTCGATCAGGGCGGCGCCAAATCGAGCCACTGGCGGACACCTTCGCTCTAGTCTATGGGCGAGGCAGTTCTCCCCACGGAACTTCGTTATCTGGGTCACCTCGAGTGCTCGCTTTATGAGCTCGAGCAAGAGCGGTTGCGACAAGATGACACACTGCTCCTTGAGGAGGACCGTCTTCAGGCCGCTGTACGAGCTGCTCGATACCAGCAAGCTTTGCGCCGCTACCATAACCGCAAAGTTAGTGCGAAAGTCTCGAGGAAGGCGACCTTGTTCTTGGCGTGTTCAGTCCGCCAAGAATTCCAACAAGTTGGCGCTTGAAGTGGGAAGGCCCTTACCGGGTAAAACGAGTCACTAGGCTGGCGCTGTCATGCTTTGAGACCAAAGATGGCATTCCGGTGAGCAACTCCTGGAACATTGAGCATCTTCGTAAGTTTTACCCGTGAAGCGCGATTGCGGAACCAGTTCCGGCAACCACCTTTAATACAAGTCTTGCCGATGTTGCATGTAATCCTTTGTACAAAGCGGTAGAGACCCGTGCATAAGTAAAGCTCATGTGCTATGCACATCTTGTCAATTTCATGCTCTCTACTTTATTTTTGCATGCGTTATCTGACATTTTGTGCAGCGCCTATCTCCGGTAAGCAATAACGAGCCGCAAGGCCCCATATCTTTATTTTCTCTTCTTTCTCTTTCTCAAAGAAAGGAAGGTTCCCTCGCCCACAAGTTTGCCGGGGGGAAAGGAGAAGATAATGGTGTGGACCAAGCGTCGCTCGAGGAAGTTTCGCCTTACCGGGAAGCAAACGAGAGAAAAGCTAAGTTGCTAAAATTTGAGCAATCAGTTTTAAAATTTTTAAGTTATCTTCCTCGAACGACCGTACTTTGTATGGAAAACCTGTGCGCGGAGGAACCAACTCGTAGCTAGTTGTGCCCTTACTTTGTTTCGAGTCCGCTCAACAACTTAAGTGAGCTGCGACTAGTTGTGACAAGGTTGCTTGTCGGGCGGCACCGCCAAAGAAGGCTCTTGACGTCCGCTTTCAGCGCTCATGGCTAAGGTGCTGCTGCGCCGACAAGTTCCACTGGCGTGGGGCAAAACATACAAAGGAAGGAATCAAGTAAAGGAAATAACATAGCAGTCACTACCGAAATAGAGTTATATTACAAGATAGCTTGTCGCAGCTCTAATAGATTGTTCTCATGACATGACCAGCAGCGACAAGGAAAGAGAAAAGCAGGCGGCCTAATCTCGCGATCGCCCTCAACCCTCTTGATCCCGCTCACCCTGTCCCACGATGGAGTGCGACAAGGGTCTTGGCGCTTCCCCATCAGCATCCGGGCAAGGACTTGAGGGCGTTGGTGAGGTTGAGGCCTGGATTGCGGAAGGCCACCTTCATCGACACCTTTGAAGAGCTCCAGCGCAGATCTGGCGCGACTCGTCGACCAGCTGCTTTGGGATCTCTTCCGAGTCGCTGGAGGGCCGTCGCCACGCTTTGAAGAACAAGCTGAGCTTGGCGCTGGGTTGGAGGTGCTCATCGGAGAATACCGAGATCATCCATCCCAGCTGCGCCCGGCTCCTGTCGATGGCTGCAGCAACATCCACGAGACCCTCGGTCCAGTGCTCCACATTCTCCCTAAAAGTATTCTGGGCGGCAGCCGCACTCGCCAGCAGCGCCTCGTCGGCCTTGATCTTCTCCTACAAGGCTGCCTCCTGCTCCCTGGTGCCGTCCAGAGTCTGAGTCAAGGTGGTCAGCTTCTACTCAAGATCTGCGTTGGAGTCCTTGGCGGCGCTGAGCTCCTTGCTCCTCTCGGCGAGACGACCCTGCAGCTCGCCAAGAGTGTAGGCGTCCTTCTCGCGCTCATGCTTGAGTGCAGCAAGCTCCTCGCCGCTCTCCTTGAGATTGGCCTCCAGCTGCGCCACCTTCGTCTCCAGCTCCTTCTTGGCGGCCTCGGCAGCTGCGGCAGCATCCTTTGCTTCCTTGAGAGCCCCGCCAAATGTTTGCTCGCGCGCGGCAAGATCCTCCTCGTGGCTGTCAAGATTAACCTTCCGTTGCGCCAACTCGCCTTCCTGCGCAGACAGCTTCTCGGCGGCAAGCCGCTGTTGCTCCTCAGCTTCAGCCTTCTCGAGGAGGAAGGCTTTGCGCTCCTTGGCGATTTGCTCCCGCTCCGCTGCCAGGGACCGGAGAGCTTCCTGGTTGAGGCCTCTGAGCTCCTCCGCGCGCTTCTCGATGTCCGCTCCCGCCTTCGCGACAAGCGCTTCTCGAGATTCCAGCTTGGCTTGTCGGGCGCGGTAGAGCGACAACAGCTTCTGCAGCAGCTGCTCCTCCTCAGACTCGCAGCAGCTGCTGCTTGGCGCGTCGACCAGCGTCAGCCCGGCGGAGGCGAGCAGCTCTTCATCAAAGGTTTCTCCTTCGGTCGGCGCCCTGGAGCTCGACGCCCAGGGAAGCTTGATGAAGACGCCATCGCCGCCTTCAAATAAGCGCGGGGCTGGGGCTCTTGAACTGGCGCTGCAGCAGCGGGAGGATCGGCGATCGGCGTGGCGCTGGCGCTCCTGCGGCCTCAGGGCCGTCAGTGCGATCGCCGGGCCCCTCGCCAGCTTCTGCGGCGGCAGCTTCGGTGGCCTCTTCGCCGGCGGGCTCATCAGCGCCAGCCTCCTCTTCGATGGCGGCGGCGTCGTCAGTATTGCCGCACGCGTCCTCCTCGCCGGCGACCTCGGTCTCCATCGGCTCTGTGGCAGATGGATCTGACGACCGGAAAAGAAAGAAAAGTCAAGCAAATATTCAGAAAGAAAATCAGAAGAAGAAGAACATAAGGGAAGTTTTCAAGCAAGAGGATTACATGCTAGGGTCTCTGATCATGGTCTCCGCCATAGGGATCGCTGGTGCTGTCCCTTGCGGAGAGTTGTCCTTGCGGAGAACTGCCTTGCCGAGAATTCTCCCTTGCCGGGATCCTCCTTGGCGGTGTAGTCGAAGCAGATGACATTTGGGGCGGCTTCCGGGCACTCTGGTGAGGCTGCTCTGCTCCTACACAAACCAACAATCGAGATATCAAGAAAGGAAGAGCACCCATGCACGCCTAACAGCGGGAAGTAAACCATATACTTACGCTGGGGGCTGCGCTGGGGGCTGCTCTGAGGAAGAGTTGCCGGGTCCGGCAAGGAGGTCTCGAACGCACCTCCTGCTGCCGCGGTGGGTTCGTCCTCGATGACAATCACCGGGGCCTTGGCTCTCTTCGACGCTCTCTGGGCCAGCGTCCTGAAAAGGAATGGGTTCGGAGTGAAGCAAATCAGATACAAGACAAAGCAACAAAGTCGAAGAACTACAAGTACAACAAAGAATCTTACTCTTCTTCTTCCTCGTCGGAGCTGAGCGCGAAGAGATCAAATTTCGGCTCGCCTCCGGTGCGACGAGGCGGAGGAGTGGGTTCCCTTGGCCGCTTGGCAGGAGCAGAAGAGGTGGTCTGGGAGGGCCCCGCTCCGGTTGCTGCAGCAGCGTGAGGTGCTCCTGCGGCAACAGCGCTTGCCGCGGTGGAGCGCGTCACGCGGCGCGGCGGCTGTTGGCCCGTCTGCCGCCCCCCTACATCTCCGGCCTTACGAAGACGCCTTCTTGGTGGAGCTGGGGGCTCCGCTCGCGGCAAGCTATCTAAAGGAGGGGAGGAGGCGCCCTCGGCGGGCTCGCTCGACTCAGCTTCAGGCCCGACAAGCTCTTCCTCGCCGGCAAACTCCCCTCGCTCGACAAGGCTTGCCCCCTCTGCTGCCTCTGCATCCTCCACGGTGAATCCGAACTCGCCCGCGGCGGCGGCTGCTGCCGCCTCTTCTAGCCTGGTGGCGATGCGCTGCATCTCATCATCGGTGGTGTCGCGGGTGAGGCTCTTACATTCGTCGGGCGGACCGGCACTTCTACCGGGCTGTCAAGAACTCCCTTGACAACGTCATCTGCGGGCTCTTGCCAAGTTGGGACAATTCCATGCGAGTCACACAGCGGCATCATTGCACGGATGCGGTCGGCGAGGAATTGTTGCGAGCGGAATGACACCCTCGGCAACCTAAACATTTCGGGATGATCGGGATCGAGGCTTGAACAACTCCAAAAGCATCGCATCCGGTTCCAAGGCGGTGAAGTTGAAGTTGAGGCCGGGCGCAGCCTCATGATATCCGTCGCGTTACGGAACTCCCAGGCGGGTCTCCTCCTCTCCGCAAAGAAGCGTCTGGCGGCGAAAAAGTCTGCGCCAACGCGGTGCCTCTGATAAGCCAGCAAGCCTGGCGCGAGATCCGGGTAATGGCGATCTTCACCTAAGCGTCTTCGGAACCACGTTGCTCAATCGTTGCCGCGCACTATTGGGGTTTGGCGCTGGGCGGTAAATGGCTGCGGGTTCTCTCGACAATCCAGCACCGATCGCCTCCATTCCTCCCACTTGCTGCGGAGCTCTCCTCGAGATAAGCTTCCTTCTTGCCAATCCTCGAGATCCAGCGATTCCGCGGCAAGAGGCTCCCCTCTCTCAACTCGAGGCATAAAGAAGTGGCGGAAAAGAGCTACGTTGGGATAGAATTCGACAAAGTTTTCGCGAGATGTGCGAAAACTGCCATGGTCGAAACGACATTGGGGTGAAATCAAGGAGGCGGAACCGTAGGTGTTCATGATGTCCTGAAAAATTCAGAGAAAGCGGGGCGAGCCCGCGATGAAGAACAACAGCGAAGAAAGGGTATCCGTTCGGAGCCAGTTCCGAAGCGGCAGCCGGGAGTACCTTCGTGCGCGGATGCGCTCGCGTCTCCGTCGACCAGAAGAGGTAGTAGTACTCCCTCAGATCCTTCGCGGCGAGCTGAGGGGAAGATTGCCGCTCCTTCGCGGCGCCGCAAGCCGCTGCGCCTCGGCCGACTTCACGGCCTTCCCTTGTCGACTTCGAGCCATGTCGGAGGTGGTGGGGAGATCGGCGGCTTTGGTGATCTTGGTGGCGAATGGGGCGGGCGCTGCTCTCTTTTCAGCCTTGGGAAGAAGAACAACGAGGTTTTCGAGATTGGACAACAAGCTGGCGAGGTGGGCGAACTGCCCTGTTTCCCTTATAAAGAGGGGGGCGGACGTTCCACTTTTCGAATAAAGAAACCACCCACGATCTCTCCCACGATGCGGATTCGACGCGTGCCGTTCGTGGAGGCGTGGTGGGTCGGAGTGAGTTCTGGCGTAACCCAGGCGCGCGTGCCCGTGCCTGTTTTGGGCCTGGCCCAACAGCGCTTCGGCACCGTGTGTGCCCAGCCGGGGCTCTGTCGGTGTACTAGAGTAGGGGTACCCTAGTATCCCGAACTTGTGCACGGCGATTCTGCACACCAGCGGCAAGGCTTGCGGGTGACCGCCAAGGTCCTCCGTGGTTCCTTTGGAGCCATTCAGGAACAAAGTAGTCAAGCCGGGGAGACAAGACCCGGCAAGAGGAGCTTGCGGGAAGGCCACCAAGGCATCTAGGAGACAAGGCCGGAAGAGGAGCTTGCCGGGAAGGCCAACCACGGCATCTCAAGGAACTTGCCGCGACGCGCCACACGTCCCGGCAAGGCCCGGCGAGCGACAAGCTTCCGGACGCGACAAGACAACAACCGCGGCAAGACGCTTGCCGCGGCAGACTACCACTCTGTACCTGCGCTCCAGCACACCCACCAACGTGTCGCCCTTGGACCTTTCCGAGCACAGCGTGGCGAGAGGCTGTCTGACCAGTGGCTGCTGGCAAGCGGCATCGACAAGATTGCCATCGTGGCAAGCGGTGGCGCCCGACGGTCCTGTTTGCCTTTGTTTGGGCGGCGTGAGCGGGCATTTAATGCCTTTGTCCCCTGCCGTCGGGTTAGGTATGATACCTTTGTCAGGTAGCTGTACCAACCGCAATCCTTTTCCATTTTTTCCCTTGTCTCGTTGCCACCTGTCGGAGACCCTTGAGCATATAAAAGGAGGCCCATGCATAGCGTGGGGAGGGTTCGAAAACTCGAAGCCAGAAAACACTCACGCTAGGTCTCGTTTGCAGCTGGGTGTCTTTGTAGCACTCAGCGCTCCCTAGCAAGAACTCAATACACTCGGACATGCAGCGGTAGGAGTGTTATCTCTCGGAGAGCTCGAGCTGGGTAAAACTGCTCGTGTTAGCCGCCTCGATCTGCTCTTCGTGCGATCTCCGCCCCCCGCCGAACCGAATGGGGCTCGGTCCGCCGGTCCCATAGGTGTTCGTGGGTCACATCAGCTTCCCCGACAATTCTTTTCATGATCTACAAGCATAGAAAATTTACTACTCTCCACACAAGCAAAATATCATAAGAGACTTGAATACTATAATTGGTTTCCACATTAAAAGAGTAATGTTCATAAAAAGGGTAATCATAATCATGACAAGTTTTATACATATAATCATCACTACTTTTTATAGCATAAGTTTCATCACAATAATCATCATAAGTAGCAACTTTGTTCTCATCATAATCGATTGAAAACTCCTCCGAAATAGTGGATACATTACTAAATAAAGTCATGACCTCTCCAAATCCACTTTCATAAATATTATAAGATTCAACATCCTCCAAAATAGTGGGATCATTACTTCCTAAAGTTGACACTCTTACAAACCCACTTTCGTCAATATAATCATCATAAGTAGGAGGCATGCTATCATCATTATAAATTTGCATATCAAAACTTGAGAGGCTAAAAATATCATCTTTATTATACATAGCATCCCCAAGCTTGGTACAAACATTAATTGCAGCAAATATATTCCCAAAAACATCATCTTCATCAAACATATCATCCCCAAGCTTGGGCCTTTTCATATCATAAGCATAATCACTCCCATTATTAATAGTATGGATAACACCAATAGTATAGCAATTATCATAATCTTCCAAGCAAGTGCCAAAAAGATTTTCAAGATCATAAGAAGTATGATTATCTTCCCAATCATAATCATCACAACAAGCAATAGGCATAACGAGATCATCATCAAGTACATCATCTTCCACAATTATTTTTGATTCATTTTCATGAGGCACAACAATAATAGGAGCAACATTATTTGGGAGATATATATTTTTACCTCTCTTCCTTTTTCTTTTCTTCTTCTTCACCACATCATGTGTGGGTTCAATCCTCTTTTTGGAGCTCCTTATTAATGAGATTGGCTGAATAGAAAGCTCCTCCTCGTTACCTGAATCATCATAAGAAATAATAGGAGAATATTGGGAAGTCTCTTCCCTTTCGTTAGTATTCTCTTCATCTTCTATTTGTTTTGTTTTCTTTATGTAATTGGAAATATAAGGATTTTCAATGCAATTCACCGCACAATACATATAAATTTCTTCTAGATCAAAATGAAGAACTCTATCAAGGGCAAATTGTGGAATATCCTTAGTTATACGTTTCATTTCTTCATAACCCAAGAGCAAACTAAGTTCACTATGGTGTGCAAGGGAAATCAAGTCATCACAATTTTTCTACATGATTCGATCATGAAACAATTTGCATTTGATATTTAAATGACCATGTTCATTGCAAAGTTCACAAGTATGGCTAAGAAATTTTAAATTTCCAGCACTAACATTTAGCCTTTCTTGCAACCATTTAGTTTCTAAATGCATATGCCTCTTGCAATATCTATCTTCCCTATTTGGTGTGTACTTGCCAACCCTATGCACTCCACAAAAATTGACATGTTTATAGGAGACATTTTCATCATAACTAGTGCAATAATCATTAGTACGATGGATATTCAAGGAGTTCATACTAACAATATTGCAATCATGCTCATCATTCAAAGATTTAGTGCCAAACATTTTAATGCATTCTTCTTCTAACACTTTGGCACAATTTTCCATTCCATCATACTCATGAAAGATATGAAAAAGATGAAGCGTATGAGACAAACTCAATTCCATTTTTTTGTAGTTTTCTTTTATAGACTAAACTAGTGATAAAACAAGAAACTAAAAGATTCGATTGCAAGATCTAAAGATATACCTTCAAGCACTCACCTCCCTGGCAACGGCGCCAGAAACTGCTTGATTGACGGGGTATGAGTGCCGCTTACCTAGCCTCCCCGGCAACGGCGCCAGAAACTGCTTGATGTCTACTACACAACCTTCTTCTTGTAGACGTTGTTGGGCCTCCAAGTGCAGAGGTTTGTAGGACAGTAGCAAATTTCCCTCAAGTGGATGACCTAAGGTTTATCAATCCGTGGGAGGCGTAGGATGAAGATGGTCTCTCTCAAACAACCCTTCAACCAAATAAGAAAGAGTCTCTTGTGGCCCCAACACACCCAATACAATGGTAAATTGTATAGGTGCACTAGTTCGGCGAAGAGATGGTGATACAAGTGCAATATGGATGGTAGATATAGGTTTTTGTAATTTGAAAATATAAAAACAACAAGGTAGCAAGTGATAAAAGTGAACAAAAATGGGATTGCAATGCTAGGAAACAAGGCCTAGGGTTCATACTTTCACTAGTGCAAGTTCTCTCAACAATAATAACATAATTGGATCATATAACTATCCCTCAACATGCAACAAAGAGTCACTCCGAAGTCCCTAATAGCGGAGAACAAACGAAGAGATTATGGTAGGGTACGAAACCACCTCAAAGTTATTCTTTCCAATCAATCCGTTGGGCTATTCCTATAAGTGTCACAAACAGCCCTAGAGTTCGTACTAGAATAACACCTTAAGACATAAATCAACCAAAACCCTAATGTCACCTAGATACTCCAATGTCACCTCAAGTATCCGTGGGTATGATTATACGATACGCGTCACACAATCTCAGATTCATCTATTCAACCAACACATAGAACCTCAAAGAGTGCCCCAAAGTTTCTACTGGAGAAACAAGATGAAAACGTGTGCCAACCCCTATGCATAGGTTCATGGGCGGAACCCTCAAGTTGATCACCAAAACATACATCAAGTGAATGACGCGATATCCCATTGTCACCACAGATCGCATGCGGCAAGACATACATCAAGTGTTCTCAAATCATTAAAGACTCAATCCGATAAGATTACTTCAAAGGAAAACTCAATCCATTACAAGAGAGTAGAGGGGAGAAGCAACATAAGATCCAACTATAATAGCAAAGCTCGCGATACATCAAGATAAATGCGAAATCAAGAACAGAGAGAGAGAGAGAGAGAGAGAGAGAGAGAGAGAGAGAGAGAGAGAGAGAGAGATCAAACACATAGCTACTGGTACATACCCTCAGCCCGGGGTGAACAACTCCCTCCTCGTCATGGAGGCGCCGAGATGACGAAGATGGCCACCGTGATGGATCCCCCCCTCCGTGAGTGCTTGAACAGGTCCCGATTGGGTTTTGGTGGCTCTGAGAGGCTTGCGGGCGGAACTCCCGATCTATTATGTTCCCCGAAGTTTTTAGGGTATATGGAGATATATAGGCGGAAGAAGTACGTCAGGGGAGCCATGAGGGGCCAACGAGGGTGGAGGGCGTGCCCTAAGGGGGTGGGCGCGTCCCCCTACCTTGTGGCTCCCTCGTTTCTTTCCTGACGTGCACTCCAAGTCCATCGGGTAGATTTCCTTCCAAAAATAACTTCTCCAGAAGGTTTCATTCCGTTTCGACTCCGTTTGATATTCCTTTTCTTCGAAACATTGAAACAAAGGAAAAAACAGGAACTGGCACTGGGCTCTGGGTCAATAGGTTAGTCCCAAAAATAGTATAGAAGTGTTTAATAAAGCCCATAAAACATCCAAGATAGATAATATAATAGCATGAATACTTCATAAATTACAGATACGTTGGAGACGTATCAGTCGTTTCTGGTATGTTCCCTCCATGGAGAAGACGATCGAAAAATGGCAGAAGGAAGGGTGAAGGCAAATGGTGGAGGGAGGAAGAGCGTGTGATAGTAGTTCCAAATCGAGAGGGAAAGGCGAAGAGTCGGTGGATGGTTTCCACGGTACACGAAGAGGCGCCCCGGCCTAGATAGCATCCATTCGGAATTGTACAAAAGGACTTGCCGTCGTCTCACTGACATGTGGGAATGGGACCACATGTCAACAAAGAGGTTAGTGGGGAGCGGACGGTTGCCACAGAGGTCACACACTAACGACAAGGCCATCCTATCAGACCTAGCGCCCGCGCGGGATGGCTTTCGTCCCCATGCTCGCTGCCGTAGTGTGTGAGGAGGACGACGACCACGAGCAAAGCCACTTCCCGCCGACCCTCAGGTATGCTACCTCTTGTCGAACCATACCCTTGTTCTATTGCCCCATCTGCCACATCGCTCCATGTGGATCTTTTTCCACTCCACCATATTCCCAATTTTCTATCCTCTGCTCTGCTGGTCACGCAGACGAAAACCTTAATTTGCACTATTAAAGGAGACCCTACTTCATGCAGACTAATCCATGTCTGGGTTGAATAAGGAAAGGAAGGGAGACTGTACTGAACAAGAGAGTAGGCATCGAACCCGCATCTAGGTTGAAAAGGGGAAAATCAGTAGCTAAGGAACGAGTCTCGTGACTCTTGGTTGAAGAAGGGTAGAAAGGCATGACAACGCAATAGAGAATGACCAGGTCGATCGGTTTGTTGTTCTCACATAGGAAAAAAGGTGGCTAAAGAGAACAAAAATGGGACGTAATCCACACATGCTGCCTGGATATTTGTTGCTCTGGGCAACCATACCTCCCTCACCACTCTATGCGTCCGTGGAGGTACATCGTACTGGTGCGCCCACTGTCTGAATGGGCCTCCCATGCTCTTATTGCCACTTTTTTGCTGTTAGTATAACGCCAGCAGTCAAGTCAAGCAATGCTAGCGCTAAAGTGATGCCACATTTAACTAATGCCGCACTCAGTCTAATGCCACCGATAAATTTAAGCAATGCCATTTAATGTCACTCGATTATTTTAGGATTAGCTTTTGATTGTGGATGTATTCAAGATTTTTCAGCTAAGGCATTCTAATGCTGTTGAACAACCAGTATACCAATGATGAATCTTGTTGCTACCTTCAGATTTTTGCAATTTTAATGCTTATAGATTACATACCTCAGTTTCATGAGATAAGTCAATTTTTTTGTACAGTGTCAAGAGGAAAGGTCAAGAGTGGGCACCTCCTCCTCCAGCTGTTCTCTTGATTCATTCGATCAAGTTTTTATGTTTGACCGATTATCAAGATTGGGATAGCAATTTTTAGGTCCCGCCGAGTTCGAAATTATATTTACCTTGAAGGTACATGGTTTGCAATTTTTTATACTGTCATTAGTTAATAATGCTAGTTACCTTCAGACTTTTGTATTTGGTTTAATGCTCATGCACAGCTAGTATAACAATGCTGAAACTTGTTACCTTTACATTTTGTATTGTTAGTTCTTATAGAAATCTTCCAGTGTTAGAGTTTATTGAAATTTGTTCAGTAAAACCATTGTACTATACCTTGTAATAAAATAACTAATCTACTATTGCACTAGCCACTGGATTAGTGTATATTTGTACTATTCGAATGGTGTTGCATTAGCGCATGGACATAAATAAAGTGTGGCAAGCTTTCCCAGATATGTGCTCAAGAAAACTACTACCTGTTTTTCTAAATACTAGATGTTGGGTACTTTAAATCGAACTCCGAAAACATCTTATATTAAGGAACAGAGGGTGTAGAGTTCGCTCAAATTATCTCGGTAAAGCTAGTCACACCTTTGTTAAAATTAATGTTCATTATGTTATCGTAGGAGGTCTGTATGTTTGTCTCTAATGCCTGTCAACTACATACCTGACATCATGATGTAATGTTAAGTCATTTCCTTTTGTACAGTGTCACTGAATTGTCAAGGCGGTGATGGCATTTTATTTTAGTTGAACTGCACAAAATATGCTTAAAAGAAGATGAAAGGTCAGGAATCGATCATTCTTTCAGAAAGAACTATATATGCCTTCCTGACATCAGCCGTTGTTGCCTTATTTATTCCTTCAAATAGGTGGTTAGAAACAGTCTTGCTACCTTTTCCAATTTAGTAATCGAAATGCTTATATTTGTGAGTCTATGCTTCAACTAGTGCCACTTTTATAGTAATCACACTTTCAATATCTATGCAAACAGGGATGCTCAATTTTAGTGGAACTGCACAAAAAGTCCAAATGGTTCAACATTAGGAGCATGTTTTCTTCCAAACCTTTATATCCAATTGGTGGCACTATGAGCTGTTCATTACGAAGGCACATGGTTTGCTACTATCTTGCTACTCTTTTTTTACTGTCATTAGATAGTAATACTAGTGGTTTGCATGTGAATTTATTGGCAGGGTGGACCTACATTGGAGGTGCAGGACATGATTCAACGATTGGATGCTCAATTTCGATTGTATCAATTTCACCTCTTCCATCACTACAGACATGGATATCCTTGGTCTGATGAAGAATAGGCGCCATATTTCTGCTCTGAACTAGCAAATCAATTCAGTATGAAATTGACCAGGGCAAAACATGACTGTATCAACTTGTCCATTGCAAAACATGATAGATGCTAAGCGGAAGAGATGTGTTTAAACCGAAAATACAAGGTGGGGTATATGTTTACTAGCTGCTTGATATTTGTGCAGACAGAGATGTCTGCCCGTTACTATTTGGCAAACAAACAAAGTGACCGCAATTTTGGTTGAACTGCACAAGAGAATAGTATAGTCACTGCATGCAGTGCCATTTGAAAATAGACACAGAAAGATTGGATAGTCACTTCATGGACTGCAGAAAAGTAGTACTGTACTATATATTGGCCAACACTAGGTGCTTCATTGCTTTGGTCCGATTATACAATGGGTATCATTTTGCCTAAGTTAAAGTTTGTATTTCAAAAATAGTCTCACCGTGTGATCGAGGGAAGACCAAATCATATTGCAGTGGATGTTCCTCCATCATGTGTGGTTCACTCTCATGGTTCCGGCTGTTGGTGAAACCACTTATGTTTGCAAGTGGAATTGTAGACTTCACAAACAAATTTGTCTTTCCCTCTATACAGAATGTTGGCCAAGAGAAGCGTCCATGTTAGTACGAAGAACAGATGTTTTTCTAGATCTTTGCTTGTGGAGCTACATATTTGTATATGATCTGTGAATCATTGAGATGCATTCACATGTTGATCTTTTGTATGGGAATCGTACTAGTTAGTTTTGAATTTGGGCTACTAATGTGAACGTATTACAGTGCCAGGCCTGTGAGTCTCGTGTGAACATTTCGAACAGATCGGCTCTTACTGCTGTGCACATCATGATCCTTATTTCTGTGTTCTCAGTGTTTACAAGTTACTAACAGTTCCTTATTTTTGTTCGCTCAGTGTTTACAAGTTACTAATCAATCACTAGCTAGCCTACTAATGCGCTCCTGGTAGCTTTAGACACTGTTTAAGATATCTTCCGATATTTCGATAAATCGGACAATTTATCGCTTACCGTAGTCTGCTGATAAGATAAATTGGCTGATAAATCAACCGATATGGCAATAAATCGGCCGATATGCCGATAAACTAGTCGGTTTACGCCTTATCATGGGTTGACCGATAAGTTCTCGATAAGCGATATCCCCAGCATTGGTTTTAGTTGCGACGCAAGATCCGAAGTGGCAGTTTTTTGAATAAAAATGCCTATCTCTGAAGAAACTGACAAGCTGCTCTGAAGAAATTGCCATGCGAATCTGAAAAAACTGCCAAGAAAAACATTCGCAAATGCCTTATCGATCAGCAAACATTCATCAGCTAATGTGATCGTACACGTACACCATCCAACCTACTCGATCCTACACGCACACTATCCGACCTACTCGATCCTACACGGATAAATAGCGGATCACGCACGTACTACCTCCTTTCCAGTTTGCAGGGCTCAATTCAAAAAATGACCTACTCGATCCTACACGAATAAGTAGCGGATCATGCACGTACTACCTCCATTCCGGTTTGCAGGGCTTAATTCAAAAATCTAACCAACCAAGGTACTAGATGATGAGTGGTGGAATCATTTTTGACAAGGAGGGAGTACTTTATATGGATAACTCGAGTGCACTCGTTTGACCGTCATGCCGGCGTGCGACCCAGCACGGACGGGACGCACTACTGATGGGACGGGACGACACAGTCATAATTTCAGTTTTTCTAGTTTTCCACGGCAAGCTGGCACGCTAAGCCATGCCTGCTTATGCATTGAATTCCGATGACCGCGATGACTGTCGTGTTTCCCCCGACACGCTAGTTCGCCTACCTTCCGCCTATAATTATTGTTTCCCGGGCTTCTCCGGTGGCACCATCACCCAACTCACCCTATCCTCATAAGCCCCCACCGGCCCGACGTCGCTCGCCACTTATCCTCGCTCTCGCCACGTCCGCCATGCCCCCACTCATCCGCGATAGGCGACACCGGAGGCGGTCACCACCGGAACTAGTGTTCGGTTTTTCACCGGAAGGCGGACGGAGGGAGGAGGCATTCTATCAGTCTTTAGATGGCAATGCAGAGTATGAGGAGTTGTTTCAGCGCGACCGCCTGGCGGAGGAGCAGGGTATTGCCGTTTTGCGGCGCCAACGGGACATGGAGCAGCAGCGCACCGACGCTCTGAGTCACGAGCAGAGCGCCCGCAACTGGGCCAACTACATGGAGGCCGGCGCCCGACAAATAGCCCTGGAGGTTGTCGGGCACGCACGTGTTCGCGACGCTGATTTTTAGTACAAGCTCGTCAAGTGGGTTTCCCGCTTAGAAGCCAAAGCTTCGGTGGACCACACCGGCATGGAAAGGGCCAACGCGCGTGAGAAACGTGCCCTATCGCACCTCTGGCAAGTCCGAGGCGAGGCAGAGGACGCTGGTGCCGGCGTTTAGCGTGTACCGCAGATGGCGGTCGGCATCGTCTAGTTAGCTAAGAGTAAGTTAGTGTGTACACTACTAGAGTATTAGTGGAAGTAGAGAGTTAACTTGGCTATGATGGTTGTCAACGTGGAAGTTCAGTACTCTATATCTGGATCAGACCTGTTACGTTGCTCTGAATGTTGAACTTTCCGTTTGAATGTATGGAATGGGCTGTTATTTTCTTAAATAGGTTGTATTTGTCCGCCATTGGTTTAGAGGCTGTCTTGTGGGCCTACCAGGTTGACGCGTACACAATCAGGAGACGATTGTACGTGGAGAGGATGACAGCAGGGACCCACCAAGGTCGTGGCAGTATGCAAGGAAGGGCCTCCTTATTTTCAAGCCAATAAAAAATGGCTCCTCCTAATGGATTTCTGACATCTGGGTCCCATGCCATTTTCAACGTAGTCAATAAACGAGAGAATTGCACAACGAGCGGCTGACACCAGGGACCCAACAGCTCGCCCAGTTATTTTTTTTTGGGTTAATTTGATAAATGCCACTCCAAATTTGGTGATTCCGAGAAATGCCACTGCAATTTCCAAACTTTTAAAAATGCCATTTCATGCCATTTCTAGTGGCATTTTTTGAAGTCTGGAGTGGTGTTTTTCAAAGTTTGCAAATTGCAGTGGCATTTTTCAAAGTTTGCAAAAATTGCAATGGCATTTTTCAAACTTTGAAAATTGCAGTGACATTTTTATGAATCTCCATAATTGGAGTGGCATTTATCTAATTTGTTTTTGAGACGGAAGCAGGGTGTCAACTGGGCTGTGCGGGGCACTCTGGCCTATCTAGACATCCTTTCTTTTATGTTTACCACAAACCAGCCCAGTAGTTTTTTTCTTTCTGAAAATGGCTAGCCAAGTTTTTTTGAGATTTCTCAAGTCGCTTTGTCAGGCCTGTTGGGCTGCAAACTTTCAAGACGAGGAGAGCTTCATTCGGCTGGCCGAGAAAATGGCCTATCAGTAATGAGAAATGGGATATACATTTTTAAAACACATCACACCGGCAATTAGTTTCAAATTTCTTTTTTTTTTCATTTCAAGATTTTAAATTGCATTGATTTTTATGCGTGGACAATTTGTTGGATTTTATATTGATATATATATATATATATTTATTTATTTTTAAAATCAGTTTGAATGTGACTCGAAATTTCGGGATTAAAAACGGTTCGGACAGCACCGAAATATGCAAATTTTCGTATAATTTTTTTAACCGTGGCCACAATATGAGCTGTAATGCTAACAAAAAGAATATGGGCTCTAGAAAAACCTTAAGAATTAGCAAATGGGCTGTAAATTATTAGAAATAATGGCAGATGGGTTGTATGCTGTTTCCCACAGATTTGAGGCTTTCCTAAAAAAAGGTTGACGCACAAGCAGTGACTGTTGAATGTCCATCCAATGGCCGCCGTGCTTCTTCAATCTCCGATCTTCCTGCTCTAGCCGCTCATACAAGCGCCATCGGGACTGCCATCTCCCTCCTCCGGCGGTCGGCTGTGCTGCCACGTAGGCCTCGCCGCCCCACCGTACTCCCATCGCTGGCCTAGCCATCCCTCTACTCACCACACCTGTTGTTATTCTCCGGTGATGGTAGCCGAACCAGTCAACCCTCGTACTCCCCACCGCGTGGGCAGCCACTGTCGTTTCTTCCACGGCTCTGTGTCATTCCCTTCATAGGCCTCGCCGTCGTCCACCGCCCTGGTGCTCTCGGCACGGCATGGTCAACGTGGTTAACGAACGACATCCATCGGAAGTGGACTGTACGTGGAGAGGCTGACAGCTGGGTCCATGGTCGCACACAAGGAAATGCCTCCTTATTACGCGCAAAATAATGATTCCTCCACGTGACATTTGGGACCCACCGGAAGGGCCTCTTTATTTCACAAAAAAATACATTCCCCCACTGACAGCTCGGACCTACCAGCTATATCTTCGCATGCAAGGAAGTGCCTCCTTATTGTGCACAAAAAAATGAATACTCCCCTGCTAGCTAGGACCCAGCATAGTGGGAGGCTGACTTGTAGGCCTACGAAGTTGACGGGGACGGGGGGCTTTGTCAACTTAGTCAATATGAACAATTCTAGCTCTAGTGACCGTACGATGTCCATCCAACGGCCGTAGTGCTTCTTCAACCTCTAGTCTTCTTGCTCTGGCCGCCCAGAGCAGCGCCGCACGTGCCACCTGCTTCTGCCTCCCGTGGCCGGCTATGCTGCCACGGAGGCCTCATCGCCCCCTCCTACTCCCACCGCTGGCCAGGCCCTGCGACGACGGCAGCCTCACGCCGCAGCCGAACTAGTGAACCCTCATACTCCTCTCCGCGTGGGCTTCCACTGCCGCGTCTTCCCCAGCTCTGTGTCATCCCCTTCATAGGCCTCGCCGTCGTTCACCGCCCTGGTGCTCTCGGTGCGGCGTGGTCAACGTGGTCAAGGAACGACTTCCATCGGAAGAGTACTGTACGTGGAGAGGCTGACAGCTGGGTCCACGACCACAGCAACGAAATGCCTCCTTATTACGCGCAAAATAATGATTCCTCCACCTGACAGCAGGGACCCACAGGACGGGCCATCGTATTTCACAAAAAACGTTTCCCCCTGACTGTTGGGACCCACCAGCTACATCTTCGCACGCAAGGAAGTGCCTGACAGTCGGGATCCACCTAGTCAAAGCGTACATAGCATTGTCATTCTGGTCGCGAACGTGTACGTACATACTGTTTGATCGCTCTGTCTGCAGGTTGCAGCGAAGAACCGTGGCCGTGCAAGGAAGGGCACATGTCGTAGTAGAAGCGCGCACGTTTGATAGTAGAGGCGCGCACGTAGCATGTACACGTACGTACAACGGCCAGGGTGCAAGATAGAAAATATGGCCACATACATACATACGGGCGGGTTCTCGAACGCCTACTCGCGCATACGTACGGCCAGGGCTCGTGTACATGGCTGGGTCGGAACGGAGAAACTGCGTCGTCGTCGTGTTCATGGGGAGGCAACAGAATGCGTCGTGTTCATCGGGAGGCAACGTAACGCGTGTTGTTCATTGGGAGCCAACCGGCTTGGATGGAACAGGCGATGGAAACGAGGCCTAGCGTACAGCAGAACAGAGGAAACGACCTTGTGTTCGACCGCCCTTTGTGAAGCGAGATCCTGTTCGCCGGGAGGGTGCAGCGTATCGCCGAAAGCGGAGAAAACAGACCTCCTATGGTGAAAACAGGGTCTGTTGATCGGGAGGGTGTGGCGTACCGCCAAACGGAGAAGCAGACTTGTGTTGGGCGCTACGGTCGAAAGCAGGGGTCCTGTTCGCCGGGAGGGTGTGGCGTGCGATAAGCAGGACTTCACGAGATCTGTTCATCTCCACCGCCGACCTCCTCCGGCCTCCACGACTCTGTTCATCCACCGTCAACCTCCTCTAGCCTCCACACATGGATGTTCATCCACGGGCTCCTGTTCATCCAGCCTCCACCGCACGCTCCTCCACCGACTACTGTTCAACCAGCCTTCTCCACGGGGTCCTGTTCAACCACCCCTCCACGGGCTACTGTTCATCCAACCCTCCACCGGCTACTGTTCAACCAGCCCTCCACGGGCTACTGTTCAACCAGCCCTCCACGGGGTCCTGTTCATCTAGCCATCCACGGGTTCCTGTTCATCCACCGCCTCAGCGATCGAGTCTTGTTCATCCAGTGACAACGGCCTCTACTACCACGGGTCCTGTTCATCCAACCCCACGGTCTTGTTCATCAAACCCCTCAACAACCCTCACTGTTCATCCAGGGAAGGAGGCAGCAGTGTTCGATCGGCTTCAGTTAGCAGCAGTAGCGAAAATCACTCGGGTTCAGTAACACGTAGCCTGCAGTGCAATCAATCGGGTTCAATTAGAGCCCAATGCCTCGCTCGGGTTCAATTGGAGCCCAATGCCTCGCACACACATGCGTACGTACGAGAGAAACGTGCATCGCTCGGCCCCCGACCAGCCACCGTAACCGGGAACTCCCCGATATTTTCCTCACCCTTGCTTCTACCACGGTTTTTTCCGTCATGGACAGCCCAAAGAATGTCATGCAGCTGCGTCTCCGGCCCGCCCAGGATGAAAATCCCATTTTCTGTCATGATTTTTTGTCAAAGAAGTAGGACCCCACCACATCTATGATGATACCGGGTTTTGTCACAATTATTGTCATAGAAGTGTCATAAGTATGACAAAAAAAAAATCGTTCGGCCCAAAATGTCACGGATGTGTCTTGTTTTTGTAGTGAAAGACTTGCATGACATCTTTTGTCCTACCCTCCTATGGCAGCGGGGTCCATATTGGAAACTAAGGGATATTAAGGCCTTGTTTTAATAGAGAACCGGAACAAAGCATTAACACATAGTGAGTACATGAACTCCTCAAACTACGATCATCACTGGGAGTGGTCCCGGCTATTGTCACTCCGGGGCTGTCGGATCATAACACATAGTAGGTGACTATAACTTGCAAGATCGGATCTATCACATGGATATAGTGATGATAACATAATGGTTGAGATATGAGTTCATGGCACCCGGGCCCAAAGTGACAAGCATTAAGCATAGCAAAGTCATAGCAACATCAATCTAAGAACATGGTGGATACTACGGATCAAGCCCTACCAAAACTAACTCGATTACATGATGAATCTCATCCAACTCCTCACCAACCTGCAAGCCTACGAAGGAATTACTCACTCCCGCTGGGGAGCATCATGGAATTGGTGATGGAGAAGGGTTGGTGATGACGAAGAACAAAGATCCCCCTCTCCGGAGACCCAAATGGACTCCAGATCTGGCCTCCCGATGAAGAACAGGAGGTGACGGCGGCTCCCTCTCGTGGATCGCGATCATTCTTTTTCCCTGATTTTTTTCTAGAAAAATTGGATTTTATAGCGTCGGTTTCAGGGTTTGCGGGGCCACCAAGAGGGACAACCCACCTGGGCGCGCCAGGAGAGGGGGGCGCGCCCTGGTGGGTTGTGCCCACCCAGGTGCCCCTCTCCAGCAGGTCTTGGCTCCAGAAATTCTTATTTATTATATAAAAATTCCTCGCGAAGTTTCTATCCATTCCAAGAACTTTTATTTCTGCACAAAAACAACACCATGGTAGTTCTGCTCAAAACAGCGTTAGTCCAGGGTTAGTTTCATTCAAATCATGCAAATTAAAATCCAAAAGAAGAGGAAAAGTGTTAGAAAAAGTAGATACGTTGGAGACGTATCACGCCTCGCCGAAGTCGTAAGCGCGTGCACTGCTGGCAGCCCTGGGCTTGCCTGGGCCTCCTGCCCAGCCAAGTCCGGCTGCACCACCTCCTCCATCCTCGGCCTAGAGCTATGACCAGAGACACCCCCAACTCCACAGTCGGGGACAAATCTACAGGAAGGGAGACCAAAGGGAGAGGCGGAAAACAAGCTCAGAAGCATCATCACTCTCCACCAAATCACCCCAGAGACGAGGAGGCGCAGATGATGAACCGAAAGACCCAAATCTCAAAGAGTGCACATGTGCAGAAGAAGGCGATGCCGCACCCTTCTCCGGCGCCTGAGGGGTGGCCTTTCCACCCGCCAAAAGAGAGCCATCCCGAGAACAGAGTCATCTGCCTTTTCCTGATTACCCATACCATCATCCTTGTCAGACATGTCCACATCCCCACCTCCCTGGAGTGCCTCCTGAAACATTCCAGCGTCCTCTAACTCAATCTCCAGGTTATACATCTTACCAACATGCGTCCATCTGACCACATCCGGTATAGGCTCAATATCCACGACACTCACGAGCAACCTTGCCACCCCATGCACACGGGTGAAAGGCATATCCACACGCTCTGTCTTGCCAATAAGCATCCCAAGACTGCATACCACTCTAGCATCATTGAGAGGCTTATATGGTGCCCCAGAGAATCGAACCCAAACCTGAGGTAAAGGTGTGCCCTATGGTTCCGTTTGCTTCCAAGCATCAAACTCTGGGATGCACTCTATACTGGGCATGCGAGCAATACCCAACTTAAGGAGTTTCTTCAGCTCTTTCGCCGAAGGAAAATCAACCTTGTACAAATTATCCTCAAGCCTAATAAGCTCCCAATGAGCATTCCCTAGAGCAAGCTCATTCAGCCTCTGCATAGTCTGAGCCTCGAACAAAAAACCCTTAGTGACTTTGACCACTCCCGTAGACAAATTTTGCGGCATGTCCGGGATCTCAGCAGCTATGGGGGACTCAAAGAACATCAGCTCAACGCAACAGACCCCGTAGATGGTGACTGCTGGCAATGGCTGCAATAACAACGGGCACTCGCCCGAGTCGTGCGCCGGTTTGAGGCAAGTATCACATAACTCTGTGGTGCATTCAGCAATGAAGTGCCCCTGTTCACCACACCGGTAATACACCATTTTTTCTTTCTTGCGAGCCCACTTGGCAGCCCTCTCGCATCGGGCCTGTCAGAATAATATTCTCGACCCTTCGCCCCAATTGGCTCAGTTGTCGACAAGTTTGTAGCAGCAAGAGTGGTCACCACCGCCATGGCCTCGCCAGACAGATTTTTAGCCACCTCCGCCGCCTCCAATAATGACCCCGTATCCATGGAGATCGCATCATAAGCAGAGACCGGCCGTGGCGGCGGCAGTAGTTGCTTGCGATACTGGGATGGCCGCTTGGCACTGCCCCTACCTCCACGAAAGCCGCGATACCCACCTCGGTTCCTGTAATCCGGGCCAGTTACCCCCTCCACAAAGTTTCCCGGAGGTGCATGAAAAGGCCGCTCAGCCGAGCCGTCGCTTTGCCAGGCGTATCCACGGCCACCACAAGCCGAAGATGAGCCCCGATGTTGGCCCTCCTCGTAGGCATCGACTCCATCATCGGCCAACGCCCTCGGGGGGACCATGACCAGCATGTCCAGAAACGGCATTCTCCCTGCCAGAGGCGGCCCCGCGACCCACAACAGCATGAGCAACTGCCGACGCGTTGGATCAGCCGACCAGATGTGGCGGCACGGCCCGCTGCTGCACTTGCAGCGGCCTCTGAGGCACCAGCGGAGCCGCCCTTTGATACGTCTCCAAATATCTATAATTGTTTATTGTTCCATGCTATTATATTATCTGTTTTGGATGTTTTATATGCATTAATATGCTATTTTACATTATTGTTGGGACTAACCTATTAACCTAGAGCCCAGTGCCAATTTGTATTTTTTCCTTGTTTTAGAGTTCGCAGAAAAGGGATACCAAACGAAGTCCAAATGGAATGCAACTTTTGCGATGATTTTTCTTGGACCATAAGACATCCAGAGGACTTAGAGTGCAAGTCAGGGAAGCCACGAGGCAGCCACAGGGTCGGAGGGAGCGACCAGGGGGTAGGGCGCGCCCCCACCCTTGTGGGCCCCTCATAACTCCACCAACCTATTTCTTCCGCCTATATATTCTCAAATATTCCAAAACGTACCAGGGGAGCCACGAAAACACTTTCCACCATCGCAACCTTCTGTACCCGTGAGATCTCATCTAGGGGCCTTTTCCAGCATCCTGCCGGAGGGGGATTCGATCATGGAGGGCTTCTACATCAACACCATTGCCTCTCCGATGAAGCGTGAGTAGTTTACCACAGACCTACGGGTCCATAGCTAGCAGCTAGATGGCTTCTTCTCTCTCTTTGATTCTCAATACCATGTTTGTAGCGACCCCACCTCAAACGGTCAAGTCTTTGTGCTTCAGTGTCATCCCTAGATCGGTAATGCTGACACACATAATACTCGAAGGATTTATAACAGAGTAGCAATCACACACTTATTACATCGAATGTCTCAAAAGAGAACTTATTACAATAAATAAGGCTTAAGGCCATCTAATACGATAACAGCGGAAGGCTTGGAGGATAAAGTGAGTCCATCAATTCCAACGGCGTAGCTGAGCTGCACGACAACGACCTAACAAACCTTACTCCTCGTCTGAAAAGTATGCAACACAATACGTCGCAGCCCGAAAACGGGTCAGCACATGGAATATGCTGGCAATATAACACGATGAAACAAGTCTGAATAATGCTATCACTACATGCATATTTGGCTGGTGGAAAGCTCTATGGTTATAGTTTTTGCGAAAAGCCAATTTTTCCCTACAACAAAGGAATATGTTTTATTTTAACTATCATGGTAGTTGAAACATCATTGAGAAGGTTCCTCCAACTCAATCCCAACTAAAAGTAATTATCAACCCAACAACGTTAAATTAGAGTGATGAGATACTTAGGATAATCCAAGTACTAGATACTCAAGATGTCCATAACAGGGGACACGGCTAACCATGATTAGATTGTACACTCTGCAAAGGTTTGCGAAATTTCCCCACAAGACTCAATCTCCTCCGTTGGATTTTTCGCACTACATGGTGTTTGAGAAACGGATGACCGAGACACAGTCTTTCAGAAACATTAACTCTTTACTCCGGGTAGACCATACCAACCTACATCCCTCTACCTGCTGATCCACCTCTTCAAGAGCTCATGCAACTTATTCAACTACGCTAGAGCCCATAATAGCTTGTGGCTGCACACGGAAGTTTCTAGCATGAAATATCTCAGTTCCCTTTGAGCCTGGGTGGCAGACCTTAGGATGAGCACACGGGTCATCCGGGATATCCTAAGACAACACTGGATTCTCCAGGTGCCCGCCAAGCAAGTCACCTAGATGTGTATGAAAGTTGCCACCTTAGGTTGCACCATTAATTAATCATCTCACATCTGTCATGGATTCACTCACCCAAACCACGTCTACGAGCATAGCATAGCAATATAAGCAATACAAAGAAGTAACTCCCAAGGGTTTGAATATAACAGGGCAATAGGTTCTACCTCATCAACTACTTCCCAATACCCACAAACTAATCATGTCCTAATCATGCAGTGTTTGAGGATTGGAACTAATGCATAAAAATGGGCATGAAAAGAGTATGATCAATGTGTTACTTGCCTTGCTGACGATCCGCAAAACCTAGGGACTCTTAGTAGCACGCTTCGCACTCCGGGAATTCTATCGCAAACAAACAATAGCATACATAAGAAATCAAGCAAATAAAGCACGGGTACATCTCAAATAATAAGATCTAACCAGAAAGTTCAACTTAAGAACTCCGGTTTGCAAAAAGAACCAAATCAAACGGAGCAACGAAACTCAAACTGCAAAAGAAACAAGATCCATTTACTAATCTGGACTAAAGTCAAATTTTACAGTACCAAAATCTTGTTCAAGTTGATTAAACAGAAAGAGGATTTCGAGACGAAGATCTAGGCACTTGAATCGCCTGATTCCGATAAACGAGCGAAAAGTTAAACTAAAACGAAAATCGGATCAGAAATCGCGATCGAGAATAATCGCGGAAAACTCGAGAAAAAGAAAAACTGACGAACAGGCTAACGAACGAACGTTCGTTGTCTATAACTAACGAGCGGAAACCGTTCGTTAAAAGAATGTATGGACGAAGGTCCGCTAAATAAAATAAACCGAGAAAACCGGCGAACCGATCAAAATAACGAAACTAGGGTTTTCTAAAAAAAACCGGATCGGTTTTCCAAAGAAAACCGACGGCGGCGGCTACCTCGTCGGATCCGACGGGGCTCGGGGCTCTGGCGGAGTTGGGTGGCGTCGGCGACGGCGTCTGGCGGCGGTGCTAAGCGGCGACGCAACAAGCGGCGTCGTGATCTTCTTTTCTCTGCTGGCGGCGGTGGTGGGGCGGGGTTGGGTGGTGGTGAGGGGTCCGGGCGGCGTATATAAGGAGGGCTAGCTTGGGGAGGGGCAAGGCGGCGGGAAGGAGTCTGGCGGATTCAGCCTGTGGCCAGGCTATCTCCGCGTCGACGAGGCGGACGGCTCAGGCCGGGCTGGGCAGTTGGTGAGCTTCGGCCCAGTCGGCGAAGAGAAGATTGTTTTAAAACAATTTCACCAAAACTTAAATAAATCCTCAAAAAATAAATAAAAATCTAAAAAAATCCAAAACAAAATTTCACCGTCTAAATAAAATATTTAGAACAAGATGAACATTTTCTTGGCCCTAAAATGCAATTTGAAAAACGTGCAATTTTTCTAATGCAAATAAAATAGCAATAAAATCCAATATTTGATTTTAATATTTTTCCTCCAATATTTCTATTATTTTGGAGAATTCATATTATCTCCTCTCATATATTTTAATATGAAATATTTTCGGAGTGAAAAATAATTAAAACCAAAATCCTCGTTTCAATATTTGATAAAATTCAAATATGAAAACAATGAAATCCCCAACTCTCTCCGAGGGTTCTTGAGTTGCTTAGGATTTCGAGGATCGCAAAATGAAATGCAATAAAATATGATATGCATGAATGATCTATGTATAACATTCCAAATTGAAAATTTGGGATGTTACAATGTTCTCCTCGATGTTCTTGGAGATCTATTCGGTGTAATACTCTTTTGCGGTGTGTTTGTTGAGATTCGATG
The DNA here is from genome assembly GCA_021605205.1 of Aegilops longissima. Classification (NCBI taxonomy): domain Eukaryota; kingdom Viridiplantae; phylum Streptophyta; class Magnoliopsida; order Poales; family Poaceae; genus Aegilops; species Aegilops longissima. The sequence continues at coordinate 319,422,069 of CM038676.1, forward strand.
AATTGTGGATTTATGATCAGCTTATCTATGAATATTATTTTAATATTCTCTGAATTCTTATATGCATGATTTGATATCTTTGCAAGTCTCTTTGAACTATCAATTTGGTTTGCCAACTAGATTGGTTTTTCTTGCAATGGGAGAAGTGATTAGCTTTGGCTTCAATCTTGCGGTGCTCGATCCTAGTGACAGAAGGGGATCCGACATGTATTGTATTGTTTCCATCGAGGATAACAAGATGGGGTTTTCATCATATTGCTTGAGTTTATCCTGCTACATCATGTCATCTTACTTAATGCGTTACTCTGTTCTTATGAACTTAGTACTCTAGATGCAGGCAGGAGTCGGTCGATGTGTGGAGTAATAGTATTAGATGCAGGCAGGAGTCGGTCTACTTGATTCGGACATGATGCCTATATTCATGATCATTGCCCTAGATATCGTCATAACTTTGTGCTTTTCTATCAATCACTCAGCAGTAATTTGTTCACCCACCGTAATATTTTCTATCTTGAGAGAAGCCTGTAGTGAAACCTATGGCCTCCGGGTCTAGTTTCCATCATATAAGTTTCTGATCTACAATTTTAGGTTCCTATTTACTTCCTATGCAATCTTTTACTTTCCATTCCATAAATCAAAAATACCAAAAATATTACTTTAGCGTTTATCCATCTCTATCAGATCTCACTTTGCAAATAACCGTGAAGGGATTGACAACCCCTTTATCGCGTTGGGTGCAAGTTGGTGTTTGTTTGTGCGGGTATTCGGTGACTTGTGCATTATCTCCTACTGGATTGATACCTTGGTTCTCAAAACTGAGGGAAATACTAATTCTACTTATTTGCATCACCCTTTCCTCTTCAAGGGAAAAACCAACACAAGCTCAAGAAGTAGCACTACCCCGGCGGCCCGTTCCCCGACCAACCATCGGCGTCCTGTTCCCCCGACCAGCCATCGGCGTCCTATTCCCCCGACCAACCATCAGCGTCACAACCGGGATCCTGGTCGCCCTGCCAACCGAGATTCGAGGGAACCCAGGAGAGCTCACCCGCCGAACCCTAACTCCTCCACCGACTATCGACGATGAAGTGCTACGTGCATGGGGTGGCACCCAATCCAAGACAGCCTCGAGTTCCTTGATCTATGCCAGCTCCACCTGATCAGGCCCATGTGAGGGAGTCCTGGATTATGGGGTCCTCGGGCATCCGGGCTATGTGAAATGGGCCGGACTGGTGGGCCGTGAAGATACAGAATAGAAGGCTTCCCCCCGAGTCCGGATGGGACTCTCCTTGGCATCGAAGGCAAGCTTGGCGTTTGGATATGTAGATTCCTTTCTATGTAAACTGACTCTGTACAACCATTGGCCCCTCCAATGTCTATATAAACTGGAGGGTTTAGTCCGTAGAGGCAATCATAATCATACAGGCTAGACATCTAGGGTTTAGCGATTACGATCTCGAGGTAGATCAACTCTTGTAACCCCTATACTCATCAAAGTCAATCAAGTAGGAAGTAGGGTATTACCTTCATTAAGAGGGCTGAACACAGGTAAACATCGTGTCCCCCGCCTCTGATACGTTTGATCCTTAGGCGCTGGTCCGGGACCCCCTACCCAAGATCTGCCGGTTTTGACACCGACATTGGTGCTTTCATTGAGAGTTCCACTGTGTCATAGTCAGAAGGCTCGATGGCTCCATCGATCGTCTACAACAATGCTGCCTTGAAGGAGGCTTTTCGTATTCGGCGGCTTCGCACTACGTGCCAACTCGATTGGCCACCTGGAGCAGATCGACAGCTACGCCCCTGGTCATCAAATCCGTTTTGGAAATCTGAACTACGTCGCTGATATTCGAGGAGACTTGATCTTTGAGGAGTTCGCGACGCTGACCTCCGCTTTGGCCTTAGATCTGGAGCAAACTACTAGGACCGGGGATGGGAGCTTAGAATCCGCCAGACTCTCTACAACTGCGAAGCTCACTGCCGCAGATCCGGATAGGACCGTGTCATCGGCAAGCCCGGGGCCTAGCTGGACTCCACCCATCACTGAAGGGCCGGAATCATGTCCGGGTCCTAATGTCGGACTCACGAGGGCTGCGGCAGGCAAGCGCGACTATGAGGTCATCGCCTCACTTAGCGCCAAAGACTCTTGCCTCCCCGTCCAACCCTCGCCTTTAAGCGAGACTCTGGACCTAATGCGATCCCTAGTCATTGCAGAGGAATCATTGTCGAACTACGCCCAACCCATACTAGGGGCTGAGAGCAGGGAATTTTACATCCCACCCACCACCCACTTCATAGCCACTGTCGAGGATTTAACAGACATGCTCAACTATGCCTCCGAAGATAACGACGGGATGGACGACGATGCTGGAGATGAGCAAGGCTAAAGCCCACCGTTCACCGGACGCTGGACGACCACTTCCACATATGATGTCTACATGGTGGACACACCCAAAGAGGATGACGGCGACGGCGAGAAAGATCCGGTTGAGAACAAGCCTATTGAAGCACCTTCGAAGCGTCGACGTCAGCGGTGCCGCTCAAAATCCCGTTGCGACAAAGACAGCAATACCGGCACCGAAGACAATAATACTCCGGAGAATGCCAAAGGCCCCGAAGCCCCTGTAGAGCCAACATCCGAACAAGATGATTGGGAGGATGGTCAAGTAAACCCCGACAATCCTGTCGGGAACGAGGGCTCGGAGGACAGTAACTACCTACCGAACAAGAGCGCTCGGCGACAAAGATTTCATCGTGCCGGAGGACCCCTCGAACAAGAGCGCTTTAAGCGCCGGCTAATCGCCACCGCAAGAAGGCTGAAAGAGAAGCAGTAGTAGCTTCAAGCTGATCAGGATTTACTCAATGACAGATGGACTAATGTCGTGGCAGCCGAGGAATACGGCCTCGAACGCCCAACAAAGAGCTACCCGAAGCGCAAGCTACTACCCCAATTCGATGATGAGGCCCTGGAGCCCATACCACCAACGCATGATGCTACTAACAGACCTGACCGACTGCCACGTGGTCGGGACGGAGCAGCAACTCAAGCCGAACACCAGCCCTCACCACCTCACCGTAAAGGCAAGGGAACAACGGCTCTAGAATACACATATGACCTACGACAGGACCTGGACAATAGAGCTGGTCAGACCAGATCAATATATGGATCAAGGGGGCGTGCCCTAGCGCGAGAAGATGGCCATCAGGCCTGGCGTGACAAGCACAACCTCACCTAGGCTGAAAACCGCATACGTACTTCATCCGAACTGCGTCGTGACATTGCCCGATACACAGGCGCCGCACACCCCCTATGCTTCACCGATGAGGTAATGGAGCACCAGTTCCCAGAAGGGTTTAAACCCGTGAACACCGTCTCATACGATGGTACGACGGACCCCGCAGTCTGGATTGAAGATTTTCTTCTACACATTCACATGGCTCGCAGTGACGATCTACATGCCATCAAATATCTCCCCCTAAAACTTAAGGGACCAGCACGCCACTGGTTAAATAGCCTCCCAGAAAATTCTATTGGCAGTTGGGAAGATTTGGAAGATGCCTTTAGAGACAACTTCGAAGGTACCTATGTACGGCCCCGGATGCCGATCACCTCAGTCACATAGTCCAGCAACCCGGAGAGTCAGTCCGGAAACTCTGGACAAGGTTATTAATTAAAAAGAACCAAATTGTCAACTGTCCGGACGCCGAAGCCCTCGCGGCCTTTAAACACAGTGTCCGTAAAGCATGGCTTGCCAGACACCTCGGCCAAGAAAAGCCGAAGTCCATGGCATCCCTTACCGCAGTAATGACATGCTTTTGCATGGGAGAAGACAGCTGGTTAGCCCGTAGAAGCAATAGCACCAGCGACCCCAGCACCTCTGAAGCCAGGGACGGCAATGGCAAGCCACGACGCAGCAAGCACAAGCGTCGAATCAATAATGAAAGTACCGAAGACACAGTGGTCAATGCTGGATTCAGCGGCTCTAAATCCGGTCAACGGAAGAAGCCATTCAAAGGAAACATAGATGGTCCATCTAGTTTGGACAAAATACTCGATCGACCTTGCTAGATTCACGACACCCCCAGTAAGTCTGCCAATCATACCAATAGAAACTGTTGGGTCTTTAAACAGGCCGGCAAACTCAACGCCGAACACAAAGGGAAAGGTCCGCCTAGCAAGGATGACGACGAAGAGCCTTGATGTCTACTAAGCAACTTTATTCTTGTAGACTCGTGTCGGGCCTCCAAGCGTAGAGTTTTGTAAGGCAATAGCAATTTTCCCTCAAGTGGATAACCTAAGGTTTATCAATCCGTGGGAGGCGTAGGATGAAGATTATCTCTCTCAAACGACCCTGCAACCAAATACAAGAAATCTCTTATGTCCCCAACACACCCAATACAATGGAAAATTGTATAGGTGCACTAGTTCGGCGAAGAGATGGTGATAATAGTATAATATTGATGGTAGAAATATATTTTTATAATCTGAATAAATAAAAACATTAAGGTAGAAAATAGTAAACGGGCACAAAAACGGTATTGCAATGCTTGAAAATGAGGCCTAGGGTCCGTACTTTCACTATGCTAATATAATTGGATCATATAACCATCCCTCAACGTGCAACGAAGATTCACTCCAAAGTTCCTATCTAGCGGAGAACATAAGACGAAATTGTTTGTAGGGTACGAAACCACCTCAAATCTATTCTTTCCGATCAATCTATCCTAGAGTTCGTACTAAAATAACACGAAGCTATTCTTTCCGATTGATCTAACCAAGAGTTCATACTAAAATAACACCAAAGAAACTTCAGATTCATAATATTCAATCCAACACAAAGAACTTCAAAGAGTGCATCAAGATTTCTACCGGAGAAACAAAGACAAGAACGTGCATCAACCCCTATGCATAGATTACCCCAATGTCACCTCGGGAATCCGCGAGTTGAGTGCCAAAACAAATATCAAGTGAATAAATATGATACCCCATTGTCACCACGAGTATTCAATTGCAAGACATATATCAAGTGTTCTCAAATCCATAAAAGTATTATATCCGATAACAACAAAATCTCAAAGGAAAAAACTCAATTCATCACAACAAGATAGAGAGGGGAAAACACCATATGAACCGACTATATTAACAAAGCCCGCGATACATCATGATCGTGAATCTCAAGAACACGAGAGAGAGAGATTAGACACATAGCTACTGGTACAAACCCTCAGCCCGAGGGTGGATTACTCCCTCCTCATCGTGGTGGCCGCCGGGATGATGAAGATGGCCACCGGAGATGATTCCCCCCTCCAGCAGGGTGCCGGAAAGGGTCTAGATTAGTTTTCAGTGGCAACAGAACCTTGCGACGACGAAACTTCTGATCTAGTTAACCCCGATGAGTTTTGGAATATTTGGGAATTTATAGTGCAAAGAAGGGGTGCGGGAGGCCATCGAGGTGGGCACAACCCACCTGGGCACGCTAGGGAGGCCTGGCGTGCCACGGTGGGTGTGCCTCGAACACCCAGTGCTTCTTTGGCCCATCGGGAGTCTTCTAGCCCATAAAAAATCTCCATGGAGTTTCGCGGTGTTTGGACTCCGTTTGATATTGATTTCCTGTAATGTAAAAAACAAGCGAAAAACAACAACTGGCACTGGGCACTAGGTCAATAGGTTAGTCCCAAAAAATGATATAAAGTTGCTATAAAATTATTGCAAAACATCCAAGAATGATAAACTAACAGCATGAATACATCATAAATTATAGATACGTTGGAGACGTATCAAGCCTCGCCCAACGAACACAGGGGGATAGAAGAAATGGTAAATATGATATATGTCACACATATCCCTAAGCGGGAGCGCAAGCGCGCATTAAGGGATGCCTACGCTATAGAGCCGGTCACCCCAAAATTCAACCCATGGTCGGCTTGTCCGATCACCTTCGGTCGAAAGAACCACCCAACCAGTATCCGTCATGGAGGTTCGGCAGCTCTGGTCCTCGATGCAATCATCGACGGATTCCACCTTATGCGTGTCCTTATGGACGGCGACAGTAGTCTCAACCTGCTCGATCAGGACACTGTCTGCAAAATGGGCATCGGTCTGTCAAGAATCAAACCTACTAAAACTACCTTTAAAGGAGTAATACCTGGTGTAGAGGCCCGCTGCACGGGCTCAATAACATTGGAAGTCGTCTTTGGTTCGCCAAACAATTTCCGAAGCGAAGAATTGATCTTCGATATCATCCCCTTCCGCAATGGCTATCACGCACTGCTCGGACGGACCGCTTTCACCCATTTTAATGCGGTCCCTCACTACGCTTATCTAAAGCTCAAGATGCGTGGACCACGCGGCGTCATAATAGTCTATGGAAACATGGAATGCTCCCTCCGTACTGAGGAGCACACCGCAGCCCTCGCGGCCGAAGTATAGAGCGGTCCTACCAAGCCGCACACCTCATCAACCTTCAAGCCGCTGGACATTGTTAAACAAGTCTGGTTAATTCTGCATGCTGATAGCTCGGTAATTCCAGAGCTAGACTAGGAGTTTCGCCTCCGTCGATCGCCACACACATCTGCGAAATTCGTACCACGTGTGCATAAATATGCACTCAAAATACCTTGGGCATCAGTGGAGGCACAATACGGAGAGGTCTATAGTACGGTTCGACCCTATGTGACCCTCCCCTTTTTTTGATTATTTTTTTATCACAGGCGCAATAAAACCTATCTATCCTATGGACTTACAGGGACTCTCTTCGAGCCCGGTTTCATATAGATAGCCGAAGACCATTCTTCTCAAGGAATCTCTCTCTCCAAGGCGAAAGCGGTGTGCGGCAGGATGTCCAAAGGATTTTGTAGACCAAACTTTAGTCAAGGACCTATATAGAGATTTTCCCCTTATTCTTAGACCCCCGGCATGTTAAATGGCCCTGATGATTATGGTGCCTGAGGGAGTCCTGGACTAGGGGGTGTCCGGATAGCCGAACTATCATCTTTGACCGGACTCCAAGACTATGAAGATACAAGATTGAAGACTTCGTCCCGTGTCCACATGGGACTTTCCTTGGCGTGGAAGGCAAGCTTGGCGATACGGATATGTAGATCTCCTACCATTGTAACCGACTCTGTGTAACCCTAACCTATCCGGTGTCTATATAATCCAGAGGGTTTTAGTCCGTAGGACGAACAACAATCATACCATAGGCTAGCTTCTAGGGTTTAGCCTCCTTGATCTCGTGGTAGATCTACTCTTGTACTACCCATATCATCAATATTAATCAAGCGGGGTAGGGTATTACCTCCATCGAGAGGGCCCAAACCTGGGTAAAAACATCGTGTCCCTTGTCTCTGTTACCATCCGCCTAGGCGCACGATTCGGGACCCCTACCGAGATCCGCGGTTTGACACCGACATTGGTGCTTTCATTGAGAGTTCCTCTGTGTCTTCACCGATAGGCCTGATGGCTCCTTCAATCATCAGCAACGACGCAGTCCAGGGTGAGACTTTTCTCCCCGGACAGATCTTCGTATTCCGCGGCTTTGCACTGCGGGCCAATTCGCTAGGCCATCTGGAGCAGATCGTAAGCTACGCCCCTGGCCATCAGGTCAGATTTGGAAGTTTAAACTACACGGCCGACATCCGCGGGGACTTGATCTTTGACGGATTCGAGCCGCAGCCAAGCGTGCCGCACTATCTCGATGGGTATGATCTAGCTCTGCCGCCGAACAGTGCCCTGGAGGCCGCACCAACATCCGCTCCGACCCTTAATCCGGAGCCGGATTCCCCGATCGAGGACGAGTGGTTGGACACCGCCTCGGGGGCTACGATCTCTCGGCGATTGAGCGAACACAATCCTGTCGCTGCGAAGATCGTGACTCCAGGTGCGGACTCCTCTCCGGACTCGAACCCCAGCCCCTGCCAATCGAATCCGATTGGGCGCCCGGTCATGGAGTTCACTGCGCGGACATCTTTCGGCACTCGCCCTTTGGCGACATCCTGAATTCACTAAAGTCTCTCTCTTTATCCGGAGAGCCTGGCGGACTACGGTCGGGAAGGTTGGGATCGCAGACGACGAAGAAATTCAACACCCACCCACCTCCCACTTTGTAGCCACTGTCGATGATTTAACCGACATGCTCGACTTCGACTCGAAGACATCGGCGGTATGGGCGGCGATGCAGGAAATGACCAGAACCAGCGCCTACGGGGCCTTTGGAAGGCCACCTCGTCATCGACATATAGATGGTGGACATCCCAAAAGATGGAGCAGCGATGGAACAACGGAGGATGACCCCTCCAAGAAGCAACGAAGCGCCCGGCGTCGGTGGCGCCGCTCTAAATCCCGCCACAGCAAAAGCGGTGATTCCGGCACGGAGATAATAACACCGGACGGTGCGAAGACAACCACCTCGGCGGGACTCGGCGCGGGAGGAGGAGAAGCAAATCGCCTGACGGTCTGGCGAGAAAAGAGGTAGAGGGCGATAATTATCGCCTCCCTCCGAAGATGAGGCAAGCCTCAGCGATGATGAATTAAATGCGTGCCTAAGGATCCCGCTGAGCAGGGCGTTTCAAGCGCGGGCTTATAGCCACGGCAAGCAGCCTCAAGAAAAAGCAGCAACAGCTTAGAGCTGACCAAGACACTGCTAGGCGGCGGATGGTGAAGTCCTTGCGGCGAAGAGTATGAACTCGAGCGCCCTCAAAAGCTACCCCAAACACGGCCGTTGCCTCGTCGGAGGAGGAAGCACCCAAGTCACCAGCACCACGACATGGCAGACCGGCCACCCGTGGCATGACGAAGAAGCCTCTCGGCCCTCCGCTCAAGCCACACCCGGCGCGCTCAAAAAGCACCAAGGCGGGAAAGCGCGCCGGACTTGCGAGATATATTGGAGGATAAGGCAAAACATACAAGATCGATCTCTACGGATCGCGTGGGCGTAACAACTCGGGATGGTTACCGTCGCGCCGTATCTGACAAACCGGCGGGCGAACCACGATGAACAAAGCTCATATGTGCTATGTCGTGATATAATATCTGAGCGCCGCACACCACTATGCTTCACGGATGAAGTAATGGATCATCAAATCCACGAGGGCTTCAAACCCGTAAACATCGAATCATACGATGGTACCACAGATCCTGCGATGCGGATCGAGGACTATCTCCTCCATATCCACATGGCCCGCGGTGATGATCTACATGCCATCAAATACCTCCCACTCAAGCTTAAAGGACCAGCTTGGCATTGGCTCAACAGCTTGCCGGCAGAATCAATTGGTTGTTGGGAGGACACGGAAATCGCATTCCTTGATAACTTCCGGGCACATATATGCGACCACCGAGCGCCGATGACCTTAGCCATATAATTAAGCAGCTAGAAGAATCGGCGGACAATTCTGGACACGGTTCCTAACAAAGAAAAATCAAATCGTTGATTGTCCGGATCGAGAGGCCCTTGCAGCCTTCAAACATAACATCCGCGACGAGTGGCTTGCCCGCACCTAGGACAGGAAAATCCGAAATCCATGGCAGCCCTTACAACACTCATGACCGCTTTTGTGCGGGAGAGGACAACTAGCTAGCTCGTAGTAACAACTTGACCAAAAACCTGGTAGTTCGGATACCAAGGACAGCAATGGCAGGTCGCGTCGTAACAAGAACAAGCGCCGCATAAGCGGCGACAATGATGAAGATCTGGCGGTCAATGCGGATTCGGAGCTATAAACCCGGTCAGCGGAAGAAGCCATTCAAAAGGAATACCGGGGCCCGTCCAACTTGGACCGAATACTCGATCGCTTGTGCGGATACATGGCACCCGAAAACCAGCCAACCACACCAGCAGGGATTGTTGGGTGTTCAAACAAGCGAGCAAGTTAAGTGCGAACTCAATGACAAGGGCTACATAGCGATGGCGAGGAAGAGCCCGACCGCCGAACAATAGAGGACGAAGGGCTTTCCCACACAAGTGCGGACGGTGAACATGATATCACGCAACCCACATACCCAAAAGGGGCGAGCGTGCACTAAGGGGCGTATATGCCATGGAGCGATCGCCCCAAAGTTGAACCCATGGTCTTCTGCCCGATCACATTCAATCGAAGGACCACCCACTAGCATCCATCACGGCGGTTTCGCCGCATTGGTTCTTGACCCAATCATTGTGGATTTCACCTCACGAGTCACGATGGGCGGCGGTAGCAACCTGAACCTGCTTTATCGGGATGCGGTCGCCAAAATGGGCATAGACCCTCAAGGATTAAACCTACAAAGGCGACCTTTAAAGGCATCATACCGGGTGTAGAGGCCAATTATACGAGCTCGATTACACTCGAAGTGGTCTTGGATCCCGGATAACTTCCGGCGAAGAGTTAATCTTCGACATAGTACCGTTCCGCTTCGGCTATCACGCACTGCTTGGACGAACCGCATTTGCAAAGTTCAATGCGGTGCCGCACTACGCATACCTCAAGCTCAAGATGCTAGGTCCTCGAGGAGTAATCATGGTCAATGGAAACATCGAACGCTCTCTCCGAATGGAGGAGCACACGGCGGCCCTCACAGCAGTTCTCGAGTCCGGCCGCTAAACGTCCGGACATTGTCAAGCGCGCCCGGAGTAACCTACAACAAGACCGCCTGGCACGATTCAAGCACGCGTAGCAATCCAGCCCCAACCCCAGCCCTCGCGAAATTGCGAAGCCAGTACTACGCGTACATAACTACGCTCTGGAGATACCATGGGCATAAGGGAGGGCACGACCACGGCTGCGCCTGAATGCGGCTCAACCGCACCAGGGGCTCCCAATTGTGTCATTCTTTTTCTTTTTTTCTTCTTCTTACTTTCAGGACACTGTTCTCCAGAAGACCTGTTCGACATTCGCGCCGAATACACGATGCAACAGCCAGGGAAGTAGAAAACTGCGTCGAGTGTCCAGGTGGTCTCTACTACGAGCATTATACCTGTTTTACATACCATCCCGCAGCTTACCCCTGGAGGGGGACATGTCAAATAATCCCATCCCTTGCTTATCGCACAATTTGTATCGTTCTGCTCTTATTTGCAGTCTCTTTTTAATAACCAATATATAGCTCTTGCCTATTATTACATTTTTTACCTATATATATGTTCATTTCATGACATGTTGCACCCGTACACTTTGGTACGGCCAATACACCAGGGGCTTAAGTACCCCAAAATTATGGTGTGATAAGTCCGAACACTTTCACAAGTGCGGCACCCCAAACTTATAGCACTATATGAATCGGCTCCGAATCATGTCTTGGGTCAATAGTTGGGTTTGCCGGCTCCGTGTTTTGGTACCTTACATTCCGTTATATCGGCTAAGGTAGCACCGGAGAACCACTGCGATTGTGCCCGGTTGAGCTGGGTTGAGCACCTCGGTGGAGAAAGATAAAACTGACCGTCATGATAGGGCGAGAGCGATGCGCTGTTCGAGAGGTTTTTCGGGTCCCTAAAGACTTATGCGCTTAGGCGAGGAACCGAATTGGCGGCCAAAGGCGTGGATAGCGCCCGAACTTCGGTCTTCCGAATACTAGGGGCTTCGCGAAATTTAAAATTATAGAATTCTATGGCTAAGTGAGAGTGTTCAAGCATTATAAGTCCGGTTGCCTTGTTACGTTGTGTTGGCGCCTCCTCGATGGACCCAAGAATGGGAACAAGATCGCTCAAGTTTATCCCGAACACCCCACTTTCGTGGCATGGGGGCTGAAGCCAACGACTTGCCATCTCTCAAATTTGATAAGCGGCCGCCTGAAGGTAATATTTTAAATTAACAAGCATTGCTTAGCGCATATGAACAAGTTTTCAGCGTCTGGGATAACAAATGCGAGTCTATTCAAAATTACATCTTTGGAGCACTCATCCGCTATTTGGCGGGCACCCTTGAGAGGCCCTCATAGTACATTTGAGCGTGCGATGCTCCTTGCCCGTCGGTGGCTTGTCCGTCACAATCTTCTCCGCATCCAGCTTGCCCGGTGCACTTTAGCACGGGCAAGGGCCAACGGGCACCTTCAATGCAGGCGGAGCGCTTGATGACTTCAATCCGTGGACGAAGGTCCACCACCACCGCATTAGCCCAAAGTGGCTCCCGGGCATGGCTTCAATGGCCATAACCGAACTATGAGGCCCTTCATGGCCTGTTCGGCGACCTTGTGGAGCTCGACCAGCTGCTTCAGCTGGTCTCTTAGGGGCACCGGATGTCCGGCCTCAGCATACTGAGACCAGAACACCTTCTCCGTCGAGATCCCCTCTGTAAGTGCATCTAGTGCCACCCCTAGTTGGTTTTGGAGTATTGACGACAAATGTGGTTGAGGGACTAATGCGTTTGTGAGAATTGCAGGATAACGCAGGTAGTGTCCCTCATTGATTCGGTTTACCTACCGGAGATGACCCCTAAAAATGTATGAAGACATTGAAGACAATGGTGGTATGTGAAGATATTCACATTGAAGACTATGACATGAGAAGACATTGAGTGAAGACTATGGAGCGCGAAGACTGGTGTTCCGTTGTTTCCTTTTCTTCTTTGTTGAGTCGTAGGAACCACCGTATTGTTAAGTGGGGTCCAAGTGATCATAGTCGTAATGGTGAAGTGATGCTCAACCCAAATCCTATGTCTTGAGCGAAGACAATGAGAGCAAAACTTATCGAGCTGGATGAGTCAGCTTTGCTTATAGCCCAAGTAAAGTTGCCATGAGTGTTTGAAATCATTTGTTGGAACACGTGTCGGTTCCTTAGTGACCAGGGTCATTTCGGACATAACAGGTCGGGTTGCCTAGTGGCTATAAATAGCCCATCCCTACACCATAAATTGGTGGCTGCTCGGAGTTAGTGCACGACTTTTGTCGTTTGAGAGCAACCCACCTCGAAGCCTTTGAGAGAGAAAATCCTTGCGAGGACAAAGCCCAAAACACCCGAGCCAAAGAGTGTTAGGCATCACCAAGTTTTCTGTCAGTGTGACACGAAGACTTATTACACTTGAGGGCTGTGAATCCTCCGGCCGGTTAGGCGTCGCGTTCTGAGCATCCAAGAGTCATTGTGGATTGCGGTGAGCGTCGTGCAGTGAAGGTTGGAAGTCTACCTTGAAGACTTACGAGTGATTGGGCGAGGACTGTGTGTCCTTAGCTCAAGGGAATAAGGTGAAGGCGCGGTCTTGAGTTGAATCTCAGCCTCCCTAACCAGATGTACAGTTGTCACACAAGCTGGAACTCGTCAACAAATCTGTGTCTTCAACTAGTACCGGTTCTATCCTTCCCTCCTTTACCTTAAGTTTGTCTTTGTGAAGTCATTGCTTATTTGTCTTTTCTGTTTGACTTCACTGTTTGACTTCTATTGTTGTTTGGCTTCATACTATCTTCCATCCTGATCCTTACTACATAGCTGATATTAGTCTTGTCCGTTCACATTATTGCATACTTGACTATGGCTTGCTTGTTGTAGTTATCTTTCGCTGCATATCAACTAGGTCATTTCATTGTTTGTCTTGAAACATCCGTGTTTTGAAGACTTCCATAAATCGCCTATTCACCCCCCTCTAGTCGATAACTAGCACTTTCAATTGGTATCGAGCAAGGTACTCCTTGTTACGTGTGATTCGTTTAACCACAGGTTTTAGCTATGCCATTGCGGGGATAATCAAGGTCTCCGCTGCTTGCCCGTGTTCGATGGGCCGACTATCCCTCTTGGAAGAATAAGATGCATGCATCTTGAAGCAATTGATGTCGACCTACGGTATGTCGTCAAAACGGCGTTCCTAAATCTGGTGAAGGTGTCACCCCTCTTGATGTCAAGAAGTTCATTCAAGCTGGACTCCACTACAAAGAACATCATCGTGGTCATCGACCAAAGGACGAGTATGGCCGTGTGAGTGCTCTGGAAGCGTCGAAGCTAGTCTGGGACTGGCTATCCAAGGTCAACGAAGGCGTCTCAACCCAGAGAGATCAAAGAATCAGTGTTCTTCGCAACCTCTTCAACCGCTTCAAAAGAAACGACAATGAAAATGTCCAGCTCACGTTTGATCGCCTCACTCACATCACAAATGAGCTTCATGCTCTCGGCGCCACTGAGGTCACCAAGCATGAAATCGTTAAGACACTACTAAGATCACTTGACAGCTCTTTTGACACCCTTGCCCTCATGATACAAGAACGTCCTGACTTCAAGACACTCGATCCGTCTGATATACTTGAGAGGCTCAATACACATGAGTTCCAGCTATCTGAGAAAAGAGATATCTATGGTCCAAACTATGGCGAACTTCGCTTTGAAGGCAAAAGTTGTTTCCTCATCGAAGAAGAATCATTGTGGTTACGATGATCCACGAAGACATTGGAAAGGAACTTGCTATGCTTGTGAAGAAGTTCCAGAAGTTCACTAGGAAGAAAGGCTTCAGAAAGTCTTCACGATCTAGCTCAAGAAATGATGAAGCTTCCACTTAAGACTACAAGAAAAGAACCTGTCACAAGTGCAAGAAAACTGGACACTATATCTCTGAGTGTCCACAGTGGGACAATGAGAAGAAGAAGAAGAAGAGCAAGGAATATGATTCTGATGACAAGAAAAAAGAAGAAATCTTCAAAGTCTTCTTCCAATTCTTCATCAAAGTCTTCATCACATAAGAAGAGCTCATCTGGCAAGGCTCGTGCTTTTGTTGGCAAGGAAATGGATTCAGGAGGAGAGTGCATACGAGGAAGTGGAGGTGGAATCGAAGAGGAGTCCGACCAGGCGTTGCAAGTCGGCTTTAGCCACAGCCTATGTTGCCAAGTCCATCTTCAACATCAAGACAATTACTTCTACACCAGCGCTGAAGGCGATGACAGGGGCGACCCTGCTCCCACCTCTTGCTTCATGGCACGCGTGCCAAGGTAAAATCACGTGATGCCTACTTTCAAACATCAAGTGAAGATGACTCTGATTGTGAATCCAAACCCAGCTACAAAACACTTGCTAAAATTGCAACTGAACAACAAAGAGCTATGGAACATACTAAAAAACTGTTAGACAAAAGCGATGACCTATTGGACGCGGAAATGACACATTCACAGTCCTTAGTTGAAGACATTAAAAATCTTCATGCTAAGTACCAAGAACTTGAAATTCTTCATGAAACGCTATCAACTACTCATGAAAGTCTCTCCTATGATTATCTTCAAAGGAAGCAAGAGCTTGAGAAATTGAGAGCGGCTCATGAAGATCTTCAAAAAGAGAATGAGTCACTTCAGCTCAACGGATCAGTTCCGCTCGGGAAGGATTTGAACCACCATGTCTAAAATTCCTTGGCGTGATATAGCTACCTCTGTTCTGAATGTTCAACTTCTGCTCTTGTTGCATTGTCTTCAACTACCAATGTGGTAACTAACCCTCTCGGAGGATACCACTACCATTCTTGATGAAAATGCTAGGTTGAAGACATTGCTTGAAACAGGGATGTATAAAAGTCTGAAAGGGCATCAGACACTTTGCGATGTCCTCAAAAAGCAGATTCTGAACCGAAACCCTAGGAAAGAGGGTTCGAGAGGAAAATGAATGTTGATGGTTCCTACTAGAAGCCTGAGCAGTATCCCAAAACCACATGGGTTTCTGCAAAGGGACCTTCAATGGATCCATCCACCTTATCTGGCTTTACCTGTGCTAACCCTATTATCATTGATGAATCATTTGATGCAAACTATAAGCTATTCAAGAATCAGAATGGTGAAGTGTTTGCCAGGTATATTGGTACTAACTGCAGGAATGGACCGCCTATGAAGAAGATGTGGGTTCCCAAAAGCTGTCTTGAGAATCTTCCAGTGAATGTCATCATGTCACCACCTGGGAAGAAGAAAAACCCCAGACCAAAGGCGTCATATGGTCCAAAGGCTTCATACAGACAGAGGACTCACTTGAGTCACCCTAACGCCAATGTTTTGCAGGGAAACCGTACTCAAATTTATGAATATGAGCGTGTGTCTTCAAACCGCTATGTTCATAGAACTAAGAACTTTTCTGCTTATTCATATGAGTATCATTCATCTCCTGCAAGGCTATTTGCTAGGGCTCCAAAGATGAAATTCTCAGATGCTGCACTTAGACTCATTGCTTCTAAGCCACCCCGAAGATGTGGGTGGTTAAGAAGAATTAACTCTCTTTTGCAGAAAGGGTCTCGGCCGAAAATCAAAGGCGTCGATGCTATTCTTTGGGGACCTAAAACATCTTGTAGGGCACAAGATCAAATGCCCAAATGGTCTCACTATGTATTTTGTTCTGAATCGTTTGCCATTCATCCTATCAGTCCTAATCTTGATTTAAGCTTCAATAATCCACTTGCCGTCAAATGTTTATGCTTCACAATACTCTTGGTGAAGCCGATCCCCTAAGCTGCTTGTGGGTATGACACCTCATGCTTCAGAATGGATAATGGACAGTGGATGCACTAATCATATGACTGGTGATCGAAGTCTTCTCATGGACTCAACATTACGTCCATCAGACAAGAGTCACATCACATTTGCTGACACTGGTAAAAGCAAGGTATTGGGTCTAGGTAGAGTTGTAGTCTCAAAGGATTAGCACATGGATAAAGTGATGCTTGTTGAATCCCTTGGTTTCAACTTGATGTCTGTCTCAATGCTTTCTGACTTGAACATGATTGTGATATTTGGAAAATATCGTTGCCTTGTACTAATGGAATCTGACAAGTCTCTAGTCTTTGAAGGGTATAGGAAAGATAATCTATACATGGTAGATTTCTCAGCAGGTCCATAGCTTGCCGTATGTCTTCTCGCAAAAGCTTCAAAATGCTGGCTCTGGCACCGGAGGCTAGGGCATGCTGGAATGAGGAACTTACACACACTCGCCAAGAAGAAGCATGTCATAGGCATCGAAGGTGTCAAGTTCAAGAAGGATCATTTGTGTGGTGCTGCGAAATTGGAAAGATGACTAGGGCAAAGCACCCTCGAAGACAATCATGGCGACATCTCAACCCTTGAGCTGCTTCACATGGATTTGTTTGGCCCTACTCATTACTCTACCCTCACAACAACTGCTTGTCTCTATGGCCGTCATTGTTGATGACTACTCAAGATACACATGGGTGCACATAATTCTCTACAAGGCTGAAGTGCAAGATGTCTTGGTCGATTAATAATCGAGCAATGAACAATTATGGCGTCAAGATCAAGCATATCGAAGTGATAACGACACTCAATTCAAGAACACGGACTTGATCTTTATCTAGATACCATGGGAATCACTCATGAGTTACGGCCCGGATAATTAAGCTCTGAGTGAACCTCGCTAATGAAGCCCGTCACCTCGGTTATAGTTGCTAATCTCGAATTTGTTGAAACCGATTCAAATTCAAATTCAAAATCAGGCAAATAATAAAAGTTTTCAAATATTAAAACTAAAATGATCGGAGTGAACCAAATCTGCATAGGTAATTGTGGTGAAGAAGCAACATTTTATAAAGCGTTTAAATGCTCTAATATAAATAAAATAGTAGCAAACATAATTATTTAAATGCCTTTACTAATTAATAAAATATCAAACTAAATTATTTGGGGACTAGACTTACGGTGGCGGTGCAGCTTATTGCATAGTATTTATGTGTTAATGCTCCACTTTTACAAAAGTCATTTGGATCAAGTTTTAAATGGAAAACAACAGCTAATAAAAATAAAACAGAAAAGGAAAAAAAGCAAGAAAAGAAAACAGAACCCCCCCTCCATGTTGGGCCCGTGGCCCAGTGGCCTCAGCTGCCCGAACGGGCTGGCCCACCTTCCTCCCCATAACCCCGGGTCCAGCCCCAAACCCTAACCTATCCCCACTCCCCCCTGGTCCGCCGCCACCCACAGGAGCGCTCGCGCGCACGCATGAATCCCCGAGGGAGAGGAGCTCCCTCGTGCTCGAAGCCACGCCGGCGACCCCTCTGACCACCTCGCCGCCCTCCCCGCCGGACTCCCTCTGGCTCCTCACGATCTGGATCGAGGGGATCCGCCCCGACTCCACCGCCGCACATCGCCATGGCCGCCGTCGACCTCGCCCGCCCGTGCACTCACCCTGCCGCCTGGGATCTCGCTGGGAGGACCGTCGTCGACCCCTGCTTTGACTAAGCCGCTGGATCGGAGCCAGGGGGTCACCACGACGATGTGCGCGTCCACTTCCTCGCCTTCGGCCGCCCTCGTCCTCCCCGTTGATTAGCTCCGCCCCGACCCCCTCCGGCTTCAACGAGCGGCTCCCCGTCACCGATGTGAGCGCCGCTACATCTTCGCCCTCCCCTGAACTCGCCTCCTCCGCCTCGGCTCCGCGTTGCGCTCACGGGCCGTCCCGCTCCCTCGCGCCTGCATCGCCCCCCTGCATAGTGCCTGCGGCCCCGCCACTCGTCGCCCCGGCTCACCTCCCCAGCTACTCCGCCTCAGCCGTGGCGTCCACCCCCTGGCCTGCTCGCGCCCCCATGCTTGAGCCTTCCCCGGCCAGCACTATGGCCGCCGCGTCGTACTCTGTAGTGCGTGCGTGCGAGCACAACCTCACCAGAGGCCGATTTGAGCCAGCGGCACATGGGCCCGACCCCCTGAATTAAGGAGGCCTAATTAGTTTAGCCCAAACCCCTAATTAAGCTAAGTAAATTTAGTCGAGAACACATTAATTAAAGTGAGTCCATCACAATTGGGACCCACATACACTGTTCACTTTGGACTAGTCAAAATATTGGTAGGGTCAACCCAGCCCTGACCCCACATGTAATACACATGCACAAATTGCTGGGTACACTCCTGTGAACCCATAGCAATTTGTCATTTATTATTCGAATAAATTATATGCATAACTTCCAAGAGTTGTTTAAATCTTTGAAAAATCATATAAAATAATCCGTAACTTCGGATGAAAATACTTTGTACATGAAAGTTGCTCGAGCGGCGAGGCGTATCCGAATCGTGGTCTGTTAGCCCGCCACACATCCTAGCATAGCAAACTTGTAACTTTTCCCCTCGGTTCATCATCTAGCGACATCGAAGCGGAAAACTTTCGGATGTTTCCCCTTTGCGATGCCGTCTAGTGCTGCGTTAGAACACGTCTAGCTCTGCTTGTTGTCCTATTATGCACTTGCTCGCTATGTATTTACTGTTTATCCCCCTCTTCTCTTGGTGAGACCCGTGGCGATCTTTGATGCCCCAGTTCGACTACGGAGTTGGCGAACCCTCTCTCTTGCCCGAGCAACCAGGCAAGCCCCACTTTGATCACGGATATTGCCTACTCTTCTCTATCTGCTTGCATTAGAGTAGTGTAGCATATTCTTGCTTTCGATTATTCCTATCTTGCTGCATAGCCTTTGTCCTTGCTACTCTTGTTGTTACCTTTATACGCTATCCTACTACTTAGTATAGGATGCTAGTGTTCCATCGGTGGCCCTACACTCTTGTCCGTCGCCATGCTATACTCTTGGGCTGTGATCACTTGGGAGGTGATCACGGGCATATCTATATACTTTACACTATTACATTACAGTGATCTGTTAGGAGATGGGGCTTTGAAAGGGCGGTGGCTCCATCCCGTAGAGGTGGTCTGGGTTCCCACGGCCCCGGCCCGATACTTTGTGGCGGAGCGGCGGGGCAGGTTGAGACCACCTAGGAGAGAGGTGGGCTGGCCTGGTCGGCGTTCGCGGATACTTAACACGTTTAGCGAGATCTGGGTATTTGATCCGAGTGCGGCCATTTGGTCTATCGCACTAACCATCTCGTGGGAGTAGTTATGGGTATCCGGCGTCGTGGTATCGGCCGAAGCCTTTGTGGCCTTGGCGGCGAGTGGCGCGCCTGGATTGGCGTAAGCTGCTCTTGTATTAAGGGGCTAGTTCGCTTTCGTACGTCACGCATAGCGTCTGGTGTGCTACGGGCGATGGGCCCGAACCCTGTGCGCTTAGGTTTAGACCGGCGTGCTGGCCTCTCTGTTGTGCCTAGGTGGGGCTGCGGCGTGTTGATCTTCAGCGGCGGGCATGACCGAGAAAGTGTGTCGGCCAAATGGGATCAAGCGTGTTGGGTTATGTGGTGCACCCTGCGGTGAGTTTAATCTATTCGAATAGCCGTGATCTTCGGTAACAGGACGACTTGGAGTTGTACCTTGACCTTATGACAACTAGAACCGGATACTTAATAAAACACACCCTTCCAAGTGCCAGATATAACCCGGTGGTCGCTCTCTCTTAGGGTTACGAGGAGGGGATCGCCGGGTAGGATTATGCTATTCGATGCTACTTGGAGGACTTCAGTCTACTCTCTTCTACATGTTGCAAGACGGAGGCTGCCAGAAGCGTAGTCTTCGACAGGATTAGCTATCCCCTCTTATTACGGCATTCTGCAGTTCAGTCCACGATATGGCCCTTTACACATATATCCATGCATATGTAGTGTAGCTCCTTGCTTGCAGTACTTTGGATGAGTACTCACGGTTGCCTTGTTCCCCTTTCCCCCTTTCTTTACCGGTTGCTGCGACCAGGCGTTGGAGCCGGGGAGCGACGCCACCGTCGATGGCGACTACTACTTTGGAGGTGCCTACTACTACGTCTTTGCTGGCGACGGCGACCGGGAGTAGTTTAGGAGGATCCCAGCAGGAGGCCTGCGCCTCTTCGTCTGTATCCCGGTTTGTGCTAGCCTTCTTAAGGCAAACTTGTTTAACTTATGTCGTACTCAGATATTGTTGCTTCCGCTGACTCGTCTATGATCGAGCACTTGTATTCGAGCCCTCGAGGCCCTGGCTTGTATTATGATGCTTGTATGACTTATTTATGTTTTAGAGTTGTGTTGTGA
The DNA here is from genome assembly GCA_021605205.1 of Aegilops longissima. Taxonomy (NCBI): domain Eukaryota; kingdom Viridiplantae; phylum Streptophyta; class Magnoliopsida; order Poales; family Poaceae; genus Aegilops; species Aegilops longissima. Next base: position 319,442,863 of record CM038676.1, read on the forward strand.
TATCTTTCCGTGAGTCCACGATCTTGATCGTACACATTTGCGTGCATGATTAGTGTCTGATTGAATCGAAGCGTCTGAAGATGGTATCGAGCCATTGCTGTAGGAATCCCCCTTCCAACTCCTTGGCCGAAGTCGAGTCTAGACATTACAAAACTTTGACTAACATGGCTGTGTGCCTTACGGGCCCACGTCGCCATTGGGTGGTATTAGGATCTTTTATTTCTCGACCTATACTACGGGACTCTGACATCTCTTCTATTCGGGTTAAGCGATTTTACTAACTTTCGGACTCTAGGTTCTCGATAATACTTTCACCGGAGAGCCCTTATTATTGATGATCTTCGCTGCGTGAAGACCACGAAAATACTCTCCGCTGTTAACCCGAGAACTTGTGTTCATCGCGTTTGCAATTCCCTTCCACCGTCAACCCTTATGGATAACTACTTGCGGTTGTTATTCTTACATTCATCGATTGGTCTTGTTATTACAAGATACCCGAGAAATTCATCGTTGGTTCGATACTCCTTTGAGCTTACTGCCTCGCTGTTCTTTGTCCTGAATACCCCTATGGATAATTCTCGCACTTATCGAGTATCCGCTCATCCCCCGGTTGTTCATGTGTTTCACAATGGTCTTCGAAATACTATTCGATCCTCCAAAAATCCTTAGTAGCTTATTGCTCTGCAATACTTGTCTACTTGCATGATGGATGCTTTCCATATGTCTGTAAATATTCGTTAGTATCCTTAGGCATCGTCATTGATCCTATTGATTCAACATGAGTGCGAATGCACGCAATCATCAGTTGATCCTTTTAAATTATCTTTCCGGCTCGGTGAGCTGGTTCTCAACCAATCAATTGCCGTCGATTGTACCCTAAGGCTATTCAACTTATCCATCCTAATCATAACATTGCTTCGATCCCTTGATTTGAAAATCATAAGTCCTTTGTTATCTAAGCATCGAATTATTCTGATGTTCTGTAATCCGATGCGTTTGCATTATTTCTTCCTCTTATTGAGTACCAATACTCACATCATATCCCTTATGGACCACCAGATCCTTTGTTGGATTTTATCTGACAACGCCCTTCATATTCAATAACCTTGTGAGCCTTTCCTCGGATACATAATGCCTTTGGTAAATTGTATCCTCTGCTTTCTCAACCATGCTCTGCCTTCGAGTTTGAGTTAATTACTCCTAAAGATTGTGGTATATGTTTCTAAGATGCCCCGATGGGTTGAACATATACCTTCCTTAAGTTGTGTGAACCCGAAAGTTTTCGCGGGTCATATTCCTCTGATAATTCAGCAAGTACATTTTCACACTCAAATCATTTTTAGTAGAGCAGTGAATGAAAGGTTATGCATTGGAGAAGTGGGAGTCGACCGTGAACTTGTGTTCATGCCCATGGACACGATGTTGATCTTATCATTAAAGCTTCCCTTAAATTAATTATTCCTTTGGTATAAGTTCATCTTATATCTGGGATCTGGCATTTTGCAATCGTGGTTCCGACCATGTTCTCTTTTAAATACCATTTCTCGTGCAAGGTTAAGCACTTGACTTCTATAGAGCAATACCCCAGTCCAACCTCTACTTTGATCTCATCATCGAGTATTACCCCACGGTATCTCAAGATTATCATGGAACGCATAACATCTTATGAGTTCTTCGTCAAGTGCCACATTCCCACTGATTCCAATTTTTCACGGCTCGAGTTATTAAACACTCAAAGACACCAATAAGCGAACCGAGTCCGCACTATGGTTCAACAACTCTTGATAGCTTCTATAAGTGCGAGTTTGTACCCGATCACATCATTCCTAGCCCGATCGACTATATCATTATCATGCTAAATTTTAAGCGTACTACGGGTCCTTCTTCCCGGAGCACAAATTTCGACAGTGAGCTAATCTTACAATCAATCTTCCACGTCATATCATTTGTCCTTGAACAGCAAGCTTGCTTTGGAGTTTATTAATAAATGCTCGTGGTTCCAATAACCTCTTGCTTCATCATTCCTTTGACTTGATGTAAATGCTGATTGATTACATCTGCATGAAATCTCTCGACAATTGTGTCGTGATCATCATCAACCTTATGAGCTCTTCCAGGAATTCAATTGAATTCATGATGAGAAATAAAATCCTGGCCCTCGATGATTTGTGTTGACACCGACCACTTTATTGCCTTCCGTTCAACACAAACTTGTTCGTGTTTGTGTTATACCATGAGATCCTTGCTATCCAGCAATTGTTCTTCTTTACCTTGGAGTAGTACCATCTTTTATGTCAAGAATGTCGTGAGAATTTCACCACCTTTTAAGAATTCTTGATATTGGTGATACTTCTTGCCATATCTGTTCTTTCCTTAGTCGCAAGTTCAAAACTTGTAGCAACCCTATTGCTCTGAAGTTAATGGTCGGCCGTTCATTCTTAGACTATTGATTATTGAATCACCATTCCGACGTTGGTCGTGCAACCCAGCCCATATTCGGGTGCACCTTTCAACCAATGTTTAATTGTGTATGTTTTCCTCGAGCATACATCATTATACCATTTGATCTGACAAATGTTATCTCCTTGTTCACATAATTGTGGAAATCCATCTTTGTTAATCTCGATAAATTGCTGCTGAGTCGATCAGCCACCTCCTCACCTCTCCTTGGTTTAATGATGAACTATTGCTTCAGAAAACCGCTCCCATAGTTCATTTCTCGAGAATCTTGCAATGTCATTTCGTCGATTTGTGTAGCACCTTTTCTTCTCGGACCCCCTGAGTCTGAGGTATCATGACACCAATTGGATATGAATCTCGGTCAGATATGATGGTTGGGACAACTTTCCAAGAGTTATGATGTTGATCCTTTGATGACCCGGTAACATGATGTCATGCCTAGCACCCCCCCCCCCGGCTGGAGGACCTATCATTATAATTTCTTTTGCAATGATAACCATTCCTCCTGGAGGAAATTGTAGGACTTATTTTATAAGTTACTCCTGATGGATCATTGGTGTATCCGAAGTCTGGCCCTTGATTGAAACACCATATCATTGCTACCTTAAGCATGTCTGTGGTACTCCGTTCATCACCAAGAACATTTGAAGCACAAAGCTAAATTATCTTTATCAATTATCCAAACACCGTTGTATGGGTAATGTCATGAAAATTCTCTCCCCTACCTAAAGAGTTTACTACATTATATCCTGTCATGGATATCATGCTCTGCTCGTCCTTTCGAAGGATATACCTTTGAAATATGTGTTTAAACACATTTTTCTTTCCATTGTTCTGATTAAATCTGGTAATCACCTTTCCTTTCCATTGGATTGCTTAACCCTACTTGTGATCTTTATTATATAAGCGGTAGTATTCTTACGCTTATGTAAACCTCTCGGTGTACAATTACATCGGCAAGACCTCATTACTATAATTGATGACATTTGGTAACCCCGATGGATGAGAACTTTGCCTATTGGTCCGCCTCGTTCAGCGAGCAGGAAAATGGTTCTCTTTGTCCCTCGCCCTTGGTACCAACGTTGTTGCCAACATAACTGACAGGCTATCCTCTGCCATGCCTTGCTACCATGACCGTGCAATATGTCGGCGTCCTTCCTACTTTTGGACCACATGGCGGGCCCATAACCCACAGTTCCACAGGATCGAAACCATACTCTCGAGTACACGCCCGTTTCCAAGGCTATTCCTCACGCTTGGCTTCTTGTGTAATTCGCGAGCCACTTTCCGTGTGAACCTCAATCCTGGTATTAGACATAATACTTATTTCCGTTGCTCTGAACTCCTTTCACAATCTGTTTCAGGCAACGAACGATTGCCTGCCCTCTCGAAACTTCTCATGATACCTCCTTACCTTGCTCTCGATATTTTCTTAAGTTTCAATTCAAGAGTTACTTTCGGCCACCTTCCCCGATGTTATCGACGGGATAGTCAACCTTGCGAGGTCCGTTCTCTCGAATACCCCTTTATTCTTTCATAAGTGCGATGGAGTTCACGAAGAAAGGACGACAACTTCATCATGATGACCTGAAGCGAGAAATGGAGACATCAACTATGGATCGACCACTCAAGAAGAGCAACCAAGACCGAGAAGATTAGTTAGAAATTTAAGTAACCAAATCCCTTTCCGTCACTTCCCTCTTAAATCTCGGGACGAGATTTCTTGTAATGGAGGAGAATTGTGGCCTTGGATAATTAAGCTACAGTGAACCTCTGCTAATGAAGCCCGTCACCTCGATTATAGTTGCTAATCTCGAATTTGTTGAAACCGATTCAAATTCAAATTCAAAATCGAGCAAACAATAAAAGTTTTCAAATATTAAAACTAAAATGATCGGAGTGAACCAAATCTGCATAGGTTATTGTGGTGAAGAAGCAACATTTTATAAAGCGTTTAAATGCTCTAATATAAATAAAATAGTAGCAAACATAATTATTTAAATGCCTTTACTAATTAATAAAATATCAAACTAAATTATTTGGGGACTAGACTTACGGTGGCGGTGCAGCTTATTGCATAGTATTTATGTGTTAATGCTCCACTTTTACAAAAGTCATTTGGATGAAGTTTTAAATGGAAAACAACAGCTAATAAAAATAAAACAGAAAAGGAAAAAAAGCAAGAAAAGCAGAACCCCCCCAGCTGGGCCACGTGGCCCACTGGCCTCAACTGCCCGAGCAGGCTGGCCCACCTCCTCCCCATAACCCCGGGTCTAGCCCCAAACCCTAACCTATCCCCTCCCCTGGTCTGCCGCCACCCAGGGAGGCGCTCGCGCGCGCATGAATCCCGAGGAGAGGCTCCCTCGTGCTCGGCCACGCCCGGCGACCCCTCGACCACCTCGCCGCCCCGCCGGGACTCCCTCGGCTCCTCACGATCTGGATCGAGGGATCCGCCCGACTCCACCGCCAAGCACATCGCCATGGCCACCGTCGACCTCGCCCGCCCGTGCACTCACCCTGCTGCCTGGGATCTCGCTGGGAGGACCGTCGTCGACCCCTGCTTTGACTAAGCCGCTGGATCGGATCCAGGGGGTCACCACGACGATGCGCGCGTCCACTTCCTCGCCTTCGGCCGCCCTCGTCCTCCCCGTCGATTAGCTCGGCCCCGACCCCTCCGGCTTCAACGAGCGGCTCCCCATCACCGATGTGGCGCCGCTACATCTTCCCCTCCTCGAACTTCGCCTCCTCCGCCTCGGCTCACGCGCCTCACGGGCCGTCCGCTCCCTCGCCAGCCGCCCCCCCTGCACAAGGCTGCGGCCCGCCACTCGTCGCCCGGCTCAACTCCCCCGCGCTACCCGCCTCAGCCGCGCGCGTCCACCTCCGCTCGGGCCTGCTCGCGCCCCCCTGTGCCGAGCCTTCACCCGGCCAGCACTATGGCCGCCGGCGTCGTACTCTACGAGTATGTACGTACGGGCACAGCCTCACCAGAGGCCGATTTGGGCCACTGGCACATGGGCCCGACCCCCCTGTTAATTAAGGAGGCCTAATTAGTTTAGCCCAAACCCCCCTAATTAAGCTAAGTAAATTTAGTCGAGAACCTGTTAATTAAAGTGAGTCCATGACAATTGGGACCCACATACACTGTTCACTTTGGACTAGTCAAAATATTGACTGGGTCAACCCAGCCCCTGGCCCCACATGTAATGCACATGCACACATTGCTGGGTACACTCCTGTGAACCCATAGCAATTTGTCTGTTTATTATTTCGAATTAAATTATATGCATAACTTCCAAGAGTTGTTTAAATCTTTGAAAAATCATATAAAATAATCCGTAACTCGGATGAAAATACTTTGTACATGAAAGTTGCTCAGAACGACGAGACGTATCCGAATAAGCGATCTGTTCGCCCGCCACACATACCTAGCATAGCAAACTTGCAACTTTTCCCCTCCGGTTCATCATCTAGCAGGCGTCCGGAAGCGGAAAACTTTCGGATGTTTCCCCTTTGCGGTCTGTCTAGTGCTGCGTTAGAACACGTCTAGCTCTGCTGTTGTCCTATTATGCACTTGCACTGCTACGTATTTACTGTTTCTCCCCTCTTCTCTTGGTAGACCCCGTGGCGATCTTGATGCCCCGGTTCGACTACGGAGTTGGCGACCCTCTCTCTTGCCGAGCAACCAGGCAAGCCCCCTTTGATCACGGATATCGCCTACTCTTCTCTATACGCTTGCATTAGAGTAGTGTAGCATATTCTTTTCGATTATTCCTATCTTCTGCATAGCCCGTCCTTGCTACTCTTGTTGTTACCTTTACCTCGCTATCCTCTTGCTTAGTATAGGATGCTAGTGTTCCATCGGTGGCCCTACACTCTTGTCCGTCGCCATGCTATACTCTTTGGGCTGTGATCACTTGGGAGGTGATCACGGGCATATATTATATACTTTACATCGTTACATTACACGTGATCTTGTTCGGAGATGGGGCTGAAAGGACAGGTGGCTCCATCCGGTAGAGGTGGGTGCAGGGTTCAGCGGCCCCGATCGATACTTTGTGGCGGAGCGGCGGGGCAGGTTGAGACCACCTAGGAGAGAGGTGGGCCTGGCCTGGTCAGCGTTCATGGATACTTAACACGTTTAACGAGATCTGGGTATTTGATCTCGAGTCGGCCATTTGGTCTATCGCACTAACCATCTCGTGGGAGTAGTTATGGGTATCCGGCGTCGTGGTATCAGCCAAGCCTTCGTGGCGCCCGATGGCCGAGTGGCACGCGCCCGGATTGGAGCGTAAGCCTGCTCTTGTATTAAGGGGCTAGTTCGCTTTCGACAGCGTCATAGCGTCTTGGTGTGCTATGGGCGATGGGCCCAGACCCTGTCGCTTAGGTTTAGACCGGCGTCTTGGCCTCTCTGTTGTGCCTAGGTGGGGTTGCGACATGTTGATCTTCCGTGGCGGGCATGACCCGGAAAGTGTGTCGGCCAAATGGGATCAAGCATGTTGGGTTATGTGGTGCACCCTGCAGGAAGTTTAATCTATTGAATAGCCGTGATCTTGATAACAGGGCGACTTGGAGTTGTACCTTGACCTTATGACAACTAGAACCGGATACTTAATAAAACACACCCTTCCAAGTGCGGATATAACCCGGTGGTCGCTCTCTCTCGGGGTTACGAGGAGGATCGCCGGGTAGGATTATGCTATTCGATGCTACATGGAGGACCTCAGTCTACTCTCTTCTACATGTTGCAAGGCGGAGGCTGCGAGCGTAGTCTTGACGGGATTAGCTACCCCCTCTTATTACGGCATTACTGCAGTTCGGTCCTTGATATGGCCCTTTACACATATATCCATGCATATGTAGTGTAGCTCCTTGCTTGCAGTACTTTGGATGAGTACTCACGGTTGCCTTGTTCCCCTTTTCCCCCTTTCTTTACCGGTTGCTGCGACTAGGCGATGGAGCCGGGGCGAGCGCCACCATCGATGGCGACTACTACACTGGAGGTGCCTACTACTACGTCTTTTCTGGCGGCGACGACGGGAGTAGTTTAGGAGGATCCTGCGCGGAGGCCTGCGCCTCTTCGTCTGTATCCCGGTTTGTGCTAGCCTTCTTAAGGCAAACTTGTTTAACTTGTGTCGTACTCAGATATTGTTGCTTCGGCTGACTTCGTCTATGATCGAGCACTTGTATTCGAGCCCTCGAGGCCCCTGGCTTGTATTATGATGCTTGTATGACTTATTTATGTTTTAGAGTTGTGTTGTGATATCTTCCCTTGAGTCCCTGATCTTGATCGTACACATTTGCATGCATGATTAGTGTACGATTGAATCGGGGGCGTCACATGAGTTCTCTGCTCCATACACACCCCAGCAAAATGGCATCATGGAGCGCAAGAACAAAACCCTCATTGAGATGGCTTGAACAATGCTCGACGAGTACAAGACATTAAGAAAGTTCTGGCCTGAAGCCATTGATACAGCTTGTCATGTCATCAACCGTGTTTATATCCATAAGCTTCTGAACAAAACATCCTATGAGCTCCTTACTGGCAAGAAGCCAAATGTCAGTTACTTCAGAGTATTTGGGGCTAAGTGCTGGATCAAGGATCCTCATCACAAGTCAAAATTTGAACCCAAAGCTCACGAAGGCTTCATGCTAGGTTACAGAAAGGACTCACACTCTTACAGAGTCTTCAATCTCTATCTCTACAAAATCATCGAAATTGTAGATGTGCGATTTGATGAAACCAATGGTTCACAAAGAGAGTTCCTGCCAAGCACACTGGATGAAGCTCCGCCTAGCGAATCTATCAAGCTGATGGGACTGGTGAAATCATGCCAAATGAAGCACAACCTGAAGAGGAACTTATCATTTCTGCACCTAACCAACCTGAAGACAATGCTCAGCCTGAAGACAATCCTCCCAATGATGACAATGATCAGCATGAGCAAAATCTTCGTCCTGTTCATCCTCGTGTTGCAAATGAAGTATAGATTGAGAAGATAATCGATAGCATCAACACACCTGGTCCGCTTACTCGCTCAAGAGCAACACAGCTAGCAAATTTCTGTGGGCACTTTTCCTTTGTATCAATATCGTAACCCAAGAAAGTTCTTTGAAGGTTTTATGGAACGAGAATGGATTCAAGCTATGCAAGAAGAACTTCAATTTCAAGCTGAATAATGTTTGGGAACTTGTCAAGCGTCCCGACCCTCAAAGCATAACATTATTGGCACCAAATGGATATATCAAAACAAGCAAGATGAGCATGGTCAAGTAAATGGGAAACAAAGCAAGGCTTGTGGCTCAAGGATATACTCAAGTTGAAGGAATTGACTTGATGAAACATTTGCTCCTGTAGCTAGGCTTGAAGCTATTAGCATACTACTAGCCAATGCTAACCACCACAACATCTTGCTCTATCAAATGGATGTGAAGAGTGCATTTCTCAATGGCAAGATTGAAGAAGAAGTATATGTCGCTCAACCACCTGGTTTTGAAGATCCAAAACATCCTGATATGGTGTACAAGCTAAATAAAGCACTGTATGGCCTCAAACAAGCTCCTCGCGCTTTGGTATGATACAATCAAAGACTTCACGAAGAGCAAAGGCTTCAAACCTGGATCCCTTGATCCCACACTCTTCAGAAGACATATGATGGTGAACTGTTTGTATGCCAAATATATGTGGATGACATTATCTTGGCTGCACCAACCGAAGTATAGTGATGAGTTTGGATACATGATGCAAGAGCAATATCAGATGTCCATGATGGGAGAGCTCAAGTTTTTCCTTGGTCTTCAAATTAAATCGACAAAGAAATGGCATCTTTATATCTCAAGAAAAATACCTCCAAGATTATGCGAAGAAGTTTGGAATGCAAAATGCAAAGGATACACGACGCCAATGCCGATAAACACCACTTGGGTCCCGACGACAATGCTAAAGAGTTCGATCAAAAGGTATACCGCTCCATGATTGGTTCCTTACTTTACCTATGTGCATCTAGGCGGATATTATGCTTAGTGTTTGCATGTGTGCTCGATTCCAAGCGGCACCAAAGGAATCGCATCACTTAGGCGTGAGGCGAATTCTTGATATTTGGCTCTCACCCCAACACTCGGATTATGGTATCCAAAGGGCTCAAAATTTGATTTAGTTGGATTTGGGATGCTGATTATGCTGGTGACAAAGTGGATGCAAGTCTACATCGGGCACATGTCACTTTACGGGACGATCACTTTCGTCTGTTGGTCTTCAAAGAAGCGAGCGTGTGTCACTCTCAACTGCTGAATCTGAATACATTGCTTCTTTGGATCTTGTTGTGCTCGGCTTCTATGGATGAAGCTAACTCTCAAGGACTATGGCATCAATCGACACAAGTACCTCTTTTCTGCGACAACGAAAGCACCATCAAGATTGCCAACAATCCATCCACACTTGAAGACAAAGCACATTGAAATTCGTCATCATTTTCTCGGGGATCATGTCATGAAGAAAGATATTGACATCATTCACATCAACGATTGAAGAGTAATGGCAGATATCTTCACAAAGCCCTTGGATGAGAAAAGGTTTTGCAAGTTACGGTGTGAGCTAAATATCTTGGAATCCTCAAATGTCACGTGATCAAGCACACATCCTAACACTTATGCATGTTGATGACTTAGATGTGCAACACACGAAGTAACGTATATCTTCAATCAATGAAGACTTACATTCGTGTGTGAATACATTAACGTGGAATTTGACTTGAGCGCCACGAGAATTGTGCGCCATATGCAGGTCTAATACATCCTATCTGTGGGTAGCATACCACCAAATTTCTTGGTTTAAAGTGTTTCACTCATGGCGTTATTTCTTGAAGCTATTCGCATTTGATTTGACTTCAACTTCAACCTATGTTCATTATTTTCTTCACTATGATGATTTGGTTGCTGTCTGATATATATATATATTTCTGTCCTCTACAACATTCAGTTATAGCTATGTCTTCAAGTTGAATCTTTTGAACTAAGTGAATGTGATCGGACCCCAATTCTTTCTATGCTTTTTATCTCAAACTCTATCTGTCCAAATCATATGCATTCTATTGAAACTGGCGAATGTCTTCTCTGCGTCCTTGTCAGCAGAAGACGCAGAGACAAACTTTAAGTCTGTTTTAAATGGTTCATCATTACTGTTGAACTCCGGAGAAGCCGGAACGACCATCCGACAAACCGGGCGGGCGTGGGAACGTGGGATAACTCATTGCATGTTGCATGCGTGCCACGTGCCCCTCAGATGTGAACCGCCATGGGCACCTGAGTAATTGCGCTGCACCGCACACCTCGTTATAAATACCTGTCCCCTGCGGTAAAAAACTCTTCTTCCACCTCTCCACCTCGTCAAAACCCTAGCGCCACCGCTAGCTCTCGACGACGCCGGCGACGAAGCGCTTAGCTGCCGCGACTTCTCCGACGCCGTCCTCACGCTGGCCGCGAACATCTTCATCTCCGCCGCCGCCGTAGGTGTCCTCCGTCGCCAAGTTAGGGCATGGTGGACTGAACTGCTCGGCCTCCTTTCCTTCCGTCTAGCAGTTCTTCGAAGCGGTAAATATATCTCCATTTTTACCATCTTTTTTATATTCAAGATCCATCCTACTTGCCAAAAATAGTTTCTGCCCATACAAAGTTAGATCTATTCTTTCTGCATCTCGTACTGCTTAGTATATTCACTTAAGCTTCACAACTAGTTAGATTCCTCACTTGTACTTATTCACGGATTCGTACAAATCTAGAACCAACTCTCAGCATATAAGTGAATGTCTTCGCGTCATGAGGTCAATGTCTTCAAACCTATTTATCTTCAAAATCTTATGAGAATGCATATGACCTCTTCTCCTTCCCTCGCATCTCTAATGCTGTCACAGGTACATGTCCATGGGAGAATCCCTTGGTTCTCATAGTCTGCATTCGTTTGCAGAATTCTTATAGCATCAAACCAACTCTCCGAAGCCGCCTCACTGTCATCAACCAAGCGCAAGCCTTTGAAGCCTTTGATTGTGAAGCCATTCAGTTTGAAGCTCATGGCTCTGAGATAAATCAGTCGGGAAGAGGCGGCAGACAGCGTCGTGAGGAACCTCAAAATATCTACGATGACCTCGCGAGCTGTACAAGACAGATCTGAAGAGACTTACAATCAGCGCAAGACACGAATCCAATGGATTCGGCTATTGGGCTGAACAGTGGTTCAAGTACAATTTCGTCACACAAGAATATGTCGAGAAGAATGCCATCAGAAGCCCTTGGGGTGATATTCTGTTTCGAGGCCTTCCTCCCAAGAACATGGCTGAAGCTATTGCACAAGGTTTCTATCCTTGCATGGTCCATGGACCACAGCCTGAAAATGCCGACCCGACGTCTTTGCTCTGGTGTCATGATGACAGTCTCTTCAAGCGAAACTTCCAGCACGCAAAGGCTTCTGCAAAGGAGAACAAGAATGCATTGGGATTAGACTTCAACCCTGGTCCCTCTGCTCCCCATGCTGACGGCTCACGTGACGCTGAACCCAATGTCATAGGCCCCTTTTCGAACCTTGATGGCCTCATCACTTATATCTTGGTCCAAGGTGCCAAAGTGGATCACTCTGATGACGAGGCTGATTCTAATGAAGCCCCAACTCCAGCTCCTACTCCTGATCCAAAGCCGCAGAAGCTTAAGAAAGTCAAGGCTCCAAAGTCAACTGCTCCTCCAAAAGCTTCTCGTGTGAAGCCACTAGCCACTGCACCTCCTCAAGCCAGTGCATAGTCTGAGGATCAATCCCGCATCTCCAAGAAGACGGAGAAGAGAAAGAAAAGTGTCAAGAATCTTGAACCGACATCGACCCTGCTGCAATTCTGCGTGAAGAGCACATTGATCTGTCAAGTGATGACGATCTTGAAGATGATGCTCTTGAGCAGCTTATCAAGAGCAAAGAAGAAGCAGAAATCTTCAACAACTTGCCTCTCTTTGATGTGGCAATCATCCATCACTTCATTGATGATCGATTTGACACACCAAACATCAGCTTTGAAGATCTGCAACTTCCAATTGGCCTCAGCGTCTCTTTCAACGGCGCTATTGCTTCTGAGCTAGCTCTAGCTTAGCGGATTGCTGAACTGAAGCACAAAATTGACTATGAGAAGGCTCAGTTCAAGAAGCATATGGCTGCACTCAGCGTGCAAGACGTGAAAAACTTCAAGGTCATGCTGCACGACCTCAAAGAAAACTTTCTCAAGAAGCGTGAAGAAGCTAGAGGCTCTCGCGAGCGCATGAAGGCTTTGGCTGACAAGTGTGTGCTTGCCTACAATGAAATTTGAGAAGCGCGAGGCTCTAGGCCGTCTGGCATCGATCCGGGATGGCTGCAAAGAAAAAAAGTCTTCAATGACCAAGCTGCACCTTCAAGGCAGGAAGAGCCCGCATAGTCTTCCCAAGCAGCATGGTGGCTCGAAGCCAAAGATGCGGTCAACTGCTTACGAGCAGAAAAAAGACGAGGGCTGCGAGGCTGAAGCGAAAAAGGAAAAAAGCCGGCGCCTCGATGTTGCTCCCTCAAGAAGAAGCTCAAGACCAAGAAGAATCGGGCTGCTCCCACAGAGCCCTTGATTGTTGAACCCATTTACGTGGTCCGTCCCGCGTCGCAACCCAAGAACTTCGCATGATGTTCATGGCGTGCTTCCACAGAGGCTCCTGAAGTGAAGAGATTCCAGCGGTGATCCCTCACTCTTTGAAGACATTGGTCACCATGACAATGTTGAAGATGATGAAGTTCTTCCTCAAATCGAGTATAATGTGGTATCATCGCTTTGTTAAATGCGAACAGCGAACTCATCGACATTAGTCGTCCTCGGCGCCAATTGCAGAGATGCTTCATGGGCTGATCGCCATAACTCTCCCCCAGTACTCCCCAACAACAAGTCACTCCCCAACAACAACAGCAAGATGAAGAGGAAGACTTTGAGGCCCAGGCAACCCCATCTCCAAAGGCGTCTCCAACATTTCGCAGGCTTCGCAAAGGTCAAAGGCCTCAAGTGCCTCTTCTGAGCGTTCCAGAAGGAGAAGTGCACCACCAACCTATTGCGCGTCAAGTGTTTTCAGAAGCTACTCCAACTGCGAACGTCTCTGAGTCTGAAGCTAAAGCTGCTGAAGACAATCCAGCTGCATCAGCCGCTGACACCCAAGAAGAAGAAGAAGAACGTGTCCCTACACCCATGGCGAAGAAGTCATACGATATGAGCGTGCGGTGCCGACCCTCCGGCTCCTCAAGTGGAGGTTGAAAACAATGAGGCTGCCACCTCCAACACCAATGAAGCCAATTACTTGGTCATGGCTGAAGCCAATGTGAGCTGTCCCAAGCTGCTCCTGAAGCCAATGAAGGAACGTGCTGAAGCCAATGAGGCAAGCTGCTCCCGAAGCATCTGTTTGAGCAGCCTAAAGCCTCGATTCTGCCCTTGCTCGATTCGCCACCAAGGCCCTACACAATCGAGCAAGCATACGACTATGGCGAGCTAGTCACGATAAGATGGCCCGTTCGGTCCCTCCGCCTCATGCCTCTGGTCCTCAATTCGACTATCATATTGCGCATAGGCTGCGGTCCGAGGCGAAGCCAAGACTGCCAAGGTTTCGAACCTTTGCCACATCAACTGGTTCTTTCAATGCAAATGGCTTCAAAGCCCACAACACTTTCTTTGACAAAGGTGCAAGAACCCCTACAAAGGCCAAGGATCTCATCGACCGGTTACGGAGCTATCAACAAAGCTATTACTCTTGTGTTACGTATGACCAAGGCCGCATTTTCCCTCATATGCGCCTCGACATCGAAGCCATTGCGGACTGCCGTGCTTAGAAGAAGCACTTGATTGATTTCATGATGCAGGTCTGCTTGGCCGTAATGGACAAAAACCTTGGAATGAAGAATTAGTGCTTCAATTCTAGGCCACACTCCACATCCGCGGCTACAACAGAGAAGACATGGGTTCTCGAGTGGATGACTGGGTATGTCCATCATGAAGCCAAAGCTCTTGACATCATTGAGCTCACAGGCCTTCCCACTCCCGGAGAGCTATTTGAACCTGGATGTCAACTCCACCGCGATGCCTTGGAAAGCATATTTCATAAGCCTGAACCCGACATGAGTCAGATGCTGAGTATGATGAAGCCACTGCCACATGACGATGAATACCCTCAACACTTCTTTGTTGATGACCTTGAATATCTGCCTCGTACCATATATCACATCATACGGCGAACTCTATGGCCAATCAAAGGGCATTCATCGTCTGCAAAGCTTGAAGGAGCAATGAACACATTGGTCTTCTACATTCTCAATGGCATCAGCTTCAACACGCAAGATTTCTTCATCAGGCAATTGGCTGCATCTGGATCTGATTTGTTTGGTCTGAAGTTCTATGCTCCATGGGTCATGCGCCTCATTAAGATGCACTCAGCTATCAACTATCAACCCTCTGCTCGCAATCATCTGATCTTTCTACCAGAGGTTGATATGTCTGTTGAAGCCATATAACCTGAGCCTGCCAAAACCCCTCTAAGTCTTCAGAACGCAGATCACCACAGCTTCTCTCAACCTATGGATGGCGTCCAAGCAGTATCTCGTGTCTATCCCCTAGCTGGGAACACACGTCTGCCTCATCGTGCACGGACTAAAGCCACTGAGAGCACGATTGGCCAAAGGCCTCGGAAGCGCTCTCGAGTCCTCAATGATCGAGAACTTCTTGTGGTGCTGCATCAAAAGCAAGATAAGCATCACTCCTGGCTAAAGCATCAAATGCAAAGCCTCTTGGTGGACGTCAATCGCATTCGTAACCTTGCCACCAAGAATGCCTTTGTCACTCACGAGACTTGTCGGCGGTCATGGAAGAGTTTGACCCTGCTTTCGGTCTTTGAAGCTGATCTTCAAGGCGATGGCTTCACTTTGAGCGTTTCAAGTTTGACTCCACTCCTCCACGGAATGCAGTCCTCTGAACTCCATCTCTTGAAGACTCGACTATTCTTCCTCTGCGGCAGCGGTCAATGCGAAGTGTCGATGATGAAGCCGATGCTACTTCACCGCCCCTACTACGCACGAATCAACCTTGCACCAAGCTCGTTTGCACCGCCAACCAACAACGACAACCCTGCTGCATCATCTTCTTGAAGAGGGCGAGTAGATGCTCTATTTCTTCAATCCTTTTGGTCCTTCTTGACAAAGGGGAGAAGCATATGAGTTTGATAGTCTTCAAGCGGGTTCATAAGGCGGTTGCACTATATTTTGCCTAGTGTTTACAACTCTTGTTTTTGAAACATTTGGTTCTTATGAGTTGTAACACTTAAACTCGATAATTAAATGCTACTTATTTGCTTTACTGCAGTGCGATGATAAATTCCGCATGTGCGATGATAACTTCGCACTTGGATCATTATCGACGTCCATTTTTCATTATGCATGTCATTCTCTTAGCTATATCATTTCATGCATGATGAATTATCTTCATAAGTTGAAGAGGATCTCCACAAGTACAACCTGCCATGTGCATTTGCATTCCAAAAGCAAACTACTTATATGCACATCTTGAGGGAGCCTTTGCCACTTATGAAGACAATTCCTATCCTTTACAATTTCACATATTTTATCCCGTTGAAAACTTCAACCAGTTTGTCATCAATCACCAAAAGGGGAGATTGTAGGTGCATCTAGTGCCACCCCTACTTGGTTTTGGAGTATTGGCGACAAATGTGGTTGAGGACTAATCGTTTGTGAGAATTGCGGGATAACGCTGGTAGTGTCCCTCATTGATTCGGTTTACCTACGGAGATGACCCTAAAATGTATGAAGACATTGAAGACAATGGTGGCATGTGAAGATATTCACATTGAAGACTATGACATGAGAAGACATTGAGTGAAGACTATGGAGCGCGAAGACTGTTGTTTTGTTGTTTCCTTTTCTTCTTTGTTGAGTCGTAGGAACCACCGTCTTTGTTAAGTGGGGTCCAAGTGATCATAGTCGAATGGTGAAGTGATGCTCAACCCAAATCCTATGTCTTGACGAAGACAATGAGAGCAAAACTTATCGAGTTGGATGAGTCAGCTTTGCTTGTAGCCCAAGTAAAGTTGCCATGAGTGTTTGAAACGACCGTTGGAACACGTGTCGGTTCCTTAGTGACCGGGGTCATTTCGGACATAACAGGTCGGGTTGCCTAGTGGCTATAAATAGCCCACCCCTACACCATAAATTGGTGGCTGCTCGGAGTTAGTGCGACTTTTGTCGTTTGAGAGCAACCCACCTCGAAGCCTTTGAGAGAGAAATCCTTGCGAGGACAAAGCCCAAAACACCCAGAGCCAAAGAGTGTTAGGCATCACTGAAGTTTTCTGTCATGTGACCTGAAAACTTATTACACTTGAGGGTGTGAATCCTCCGGCCGGTTAGGCGTCGCGTTCTGAGCATCCAAGAGTCATTGTGGATTGCGGTGAGCGTCGTATGTGAAGGTTTGAAGTCTACCTTGAAGACTTACGAGTGATTAGGCGAGGACTGTGTGTCCTTAGCTCAAGGGGAATAAGGTGAAGACGCGGTCTTCTGAGTTGAATCTCAGCCTCCCTAACCAGATGTACAGTTGTCACAGCAACTGGAACTGGTCCAACAAATCCTGTGTCTTCAACTTCCATCCTGATCCTTACTACATAGCTGCTATTAGTCTTGTCCGTTCACATTATTGCATACTTGACTATGGCTTGCTTGTTGTAGTTATCTTCCGCTGCATATCAACTAGGTCATTTCTGTTGTTTGTCTTCGAAACATCCGTGTTTTGAAGACTTTCATAAAAATCGCCTATTCACCCCCCCTCTAGTCGATAACTAGCACTTTCACCCTCCTTGGCACGGTAGAACGCGGCAGCATCAGATACACTACGGGGCAGATCTGCGAACGCTCCTGGAGAGCTCCGGATTCGGGTAAGTACTAGATAATTGACTTTTACATTCTTGCTCTGCATAAAGAATGCCTTACCCACCGCGATCTTCTTTATCGCCTCAATCTCCTGGAGGGCTTTTTGGGCCTCGGCCTTAGCAGCTTTGGCACTCTCAAGAGCCAAGGCAATCTCGGACTCTCGGGTCTTCGAGTCACGCTCCAAACCCTCGTGTTTTTCCACAAGAGCCTGGAGCTCTTGCCGTACCTCCGCCACTGTGCCTCCCCTTCTCTCGCTCGATCGCTCATTGCCGCTTTGTTTTCGGCCACGGACAACGCCTCCTTCAGGGCCTCCACCTCGCTCGTGGCCCCTGCAGTACCCATGTTATTCCTGTTATTTTTTGCAACCAAAACCTTTTCTATAAGGTATTTATTTAATAAGGTATTACTTACCTTCCTTGTCCTCGAGCTGCTTCTTGGCAAGGCCGAGCTCATTCTCGGACCGCTCGAGGCTCTGCTTCAATGCATTGACCTCCGCAGTCAGTGCAGCTGAGGTCAGCAGCGCAGCCTGCATTCCCATATTGACATACTTATGTTAGACTCCTGCGTATATCTTTTTAGATCCTTAGTCCGGCTTTTCTTTCCGAACACCGAATTAAGCATCAGGGGCTACTGTCTATGAGGTAATATTTTTACATATTCTAAACTTACCTCAAAGCTCATTAGAAGGCTGGCACGAGCTTGTCGGCCCGCTCTTGGCGGACTGAACTGTCCGGATCATCGCACTCATAACAGTGCGGTGCTCCTCCTCGATGGAGGCACCTTTATTAAGCACCTCCGATAAGTTATCCGGTGCCTCGGTTGGGCGGAGGACACCGGCGTCTTACCTTCTTCTGAAGGGGCGCTGGCGGACTCGGAACGGCTGAAGGTTCCTCTATGGAGTCCGGACAAGGTCGAGCTTAGAGCCTGGGGTCTCACCCCCACACGCGCTGAGTCAGGAGGTGCGCCTTGCGCCGCCTCCTGCGCCACCTCCTCTTGACCAGCTCCCCCTAGGGGCCCCACCTCGGCGTCGTCCGCAGCGTGAGGTGAGGAGGCGGCCGGAAGTGAAGTACTCTCCACTTCCGACGAATTCAGGGACCCGCTCGACGAAGCGGCGAACTCGACCTTGGGCGGGTTGCATGATTGTTCGGAGAACACTATGCAATGGAAAAACCATGGGCATCCGGACACTTACGATCTCGCCAGGGGCTTAGCCCTTGTTGGCCACTCCTCCTCATCGTTGTCGGCGTTGGTGGAGAAGTCCGGATGAAGGGTCCTTCCCTTCTTGGACCCTCCGGCCTCCCCAGTTGGGGCGGCCTTCGTTTTCTTCTCTCTCCCCGCTGGGGGAGAGGCTTCTTTTTCTTCCTCCTCTTCCTCAAAGGAGGATTCCACCTCAGGGTTGTCGGGCGATGAGTCCAACAGGACCTGGCGTCGGGAGCTCCTTCGAGTTTCCGTGGCCTCCTTCTTGGCCTTCTTCTCCGGCACCACATGAGGTACCGGAGCCAACAGCCCGTCAATCGGGCGTCCACTGGGTCTTCGGCAAGGGGCGGACGGTTAATCTGTCCGGACGTCTTCAACCGATCTGTCAAAGGTTAGGGAGTTTTAGATCCCACATAGAGTCAATCTATGAAAAAGAGTCCGTAAAGGGTAAAGAACTTACCTCGCTAGCTTGATCTTTGGGAGCTGAATCCAGCGATCTTGATGGCGGTGTGGGAACCTCGGCGCCTTGAACAGCACCTTCCAGGGCATCTTTATGCGTAGTGTCGAAGAGCCTTGTCGAGTTGGGTGCGTGCGGATCGAACTCCCACAATTTGAAGGCCCTTTGTTGGCATGGGAGAATCCGGCGGATGAGCATCACCTGGATTACGTTGACAAGCCTAAGATTCTTGTCCACCAGGTTTCAGACGCATGTTTGGAGTCCGGATAGCTCGTCCGAATTCCCCCATGTCAGGCCCGTCTCTTTCCATGATGAGAGCCGTGTGGGAAGCCAGATCTGAATTCGGGGGCTGCCGCCCATTTGGAGTCATGGGCTTGGTGATATAGAACCACCCGATTGCCGCCCTTTATTGTCTCCACGAAGGAGCCCTCGAGCCATAGGACTTTGGCCATCTTGCCAACCATGGCGCCTCCGCACTCCGGCAATGACCGCCCACTACCTTGGCTGACATTGAAAATCTTCAGCCATAAGCGAAGTGGGGCTAGATCACGAAGGAAGATCTCGCGCATGATGATGAGCGCCGAGATGTTGAGGATGAAATTGGGGCGGATCGTGGAAGTCCAGGCCGTAGTAGAACATGAGCCCCGGACAAATGGATGAAGTGGAAAACCTAGTCCCGCGGAGGAAGTGGGGAGAAACACCAACCTCTCATGGGGCACAGGGGTTGGAATGAGCTGCCCCTCGTCGGGTAGCCGACACGCGATGTCGCCGGACAAGTATCCGGCCTGCCGCAGCTTTGTGATGTGCCCCTGCGGGATGGAGGAGGCCATCCACCTGCCTCCCGCTCCGGACATAGTTGGAGAAGGTTGAGGTGGGGTGTGCGGACTTGGGCGCTGGAGCTCGAGTGCGCGAAAATGGATGAGCAAAGGAGGAAGAAGGCGTAGGTGAAAAGGTGGATCCTTATCCCCTTATATGGACGAAGCTATGCGTCCCCCGCCAGCCTAGTAAAACTCGCTTATCTCCCAAGCGCCGTAATCAAGGGCGCGGATGGGTTACCCACGTCCGTATTGATGAGAATCCCGGAATAAGGGGGCACGATCTATGCTTTGATAAAACGTGCCAAGGAAACCGCCTCGCTAAACGTGCTAAGGTGGAACGGTAAAAAATGATTCATATAAAGGCTTGGCCGTGGTGTGATGTTACGCTGCGGAATACGTCAGCAGATCTGTGCAAAAGTTATTCTCTCTACGGTGGTATGTGGAACTTGTTTTGTAGAGCCGGGCACTATCCTTGTGTTCAAAACCTACTATGAAGTATTCGGAGGAGGAACCCGCCTTGCAATGCCGAAGACAATATGCGCGCCGGACTCATCGTCATTGAAGCCTGGTTCAGGGACTCTTGAGGAGTCTGGACTAGGGGTGTCGGATAGCGAACTATCATCTTTGGCGGACTCCAAGACTATGAAGATACAAGATTGAAGACTTCATCCGTGTCCGGATGGGACTTTCCTTGGTGTGGAAGGCAAGCTTGGCGATACGGATATGTAGATCTCCTACCATTGTAACCGACTCTGTGTAACCCTAACCTATCTGGTGTCTATATAAACCGGAGGGTTTTAGTCCGTAGGACGAACAACAATCATACCATAGGCTAGCTTCTACGGTTTAGCCTCCTTGATCTCGTGGTAGATCTACTCTTGTACTACCCATATCATCAATATTAATCAAGCAGGAGTAGGGTATTACCTCCATCGAGAGGGCCCGAACCTGGGTAAAATCATCGTGTCCCTTGTCTCCTGTTACCATCCGCCTAGACGCACAGTTCGGGACCCCCTACCCGAGATCCGCCGGTTTTGACACCGACAGTGCCCTCTGTAAGATCATGTTTTAAAGTATCAATCAGATTCTAGTGAAGACAATTTTTATTCGGTATCAACTTCATTCATAAACTGTATTCCGTCTCCTCAGTTGTTTCACTCACACATCTCGGCATTAATTGCCAGGGGCTCTATGTGGCCACACATGTGTTGCCAAACAAAAGCCCGAATAGCTTTATAGCACACTTCAGCGTCCCAAACTTGGCATTATATGCATCGGCTCCGAATCATGTCTTTGGTCAATAGTTGGGTTGCCCGGTCCTGTGTTTGCTACCTTACGTTCCATTTGTTCGGCTAGGGTAGTAAAGGGAGAACTACTGCGATTGTGTTTCTGGTTCGTCCGGTCAAGCACCTCAGTAGAGAAAGCCGAAAACTGACTATCATGATGCGGCGAGAGCTGGTCAGCCATCCGGCGACTTACTAAATCTCTAGCGATTTTTTCCGTATTACACGAAGGACTGGTTTTTCCGGTCATGTGCGTAACACATCCGCATTCGGATAGCCGCGTAGATAGCCCGATCGTCAAACTCCTATGGCTAAGTGAGAGTGGTAAAGCCACATAGTCCGATTGCCTGGTTCGCCGCACTGACACCTCCTTTACGGACCAAGACGTTCGGTCAAGTGTGATCATGTGCTATTCCGAACACCCCCGTAGTATCTACGTGGGGGCCGAAGCCGACGACTGGAAACTCTCATGAATACAAAAATGGCTGCACAGGAGGAAAGAACTTTCAGACAACGTCACAAATACATCACAAAGCCTTAATATGTAATAAAAATGTCCGGGCAGTTCGGGTACATTCATTCGAACATAATGTCCTTTGAGCATTGACCCTCTATCAAGCGGGCACCCTATATGACGTCTTCTAAATCCTTGCCTCCGGGAGGGCCCTCGACCACCACAACGGCGGCCTTCATCTTTGCCCGATGCATCTTGACGCGGGCGAAGGCCATCCGTGCACCTTCTATGCACACTGACTGCTTGACTGCGTCGATTCGGGGCAGTGCATCGACGAGTCGCCGCACCAGGCCGAAATAGCTACTCGGAATGGGTTCGGCTAGCCATAGCCGAACTATGATGTCCTTCATGGCCGCTCCAGACATCTTATGCAGCTCGGCCCACTGCGCCATTTGGTCGTTTAGCAGCGCCGGGCGCTCCTGCGTCGCGAACTGTGACCAGAACAGCTTCTCCATCGCATGTCCCTCCTGAGCCCGGAAGAATTGCGCGGCATTGGCGGCACTCTTCGGAAGATCCAAAAAAGCGTCTGGAGAACTCCAAAGTCGATTAACTGAGGCATATCTCTGACCGCCAAACTTAGTCTGTAAAAGAAAGGGCTTACCAGCCGCTATCTGTCCAGCCTGACAGATCTCCTCGTGAGCCGCTCTAGATCTGGACCGCGCCTCTTTGGCCTCCTGAAGGGCCTTGGCGAGTTTGGTTACCTTGGCTTTATTCTCCTCCTCGAGGGACTCACACTTGCGGGCGGCATCCTTGAGCTCTTGCTCTAATGCAGATATCCGCTCCTCGAGCTGGCGCCGGGTGGGCTGTTCGGCCGTCAAATCAGCAGCCGCTTGATCAACGGCCGCATTGCTCACTCTCACCTGCTCCTTGGCCCGGGCAAGTTCACCCCTGAGGGAGTGACCCCAGCAGCGCCATCTGCAATTATACACATAACAACATCTAAGTTTCAACTCAGCGTTCACACATTCATAAAATGCACAAATGGGATGTTCGAAACATGCCTTGTGCCTCTTCGAGACGCTTGTTAATAAGGACAATGTACTCATTGGCCAGCTTCAATTGCCGCTTCAGTTCGGAAACCTCCGCGACCTGGGCGGTTGCCGCTAACAGTGAAGCCTGTTTTTTCCAATCAAATAAGTATGTTACTTCCTGCGGATATCTGTAGATCCTCTGTTCGCCCTTCTTCATGGGCCGACCAGAGTCTCAGGGGCTACTATCTATATGCAGGCATATTTTTCATATGGAAAGTGGCTAAAGACATTACATCGCATACCTCGAAGCCTGTTAGTAGGCTCATAAAGGCTTCATTCAGCCCGCTTTTAGCGAACCGAATCTTCTCAACCACCGTACCCATCAAGGTATGGTATTCCTCCAAGATGGACGCACTCTGCAGTCCGTCCATCAGAATGTTCGACGCCTCCTGATTCATGGAGGTCGCCGTAGGAGTAGGCGCTCCCCCTCCCTTGAAGGGGCCGCTCACTCGACTCCCGATCTGTCTCCGGAGCGGTATTCGGCTAGGGGCCGAACAATCCAGGGCCCCCATCGCCGGTCTTCACGGGGGTCGTACTCCCCGTGCCCTCGACGGTCGAGGTGTTACGCTCTGGTGCCGTATTAATGGTCCCCTGCACCTCTCGGTGATCCAGAGAAATCCTTTAGGATGACACCTCGATGTCATCTGCCCTAGGGGGTGAGGAAGTTTGCCGAGGCGTCTCGCTCTCCATCATCTCCGGCGGCAAATCCCCCGACGAGGAGGATTGTTGAGGGAGATCGCGGGCCGGACTGGAACACATGATTTAATATTATTCTCACAATTCGTAAAGGAGTGGATGTATATAAAGCATCCTCAGGTACTTACGATTCGGCAAGGGGCTTGGTCCGGGGGCAGGGCTTGGGGATATCTTCGGCGTCCGAATCCGAGTCATCCGAAAGGGATAACTTTCCCCTCTTGGACACCCCCATCTCCGGATCTGCGGAGGTCGCCCTCTTTTTCCCTTTGAGAGGAGGGTTATCTTCTTCCTCCTCCTCCTCGTCTTCGTTTTCGTCTCCCTCATGAGAGGAGGGAACCTCGGTCCCTCCAGACATAGCGTCCGAAGTACTTTCTTGGTGGAGGCCACCTTCGGTCTCCTTGTTCTTGTTCTTCTTGTCCTTCTTTACCGGCACATGGTATGGCACTGGAACCAGCATCCTCATTGGGAGAGGATCAACTGAGTCTTCAGGGAGGGGGGCTGGACACCTGATCCTCTCTGCCTTCTTTGTCCAGGCCTGTTTAAATGGTGGAATTATCAGTGTATCCCCATGGATTAACGAACCAAGCTATATGCGGAAGATTAACCCTTACCGGGGTGGCCGGATGGTTGCAGTCAAGGCCGACGTCTTCGGACGTCTCCGGCCACGACTTTTGAGATTTAAAAAGCAATTTCCAGATCTCTTTGTGCATCGTGCCGAAAATTGCTGTAGAGTTCGCGGCCCTTCCAGATTAAACTCCCACAAACGAAGAGGCCGTCGCTGGCGGGGAAGGGTTCGGCGGATGAGCATCACCTGGATCACATTAGTGAGGCGGATGTTCTTCTCTATGATACTTATGATGCGCTTTTGCAACATCAACACCTCATCGGACGATCCCCAGTCTAGACCCTTGTTGGTCCATGACGCGAGCCGTAGCGGGGGGCCGGATCTGAATGCGGGAGTGGCCGCCCACTTGGTGCCACGGGGTTCAGTAATGTAGAACCACTCCTGCTGCCATGTCTTGACGGTATCCGCAAAGGCCCCTTGAGTCCATATAGCATGGGGAATCTTGCTCACCATGGTGCCGCCGCAATCCGCGTGCTCCCCGTCGACCACCTTCGGCTTCACGTTGAAGACCTTGAGCCATAGGCCAAAGTGTGGAGGGATGTGGAGAAATGCCTCGCACATGACGATGAACGCCGAGATGTGGAAGAAGGAGTTCGGGGCTAGATCATGAAAATCTAGCCCGTAGTAGAACATGAGGCCGCGAACAAAGGGGTGGAGGGGAAATCGTAACCCACAGAGGAAGTGAGGGATGAACATGACCCTCTCGCCGGACTCTGGAGTAGGGATGATTTGCCCCTTGGCCAGGAGTCTGTGTGCAATTTCCGCGGTGAAGTACCTCGCCTCCCGGAGTCCCTGGATATCCTTTTTCGTCATGGAAGAGGCCACCCACTTGCCTTGAGAGCCGGATCCAGACATGGTCGGAGAACGTGGTGGCAATGGAGAAAGATTGAGACTTGGGCGGTGGAGCTCAAAGATGGGAGGGCTAAGGAAGGAGAAGGCGTCGGGTAAAAAGATGGGTCCTTATCCCTTTATAAAGGCAACGAATATCAGGCGACCCCGCACAAGCCTTAAATCTTGCCTATTCCCAAGGGGTCAGGCGGATGGCATGGTTGGATTACCCAAGGCCCCGTTGATGAGAATCCCGCAATAAGGGGACACGATCTCTGCTTTGACAAGACGTGTCACTCGAGGTTGCGTCTCGAAACGTGAAACGTGAGGTCGAAAAATGATTCGAAATAATGAAGTGGCCAGACGTAACGTCTCACCAGTAAAACTGTCCGTAAAGACATACCATGTTTTTTGATTAAATATTATGCCCTTGCGGTTGTGGGTTGTAACCGTTAAAGAGAGCCGGATGCAGTTCTCGTATTCAGAAGACTAGTTTGGAGTATTCGAAGGAGGAACCCGCCTTGCAACACCGAAGACAATCTGCACGCCGGACACATCGTCATTGAAGCCTGGTTCAGGGGCTACTGAGGGAGTCCCGGATTATGGGGTCCTCGGGCGTCTGGGCTATGTGACATGGGCCAGACTGGTGGGCCGTGAAGATACAGAATAGAAGGCTTCCCCCCGAGTCAGGATGGGACTCTCCTTGGCATGGAAGACAAGCTTGGCGTTCGGATATGTAGATTCCTTTCTCTGTAAACTGACTCTATACAACCCTAGGCCCCTCCGCTGTCTATATAAACCGGAGGGTTTAGTCCGTAGAGTTATTCATAATCATACAGGCTAGACATCTAGGGTTTAGCCATTACGATCTCGAGGTAGATCAACTCTTGTAACCCCTACACTCATCAAAGTCAATCAAGCAGGAAGTAGGGTATTACCTCCATTAAGAGGGCCTGAACCTGGGTAAAAATCGTGTCCCCTGCCTCCTGTTACCTTCAATCCTTAGACGCACAGTCCGGGAATCCCTACCCGAGATCTGCCTGTTTTGACACCGACACCGTGGAGTTCACACTGGGCCTCATACCCAGTCGAACCCCGACCCAATCCCAAATCCAGCACCATTGGGCCACCTAGGCCTAACAGGTGATTCGAACGCTCTCGCCTTTCCTCTCGAAGGTCATGGATCTCGCCAGCCGCCACGGACGAAGGAATCGCCGCCGGCGCCGCCTTCTTTTTCTCGTTTCTAACGACCTTCGTCCAGACCTCCGGCGTAAAAAAATCGGACAACATAACCTGCGACCCACTTACCTTGGGCAGCGGGCCACTCCATGGCTTGATCTTCGGCGTCGGCATGGGGGAGGCCCTTGGACCAAAGGCCACCCTCTCCCTGCGCTTCTCAACATGCCCATCGTGCGTCAGCGGCTCATTAACGTGCATCACCATCTCCGGCCGTCGCTACAGCGGCTCCTTCTTGACACACCCCTGATCCGGTTCATCCTCGCCGTTGTCCTCCTCGTCATCGGCAGGAAGCCAAAAACGTCCTCCAAAATGTTGCTCCAGAATCGCGTGTTTAGGCTTCGAAGTGAGATCCACGATCTCAATTGGGTCTTCCGCACTCGACGAATCCTGCACACCTCAAAAACATCAATCGTGAGACACGTACCTTCAACCAGTTGCTCCCCATCTACCAGATGCCGGCAAGCGAGGATGTCTCCCTCGAGATCAGTCACCACCGTCCACCTTGACGGTTAATAGGAGTACACTCGACCCTCTCGCCGTTGGTCGGGTGCCCTAGTGTCCTCAAATCCGACGCTCCATCTCACCGGGTGAAGAAAGCCTCGATCCTGATCCGCCTCCCCACGCCCGGGCTCTACGTCGTCTCGCAAGATCCGCGCACTCCCCGCCGGTGATGAGAGCCCCAGAGATGTCGGCTCCTCATTACCTTGATGGGAATGCAAGGGCAGATTCCCGGGCGGAGGTTCCGGCGGCGGCGGCAGGGTCTCCGCTTCGCCGCCCACACCCACGCTCTCTCTCATCCTAGGCTGCCAGAACGACAACGTTCAAGCTACCCTTAAAAATGGGGGAAGAATTTCACTTCACCGGCCTCTGCACCAACCAAGGATGAATATAGCCATTAAGCATGAGTACCGGGATTTTTATCTTGGTTAATAACCAAGCCTGGTCCTCTAGATAAATTGCATGAGTACTAGGAAAGCCTTGTCCTCAAGAATAAATAGGAACCTAAATTCGTCACCGTGAGGATTTGAACTCAGATGTTGGGTTTGTACATCCACTCCCCCAACCAGTTGAGCTAGGCTCCCTCCATTTACTTGTATGAAATATATTTTTCACATATATACAAGCCCACCAACAGTAATCGAAGAAAAAAATACTCTTTTGGAAGGACCGGTGGCTACACGGTTTCCGTGTCCGAGAGCTCGCACCGTTAATATATGACCGTGTCCCGACGAGGGTGAGATCTACGAGAACGATAGCTAGAGCTATGGAGGATGCCGCTTGGGCAGGGGACATTGGATCAAGTATGAGTCAGACCGCGATACAGTAGTTCCTACTCCTATGGACGAGAGTGGAGAATATAAAGTTGAACACCGACATGCAAGACTCGATCATCTGGGCATGGGAGAAGGATGGGCAATTCTCTGCCCGCTTGGCATATGTGGCAAGGTTTGCGAGAGTTATGGTTACGCCGATGGCCGATTTCACCTGGAAGTCAAGAGCGCCGCTGCAGTGTTGTTTCTTTGTGTGGTTAGCTCTCAAGAATTGATGTTGTACGTCAGACCGACTAGCTAGACGTGGGCAACCCCATTAGGAGGCATGCCCTTTCTGCGGTCAACACCATCAGACAATGAATCACCTCATGGTGAACTGCACACTCTCAGAGGAAGTGTGGCACGGGTGAAAGGACATGCGGTGCCCCCATGTGTGGTTTTGGTAATTGATGACATTCTCTATGGACTAATGGTTGCATTGAGATATATTTGAAGGATTTGTCCATAGGAAGTTCTTGTAGTCCATGTGTTGGTTTCAAGGAGTTTATGATTTGACCAAGGTGCTATTAAGGAATTATCCAAAGATTGGTCATGTGAGTATTGAGCTTATTGCAAGCATGTCTTGAAGATGAAGATTGTTTGATCATTCATGTTTACCTTCAAGACATGCAAATGAAGAGAGTTGGAAAGATTCAAGGTTGATCAAGACTAACTACAGAGAGTGATGCAAGTTGATCAACAGACAAAGCGCACAAGTTGTACCGAGAGGGATCAAGTGATCCAATGTTATGGTAAGCATTGTCCATTACGCTTTCTGTACTAACCCATGGTCTACGTGAGAGTTCTGTGTGGGGTTAGGTATGTTTCCATGGGCTTGCGTCAAGAGGAAGATCTCATACAACCCATGGAGGATGACAAGTGGTGTTCGTCATCAAGTTTGCGGTGTGCAAGTTCAAGTGGAGCAGCATGAAGAGTGGCTCACCCATAATGGAGTATGGGGGAGCAATCATGCTTAAAGCTTGCTGTACATTGTGGTGGCAATGGACTTGTGAAGATGTGCCGAAGAGTGGCTCACCCATAGTGGAGTATGGGGGAGCAATCAACTAGTCTTCATCGAGCCAACGCAATCAAGAAAGGTGGTCCAACTTGAGGAAGTCAAGATCGTCATCATCTATCTCAAGTGGACTTCGTGCAAGGCAAATATTTTCCCTTGATAGGTTCTTTATTTTACCGATCTCATGGTGGTAGTTTGGAGACCGGGTTATAGGATCGATTGCTATACTATCAAGGGGGACTCTCAAGTGAGTAGCTTGATCGTATCGTTCATAGAAAGCTCAAACCATTACATGCTTGCATCATATTTCTTGGTTCTTGTTTGGTTTTCTCCTTGTGATATTTGGAGCTTATGGTCATCTTCTTGACAAGCTCGAGTTCATCGAAAATGGAGTTCACATGCTTCTTCTATTGCGTTTTTGGTGTTGGAGGTTTTACCAGTCTTTTTCGAGGAAGGGTTCTCACCATTTTCTTATGGGTCTTTTATAATTTACTTATTATTGTTATTTCTCTCAGGTTGTATTAGCCCTTGTCGCTAGCTTTCCAACGAACTTGATTTCGTCGAATTCAGAGCTCGTATGCAAAAGTTGTGGCTATTTTGATCTTACTTGTTTTACATAGAGAGGTTGTACCGCCCCATAGAGAGGTTGTGCCGGTTGACCGGTACAACCGGTTTTTGGAGCGGTTGTACCGCTCCAGAATTGGTCCGAAGGTTGTACCGGCCATGTACTGCTCTACCAACGGACTAGTTTCTGTTGTGGAGCTGTTCTTGGGCGGTTGTGGGCCGGTTGTACCGGTTAGTTCAGTTTAACCGGTGCTACCAGTTCCTCGGGCTGTTGTACCGCTTAGGGATTTTTCCTACAATTAGTTTTTTCTTCTGCTTTGACCGGTTGTATCGGTTCATGTACCGTTCCTACTGTTTTTTGGACATAACAGGCAAATTCGTGGGGACCTATAAAAGGGGATCTTCTTCCCCATTGTACCCTATCCTTTGAGCTCGTGTTCTTCCCCCATTGTTGACCTTCTTCGAGCTTGCTAACTGTCAATCCCTCCATGGATTTTTGCTAGTTTTTGAGGGAAAAGAGAGAGGAGATCTAGATCCACATTTCCACCTATCACTTTCTCCTCTATTTGAGGGGAACCCCTTGGATCTAGATCTTGGAGTTCTTGGTGTTCTCCTTCTTGTTCTTCCTCTCATTTTCCTCCCTAGCATTAGTTGCTTTGGTGCGATTTGGGAGAGAAGGACATGAGCACTCCGTGTTCCCTTGCCATTGCATTTGGTGCATCAGTTTGAGTTCTCCACGGTGATACGTGGAAGTTACAAGTTGAGAAGCTTATTACTCTTGGGTGCTTGGTAACCTTGAGCTTGTTCCTCTTGGGTGCTTGGGCGCCCTAGACGGTTGGTGGTGTTCGGAGCTCAATCATTTTGGTGTAAAGCTCCGGGTAGCGTCGGGGTCTCCAATTAGGTTTTGGAGATCGCCCCGAGCAATTTGACGGGTACCGGTGACTGCCCCCAAGGGTTGCTGTTGGTGTCAAAACCGGCGGATCTCGGGTAGGGGGTCCCGAACTGTGCGTCTAGGCGGATGGTAACAGGAGACAAGGGACACGATGTTTACCCAGGTTCGGGCCCTCTTGATGGAGGTAAAACCCTATGTCCTGCTTGATTGATATTGATATTGTGGATGTTTACAAGAGTGGATCTACCACGAGATCAAGGAGGCTAAACCCTAGAAGCTAGCCTATGGTATGATTGTAAGGGTTGTTGTTCTGATGACCTACGGACTAAAGCCATCCGGTTTATATAGACACCGGAGAGGGCTAGGGTTACATAGAGTCGGTTACAATGGTAGGAGATCTACATATCCGTATCGCCAAGCTTGCCTTCCACGCCAAGGAAAGTCCCATCCGGACACGGGGCGAAGTCTTCAATCTTGTATCTTCATAGTCTTGGAGTCCGGTTGATGATGATAGTCCGGCAGATGATAGTTTGGCTGATGATGGTAGTCCGGCTATCCGGACACCCCCTAATCCAGGACTCCTCGGTATCCCTGAACCAGGCTTCAATGACGATAAGTCCGTGGCGTATATTGCTTGGCATTGCAAGGCGGGTTCCTCCTCGAATGATAGAAGATTGTGAACACCAGGATAGTGTCCGCTCTGCAAAATAAATTCCACATTCCACCGTAGAGAATAATAATATATACGAGTTCAATCTGCGGCGTTTTTGTGGCATGACGTCACACCACTACCAAGCCATTACTTGAATTGTTTTTACTTTACCACCTTAAGCGCATCTAGCGGGCGGTTTCCTTAACACGTCTTTGTCGAGCGGAGATCGTGTTTCCCTTAATCCGGATTCTCATCAATACGGACGTGGGTAACCCAACGCGCCCATTCGACCGCCCCCTCTATCGGCGAGTCCCAAGCAGTCCTGAGGCGGCTCTTGGTATTCTCCCTCTTTATAACGGGACCAAGGCTCGTTTCTTTTCTTCAATCCTCCATCGAATCCTCTCCACGCTCCAAGTTCCAGCACCTAAAGCTCCAGATTCGGCGCTTTGGACCTTCAACGATGTCGGTTCCGACCTCGGGGCGGTGGATGACCTCCTCCGTCACGGAGGAGGACGATGCTAAAACTGCGGGAGGCCAAGTACCTATCTTCTGAGATTTCGCTGGGTTGCTGCCGAAGGCAGGCCATCCCCACCCCCGAGCCCGGCAAGTATGTCGTTTTCATATCCCACCTCCGTCGGGGTCTAGGCTTCCGATGGATCCTTTTGTGAGAGGGCTCATGTTTTATTATGGGTTGGAATTCCACGATTTGGCTCGAGTCCATCCTCCATATTTCCGCATTTATTGTCGCTGCTGAAGCCTTCCTCCGCGTCACCCCTCACTTGACTGTGGTGAAGACCTTTAATGTGGCGCCGAAGATGATCGGGGCGTCAAGCGGAGGCGTGGCGGGCGGCCATAAGTAAGAGGGCGATGCCCGTGGCCCGCGGCTCCTTCAAGAGGAGCTTGGCTGTGGCAGCAAGAGTGGTTCTATATTACCGTTCGAGGGCGCGAGACAAAGCCGCCGCCCTTATTCCGCCGGGACCTCCACGACGGTTGATATCGTGGGTCAACCAAGGGCTCAGCTGGGGCCATCACGGGGCGTGCCCCTCTGCAGGGGCGGATTCGAGATCTCCTAACGAGGGAGATCGATATGGTGGTGGTGACGCAGGTTATGCTGATTAGGCGTTTCCTGCCCTGCAAATGTCGCCCTCTCCGGCTATGGGAGTTCAATCGGAGGTCCACAGATTCTTCAACACTTCATGGGTATGACACCCTGGAGATGTACAAATTATTCTTGGATCGCAAGAGGTGCGTCCGGAATTGACCGAGATGCTGTCCTAAGCTGCAATCGCCGGATACTCAAGTAAGTAGTTCGAGTCCGGACATACCGTTTGTTTGCCTTTCGATGATTCGCCTTATGACCAATTTCCTTCTACACAGGAGTGGATAGCGGAAGCAAAATTGATCTGGTGTCCAGCCCCCCCCGAGACGCGCGGGATCCCATGCTGGTCCGGATGCTTGAGGTTGCGCCTTGAGAGGAAGGTGAGGGGAAGCAGGAAAGCTCTTGCCTCGCCTAAGGAGGCTCTTGAAAGAGGGGATCGAGAATCCCTCCCCCAAGGGAGAAGAGGACTGCTCCGAGGACCGGGGCAAAAGCCCCTAAGCGGGGAAGAAATCTTCGCCAGAGGTCCTGCGTCCGGGAGGCCCGCCGCACAATCTCCCTTAATGAGTCAGCCCTCCAACGAGCCGTAAGTAGAAAGAAAGGAGTTTTATAATAAGGGACATCCCTATTTGTGCTTCGAGGATAACTAAAGTTTTTACCTTGTAGTTCGGATCTCCGTCCTTCGCAGATGAGCTCGTCTTGGGGACCTTCGTCCGGAGATGATAGAGGCGAGGCGCCTCCGTCCGGGCGCCCGTCGGATAGGGCGGACGAGCCTGAAGTGTAAATCACGGAGGAGCCCGGGTTTGGCAAAGCCGGATAGTTCGGCGCCAAGCGGTGTGCGGTGAAGGATCTGCTTGAGAAGGCGTCTATCTCGGAAGATCACCACACATTGATGAGCATGGTGATTGAAAGTATTTCGTCCGCCAAGGCGGTTACGATGCCGTCGGGAGTTTCTTTGGCGGGGTTTGAGGTGCGTAAAATGACACACCTTTTAACAGTTTTGCATATAGAATCGCCTGTATAGATAGTAGCCCACGAGACTCGGTAGGTTGTCGAAATCGACAGCGTCGAGGATCAAAATCGCAGTTTTAAATTCCCGTCGTGCCGATGCAGGTGGCGGGTCGTCCGAGGCTAGCGGACTGATAGAGTTGCTGAACTAAGCGGCAACTTCGATGTTGCGGATCACGGACATCACGCTGATCAGCGAGCGACTTGATGAGTCGCAAGGTAAGTGTTACTTGCGCGTCACTTGGTAAGGGAGCCAAAGCCAACTCCTTACAATATGTGCGTGAAATGCAGATAGTGCGCTGCCATGGAGAGCCTTGGGCGAACTTGCTCAAGCCAAGGAGCAGGGCGGAAGGAGTAATGCGGCGACCTCGAGGCGGCCGAGGAGTTAGCGGCGAAAAGTGCGCTGCTGCCGGAGCAGGGAAGAGATAGCGAAATGGCGTGAAGTTAACGGATGCTACCGACCGCAATGAGGCTCTTGGGAAGGAGCGCCTAGCGGGCAAGAAGACCTACGGAAGGCCCTTGCGAAGCCAAGAATGCCCGCTGCAATGCGGGCTATGAAGGAAGAGTTGCGCCAGGGCCGGGATGTTGTAGCTGGCAAGCCGTTTACGCTGCGCCGAAGGTTCTGGATCAAAATATGCTCAGCTGGGCCAAGCTGTGGTGTCCGGAGGACCTTATATGGACTTAGCGGCGAGTGCGGCGGATGCCGTTGTGCATTCGAAGCGGAAGGATCACGGGACAGAAGAGTTGTTTTGGTCTCAATTCCATAGTTCGGGCGTTCACTTCCGTGACCGATCGTTTGGCTGAGTGAGCTGAGCTAAATAGGTTGTCGGGCTTGCTATAGCGGATATAGTGACCCATATCCGGCGGATAGGCTGACCGAAGAGTTACTTTGGCTTATTGCAGCAATTTCTTGGGGCGGTGCCGCATATCAAAGCGATGAAGCGGTCGGCCTGCATAGAGGTGCGTGGATGGCGCTTCGCCGTGTGAAGACACATTGGGCGAGATGGATGCCACCTCTGTTGCGACCCGGGTTCGGATGATAACTGGTTACCCGCCGAGCACTATTTTGGCGAAGTGCTGCGTGGTGCTCGTGTAATAGAGTCGCGGTGCTCAAAAATGTTACGTTGAATGAGCGTTTATATGATAACGATATTTATGATGTAGCGCCTTTTATACTTGTGCGTTCAAGTAATAGAATATCTCCTATCGCGGCCGTTCATGTATACGTGTGTATAACTTTGAAAGATGGCGTCGTCGGCTTCAGCCCCCACGCACAAGGTGCGGGGTGTTCTAAAAATAGCGCGTTTTCACACTTAATCCGGCGTCTCGGTCCGTAAAGGAGGTGGTAGTGTAGCAAGCGAGGCAACGGACTATAATGCTTTATCACTTTCACTTAGCCATGGAGTTCGAGGGTGGGGCTACGACATAGCCCACAGGGGCACCGCTCTCCGAATTCGAGCGCCGTATGTGCTGGCGGAAAGCGGCCCTTCGTCAGCGGGGAATCCTAAACATTCCATAGTCGATCGAGTGGTTGACCGGTCTCTCGCTGTATCATGACAATCAGTTTTCGGCTTTCTCTCTTGAGGTGCTCGCCCGGCGAGGCGGGGCTGTCGCGATGTTCTCCGGAGCCGCGTTAGCCGATGATCTGAGCGTAAGGCAGCAAAACACGGGGCAGGCAAACCCAACATTTGACCAAAGACATGATTCGAGCTGATGCATATAAGTCCTAACTCGAGGCGCGAACACTCCGAAGGTGTTCGGTCTTTATAATAGCGGGCAAAACAAAGCCCTAAGCCCCTTGTGTCCAGTGCAGGCAGGTTCTTACAGTGCGGCCCGATGCCAAAACGCCGATATCCACTCCAGTTATAATGATAAACCAGGGGATTATAGCAACAAGAGCGATAAGAAAGGTTTACGTAGGGTCTTAGTGCGAAAAGAGTCCTTACAGCGGGTCCCTCTTGCGTCTGCGCTGTGTCTCCGTTGTGCGTATCACGGCCGGGTGTGCCGCTGTTCATCTGTAAAAAGAGAGGAACTTGGTTGGAAAAGAAATCGATGCGAAAGTGCATAAAAATTAAAATATAGATTAAGAAAGCTGAGCCTATGCTAGCTCATTATGGCTTATATGTGCAAACCCTTGTGAAGGAATGTGCGGCTAGGTAGCCCCTAGCTTATTTATTCGGACTCGTCCAGCCGTGTCCGGGGTCTCAAGCGACCTTTTAATGAAATGATGCCACGTGGATCGGGCATTTTAAGCAAGAGGCGCGTAATGTGGTATTGCATTGAAGCGGACGAAAGCTTCCGTCGATGATGCTTGATAGCTACTTTTAAATGGGGCGACATGAAAGGTTAGCTTTTCTCGTCGGAAGTTGTCGGTGACCAACGCAACTTCTAGTAATAATGAAACTGTGCACTGGCGCAAGGGCCCTGGCGCCACTCCTTTTGAAGGAAGTCGGCTATGCGGTTGTAATAGGGTCTATCCCAACTTGCGGATTGTGTCCGGATATAGCAGAGTTCAAGTCACTCTGCCGTCCATCAAAACCTGCGTTAATTGCAGTCCGTCTATTGTGGGATCAATATCGAGGCAGTCTATCCTGCGTTCGGATATACGGACTAATCCAGATGGTCGAAAGTGATTAGTTTTGACGTCCAATCTCGGTCCATTGGGGTGGATCGTGCGACACTTGTCTTAGCGAGTGCCGTGTTGGCTTTCCGTACTATCACGTGAAGCGAGTTTACTGTTTTGACTTCTTGTGGGAAAGTCTTTTGACTTCCGGTGCTCTGCTGGTGGGGTTCATCATCGCCCTCGCTTGGCGCATCGAGCCCCTTGTGTCCGGCGTTGAGTCTGCGGACTGTTTAAAACCAACAATTTGGTTGGTATGGTTTGCGAGCCTTAGGAGTCTTGTGGATTTGACATATCCGATCTAAAATTTTGTTTAAATTTGATAGCTCGTCTCTGTTCTCCTTAAGAGGTCGTGTTGTATTGTTTGGCCGCGAGCTTTTGAATCCGGCGTTGACCGCCGTGCCCTTTGGGCTTTTTTCTTTATTCCGGTGCTGGTCTTCCTGCGCCGTGGTATCGTTCCATCTCGATCTCGGATGTACTCGGGTCGCTGGTGCTGCATCTTGCTAGCCAGCTGTCTTCTCTAGCATAAAGCGTGTCATGAGGCTTGTTAGCGCGGCCATTGTTCTTAGCTTCTCTTGGCGAGGTGTGCAGCGAGCCATTCGTCTCGGACGTTGTGTTTAAAAGCTGCTAGGGCTTGCGTGCAGACGATCGACTATTTGGTTCTTTTTGGTAAGGAACCTGTTCCAGAATTTGCGCGCTGACTCTCCGGGTTGTTGGGTTATATGACTCAGATCGTCTGCATCCGGAGGGCGGACATAAGTCCCTTGAAAATTTGCTCTAAACGCGTCCTCAAGCTCTTCCCAACTTCCAACAGTGTTTTCTGGGAGGCTTTTGAGCCAATGCCGAGCTGGCCCTTTGAGCTTGAGGGGTAGGTATTTTATGGCGTGGAGATCATCTCCTCTAGCCATGTGTATGTGTAGTATGTAGTCTTCTATCCAGACTCCGGGGTCTGTTGTGCCGTCGTATGCCTCTATGTTTATGGGTTTGAACCCTGCTGGAAATTCATGATCTAGCACCTCATCGGTAAAACATAGCGGGTGTGCGGCGCCTATGTTTGGGTGTGCCGCTGTCTTGAACACTTGTCGTGGTGTGTTACTTCACAGGGTCCTCTTTTTGGCCCGTATATGGACCTAGTTGGGCCGTCCGTTTTCCAGGATTATAATTGACTTGTGTGAAGCCCGCTTGTCGCTTTGGGCACATCATCGGCCGTCTATCCGACAGCGGCCTCTTTATTTTTGTTGTGAAGGCTCTATGGCTTCCTCGTCAAATTCTGGCAGCAACTTGCGCTTGGGTAGCTCTTAGTTTGATGGCCATTGCCATATTTGTCTGCGGTCTTGAATACTTTTCTCCACTTCATTACGGCGTGTCTTCGCTGTTTTGAGCTTCCGTTTAGCCTTCTTCAAACTTCTTGCGATGGCGGCGAGTTTTTTGTGTATGTTCTTATGATCCAGCGTTGTGTCCGGACTGTTGATTGCTCCGTGCAGGGGTTGATTATCCGGCTCGTCCTGTTCGTCGTCCACTGGTTTGCCCTGCTCTATCGCTGGGTCGCTAGGAAGGCTTCTTTGATCGAGGCGGGACTTAGGGCGGCGTCTACGTCGCCGCTTTGGTTCTTTATCGGCGAGATTATCCTCTGCCGCGTCCCGTTGTTCCTCGTTATCGCTTCCCTTCGGGGTGTCCACCATGTATATGTTGTATGGCGAGGTGGTCTTCCGGTGTCCTGTAAGCCTGGTTCTTGTAGTCTCGGCATCGTCGTCCATACCGTCGATGTCTTGAATCGTAGTCAAATCGTCGGTTAAGTAAATCGGCGGTGGCTACGAGGTGGGTGGTGGGTGGGGTCTGAATTTCTTCATCGTCCTCATCCCAACCATCCTGGCCGTAGTTCGGCTAGGGCTCTCCGGATAGCGAGAGATGCTTCAGTGAATTTATGATATCGCCAAAGGCGAGTCTGAAAAGATGTCCACAGCGGTAAATTCCATGATCGGCGCCCGATCGGATTTGGTGGCGGGCGCGGGAGGTTGAGTCGGCGGAGTCCGGCACCTCGGAGTTATGAGCTTTATGCGGGACAAGGTAAGTGTTGGCTCCATCGCCATAGGAGTTGCGGCTCCGGCGGTGTCCAGCCATCCGTCCTCGATCCGGCGATCGGCTCCGGACTATGGGTCGGGCGGACTCGTGTCTTGACCTCAAGGTCTTGTCCGTGGCGAGTTAGGTCATGCCCATCGTGACAGCGCTGGCGCTTCGGCTGTGGCTCAGATCCATTGAAGATCAGGTCTCCGCGGATATCGGCCGTGAAGTTTAAGCTTCAAACCTGACGATGGCGGGGCGTAGCTTCGATCTGCTCGGATGGCCAAGCGAGTTGGCCGCGATCGAAGCCGCCCGAATCTGAAGATCTCTCGGGAGAAAGGTCTCACCAGGATTGCGTCGTTATCGATTGAAGAGGCCATCACGCCTATCGGTGGCGACGGAGGAACTCTCAATGAAAGCACCAATGTCGGTGTCAAAACCGGCGGATCTCGGGTAGGGGGTCCCGAATATGCGTCTAGGCGGATGGTAACGGAGACAAGGGACACGATGTTTACCTGGTTGGGCCCTCTTGATGGAGGTAAAACCCTACGTCCTGCTTGATTGATATTGATATTGTGGATGTTTATAAGAGTGGATCTACCACGAGATCAAGGAGGCTAAACCCTAGAAGCTAGCCTATGGTATGATTGTAAGGGTTGTTGTTATGATGTCCTACGGACTAAAGCCATCCAGTTTATATAGACACCGGAGAGGGCTAGGGTTACATAGAGTCGGTTACAATGGTAGGAGATCTACATATCCGTATCGCCAAGCTTGCCTTCCACGCCAAGGAAAGTCCCATCCGGACACGGGGCGAAGTCTTCAATCTTGTATCTTCATAGTCTTGGAGTCCGGTTGATGATGATAGTCCGGCAGATGATAGTTCGGCTGATGATGGTAGTCCGGCTATCCGGACACCCCCTAATCCAGGACTCCCTCAGTTGCCAAAATGTACGGGTTCGGTGACCGTCCCCAAGGGTTGCCATTTGTACGGGTTCGGTGACCGCCCTCAAGGGTCCCTTAGTGGAATCACGACATCTTGCATTGTGCGAAGTCGTGAGGAGATTACGGTGGCCCTAGTGGCTTCTTGGGGAGCATTGTGCCTCCACACCGCTCCAAACGGAGATTAGCATCTGCAAGGGTGTGAACTTCGGGATACATTGTCGTCTCCGCGTGCCTCGGTTATCTCTTACCCGAGATCTTTACTTATGCACTTTACTTTGTGATTGCCATATTGTTTCTTGTCATATATCTTGCTATCGCATAGTTTTTTATCTTGCTTAGCTTAAGTTGTTGGTGCACATAGGTGAGCCTAGTCATTTTAGGTTTTGTGCTTGACAAATTAACCGCTAGGCTTATTCCACATTTGTTCAAGCCTAAACCGTAATTATTTTAAAGCGCCTATTCACCCCCCACCTCTGGGCGACATCCACAATCTTTCAATTGGTATCAAAGCCTCGTCTCTCTTTGTTAGGCTTAATCGCCTAGATAGTAAAGATGTCGACTAGGGGATTAGGTTTCTTTGACATTCTTAGTTTCGATGGAACAAATTTTGATGTTTGGGTAATTCGCATGCTTAATCTCTTTAGGGTCATGGACCCAAATTTAGAGCGAATTGTAGATATGGGTTTTTCTCCTCCAAAGGATCCCCAAAGATTATCTTTACAGGATGAGAAAAACTCTTATCTCATTGCTCAAGCTTCTAATGTGCTTTTCGATGCTTTGAGGAATGTAGTTATATTTCAAGTCATGTCGTTCCAGGATGCTCATGAGTTGTGGACAAAGCTTCAAGATAAATATGGTGTGTCCAAGATTTGTGGGGATGATTGTTCTCCCTCCACCTACGGCCGTGTTTCCTTCTCAACTTCTTCTACTTCACCTACATGTGGATTGCCACAAGGTAATGCTATGGTGAGTAGTGTTGGTCATTTCAATGATGATAGTGTGCTTATCGTTGATGACTCTTCATCACTATCTTGTTGTAATGCTCCATCTTTGGACTTTAACACTTCGTGCACCTTACATGTTTCTCATGCTTGTGTTGATAGTCCGTGCATATGATGTAGGAATTGCTTGACTAAATCTCATGATGATATTCTTGCTATATCTTGTTGCCATGATAAAAAATGCATGTATTTCCTCGAGTTGTTGTGCTCACAGTGTAGAGGAAACCCAACACTCCATGGAACAAGATGTGGTATTGAACGGTGCTTCAAGGGATCCTACATCATCATATATTGCTTTTTGCCTTATGGCTAAGGCTTCAAAGGTATCTCCTACTTTGAACCCCAATGTGTCTCTTGATGATGATTGTAATGGTAATGATGATGAGGATAATGATGAAGAGAATGATAATGTTGCTTCCTTAAAAATTAAGGGAGAAATGATTTTTAAAGCTCTCCATAAGAATAAAACTGCTCGTTCCAACTTCATGGAAATCATGTCTATTGCCATTGAGGGCAAGAAATATATTGAGGAGTTAGAATCTCATATCGATGAGCATGAGGTCACCATTGATAAAATGGAAGGTCATGAGCGTGATTACGCTAATGAGATTGCGAACCTCTCTCAAGCTCTTGAACTTGAACAAACCACCAAGGAATCTCTTGAGGAGACTTTTGCTCTAGAATTATCTAGACTGAAGGAATCTCGTGATAGGGATCTTGAGGTGGCCAATGTTTTTGAAACTAAAAATGCTAAGCTTGAAGTTTCTCATGCTAGACGCCTTGAGGATTTTGAGCACCTCGAAAATGGCTCAAGGGTCATCAAGGGTGAGCTCATCAAATTCACCGAGTCTCATGCTCAACTTAAAGCTTCATATTCAAAAGAGCTTGTAAAGTTGCCTTCTCCTCTTGCTATTATTGATGATGCTTGTGCTACTAACTCTATTACTTGTGAAGCATCCATTTTGAAGGAGAATGTTGAGCTACGGGCTCAACTTGAGTTGCTATCTAGCAAATATGGGAAATTGGAAGAAAGTCATGAAAAGCTCTCAAGCTCTCATGATGATCTTCTAGTATACCATAATGTGCTAAAGATAGCACATGAGGCCATGCTAAGGTAACATCTAGTGAGCCTCATGTGGATACTAGCACTACTTCTAGTCCAAATGCTATATTGCCATGTGCTAGTCCTTGTAATTCATCTACTCACAATGTTGGTACATCTTGTGATGAATTGCTTTCCTTTCCTTGTTGCTCTAACGATGAAGCTTATGATTCCTCTAGTACTTGTGTTGAGATTAACCATGTAGAGGAAATCAAAGAGCTCAAGGCCCAAGTCACTTCTTTGAAGAAAGACTTGGAAAAGAGTCATGAAGGGAAATTTACACTCAACAATATCTTGAGTGTGCAAAAATCCCCCCAATGACAAAGGCGGACTTGGATTCAACTCCAATAAGAAGAAGAAGTCCAAGATGAACAAAAAGAAGGGCCAAGAACAAGTCAAGAATTCGACCAAGATTGTTTGCTTCAAGTGCAAAGTAGAAGGGCATCATGTTAGATCTTGCCCATTGAAGAAGAAGGCCATTAGTGACAAGCAACTAGGGAAGCGGCCAAAAGTTCATTCTCATGCTCAACCTCTAGTTGAAGAAAGGCCACTTCCCAAGAAGACTCAAGTAAAATGCTTCTCAAGTTGTGAAATCAAGTGAGAAGAAAGTGAAGAGTAGACGTTGCTACCTATGTCGTGAGAAAGGTCACCTTGCTTCCTCATGCACTAGTGGTAACTTATCCAACCCAATTATTATTGATGATATCTATTCTCTTGGGAAGGATAAGGTTGGCAACGTGTTTGCCAAGTTTCTTGGTACTCAAATTGGTTTCGAGCAAAGAACCATTTGGGTTGCCAAGCCTAGTGTGACTAACCTCTTAGGACCCAACTTGGTTGGGGACCAACTAGCTCAAACTTGATCAATAGGTGTTGTTGGAGGGCATTGGAGACTTGGCTACATCATGAAGAATTAAGGGATCTTCATCATTCATATTGCCTCAAGCCAAGGCAATTGGATTATCAAGTTTCTATCTTATATCCAATGTTCCTCCTTGCGGTAACTTGTACTTAAATTGTTACATTGAAAGTTACTTACCCCTATTGCATGTTTTGGTTTTGTACCTTGCATGCGTTTGTATATGTTGTGCTTCCAATTTCTTGTCTTGAGTAATCAAGTATGTGTACGTTGCTTTGCACATCATGTACATGTGAGAGTTGTGTTGAGCCTTTTGCATCTTGTTTGTATTCTTTTGGCTCTTGTGAGAGATTAATGGAACATCCCATTTTGGGAGAGTGATGTGCTTTGTGCACCTCACAATCTTATAAACGTGTGTACATGAGGAATACCATCTAGTTTTGATATTTCAAGATTATCTAGTCGCTATGTGGTATGTCTTCTCATGAGAAATTCAAATTCTAAATAGTCCATTAATTATCTCTTGTTGGATCATTTTATTTGCCTCTTGTTTATCTTTAATTGGTATCACATTATGGGAGAGTAATATGCTATGTGTATATTACTAGCCTAGAAAATGTGCACATTTGAGATATTGTCACCTAGAGTTGATATTGTAGATTATATTGTTCCTAGGTGGCATGTTAGCTCTACAAGTTGCAAATTTGCTTGTGTTTGGTGTAAAGATGATGTTGGATATCCTTGCTATCTACCACCGGGAATTATTTCCAAATACTTCTTCTCTTTTGACAATTGCTACTCACTTGTGTGGTAGAAATTATTGATCATCTCTACATTGGCTTTTGCTTTTATTTTGCTTATCTGTTGCCAAGGCTTGGGTCAACTCCCATTGCATTCCATACCACTTGTGGATCTTGTTAATTTCTTGATCATGTCTAGTGTTTTCTAGAGATAGTGAAAGTGTTGATCCCACGTTGTGCATTTTGTATTCAAAAGTAAATTCTCTATAATGCACTACCCTTGGGGGAGCTATCCTATTTTCTATAAAACTCTCATCTTATGATCCTTATCAAGTGTGTGTTGGTGAAAGGCAAGTCATTTCTTTTTGGTACTTTGTGCCATCATGAAACTTTGTAGAGGGCTTGGTTGTTTGGAACCATTCTCTCTTTTGGGAGTTTTATATCTTTCTTTCTGTCTGTATCAATGGATATCTCATTCCTTGATGTATCTTCTAATGATATCTTCCAAGTGATGATTTCTCCATTTGGTATCCTATTTTCACTTGGTATTTCTTTTTCATTTAGTTTGGATACTTGAAGTTTCGAGCATGCATATTTACTTCATGTATTTTATTTGGCATGTTTTCTTTCTTTGACCCAATATATAAGGGAAACTCCACCAAGTCTCAAATTGGATGAAATGTGCATGATATTTATTTTCATATCTATGTGCACATATTTATGTGGAGTTTGTCCTATTTATTGGTGTTTCTAACTCTTTGGTCCCAATGAGTTTGGGTACCATTTTGTTTGTGATGTTGTTCTAGGAACAATTGGAGATGCATTGGATGCTCGGCTCACTCACAAGGAAGGCGTTGTCACCATGTGCTTATTATATACAATCTAGGATGTTCAATAAACTACTATCTAATACCATCAATTGGTATATTCTACATCCTTACAATGCTATCTAGGTAACAAGTATCTATTCATGCTTTCCTCTCGTGCATTCAACCTTGTGTAGGTTGCATCTTGGCATGATATTCATTCCATATCTTATGATACTTGTTTCCTTTCTCAAAGCATTCCGACGATGATCTCTTGTTGCTAGTTGTGATGTCTTTGATGGATGTGTGGTAGGAGTTCGTTTATATACAATAAGACCATATCTATCCATGTGCTATGCTTCCAAGCAAATATCTTATTGGTATATTTATGACTTCCTTGTGGATATCTTGTTCTTTCCTCTTTGTAACTATTTTGTGTGCACATCCTTCTTTGTGGATTGATATCATCATGATTTTGATCTACCTAGAATCTTATACACTTGAGTAAAGTTACATCTCTAGTTCATATCCTTATTCCTTCACGTTCACCTTTTTCCTTGGTGGTTTTGTGAAAGGATTTATCTTGAGTGTGGGTCTTATCTCGTTGCATCTTGATGCACTCTTTTGTGGTGAAGATCTTTTTCCTCATGATTGTCTTGACGAGGTCTTTGCCATCTTAATTGGTATCCCTCGTCTTGATGAGGCTTTCATTTTCTATGCTCACCATGGGTTGTCTCAAGCTTGGTTGTTATTTCGCTTTTTAGTAAGCTTGTGTATCCATTTTCTGGTTGTGTGTGTGGGGGGAGGACATGTCTTGCACCTTGTATCTCATTTATCCAAGACTATGTTGATGCTTAATGCTCTTCCTTATATTAGTCTTCTCAAGTGCTTTGCCATGACTCACACACATCTTTTTGGTTGAGCCTATCCTTAAGTTGCCTCTTTTACATGTTGCTCAACCATGTATTTTTTGCAAGTGCTAGGCTTTGTTTCCTATATGCTCACTGGCACTTGTTGTAGTTTCTATTGATTTTGGGGGAGCTATGATCCTATTTTGTGCACTTTGTATCAAAATACAAAAATTCTTATGTGTGCAAAAATCATGGGGAGCTTCTCTAGTTTCTTTAGAACACTCCTTTGCTCATATCTTAATATCCTTTATTCATGTCGCTCATAGGATCTTTGGTCTAGTTGGTTCATTTTATATCCTTTGATGGCTTGCTTCAATTGGTATCTTTTGATTGCTTGATTGCTTGTGTCTCTCTTTATTATGTCTTTGTGGCATATCTTTCTTTAGCAATCTTTGTGCCTCAACATAGTTTGTGTTCCTCCAAGTATTTACCTTTGGATATGTGTATTGCATTCCAATCTCTTGTTGAGAAATACACAATTTATGGAGGAACGCAATTTACATTGGCCTTCTAAGCTTTTCGCCCATTTTGGCAATCGATGCCAATGGGGGGGAAGTTTCAGAGAGTTTCGTGGAGAAGTTTAGAGAGTTATTTCTTCTCGCTTTGGTTTTGTTCCTAAACATTTGCATCTCATATGCATGCATAATTGGCTATTGCATTGCATGGTGATGCATAATTCCTTATATAAACTCTCTTGAAAGTGATTGACATCAATTACCAAAATGGGGG
This sequence comes from Aegilops longissima, assembly GCA_021605205.1. Lineage (NCBI taxonomy): Eukaryota > Viridiplantae > Streptophyta > Magnoliopsida > Poales > Poaceae > Aegilops > Aegilops longissima. The sequence goes on from CM038676.1 coordinate 319,487,275, forward strand.
AGATTGAAAGGACATGCGGTGCCCCCAAGTGTGGTTTTGGTAATTAATGACATTCTCTATGGACGAATGGTTACATTGAGTTATATTTGAAGGATTTTTCCATAGGCATTTCTTGAAGTCCATGTGTTGGTTTCAAGGAGTTTATGATTTGACCAAGTTGCTATTAAGGAATTATCCGAAGATTGGGCATGTGAGTATTGAGCTTATTGCAAGCATGTCTTGAAGAAGAATATTGTGTGATCATTCATGTTTACCTTCAAGACATCATGCAGATGAAGAGAGTTGGAAAGATTCAAGGTTGATCAAGACTAATTACAGAGAGTGATTCAAGTTGATCAACAGACAAAGCGCACAAGTTGTACCGAGAGGGATCAAGTGATCCCATGTTATGGTAAGCATTGTCCATTACGCTTTGTGTACAAACCCATGGTCTATGTGAGAGTTCTGTGTGGGGTTAGGTATGTTTCCATGGGCTTGCGTTAAGAGGAAGATCTCATACAACCCATGGAGGATGACAAGTGGTGTTCGTCATCAAGTTTGCGGTGTGCAAGTTCAAGTGGAGCAACACGAAGAATGGCTCACCCATAATGGAGTATGGGGGAGAAACCATGCTTAAAGCTTGCTGTCCATTGTTGTGGCAATGGACTTGTGAAGATGTGCCGAAGAGTGGCTCACCCATAGTGGAGTATGGGGGGCAATCAACTAGTCTTCATCGAGCCAGCGCAATAAAGAAAGGTGGTCCAACTTGAGGAAGTCAAGATCATCATCATCTATCTCAAGTGGACTTCGTGCAAGGCAAAGGTTTGCCCTTGATAGGTTCTCTATTTTACCGGTCTCATGGTGGTAGTTTGGAAACCGAGTTATAGAATCGATTGCTATACTTTCAAGGGGGCTCTCAAGTGAGTAGCTTGATCGTATCGTTCATAGAGAGCTCAAACCATTGCATGCTTGCATCATATTTCTTGGTTCTTGTTTGGTTTTCTCCTTGTGAGATTTGGAGCTTATGGTTATCTTCTTGACAAGCTCGAGTTCATCGAAAATGGAGTTCACATGCTTCTTCTATTGCGTTTTTGGTGTTGGAGGTTTTACCAGTCTTTTTCGAGGAAGGGTTCTCACCATTTTCTTATGGGTCTTTTATAATTTCCTTCTTGTTGTTATTTCTCTCAGGATTGTGTTATCCCTTGTCTCTAGCTTTCCAACGAACTTGATTTCGTCGAATTCAGAGCTCGTATGTGAAAGTTGTGGCTATTTTGATCTTGACTGTTTTACATAGAGAGGTAGTACCGCCCCATAGAGAGGTTGTACCGGTTGACAGGTACAACCGGTGTTTGGAGTGGTTGTACTGCTCCAGAATTGGTCCGAAGGTTGTACCAGCCATGTACCGCTCTACCATCGGACTAGTTTCTGTTGTGGAGCGGTTCTTGGGCGGTTGTGGGCCGGTTGTACCGGTTAGTTCGGTTTAACCGGTACTACCGGTTCCCCGGGCTGTTGTACCGCTTAGGGATTTTTCCTACAGGTAGTTTTTTCCTCTGCTTTGATTGGTTGTACCGGTTCGTGTACCGGTCCTACTGTTTTTTGCACATAACGGGCAGATTCGTGGGGACCTATAAAAGGGGATCTTCTTCCCCATTGTACCCTATCCTTTGACCTCGTGTTCTTCCCCCATTGTTGACCTTCTTCGAGCTTGCTAACTCTCAATCCCTCCATGGATTCTTGCTAGTTTTTGAGGGAAAAGAGAGAGGAGATCTAGATCCACATTTCCACCTATCACTTTCTCCTCTATGTAAGGGGAACCCCTTGGATGTAGATCTTGGAGTTCTTGGTGTTCTCCTTCTTGTTCTTTCTCTCATTTTCCTCCTTAGATTAGTTGCTTTGGTGGGATTTGGAGAGAAGGACTTGGGCACTCCGTGTGCCCTTGCCAATTCATTTGGTGCATCGGTTTGAGTTCTCCATGGTGATACGTGGAAGTTACAAGTTGAGAAGCTTATTGCTCTTGGGTGCTTGGTACCCTTGAGCTTGTTCCTCTTGGGTGCTTGGGCGCCCTAGACGGTTGGTGGTGTTTGGAGCTCAATCATTGTGGTGTAAAGCTCCGGGCTAGCATCAGGGTCTCCAATTAGGTTGTGGAGATCGCCCCGAGCAATTTCATGGGTACCGGTGACCGCCCCCAAGGGTTGCCAAAGTGTACGGGTTCAGTGACCGCCCCAAGGGTTGCCATTTGTACGGGTTCGGTGACCGCCCTCAAGGGTCCCTTAGTGGAATCACGACATCTTGCATTGTCGGGGCGTGAGGAGATTCTGGTGGCCCTAGTGGCTTCTTAGGGAGCATTGTGCCTCCACACCGCTCCAAACGGAGATTAGCATCTGCAAGGGTGTGAACTTCGGGATACATCATTGTCTCCGCGTGCCTCGGTTATCTCTTACCCGAGCTCTTTACTTATGCACTTTACTTTGTGATAGACATATTGTTTCTTGTCATATATCTTGCTATCACATAGTTGTTTATCTTGCTTAGCATAAGTTGTTCGTGCACATAGGTGAGCCTAGTCGTTTTAGGTTTTGTGCTTGACAAATTAACCGCTAGGTTTATTCCGCATTTGTTCAAGCCTAAACCGTAATTATTTTAAAGCGCCTATTCACCACCCTCTAGGTGACATCCACGATCTTTCAATGGGATTAGCGTTGCGACTGGACGGCCGGAGCTGGTGCCAAGGGGCAACGACACCTTGGGCTCTTGGTACATTAGGCAAGAGCAGCGTGCAGAGAACAGACGAACTATGAGAGCATTGTGCCTGTTAGGCATGTGGGTCATCTGGAAGCACCGGAATGCTATGTCTTTGACGGTGCGGTGCCCTCCACCTCTTGGGTCATACGCCAGTTCGATAGCGAGGGGAGGATTTGGAGGCAAGCATGACTCTTGAGAGGGGATCTCAACGGATTGTTTGGAGGTCGAGCTAGGTGGGACGTGTGTGAGTAGTTGACCGTGTAACAAACGTTGTAAACTGATGGGATGTATTTCCCCTTATTTATAGAATGATGCGCACACTCGTGCATATTCGAGAAAAAAGTAATTGAGGCAAAAATTAATTATGTTTCCTTATACTAGCAACTTGTTTAATACTACCTCTGTCCTGGTTTAATGGTCCCCGTTGTATTTTGTGCCAAATTTTTACCAAAGATTTAACTAAGAAAATGTTAATGCATGTCACATAGTTTTTTATTATATTATTTTTAATGACATGCAAAAATATTTTGTTATTTAAAATCTTTGGTCAAAATTTGGCACAAAATACAATGGGGACCAATAAACCAGGACGGAGATAGTACTTGCATGCATGCAATCATAATGCCATTCAGTTACTTCCTTCACTCAGTTTTCTTGCATGCATGTGGTGCTTTAATAATCCCAGTAATCAGAAAACATAGATTCCAAAAACATGTACTAATTTTTACCTTGGTACATGTAATTTGAGTTCCTGGCCTTGTATATAAAAATGGAGGGAGTGAGGGAGTCCTGGATTAGGGGGTGTCCGGATAGCCGGACTATAACCTTTGGCCGGACTCTTGGACTATGAAGATACAAGATTGAAGACTTCGTCCCGTGTCCGGATGGGACTTTCCTTGGCGTCGAAGGCAAGCTTGGCGATGCGGATATGTAGATCTCCTCCCATTGTAACCGACTCTGTGTAACCCTAGCCCTCTCCGGTGTCTATATAAACCGGAGAGTTTAGTCCGTAGGATAACAACAATCATACCATAGGCTAGCTTCTAGGGTTTAGCCTCTCTGATCTCGTGGTAGATCTACTCTTGTACTACCCATATCATCAATATTAATCAAGCAGGAGTAGGGTTTTACCTCCATCGAGAGGGCCGAACCTGGGTAAAACATCGTGTCCCTTGTCTCTGTTACCATCCGCCTAGGCGCACATTCGGGACCCCCTACGAGAGATCTGCGGTTTGACACCGACATTGGTGCTTTCATTGAGAGTTCCTCGTGTGCGTCATCTTTAGGCCCGATGGCTCCTCCGATCATCAACAATGATGCGATCCGGTGAGACTTTTCTCCTGGACAGATCTTCATGTTGGCGGCTTTGCTGCGGGCTAATTAAGCAGCCATCTGGAGCAGATCGAAAGCTATGCCCCTGGCCGTCAGGTCAGATTTGGAAGTTTGAACTACACGGCTGACATCTGCGGAGACTTGATCTTTGACGGATTCGAACCACAGCCGAGCGCGCCGCACTGTTACGATGGGCATGATTTAGCTCTGCCGCCGAATAATGCCCTGGAGGCCGCACCCGCATCAGCTCCGACCCTTAGCTCGGAGCCAACTGCGTCGATCGAGGACGGGTGGCTAGACCCCGCCGCGGGGGCTGCAGTCTCAACGGCGATCGAGCCGAACACCAGCCATATCCTCCGCGAAGTCCATGACTCCAAGGTGCCGGACTCTTCTCCGGACTACGAACCCTCCGCGCCCTTGCCAATCGAATCCGATTGGGCGCCGATCATGGAATTCATTGCCGCGGATATCTTTCAGCACTCGCCCTTCGGCGACATTCTGCGGTCTCTCTCTTTGTCGGACATTCTGAATTCACTAAGGTCTCTCTCTTTGTCGGAGAGTCGCCTTTTCTGGGAGGCGGAATCTTTTTACGTTAAAGGGGGTGCTTGAGCATCGCGACTCAGGGCTCCTACCGGCTCTCGGCCCTCACCCTCTGGTCTTGTCCATGGCATCGCGACACAGCTTGCCAGCGGCAGTGAGACCAGCCGAGAGCCGAGGACCGAGGGCGTAGAGTTTAAATCATCTAACCCAGCTTGCGCATTAAATGGGGGTGCACGAGCATCGCGACTCGGGGCTCCTACCGGCTCTCGGCCCTCACCCTCTGGTCTTGTCCATGGCATCGCGACTGGCTTGCCGGCGGCAGGCTGAGACCAGCCGAGCCGGGACCGAGGCGTGGGAGTTTCGTCATCTAACGAGCTTGCGCATTAAAGGGGTGCACGAGCATCGCGACTCGGGGCTCCTACCGGCTCTCCGCCCTCACCCTCTGGTCTTGTCCATGGCATCGCGACTGGCTTGCGGCGCCGGTGAGACCAGCCGAGCGCGGACCGGGGCGTGAGTTTAGTCATCTAACCCGACTTGCGCGTTAAAGGGGTGCACGAGCATCGCGACTCAGGGGCTCCTACCAGCTCTCGGCCCTCACCCTCTGGTCTTGTCCATGGCATCGCGACACTGCTTGCTAGCGGCGGCTGAGACCAGCCGAGCCGGGGCGAGCGTGAAACTCGATGTCAGCCAAATTGCGGGAACACACTCGAAGATAAGGCCTAGAGCCGAGCGCAACCCGCCTTGAGGTAGGGCCCGTGAGTCCAGCGCTGGCTCACGAGTGCCCAGATCACCTCGTCCAGCCCTACCGTGCCAGCCACGTGTCGGGGTGGGGCTGTATCTCGCCAGGGGCTCCTCACGAGGAGCCCCTCCCGTCTTGATGGAAGCACCATGCTCCGCGGCTGGTGGCGACCTTGCCGAGGAGCAGCTATGCCCGTGCGCATGTGGGCGCTATGCTCAGCGCTGGTGATAGACAAGCGAGGTGGCCTCGGGTCGCATCAACTGAGGAGCCCAGGCTCGGTGTCGGCCTCATCGCCGCGCCTCCCCTCGGGGCGCCCTTGAGTGGCTGGACAGAGGCTCTTGCTGAGTCACGCCAGACGCCGCCACCAGCCGAGCCCGGGCCTGTTTACGTCCGCGTCACTCCCGGCGGAGCCAAGGTACAAATGCCGTTTGGCGTCAGGGGGACTCTGAGCCTCGCGACTCGAAGCCCTAGCTGGTCACGTAGCCCCTCACCCCTTAGTTCGAAGGCTAGCGGCGGTTGAGGTATCTTGTGGCCGGGCTCTGCGAGCGAAGAACGGTGGATCCGCCCGCGTCTCACCTCCCTACTTGCTGTTTGTGCGCCAAGGGGACTCACGAGCATCACGACTCAGGGAGCCTAACATCACGTAGCCCCTCACTCCTTGGTCCCGTCCTGGTTTCGGTCGGGGCTAACAATGACTGAGTATCTGGCAGGGCGGGCTCTACGGCGTAGAACATAAGCAAGTAGGAGGCATAAATTTCAAGGAACTCAAAAGCAAATATTACAGTCCACACTGTTATATCATAATACCAAATGCAAGTTTAAGCGCCTCCACGAGGCTTGATACATGTGCAGGAATTAAAGGCGGGGCCAGGAGCCTGGCAGGAGTCACTTGTCGGCGGTGGAGCAGCCGGGAGTGGGTTCGCCTCGTGGAGCAGCAGGGCAGCAGCGCCTCACGCCCGGCTTAGTGCTGAAGGCCGGAACTTCTGCAGGCCTCCACGCGACCCTTCACAGCCTCGGCAGCGGCAGCTACATGCTCGTCGCTTCTTGGCTCCGGCCAGAGCTGTCGGTCGGCCGGGATCGCGAAGGTAGATGTGGGTGAGGACCCGCGTCGGTGCCGCGAGAAGACAAGACAGCGCCTAGGCCGTGGGGCCAAGGCCAAGGTGACATCTTCAAGAAGCGCGAACCAGGAAGGAAGCAACTTGGCGGGACCATCCTCGGCGCCGGCCAGCGGACTCTCGGGCGGCTGTCGTAAGCATCTTGACAAAAGCGAGCCTTCACCTCCATATCCGTGAAGGCCATGCGATCTTCTGCAGAACCAGCGCCTTGTCGTCCAGCTCGACCTTCCTCGACTCCGGCTCCTGCTCCAGCGTGCCTAAGGCGGTCGCGGCGCTTCTTGAGCCTCGCCTCCCGATCGCTTGGCGGCGCCTCGCGACCTTCATGCTTTCCTCCTGCTTCTTTGGCGGGCGGGCCTCCTCGGCAAGCTGGTTACTGTAAACCCTTCAGCTTGCTCTCCAGCGTCTCCAGGCGACCTTGGATGCTAGCTGCCTCCCCGAGGCAACATCGCGGGCAATCTTCGCCTCATGGACAGCCTGCTTCTCCTCGTCGCAAGCCGTCGAGACCTGGACCAGAGCCGCCCGAATCGAAGCATCGGAGCGAATCCAGCCAGAAGTCAGCTCCAAGCGCCCAGCCATCGGGCGGGAGTTGGCGCCCGAAGATCTGCGCGGCGGTCGATCCGGCAATGGCGCGATCCGAACAGCATTCGGAGGACAGCGGTCGGTGGAGTAGGAGGAGAAAGGCGGTTGTGTGACCACGCGCCCAGGCGGAACCAGCGGCGCCCGGCATGATGGAGGCGGTGCCAAGCAAGGCACCTCGGGAATCGCTTGGGTCAAGAAATGGCTTCGCCCAGGCCAGGCTCGGCCGAGGCCTCGCGAGGCCGCCGGGGCAGGAGAGGCATGTGCGTCACGATCACCTTCTTTCTCGGCGGAGGCACCGCCACGGATGGGGCCTTGGGCCCCCTTGACTTCTTCCAGGCGCCAGCCCTAGCCAAGGGATCTGAGATATCAAGCCTCGGCGACAAAGCAAGGAATAAAACAGAATCAAGCACTTACTAGTCGCCGCTCGCGAGCTCGAGGCAACCTCCGGCCATACTTGAAGCACGAGAGCCGGCTGCGAGGATCAGCTTCAAGGGCCGGGAGCGGGAGGCGCGTCTGCGGATCCCGGGGCAGGCGGACCAGAGGGGACCAGCCAGTCTGGTCCTTCTTGAGATCGAGGCGGGCTTACGCCTCCTGCTCATCCTCATCCTCGTCGTCGTCACTCTGGGGGAGGCGGGAGAGTGCGGGACCTGCGCCAAAGGGAGGCCCTTGACTCCGCCCGAATCAACCCCTCTCCCGGCTCTCTTTCCTCCACCTCTTATTTGGAGTCGGCGGAGGACCGTCCACCAGGTCCTCTGGAGCCTCCACAGAACGCGGGCCCATCCCCATTGAAGACAGGCATGGGCCCCTACCTGCTCCCAATCCTCGCGAAGGAACAAGGCGGCGGGCGCCCTCGATCTCGCCACATCGCACCCAACCAAGGGCGGAGGACCGCCCGGATCCTCGTCGGCGGGACCACGGGGCTCAGTGAGGCCTCCACATGCCAGGCAATCTTGTGCAAGCGGAGCGATTGATGCTCGGGAACTCCCTCGGCGGCCTTGGTCAGCTCGCCCGCCGCCCGCCCGGCGGCTTCAGATCTCGTCCATCTTCTCGGCACCAGCTTGGCGGGGATCGAGCTCCACTCGGGACCGATCGTCGGGCTCGCGGGGTGCTCCGTGGGCAGGATCGGCCGAGGTGGATGTGCCCAGCATCCACCAAGACCCACTTGCTCCTGAAGCCCTCAATTCGCTTCCCAGGGTTTGAAATGGCAATGGCTCCGCCGTATGCGACGAAGCTCATGCACGCGGAGGTGGAACCACGGGAGGTTCGGAGGGAGAAATAGTGGCGCAGCAAGGCCACCGAGGGCTTCACCCGGCGTGGGCCTCACAATAGTGGCGAAGATGCGGAAGAAGGGCGGAGTTGGGATGGAGGTGCGAGCTTGAATGTTGTAGTGACGGAGGGCGGAGAAGAGGAACTCGAAAAGGAGGCACCAGACCAGCAATGATGGCGCTCACGAAGAGCGGGTGAGAAGGTACTCCCCGACCCTCAAGGGCGGCGAGCCGACCTTGAACATCTCCGTTCGTTGGCGCCCTGCGCCTCCGCCATCCGGCGCACAGTGAGCTCGCCCTGACACATTGGCGGGTCAAGGCGGGAGAGTACCAAGCTCGGCCGGGGCTTGGCGGCGCCATGGCTAGGGCATGCAGGTGAGTGGATCTGAAGATCTTGGAAGCGAGAGGTGAGGCGCAGAAAGGGGATCTGAGCAGCAAGCTGGAGAAAGTAAAGGAGGCAAGGAAGATGCGCTCATTATCAACTCACGCTTGATTCTTGAGCGCCGCGTCCAATCAACCGCCACTTGGCGCCCAAGGCAGGCTGTTAGGGCCCATGACGCTCCACTTGCCCTTCGCCTCTCTGCTCGGCCAAGTTGGGCGTTGTGGGCCCAGGGCTCTGTCGGCGTTACAGTAGCAGGGGTCCCCAGACTTGCTGCTGCTGCCTGCGGCGTGGCTCGAAGGAGGCCCGGCCGGCCCATCTTCATCAGCATAGCTCAAGACCCTGCGAGGCCAAGCCTCGCAGGCGGACGACGAGCTTCCTCGAGCCGCGACCTCGTCGGGCTGGTTCATGAGGCGGAGAGTTCAAGGCGGTACCTCGCGAGGTGCCCATGGCATAACCATGACGACCAAGAGGCGCCCGATCAGGCGCCAGCCCGCATGATGTCCTCCTTTCCTCTTTCTGCAAAGGAGCAAGCGCGAGAGAGCATCAAGCAAAGGCATCCGTTTGATGCAACAAGACCAAGACCAGCCCAGCAGTGGAAGAATCATCGTGGAGCCCAAGCGGGCGTCATCACTAGAGCCTTTGGCGGGCGAGGACCAACTTTAGTCGAGGGTAAGTGTACCCGCTGTTCCCCTTCAAAATGGCCAATTGTTGGCGCCCTTCCCGCTCAATATTTGGGAAGAGGCCGGGGCCTTCGCCTATAAATAGGAGTAGCCACCCCAGGCGGGGAGATCGAATCCTCATCAAGAAACCAGTGGCTAGAGCAGCTGAAACCCACCTAGCAGTTCATCGCACCCACCGAACAGACCCTCGCGAGGCTGTTCTTCCTTATATTATTCCTCATCAGCCCAGAGGCAATCCACCACACACACCTTTGGGTAGGGTATTACACCACAATGGTGGCCCGAACGATATAAATCTCGTGTCTCTTGTGCTGTTTCGTTTAGTAGTTTAGGTCCCAGCGATTGGCGAGTGCGAGGCGGTGGAGGTTGGATCTCCACGCGCACCCGGTGTTGAACCTCAAGGTCTGCGGAACCCGAAATCCGGCAGGCGTCCCCAACGGAATCTGAGTCAATCGTACTTCAAATAATGTACACGGACTCCAACAACGCAGCGAATATGAGGCCCTTCTACATGGTCTCCGGATGGCGGTCTCCATGGGCATTTAGCGCCTAGAGGTGCGAGATTGAACCTCGCGATATCCCAAATAAATGGGGACTTTGATGCCAAGGATCCGAAAATGGCAGCTTATCGCAATGCCGTCCTAAAATGTCAGCTCGGTTTGAGGGCTCGAATTTCACCATATAGCCGGGATAACAACCGGGCAGCGGGCGTGTTTGCGCATTGGCGCAAAGCGCGATCATGAGTCCCCAACATCTTCCTAGAGATGCTTTTCAATCCATCCGTATTATGGGAGGAGAGTCCAGAAATAACAACCGGACCCAACCACACTGCCCCACTGAACATTCCGACATAGTTGGTGGTTCCGCCAGCGAAATAACACCGTCAGCCCGCAATAATGGCAGTCATTGCCCCATGGACAGAACTATTCCTAGCCTACCTAACTAGGCGGGAACTTCCGAGACCAAAAGCGAGGCCCGCTGCATAGTCGGCGGTCTAAACCTATAAGGTCCATGAGGAGAGCTTTATAAGAAAAGCACAACGGAGTCCTTCAAAGGTGTATCTCCGAAGAGGAAGGCGGAATCTCTGGTTGAAATTCATGCGGACTCGGTGGGCACCATGCATGGCCGGGCCCTTGTAGGCAAGGTCTTCCGTACAGGATTTTATTGGCCGACGGCCCGGGCAGATCTCAGGACTTAGTCCAACGATGTGTCGGTTGCCAGCTCTTTGCTAATCAAAGCCACATGCCACCCAGCCCTCAAAACTATACCCATCACTGGCGCTTCACGAGTGCAGGGGCTTGACATGGTTGGAACCCTTAAGGAGGAACCCACAAGCAAAAATACCTATTGGTCATCGTGGATAAATTCACCAAATGGATAGAGGCCAAGCACTGTAAAGGCGGCGAATCCGGACGGCGATAGACTTCATATCGAGGGTAGTACACGTTCTGGCGTCCCCATAGCATCATCGCGATAGCGCCACGAACTTCACGGCCGGCGAGGTCAAACTCTGGTGCAAAAACATGGGCATCAAGCTCGACTACGCTTGATCTATCACCCTAAACTAACGGTTAAGTCAAGCGAGCAAATGGTCTAATCATGGCGGCATTAAATCCAGGACTAGTGCGGTCCCTCAAGGAATCTAACACGCCTTTGGGTTGAGGAGCTCGACTCCGTACTCTGGGGACTGCGGACCACGCCCGAATCGCACTACGGATTCACACCATTTTTATGGTATCTGGTGCGAGAGGCATCTTGCCCAGCGACATAATTCATGACTCACCTCGCGTGCGCATATACGAAGAAAGAAGCCGAGCTCGATCGGCGGGGACAGTTGGGCGCCTTGGAGGAGGAGCGTCGGAAAAGCTCGTTCCGCATTCTATCAACAGTAGGCTCGAAGATATCAAATCAGGGAAGTACGGGCCAAAGCTTACAATGTTGGCGAATTAGTTCTATGCCTGCCGGACAAGAAAAAGGACAAACTCAAGCCCAAATGGGAAGACCCCTTCATCATTGACCAAGTCTTGGCCGGTGGGGCGTACCGTCTGCGAAACACATCGGATAATCGACTCGAGCCGAACCCATGGAACGCAGCCCGTCTCCGAAGATTCTACGCCTAGCGCCGGATTCTGAGTTCGTCTCCTTCCTCCGTCTATATTTTATACTTTAAGCTGTCTTTTATTTCTCTCCTTCTTCCTCCTTTTTTCCGAAGCCGTTAAAGGCTCATTCGCGCATTGTTCGCACACACTTGACGCGCTATCCGCGCTCATTATATACCTGGGGGCTTCTTTAACAGAAGCTTATTTATACGGGCTTTATGCCCAACACATGTGTCGCACTTCCACATGTACCTTTTATTCAGCATTATATGCATCGATATGACTTAAGTTTTGGCCAAGCTGGGTCGCTGGCTCCTGTGCTTACCCTTACGTTCCCGATTGTTCGGCTAGGTGGTAAAGGAGCACCTCTGCGATTATTACCGCGGGTCAGCGGACGTGTACCTAAGGCTGGGTGAAGCAAGCTATCGTTCTTAAGGAATATTGATTCGGTGAACTAAAAAGCGATTTTTATTTTTCATTTATCTGCCCCTAGATGCTTTCCTGCTTTTTATGATCGGACATGCACTTTAGGGCATGCCTCCCAGAAATGAACCTCTAATGGAACTATTCTCCTGGAAGATGTTTCTTGCTAACCATGTAATATAACATAACTAGTTGGGCACTTATGCGATAAAGCACTCATGACCCCTACGCTGGTCTCCACACATGGCGGTTTTACATAGCTGCGAGGGTATTGGGACACACTCCGGACTATTGGGTCCCGAGGTTGAAGCGAAAAGGTCCGCTTCGACAAGCGATCTACAATCCGGCTAGAAGGCATTTTACATGTCATTTTAAATTACATAGTCAAATTGAGTGATTGTATTCCTCTTCAATGCCATCTAATAGGCTGTCTAGTTTACTGATCCTGCTTTGGGAATACTTTGCGGCCAACTCTACTTGGCCGTACACTAAACTCACAGGGATCTCCTTCCCGTCGGGCCCCACGAGTCCGACCTCGGCCATGTGGTTTGGGTTGCCGTGTACTGCGTCTTCTCCATGGCCCGAGCCTCCTGGCCCCTTGACGACAGGCGGATATCTTCCATAGTCGGAGCGCGCGCGTGCTCCTGAAGCTTCTCTGCAAGCTCTCTAAGGCCTTGGGCAGGGAGATAGATGGCCACAAGGCTGTCGGCGCCTTTCATCACTGCGAACTTCGTTCGTGAAGTTGCAATAGCTCGGGAAGAAGGTCACCCGTGGGGCAGGGCATTTCCTCTGAGGGCGACCCGTGAGCATACCTCTGAGACATAACTCTGTTAGTTGACTTCCTCGTGAAACTCTTTTTCAAAGTTCGCTCAAGCACTTACTATAAATGCCGCGACAAAGTGCCGATTCTCCTTCCGCAGTCAGGACAATTGAGCACGAACATCCTTTAGTTCCTCACCCGGTGGGTGTTGGCATCTGGAATTATTTTTCTCTTGCCTCACCCTTGTAAGCACATTCTATGACCTTCAACCGGCGCAAAAGTTGTTGATTGTCGGATCTAGTCGGCGCCATCTACAATATTATTGTCAGTTACACACCGCCGCACTTCACAAACTACTTATCTTTTGAAGCATATATTACGGAGGGGTCTCTGTGGCTCCCCATGGCGGCTAGTGTGGCCTCAAGTTGGGCCTTGCATTCTTCAAGCTCACAGGACGATCGGGTATTCTTTTTGTAAGATCCTGCATAACAAATCATCCTTAAATCAGTTATTCTAACTATTTTAAGTCTCGAGGACTCTTGGCATATATAACGTCAAACTTCCTCACCCGTATGTCCTTTACATCTTGCTCAAGTGGCTCTGGATAGACCATCTTGGCGGCAGCAGTGCGCATCTCGAATTGAAGGCATTCAATGCCTCTTGGGAGAAACATGCCTCACGAAGAACTGTCCGTGGCGCTGTGATTCATGGCGCTCTCCACCTCGGAGTTGGTGGCGGACAATCTGTCGGCATCCTCTGTCGGAGGAGCATCCGGCGCACGCCTCATGCTTCGCCTCCGCTTGGACCCGACTTTGGAGCTGGCTGGCGGAGGCTCGATTAACAACCTCTCCGGACACGATCCGGCGGCGCTCTTTTTCCTGAAAAGAGCACCAGCGTTAGTACGCCTTCCAGCAATCAATCCTGGGAATATGGTGACGCGCCATACCGCTGCGGCGACGTTTCGGTCCGGACCGCACTACTTTTTATCCTGCGGGGCCGTGCTGCCCCTTGTTGGCTAGCCGCCGCGGGCTCGGCCTCCTGCCTCGAAGGCACCCTCTGCGAAACACCATTGGTATACGGTGATCAAAGATAAGCACGGATGGGTCATTATCAGAGTATTGGGACCTCGGTCTCGATTACTGTGAGGCTGGAAGTATTCAGGGTAACCGGCGTAATGGCAACCAAGGCATTATCGATGCTCGATTGGTGAAATACCCCATCAATCAGCTCCACCAATATGTCGGATCCTCTTGGGAGGCGGATCGAGAACCGTTCGGATCCTCGGGTTGTGGAAGCGGGCTGTTTATGTCTTTTACGGCTGGCGTAGTTCCTGCGTCAAAAGCACAAAATGAGATACCTAACCATGGGAATACGGAGCGGATGAGCAAAAAGAAATATCCGCTTACCCAGCGAGGATTGTTCATAGAAAATCCGTTCAATGGGTAGCGGAGAAAATCCTCCTCTTCTCCCTTGTGCAGTAGCGGACAAGATCTTCACCAGATCGGTGACCGATCCGGCCCCATCTGGCCATGGCGGGTGGCATCGTCCTCCCGTTGAAATCCCACATGGGGTGGCCCCTATCTTTGGGCGGCTGCACCCCCGCATAATACATGTGGCCATGACACCGATCATGGTCAGTCCGGAATGAGCTAACAATCTTAATTGGCTCATCAGGTATAGGACGTCCCTATTGTCTTCCCTCTGGGAGCTCAGCAGGCGCCAACTCAGGCGTTTCTTCAAAGGAGCATTGCTGAACTCCGGGAGACCGATCCGAATAGGATCCGGCAGTGGGACGTCTTCTATATAAAACCATTCGAAGGCCGGTCTTGAGACACCTTCTTGAGGTTCGGATAGATATCCGGTCCGGCAATCGCCATAGCTCGGCTCCGCCCACTTGATATATTGACCCCTCATGAGAATGGGGTACAAGCGAAATAATCTCTTCCACAGCGCAAAATGAGCCTCGGCCCCAAGAACAGTTCGCAAAGGGCCCACGAAGCCCGCGATGTGCAAAATGGAGGCAGGCGTAAGGTGGTGCAACTGGAGGCCGTAGAACTCCAAGAGCCCCCAGAGAAACGGATGAATTGGAAATCCGAGTCCTCTTACTAGATAAGATATAAAGCATACCCGCTCTCCTTTGGAGGGATCGGGGACACTCTCCGCTTGCTTTCCTCCCTTATAGGTGGCGAGTCCGGCTCGAACTGGAACCATGAAGGCCGGGGGAAGAAATCCCTTGGTTTGGAGTGTCACTAGCTCCCTATGCGGGACTGAGCATCTCTCCCAATTTCGGGATGAGGGCTGGGGCCTTGCGAGGAGGAGCAGCGTCATTGTCCATGATGGAATGGATTTTTGTCGAGGCGCTCGATGAAAGCTTCATGGAGGGATGGTGTGACTCAGATCAAGATCCTCGTCCCTTTTATAGGCGGCTCATTTGCGCAGCTAGGGGGATTAGTGTAAAAATACCCTAGCTTTTCGCATTCATTTAAACACGTGGAAGATGGCCATTATTGGGCGTGGAAGCCAAGGAGCGCAGCATTTATCAGAAGCCGGACACTATTCAATAAGTATATGGAATTTGGGGAAGAACCCGCCTCGCAATGCCGAAGACAATCTACGCGCCGGACTCATCGCCATTGAAGCCTGGTTCGGGGGCTACTTAGGGAGTCCTAGATTAGGGGGTGTCCGAATAGCCGAACTATCACCGTTGGCCGGACTCCTAGACTATGAAGATACAAGATTGAAGACTTACGTCCGTGTATGCGGATGGGACTTTCCTTGGCGTGGAAGGCAAGCTTGGCGTCTGGATATGTAGATCTCCTACCATTGTAACCGACTCTGTGTAACCCTAACCCTATCCGGTGTCTATATAAACGGAGGGTTTTAGTCCGTGGGGCGAACAACAATCATACCATAGGCTAGCTTCTGGGGGTTTAGCCTCTCGATCTCGTGGTAGATCCACTCTTGTACTACCCATATCATCAATATTAATCAAGCGGGAGTAGGGTTTTACCTCCATCGAGAGGGCGAACCTGGGTAAAACATCGTGTCCCTTGTCTCCTGTTACCATCCGCCTAGAGCGCGCAGATTCGGGACCCCCTACCGAGATCCGCCCGTTTGACACAGCAGAGACCCTTCATGGCCTGATCGGCCACCTTATGGGCTTCGACCAGCTGCTTCAATTTGATGGTCGCTTAAACTGCCGTGTCCGGCCTCGGCATCTGCCGAGACCAGAACACCTTCTCCGTCGAGCTCCCCTCTTCGGCCCGATAGAAGGCGGCGGCGTCCGACACGCTACGAGGCAAATCTATGAATGCTACTGGAGAGCTCCGGACTCGGGTAAGTAACAAGTAATTCACTTTCACGTGCTTGCTTTGCATAAAGAATTCCTTACCCGCCGCTATCTTCTTTATCGCCTCAACTTCCTGGAGGGCTTTCTGGGCTTCGGCCTTGGCAGACTTGGCGCTTTCGAGGGCCACCGCGAGCTCGGACTCTCGCGTCTTGGAGTCAAGCTCCAAACTCTCGTGTTTCTTCACGAGAGCCTGGAGCTCTTGCTGCACCTCGCCAACTCGCGCCTCATGTTTCTCCCGCTCAGTGCGCTCCGTGGCCGCCTTCTTTTTGGCCTCGGAAAGCGCTTGCTTTAGGGTCGCCACCTCAGTCGTGGCCCCTAGGACACCAATAGCGATCCTGTCATTTCTTGCAACTGCATATTTTATATACTTACACAAGGCATTATGTACCTTGGTTCTCCTCAAGCTGCTTCTTGGCAAGGCCGAGCTCTTGCTCGGACCGCTCGAGGTTCTGCTTTAGCGTGTCCACCTCCGCAGTCAGTGCGGCAGAGGCCAGCAGTGAAGCCTGCATACGCATATCGACATAATTTTGTTAGACTCCTGCGAATATTATTAGATCCTCTATTCTGCTTTTCTTTGTGAGCATGTGAGCATCGGGGCTACTGTCTGTCTTGGTAATATTTTCATATATTTTCTCGTGCCTCAAAGCACATCAGCAGTGGCACAAAGCTTTCAGTCAGCCCGCTCTTGGCGGACTGAACCTTCAGATCACCGCACTCATAACAGTGCGGTGCTCCTCGTCGATGGAGGCGCCGTTAAGCACCTCCAGGAAGTTGTCTGGCGCCTCCGGTTGGGCGGAGGCTACCGGCGCAGTAGGCTTGCCCTTCTTGGTAGGGGGCCGCCTGGCGGAGTCCGGAACCGCTGAAGGTTCCGGCGCGGTGTCCGGCCCAAGGCCGGACTCGGAGCCCTTGGGAGTTTTGCTCCCTTTGCGCCTGCAGTCCGGGAGGTCGCCTTGCGGCGCCTCCAGGACCACCTCCCCTTGGCTTGGAACCTTTTGGGACAGCACCTTGGCATCGTCCGTAGGGCGAGGGGCGGTAGCGGTCAGAAGTGAAAAACTATTCACATCCAACGAATCCAGGGAGCCGCTCGACGATATGTTGACTCGGGCCCGGGGCGGGCTGCATAATTATATTCGGCGTCAGGGAAAGCTGTGCAATAAAGGAGCATACGAGTCACTCTGGTGTCCGGATACTTACGACCGCCGGGGGCTTGGCCTGGCGGCCTCCTCTTCGCCATCGTCGGCGTTGGTGGAGTAGTCCGAGGAGGTCCTCCCTTCTTGGACCCTCCGGCCTCCCCAGTTGGGGCGGCCTTCCTTTTCTTTTCTCCCCCGGCAGGGGAAGAAACCTCTCTTTCCTCCTCCTCGTCTTCATGGGAGGAGTGCACCTCGGAGTCATCGGACGACGAGTCCGACTCCACCGGGCGCCGGGAACTCTTCCGGGTTCCTGTGGCCTTCTTCTTGGCCTTCTTCTCCGGCACCACGTAAGGTGCCGGAACCAGCAGCTTCTCCAAGCGGGCGTCTGCTGGGTCTTCGGGCAAGGGAGCCAGACAGTTGATTTTCCCGGCCGTCCTTAGCCGGTCCTGTCAAAGGCATGGGGCTTAGATCCCGCATAGAGTCAAACTATGAAAGACAAATACCCTGTAATAGGTAAAATAACTTACCGCGCTGGCTTGACGCTGCCCGCAGAATCCGCAATCCTCGGTGGCAGAAGCGGGAGCCTCGGCGCCCTTGAATAGCACCTTCCAGGCATCTTCGTACGTTGTGTCGAAGAGCCTGTTCAAAGTTCGGTGCCGGGCTGGGTCGAACTCCCACAAGTTGAAAGACCGTTCTTGGCATGGGAGGATCCGGCGGATGAGCATGACCTGGATTACATTGACGAGTTTGAGCTTCTTGCTCACCAGGTTTTGGACGCATGTTTGGAGTCCGGTCAGCTCTCCCGAATTACCCCACGGCAGGCCCTTCTCTTTCCAGGAGGTGGGCCGCGTAGGGATTCTGGATCGGAACTCGGGGGCCGCGACCCATTTAGGGTCACGTGGCTCGGTGATGTAGAACCACCCCGATTGCCACCCCTTTATGGTCTCCACGAAGGAGCCCTCGAGCCATAGGACATTGGGCATCTTGCCCACCATGGCACCTCCGCACTCTGCCTGGCGGCCGCCCACTACCTTCGGCTTGACATTGAAGGTCTTCAGCCATAAGACGAAGTGGGGATGGATACAGAGGAAGGCCTCGCACACGACGATAAATGTCGAGGTATTGAGGATAAAGTTTGGGGCCAGATCGTGGAAATCCAGGCCATCGTAGAACATGATCCCCTGGACGAATGGGTGGAGAGGGAAACCTAGTCCGCGGAGTAAATGGGTGAGGAACACCACCCTCTCATGGGGCCCGGGGGTGGGGATGAGCTGCCCGCGTCTGGAATCCGGTGCGCGATGTCGTCGGACAAGTACCCGGCTCTCCTCAGCTTCTTGATGTGTCCCTCCGTGACGGAGGAGACCATCCACTTGCCTCCCGCTCCGGACATAGTTGGACAAGGTTGAGGTGAGGAATGCAGACTTGGGCGCTGGAGCTCGAGTGCGCGAAAATGGATGAGCAAAGGAGGAAGAAGGTGTGGATTAAAAGGTGGATCCTTATCCCCTTATATGGGCGGACGAGACTAAGCGTCCCCACTAGCTTGGTAAAACTCGCTTATCCCCCAAGCGCCATAATCAATGGCACGGTTGGGTTACCCACGCCCGTATTGATGAGAATCCCGGGATAAGGGGACACGATCTCTGCTTCGACAAGACGTGCCAAGGAAACCGCCTCGCAAAACACGCTGAGGTGGGGAGGTAAAAACGAATAAAGGCTTGGACGTGGTGTGATGTCATGCTACAGAATACGTCAGCAGATTAGATTTGTGTAAATATTATTCTCTCTATGGTAGTATGCGGAACTTATTTTGCAGAGCCGGACACTATCCTTGTGTTCAAAATCTTCTATGAAGTATTCGGAGGAGGAACCCGCCTTGCAATGCCGAAGACAATCTGCGCGCGGACTCATCGTCATTGAAGCCTGGTTCGAGAGACTCTTGAGGAGTCTGGATTAGGGGTGTCCGGATAGCGGACTATAACCTTTGGCCGGACTCTTGGACTATGAAGATACAAGATTGAAGACTTCGTCCCGTGTTCGGATGGGACTTTCCTTGGCGTGGAAGGCAAGCTTGGCGATGCGGATATGTAGATCTCCTCCCATTGTAACTGACTCTGTGTAACCCTAGCCCTCTCCGATGTCTATATAAACCAGAGAGTTTAGTCTGTAGGACAACAACAATCATACCATAGGCTAGCTTCTAGGGTTTAGCCTCTCTGATCTCGTGGTAGATCTACTCTTGTACTACCCATATCATCAATATTAATCAAGCAGGAGTAGGGTTTTACCTCCATCGAGAGGGCCCGAACACAGGTAAAAACATCGTGTCCCTTGTCTCCTGTTACCATCTGCCTAGACGCACAGTTCGGGACCCCCTACCCGAGATCCGCCGGTTTTGACACCGACAGGGAGTACTAAAAAAGGTCGTCAAAACTGATGTCGGACTTACAAAATGGATTTAAGATGAACTAGGCAATAAGGCCAATTCCAACGCACGACCCGGATTCTATCTGTTTGGGTCGACCGAGCGGACGATCCTGTCTAGATTTGGGAATGGGGGGGTGCATACGTCCAACGGGGCCGATGTGTTTCAAACCATATCCGGTTTTTGAACTTAAATTTAAACATAGGAAAAAGATAAAACAATTAAAACTTAGACTTATTATTACATAATGCCCAAATTCAGTCCAAAAGAACTCCCAACAGTCCATTAAACATTAAGTAAAACTAAAAAGAAAATAGTAAAAACTTAGATCGGTTGTAGCCGCCGCCGCCGTCATCTTCACTACAAAAAAAATACACTTCCGTGATGATACGTGTTTGTCACAATAGGTCACATTTTTTGTCATGCATGTACATCCATGACAATTTTATGACAGAATCAAGATAGTCATACCTGTGCTGTCGTAGAAGTGTTCCATGACATTACCAAAATTATCATAACGGAAGTGTCCACTTCCATGACGATAAATCGCGCGTCACAGAAGTGCTTTCGTCAAGGGTGACCGACACGTGGCATCCACCGTAACGGAACTGTTAAGCTATCGGGTCCGGTTTTGGATCCGATAAACCGTTAACAGCCCCGACCAATGGGGATTTTCCACGTGTAAAATCATCATTGGCTGGAGGAAACACGTGTCAGCTCACCGTTGGGACAGGTGTCATCCACTCATTGGACACAAAGCGCCTATGATACGTCGACACGTTGCACGGCCCAACAGAGGCCCATTCCTGTGAAAAGGCCGGCCTTTTTAACTTGGTCAAAAGGTGGCGGGCTGGCCCATGGCAAGCCTGTTAACGGCTTGTTCGCATATAGCCCATTTACAGCCCGCTAACCCAGGGCCCATTTATGGCCTAACCGAATTAGGCCCAGTAGCGTCATCTGGGCCGTCCAATATAATTCCAACCCGTTTTAACTTCCGGCCCATGTATGGCCCATGACGTTGTCGGTGTCAAAACCGGCGGATCTCGGGTAGGGGGTCCCGAACTGTGCGTCTAGGCGGATGGTAACAGGAGACAAGGGACACAAAGTTTTTACCCAGGTTCGGGCCCTCTGGATGGAGGTAAAACCCTACTCCTGCTTGATTAATATTGATGATATGGGTAGTACGAGAGTAGATCTACCACAAGATCAGAGAGGATAAACCCTAGAAGCTATCCTATGGTATGATTGTCTGTTGTCCTATGGACTAAACCCTCTGGTTTATATAGACACCGGAGGGGGCTAGGGTTACACAGAGTCGGTTACAATGGGACGAGATCTACATATCCGTATTGCCAAGCTTGCCTTCCACGCCAAGGAAAGTCCCATCCGGACACGGGACGAAGTCTTCAATCTTGTATCTTCATAGTCCAGGAGTCCGGCCAAAGGTTATAGTCGGCTATCTGGACACCCCTAATCCAGGACTCCTCAAGAGCCCACGAACCAGGCTTCAATGACGCATTTAGTCCGGGCATAGATTTGTCTTCAGCATTGCAAGGCGGGTTCCTCCTCCGACTACTTCATAGAAGATTTTGAACACAAGGATAGTATCCGTCTCTACAAGATAAGTTCCACATACTACCGTAGAGAGAATAGTATTTACATAAATCTAATCTGCTGACGTATTCTGTAGCATGACATCACACCATAGCCAAGCCTTTATTCGAATCGTTTTTTGTTGTCCCACCTCAGCGCGTTTTGCGAGGCGCTTTCCTTGGCACGTCTTGTCGAAGCAGAGATCGTGTTCCCTTTATTTACGGGATCCTCATCATTACGGACGTGGGTAACCCAGTCGTGCCCATTGGTATATCCCCTCGATCGAAGGTAAGTCCCAAACGGTCACGGGAAGGGCTCTTGGTATTCAACCTCTTATAAAGAGACCAAGGCTTCACTCCTTTCTTTCGATCTCAATCGAATCCGCCTCTCGCCTCGAGTTCCAACACCCAAGGCTCCAGATTTAGGCGCCTCGGACCTTCGACGATGTCCGGCTCCGACCTTCGAGGCTGAGGGATGCCTTCCTCCGTCACGGAGGAAGACGTGCTAAAGCTGAGAGAGGCCAGGTTTTTGACCGGCGAAATCTCGCATAGGCTGCCTGCTCAAGGGCAGGTTATTCCCACTCCCAAGCCCGGTGAGAGCGTAATGTTCGTGTCTCACTTCCTCCGAGGGCTAGGCTTCATGACGGATCCCTTCGTGAGGGGGCTCATGTTTTATTATGGGCTGGAATTTCACGACTTAGCTCCGGAGTCCATCCTCCACATCTCATCGTTCATCGTCGTGTGCGAAGCTCTCCTCCATATTACCCCTCACTTAGGACCGTGGCTCAAGACCTTTAAAGTAGAGCCGAAGATGATCGAGGGACAGCACGCAGAGTGCGGAAGCGCTGTTATAAGCAAGAATGCCGACGCCCCATGGCCCGAGGGCTCTTTTCAAGAGGAGTCCAGCTTATGGCAACAAGAGTGGTTTTATATCACCGCTCCCAGGGGTACCAAGTGGGTGGCGCCGCCTGCTTTCCGCTCGGGTCCCCCGCCCCGACTAGCGTCATGGGTCAATAAGGGGCTGGACTGGGGGCCAGCAAAGGATGTGCCCTTGCTGCAGAGCCGCATCCGAGAGCTCCTGGAAAGAGACATCAGTCTGATCGTGGCGACGCAGGTTATGTTAATTCACCGAGTTCTGCCCTGCAAACGTCGCCCCCTCCGCCTGTGGGAGTTCAACCCGGAGGGACTGCGATCTCTCCAACATTTTCTTGGCATGACACCCGTGGAGATGTACAAATTGTTCTTCGGACCACAAGTAGTGTGTCCGGATTCTACGGAGGACGCAGGTCTGAGCTGCAATCGTTCGGATACTCAAGTAAGTAGCCTTGTGCCCGGACACACCATCCGTTCATTGATCACAACATCACCCTTAAAAGAGTTGTCCTTGAAACAGGAGTGGGTAGCGAAGGCGAAGTTAATCAGATGTCCGGCCCCCCTTCCTGAGACCTCGCCAGATCCCGTGTTAACCAGGATCTGCAGATCGCGCCTTCGGAAGAAAACGAAGGGGGGGACAAGGAAACTACTGCCTCCACGAGGGAGGTTGTCCGGAAAGGAGGAATCGAAAATTCCTCTCCTCAGGGGAAGAAGAGGACCGCCTCTGAAGACCCGGAGACCGTGATCTCATAGCGGGGGAAGAAGTCTTCGCCAGAGGTTCCTGTGCCGGGGATACCTCAGCCGTACTATGCCCTCAAGGGGATCAGCCCTCCACCGAGCCGTAAGTAGAAAGGAGGTTTAAAATGAGAGAAATCCTTGCTTTATTTTTGAGGAAAATAACCGAAAATTTACCTTGTAGTTCAGATCTTAGCCCTTCTCAGCAGAGCTAGTCTTCGGGGGATCTTCTTCCGGAAATGATGGAGAGCGGAACACCTCCCCCAGCCGTACCGCCTTACGAGGCGGGCAACCCCGAGGTATCGCCGCAGAGGGTTTCTCCTAATCCGGCGGGGCCGGAAGGCAGGGCCGGAAGGCAGTCATATTTTGATGAAATGTAGAAGCTTTTTATACTTGTGCCTGCAAGAATTATATTACCTCCTGTGCGGCTGTTAATGTATATGTGTATATAACCTGAAAGATGGCAGTCATTGGCTTCAGCCCCCACGCATATAATGCGGGGGTGTTCGCGGAAAGCGCATTTTCACACTTGATCCAACGTCTTGGTCCATGAAGGAAGTGATTGCGCAGCGAACTAGGCAATCAGACTATAATGCTTTATCACTTTCACTTAGCCATAGGAGTTTGACAGTGGGACTACTATATAGCCCCTGGTGGCACCGCGCTCGCCCGAACTCGGGGCGTGTGTGTTCCTAGCCGGGAAACGGCCCTTCGTTAATGCGGAGGAATCCCGAAGATTCCGATAGGTCATTAAGTGGTTGATCAGTCTCGCGCTATATCATGACAGTCAGTTTTCTGCTTTCTCTACTGAGGTTCTCGCCTGGCTGAACCGGGGCACAATCGCAGTAGTTCTCTTGGTGCCGCCTTAGCCGATAGAGCGGAACGTAAGGCAGCAAAACACAGGAGTCGGGCAAACCCAACATTTGACCAAAGACATGTTTCGGAGCTGTTGCATATAAGGCCAAACTCGCGACGCCGAACACTCCCTAAGGTATTTGGTCTTTGTGAAAACGGGCTGACCAGTGCCCTTGGTAATAAGCCCCCGGTGTCCAGGTACGTGCAAAATTCTGACGTGGCCACATGCCAAGACGCCAGCCTCCTCCTCGGTTTTACTCAGAATCCGGGGGATGTGTATCAACAAGAGACGGTAAAAAAGGTTTACGCAGGGTCTTAATCTAAAAAGAATACTTGGAACGGGTCCCTGCTGCACGTCTACGCATGTGTCTCAGTTGTGCCGTGTCCTGGACGGGTGTAGCACGGTGTTCATCTGTAAAAGAGAGGAACTTAGTTGAAAAAAGGTCGTGCGAAATGTATGTTATAATAAACAAAGTATAATTCAAGATGGATAAAATTGAGCCTTGTTGTCGCTTATTTTACATACACGGAGCCCCTTGTATAGGGGTGTACGGCTATTTAAACCTTTATCAATTATATGTTTGCTCCGGACTCGTCTAGCCGTGTCCGTGGTCTTAACGACCTATTAGATGCTTTAGTTGGTGAAGCCGTTTTAATGTGTGGCTGCCAAGGCAGCCGCACAGTCTTCCGCGTGCGAGGAGGACTCAATATTTCCCTTTAATGACATGATGCCTCGTGGACCGGACATTCTAAGCGTGAGAGACGCATAATGCGGTATTGCGTTAAAGCGGGCGAAAGCTTCGCGTCCCAGTAGTGCTTGATAGCCGCTTTGAAACGGAGTGATGTGGAAGGTCAGCCTTTCGCTACGGAAGTTGTCGGGGGAGCCGAACACAACTTCTAGTAGGAGGGAGCCCGTGCAATGGGCTTCTGGGCCTGGCGCTACTCCTTTAAAGGAAGTATTGCTATGGCTAATTTTTGTTGGGTCCATCCCCATCTTGCGGACTGTGTCCTGATATAGCAGGTTTAATCCACTGCCGCCATCCATCAGGACTCGTGTAAAGTGGAATCCGTCAATTATCGGATCTAACACCAAGGTAGCCCAGCCTGCGTGCCGGATACTTCCAGAGTAATCCTGGTGGTCGAAGGTGATCGGTTTTGACAACCAGTGGCGAGACTCCTTTGTGATAGGCCGCATGGCGTGTATCTCTATAGGCGCCACTTCATTTCTCCCTTTTGTCACATGTAGTACGTTTACTGTCTTGACTTCTTGTGGGAATTTCTTTTGTTCCCCAGTGCTTTGTTTGTGGGGTTCATCATCGTCCTCACTTGGTGTATCCAGCCCCTTGTGTTCGGCGTTGAGTTTGCCGGATTGCTTGAAGACCCAACATTTTCTTTGGGTATGATTTGCAGGCTTCCCGAGGGTGCTGTGGATTTGACATATCTTGTCTAGGATTTTGTTTAGGTTAGATAGCTCGTCCCTGTTATTCTTGAGGGGCAGCTTTTTCTGACCTTGCTGAGGGCTTTTGAATCCGGTGTTAACTGCCGTGCTCTTCGGGCTGTTTCCCTTATTCTGGCGTTGGCCTTTGCTGCGTCACGGTTTCCTGTTTCCATCCCTGACTCCGGATGTACTTGGGTCGCTGGTGCTGCACCTTGCCAACCAGCTATCCTCTCCCATGCAACAGCGCGTCATGAGGCTTGTTAATGCGGCCATTGTTCTTGGCTTTTCTTGGCCGAGGTGTCTGGCGAGCCATTCGTCTCGAACGCTGTGTTTGAAAGCTGCTAAGGCTTCGGCGTCCGGACAGTCGACTATCTGATTCTTTTTAGTAAGAAATCTGTTCCAGAGCTTCCGAGCTGACTCTCCGGGTTGTTGAGTTATATGGCTTAAGTCATCTGCATCTGGTGGTCGGACATAGGTCCCTTGAAAATTTGCCCGAAAAGCGTCCTCGAGCTCTTCCCAACTTCCAATGGTGTTTTCGGGAAGGCCTTTAAGCCAATGCCGGGCTGGCCCTTTGAGCTTGAGGGGTAGGTATTTTATGGCATGGAGGTCATCTCCCCTAGCCATGTGGATATGGAGGATATAGTCCTCAGTCCAGACTCCAGGGTCCATCGTTCCATCGTATGCCTCTATGTTTACTGGTTTGAATCCCACTGGAAATTCATGGTGCAGCACCTCATCGGTGAAACATAGGGGGTGTGCGGCACCCCTGTATCTGGGTGTGCCGTGGTGTTCGCATATTTGTTGCGTTGCATTGCTTACTGGAGCTTGCTTTCTTGGCCCGTAGATAGATCTGGCTGGGCCGTCTTTTTGATGTGAATCCTCGTGTGGATCGCGTGCTGGCTTGTGTGCGGCGCCGTTTGCCGCTCTATGTTGGCCATGAGGTCGTCCATCCGACCGGGTGGCTTCTTTGTTCTTTGATTGCGGGGCTCTAAGGCCTCCTCGTCAAATTCAGGCAGTAGCTTTCGCTTCGGGTAGCTCTTTGTGTGGCGACTGCCGTCGTATTTATCTGCGGTGTTGAGTACTTTGCTACATCTGATTCTGAGTGCATCTTCCGCGGTTTTGAGCTTCTGCTTATGCTTTTTCAGGCTACGCGCAGTGGCGACGAGCCTTTTGTGGAGGTTCTTCTGCTCCAGGAACTTGTCCGGCGTGAGGTCGTCCGGACTGTTATCTTCGCCGGGGACGGGTTGTTCGGTTTGGTTATCCAAGTTACCTGGTTCGGACGGTTGCTCGATGCCATGTTCGTGGTCTGCCGGCTCGCCCTGCTCTATGGCTGGGTCTGTATGACCATTGTCCCTGTCGAGGCGGGGTTTGGGGCGGCGCTTACGCCGCCGCTTTGACTGCTTTTTGACGGAGCGATCCTTCGTTGCATCTTCCCGTTCCTCGTCGCCGTTTCCTTTGGGTGTGTCCACCATGTATACATCGTATGATGGGGTGGCTCTCCAGTGCCCTGTGGGCGCTGGTTCATGTTCGTCTCCTATATCGACGTCCATACCGTCGATGTCTTTGGAGTCGAGGTCTAGCATGTCGGTTAAATCATCAATAGTGGCTATGAAGTGGGTTGTGGGTGGGTGTCGAATTTCTTCGTCCTCCGCACCCCAATCCTGCAGGTCATAATCCGGCCAAGACTCTCCTGACAAAGAGAGAGACTTTAGTGAATTCAGAATGTCACCAAAGGGCGAGTGCTGAAAGATATCCGCGGTGGTGAACTCCATGATCGGCGCCCAATCGGATTCGATTGGCAGGGGCGCGGAGGGTTCAGAGTCCGGAGAAGAGTCCGGCACTGTGGAGTCACGGGCCTCGCGAAGGATAAGGCTGGTGTTCGGCTCGATCACTATTGAGACTGCAGCCCCTGTGGCGGGGTCTAGCCACCCGCCCTCGGTCGGCGCAGTTGGCTCCGAGCTAAAGGTCGGAGCGGATGCGGGCGCGGCCTCCAGGGCACTGTTCGGCGGCAGAGCTAAATCATGCCCATCGTGACAGTGCGGCGCGCTCGGCTGTGGCTCGGATCCGTCGAAGATCAAGTCTCCGTGGATGTTGGCCATGTAATTCAAACTTCCAAATCTGACCTGATGGCCAGGGGCGTAGCTTTCAATTTGCTCCAGACGGCCAAGCGAATTAGCCCGCAGTGCAAAGCCGCCGAACACGAAAATCTGTCCAGGGAGAAAAGTCTCACCCTGGACTACATCGCTGCTGATGATCGGAGGAGCCATCGGGCCTAAAGATGACGACACAGAGGAACTCTCAATGAAAGCACCAATGTCGGTGTCAAAATCGGCGGATCTCAGGTAGGGGGTCCTGAACTGTGCGTCTATGCGGATGGTAACACGATCGTCTTCGGCCCATATGAGGCCCTTATTACTCTCGGCCCATTAACGGCCTGTGGTAAAACTGGCCCTTAATGAACAGTGTATCACTTTATACCCATTAACGGCCCGTGGTGAAACTGGACCGTAATGAACAGTGTATCACTTTATACCCATTAACGGCCCATTATTCCATTGGGCCGTTCCCAGCCCATGGGCCCATTTACGGCCATTATTCACTTTATACCCATTAATGTTATCTTTCGGCCTTCTCGAGGCCCATTTACTCTTGGGCTCATTTCCACATTCGTTTACTTATGGCCCGTTACTGTCATTTTCTGCTTGTGGGCCAAATTCAGCCCGTAGTTATAGTCGGCCCGTTTGTGCCCCGTTAATACGTTGGGCCGTTTTCATAGCGTCATCAAAATACGGCCAATTAACGACGGCTCGTTATGGTCGGCCCATGAACGGACGATTTCAACTCTAGCCCATTTACGGCCATAATGTGGTCTGTTATTGGCCCTTGTTTGGCCAACCGATCATAAGCCCGTAGAAGGCCCATTGATGATACGGCCCATGGAAGGCCCATTGTGTCTACAGCCCGTATAAGTCCAATTCTTTCTACGCCACGTAGAAGGCCCATTGTTTCTACAGCCCTTAGAAGGCCCATTGCTTCTACGGCCCGTAGGAGGCCCATGTTAACTACAGCCGGTGGGCATCAAAGTTCGCCACCAGTGCAAATATAGGGAACACCCTACACTATACAAAAATGGCTTACTGTTTTCTTCAGCCGGTGGCTGCACGTTAAGAACAAATTTTGTATCGCACCAAAACAAATTACACCTATAAAACAAAAGGAAGGTTGGCATAAAATTTAACCGTCTAGCAGATAAATGCACCACCAGAAGTTCAAAAGCTCAGTTCATTTGACCTGACTGTTACGTTTTCATGTTGTATTGTCCAATGGAGCACCATAACCTTCGCCTTCAGTTCTCCTAGACTCCTGAACAACATAGCAAATGTTTGATAGTCTGGTTTCAAAACAATGCATATCTTGACAACATCGAACAATGTCTCTCCTTGTTTCACAAAGGGTCTCTGTTAGGGAATGGACTTGTGTCTGGAGCGCAGATACAACATTGTTTTGAGCTTGCATATCTTGATCATGAGGCAGTTTGGACGAGATTGCCTTAACAACCAACCCAGTATTACGTAGGAGCGTGCTTTTGGCACTGTTAGTGGACAGGTACTGACCCACTTCAGCAAGAGCTGACATTGCGGTTATAGTTGCCTCGCCACCTTCAGGAGGTGGCGGTTCCACCATTTTTTCCATAGCTTACTAAAAAGTTGTGGTTTTACATTAGTAGTAGCAGAACAAAAGATATTAAGGAGGCAGCAAAACCAAACAAAATAGCTTTGGTCTATATACAGAACTTATTCTGGTGAACCCATGTAAAATAATAGTTGTCTTTTATTGCAAAGTACATAATAAAACCAGGTTCCAAACATATGACCATGTACCATCGCTAATGTATTGTCTATTTCTTCACATTGTATTGAGGGCTAAGGATAAAGAGATGAAGTTTAGAATACGGTAAGCATAGTATGACATCATTCATATCACAAAACAACTGAGAACAGACAAACATGCAATTGTAACATTGTGTGGGCAAGTCCAGCAAGGAACTAGATTACAGGTCAAGATCAAAGGAACATCACTCCTCTCTTTTGAACCTTGTAAGGTGCAATGATATGCTAAGACAATTTGTGTATAAAATTAAAAAGAGTAATAGACATTGGCTGCAAACCATGCAGTTCAAGGCACAAGTCAGAGTAAGTAGTAGTTAAAAGGCATGCGGATTAAGGACTTACAACAGCGGCTTTGACTAGTGTAGTCATGCCCTTCTTCTTACTGGTGTGACAGTCCTTGAAGATTTCCACAACATTTGGTTCAGGTACTTTTGGTCCTTGCGTGCTTTCCTCTGCATTTGGAACAAGTCAATATAGATCTGATAATATGGTACAGCGAAAAGAGTGAAACAACACCTAATTACAAGAGCCTCATAGTGTGCAATATAGCTACGAGATCCTGCCATCTGTTGGAATTTCACTTTCGTACGGTTGGCCTTGTTCTTTGCACAGTTCACCTACAAGAAGATAGATTTGTGTGGCACATGCGTAAATAGGACTTCAACATGTGATCTGATGACATATATATATATAATGTACCTGATACTTCAAATCGGACCAGTGTTTAACGAGGCCTCTCCAATCTTTATCAGCTATATTTTCCACTGGAGATGTTTGGGAATGTTCACTATTAGCCTTGCCTTCAAAGTGAGTTTTCCTTAAGTTATACCGATCTTCGTCATAAGCAGACTTGAAAACATGGGTGCAAGCTTGCAGTTGCATCATCTTGGCTATCCAACTTGAACCACATCTGTTGAAAAATTATGGGAGTCTCATTATCAGCAACCTAGAAAGTACTGGACAGAGCAAGACGATATTACTAGTTTCCATACATAACCATACTTACAGATAAATGGTCGAGGAAGGTGTTGAACAGGGTTTCGTCTTTGTCATTTCTGTAATGAATCCATGTTGGGAGGATACGTACATGACACGTAACAGCAACCGCTGCCTCAGATACTAACTTGGCTGACTCTGTAGCATCACGTGGCCTTTTTAAACCTACCTCAAAACGGATCTCCATTCTTCCTCCTCTAGATTTAGTTAAGCTATCGAGCATTATCCCTGATGTTTGTTTCCTCTTGCGCCTAGGTGCTAGTCCAACAACAAACATAGGAAGTGTTAGTGTACATCAAACTGTGAGACTACATATAAAGAAGCATGCAACTGTAACTTGACTCCAACAACTACCTTCTTGCTGTTGAAGCTCACAAAGTTCATCTGATCTTGCCAACTCATCTTGTGTCAAGAGTGCTTCGGAAGTAGTGTCAGGTGGCAAGGGAGCTTGGGAACGTGCTGCTAGCTGAGTTGACGAACGAGTAAATCGTGCAGCTGGTCGTACTGTGGAAGGTGTTGCAACAACTAGGGTTGTCTCTGCTTGTTTGGTGGCAGCTATTTGTTTCTGTTTGGCTTGTTTTGCAGCTCGTGTAGCATGGGATATCCTGTTGGTAAATATTTCCGCTGGACTTTGACCTTCTATTGCACCATCAGTACCAGCAGAATCTGCAGGATTGTTGCGCTTCCCTTTCCCTGTCGTTCTGTCTTGCTTCCTCTTTCTCTGTGCCATGTTAAGTCAAGCCGACAAGAAAAACGAATAAAAATTTAGTTCTTCAGAAGAAATGTACTTTGATGTAAGAACATGGTGTGATCGAAAGATATTGTATGTTCTAGAAACAGGAATATGTGTCTTAGTCACAAGTATAATGTGTAAAGTAAGGAGATGCAATTCAACAAAATTAGAAGAAATACAAGCTAGACATCATACATAACATGCAACCACATATAACAGTGCCAATTTAGAGGGAGCACCTTTGATGGTGCACTAGGGGAGACGTGCTCATCACCAACACAGCTACGTTGAATGTCTATGCATGTGTTGTCTTGGAAATCATCTTGGGGGGATGGAGGAGTAGAATCTATAGAGGCCCTCCATTTGGAAGGAGCACCTTCATCCGCTGCCTTGCTAACTTCCTTACGCTTTATTGATTTTGAATTGTCAAGTAAAACCGACAAGAAAAAGCAATAAAATTCACTCTTCAGAACTCATTCGTGCATGATACTGACAATCACTACTTTGATGTAAGGCAACCACATGATTCCAGGATGGAATAATACGAAAAACAGGACGGCATGGCATATTCACAACTGTTTGTGTAAACTAAGCAGAAACCATTTCACCAAATAAGAAGCAATGCAAGCTAGACACCACGTGAAAGATGCAACCAATATGACTCTGCCAAGTTAAAAGTGTCCCATCATAAATGGCATTTCAACAAATTAGAAGCAGCGCATGCTATAAATCATATCAAAGATGCAACTAATATCACACTGCATATACTGAAGGTGTCTCATCATATTGATTTATGCGGGATACAAAAAAACAATAGTTTTATGTGAGGACATGCTTAATAGACAGATGTACTATGTACTAAATATAGGAAGGCATGTCACATTAACAGGTATAATGTATAAGCTAAGCAGAATAGCACATGCAGTTTAACCAGATTGGAAGAATTACAATCTAGACACCATATGCAACATGCAACCACATATCACGCTGCCAAGTTAGAGCAAGCACCTATGATGCTAGTGTACGGGAAATGCGGTAATCAACTACAGAGCTACGTTCACTATCTTCATCTAGCCTTGCTATTTCTTGAGAATCATGTCGGGAGGCTGATGCTGCATTCTTTAAATGAGGAGTATTCCACTTGCCTGACTGCCTTATCATTAAGTGATTGATGAGGGATACACAAGAACATTAGTTTGCTGTAAGAACATGGTTAATACACAGATGTACTAGTATGTACCAAAAACAGAAAGGCATGTCATATTATGCAATATAACCAAATTGGAAGCAATACATGCTAGACATCCGGCTGGAGTGGTGAGCATGATAATCTAGGACCTGAGAGCCTGGTGGGAGGCGGGCTGCTTCGCCACCATCGCGGCTTTTTAGTTGGCTTCCAGGTGATGCCTCTCTTTGCTGGGCTTGTCACTGGCTCGGTCAGTGCCCTGACTAGCTATTTGTCTTCTGGTGCTCATGGGATGGTGGTTCATGTAAAAAATATATTTCCTTATCTTAATAAAGACCGACTTCGTGCTTTTGAATACAAGCTAGACACCATATGCAACATGCAACCACATATGACACCGCGAAGTTAAAGAAAGCACCTGGGATGGTGGTTCATGGCGAGTGAGATCATCAACTCCAGAGCTACTTTTACCGTCTCCATCTACTGACACTGCACCCTTTATAACACTGAAACATGTCTTGCCTAAGCCCGAAGAAATCTAGAGCTGCTTCTCTCTTTTATTTCGTTCTTCTATCAACTGATTGGCAGAGTCTGAAATACCCATGCATAAAAAACAATAGTGAGAGTATGGGTGAAGTGTGTGCAGAACTAAAGCACTGTAAAAGTAGCAGATAGCAGGTGGCTGAAAAATAAATGACAAGAGACATATGATAGCTCTACAACATTGCCTGGCAAACAAAATTAGATTCTACTCCGTATGATTTTGTAATATATGAGCACAGGGATGGCTGGGAAATGCAGGTACTCCTCCAGCACACCACCACATGTGGTCATGTCAAGATAACAGTCGACTGAAAATAAATAGGTCAGTCGATTTTTTTAATGAACCGTCCGATCTATAAGGAACGGGCAGATGGCCTTCGTCTAACTCCCGCCAGTCACTTTTGACGATCTTTCTCGAACCACCAGCGACCACCGGCCCAGATCCCTGCCACCGCCGCCCCGCCCTCCCCTCGACCTCACACCACCGCCGTGCTTGGTAGTGCCCCAGGCCATCCCTTTAATCCCGGCCGACCTCCAGATCGGGCGCCAGTAGCTCTAGGCCCCACGCCCCTAAGATAAACACCGAGGCGCTGCTTCCCCGGCGTAATAGGTGGACTAGCGCCTATTACACAGGGGAATGCTTCCGTTAATTGGGAATTAACTGACCAGGAATTGAAATTCAGGGGGGCGACAGACCTCTAGCTAAGGTGAAATAGTATATGAGGAGAAACCTTGTGCATCGCGAGTTACTAGGAACATCTAGTTTCAAGAAGAAGCGGTCAACTAGTCTCTTCTATGGGATGAATACCGTGCAAGCAGACACGTAAGATTTGCACGAATAAGGGAAGAGGAGTACCATTTTCGGTTGCCGGTGTTGTCCCCTCCACATGTCACGCCGATCTTCTTCTTTTTACCAGGGAAACCGATGTTCTGGAGGGTGCATGCTTGGACGAACCCATGGCCAAATTGTTGACTGTGTTACCATGGCCGTATGTCGGCGGAGGGGAAGCAGATTCGAGGCAGCGAAGGATGGCGTGGCAGGAATAGCTCCTCTACGGTGGAGGGTGGCGAAGTTGGAGCGGCAACAGTGAGGCGCAGGACGGCGTGGTTGAACTGGGTCGGGTATGGACGGCTCGGCCTCGGCTTCAACTACTATCCGTGGAGGGCATTGCCGTTGAGGTTGCGGAGGACGACGACGTCGGGGTATCGGCTCCGGCGTGATGGAGGAGGGCGGCGGTTGATGGATGGAATGGGGTGGCGGACGGAGGATGCCGGGGTTTCACGGCTGGAGGAGAGGTAGTTTTTGCGCCAACGGAGTACAAATGGGGAATCAGACGGGTGGGAGGGGGGAGGGGGAGAACCATGTTTCAGTCAGGGACGCGCTTGTTTTTGTCTTTTTTGAACAGAAGATGGGACACGCTTGTTTGAAATTTAGGAAAGTACAAACTTTGCCCCCCTCTTAAATTTTGGACCTACTGCGGGTCTGGGGTTGGATGGTAATCCCAGGTGTCCCAAATAGTGGGCGGGAGCGATTTCGGCCCCGCGCATGTGTGATTAGGCGGCCATTGTGTATCGATGTTTTTCGGAGGCGGTTGTGTGGCATTTAGATGAAGCTACAAACCTACCCCGGTTTAGACCTTTAGACGTCGGTCCGGCAGGTTTCACTGGTCGGAGTTATTAGAAAAGTAATTTCCTTGTACTACCAAACATTGGTCTCACGCGGTTTCGGGCGAGTAGAGGCTCTTTTGGCGCTTCGCTCGAAATTTTGAAACACAAGCATTCACGTTTATAGTACTCTTGAACTTTCAGGATTGACCTAAATAGACAACGTTAAATTTGACCTTGTATGTTTGAAACCTCATTAAATTATCCGTTTCTTTTTGAAATTTTGACACTTGAAAATCCTATAACTACGATTATTTTGGAATGGAGGAGCTAAATTAGAATCTATTTTGTACCCGACTACATATGCTATTATGTACAAAATCAGAGCAAAGACTGGTGCCCCCATAATTTAGGTATGATTTACAAATGCCATGATATCAAATTCAAATAATTGAATGGACTTCATGTTGAATTCAATTTTTTTAAACCACCTTAAGTTGAATTCAAATGTATGCTAGTTCATAGGTAGCTATTTATAATGTTCATTGTGTAGCTTTCGTATGTATAATATGCTTTACACACACAACATGAACTATACTCACGTTTATATTCGATTGCTAAAGCGATGAATTGTTTGGAGTTCAAAAATACTAACTATGTGGATCAATTGTGTCGAATAATAACATAGAAATGCTCAAATTCGATAGAATCTAGATGTCTAATGGATCAATGACCGTTCCTTATGCGAATTGCAAATATCATGATCCCATCCTAATATTTGGATACAATTTATATCTTTAATCAATGTGTACAGTAGTCTTGTACGTGTAGTTTCAGTCTCCATCGGTGGTCTCTCACACATGCTCACACACTCTCTCCCGAGGTGTCTTTATCACACACATGCTCTCAATATAACCCTCCCTCCCTCTCGTAACCATTTACGACTGCTTTCACTAACCTTTCTCACAAGCACTCTTCCCCTCGCAAGCATACACACGCACAATCCCCATCGACCCTTTCTATATACATAGACCTGCCTACGTGTCTCCTGTATGCACATTATCTTTAGGCATGTCTCTCACGCATTGTCTCACACCTCTCTTCCTAATCGACGAGTATGATTCTAGCAGAGCATTCTGTAGGATGCCCCTTAAAGTTAGGTTTGATGAATAGTAATATCAGAGATAAAGGGGTTACCTTAGTCTAAGAATATAGGGTTACAAATCCTAGCCGGCTTTGTCAGTGGACATAGAGTCCTTCACAATTATGCTATCTTTGTCTTGTACAAATAGTCATCCATGGGTCTCCCTAAATGCGTCACGGGCCGACCAATGTGACGCAAGACGGAACCGAACGAAGGGCCTCACCTCGACCCACCGAACCTCACGCGGTGACACACCTTCTGCCCCCATGTCTCGTTATCTTCTCACACCCACACATACCAACACAGACACCACACACAAAAAATATATTCTCATGGTGCCTCTATCCACTCCCCATTGCATATACACACTCAAGGGAATCTCTCGCTGTGACGTCATATTCATATCTCTCTCTAGACCACTCTCATTTCTCGTGCTATCTCTCCCACGCCCCCCTGTCGGCCCCTCTATCCATGATTCTCTCGAATATGTAATACACACACATACCTCTCTAGGCCCTGCCAAATGCATCAACTACACATTCACACGTGTTACATCACGTACTCCATTGATCTAAAAATCCCTCTCTTCACGTTTATTTCACATAAAACAATCCTTTTGAATAAAGTGTGGCCAAAAAATATTTTAGAATTTCTATATATATACAACATTACAAAGTTATATGGAGGAGTATGAACGCTTGCATTGCATGGTGCCCACAATGATATTTATTCCGCACTAGGAATTTTATATTTTTATACTATATATAAAGTTAGTCATAATAAAGTGAAACGAAGAGCATCTCTCTCTCCATCGCATACCCCCCCCCCTTTACGTCCCTTTCACATACGCACACAAACTATCTCCAGGTCCTCTAAAAGTAAGCCCCCAACACATTCCACATGTTTCATCTTTCTCTCGCGATATATAGAGTGACGATTATTGTATTTGAAGCGAAAGCACAATACGTACATTGGACTTTAGAATCCACTCATTACAGTCACCATTTACGATTTGTGGTTATTATACAGTCACGGGCTCACCGTACAACTCTGTATTTGCGCAAGACACGACTAGTTGACCAGTTAAACGCTCCAAGTGGCACCTCTAGTGTTGCACCACATTATCTCACTACCATCGGGCCCACCTGTCAGCTTGTATCTACTCTACATCTACACTCTTATAAAATACTAGCAAGATGCCCATGCATTGCATGGAACATCAAGATGCATTTGTATGAGTAGTTTATCTTGTGGGAGAAAAGGATGAACAAGGGAAGGGCTTATTTGCAAGTGTGGAGAGGGGTGTGGGTATGTTTTTGCAAAATTGCCATAGTTTCCTTCCTATCCGTCAGATATAGATCGGACGGCCTATATTACACGATCATCACCGACTATGCTTTTAATAAGAGTAGGGATAAAATACACTCTTATAAAAAACAGATTGGTGATGATGGTGTGCCTGCCATCCTGCAATATAGGCCGTCCGATTTATATCTGACGGATAGGAAAGAAACTATGACAATTTTGCCTAAGATATACCCACACACCTCTCCACATTTGCAAATAAGGCCTTCCTTCGTTCAATCTTTTCTCTCACAAGATAAACTAGTCATACAAATGCATCTTGATGTTACGTGCAACGCACGGGCATCTTGCTAGTAAGAATGAAAATAAACGACAAAAAAATATTAGACGGTTGTTCGAAGTCATGACCGCGGGCACAGCGGACAAGGTGGCCTTGTATTGGTATGCTGAGCCGCCTGTTTTAACACAAAGGACCTGGTGTGGTGATTATACACACACGCATGCATGCACACGAACTGCATGCACGCAACACTCACACGAACACATGCACCCACGCACGCACGCAACACTCACACGTACACACACAGCCATGCACACACGCAACACTCACACGCACACACGCACGCATGCATGCACACACCAGTACACCACACGACCAACACACACTCTCACGCTCAAGTGCTCAACCTACATGTGCATGCGCACACATCAGGCCCAGACAGACACATACACAACCAGGTGATTCTCGCGCACGGGGTGGAGTCTTGTCGCACCTCCGTAAATTTGTGCTTATCTAACCTTTTCCCTATGCGAACTGACAGGTGGGACCCACAAGGAACATGGTCAATTTAACTAGTCAACATGGTGCCACGCAGACTATTTGGCCGGTCAACAGAGTGCAATCCAATGCTGAACCGTGAGCAAGTGACCGTATAATCACCGCAAAACGTATATAGTGACCGTAATCAGCCTATTCTGAAGGTCGGTGAACGTATTACGCTTTTCTCTCTCTAGGCCCTCCAAAACTACATCTCTACACGTTCTCGCATGTTACATCTAACAACTATGCAATACAGCACTACTACTACACTCTAACACAATAAATCATATGTGTTTTTAGTTTTACTAGATATCATATTGTTACTTAATTACTCAGTTTGCATACATTAAAATTTCCTTTGAAATGTATGGCCAGTATCATATACCGCGCGGGAAAAATCCCGCCCTTTCCTGTTTAATCGGGTTTGTATCGATGGGTCGTGCGAAACAGCAAAACTATAGTACTATATACAGTACAAGTGATAGTTCACTGGGCCGTCGTGTCGTGTACTCCTCCGTCGTAAGATTGGAGCGCTCGCTTTCATAAATCTTCTAGTCCCTTTCGCCGACATGTGGGGCATCAAGCTACCAGGTCCACGTGCCATACCGGAATACAATGCAAAGCAGCCGGGGTGAAGCACACAGTCATGGCGCCGGCGTAGTAATGCGCAATGAGGCATCAAATCACAAAGCTGCACCTTTCTCATAGTTAAGTTGGAGGGACGAAGTAATAATGCTAAAAAAAGAATTTTGAGGGACGAAGCAAACATCATTTCACTCGTGGCTGAATTCGCTTCTCCCTCATCTTCTTCAAGTTAACCACGTGTTGCTTCTGCCATTGTTCTGCCTCATGTGGGAAGTGGATCGGCTTGGTAAAGCACTGACACGTGGGACCGCATGTTAGCAAACCGCCAGGACAACGCCCTCTAAAAATAAGAAACCTCCCCCGCCATCCGCGCGGCAAAATCACCTCCTTTTTACTAATCTTGGTTCTATAATTTTTTTAGATCAATATAATTGAGATTTGTATAGATAGCACACATGAGCAAAACCAAGTGGTACGGTTAAGGGCATCCACAATGTGTAGCCAAATGTGAAAATAGCTTTTGGCATCATGGGAATCATTGTGGACGGTGTTTCCATCGCCAAAAGGATGGAACCGAAGCTCCCTGATTGATTGATTGAAGGAATAGAAAAATGCAACGTCTGTCCTCTTTCTCCCATGCTTGGACGCATGTACAATATAGAGG
Organism: Aegilops longissima; assembly: GCA_021605205.1. Classification (NCBI taxonomy): domain Eukaryota; kingdom Viridiplantae; phylum Streptophyta; class Magnoliopsida; order Poales; family Poaceae; genus Aegilops; species Aegilops longissima. The sequence goes on from CM038676.1 coordinate 319,525,775, forward strand.
ACAGAGTCTACTCCCCTGTCCCTTCTATCACAAATCACAAAGTAGTGAGGCGTCAAATCACAAAGCACGGATGAAGCAACCATCATTTCACTCTTTGCTGACTCCGCTTCTGCATCGTCTTCTCTGAGAAACCATCTCACCACACTAAGCTGGACGGACGATGCTATTGTGTACGAGTAGTACTAGTACATTTACGCGTCCTTTGGTTCAACGGACTTCCTGGATGCAAATAAGGTGGTTGTATCGGCTTGCTGGCGGCACTTGCGAACGACTTACCGTGGTCTCCCTCAATGGTGTTCTCCGTCGAACGCACTTCGCCAAACCACAACGTTCGAGATATCGTCGATGTCATCGCAATGGGGATGGAAGTCAAATATAGTTACTACCTCCATTTTTTGTACACAAGGCCAGTATATCAAAATCACAATTTGCAAAAGGCCACTAACACTAATCGAGGCAAAATTGATGGGGTTTGCCTCGTACTAGCAACCAAGGACATTAATATCCCCTGCATGCATGCGGAAGTGAGAAGGTTGGTTTGCATGGCGCTGCATTAATCAAGCGATGATGAGTGAGATCGTTAGCTCTTTGGTCTTTGGAGAAAAAAATGTGCATTAATTGACACGTGAAATGAGGATTTGTATCGATTAATCCCGCAAAGGAAAACCCCGCCTTTCTTTTTTAACACTAGTACTCCTAGTATGTAGTACTACGTACTTATCCTGTTTGGGTCTAGGCCTTGCATTGCCAAACTTAGCCACACATTTTTGCCAAGCTTGCCTAAAGTTTTCAAAATGAAAAGGAGGTACACTTGCGCACGGCTGTCGTGGTCGCACCCCACCCTCACACAGTCGCTCCTGCATGCCGCGGTCGCACCGCACCCCCACATGCACAGTCGCTCTTGCACGCTGCAAACCCAACCAAGGGAACGCACCCTCACTAACACGTGATGTTGCATGTGGACAAACCAAACTCAGCCATCCTACCGCTAACACATAATTTTCGTTCATAGAGTATGTTTATCAACCGCATGTTGGGGAGTATCCGTACGGCCCGTGCGGTGGTCTGTTGGGGAAGAAGAAGAGGTGAGCAAGAAGGGTTAGGAGACGTAGGATATTCATCCAACCGCCTGAAATGGTAGAATGACTCAAGTCAGGCGACTTGCATAACAATATATGTTTTTAAACAGCAAAAGATCCATAAAAACAACATCATAAAGAAAAACTAGCACTACTCGCGGAACGAGACGACCTCGTCGTCTTTGGCTGCCGGCGTGAACCAGCCGTAACTGCCGACGTGTGTCTCCGCACCGTGGTTGTCCTCGGCCTCCATCTACTCATTCATGCGGAGCATGCGGGCGCTCTGCACGGACGAGAGCACCGCCCGGTTCAAGTCGAGGACGTCCGGTTCCGCCTGCAGGAGGGCCTCGATGGCAGCGGCATCCGCGCGCTCCGTGTCGAGTCGAGCCTCCGCCGCCCGGTTCAAGTCCAGGACATCCGGTTCCCCTTGCTGGAGGGCCTCAATGAGAGCGGCATCCGCGCGCTCCGCGTCGAGTCGAGCCTCTGCCGCCCGGTTCAAGTCCAGGACGTCCGGTTCCGCCTGCAGGAGGGCCTCGATGGCAGGGGCATCCGCGCGCTCCGCCCCAGGTTGAGCCTCCGCCGCCGGGTTCACATCCATGACATCCGGTTCTGCCTGCAGGAGAGCCTCGATGGCAGCGGCATGCGCGCGCTCCGCGTCGAGTTGAGCCTTTGCCTCCCGGTCCTCCTTTAGTATCGCCGGGTTGAACCGCTGGTCCGCCTGCACCATGGGGGACTCGGACGCCAGCACGAAGTCGATGTCCATCGTCTCATACCCATCAGGGGCCTTCTGCGCCGCGTCCTCCGCCATGAACATTGGATCGGCTTCCTTCTCCTTGTAGCTTGGCTCCAGAGAACTCGTGGATTGGCCCGCCACAAAGCGAGCTTGGGAACGGAGGTATCTGGCGCCGACCGCCTCCGCGATTTCTTCGCGGCGCTCCGGCGTCAGCATCTTGTAGTACGTGATCTTGCAGCGCACCATGGCTTTCCGGCGAACTAGGGGACGCTTGTTGCGGGCTAGGGGATCGAAAGGTGGGGGAAGGGGCTGGAGATTAGGTGTGATTTTATGGCAGTGGCTGGCGTAGGCCGAGCAGCGAAGGTTCTGGTGTGAATAGTGGTTCCGGTCACGACTAGTCTATCGGTTTTGACTGTACATCGCTCTTGTCGCCTTCGCGTTGCAGCCCGGCACGCTGGACCCTCCATGTCGCTCACCGAATGGAACGCGCTTCGTCTTGCATTTTCGCTCGCTTGTGCGACCGCAGTTGAGAGCAAACCGACGTCCCTCCCCTCCCCCGCCCGCGTCAATTTATGCAGAGTAAATAAAAACAGAGGGAGTATACTACGGATGAGGATCCCCTGACGTGGCCGAACCCATTGATTAACTGACGTGCGGGGCCTAGCAAGCATGGGGTCTGCCAGTAAGTGACCGAAAGGGAGGGTAAGACAGGGATACGTATGTGAAAGGAGCTTCCAATGATATAATTTTCACATTATACATCTCATGTACTATTAATCTTGTCAATAGTCAAATGCGGTTTTGAAAAACGCATTAGAGCATGGTTAATAATATAGCCAGTCGATGGCTATAAGGAATTGCCATGTCATCTATGGCCATAATCTATTATATGCACTCATACAGTAGTGTGGGCTGTAAGGTTGGCTATTTCCCGCAAAAAAATTATAAGGTTGGCTATTGTGTTAGTACTTTTTCCATCTCCTCTCCATCTCTTTCTTCATATTTATTGTACGTATTTAACTAGGAATGCATATATAGCTAGGCTCTTGCATGAGAGCTCACTCCCCTTACTTTTTAACATCTCTCTCCTCCACATAGGCCCTATATAAAATGGAAGGAGGGAGTACAACTATGAGCACTGCATACTCTAGTACAGATGTTGTCAGTACTCCACTAGTCCTATTGGAGAGGGAGCTTAAAAAAGTTACTATTGGACTGGCTATACGTGGCGAAATCCTAGTAGGAAGAGCATGCGCGAGAACAAGCACATTCACGTGGTTGAAAACAAATTGGAAACCATCTCGAGTACAAATCTAGGAGTATGTACAAACCTAACAATATTGATTGGGCGTTGTTGAATGTTGATACTTTTTTTATCAAAGTAGAGATACTTTGACTACACATAAAACTTATATGTAAATTAGAAAGGATAGGAGGGAGTATATTGTACGTTCAAAAACGAAACGAACATGGAATACCCTTTATATATGATTTGCGGATGCTATGATCACTGGTTCAAAATTTTGAATCCGCCTTAGGTATCACACATGCCCCCACTCGTTCTCTCTCGATTTCATCTCGGGGTCTGAAGAACGATTGAAAGAGGACTAGGGTGGGTACAATACGTTAGTTTCGCTTATGAACGTACAATATACTCCCTCTGGTCCACACACCCCCGCGGGTCATTTCTATCATAGAAACGGACCAAACCTTTATCTCCTTGCACGACACGCAATTGATCTCTGAACATCAATCGATCTCTTCAACATGTGTCGGGGATGCATGAACCAAATGGGATGCCAAAACTAAGACACGAAGCGACACGTAGTGGAGGCAAATTGAAACTTCAAACGCACCGTTTGTTTGTATGCATGCCGGACAAATTACAAATAAACATTGGAAATACAAGCATGGTCTAGGCCCACATGCGAATGATACTCGGCAGAATGTTCAAATGAGGCATTTGGGAGGATGGACTCGACCGGAGGGCGACATGATCGATGGAGAAGAGGGTTGGAGATGAATGAGAAATAAGCAAATGCCACATGATTATACTTGACCCCCTCAAATAAACAATAAGTTGTCGCGCTTGGCCTACATAGTGAAAGGCCTAATGCACAACGCGGAGCACTGACGCTCGAATATGGCCAGGAAAACAGGGAAACCAACATGTGGGGCACACCTGTCGGGACGACGTAGCGCAAAATAGTCCAATAGAGGAGCTGGCCCACGACCTCCTCGCCACTGGCAACCATTCATGTGGGTCGTGGGGGCCAACAACGTGGCGCAGCTCCAGCACCACCTCTGGACACGGCGACCGCGGTGAACGACACGCTCATCGTCGCTAGACACGGTCGGTTTCAGTGTGCCGAGGGTGGCGTTAGTGCCGTGGCACGACCAACAGCTAGTATGTTTGGTTTGTGTCCAAGGTTGCCCCATCAAAGCATTGGGTTGCCAAAATTTTGGTTGAGGTTTTGGTTGCCCATGATTTGGCCGACATCGGCAAGAAAAATGAACTAGAGTTGGCTAGAGTTCATTGGCATGCCAAAAAATGGCAACCATCCATTTTTGGGTCATGACCAAAACCTCAAAGAACAATTGCAACCATCCAAACAAAGACCAATCTTTGGGTCATGACCAAAATTTTGGTAAGGTGCACTTTGGCCACAATCCAAACACACCGCAACACCCGGCTCGTCGATGATGCTCAGGGCGCCGGGACGCGTCTGCGGAGTGGTGTAGCGCGGCCAACTGCATCCTTAGGACCTGAGACCATGCCGAGTCGTCTTGCTTTTTCAATGACATCGTCGATCGCATGTGAGCAAAGGGCATCTCCAACGTTGCCACGGCCGCAGCTGACTACCCTGGCACACCAAAAACCCTCGTCCCTCGCGCCGTCGCGTGGTGCGTTCCCAGTCGGCGCCAGCTTCCTGCATTCATGTCGTCCGTCTATATGCCGTTGTTAAGAGGCTCAGTGCCCGAGGAACCAACTCCGGCGACTTAATGACGCACCAGGACGCTTGGCCTCACTGGAATGCGCTACTTAAAGCGGCAACGCCCAGCTAACCTCCACACCATAGCGCATCGTCCTCCTACCTGGCAACACATCTGCCATGACCGCAAGCGCGAATGCTCTCCGGGTGAGCTTGTCTTCGGGGATGGAGCTCGAGGTCGCCGCCCTCGCTCAAGTCACCGCACAAGAGGTGGCCACGCTGGCGGCCGACAATGAGAGCATCGTCAGCCACGTGTCCTACTTGCCGCCGTCCAACGTCCGGCACCACCGAGGTCGGGGACTCCTCCGAGGATGAGTAGGGCATGGGAGGCGGCAGGGCATGGTGTGCCAACTGGCCAGTCCGTCTCCTCTGTTCTACTTTTCCTTGCCGGAGACCGCACCTTCACTTCACGGGTCTTAACCCCCCCCCCCCATGGAGATCGCAGATGGAGGACGTCGGTCGCCACCGTAGAATAGGGTTAGGGTCGGATTTCTTTTATTTTTCTGTTCTATAAAAGTTCGAAATGTAATGAAAATCTGTCGTGTTTGCATTAATCTCGGCCGGTGTATATGAACTTTCACAATAATATAGTATATTGTAGGAGTACTAGCAAGATTCCCGTGCGTTGCACGGAAGATCAAGATCTTGTGGGAGAAAAGGATGAACAAGGGAAGACCTTATCTGCAAATGCACATTCACGCATTTCACATTTTTCTACATCTACGGGAACCTATGTAAGGGTTAACATAAATTGCCTCTCTCTCTCTCCTTCCCTAATTTTCATGGTGGTGGGCCCCTCGCTCCCCCCAATCGACAATCAACAGCTCACATGTTTCACGTTATGTTAATTATGTAACTAGGACTACGTAGGTGTAGCATTACTCGTCCTAAAAACCCAACTAAGCCAACCTCCCAGCATATCACGCGGGAAAAGACCCGGCCGCGCCATTTTAGTCGGGATTACCGGATTACTAGTAGTAGTATCGATGGATCGCGCGAAGAAACAAGTTTTTTTGAGGGGGCGAAGCACCTAGTTTAAAAGGAAAAAAGGCGATATACTCACAACACCCCTGTCGCAATCGCATTGCACCCAACACACGTTCGGTCCTGCACACGGCTCACGCAAACGGAACGCGCTTTGGCTTGCCTCTTCCCTGACACATGGGACTGCCCTTGGAGAAACCGACCATGCGCCAAACTCCCCCTGCCCACCATGCCCCCCCCCCACCCAAAAGATTCCCCGGAATCCCCCAAACCCCCTCCCCGTCCCCTCCACTCCATTCGCTCCTCCAAAGACGCCCTCCCAGCCACACCGATATGTCGGCGCCGCGGTTCGTCGAGGGGACGCACGATGATCCTCTCGCTCCCACAGTATGCTCTCGTAGACTGCCGATCTCTAGCCGCGGTGCCACCGCTGGCGACGTTCTTGTGGAGGCACACGGCGGTCAGCGCCGCCACCGCTGGCGACGTTCGTGTGGAGATGCACGGCATGTCGGTGTAGCGCTGAATGTTAGCTGATAGACGTTGCTAATCTCACTGTTTGCCACAGCTTCTCCCACGGTACGCGCATTCTAGACTGAGGCCCCGTGCATGTCGGTGTAGCGCTGAATGTTAGCTGATAGACGTTGTTAATCTCACTGTTTGCCGAAGTAGTTTACAGTCAATATGCTGTGCTTAAGAAGCTTCCTTGCCCTGTTCTGTACTCAATCTGCATAGCTGAGATGGCATGCCAAAGCCGATTAGTTGGTAAAATATCCTGCCATATATTTATTGTGACGTAGATTGCCATGGTCTAGTAGCCAATCTGTTAGGTTAAATAGCTCTACACCGTTTTATACTCGATCTTTGTTGTTGCGATGGCCTTCGATAGTTCGATGGCTGTGTGCTCGACCTCATTGACAGCTGAAACAACCTGCCATAATTTAGCACTCAAATTTATTTGCTGAATTTGCTTTACATATATTTCGTTACATAGATCTGCTCGTCCAAATATCTTGCCATAGCTTTAGACATCGACCTAGGTATTTTCTTCTGAACTTCATAAAAAAGCATATATGTTTTTCCTGTAATATCTAGTAGAACAACTAATTTGTATGTCTAACAGATGGACAGGACTTGGATAACTTCTGCTCGAAGATTCTCCGCTGCATATGTTAAGGGGGTTGAAAACTTCATGAACTTTATCAGAGCTGAGTACGGTGGTCCGAAATCATATGTGCTCTGCCCGTGTAGCAGTTGTATGAATTCAGTTACAAGACCCCAGTCAACTGTGCAAAATCATCTACACTTGTATGGGATGTCGGTCACATATACTAGGTGGGTTCATCATGGTGAAGCTCTGAACGTCAATGTTATTGACTACATGGAAGCAGCAGATCACCATCTTGATCTGCCTGATACTTAGGTGGAATAGGAGGAGGAGGAGGTGGTGGCGGAGCCAGTGAGTTTGACCAACATTGAAACAATGCTACGAAATGCTCGTGCATTCCGTGAACTTTCACCTGTAGAAGAAAAATGGTGGGCCCGCATGTTGGAACAATGCAACGTGGCTCTCACCCTAGGAAATAAGCTGTCAGTATTCTTAGCTATGGTCACCTTTCTTCAGGTGAAGACATCTAAGCGGATGACCAACAAATCATTCGATGCGATGTTGGCTCCTTTCCGCAAAGCTTTCCCAGATGCGTCTGAGCTACCACACACCTACAGTAAAATGAAGAATTTCCTTCGTGCAGTTGGAATTTGATATGATATGATCCATGTTTGTAAGAATAATTGTGTTCTGTTCCGGAAGGATTATGCCAACTTAAGTGAATGCCCGAAATGGAAATCATCAAGATGGAAAGATGGCGATAATGTGAAGAGGATTCCTCATAATGTTCTGAGACATTTTCCAATTACACCAAGATTGCAGAGGTTGTTTCATGATGCTGAAACAAGGGAGGATGTACTGTGGCATTCTAGGAAACAGGATTTCAGAGATCAGAATGTAATGGGCCATCCATCACATGGTAGTGAGTGGAAAAGCTTCAACCAGAAGCACGAAACATTGGCTGCTGACCCGAGAAAAAATAGACTTGGCTTAGCTTCAGATGGATTTAACCCATTTGGCCACCAGAGCGCCACATATAGCATTTGGCCAGTGCTTGTTATCCCTTACAACATGCCTCCAAATGTCTGCACCAAAGAATCAAACTACATGATGGCCTTGCTCATCCCAGGTCCAAAAAGTCCTGAAAAGGATTTTGATTTGTTCATGGAGCCTCTTGTGGAGGAACTTCAACAGCTATGGAGGGGTGTTCTCACTTGAGACCTATATAGCAGCCCACCAGCTGATTTCTTTCTGCGTGCTGTTATAATTTGGTGCATCCATGATTATCCGGCTTTGGGCACTATGTCGTATTAAGCGACACATGGTTACAATGCATGTGTTCGATGTGACAGGAATCCGCTGTCATACGCAATACTTAGCAAGATCTGTTACATTGGACACCACCGTTTCCTTGCCAAGGACAAGCCGCATCCTAGAAAATACCGAAGACATGTGTTCAATGCAAAGCATGAAAACCGCGATGCGCCAAAGAGGCTCACCGCCGATGAGTTGCAAGTGGAATTAGAGAAGGTCAGGCATATTACACGAGGAAACCATCCTGATAATGGTAGCGACAAAAGGAAGCGTGGTAGGGCAGAATAGAGATTATTGTTTACCCACAGGTCCACTTTGTGGGACTTGGAGTATTGGAAAGATTTGGATCTGCGGTATAATCTTGATGTGATGCACATCGAGAAAAATATATGTGACAGCATTATCGGCACACTTCTTAATATTGAAGGCAAGACGAAAGATACCTTAAAATCTAGGATTGATTTGACACACCTGGGTATCAGAAAGGATTTGCAGGTGCAATATGAAGGTAAACCACGGGATATGGCACCAGCTGTGTACGTCTTGGACAAGGTAAAAAGAAAAGAATTCTGCAAGGTCCTGTCACATGTGAGATTCCCACATGGATTTGCTTCCAACCCTGAAAGGAGAGTCAGTGTAGATGGAGACTAGGTACAAGGGTTGAAAACTCATGACTGCCACGTCCTACTTCAAAGGGTTTTACCTGTTATCCTTAGAGGATTGGGCCGCCCTGACTTATACAGAGCAGTTGCAGAGTTGGGAGAATTCTTCAGGAAACTCTGTAGTAGAAATATCAGGATAGATGCTTTGGAGCGTCTTAGAGACAAGATACCAACTATCCTATGCGACCTTGAGAAGATATATCCTCCATCCTTCTTTGATGTGATGGTGCATTTGGCTGTTCATCTACCTGATGAGGCACTACTTAGAGGTCCAGTACAGTATGGCTGGATGTGCCCTATTGAAAGGCGGCTAGGCAGTTTCAAGGGCTATGATAGGAACAGAGCTAGACCCGAGGGTTCCATTGCAGAGGCCTACATTGCTACAGAAGTGTTGACATTGTGCTCAAAATACATTGAAACAAGTGATCAGCTTAGCAAAGACGTGGATGAAGATAATCCCGGGCTCAATGTTTTTGATTATTCTGTTCGAGTTACAGGGAAGAGACGACAAGAGGACAAACCTAAAGATTTGGACAAAATGGTTTGGTATGTGTTGAATAACTGTCCTGAGATACTACCTTATATCAAGTAAGTGCTAACTACTGCAGATTATACATCGTAGTCTACTAAACTTGCAGCACATTCTTATATATTTAGATGTTTGACGTGATAACTATGTTGTGCATCATCTAAAAAAAGGAGTTACTGCCGCAAAATCCAAGAAAACTGACAAACTGGTTATGGCAGGATTTACGAAATGGTTCAAGAGCCATGTTAGCTTTTGAATTGCATTGTCAATTTTTTAAATATATTGAGTACATAAGATGATCAGCTTGTCTATTTTCTAACCATAGGTTAAGAAGATGCGGGACGATGGGCATGCAGTTGATGATGCCCTTTACTCACTAGCAATGGGTCCTGATACTCGGGTAAGACATTATGAATCTTGCGTTGTTGGAGATGTGCGCTACATCACCCTTGCACCAGATGAAGGCAGGAAGACACAAAACGGTGCCATCATGAGCACGGATACGTATGACAAAGAGACAACTGAAATGTATGCTAACATAACAAACAATGTTCAGTTGCAGTATATCTCCAGTTTCAAGGATCATCGGTGTGTGGTTCTGTTGTGCTGTCGTTGGTATAACCTGTTTTCCAAGATCGCAAAACCCAGAGCTGATGATTATTTCAAATCCATCAATGTCAAGGTGGCGTACCAGACCAACGAGCCTTTTATTTTTGCAAATCAAGCAACACAAATATTTTTCATGGAAGACACATTTGCACGTAGCGATGACTGGAGAGTAGTGCAAAGGTTTGAGCAGAGGAATTCGTTTAATGAAGTTGCACAAAAAGATGATGCTTACACTGCTCCTGATGTACATGATAACACAAATGTTCCTAATATCTTTGAGAACCATCACGTCAATGACGCCGGTGAAAAGATTAGCTGTCATGTTGTGGACATACAAGAGTTGATCAAGAAGAAGCCAACGTTCGAGGAAGTTGAGGACGAAGAAGAAGATGACACCATGGGGAATTACGGTTCAGACTGATACACATGGCGAAGATGTTGACGCTGCTACTGCAGATGATAATTACATTGCTTTTGTCGTATTTGCCTGTCAGAAGACGTTTTTTATCTACTATGTGAAATTGTGTTTGCTATGACAATTGAAACCTGATGAACATGTTGTTTAGTATTTTCCTGTGAGAATATCACTTGTTATGTATGCTGATTTGTGTTTGGTGTTTGTATGACGACTAAAACATGATGATATTGTTGTTTAGTTGTACTCATATTTGGCTGTGAAAATTGAATTTGATGACATAGTTTGTTGTTGGATTGCAATTTTCTCGACGTCTTCGAATGAGAACAAAGCTGACCCGACAGGTCCTCTACTAATTTATTTATTACCAAAAGGGCCTCTGCTATTTATTTATTTATGAGCAAAAGGGGATACCCCTAATTTCCGTTAATAGAAATCATTAGATGTTCACAACACTACGCCCAGCCTGCTACACAGGTTTCATTCATTACTAGTTTCAGCAAAGTGCTCATGTCATAGCCACTGAATACATCACGAGTGCTACATACACTACAAATAAAGAGACAATCATCCTACAGAGCACATTGATTTTGCCCATATCTTCACAAGCTCTTTCATCTCCTCATTGCTGTCAAGGCCGTTCAACAGCTGTTGCTTGGCCATGATCAGAGGAACTGCATCTTTAACCTTCTGCTCTGCATCTTCCTCTGCTGTCGTTCCTTCAGTTACTTGTCCAACACCCCAACCTACTGGTATTTGGATTCCTCGGCTAACCAAATAATCAGCATAGTTGCACTCCCCCACATCAGCAACTTCCTACAAATACAAATCACACGAATCTTCCATTTTCTACACGAATCAAATTGGAAGATCATCAACCAAACTATTAAAAAAATCAGCAACTGAAAGCAGCAGAACAACACTTAAACATATTATTACCCCATGATTCGGGCATTTGTAGAAGACTCGGCCAGGGTTAAGGATTGTGGTTGAGACGCGACGGATGACTCTGCGTGATTTGCAGCAGTGGCACCACACCAACGGCAGCGGGTTGCGATGAGCAACCGGCTGCGGTGCGCGTGCCAGCGGGGGTGTGATGAGACACATAGGAGATGGTACGGGTGGCGACTTGGCACATATTTGGTTGTTGCCTGCTGAAGAGCAGGTGGATGAGCAGCCAGCGGATATGGTTGTTGTGGCCAAAGCTTCTGATGCTAGGCAGAGTAAGTAGAGACGAGGAGAAGCGAACTTTGGATATGTCAGTTTCATTACTTGCAGAGTAGCATAGCACCATATATAGTCATAGTCTAGGTTTGGATTTGAACGAGCTACAGGAGCACATCTCTCTTTTTTCTAAAACTCAGCAAAGTCTCTTTACTGGTACACTAGCTTGTTTTGTACGCCTTCTCAAGTCTTTGATTCCTCCACCTGACATCTGGGACCCACCGGAAGGGTCTCTGTATTTCTTGAAAAAATGTGCCCCCCGCTGACAGGTCGGACCCACCAGCTATCTTCGCACGCAAGGAAGTGCCTCCTTATTACGCACAAAAAAATGAATACTCCCCCTGCGAGCTAGAACCCAGCATCATGGGAGGCTGACTTGTGGGCCTACCAAGTTGACGGGGCGCAGGGCTTTGTCAACTTAGTCAATATGAACGATTCTAGCTCCAGTTACCGTACGATGTTCATCCAACGGCAGTAGTGCTTCTTCAACCTCTGGTCTTCTTGCTCCAGCCGCCCAAACCAGCTCCGGTCGTGCCGCATGCTCCTGCCTCCCGTGGCCGGTTGTGATGACGCGGAGGCCTCAGCGCCCCCTACTACTCCCACCGCTCACCAGGCCATCCCTCTACTCACCCACACCCCCTGTTATTCTGCGGCGACAGCAGCCTCACACCGCAGCCGAACCTATGAACCCTCGTACTCCTCTCCGTGTGGGCATCCACTGTCGCGTCTTCCCCGGCACTATCGTCCACTGCCTTGGTGCTCTCGGCGCGGCGTGGTCAATGTGGTCAACGACCGACTTCTATCGAAAGAGTACTGTACATGAAGAGGCTGATAGCTGGGTCCACGGCCACAGCTGGGTCCATGGCCACATCCCAGTTTTTTTGTGATTTGCCAAGTAAGTCGCTTTGTCAGGCCTGTTGGGCTGCAAATCTTTCAAGACGAGGAGAGCTTCATTCGGCTGGCTAAGAAAATGGCCTATCAGTAATGAGAAATGGGCTGTACATTTTTAAAACACATCAAACCGGCAATTAGTTTGACATTTCCTTTTTTCATTTCGAGATTTTAAATTGCATTAATTTTTATGCATGGACATTTTGTTGCATTTTATATTGATATACATTTATTTTTAAAATCAGTTTGAATGTGACTTGAAATTACGGGATTAAAAACAGTTCGGACCGCACCGAAATATGCAAAATTTCATATAATTTTTTAACCGTGGCCACAATATGGGTTGTAATGGTAACAAAAATAACATGGGCTCCAAAAAAACCATAAGAATTAGCAAATGGGCTGTAAATTATTAGAAATAATGGCAGATGGGTTGTATGTTGTTTTCCACAGATTTGAGGCTTTTCTAAAAAAAGGTTGACGCACAAGCAGTGACCGTTGGATGTCCCTCCAATGGCCGTCGTGATTCTTCAATCTCTGCTCTTCCTGCTCCAGCCGCTCAAACAAGCGCCAAGGGACTGCTCCCTCCTCCGGTCGGTTGTCTCTGCCGCAGCAGCCTCACCGCCCCACCATACTCCCATCGTTGGCCTAGCCATCCCTCTACTCACCCACACTTGCTGTTATTTTCCGGCGACGACAGACGAACCAGTAAACCCTCATACAGTCGTACTCCCCTCCGCGTGGGAAACAACTGTCGAGTCTTCCCTGCCTCCGTGTCGTTCCCTTCCTAGGCCTCGCCGTCGTCCACCGCCCTAGTGCTCTCGGTGCGGCGTGGTCAACATGGTAAAGGAACGACTTCCATCGGAAGAATATTGTACGTGGAGAGGCTGACAGATGGGTCCACGGCAACCGCAAGGAAGTGCCTCCTTATTAAGCGGAAAATAATTATTCCTCCACCTGACAACAGGGACCCACCGGACGGGCCACCGATGGCGAAAAAAATATTTCCCCACGACTGCAAAAAACCTTTCCCCCTAACTGCTGGGACCCACTAAAAAATGAATACTCCCCTGACGGGCCACGGACATGGAGTGTACGTGGAGAGGCCGACAGTGGGTCCACGGCCGCATCAAGGAAGTGCCTCCTTATTACGCCGCGAAAATAATTATTCCTCCACCGACAGCGGGGACCCACCGGACGGCCCACCGTGATTTCGCGAAAAAACGTTTCCCCGATCGCTAGGACCCACCAGCTACATCTTCGCACGCAAGGAAGTCCGTCCGGGAAAAAAAAAACAATTACCCCCACCGCTAGGACCCACCAGCTACATCGCAGTAAGGAAGTGCCCGGTCGGGACCCACCTGGTCAAGCGCACGTAGCTTTGTCATTCTAGTCGCGAACGGTACGTGCACATCTTGGTCGATGTAGAGGCGCCGCACTGTTGTAGTAGAGCCGCGCCGCGTAGCATGTACACGCACGCTGATGGCGCCGTGCAAGAAAGAAAATACGGCCACGTACGTACATACGGGCAGGGTCTCGAACGCCTACTCGCTCATACGTACGGCCAGGGCTCGTGTACATGGCTGGGTCGGAACGGAGAAACTGCGTCGTCATCGTGTTCATGGGGAGCCAACCAGCTGGGTCGGAATGGAATGCGTCGTCGTGTTCATCGGGAGGGCTTGGACGGAACAGCCGATGGAAACGAGGCCTGGCATACCACAGAATGGAGGAAATGGCCTTGTGTTCGACCGGCCACGTTCGAAACGGGATCCTGTTCATCGGGAGGGGTCTCGCGTACCGCAAAACGGAGGAAACGGACCTCCTACGGTCAAAACAGGGGTCCTGTTGATTGGGAGGGGTGTGGCGTACCGCAAAACGGGGGAAAGAGACTTGTGTTGGAGCGCTACGGTCGAAACGGGGTCCTGTTCATCGGGAGGGTGTGGCGTGCCGCAAAACAGACTCCACGGGATATTGTTCATCTCCACCGTCGACCCCTCCGGCCTCCACGGGCTCTCGCTCATCCACCGCCGACGCCCTCCACCTCCACCTACGATCGCTCATCCACGGGCTCCTGTTCATCCAGCCTCCACCGCGCTTACTCCACCGGCTACTATTCAACCAGCCCTCTCCACGGGCTCTGTTCAACCACCCTCCATGGCCTCTCGCTCATCCAGCCCTCCACCGCCATCGCTCATCCCGCCGCCCACGGGTGGTCCTGTTCATCCCGCCTCCACGGGTCCTATTCATCCAGCCCCAACCGCTCGAACGATCGGGTCCTGTTCATCCAAACCCACCGGAACTGCTCATCCAAACCCCCAAAGAACACTCATCGTTCATCCAGAGGCAACGCCACGGGGTCCTGTTCATCCACCCCCACTGGGAACTGTTCATCCAAACCCCTCAAGCAACGCTCACTGTTCATCGAGAGGCAGCATCGATCAGCTTCAGTTAGCAGCAGTAGCGAAGGATTCGGTCGATCGGGTTCAGTTATAGCCATCGATCGATTGCTCGGGTTTAGTAACGCGTAGCCTGCAGTGCAATTGCTCGGGTTCGGTTAGAGCCCAATGCCTCGCTCGGGTTTAGATAGAGCCCAACGCCTCGCACACGCGTGCGTACGCACGAGAGAAACGCGCATCGCTTGGCCCCCGACCACCCACCATAACCGGGGACTCCCCGATATTTTCCGCGCCCTTGCTTCTACCATGGTTTTTTCCGTCATGGACGGCCCAAAGAATGTCATGCAGCTGCATCTCCGGACCGCCCAGGACGAAAAGCCTATTTTCTGTCATGATTTTTTGTCATAGAAGTAGGACCCCACCACATCTATGATGATACCGGGTTTTTTCACAATTATCGTCATATTTTCTGTCATAAGTATGACAGAAAAGATTTTCGTTCGGCCCAAAATGTCATGGATGTTTCTTTTTTTGTAGTGCTTCACGTCGTTCGCTGTCACCCTACTCCTCCTCGTCGTCCTTGGTGAGGTTGATGAACGGCTGGGGCTGCCACGGGTGGCCGGTGGCGCTTGGGGTGGGCCACACACCATCGATGGCGCCTGTTGTGTTGCAAGCAGCGCGTGCGGCTGGTCACGGGGTGGTGAGAAAGGTTCAGCGCCCACCCAAGAGGCCGGTGGAGGGCAGCATGAATGTTCAGCTCCAAGACTTCTCCACCAATGCCGGATCCCAGGTCACAATTGTTAGGACCAAGAGTATATCGACTAGGGGTGAATGGGCGATTCAAAATTTCTTGTGAAATTTTGAACGAAATGAATTCAGCGGGTACGAATGAATGGATCCTTGTACGAACAAAAGCAATGAGTGAGCTTACAATAGAGATACACCGAAATAAAACTAAGCAAATCTTTCGAAGGAAGATGCTATAATCGTAAGAGCATAGTATGTCAATGTTTTGGCGATCACAATGACAATACAGTAGGCGAGCAATTGTAACAGCATGGTGCATGGTACTGTCAACAATGGAAATGCAAGTGATAGAAAATCACCAGTAGCAAGAGTGAAATGTTGCACAAATAGATATGGACTCAATGAGTGGAATGATAAACACGAAAAGATAAGTCAGGCAGATAGCACTATACAAAGCAAAGAAAAATAGGCGAATAATATGGCTACTGTATTGAGCACACAATCATCAAGATAATCTATCATGAAGCACATTGAAACAGCTATCGAAGGAAATGTAGTAGGAAAGGAAGAACTTGAGGTGCTCAATGGCGACAAATGAATTTGGTAGACCAGTTTTCCCTCCTGCCAAAGGTCTACATCTAGTTTGAGGGACTTGTGATTGGACGTAGGAGCAAACCTCTCTCCGTCCTATTCTCCTTCAACTCGGAGCTCACCAGACTCCAATTGATTTCACTCGTGGTAGATACTTGTCGGTGAGCTCCAAACTTTCGACAGACTTCTTCGTGAACCACAACTACTCTTGGTTGCTGAAAACTTTTCTTTGTGAAGACAATCACTCTTCATCACTCAAGCCGACACCTATCCATCTAGAGAGTGTGCAGCTCTCAAGAGCAACAAGTACAAGAACTCTAACTCAGATTTGTTTTGATACTCAACCACTGTCTAAGTTTTGGCTCCTGCTTTCCTCTCGATGGATCTTAAACTCAAATCTCTTGAGAGGGAATGCTCAATCAAACTTGTTAGAAATCTCAAGCGGGGCCAAATCCTGGATAGCCCTTCAACAATGGACCAAATCCCGGACAGGTCGTGTGCCATCCACGATGCTCCCAACAAGCTGGCTACTCATTCCAACCGGAATTGTTGGGTGATCAAGCAAGAGTAAGATAGCGCCTGAAAAGCAGAGCAAATTAAAGCCGAACTCGTAACAAGAATAAGGCCACTCTGAGCTGAGCACTAGCCGATAGAAACAATTCCCTCGTGACGTCAAAGATATCAACATGATATACCCCACGCGTATCCAAAGGGGGCAAGCGCAGGCACCATGCTATGCCAACCAGGACAAAGCCAAACCATCTTGTTGCAACAAACGATCAAAATTTCCGATTACACGTGATCTGCACGGGAGCTTGGAGGAACTCGGTTACGGAGACACGACCGTATTGATACTTAAATATTGTGGATGTTTTTCACTTAACCCGCGTACTAATGAACTACAGAAGCAGCTTCAATTTACTCTACGATGATACCGTCAGGGATATGCATATCAATCTGGCAAGGATAAGGCCGAGTGAAATCATGATCAAAGGCTTCACGCCAGGGGTGTGGACCTAAAGTATTGGAAGTATCGCGCTTGACGTAATATCCGGCACGTCTGAAAATTTTCACAGGGAAAGTCTAATCTTTGAGATAGCCCCCTTTCATAGTTGTTACAAGGCACTCTCGGGCAACCTGCCTTCGCTTGTTTTCATGGCCTCCCATGTTACGGCCATTTAAAGCTCCTAATGGATGGACCGAAGGGCATAATCATGATAAGTGGTTGCCAGCCGCTTCCCCCATTAAGGGATCGGAGGAGCTAACCACGTCCATATAGCGGCCGGAGTACAAGCAGCCAAGGATGTGCTAGAGCATGAAGCCATATCAGACAAGTCGGAGAATGCATTTGTGCCCTATCGGCATGGTGGACTCCTCAGCAAAGCCGGTCTGTACCCCTAAATAGGGATACGGGCTCCATCATCCTTGATGACCAAGGACTATGTTCCTCGGCTACACAACTTCACGTTGAAAATCCCATGGGGGATCATGGAGCAAATTCAAATCGAAGAACGGAGCAGTATGGATGAACCAAAGACCTGTTTCTTGACATAATTTGCCTCGATAAGCCACACGGTTTAATCGAGGGGTGGGCAAGAAACCTTGGGATGTCTTGTTGATAAAACCCCACCGAAGTACGCCTCCTTGAGACGGTCGCTGATTAAGTGCCCTTAGGAAAAAAGCCCCAGTAAATCAGCTGCGGGCAAATCCTTCTAGGTTTAAATAAGAAGGCAGGGACACGCATAGCTAGAGAGGCATAAAGCAGATGGATGATAAAGATCGGCTACGCCGTTGGGATCTGGGCGCACTCCCTTACCTCGGCTCTCCTTTTTTATTGCAAGTTATTATATCTTTCAAAGCTATATTTTGCTCGGATAGTGTGGTTCAACCCTCATTGTAAATAAAAGAGAAACTTTTTCATGCCAAGCACAACTCTTCGGATATAACAAACTTTCTGCACATTAAACAAAACTTTCAATGGGTTCTAATTCGAATCCGACCCCCACTAATTCTCTGACGTATCCTCGGCCCCAAGTCATCGGTCTTTTGCATTATATGCATCGATTTCAAGTTGTGTCTTTGGTGGATAGCTGGATTGCCCGACTCCTATGCTTGCCCCTTAGGTTTCCGCTTTGTTCGACTAAGGGGTAAAGGAAAAACCACTGCGATTGTCACTTTTGGTTTAACTGGTCAAGTGCCTCATGTGGAGAAAGTCGAAATTTGACTGTCACAACAAGCATAAATTGGACAACAAACTATATGCGGTGTTAAACCAAACATAGCCGATGGAGGTTATCCGAGTAAAATGAAGGGCCTTCTTTTTGAAAAGGCCAAGTGGTAGGTGGTTCGACCTCGGCCAGCCGAGTAGTCGACATATACATGGGGCTATTAAGTTGGCCCGAAACATACGCTCCTACGACTAAGTGTAAGTTATTAAGCCGCATAGTCCGTTTGCCTTGTTTATTCTGATAAAACTGCCTCCAGGAACCAAGGCGTCGGCTAAGGGCTACAAGTCAATAATAAACGCCCGTGGTACTAAGGGGCAGAAGCCGACTATTAGTAAACTACATCTTCAAAGAGTCATAGCAAGAGTCAAAATAAAGCATCAAGCTAACTTCAAAGAGGAAGCGCCCAAGTAACAACCATTAGTCTGTCTTACACAAGGAGTTGTTGGAAATATGCCCTAGAGGCAATAATAAATTGGTTATTATCATATTTCCCATTTATGATAAATATTTATTATTCATGCTAGAATTGTATTGGCCAGAAACTTAAATACATGTGTGGATACATAAACAACACTGTGTCCCTATTGAGCCTCTACTAGACTAGCTCGTTGATCAAAGATGGTTAAGGTTTCCTAACCATAGACATGATTTTTAATTTGATAACGGGATCACATCATTAGGAGAATGATGTGATGGATAGACTCAGTCGTAAGCTTAGCATGGGATCATTTAGTTTATTTGCTATACCTTTCTTCATGTCAAGTATCAGTTCCTTAGACCATGAGATCATGCCACTCCCGGATACCGGAGGAATGCCTTGTGTGCTAACAAACGTCACTTCGTAACCGGGTGATCATAAAGGTGCTCTTAAGGTATCTCTGAGGGTGTCTATTGGGTTGCATGGATCGAGATTGGGATTTGTCACTCCGTGTGACGGATAGATATCTCTGGTCCCTCTCGGTAATACAACATCATAAGAAGTTTCATGTGACTAATGAGTTTAGTCACGAGGTCTTGTATTACGGAACGAGTAAAGAGACTTACCGATAACGATATTGAACTAGGTATGGAGATACCAATGATCAAATCTCGAGCAAGTAACATATCGCTGGACAAAGGGAATTGCATACGGGATTGGCTGAATCCTTGACATCGTGGTTCAACCGATAAAATCTTCATCGAATACATAGGAATCAATATGGGCATCCAGGCCCCGCTATTGGTTATTGACTGGAGAGGAGTCTCGGTCATGTCTGCATGATTCTCGTTCCCGTAGGGTCGCACATTTAATGTTCGGTAGCGATAGGGTAGTGTTAAGATATTAATAGTGGAAAGTCTGAAGGATGTTCGGAGCCCCGGATGGGACAAAGGGACATCATGAAGAGCTCCGGAATGATCCGGAGGTGTGTGTGTGTGTGTGTGTGTGTGTGTGTGTGTGTGTGTGTGTGTGTGTGTGTGTGTGTATAGGGCTGGACTATTCGCATACGGTAATGTAATATTATTCTGTTAGCCCCGCCTATATAGGCACGACGCTGCACCATCAGAGAATCCCGACCCAGCCCGAACCCAACCCGCCTTCTTCCGCCGGAGGCAGCCGTCGTGGGCGAGCGAGCGACAACGACAGCCGGAGCAAGGGAGCCCACGGCGCCGTGATTGGCCGACGACGGATCCGCCGCCGTCTCCTGCCTCCTTCCGTCGCCGGATCCATCGACGGGGCCGTGATCCCCGCCTTCTGCCTCCCTCTGTCGCCGGATCCATCAACAGGGCCGTGATCCCCGTCTCCTGGCTCCCTCCATCGCCAGATCCATCGACGGAGCCGTCATCCCTGCCTCCTGCCTCCCTCCGTCACGGTATACAACGACGGGGCCGTCATCCCCGCCTCTTGCCTCCCTCCGTCGCCGGGGCTCCTTCTCCGGGGCAGTGATCCCCGCAAGGTGCTGCCTCCCCGGACCTCTTCGCCAGACGTCCACCAATAGCAGGAGCTGCATCAATGGCGCCGCCTCCCAAGAACATGCCAGTACGCCGCCCACGAGAGGAAGAAGAAGAAGTAAGTCCACTGGAGGTAATTTCTGCTTCCCACGTTTGTGTCAGTCCATCAGTTCATCAGTCCTGCTATAAAGAAGAACCTGATAGTACATTGCAAATGCTTGATCAGTTCATTACACCCCTGCCACTTGAGGCACAATTTGGATGTCGAGGTTACGGTCAGTACCTCTAATACGGTAGCTTCAGTTCAAAGCCAAAAAACATAAAGTTATGCATCAGTCCAGGTAGCTACTAGGCTTTATATAAGGTTCAGCTACCACTGCAAGTTGTATGATCTTATTTCTAATTGTACATGACGTGTAGTTGCGTCAGTTTGAACTAGTGAAAGAATGTTGTTGAAAAAAATATACACTTGTTACACAGTAAGTTCAATGATACATAAACTAGGAGTACTTCTAGTGTAGTTGCATAAGTTATAGATGAACAAAAGAGAAGACATGCATCAGTTTTATATATATCCATACATCTCTGAAGTTCAATGTTCAGTTTACAAGCAGTGCTAAAAAACAGTACATCAGTGTTGAACATGTACGTTCATCAGTTCAACTGAAAACGAAACCAAATACAAAATAGAGAACAAAGTTTAAATAACGGCCAGCGATGCAAGTTCAACTTGTACATTGCCTTCAGTGCATGACATGTTACCCATAGCATGTATACAGAAAAGATTAATCCCAAAACTGTTGAATGTCATTGCAGAAGCATGCAAGGCGGCACACGCAGTGAGAGTTTGATGAGCCAAGTAGATATGGGGCGCCGCCTGGTTGGGTAACACCAGAAATACCACCTGGATACTTCAACAATACAGGCAGATTTCAAGATGCACCAGAATCATCAGAAGCACAGACAGGTTCTTCTATGCAGCAAACACCAATATCTGGGAATATAAGCTTTGTCACTGCTGGGTTGCAACAAGGCCAACAATATTCCCAACAACAAATGTTTCCCTTCCCTAGCGCATGCAGAAAGCCAAGGACAGGAAGTTGTGGATGGGTTGCAACAAGGCTTCCACCAGTCGCTCCGTCAACATCAATCATCCATGCTGCAAAAGCGGTTGCGACGGGAAGACCGGGCCAAAGAGACAGAAATTTCGGCCGCTCTAGCAGGTTCCAAAGTACAAGATATGAGCCATATAGACAGGAGCAACCTCACAACGAATCTGAGGGGAGACAGCCGTACAATGAGAGACGGAGATCTTCGTCAACATTGCTCCCTCCAAGAGATGCATTGTTGCATGTGCCAAGGGTGACACCACCCGCGCCCATACACCAGGGTGAATAGCAAACACCGGAGGCAGCACAGAGCTATACACATGTAAGTATCCATAAAAAAACATACAAGCACAGTCCATACCATGGTACTGTGACCACCCCATCTAACATTTTCATAACTGCGTTTTTGTTTGCTCACTGTTGCGTGCAGCCACCTAACATTGAAGCTTATGTTCTGCCAAGACTAGAGATGCGCTTTGAAACTTTCGAAGAAACAAAGAACTTCTACAACGTCTATGCGAAGCACGCGGGTTTTGCTGTCAGGGAAGACCCCAAGTTTAAGATCAGAGCCTACCTTTATTGCACGTGCAATGGAGTCTATGAATCAAAGGTGTCTGAAGCAAATAGACATCGGAACAAAACGACAGCCAGGACTAACTGCGGGGCTAAAATGAGGCTAAAGAAGGAAAAGGATGGAATAATTATCGTAAAAGAGATAGTCTGGGAACACAACCACAGGCTACAGCTCACTCCGCAAATGCTTGTCTTCTTGCACTCCCACAAAAACTTTGACAAAACAATCTTGGAGTACGTCAAGTAACTGCAGTTCAAAGGCATTGAACACGTGCAAATCATGAGCATACTGGGCGGTGATGACCCTGGTAGCTACTTCCTCGAAATGAATGCCAAAGACCTGATTAACCTGTAATTACAAACTTGTTCTCCTCCCATAAACCGCCTCCATCTTTTTTTCCTCTGTCAGTACAAACATATTACGCAACGCATGATCTGACACCAGTTCAACATGCATTTTTGAATGAACTTTTAATATGCAGCAAAGAATTCAAGGATGGATGATGTGGACGATGTCCTAAAGACTGTCAACTTCCTTAGGGAGATGAAAGCTATAAACAGGGAATTCTTCTGTGACATGCAACTCGATGAGTCCGACAGAGTTAAGAACATATTCTGGGCGAACGCAAGCTGCCGAGGGGCCTATCAGGACTTTGGTGACTGCGTAACATTTGACACCACATATAAGACCAACAAGTACCATATGCCACTTGGGGTGTTTGTCGGTACTAACAACCACTTACAGACTACATTCTTTGGTTTCGCCCTGATAAGAGATGAGGATGCAGATTCATTCAAATGGTTGTTCAAGACATTTTTAAGGTGCATGAGAGGGAAGGCTCCTACATGCATCCTCACAGGTACAACCGCCAAAACCACCCCCAACCACCCCCCTCCCCAAAAATATAAAAGGAAAATAACACAGTAAAAATGTTGTGTCAGTTCTATTTGTATATATGCACCACCATGTGTTGACCACTCCACGTCTCTTTTCTCATTACCAGACCAGTGCCCGGCAATGGCTTCGGCGATCCCAGATGCTTTCAAGAACAAAGTACACAAGATGTGCCACTAGCACATTATGAAGAAGTACAGGGAACACCTCGCATACCTGTACAACATGCACGAAGACTTTAAGGATGAATTCACATCAATCCTCAACTGGCCCCTCATGCAACTGAGTTTGAGGCGTCCTGGAAAAGACTCATGGATAAGTACAACCTCCACGATGATGCCACGATGGTGGCCATGTGGAATGAGCGTGAGAGATGGATATCAGCCTACTTCAAAGAAATTTTCTGCGCCAAAATGACATCCACACAGCGAAGTGAGAGCATGAACTATGTGCTCAAGAAGAACTTCGTAAGTGAGAGACAAAACCTACACCGGTTTGTCAGCCAGGTAAACTCTTGCGTCAAAACCAGGAGGCAGACAGAGAATCAAGAGACAATGGGTAACCGGGTATAGCTCTATCACCTGTCGTAAGACAAAAAATAACATGCTTACTAAAGTAAAACTTTATTAGTTAGACAAGTTTTTGCTGCGAGAAAACTAACAATTTGGTCATCATTCTTGCATGTGCAGAAGGAACAAAACACGCTGAGCTTCTATGGGTTTGACACCCAGATGGCAAAGGTTTATTCACGAGCTGTGTACAGCGAGATCAGAAATAGGCTAAAACTAAGCACACTCTTCACGGCGACAGAGACGGAAGAGCCCACAAAGTACCTCGTGCGCTACAACCACCCGCAAAAACTATCTGCGTGGGCTCAGCACGTGTTCCAGGTGGTTGCAGACCCCGTGGGAGAAACATATGAGTGCGAGTGCAGGCTATGGGACCACATAGGTGAGGACTAAAAAAAGATGTTACATACTGTACTACTTTTTTTGCAAGGTTTTTCTTCGAATGAAATGACATAAAACATGCACCTCTTACAAAAAAATACAGGTCTTTTCTGCGTGCATGTCCTGTGCATGATGCAGACAATTAAGGCTGCCAGCGTTCCAGAGAAATACATCCTCAGGAGATACACCAAACGCATGAACATCCAACCAGCATTCAACAGAAATGACTTGAGGACAGTAGCGTCAAACAAGGCATTCCAATACTGCATTGAAAGCTCACTGCTGACGCTGAACCTGAGGGTGCACAGAAAAAGCTTGAGAAGCCAAGAGCAAATGGCGAGGTCACGGGTCATCTTGGACAAGCTTGAACAAGAACTCGACGCCATGCACTCTGCTGAAAATGGAGGTGTCGCGGACAATGAAGCCATTGAGCAGGATATTGCTACAATGTTATCTGAGATGAACCATCTGGGAGCTGTTGACCCGTTCGACAACGAGGAAGAGGAGCAGCAGCAACCAGAGCTTGCCCATGTGCACACTCAAGAGCAGCAACATGCTCACATGCGAGATCATGAGCTTGATGGTGCTGTAGGCGAACAACATGACAACAGGATATCCTACCGATAGCAGCAGGAAAGGGTGATTAAAACACCCATATTCTCAAACACAAAGGGGAGGAGAGTAAACGCAAGCAGCGAAAGCAGCAGCCAAAAAGCCGCCACGCCCCATCAAGCACGTGGAATTTGGCCCGGACGGCAAACCTCTCGGGATAAGGGCATGCGGATTCTGCAACGTCGTGAGCAACCATAACTACCGCACATGCCCACTCCGCACAGATGCCACTGTCAACAAGCAAACGATGCACAAGCAGATTGGAGCCACCCAGGTTTCTACCAATGGAGGCAACACACGTAATAGCTACACTTGCCGCAAGTGTGGGGGAACTGACGGGCATAATGCCCGCACGTGCAAAGTGGGCAAGGAGGTCAGTGGCGCTGAACAGAAACAGGGCAAGGTGCAGAGTTCCAAAAAATCAAATGAAGACGATGAAGAAGAAGAGTTTGACCAGAATGACGACCAATCAGACAAAGACAATGAAGATGATAGTGTCGGGGACAAGGAAACTGAAACTGACGATGAAGCTGCCAAGGCTCAACCAGGAAAGGGCGTCGGTAAGGCACAACATTCGGGGCCAGTTAGGAGAAGCTCAAGACTAAACAATACATAGTGGTTATGTTGCTGCGTCAACTAAAAAATACTTGTAGTCTCAGTTGCCTCGGCACACAATGAGGAAACATTTCAGAAACACTGCCGTTACCAAAACTTATTTAGCTTTATCGTCGATTTCTCGATCAGTACTATAGTTAACATATAATTTGTGATTTGTGCCCACTGGAGCAGTGACATTATTATGTAAACCATTTGATAATCCTTTTGAATGCAGTCACAAATACATTTGAAAAAACTTATCTGGATTTATCTAACACAAACGCTACTGTTGACCAGTAACTCAGCAAAAATGTGTTAAAGGAAATTTAAACTCTTATAGTACATCAGTACTGATAATTCCTAGTCGTCAGTACAAAGGCAGAGTACACATCAGTACTGATATAATTTGTGATTTGTGCCTGCTGGAGCACTGACATTATTATGTAAACCATTTGATAATCCTTTTGAATGCAGTCACAAATACATTTGTACTGACAAAAACACTACTGTCGACCAGTAACTCAGCAAAAATATGTTAAGGAAATTTTAAACTCTTATAGTACATCAGTACTGATAATTCTCAGTCGTCAGTACAAAGGAAGAGTGAAACAAACACACCCGTGAACACCTCCAAAAAACATTGTTTTAGAAAACAAAGCTATGTATGCTTATGCCAGTCCCAATTCAGAAAGACCATCAGTACATAAAAATAATTACCTCAATCAAAATGCGAATATAATACATTTTGTACTGATGAAAATCTATTTTATCTATAAAAAATACTCAGAGATTATCTTGATATAAACAATCCTTCAAAAAATACAAAAAATATTTTAAAAAACATTAGCATCACACATAGTCTCACTGGTATTTGGTAAGTTCAATTACACTTCAATCACCAGTCCAAGTACCACAGTAGAGGAGTACAGACCTCCATCATCACCAACCCTGACACGTGCAAGTGGGATAAGCAGCTGATAAGTACAGCTTGACAAGATGAATCAGTGCGACAGTAAAATGCCACCATCACCACCCTGAGACGTGCAAAGTGGGATTTAGCAGGTCATAAGTACAGCTTGACAAGACTAGTCGGTGTAGCAGTAAAAACCATTTGACTTGGACGGTTAGTTCTTCCAGGCCACCGCTCGCGCCACCCACTGAGCGGTTGCCACAAGGGACTGCAAACGGTGACCCCACGCCACTACACCCACTACACCCACGCCCCCGACAAACCGCCTCCCTCAAATCCCCATCGACGCACTGCAAAAAAAAACCATTCTCTTCCATCTCTCCCTCATTCCCACAAACCACCATTGCCGCTTCCAACTCCACTGCACACAAACACAAACCTCTCTCTCACAATCCCACAGCCGCCAGAGGAGGGCGATGGCGGAGGAACCATCCACCAAACATCATCAAGGCGAGCCGTCGGACAAGAGAAGCAACCTCGTCGACGTTCACGTCCTCGGCGAGAAGCGCGAGTACACCACAACACTCACAGGGGTTGAGCTCCACGGCAAGGAGACGCTGGAGATCGTCTGCACCAGCGAACCAGACAAGGCCGACGAGGTGATCTCCGGGCTCTGGAGGAAGCTTGGCGGCATGCTTCGTAGGATTGTCGGCGTTAGTGTGCACTACACCAACGAAGATGAACCTCCCCAGATGGCAGCAGTCCTGCAGTTGTGCGTCGACAACCTCTGCTTGGTGTACCACATCGCAGCGGCCATAAAATGGTGAGCCATACTACTCATTTGCCCTGTTTGGTTTATCTGTTTTATTTGTACTGTATCCTGAAAATTTCATCAGACTTGTTTCCCAACTAGATGTACTAGTGTGGTTTGTGAAAAGTGGATGCACTGCTGCATTTTCTCAAGTAGATACACTATAAATGTATTTTTGAACCTAATGCACTGGATTACTATTTGGAAAATCTTGCGGAAGATTAATTTCTGAAGTTGATCGACTAGTGTAGTTTCTGAACTTGATCCAATAGTGTAGTTTATGTACTCGATGTATTGAAAAGATGTTTCTGAACTTGATGTAGTGAAGTATTTTCTGAATTTGATCTAATGTTATTTTCATAAGAAAATAAACTAAGGATTTGGTGAAGCACTGTTTATGTGTTATCCTATTCAACAAAAGTAAACTAAACTAGTACCAAAGCAGAAACATACAACATTGACTGAAACTATGTATAATCCAAAAAGAAGAATAACATGATGTACTTAATTTAATTTCAGAACTTTGTTTACTAGTTTTTGAAGTACATTCATCCATTATTTATGCTACATAAACATCTACTTCATGGATTCATCGCTTGTAAAACAAAACAAAAATGAATAATTCAAACATCAAAGTAATGCTAATTTTAAAAAATGTCTCTCCCCTTGCAGGCCCAAGCGCCTGAACGAGTTGCTGCAGCATGAGACGTTGTTCACATTTGCCGGTTTCAGCATTGAAAGCGACAAAGATAAGTTGAAGTTGTCCGGTTTGGAGATCAACCCCAACAAGTTCATCGACATTCAGCGCAAGTGGAGAGTTCCATACACCGTAAAAGAGTACGACTCCTTGACTGATGTTGCAGCCAACGTCATCCACACATTCTACAAAGGCATGAAGAAGAACATCAACACGCAGGAAGACTACAAACTGTGGGGGGACCAGCCCGCTGCCAAACAACCTCATCGAGTACACAGGAGTAGATGCATACGCCACGTACAAGGCATGGAGCATGATCAACTACATCACAGATGGTTCGGAATTTGCAAAAGAGCGGGAGGCTGCGAAATTCTACGACCACCCCTATTGCCCCTATACGGGATGAAGATACATCAGAGCCTACCTTCGTTTTACTTCCGCTTGTGCTTGCCTTTTATCTTGTTGTTTCAAATTAGTAGTTTGCTCTTGTTGGGTTCAACCAGTATGATTATGTCGTGCTTGTCTTGGTTTAACAAGTTTACTTATGTCATCAAGTACAATGTTTTGCTTATCTCATTATATAAGTTTGGTAGCTTCGTGTGTTGTTAATACATCATTTCAAATTCAAAAGTAGCTTCTGAATGGAACTTTGTGGCTGCTCTAAAGTACTAGTTATGATGCAACTAATCACACAACATTGTTCCATGTCTAGTTTCGATTCAGTAATGTATAGAAAACATAACGTTGAGAACAATCAGCACAATTTGAGTTGCTTAACAACGCTTCAAAAGTTGAAGAAAAAATTCTTAGTACTTCATGTAGTGTTCTCATTCATATGTAGCTGCTAGAAAATTAACAAGTAATACAAAGAGAAAAAGTTAAGAAGCATCAGCACACACTTATGTTGGTCGCTTGCAGATTAAGAATGACAATACTAGTACACTTGATCAGACAATACATACTTACTACAATAAAAAGTACATAGAAGTATCAGTCCGTAAGCGCTACTATGAATTAACTATCAGTACAACTTAGTCTACACGCAACTACATCTTAAAATTACACTTACACAAAACTGACAAGAACTAGAACAAAACGTTTCAGTCCAAGTTACTGGTGGAGTCAAGTACTAGATTCAAACAAACAAAAAAAGAAAAAAAATTGACCGCCCAAGGTCAGGCGCAGGCCCTGACGCTGCTAGATACTTGAAATCGAGCCCATAGGCGAATCCCTAGTAATCCGCACAACGCAGAGCCCACCGGTCAGGGCCCACAGGTCATGAGAGAGAGCGAGCGCCGTGTATAAGCGCTCAGGTAAGTATTCAGAGGAGTTCGACCAGTGAGCCTCGGCTGCTCTTATAAGCAGGTTTGGAGCCCCCTCGACTAGCGAGGTGGGACTAAACCTAGAGCGCATGCGCACGCCGCACTGCACAACCGCGCGGACGAGCTATCTGGGCCGGAAAACGGCCCAATAGCCTGCATCGTTTACAAACACCCCACCAATAAGCCCAGTTAAACAAACCAGAGGGCGAGGCAAAGAAATATAAACTACAAGAAAAATGTTAGAAACTGAAAATACATAAATTCAAATACTAGATCGCAGGCAATAACTTTAAATATGAAAAATATAAATAAAAATAATTTTAGCTCTACACCACGGATGATAAAAAAAGGAGAAAATATGATACAAAAACAATGAACCTCTAAAAAGAAGAGAACTTAATAGCCTATCTCTTAAATGTGCATAATTTAAAAACCGAATTAAATATTACTTTCAAGTTCAACTACTAAAATGCAAAAGTTCAAACATATAATGTTTCTCAATTATGCTAAATTTCTTATTTACATAAAATCGACAAGTTCAACTACTAAAATGCAAAAGTTCAAAACATATAATGTTTGTCAATTATTCTAAATTTTATTTATATAAATTTTGACAAGTTCAACTACTAAAATAAAAGAAGTTCAAGTATATAATGTTTGTCAATTATGCTAAATTTCTTATTTATATAAATTCTGACTACTTCAACTACTAAAATTCAAGAAGTTCAAATATAATTTATTTGTCAATTCTGCTAAATTTCTAATTTATATAAAATCAGTACACACCTCAACGAATGATCTGGTCGTAAAATAATCTCAATCCCCCAAACCACCCAAAAGACAAAAAAACTCAGTTCAAACATACATATAACATAAGTACTAAAAAAGCAGGATCAGTCAGGCCACTCACACCACTGTGACACCAATTTTCAAAACCGCACGTTGTATGAAATTACATTTCAGTTCAGACAGCACTAAACCATAAGTGCACTAAAATGAGAATACAAAAACTATAAAGGCCTAACTTAGGTAAGTACAAATGGAAATAAAATAAGTACCAGTTTTGACCAACAACTCCCAAGGCACTGAAAAATGTTTTGAGGTAAACTAGTCTATAAGACTTCAGTGGAAAAACAATACTTAACATCCACACGGAAAACATCACAAAGCATATGTCACCTAAACAGTCCAAAATGCCATCATCACCACCCCTGAGACGTGCAAGTGGGATTTAGCAGGTCATAAGTACAGCTTGACAAGACTAGTCAGTGCAGCAGTAAAAAGCATTTTACTTGGACGGTTAGTTCTTCCAGGCCACCACCCGCGCCACCCACTGAGCGGTTGCCACAAGGGACTGCAAAACGGCGACCCCCACAACCCCCACACCCACGCCCCCGACGAACCGCCTCCCACACATCCCCGTCGACGCACTGCAAAATACCCCATTGTCTTCCATCTCTGCCTCATTGCCAGAAACCACCATTGCCGGTTCAATCTCCACTGCACACAAACCACAAACTTCTCTCTCCCAAGCCCACAGTCACCGGAGGAAGGCGATGGCGGAGGAACCGTCCACCAAGCGTCATCATGGCAAGCCGTCGGACAAGAGCAGCAACCTCGTCGACGTTCACGTCCCCGGCGAGAAGCGCGAGTACACGAGAACCCTCACAGTGGTTGAGCTCCACGGTAAGGAGACGCTGGAGATCATCTGCACCAGCGAACCAGACAAGGCCGACGAGGTGATGAGCAGGCTCAGGATGAAGGGCGGCGGCTTGTATCCGAGTTTCATCGGAGTTGATGTGGAGTTCACCAGCGACGATGAACCTCCACAGATGGCGGCAGTCCTGCAGTTGTGCGTCGACGAACTCTGCTTTGTGTACCACATCGCAGCAGCCACAAAATGGTAACCCATACTACTGTTCATTCATCTATTGTACTAGTACTACTCGCTAAAAACTTCATTTAACTTGTTTCCCAACTAGATGAACTACTATAGTTTGTGAAGTGGATGCACAAGTACATGTTTCTCAAGTTACATGCATTTCTGATACTGTGAAGTGGATTGTTTCACCAGATTAGCATGTGAAAAAATGTTTATAGAATTATAAACTTGATGCACCAAATTAATTTCTGAACTTGATGTACTAGCATAGATTCTCATCTTGATGCACTAGTATAGTTTATAGAATTGATGTATTAAAAGATGTTTGGAGAAGTGGTATAGGTCCATATCTTGATGCACATGTTTCTCAAATTAATTTCCGAACTTGATATAGAATTGATGCACAAAGATGTATCAAGCACTAGTTTAGGTCTTTTATTCAACAAAAAATAAAACTAAACTTGAATCAAGCAGCACATGTATCATTGAATCTGGTAAAATGATTCTTGAATTTTGTGAAGCACTGAAGATAGGAAAAAAGAAAAATAGCATGGTGTAGTTGAATTTAATTTCAGGACTTTGTGTAATAGTTTCTGAACTACATTCATCCATAACTTATACTATATAAGCATCTACCTCATGGATTATCACTTTCAAAACCAAAAAGCAGAAGAATTAAATCTTCAAAAAAGAAGACTAATCTTTAAATGTGTATCTCCCCCCTTGCAGGCCCAAGCGCCTCAAAGACTTCCTGCAGGAGGAGAAATTGTACACATTTGTCGGTTTCAGCATTGGAGGTGACAAGCGGATGCTGAACAAGTCTAGTTTGGAGATCAACCCCAACAACTTCATCGACATGCAGCGCAAGTGGAAAGATCCAAAGACTAGCAAATACTACGACTCCTTGGCCGATGTTGCAGGCGGCGTAATCCACCCCTTCTACAGCGGCATGAAGAAGATGGACAAGGGAGAACACAAATTGTGAGGGACCAGCCCGCTGCCAGACAACCTCATCACATACGCAGGAATAGATGCGTACGCCACGTATAAGTCATGGAAGACAATCGACAACATCGTGACAGGTTGGGATATTTCAAAAGAGCAGAGGTCACCCTACTACCACCGCAACCAAGGGATGAAGATGCATGAAAGTCTGCATTCGTGTTGCTCACACTTCTGCTTGTCCTTAATATTGTTGTTTCAGATTTGTAGTTTGCTTTCGTTATGTTGAACCAGCTACCTTATGTTATGTGTGTCAGGGTTTGAACAAGTTTGCCTATGTCTATCATGCACATCGTTTTCTTATGTCGTTCAACAAGTTTGCTAGCTTCCTATTTTGTTCATCAATCATTTGAAGTTGAAGTAGGTTGAATTTGAAACTTGATGGTTGCCAGCAGCACTAGTCATGCAAAAACAAAAATCACACATGGATATTTTCACAACAAAACAAAAACAGTGGCAGCCTAACTAAGGACAACAACAAAATAGTAGAACTGGAGGCTCAGTACAGCTTAGACATTTACGGTAGTACTATCACACTAAGAAATTAGTTTTTAGTTTCAGAAGAACACTAAAAAGACTAAGTTTCAGCCGAGGACAACATTCACTACTAACAGCATCGTGCTAATAGTAGTTAGAAATTTACTGAGTACTGCAACAGGAAAAGCAAAGAACAATCAGTACGTATTTCCTAGTCACTAGCATACTAGGACTGACAGTTCTGGTACACTTGAAGAAATGCTACATTCATTCTACAAAATATAAAAAGGAACGGGAAGCTTCAGTTCACATTCCATAAAACATTGACACACTAAAGAATAACAGTAATAGTACAACTGAAATCTCAGTACAACTTAGTCTATAATGCAAGTACTATGATCATACCAAACATTGCCTTAAGAAGAACCACAGCCTAGAAAAAAGAAGGCCAAAACTAAATCAAAAAGATATCAGTTCGACCAAAGAGAAAAATCACAAGAAAGACAACAGAAGCATCAACCCACATTGACCAGAGAGGCACTAGCTTCAAACAACACAAGAAAATAAAATGACCAAAGTACCAGCACAATTGAAATCTCAGTACAACTTAGTTTATTCGGTAAGTGCTATGATGATACCAATTAATGCCTTGAGAAAGAAGGCCAAGACTCAACCAAATAGATTACAGCTTAAACCAAGGACAAAATTAACAAAAACAAACAATGTAGCATCACCCACATTGACTAGTGAAGTCATTATGAACTTTATACGTCTATCTGTAAAAGGTAGCTAATTTAAACCAGTGCTTTAACTTTTACTATGAAGTTCAACTACTAAAGTTCAAGAAGTTCAAACAAAAATTTGGCTCTCAAATTTTGCTAAATTTCTTATACTTAAATAAAATCCGGCTAGAGATCACGTAACAACTTGGTCATAAATAATTTCAATCCAAAAAAAAAAACTTCAGTTCTAATACATTATATGAAATAAGTTCTACATAACAAGGAAGCGTCACTCCACTCACGCTAGATCCACAAGTGCCATCGTGACACCAAATTTTAAAAGTCTTACGCTGAACGACATTACAATTCAGTACTAACATAACTATACTATAAGTACAACAAAAGAGGGTACACAAACTATAAAGGTCAAACCTAGGTTGGGACAGATGAAAATAAAACAAATCTCACTTTTCCAACAACAACTCGTAATGAACTTGGAAAAAGGTGTTTTCAGTTCAACTAGTTTACAAGACTTCAGTACAAAAATAGAACTTAACCAAAACGAATTCCCAATGAAAAATACACAAGTGAAAACAGCTATTCAACCACACTATCATCATGGAAAAAGAGATTGTTAAATATTGTGCCACACTTAAACACAACACAAAATATACCAGCTATTACATAGTACTTGACAAGACATCCAAACACTACAATCAAAGCCTACAATGCTTTAAAGAGATATATCACACAACTATCCATTTAACTATGCAAATGATGACCATTTCTTCTATGCACCAGGAGCCAAAGCCTGAAACTCCTTGGGAAGATCCGCCACCAGAAGCTGGTTATTCCGGTGAACACAACCCTATACAGATCCTCAGCATTCCAATCAACAATACGAGGCTTCAAAACAATAAAACAAATTATCAAAAATCATGACACATTAAAAATAAGAATACACAATCAGCCAAACACAGAAAAGTGAAAAGCTCAACTAGAACCCACATCATTATCTCGAATGTTCCCAACGATCTTTTCACCATCATAGGATCCTGCATACTTCAGAGTATAATGGACACATTCATTCGCCCCTTGAAGTGGAACCTTCACAAATGTTGGTTTCTTTGCAAAAAGCTCCCATTTGGGCTGCTTGCTTGCATTGTACTGAGCATCACCATAAAAAGCCTTCATTACTTGGACCATCCTGGAGATCTGTAAGAAAAGAAAAGAAACCACACATTTTCAGGTCTCGGAAAAACAGAAACAAAGACGTGGAAAAATTAATCCATTACAGATAATAAATGTCACTCACAATCTTCTCGCAGTCTTTATGATAGGTGTTCTTTGAAGGATGATGGTTCTTCGGATAAGGTAAAGAGTCAAGGATGTCAACGCTACTTCGGTACCGATTCATGACATATAAGGAAAAGTGGTTCACTTTCTTATCCTTTGCTAGAACCATAGGCTTGAATAGAGGCATCATGATCTGAAAACAAATGACCAAAAAAGAGGTGTTAAATATTCAAAATAAAAACCAGCATGACAACAAACAATTAAAACCAAATATCAGCTAGTAGAACTCACAAGGTCGGCAGTGAGCAAGTCTTCCTTTTCTTTGACATAGCTCTTGAAATCTCTCGCTGCACTCTCGAAATTAAATGCTTTATTTTCATCACCATAAAACGTACAGTCAAGCACAACCTGCAAAAAGCCCAGAAAAGAAATAGACAGGTGGAAAATATCAACAAGCAAAGTATTATCAAAACTCGTAAAACAATAGGCAGTCTTGTTTAAGAGAAACAAACAATCTGATTGATTACCGTGATGAAATATCGACTCGGCAATACCCTTTTCCCAGACGCAAAATCAACATTTCTATCGGGATCTTTCTTCCAATCATCAATGAGGAAGTCCATTACATCACCCTCCATCATTTGCCCAGGTGCAAAAACTTCCCAGATGCATTTCCCGGTGAAGCTGGTATTCCTGCAGCACGGATAAGAACAAAAAGCAGGGGAAGCAAGATAAGGCATTCATAACAGTTCAAGTTGTATAAAAAGTAACAGTTCAGGTCACATTTATCTAGCAGTTACCAACAGAGGAAAAGAAGAGGAAACATAATGAGAGATACTCACTTGGCATACTTCTCAGATGCTTCATCGCTAAGCAACAGATTATACAACTTGCGAGCCTTCTCCAGGTGAGGGAATTTATGAGGGTGAAGTTGCTGCACGGGGGAGAAAAACTTTATAGGAGCTCTGGGTGCACGCTTCGTGCTTGTAACATTGCCAGAATCCAAAGCAGATCCTTCCTAGCACCACCAGCTCTACGGGCCACTATTCCAAAGAAGTGGGGATAAACCCTTGGCAGCAGCAGCTTCGGTGACTCTTCCCATGCCAAGAATCTTGTCAAACGATCATCATCGCGTCTATCAATTCCACAATGGGATTCTTGGGTGTAGAGGGCTCTCGCACAAGCAGCCATAGAACCTTCGTAGATCCCAACCGCCTTTAATAACACCGACCTTGTCTTTTTACGGAGAACGCCTGCTAAGATCATTAGATACGCACTCGAGCTCCGAGAACTGGCTGCCAAAGATCATGTAGTCATGCTCATCAAGATCCAGCCACTCACCTGCAAAAATAAAAAAATTAAAGACCGCATCAAGGGTAAAGTTCAAATACATAATTCATGACAGTACCAATCAAGAAGTACAAGCTGCAAAAAATTATAAAAGGTCATGCATTACGTACATGCTTCGATGCCAAACAAACCACGGAAGTCAACATCAAACACATCACTAGTTGTGCAGGTATACAGGAAAGTCTTCCTAATGTCAAGAATGTCTTCATGGCTATAATCCAACATTTCAATCACTCCATCCTCCCGGCAATGATAGGTCTTGCAGCTTTGTAGCATAAAGAATCCACAATCTTGCCAGTTAACAAAAGAAAATACAAAAGGGTACATCACAAATCCGAAAATACAGGAACACCACCCTCCCAGCAACAAAAACAACAAACAAGAAATAATTAAAAACGGATACTCACGTGTTTTTCTGCCGCGGCACCCGCACAAACTCGCAAGAGAAACCATCAATATGCACCGACGAGAACGGTTTGGCCCTGTCTACGCTGGACTACCTCCAAAGCTTCTTGATGTTATCTGTCATAGTCCTTAAGAATCTAACTGCATCACTCCAGGTTTCATCACGCGGTGAATCAAGACACTCGAAACGATGGAACCTCAATGAGGGAGTCCCGGATTAGGGGGTGTCCGGATAGCCGGACTACCATCATCGGCCGGACTATCATCGGCCGAACTATCATCATCGACCAGACTCCAAGACTATGAAGATACAAGATTGAAGACTCCGCCCCATGTCCGGATGGAATTTTCCTTGGCGTGGAAGGCAAGCTTAGCGATACGGATATGTAGATCTCCTACCATTGTAACCGACTCTATGTAACCCTAGCCCTCTCCAGTGTCTATATAAACCGGATGGCTCTAGTCCGTAGGACTCGAACAACAACCCTTACAATCATACCATAGGCTAGCTTCTAGGGTTTAGCCTCCTTGATCTCGTGGTAGATCCACTCTTGTAAACATCCACAATATCAATATCAATCAAGCAGGACGTAGGGTTTTACCTCCATCAAGAGGGCCCAACTCGGTAAAACATCGTGCCCCTTGTCTCCTGTTACCATCCGCCTAGACGCACAGTTCGGGACCCCCTACCCGAGATCCGCCGGTTTTGACACCGACATTGGTGCTTTCATTGAGAGTTCCTCTGTGTCATCACCGATAGGAAGGATGCCTCCTCCCGTCTTCAAGGACGGTATTTTCGCCAAAGGAGGCTTGGCCGCCGGCCAAACTATCCGGCTAGGTGGTTTTCTTATGACCGCCTGTCCGGCCATCGCTTCGACAATGACCTCTCAAGTCGTCAAAAGCAATTTTCACGTCAGCCCGGAATTCGCCGAGCGGCTGGATCCAATAGAGCTCTCGTCCGTAAACGAGCTCTTGGATCGCATCGCCGCCCTGGGAGTCGTTACAGACTACAATCAGATTGGGCTTAAAACCGATCCGAGAGAGATTAACTCTCCCGTGTCACCCACCACGCTGCGAAGGCAGAGGAACAATGCGGCGACGCTTCTCCGTATTGAAAACTAGTCATGTCCGGGCTCCCGAACCCCCATGCCGGATTCCCGGAGGGACGGACTTGATCAAGCACTCGAACTTAAAGTCGCATCGGACCCGCACTCGTTGGACAACGCCCAGCAATCCAAAGCTTCCAAAGTTGGAAACTTCTCGGCTTCGAGCCTTGAGATGGGCAGGGTTCCGGACTTAGTTCCACCCACCCGCCCGGACATTTGCGATCTATCTCTAATTCGCAAGAGCCCGCTGAGACAAGACATCACTCGGGCCGATTCCTCCCGGTTATGGATAGGATAAAGGACTGCCGAGAGGAAAACGCAATCTCAATTTTTTGCAATAATTGCACGGACGAGAGAATCTTGAACGCCGTCAGCCGTCGCGAAATTACACGCTTCGCCGACCTAGCGTCCATAGTATGAAAGTACTGTGCGATGGAGAGTTTTCGGACAACCGAAAATAAGTTTTGGGACAATCCGGCCCCGAATACAACCCTAGTCCGCAACAAAAGGGTGCATACACTCGGGCACCGGATACAAAAACCAAAAGCAAAACCCCATAAAGGGCACGGAACCGCATTAGAGGGATGGCTTAGCGGACCTCAGTAAAATTCACAAGATGTATATGCCCGTCCCAACACATAGCCTTTGAGCATGTTGGATATTACGGCAGTGGCCAAAAGTGGAGAGGAGCTTCTAGCCCCGAAAACCACTCCAACAACATCGATGCGGTATCAACAGTCTTGAGACTTTCGTATCAAATAATATGCGGAAACGAACAATCCGCAGCCTTGCCGAAGTCTACCAAATAGCAACAACCAATCCATGGAGCGACACAGCCATCAACGCCAGCGAAGAACCTAAATTCCGAACAGCCCGAGCTCCAGCCGCACTGGTACTTAGTCCAATAGTGAATGGCTTTCGACTTACAAAAGTCCTCATGGATGGCGGCAGCGGATTAAACCTCATCTACGAGGAAACCCTTCAAAAATGGAAATAGATGGAACCGTATTGAGCGAAGCAGACAACCTTTAGAGGAATAATCCCTAGCCGGAGGCGCTACCTGAGAAAAATCACACTCGATGTGGTATTCGCTCACGGACAACTACAGATCCGAAGAAGTCACGCCCAAGTGGCCCTGCTCAACAGCGGATATCACGCTATATTAGGACGAGAGGCATTCACAATTTTTCAAGCCGCACCCCATTACGGGTACATGAAGCTCAAAATGCTCGGGCCCGGCGGAATAATCACTCGTTAGTGATTCGGACATAGCACTCCAGCCGAAAACAAGACAGCCGCATTAGCCTTAGAGGCACTATCCAAGCCCTAGCGGCAGAGGAACTCACCACGCCGCGCTCTACGGTGAATAGGGATGATGTGATACTCGATAAGAGATCCAAGTCCACCTCCTTTAAACCAGCAGATGAAATAGTAAAATTCCGTGTCCACCCAACGGACCCGACAAAGAAGGCCTCCATCGGGCACAATTGCACCTCGATGTAGACGCCAGATCGCGAGAATTCCTTCGAAAATTGGGACATTTTGCCCGCACCCTCGGATATGCCCGAATCCCACGCAGATTGGCGTAACACAGCCTAAACATCCTAAAAGGATTCAAGCCACCAAACAGGCTCTTCGACGATTTTCCAACCCAAAAGACAGGCAAAGGTGGGAGAAGAGCTAGCCAAACTATTGGAAGCCGGATTCATCGAGACATCAAGCACCCAGATTGGCTAGCAAACCTGGTAATGGTACCAAAGAAGGACAAATCTGGCGCCTATGTGTCAATTTCAAAGACCTAAATAAAGCCTGCCCAAAGGATCCCTTCCCCCTCCCCTGCATCGACCAAATCATCGATGCCACCGCAGGGCACGATTCATTGTGCTTCCTGGACGCATACTCCGGCTATCATCAAATCAAGATGGCAGAAGCGGATCAAGCCACAACGGCGTTCATTACTCCATATGGACCATTCTGCTTCAACACGATGCCCTTCGGACTAAAAAATGCCGGCGCAACATATTAGCGCATGATTCAGACATGTCTGGCTACCCAGATCGGCAAAACAGTAGAGGCATACGTAGACGACTCTAAGCAAATACAAAAATTGACTGGATGCGTGGCGGCTCTAAGCCGCTTTATCTCCCGTCTAGGAGAAAAGGCATTACCCCTCTATCGCCTCCTTAGGCGCACCGAACACTTCGAGTGGACGGATGCTGCCACCGCCGGACTCAAGAAATAAAGGCCATATTGGCAACAACCGTCTGGCTGCGCCCAACCCGGGCGAACCAATGTTGTTATACATCGCTGCTACGCATCAAGTTGTAAGCACGGTACTCGTCGTCGAACGAGAAAAAGAAGGGCATAAATTCCCTCTTCAAAAACCAGTATACTATGTATCCATCGTGTTAACCCCCGCAAGTCCTGCTACCCGCACTATCGTAAGATAGCATACGCGGTGTTCATGGCGTCCCTAAGCTCCGACACTACTTTCAAGAGTGTTCGATAACAGTGGCCTCTGAAGTACCACTTAACGAAATTATAAACAACCGCGACACGACGGGCAGGATTGCAAAAGGGCCATTGAGCTCTTACCATTTGATATATCTTACAAACCTCGGCGAGCTATAAAGTCACAAGTTTTGGCTGACTTTGTCGCTGAATGGACCGTCAACTCCCTAAAGAATACGGCGATACTCCAATTGGATTATGCACTTCGACGGCTCTAAAATGTTAGCCGGATTGGGGTGGCGTCGATTGACGCCCCGACCGGGGACACAGTCCAATACGCATTTCAGATAATGTACACGGACTCCAACAACGCAGCCGAATACGAGGCCCTTTTACATGGTCTCCGGATGGCAATTCCATGGGCATTCAACGCCTAGAGGTGCGCGATTCAAACCTCGCAATATCCCAAATAAACGGAGACTTTGACGCCAAAGATCCGAAAATGGCAGCATATCGCAACGCTGTCCTAAAATGTCAGCCGGTTCAAGGACTTGAATTCCATCACGAGGCCGGATAATAACCAAGCAGCCGACGATCGCACGCATTGGCGCCAAAACGCGACGCTGTCCCTCCTAACATCTTCCCGAACGGCTCTTCAAGCCATCCGTATTATGGGAAGAGGAGTCCGAACTAACAAACCGGAACAAGCCGCACTAATCGGCGATTCAGCCGATGATATAACACCTTCCGCCCACGACATAATGGCAGTAATTGCCCCGTGGACAGAACCATTCCTCGCCTACTTGCTTAGGCAGGAGCTTCCCGAAGACCAAAATGAGGCCCGCTGCATTGTACGGCGATCTAAAGCCTACAAGGTCTATGAGGGAGAACTTTATAAGAAAAGCACAACCGGAGTCCTTCAAAGGTGTATCTCCGAAGAGGAAGGGCGAAACCTCCTAGCTGAAATTCATGTCGGACTAGGCGGACACCACGCCGCAGCTCGGGCCCTTGTAGGAAAGGCATTCTGTACAGGATTTTACGGGCCGACGGCCCGAGCAGATGCTCAGGACTTAGTCCAAAGATGCGCGGCTTGTCGCTCTTTGCTAATCGAGCCATATGCCACCCACCGCCTCAAAACTATACCCATTACCCGCCGTCATGGTCCAGGGGATTGACATGGTTGGACCACTTAAAGGGGGAACCCACAAGCAAAGGTACCTATTGGTCATGGTGGATAAATTCACCAAATGGATAGAGGCCAAGCCGCTTAAAACGGCAGAGTCCGGACCAGTGATAGACTTTATATCCGGGTAGTACACGTTATGGTGTCCCCACAAAGATCATCACCGATAACGGCACGAA
This sequence comes from Aegilops longissima, assembly GCA_021605205.1. Taxonomy (NCBI): domain Eukaryota; kingdom Viridiplantae; phylum Streptophyta; class Magnoliopsida; order Poales; family Poaceae; genus Aegilops; species Aegilops longissima. Next base: position 319,566,733 of record CM038676.1, read on the forward strand.
CTTCACCGCCGATGAGGTTAAATCATGGTGCAAAAATATGGGCATCAAGCTCGATTACGCTCAGTCTATCATCCTCAAACCAACGGTCAAGTGGAACGAGCAAATGGTCTAATAATGAGCGGCATCAAACCCGCACTAGTGCGGTCCCTCACGAAATCGACACGACCGGGTAGAGGAGCTCGACTCCGTACTGGGGCTGCGATAACGCCAACCGCACTACCGGATTCACACCATTTTTATGGTATACGGCGCAGAAGCAGTTTTGCCTGCGACATCATTCATGACTCACCTCGAAAAGCGCATGTACGAAGAAAGAGAAGCCGAGTTGATCGCCAGACAGCTTGGACGCATTGAGGAAGAGCGCGACATCGCCAAGGCTCGCTCCGCATTCTATCGCCAGCAGGCTCAAGATATCAAAGCAGAAATGCGGGCCAAGACTTACAACGTTGGCGACATGGTTCTACGCCTGCCGGACAAGAAAAAGGACAAGCTCAAGCCCAAAAGGGAAGGCCCCTTCATCATCGATCAAGTCCTAACCGGCGGAGCGTACCGTCTACGAAATGCATCGGATAACCGACTCGAGCGGAACCCATGGAACGCAGCCCGCCTCCGACAATTCTATGCCTAGCGCCGGACTAAGAGTTCGTCCCTTTCCCCCCGTCCAAATTTTTTTACTTCAGCTGCCTTTGGTTTATCTTTTTCTTCTCAACCCTATTCATCCCAGCCTTAAAGGGCCTACTTGCAACGTCACACAAGAATTGATGTGCTATCCGCACTTATTATACCTGGGGCTTCTTTACCGTAGCTTAATTATACTGGCTTCATGCCCAGACATGTGTCAAGCCTCCACATGTACCTTTTATTCACCATTATATGCATCGATATGACTTAAGTTTTGGCCAAGCTGGGTTGCTGGCTCCTTTGCTTACCCCCACGCTCCCGATTGTTCGGCTAGGAGGTAAAGGAGCACCTCTGTGATTGTTACTACCGGGTCACCGGATGTGTACCTCGACCGGGTGAAGCCAAAGCTAGCGTTCTTAAGGGAATATTCGGTCGGTGACTTAAAAGATGATCTTTTATCCACTTATTTATCTGCCCCAGATGTTTTTCTCGCTTTTTTCGCAGATCGGACATGCACTTTAGGGCATGCCACCCCGAGGAAAGGAACCCTTAACGGAACTATTCTCCCCGAAGATGTTTCTTACTACCCATGTAATATAACATAACTAGTTGGGCACTTGTCCGATAAAGCACCGATGACCCCTACGCTGGTCTCCATGCATACCCCGTTGTTTCATAACCGAGAAGGTATTCGGACACACTCCGGACTCTAGGGTCCCGAGGTCGGCGAAAAAGGTTGGCAAAGACAAACGATCTACAATCCGCTAGAAGGCATTTTGTATGTCATTTTGTAATACATTGTCAAATCGACCGATTGTATTCTTCCGCAATCCCGCCTAACAAAGTTGTCTAATTTACAGTCCTGTTGGGAAAATTTAGCGCCAACTCTACTTGGCCATATACTAAACTCACAGGATCTCCTTCCCATCGGGCCCCACAGTCCGACTTGCCATGTGGTTGGGATCCGCCTTCTTGTACCGCTGTCTTTACCATGGCCTAGGCTTCCCTGGCACCTTGGCGGCAGGCGAAATCTTCCATAATCGGAAGCGCTGCCGCACTCCTGCAGCTTCTCCGCAAGCTCCCCAAGACCCTCGGGTAAGGAGAAGGTTGGCCATAACGCTGGATGACGCCGCTCATTGCCTGCCAACTCGCTCGATCGGTTGCAACAATTCGGAAGTTGATCACCCGCTGATACGGCATCTCTCCGCAGGCGACTGTGAGCATACCTGCGGATATATTCATCAATTGACTTTCTCGCCGAACTCTTCTTTTCAAAGGAGTTCGCCAAGCACTTACTATATATGCCGCGACGGCCGCTGATTCTCCTTAACGGAGCCCGACAGCTCGCCCGAACGCCTTTCAGCTCTTCTCGCTGGGCATGGGCATCCCGGAGCTTGTTCCTTTCATGCTGCACCTTATGCAGCACCTCTCGCCGCCTTTAGTTGGCGCAGAAGTTCTTCCCTGTCCGGATCTTGTCCGCAGCACCGCAACATCATTTTTTCTTTCAGACTTGCGCAAAGGCCAAACGCTACTTATCTTTCTAAAATAATGCGTTACTGTGAGAGGTCCTGCGCTTCCTCCTCACGCCCGAGAGTGCGGCCTCAAGTTGGGCCTTGCACTCTTGCAGCTCCCGAGACAGTTGGGTATTCTTCTCGTAAGATCCTCGTTTCATATGATCCTTAAATCAGTTAATATAACTACTTTAAGTCTCGGGCCACTTGGCATATATAACTATTAAATTCTCTTACCAGATGTCTTTTGCATACTGCTCCGTGGCTCGTAAAACCATCTTGAGCAACACGAAGGTCGCGCGCCCCCGTGTTAAAGGCATTCAACGCCTCGGGGAAAAGCACGCGTCACGAATACTGTCGGCGGCGCTGTGATTCAGGCACTCTCCACCTCGGACTTGGTGGCGGACGGTCTGTCGGCATCCTCCGTCGGAGGAACGTCCGGCTCGCGCTTTGCGCCGCCTCCCCTCCTAACCAAAAAGCGGAGCCTGGCTGGTAGAGGTTGGATTGAAACTCCACGCCCGCTGTCTAGCGGACGCTTTTTTCCCTATAAAAGTCATGAGCACTCAAACGCTTCCTAGAACGTTGTTTCAAATAATGAATTGTGAGCTACACCTTTGCAGCGACGTTTGAGTCCATGTCGCGCCTCCTCTTCCGCCTCTCGGTCCGAATCGCCCTTGTTGGTCAGCCACCGCGGCTCGGCTTCTCGCCCTAGGGCGCCTCCTGCACAGCGCCATCATATACGGTGGTCGAAAATAAGCAAGGAAGGAATGACGGTGTCGGGCTTGGTCGCAATCACCGGGAAGCCGATATAGTCCGGGATAGTCGGCCGTGATGGCGACTAAAGCATTGTCCATGCTGAGCTGGTGGAACACCCGCCGATTAGCTCCACCTTTATGTCCGGATCCTCTTCGGGGCCGGATCCCGGATCTCTCGGATCCTCGGGCTGCGGAGCAGACTTAGCATGCCCTCCACGGTCCGGCGCAGTTCTGCGCCGAAGAAGAAGAACACAATATAAGAAACTTAAGTTTCGAAGGCACGGGTCGGACACGCAGAGTGTTCTCTTACCCAAGGCCGGGATTATTCATGGAGAACCCGCTTAACGGGTTCGCCCAAAGGAAATCCTCCTTCTCCCCTTATACAGGCCGGACAGGATCGTCACCGAACTTCGGCCGAATCCGCCCTTTGCGCCATGACGGGTGGCATCGCCTTCCCGTTGAAATCCCACATGGGTGGCCTCAGATTGTAGTGGCTGCACCCCGCGATAATGCATGTTGCCATGACTCCAATCATGGTCAACCGGCATGGGCCAAGAACCTTATTCGCCCATCAAATAATGGACGCCTTATCTTCCTCCGCACGGGCTCATGGACGCCAACTAAGGCGTTTCTTCAAAGGAGCGTTGTTGAACTCCGGAGGCCGATCCGAACAGGGTCCGCAGCGAGCCGCCTTCTATATAAAACCATTCAAGGCCGGTCTTCTAGCGCCTTCTTAGGGGTTCTGGATGGATATCCGGTCCCGCAATGCGCCATATTTCGCGCCGCCCACTTGATATATGGACCCCTCGTGAGAGCGGGTACAAGGCGTAACAACCTCTTCCACAATGGGGCTCGACGCCTGTGAATAGCTTGCAAAGAGCTACGAACCCGCAATATGCAGGATTGAGGCGGCGTGAGGTGATGAAGCCGAGTCCTTAGAACTCCGTGAGCCCGCGGAGGAATGGATGTACAGAAATCCGAGCCCCTTATCGATATAGGGGCGAAGCATACCCGCCCCCTTTGTTGGGATTTGGGGTAACCTCCGCTTGCTTCCCACCTTTGTAGGTGGCCAGCCCGCTCGAACCGGAACCATGAAGGCCGAGGGAGATATCCCCCACTTGAGCTTCACCAGCTCGTTGCGGAATGAGCATCTCCTCCAATCTCCCGCAAAGGGCTGGGGCGCGAGAAGAGGAGCCGTGTTGACGGTCCATGATGGAATGGATTCTTGGTCAAAAGCGCTCCGATGAGTATTTATGGAGGAAGATGGTGATTTGGATCTGGATTCTTGCCTCCCTTATAGGCGATCATTCGCACAACTAGGGGTAAGACATAAAAGACACCTGGCTTTTCACGTCAAGGCGACGCGTGGAAGAAGGCCATTATTGGGCGTGGAAGCCAAGACGCGCAACATTGATGAGGAAGCTGGACACTGTTCGGCAGGTACGTAGAACTTGAAGGAGAACCCGCCTTGCAACGCCGAAGACTACACGCATGCTGGACTTATCGTCATTGAAGCATGGTTCGGGGGCTACTGAGGGAGTCCCGGATTAGGGGGTGTCCGGATAGCCGGACTACCATCATCGGCCGGACTATCATCGGCCGAACTATCATCATCGACCGGACTCCAAGACTATGAAGATAGAAGATTGAAGACTTTGCCCCGTGTCCGGATGGGATTTTCCTTGGCGTGGAAGGCAAGCTTGGCGATACGGATATGTAGATCTCCTACCATTGTAACTGACTCTATGTAACCCTAGCCCTCTCCGTTGTCTATATAAACCGGATGGCTCTAGTTCATAGGACTCGAACAACAACCCTTACAATCATACCATAGGCTAGCTTCTAGGGTTTAGCCTCCTTGATCTCGTGGTAGATCCACTCTTGTAAACATCCACAATATCAATATCAATCAAGCAGGACGTAGGGTTTTACCTCCATCAAGAGGGCCCAACTCAGAAACATCGTGCCCCTTGTCTCCTGTTACCATCCGCCTAGACGCACAGTTTGGGACCCCCTACCCGAGATCCGCCGGTTTTGACACCGACACTCAAATTCAGAACAATCAAGCACCAATGCCCAGATTCTTCGCTAGGCTTCATGGCAGCCGCAAATGACGGTGGGTCAAAAGTAGGGAAAAGAAGCTGATAAAAAATCACAGAGGAAAAATGAATTTAACAAATCATAATGAAACAAAAAATTCAGCCTCCAAACAATAAAATAAAAGAAGGAAATTGAAATTCAGAAGTACAAAAAAAATAAGATAATCATAAGTTCTAATTGAGTAAGAAAAACATTACAAAAAATATATGCTACTCAGGTTAAAATTGCAACAAACATATCAGTTCAATTTCCTTGCGATAAGAAGTCCAGCTTCAAAAAAAGCACACATCATTCATAAGTGCAGGGGTAAAAGCAGGCTGCTCAAGTTGATTCCCCCACCTCCCAAACTTGCAAGAAAACAGGACAGTTCTAGTACATGAGTACAAAAAGTTCAAGTTCACCTACTTGGTCAAAACCATCAGCACCTGATCTCGTGAACCAATTTAGCACATTGGAATCAATATTTCCATCACGGATCTTGGTCTTTTGTACAAAAAGAACAACAACAGTTAGAAAATTGGCAAAACAAGTTATCATCCTATCTACAAAGCAAAATACTCACCGTCACCCATCTGGGAACTATCAACTTGTCAGTGTCTCGGTATTTCCGACGAGAGAATATAAAACAACGCCAAGATCGTTCGAGTTGAGCATGCCGATGGGGACAAACGCTTAGCAATAGAACCAACACCGCATCACATTCTTTATTTTGAAACATCGGCTTGTCACTAGGAAAACACAAAAGATTACATGAATTAAAACTACTGCAATAACAACAATAATCATATGGGAGAAAGAAAAAGAGAGAAAAATGGTACGGGCAAAATCCCAAACTAACCGTTTCGTACGGTTCGTGTGCAACCTCGTAACAGCGAAGAAAAACATATCAACCTTAACAACATTACCACTTTCTGCTTGCAGAAAAAGAAGAAAAATAATAAGTTCAAGCACTACAAGTGAACATGTCCAAAGTGCCAAAATTGAGAAGTACACCTCATTTAAAAGTCCTTACCTGCACTATCAATGTTTGACGACGACGGTAGTTCCTGTGATGAGACCAATATGCCTCCAGTTTCAGGGTTTGACGATGGGAGATCTTGAGAGGACACCAATATCGTTGCGCTTTCAGGGTTTGTAGAAAAAAAATCCTAGGACGACACGAGCGCCTCCTGCGTCAAGGGGCCAGAAGAAATCGACAAAAGTAAATCATCATCCTCGGATGGCACCTCCTCCATGCTAGAGGCATCTTGCAATGCATCACCGTAATCAAGACCTCCAGGCGGGAAATCTCCGGCTGCAAATCTTCACAGTCAGAAACATTTTCATTCCTAGCAATACCAACACCAGACGATTTGCAATCAAGTATGTTGGCTGCACCAACATCCTCATCAGCAACTTTGGTACCAACATCACGCCCACTACTGAATGGAACACCATGAGCATCATCTCCACCACTAACGACAGCCTCACGCTCAACATCAGTCATCTGAAGAAATAAAAATTCAGAAAAAATGAATAATATGAGCAAAACTAACAATCAAAAATAAGCTAGCAAGAGGTGCACAGAAAAACAAACCTTAGAAGCATTCACAGCAACATCATCGATCTTGCTGCTACTAACATCCAAAGCAACATCACCAACGGGCGAACAAGGCTCGTCGCCAACAACAGGACCCTGATTTCATTTGTAATGAAGCAAAAAAAAACAATGCTATTATTAGCAACAATAAACACAAGGAATTAAACCACAGTAACAAAAAAGGTAGGTACCACCTGCAAACTCTTAACTGTGTGGGATAGAAAAATGAACAAGCAAGGCACATTGGTGCGCATGAAAATTCAAGAAAATATGAATAAACACAATAAAAATAAAAATAACCTTGCACTTATCAGTAGATGGATCATTAACTCCACGGTCAACAGCAGCCTCAACATTATGACTGGTCTCCTGCATGAAAAGAAAAATTAATAAACAGATAAAGATCGGGAAGTTCAACTACAATATCGACAAGAGAACAACATAGTAAAAACATACAAACACCGAGGACTGACTCACATCAACGACGTGGTGCTCCAAGCCAACATCCTTCAGATGGTGATCGAAACATTGGCCTCAAGATTATCATCAGCCCTCATTGCCGGTGGCAGCAGCCTCATCCTGCTCAATCTGCATGGAAGAAAAATTAATAAACAGATGAAGATGAGAAATTCAACTACAATCCTGACAACAGAACAACATACTAAAAATTGCAAACACGAGGACTGACTCACATCAACAACAAGGCGCCCAAGCCAACATCATTCGCTTCGTGATCGTAAACATTAGCTCAAGACCATCGCCACCTCGCCGCCGAGCCTCATCCCGCTCAATCACTCGATAACAACATTTGCACTTTCTTCATATGGCTTGCAGTGAGAGTCTTGCATAGTTTTGAAATGCTTCATGTTGTTCAACAGACGAACCGAGCTCTGAACTAGATCAGCAGCACCGTCACGCATATCACCAATAAAAATTCTCTCCATCTCAATATAGTCCACTGCTTCCTCATCGTTAAATTGATGACCTTCAGGAAGGATACCATTGATACAGCTCAGACGCTCAACTGTCGTTGGGACCTTTTGCAGCTCAGAACACACATTACTTAAAATATGCTCAGCGCGCTCCAACGCAGAAACAGCAACATCAATACCAAAACCCTGCCTCTGTGAAGTACTAGCATTACTAGGGCCAGGGGGAACATAACCAGCACCCTCAACACCACGGCTATCTCTCAACTCATCGTGCAGAGATGAAAACTTGGGAACCTAAGACGACGGCATCTCCATGACTGGCCGTTTATACTGTCGGAAAAAAACAACCTCCTCTTGAATTTTCCACTACAAACAAGAGGAAAAAGAGTTAATTAATCAATGTGTAAGTGCATCTAGTGCCCCTTAGTGATTTTGGTGTATTGAAGACTTATAGGTTAAGGGACTAATGTGTTTATGAGTGTACACATGTCTATAAGTCTATGAGGAGTTTGATATTTACAGAGAAAGTCGACCCCTAAAAATGAAGTTCTTCAACTGAAGACTTTGGTATTCTGAAGACTTTCTGAAGACTTTGAAAGTGAAGAAATTGGTGTGACCTTGAAGACTTGGTATTCATTTGAGGAACATGAAGCGTGAAGACTTTTGTTTTGTAGTTTCGCTTTCTCTTTCTTGAGTCATAGGAAACACCGTCTTTAAAAGGGGTTGAGGAAATACTAAGGAAAAATTTCCATGTGATGCTCAACTCAAAATCCTACACCTACTAATCCGCTCGAGTAAAGCCTTTGAAATCTCATACAGCTTCACCAATTTCTTCAAAGGATGAGACGAAGTTCTTCCGGTCGCCGAGGAATTTGTTCGACCGAGGAGTTAGGAATTCGCCAAGACGGATTGCCTACACAAGGAGGAACATGATAGCCCCGAGGAATTTGAGAGTCAAATTTCCGATCGCTGTCTTTGTTGCGCGCCACCTGTCCCAAAATATATTATCCACCTAAAGGTCATATCATTGAAGGGCATTTATGTCTTATCATGTCGGGCTGCTCCCTAGGCTATAAATAGCCGCCCCCTACAACCACTAGCTGGTTGGCTGCTCCGAGAGAACTTGACACTTGTCATTTGAGAGCAACCCATCCTCCGAGGACTTTGAGCGAAAATCATCGAGTGAGGAAAAACTCAAACCCAAACACCTACAAACCCAAAGTGATTGAGCATCACTAAAGAGATTGATCCATGTGGATCCGACGCTTGTTACCTTTGAAGATTGTGCTTCTTCCGCACGGTTATGCGCCATGGTCTAGAGCATCCAAGAGGAATTGTGGATCGCCGAGTGACCGAAGTCTGTGAAGGTTTGGAAGTCGCTCAAGACTTACCACGAGTGATTGGACGAGGTCTGTGTGACCTTAGTTCAAGGAGAATACGTTGAGGACTTGGTGTCCTGAGCTGCGTGCTCATTGACTGGGTGTCCGGGACTGTGTGTCCTCGAGTTTAAATACTTAGCTGCTCCAACCAGACGTACAACTGAGACAGCAGTTGGAACTCGTCTACCAAATCATTGACTTCACCAACCTTATTGGTTCTATTTCCTCAAATCTTTCATTTCCTCATTACTGTGTTGAGTGTTTCATCATATCTGTGCTTGAAGACTTTGACTGAAGACTTTCTCAATTTCCTCAGTTCAATTTCTTCAGTCTGTTTGTCTTCATCTTGTGTTATCCTGTGATTACACTTTCTGTACTCTATGATTGTCTTCATTTCATCATGATGACCATGCATGTATTCTGTTATGCTTACTTCTAAGTACTTATTCCGCTGCAAGTAGTTCTTCGCTAAGGAATTTCCTCACCGGCAAATTCCTCAGTGAAGAATTCATAAAAATCGCCTATTCACCCCCCCCTCTAGTCGATATAACGCACTTTCAATTGGTATCAGAGCAAGGTACTCCATTATTCTGTGTGATTTTGGTTTAACCACCTGGAGTTTTAGTTATATCGACCGCAGGTATGATCAAGGTCTCTGCTAGTTGTCCTACCTTCGATGGGACAGACTACCCTTACTGGAAGAATAAGATGCGAATGCATCTTGAGGCAATTGATAACGATCTCTGGTATGTTGTGGAAAATGGTGTTTCCACTGTCTCACCCTCACTGAACGCTACCGATGTGAAGAGATTCAAGCAACTCGATTCTCAAGCGAAGAATATCATATGTGGCCATCTCGAGCAAAGGACAAGATGGAAGAGTGAGTGCTTTGGAAACCGCTAAGCTTATCCGGGATAGGCTGTCCAAAGTAAATGAAGGAGTCTCAACTCAGCGTGACTCTCGAGTTGATGTTCTTCGCAATCTCTTCAACCGCTTCAAAAGACTCGACAATGAAAATGATCAACAAACCTTCGATCGCCTCACTGACATCTCAAATAACCTTCAAGCACTTGGTGCCACTCACATCACCGACCATGAGGTGGTGAGGAAATTGTTGAGATCGCTTGATTCCTCATTTGATACTCTGGCACTGATGATACAAGAACGTGCTGACTACAAGTCACTTGATCCCGCTGATATCCTCGAGAGGCTAAATACTCATGAGTTCCAGCTTGCTGAAAAGAGAAATCTCTATGGTTCGAAAGTTATGGCAAATCACGTGCTCAAGGCCAAGGCTATGTCTCGAATCTGAATGTGAAGATTCGGTAGTAGCCTTGGTGATCCTCAAGAATTGAGCCAGAGCTAGCACCGCCGTGAAGAAGTTCCAAGTTCTCGTGACGTGGTCGCTGGAAAATCCTCAAGGAGTAGTGATTCCTCATCCAAAGGACTATAAGAGAAGGCTATGCCACAAATGCAAGAAACCTGGTCACTATATTCAAGATTGTCCTCAGTGGGAAAAGGAATTAAAGAAGAAGAAATCGTCAAAATATTCATCATCAAAATCCTCGAAATCTTCATCTCACAAGAAGAGCAGCTCCAAGAAGGCTCGGGCATTCATTGGCAAGGAAATGGACTCTAAAGCTGAATCTGAGGAACATGAGGAAGAGGAGGCATCAGAGGAGTCCGATTCTGGAGTGGCAAGTCTGGCTCTCGCTACTGCATTCGTTAGCAAGTCCATCTTCAACTCTGAAGAAACTGACCTCACTAACAAGGCTGATGAAGATAATGATGACTACGCTCCCACCTATTGCTTCATGGCAAAGGGTGCAAAGGTACTCAAATATACCTCCTCTGAATCTAGTGAGAATGAATCTGATGAAGATCTCAAGCCCAGCTACTCTAAACTTGCTAAGATTGTTGTAAAACAACAAAGGGCTTTTGAAAAGGTTCAAAACATGCTAGACAAAAGTGATGATATGTTGGGTGAAGAAATGGATCGCACTAAAGCCCTGACTGAAAATCTTCAGAGACTTCAGTCTAGGTTTGACAGCCTTCAAGGTCATCATAACACTCTCTCATCTGATCATGAGAAGCTTTCTTATGAATTTCTTCAAAGAAAGCAAGATCTTGAGAAGCTAAGAGTGAGTTATGAAGATCTTCGGAAGGAGCGCGATTCACTACTTGCTCAACAAATCAGCGCTTCACAGGAAGAATTTGTTCCTCCATGCTTAAAATGCATTGAACGTGAATCGCTAATTCTTCACCAATGTTCAAATGCTTCAACTGTTAAAATTCTTCACCTGCCTCTGCTATCACTAATTCCTCATCCGAGGACATTGCTAGTATCACCGACAATGCAGGGTTGAAGGAATTGTACATGACAGCATGTACAAAAGCCTCAAAGGATCAGACTTTTGTGATGTGCTTAAAAGCATATCCTCAACAGAACCCTAGGAAAGAGGGTATTGCCTTTGAGAGGAAACTCAATGTCGATGGAACATATTGAAGCCCGAGCAAGACTCCCAAAACCTCATGGGTTGTGCAAAGGGACCTCCAGCTTGATCCATCTAACTTATCTGGCTTTACATGTGAATCTCCTCATTCTTCCGATGAGTCATTTGACTCAACTATAAACTGTTCAAAATCAGAATGATGAAGTATTTGCTAGATAAGTTGGCACTAATCTGCAGAACGGTTCTCCTATGAAGAAAATCTGGGTTCCCAAGAAGTGCCTTGAAAGTCTTCGTGAATGTCCTCATGACACCACCGTGAAGAATAGGAACCCCAGATCAAACTCTTCATATGGACCAAATTCTTCATATGGATCCAAGTCCTCATACGGACCAAATTCCTCACATAGATCAAATTCCTCAAAAGGATCAAAGTCCTCATATGATTATCATCGTGCTAACAACTCTGCTTTTGCGGTAGAGCTAAGGGATATGAATATGTGCATTATTCTTCAAACCATTATGTTCATAAGTCTTCAAGAATTTCTCCGCTTATTCATATGCTTACCCTAACCCTCAGATGTGAAACGAAATGGATTGGCTTCTATGCCACCATTCTCATATGGAGCTCGTAGAGTGATGAACTCTTTGCCACCCCTTCAGATGTGGGTGGCGAAGAAAAAGAACTAATCTATTCTGCGGGGTTAGGTCTCCAGACGTGCTTTAACGCTCAAGAATTTGTCAGGGCCCGACAAAATTGCTCGAAAGGACGCAGCGAATCATGAAGAAATGAACTTTCATTTCACACGTCCTCATACTGCTATATCTGTTTTACTGCTTGATGAAATTCATCTGATGAATTTGATATCATATTCTTCACTGATGAAGTATATGAGTTCGTAAGTTTCACTAATTCATCTGCAGGATGATCTTCCCAAAGCCACTGAATGGGTCCTCGATAGTGGATGTACAAATCACATGACTGGTGACAAGAATCTATTAATGGATGCTCCCTTATCACCGTCACATCTGAAGCATATCATCTTTGTTGACAAAGGCAAAAGTCAGGTATTGGGTCTAGGTAAGGTTGCGATCTCTAAGGACATACACATGGACAAAGTCATGCTTGTTGAGTCCTTAGGATACAACCTCATGTCAGTCTCAATGCTTTGTGATCTTGAAATGGTTGTTGTCTTTGGCAAGTATCGTTGTGTTGTGATTATGGAAGCTGACAATTCCAAAGTCTTCGAAGGCTTTAGGAGAGGAGACTTGTATATCGTTGATTTCTCTACAGGACCACAACCAGCCGTGTGCCTACTTGCAAAAGCTTCAGAAGGCTGGCTATGGCATCGACGACTTGGTCACGCAGGCATGAGGAACTTGCACATGCTTGCGAAGAAGAAGCATGTCATTGGCATTAAGAATGTTAAATTCCTCAAGGATCACTTGTGTGGAGCCCGTGAAGCTGGAAAAATGACCAAGGCCAAGCATCCAAATAAGACTATCATGACCACTACTCGTCCATTCAATTGCTTCACATGTACCTTTTGGTCCTAATCATTACTCAAAGCAGTCACTAATGATGCATCTCTATATGGCTTTGTTATTGTTGATGATTACTCTCGTTACACATGGGTACACATTGTTACTTACAAACATGAAGTGCAGAAGTCTTCAAACGATTTTCCTCGAGGGCTTCAACCAACTTTGGTGTGAAGATCAAGCACATCAGATCGACAATGGAACTGAGTTCAAGAATTCGGTCTTGATGACTATCTTGATGAACTTGGTATTACTCATGAGTTATCTGCCCTTATACTCCTCAAAGAAATGGCGTCGTGGAGCGCAAGAACAGAACTCTTGTTGAAATGGCTCGCACTATGCTTGATGAATACAAAATGCCTCATCATTTTGGATTGATGCAATTGATACCGCGTGCCACATCATCAACAGAGTATATCTTCACAAATTCTTCAAGAAGACTGCCTATGAACTCCTCAACGACAAGAAACCCAATGTGAGTTATTTCAAAGTCTTCGTGCTAAATGTTGATTAGACATCCTCATCACAATGCTAAATTTGCACCAAAGCACATGAAGGTTTTATGCTTGGTTACGGAAGGACTCAGACACCTCAGAGTCTTCAACAACGCTCTTAACAAGGTTGTTGAAACTGTAGATGTGCGGTTTGATGAAACTAATGGCTCGCAAAGAGAGCACCTACCTTCTGTGATAGATGAACCAGCACCTTAGGATTCTATCAAGTTCAAGGCGACTGAGGATGTCATTCCTGCTGAAGAATCTGCTGAAGAATTCATTCCAGAACGTGAAGAACGTCGAGCTGATGCACCTGAAGATAATGCTGAAGAAAATGGTGCTGAAGAAAATGTTGATCAAATTCCTCGACGACAACCAGCTCATCCTCGTGTTGCAAAAGAAGTGCAAGTTGAAAAGATCATCGATGACATTGAAGCACCAGGTCCTCTCACACGCTCAAATGCTTCACATTTATCTAACGTTTGTGGGAACTATGCTTTTGTCTCTATCACAAGCCCACTAAGGTAGATGAAGCATTTCTGGAGCCTGAGTGGATTCAGGCCATGCAAGAAGAATTACATCGCTTCGAGCTCAACAATGTCCGGAACTGGTCAAACGCCCAGATCCTCGCAAGCATAATATCATTGGCACAAAGTGGATCTACCGCAACAAGCAAGATGAAAATGGCCTTGTGGTGAGGAATAAGGCACGACTTGTAGCTCAAGGCTACACACAGGTTGAAGGAATTGATTTCGATGAAACTTTTGCACCTGTTGCTAGACTTGAGGCTATTCAGATATTACTTGCTTATGCTAACCATCATAATATCACCTTATATCAAATGGATGTGAAAAGTGCATTCCTCAATGGTAAGCTTGAGGAAGAAGTATATGTTGCTCAACCCCTGTGTTTTGAAGATCCAAAGAATCCCGACAAAGTCTTCAGACTCAACAAGGCCCTCTATGGCCTCAAGCAGGCCCCCAAGCGTGGTATGATACTTTGAAGGAATTCTTCGTGAAGAATGGCTTCACACCCGGTTCACTCGACTCTACTCCCTTTACTAAATCTTATGATGGTGAACTGTTTGTGTGCCAAATATACGTTGATGATATTATCTTTGGCTGTCTCGACCAACGTTATAGTGATGAATTTGCCTATATGATGAGTGAAGAATATCAAATGTCTATGATGGGAGAGTTGAAATTCTTCTTAGGTCTTCAAATTAGCCAACAACAAGAATGGCATATTCATATCTCAGAGAAATACCTCAAGGATGTTCTCGAGGAAATTGACATGCAAGATTGCAAAGGCGCTAAAATTCCTATGCCCACAAATGGCCATCTATGCAATCGATGAAAATGGTATTGACTTCATCACAAGGTATGCCGCCCATGATTGGTTCTTTATTGTATTTATGTGCATCTAGGCCAGATATAATGCTTAGTGTTTGCATGTGTGCCCGATTTCAAGCTACACCAAGGAATCACACCATAAGGTCAGAAGCATATTCTTCGATATCTAGCTCACACACCAACACTAGGATTATGGTACCCCAAGGGCTCTACTTTTGATCTCATTGGATATTCTCGACTGCTATGCTGGTGATCGTGTGGACCGCAAGTCAACATATGGTACTTGTCATTTCCTGACGATCTTTGGTCCGTTGGTCCTCAAGAAACATAATCACGATCACCGCTTCATCGCGGAAGCCGAGTACATTGCTGCTGGTTCTTGTCTGTGCTCAATTGCTGTGGATGAAGCAAACTCTCAAGGACTACGACATCAACGTGGAGAATGTGCCTCTCATCGTGACAATGAGAGTGCCATCAAGATTGCTCACAACCCAGTTCAACACTCAAGACAAAGCACATTCAGATTCGCCATCATTTTCTTCGCGATCATGTGTTGAAGGGCGGCATCTTTATTGATCATGTGAAGACCAAGAACAGCTAGCCGATATCTTCACAAAGCCCTTGGATGAGAAGAGATTTAGCAAGTTGCGGTGTGAGCTAAATATCTTAGAATCTTCAAATGTTCTTTGAAAAGGACACACATCCTGACATTTATGCAAAATTGATGACTTAGATGTGCAACACATGAAGAAACGTTTTTCTTCAATCAATGAAGAATAACACTCTAAGTGTGAAGAATTTGATTATCAGAACCCTACAACAATTGTACGCGGTTTCTAAAATCATCATTCTTATACGGTGGGACACGCCACCACCAAAGTTGAAAATCTTCAATTCGAGTTTTTCCTCAGTTTTGAAATTCTTCAGTTTTTCAAATTCTTCAACTTTGCAAAATCTTCACTGCTTCCGTTGTCTTTCTTCATTGGATATATATATATATATATATATATATATATATATATATATATATATATATATATATATATATATATATATATATATATATATATGGGTTTATGTCCTCTACAAAGATTCACTTATGGCTATTTCTTCAAGTTGCTTTTTCTCGCTAAGTGAATGTGATCGGACCTTCCCCTCTATGCTATACTCAACCCAATCTATTCACAAATTCTTCATGTGCGTTCTATTTGAAACTCGCTCAAAATCTTCATTGTGTCCTTGTCACCAAGAAATTGCGAACGGAACTTTTAACTTATCTTATCCAAATTTTCGGCTTTGCCGCCAAACCGCTCCGTATCCCACGATAGACTTATCTATTCACCCACGATCTAACACGATCTCCACTTTTCAAGACGTGGGTGACACATGCCGCGAATGAGAAGGGTCAGGCACGCTCATCCTAAATCTTTGGGCTTAACAGTTTTCATCTGCGACTATAAATACCCCTCTCCCTTCCTCACTTCCTTTACTCCGCCGACCGCTCTCTCTCTCTCTCTCTCTCTCTCTCTCTCGCCGAGCTTCAAACCCTAGCACCGCCGCTTCTCCATCATCGCCGGTGAGGAAGAGCTTCACCGCCTCAACCTCGTCATTGTCGTACTCGCGCCCGCCATGGAAATCTTCACTCTGCCGCCGCCGTAGTTGTCTTCCTCCGCCGAGTTAGGGCGTGGAAGATCTGAACTGATGAGCTTCAAATCTACACTTCTCAGTTCGTCGTGTTCTTCATCCAGGCGTTCCTCGAAGAAAAGTTGCATACTTCTTCAAAGAATTCGATTGTTCAAATTCCTCAACTGAAGAATATGGCAGACGGTAAGAAGCCACAGAAAGGAGGAAAGAGGCCTGAGGTCATGACTGCTTTTGAAATACCTGAGGACATCTATGCTGACTATTGCACACCGATGAGGCCAAGTTCGAAAGGAGAACAAAAATCAGCGGAAGGTGCGATATCAGAGGATTGAAAGGAGATGGGCAAGAGAATGGAGGAGTACATGTATGTTACTCCAAAGTATATGAAGAAATTCGCACTTAATCCTCCATGCCCAAGAGCTCCATTGGCACCGGCCAAGAAGTCACCCCACCAAAGATCAAGCGTGGTGAGGATTTTCCCAAGAATGGGCCAAACGCCAAGCCAAGTTGGCGAGACAAGCCAAAGAAGCAGTGAGGAAATTCAATGAAGACTCTGCTACTGCTGCTGCCACGGAGGCCTCTGTCAAGCCTAGGAAATCAATGGCAAAGAAGCCCGCGCATAAGCCAAGTGCTTCACCAACTGTGCCCTCACGGCCAAGTTCCTCAGCAATGCCCTCACGCCATAATCTTCAAAGCCCTCACGGCCAATTCCTCATGCTGCTCCTGCTCCTCCAAAATCCTCAGCTCCTCCTCTAAAGTCCTCAGCTGCTCCGGCAAAGTCCTCAGCACTTGTGCATCCGCCACGTGCCAAAGGACTACAGCATCTCTATTGCACGGTGTCTCAAATGAGTTCCTCACCTGCACCAAACTCTTCATCGTGCCCCACTCTGAAGACAAAGGCAATCTTTGGGCGAGTTCCTCGCCAAGTCCAAGAAGAAACAGGTTGCCTTCCAAGTGCCATCGGACGATGAAGCCGATGATGATGAACTTGCGAAATCATCGAGATGCACAAGAAAGGGCCGCTAGAGCCAAAGGCACACCGCCCATCGCTTTTGGATCCAAGGGCTATCCTCGATTACATTGATCTCCGCACAAGGATCCAGACACCCCTATGCCTGATTTTCATTTGACTCCTAGCCAAAGTCACATGTCAACCCATTTCATCACCAAGAGAAATGGAAATTTGAGAAGGCTAGGCAGATCAAGAAGTCTCAGTTCAGGAAAGAGAAGTTCCTGAGGAAAAACGTTGTCAAAATGACAACTGATGAACTCCTCAAGATCCAGACTGAAATCAAAGCCTTCAGCGATGACTTCGATGCTTATTATGCTGATTGGCAAGGAGCCAAAGTCAGATTTGTCAACCTGACTAAGAAGTTCACCAATGTTGCAGCTCCAACGTAACAAGAAGTTCCTCAGGCTGGAGCCTCTGCTCAGCCTACTGAAGAACATGCCAGCACCGATGATGATTTTCAGCCTGCTGATGAAAATGCTAGTTCCAGGGCTGATGACTCCATTCCAGCCACTGAAGAAATTGCCAGGGCATCTACTAGTGGTGCGCCTGAAGAAATTGAAGAAGTCAGGGCAACTGGATCAGTTGCGCCTGAGGAAATTCAAACAGATTCCTCAGCTCCTCCCACGCCTACACCAACTCCTATCCTTCCATCTGCATCAGATGTGAAGAAGACCAAGGCTGCAGAGCAAGCTGCAGTGAAGAAAAGGAAAGCATTAGCTGCTTCAGAATCTTCAGCTCCAAAGAAGATGAAGCCTATGACCAGCTCATTTGAAAATCCGATTGATGCTATTCCGGTTTCCACCATGCCATCAAAGGACCTTGTTCCTTTTGGTGAAGAATATGTGATCCCTAGTGGATCTGATGAAGAAAATCATTCTGCTGCTTCGTCAGAGCAGATTGATGAAGAAATTGAAGTGGATGCGATCCCTTCAACGCCAGTTGTTTCCTCGCCAATGCCTCAGTTCACAGCTGAAGAGGCTGGCGTTGAAGAAATTGAAGATGAAGACGTGGATATTGGATGCACTACACCTGTGATGAATGATGACTTTTGGGAAAGTCAGCATCCCAATTCTCCACTCTTCACCCCAATACAACAAATACCTTAGTCCCCTGCACCAACCGTTCAGCTGGGCTCTGAAGAAACTCATCCCACCTCGTCTGTGCATGAAGAAATTCCAGCCACTAGTGCTGAAGAACCTGCTGCTACTGATCCTTTGAACACGCAGACTGCAAATGAGACTAAGTGGGTGTGCATCCAACTCGCTTGCTCACGAAGACCTAGGGCATTTGAGGAAGCCCATCATTGGAATATACAAGCCAAGTTCTATAATGAAAAATTCCCACTAGTATATGAAAGTGACAAAATGAGAGACTCTCTATCATGAAGATCAAGGTGCTACTTTGAAGCACAAGTGTGGTAAAAGGATAGTAACATTGTCCCTTCTCTCTTTTTCTCTCTTTTTTTGGCCTTTTCTCTTTTTTTTGGCCTCTTTTTTTTTGTTGTTGTCCAGAGTATCATCCCGACTTGTGGGGGAATCATAATCTCCATCATCCTTTCCTCACTTGGGACAATGTTCTAATAATGATGATCATCACACTTTTATTTTTCTTACAACTCAACAATTACAACTCGATACTTAGAACAAAATATGACTCTATATGAATGCCTCCGGCGGTGTACCGGGATATGCAATGATTCATGAGTGACATGTATGAAAGAATTATGAACGGTGGCTTTGCCACAAATACAATGTCTACTACATGATCATGCTAAGCAATATGACAATGATGGAGCGTGTCATAATAAACGGAACGGTGGAAAGTTGCATGGCAATATATCTCGGAATGGCTATGGAAATGCCATGATAGGTAGGTATGGTGGCTGTTTTGAGAAAGGTATATGGTGGGTGTATGATACCGGCAAAAAGTGCGCGGTATTAGAGAGGCTAGCAATGGTGGAAGGATGGCGAAAAGTGCGTATAATCCATGGACTCAACATTAGTCATAAAGAACTCATATACTTATTGCAAAAATCTAGAAGTTATCAAAGCAAAGTATTACGTGCATGCTCCTAGGGGGATAGATTGGTAGGAGAAGACCATCGCTCGTCCCCGACCGCCACTCATAAGGAAGACAATCAATAAATAAATCATGCTCCGAGTTCATCACATAACGGTTCATCATACGTGCATGCTACGGGAATCACAAACTTCAACACAAGTATTCTTTATATTCACAACAACTCAACTAGCATGACTCTAATATCACCATCTTCATATCTCGAAACAATTATCAAGCATCAAACTTATCTTAGTATTCAACGCACTCAAAATAAAGTTTCACATATCTTGAATACCAAGTATATTAAACATTAAGCAAATTACCATGCTATTAACGACTCTCAAAATAATCTAAGTGAAGCATGAGAGATCAAGTTTCTTTAAAACAAATCCACCACCATGCTCTAAAAGACCTAAGTGAAGCACTAGAGCAAAAATTATCACGCTCAAAAGATATAAGTGAAGCACTATGAGCAAAAACTATCAAGCTCAAAAGACATAAGTGAAGCACATAGAGTATTCTATCAAATTCACATTCATGTATGGCTCTCTCAAAAGGTTTGTACAGAAAGGAAGATTGTGGTAAACTAACAAGCAAAGACTCAAATAATACAAGATGCTCCAAGCAAAACACATATCATGTGGTGAATAAAAATATAGCTCCAAGTAAATTACCGATGGAAGTGGACGAAAGAGGGGATGCCTTCCGGGGCATCCCCAAGCTTTGAATTTTTGGTTTCCTTGGATTATCTTGGTGGTGCCATGGGCATCCCCAAGCTTAGGCTCTTTCCACTCCTTGTTCCATAATCCATCAAAAGAATTCGCACAAAACTTGAAAACTTCACAACACAAAACTCAATAGAAATCTCATGAGCTCCGTTAGAGAAAGAAAACAAAAGACTACTTTAAGGTACTGTAATGAACTCATTATTTATTTATATTGGTGCTAAACCTACTTTATTCCAACTTCTCTATGGATTATAAACTATTTTACTAGCCATAGATTCATCAAAATAAGCAAACAACACACGCAAAACAGAATCTTTCAAAAATAGAACAGTCTGTAGTAATCTGTAACTAACGCAAACTTCTGGAACCCAAAAAATTCTACCAAAATTAGACGGCCTGGAAAATTTGTTTATTGATAATCAGAAATTGGAATCAATATTTTATCACGTTCTGGTGATTTTTAACAATTCGGGCACTGAGCGCAAAGTTTCTGGAAATTACAGTAAGATCAAATAACTATCATCCAAGAAGATCCAATAGGTCTAGCTTGGCACAAACAATAATTAAAAGATAAAACCACATCTAAACAGAGGCTAGATGGATTATTTATTCCTAAACATAAGCAAAAACAAAAAACTAAAAATAAAATTGGGTAGCCTCCCAACAAGCGCTATCGTTTAATGCCCCTAGCTAGGCATAAAAGCAAGGATAGATCTAGGTATTGCCATCTTTGGTAGGCAATCCATAAGTGGCTCTCATGATAGATTCATATGGTAATTTTATTTTCTTTCTAGGGAAGTGTTCCATACCCTTCTTTAAGGGAAATTGGAATCGAATGTTTCCTTCCTTCATATCAATAATTGCACCAATCGTTCTAGGGTCTACCAAGAATAATAGGACATGAAGGATTGCAATCTATATCAAGAACGATAAAATCTACGGGCACATAATTCCTATTTGCAACAATAAGAACATCATTAATTCTTCCCATAGGCTTTTTAATAGTGGAATCCGCAAGATGCAAGTTTAGAAAGCAATCATCAAAATCACGGAAATCTAGCAAATCACATAAAGTTTTGGGAATAGTAGAGACACTAGCACCCAAATCACACAAAGCATGAAATTCATAATCTTTAATTTTAATTTTAATGGTAGGTTCCCACTCATCATAGAGTTTTCTAGGGATAGAAACTTTCAACTCAAGTTTTTCTTCATAAGATTGCATCAAGGCATCAACAATGTGTTCGGTAAAGGCCTTATTTTGACTATAAGCATGTGGAGAATCTAGCACGGATTGCAACAAGGAAATACAACCAATCAAAGAGCAATTTTCATAATTAAATTCCTTGAGATCCAAAATAGTGGGTTTAGCAACATCTAGATTTTTATTTCTTTCAATCCCACTTTTATCAATTTCATTATCGTGATCTAAAAACTCCGATTCTTAGAACGCCTTCTAGGTAAAGGAAGATCATATTCAGTCTCATCAAGATTCATATTGCAAAACAAAGATTTAATAGGGGACACATCAATAACTTTTAGATATTCATCTTGATTTTCGTAGGAATTCGGTTTAGCGGCCATCTTATTGACTAAGGTGGCTTGCATATCCGAAATTTCAGCTGTCATTTTTTCAAGACGAGCAATTTGGGCTCTTATACCATCAAATTCTTTAGACATATCATCGAGCTCTTTATTCATATAACTCATAAAACTCTTTTGTTCCTTAAGCTCGTTTCTAAAGAAATTATTATGCTCAAATTGCAAAACCATAAACTTCCTGACATTGTTTTCGATCTCCTCTAGCCTTTTAAAGTGAAGATCACCAGATTTATGTAAGGCCGTCGCGACAAACAAGCAAACTAACACACGAGCAAACAAAAGGACGAGGAAAAAGGCAAAGAGAAAAGAGAGGAGGAGATTGGGAAAGAGAGGGCGAATAAAACGGCAAGGGTGAAGTGGGGGAGAGGAAAACGAGAGGCAAATGGCAAATAATGTAATGCGAGAGATAGGGATTGTGATGGGTACTTGGTATGTTGACTTTTGCGTGACTCCCGGAACGGCGCCGTAAATCCTTCTTGCTACGCCTTGAGCTTGCGTCGATTTTCCCGAAGAGGAGAGGATGATGCAGCATAGTAGCGTAAGTATTTCCCTCAGTTTTGAGAACCAAGGTATCAATCCAGAGGAGGCCACACAAGTCCCTCGTGCACTGCACAAAACGATAGCTACTCGCAACCAACGCAATTAGGGGTTGTCAATCCCTTCACGGTCACTTACGAGAGTGAGATCTGATAGAGATAATAGTTTTGGTATTTTTGGTATAAAAATGCAAAGTAAAAAGTAAAAGCAAAGTAAAAACAAACAAGTAAATAAAGTGATAGAGATTGATATGATGAGAATAGACCCGGGGGCCATAGGTTTCACTAGTGGCTTCTCTCAAGAGCATAAGTATTCTACGGTGGGTGAACAAATTACTGTTGAGCAATTGACAAAATTGAGCATAGTTATGAGTATATCTAGGAAACGATCATGTATATAGGCATCACGTCCGAGACAAGTAGATCGAAACGATTCTGCATCTACTACTATTACTCCACTCATCGACCGCTATCAGCATGCATCTAGAGTATTAAGTTAAAAATAGAGTAACGCCTTAAGCAAGATGACATGATGTAGAGGGATAAATTCATGCAATATGATAAAAACCCCATCTTGTTATCCTCGATGGCAACAATAAAATACGTGCCTTGCAACCCTTTCTGTCACTGGGTAAGGACACCGCAAGATTGAACCCAAAGCTAAGCACTTCTCCCATTGCAAGAACTACCAATCTAGTTGGCTAAACCAAACGGATAATTCGAAGAGACTTGCAAAGATAACTCAATCATAGATAAAAGAATTCAGAAAAGAATCAAATATTTTCCATAGATAATACTGGATCATAAACCCACAATTCATCGGTCTCAACAAACACACCGCAAAAAGAAGATTACATCGAATAGATCTCCACGAGAGAGGGAGAACATTGTATTGAGATCCAAAAGAGAGAAGAAGCCATCTAGCTACTAGCTATGGACCCAAGGTCTAAAGTAAACTACTCACACTTCATTGAGGGGCTATTGTGTTGATGTAGAAGCCTCCATGGTGGATGCCCCTCCGTGAGCTCCTAACAGGCCCCAAGATGGGATCTCGTGGATACAGGAAGTTGCGGCGGTGGAATTAGGTTTTGGCCCTGTTCGATCGCTTGGGGATACGAGGTATATATAGGAGGAAGGAGTACGTCGGTGGAGCGTCGGGGCCCACGAGGTAGGGGCGCGCCCACCTCGTGACCGCCTCTGCACTTCATGGAGTAAGGTCCAAGTCTCCGGATCACGCTCGTTGGAAAATCATGTTCCCAAGGTTTCATTCCGCTTTGGACTCCGTTTGATATTCCGCTTTCTTGAAACACGAAATAGGCAAAAAACAACAATTGGGCTGTGCCTCCGTTAATAGGTTAGTCCCAAAAGTAATATAGAAGTGGAAAATAAAGCCCAATATAGTCCAAAACAGTAGATAAAGTAGCATGGAGCAATCAAAATTATAGATACGTTGGAGACGATCGCATCCCCAAGCTTAATTCCTGCTCGTCCTCGAGTAGGTAAATGATAAAAGAGAATTTTTGATGCGGAGTGATACTTTGGCATAATTTCAATGTAAATCTTCTTAATCATGGTATGAATATTCAGATCTGAAAGATTCAAGACAAAAGTTCATATTGACACAAAAAATAATAATACTTCAAGCATACTAACAAAGCAATTATGTCTTCTCAAAATAACATGGCCAAAGAAAGTTATCCCTACAAAACCATATGGTATGGCTATGCTCCATCTTCCCCACACGAAGTATTTAAATCATGCACAACCCCGATGACAAGCCAAGCAATTGTTTCATACTTTAACATTTTCAAAACTTTTTCAATCTTCACGCAATACATGAGCGTGAGCCATGGATATAGCACTATATGTGGAATAGAATGGTGGTTGTGGAGAAGACAAAAGGAGGGAAGATAGTCTCACATCAACTAGGCGTATCAATGGGCTATGGATATGCCCATCAATAGATATCAATGTGAGTGAGTAGGGATTGCCATGCAACTGATGCACTAGAGCTATAAGTATATGATAGCTCAACAAAAGAAACTAAGTGGGTGTGCATCCAACTCGCTTGCTCACGAAGACCTAGGGCATTTGAGGAAGCCCATCATTGGAATATACAAGCCAAGTTCTATAATGAAAAATTCCCACTAGTATATGAAAGTGACAAAATGAGAGACTCTCTATCATGAAGATCAAGGTGCTACTTTGAAGCACAAGTGTGGTAAAAGGATAGTAACATTGTCCCTTCTCTATTTTTCTCTCTTTTTTTGGGCCTTTTCTCTTTTTTTGGCCTCTTTTTTTTTGTCCGGAGTATCATCCCGACTTGTGGGGGAATCGTAATCTCCATCATCCTTTCCTCACTTGGGACAATGTTCTAATAATGATGATCAACTAGGCGTGTGGTCTAGCTATGCTCCATCTTCCCCACACAAAGTATTTAAATCATGCACAACCCCGATGACAAGCCAAGCAATTGTTTCATACTTTAACATTTTCAAAACTTTTTCAATCTTCACGCAATACATGAGCGTGAGCCATGGATATAGCACTATATGTGGAATATAATGGTGGTTGTGGAGAAGACAAAAGGAGGGAAGATAGTCTCACATCAACTAGGCGTATCAATGGGCTATGGAGATGCCCATCAATAGATATCAATGTGAGTGAGTAGGGATTGCCATGCAACGGATGCACTAGAGCTATAAGTATATGAAAGCTCAACAAAAGAAACTAAGTGGGTGTGCATCCAACTCGCTTGCTCACGAAGACCTAGGGCATTTGAGGAAGCCCATCATTGGAATATACAAGCCAAGTTCTATAATGAAAAATTCCCACTAGTATATGAAAGTGACAAAATGAGATACTCTCTATCATGAAGATCAAGGTGCTACTTTGAAGCACAAGTGTGGTAAAAGGATAGTAACATTGTCCCTTCTCTCTTTTTCTCTCTTTTTTTGGGTCTTTTCTCTTTTTTTTGGCCTCTTTTTTTTTGTCCGGAGTCTCATCCCGACTTGTGGGGGAATCATAATCTCAATCATCTTTTCCTCACTTGGGACAATGTTCTAATAATGATGATCATCACACTTTTATTTTTCTTACAACTCAACAATTACAACTCGATACTTAGAACAAAATATGACTCTATATGAATGCCTCCGGCGGTGTACCGAGATATGCAATGATTCATGAGTTACATGTATGAAAGAATTATGAATGGTGGCTTTGCCACAAATACAATGTCTACTACATGATCATGCTAAGCAATATGACAATGATGGATCGTGTCCTAATAAACGGAACGGTGGAAAGTTGCATGGCAATATATCTCGGAATGGCTATGGAAATGCCATGATAGGTAGGTATGGTGGCTGTTTTGAGGAAGGTACATGGTGGGTGTATGATACCGGCGAAAAGTGCGCGGTATTAGAGAGGCTAGCAATGGTGGAAGGATGGGGAAAAGTGTGTATGATCCATGGACTCAACATTAGTCATAAAGAACTCATGTACTTATTGCAAAAATCTAGAAGTTATCAAAGCAAAGTATTACGCGCATGCTCCTAGGGGGATAGATTGGTTGGAAAATACCATCGCTCGTCCCCGACCGCCACTCATAAGGAAGACAATCTATAAATAAATCTTGCTCCGAGTTCATCACATAACGGTTCACCATACGTGCATGCTACGGGAATCACAAACTTCAACACAAGTATTCTTTAAATTCACAACTACTCAACTAGCATGACTCTAATATCACCATCTTCATATCTCAAAACAATTATCAAGCATCAAACTAATCTTAGTATTCAACGCACTCAAAAGAAAGTTTCAGTTATCTTGAATACCAAGTATATTAACATTAAGCAAATTACCATGCTATTAACGACTCTCAAAATAATCTAAGTGAAGCATGAGAGATCAAGTTTCTTTAAAATAAATCCACCACCGTGCTCTAAAAGACCTAAGTGAAGCACTAGAGCAAAAAATATCACGCTCAAAAGATATAAGTGAAGCACTATGAGCAAAAACTATCAAGCAAAAAAGATATAAGTGAAGCGCATAGAGTATTCTATCAAATTCCAATTCATGTATTGTTCTCTCAAAAGGTGTGTACAGCAAGGATGATTGTGGTAAACTAACAAGCAAAGACGCAAATAATACAAGACGCTCCAAGCAAAACACATATCATGTGGTGAATAAAATATAGCTCCAAGTAAATTACCGATGGAAGTGGATTTAAAGAGGGATGCCTTCCGGCATCCCCAAGCTTTGACTTTTTGGTGTCCTTGGATTATCTTGGGGGTGCCATGGGCATCCCCAAGCTTAGGATCTTGCCACTCCTTGTTCCATAATGCATCAAAAGAATTCTCCCAAAACTTGAAAACTTCACAAAACAAAACTCAATAGAAATCTCATGAGCTCCGTTAGAGAAAGAAAACGAAAGACTACTTTAAGGTACTCTAATGAACTCATTCTTTATTTATATTGGTGTTAAGTAGCATGGAGCAATCAAAAATTATAGATACGTTGGAGACGTATCACGGTGCGGTGCGGGGGCAAGTCATGTTACGGACTCGCCTCCGCATGCGACGCCGTGGCACGCCGCGTTATCGCCTGCTACGGCTCGTTCCTGGCTCGGCCTCGCTGATGAGGAGGGGGTCCCACCCCGTCCCCGGCTCGGCCTCGCTTCTTGCTGCAAAGGCGCTCGCTTGACAAAGCGCATGCGCGTTATTCTGTCCCCCCACACGCACCCACACACCCCTAAGATTGATAATGTGGGCAAGTCCATACAAGGAAGATGTGTCAAGACAACTATGCACCGAGGGCAAGGCGTTATTCTGTCCCCCACCCACACGCACCCACACACCCCTAAACATGGATAATGGGGTCAAGTCATGTTACGGACTCGCCTCCGCATGCGACGCCGCGTCGTCACCTGCTACGGCTCGTTCTGGCTCGGCCGCCTCGATGGGGAGGGGTCCACCCCTCGCCTCGGCTCGGCCTCGCTTAACGCGGCAAAGGCGCTCGCTTGACAGCGCAATGCGGTTATTCTGTCCCCCCACACACACGCACCCACACACCCCTAAGATAGATAATGGGGCAAGTCCATACAAGGAAGATGTGTCAAGACAACTATGCACCGAGGGCAGGTCATGGTTATTCTGTTCCCCCACACACACACACACACGCAGCACAGCACTCCACACACCCCTAAAGATAGGTAATGGGGGCAAGTCATGTTACTCGCCTCCGCATGCGACGCCGCGGCATGCCTCGTCGTCACCTGCTACAGCTCGTTCCTGGCTCGGCCTCACCGGGATGGGGAGGGGTCCCTCCCCTCCCCGGCTCGGCCTCAGAACGCAGCAAAGGCGCTTGCTTTGGCGCAATGCGGTTATTCTGTCCCCCCCACACGCACCTGCACACCCCTAAGATAGATAATGGGGCAAGTCCATACAAGGAAGATGTGTCAAGACAACTATGCACCGAGGGGCAGTCGGTTATTCTGCTCCCCCCCCCCACACGCACCAACACGCCCCTAATGATAGATAATGGGGCAAGTCCATACAAGGAAGATGTGTCAAGACAACTATGCACCGAGGGGCAGGTTATTCTGTCCCCCCCACACACACACGCACCCACACACCCCTAAAGATAGATAATGGGGCAAGTCATGTTACTGGACTCGCCTCTGCATGCGACGCCGTAACACGCCACGTCGTTGCCTGCTACGGCTCGTTCCTGGCTCGGCCTCGCCGGGATGGGGAGGGGTCCCACCCCACCCCCTCGCTCGGCCTCGCGCTAACGCTGCAAAGTGAGCTCGCTTGACAGCGCAGTGCGGTTATTCTCTCCCCCCCACACCCACACACCCCTAAGATAGATAATGGGGCAAGTCCATACAAGGAAGATGTGTCAAGACAACTATGCACCGAGGGGCTGTCGGTTATTCTGTCCCCCCCACACGCACTCCACACACCCCTAAAGATAGATAATGGGGCAAGTCATGTTACGGACTCGCCTCCATAGCGACGCCTGCACTCCGCACTCCGTCGTCGCTGCTACAACTCATTCTGCTCGGCCTTGCCGAGATGGGGAGGGTCCCTCCCCCCCCCCCCCTGCCTCGGCCTCGCTTAACACGGCAAGGCGCTCGCTTGACAGCGCAGCATGGTTATTCTGTTACCCCCACCCCCACCCCACACGCACCCACACACCCCTAAGATAGATAATGGGGGCAAGTCCATACAAGGAAGATGTGTCAGCACAACTTTGCCCTTTGGTGCGGTGCGGTGCAGGGTCAAGTCATGTTACGGCTCGTTCCTAGAACAAAACTCACAAGAACTAGAACAAAAAAGTATCAGTCGAAGTTACTGGTGGAGTCAAGTGCTAGATTCAAACAACAATAAAAAAGAAAAAATTGACCGCCCAAGGATCATAAAGTATCAGTCCAAGTTACTGGTGGAGTCAAGTACTAGATTCAAAAAACAAAAAAAGGAAAAATTGACCGCCCAAGGACAGGCGCAGGCCCTAACGATGCTAGATACTTGAACTCGAGCCCAAAGGAGAATCCCTAGTAATCCGCACAACGCAGGGCCCGCCGTCCGGGGCCCACATGTCATGAGAGAGAGAGAGAGCGCGCCGTGTATAAGCGCTCAGATAAGTGTTCAGAGGAGTTCGACTGGTGAGCCTCGGCTGCGCTTATAAGCAGGTCTAGAACCCCCTCGACTAGCAAGGTGGGACTAAACCCACAGAGCACGCGCACGCCGCGCTGCACAGCCGCGTGGACGAGCTATCTGGGCCGAAAACAACGACTCAGGCAGATGGCCCAACATAGTACTTCGCCCTATTACATAATTCCAGCCGATCACACACGACAAAAAAATGCAGATAATTTTAAAAAACCTCACAAGAAATAAGTTCAAAAACAAATAATGCAAAAAGTTCAAACACATCTTAATTGTAAGATCTAAAAAATAGAAATACATATTTTTTTTTTTTGGAAAATTAAACGTAGAAGATTGTAAATAAAAATTTCAGAAACAAATTTATAAAAAGTTCAACTAATAAAATTCATAAGGTTCAAGTAAAAAAATACTGTGCAACAAAGATTAAAATCTTTTAATTTTAAAAAACACTAGAACTATCATTATTCAACTGTAAAAGGGAAAAAAATGTGATCCAAAATTCATGTAAAAAAGTAAGAAAAAATGTTATACAACAAACAAATTTGATTGGTAATTGACAACCTAAAATAGTTCAGTACTGTCATTAGCAGAATGTAAGTTCAGCAAACTCAAACCCCAAAAAAGGGGTTCTACAAACATCATCAGCGTATAGTTCCGTCTGCGAGCTATGTACATGAAAATATACTAGTCAAAACAAAGGATGCCCATCAGTTCAACTAGGGAATTGTTCCAGTACTAATACAAAGAATATATAAATAAAACAGTTATACTTGTTCCAAACCATCTGATAATACAATAGAATTCAACCATCTCACATGCAAAAGTTTTAAAGGAAAAATACTGCAACATAATCAACCACACACAAATCTCACACCGGCGTTATTTGCCACATTTAAACCTACAGCACATAAATTCTGAATGTCAGAGAGTCATCTTCCCTGGAGAACATAACCATAACCACATCACCATCCTCAAATCCATACTCTGCCACAAACTCCTTCCACCCAGTAGTTAGGTTGATGCAACCATCAAAGTCGATGTGGTAGGCAACTCCCATCAACCGATACCCATATTTGTTAGAAGTCTCCATCTTCAGAACACCGGAACTAGGAGCAACAATCCTTATCCTGGGTGACATTTTCTGCAAATGGGCATGGGAGTACAAAACAAAAGTGAACATCTGACATAACTGAATTTTTACACAGATATAGGAACGGTTTGCATAACAAACTGAAAAGAAAAAATCTGAACAAAAACAATAACACAAAACTGACTAGTCATGTGAACTTATTAAACTGAAGAAATATACATATTAATACACCTATAGTAAAAACATCTGACAAAAAACAGATCAAGGATAATACAAAAATGGATAAAAAATTGTTTAGTAATGAACAAATACACATGGAAATCCCTACTATTAAATTCTGACAAAACCAAATAAAAAAATATAGACAAACTATTCATAACACTAAACAACAGATCTAGTCCATGGGATTCAAAAAGAGACCTACAAAAAAGTAGAAAACAAAACGAATAGAAACACATACCCATGATTCCTTCAAGTCACTAACCGTCAGGCAACAAACAAATGGCGCACGAAACCCATGGTTGCTATACAGCAGAAAAGAAAGTTGCCCACAGCGCTGAGTCTGGGTGAGCTCCAAACCAGATTCGTACACACATCCGTCAGCTATTCGCGCCATCTCTGCCAGGCATCCGCATGAACAATCCTCCATGGAACACACAGGAATAGGGAAGAAAACAAACAGAGAGAAGCGGGAGGAACCTAGATCTCATTCTGGAAGAAGGAAGAAAAAGGACGGGGAGACTGAGCCACACACCACACATAGATGGATAGAATTTATAACCAGGGAGACTCGCAGATTATAAAAATAATAAATAGGCAGGTGGGCAGCCAGCTGGTAGGAAATAGTTATTATACAAGCCATGCAACATTTGACCGCAAATCAGTTCAACTTCTGACAAACAAGCAGTTCAAAAGTGCACATGTCAAAACATATGCAGATAAAACAACACATTCAGAGATAAAACAGTTCAATTCATTTAGTCATTCAAACATCTTCTCCCTCACAACAAAAATCATAAAAACATAATCTTCACTACTTCAGTCATAACGATCAAAGAAACGACGCCATTTGGCTCTGGTGGATGGATGTGGAGCCGTGGCTGCTCTCGCCCTAGACCAACTGATGATCTGAATATGGTTCCTTCCCCTGCCCTCTGGGAAAAGAAGCTCCAATTCATTGGAGTTGCAAGTATGCATCACCTCGCGTGCAAGGCGTCTGTTGAACTCTGCCTCCAGTTCCTCCTCAGCAGCACGTCATGCCATTTGCCTGCGCATGCGCCTCCTCCTCCTCCTCCTCTGCTCTGCTACTGCAGTCCTCACATCGACGGCATCCCCCTCCTCCTCCATGACCTCTCCCAACTCAGGATCCATCTAGCTTTTCTTTGCTTGAAGCTGGTAGAATGGAAGTGACAGAGGGCTCGGGCTTTATAATCAAAGTGCAGAGGTATCGGTAGGCAGCCAGTTCCGATGTCAACGCACAGTAAGACAACTTTGACACGCAGCAGTCCAACTACACATACGGAAGCAATTCAAACAACATTGAAAAACACGCAACTTAATTGCATGGTTTGACCAGATTACAAGAAAAATCACAGGCTACAAGCAGCCGCCATACACCACCTCCGCCAACGACAAAATAACAAGGGAATCCAGGGTAGAAACAACTCAAAAGAAGCAAAATTGAGAACGCAAATCTTTTCATACAATCCTCATATCTCTCCCTGCAACACCAATTCGAAAGTAAAAAAACAGAAAAAGAAGAACACATTTGCGTGGCGGGCGTGGAAAACGACCAAGAACACCAAAACTTGTAATCAGAAATTACAAATGAAATTAATATCCAAAAACTCTAACATACCGATAATTCTCACATCCAAAACAACAAACAGGACGTAAATTGAGGCCTACGAACACCACCGTAAACACCAATGCCCAAAACACGTCCGCCGCCAAATGCCCACGCCGTCACCTCCGGTGACTACAAATCGCAAAACACGACCAGGTGAGAGCGCGCACGTGTGGAACCCCTTACATGTCTCCTCTAGCAAGGAATAGCCCGCAGCATCGCACCGGAGAATGCCCGGAAGCTCCACTTTGCATCCCCTATTTCCGCCCCTCGTACACGCAGGAAGATCAGTTCAAGTGGGAAACCACGTCGGTCCAACCTGTAAACCACGTCAGTTCAAGAAAGGTAATATTAGCAGAATAACTATTCTAATAATATTAGCAGAATAACTATTCTGATAACACTTCCGCACTGCACGTTCAACGCAAGTACACGTCATTGTTTGAACCAAGTGTGCTGCAGTACTCAGGCGAGTGAACTTCCCGTCGCAAAAAAACTGCACGCTGTATTTTTCGATACCGTTTCCGCTCTAGTTTTTGAACCGTTTATCGGAATGAGGCGTGTAATATACAGTTGAAAAGCTATGGATTAGGCGCAACTTCGTCATGTTGAACACTTTTCAAGTTTGCTCATGGTTTAAGAGCAGTTTTGAAAAAGGTGCGGCACATGATGAGTGGCAGCAAGCGTTTTTTCGCATTTTTTTTTCTAAACCGCACGTCGAATTAAGCAAATGATACACCGTTGGAAAGATATCGTCAAGGCGCATCTTTTTCATAACTATTATTTTCTCTAATTCATTACGGTTTAAGAGCAGTTTTAAATTTAGTAAATTGCGGAATTCTGTTTTTTCGATTTTTTTTAATTTTCGTACTGTTTTTGCTCCAGTTTTTCACCCGTTTGTCGAAACGAGGCGTGTGATACGCCGTTGGAAAGCTATGGACGAGGCACAACTTTCTTATCTTGGAATGTTATTTAGATTCCTTACGGTTTTAAGTTAATTTTGAAAATCGTGCGGCTAACGACGAGTGGCAGCGGACGTTTTTTGCGAATTTTTTACAAACCGTTGGTCGGAATGTGTAACACCCGGATGATTAGGGAACAGTAATCACCCCGGTTATGGTGACTGACCTCACGATGATTCGAATCCGTCCTAAAACAATTTCAAAACAAGAGCAAACGATAAAAAGTTTCAAAACCAAAACTAAAAATGTTCGGGGGTTGTCTAAAATAGCTAACATAATTATGGTGGGGTGCACTAATTTTTGTAAAATGCTTTGGCATTTTAAATAATCTAAAAACAGAAAAGAAAAATAATAAAAGAAAAGAAAGAAGAAAAAAAGTGAGGGAGGGAAAACCCCCCCGCCCAGCCCCCTCCCACACCGGCCCCTCCCCGGCCCATCCCCTCGCCCCAGCCCAACAGCCCGCCACCTAAACCCCCACCCCGCCAAACCCTAGCCCCCCTCTTCCCGACGCCCCCACCCCTGCTCCTCTCCCCGCCTCGATCCAGATCGGATCGGCGAGACCCACCAGCCCCACCTGCGTCTCCGGCCCCCTGCCGCCCCACCGCCGGACCCCCCCTCCTCCTCCTCTCCACCGGGGGTCCCTCCTCCTCCTCGCCCCACGCTGCAGGGTTCGCCGTCATGGATCGGCCCCGCCTCCCAACGCCGGCGAACTCGCCCCGCCCGCCTCCTCGCCGGTCGTCCACCGACCTCCACCACGCCGCGCCTAGTCCCCACGTTCCCTCTCGTGAGCTCGCCTCTCCCCCCGTCGTTCCCCTCTCCCCCTCCGACGCCTTGGCCCGAGCCCGTCGCCGGCTCCGCTCGGCTCCGGCCACCCACCAGCCCGCCGCCTCCCCATTTCTCTCTCCTCCCTCGCTTGAGCAGCGCCTCGTTCCCCTCCGGCCACCAAACCCCCAGTCCTCTCTCTCCCCTTCCCGAGCGGCGCCCCCCCCACGGCCATCAAACCCTCGGCCCGTCCAAGCGACCTCCCGTCGCCCGGCTCCACGCCGTCATGCGCCGCGTCATGAGCCCCCCTCCCCTCGCGCCCGTCGCTCGGCCCTGGGCCCCGTAGCACGCTCCCCCCGGGCCCGAACCCCCAACCACCTCAAGTCGCCTCGCCCGCCGCTGGCCGCCGGCCGGTCAGCGTTGCTGGCTGCGACCTCTCGCCGCCGTCTTGGCCCTCGGCCGCCCGGCCCAGTTGGCCTCGGGCTCTGGCTCACGCCCACTGCCCCGCATGCCCGAATGGCCCCTCTCACAATGACATGGGCCCCCCAAAGAACGGTTTTATTAAAACAGGAATAAAAATAAAATGAAAATGAATTAAAACTAATTAACTAATTAATTAATTAATTAATTAATTAAGTAATTAATTAATCTAATTAATTCGATTAATTAACCTAATCACTAATTAACCTAATTAACTAATGTTAATTAACTCGATTAGGTTAATTATATATTAGAGAATGACATGGGACCCACGTGTCGGGGTTGACTCGACCAACCTGTTTGATTCTTGATGTCGAGATGACATCATCTTGATGTCATAAATGCATTTTCGAAATTAATTAAATAATTAATTAAATTCCAGAAATTAATAAAATCTTTTAAAATCATATCTTTTAATCCGTAATCCGGATTAAAATATTTTCAACATGAAAGTTGCTCGAACGACGTGATTAATCCGGATCGCAGTCCGTTCGTCCACCACACACCCCTAACCTATCGAACCTGCAAACTTTCCTCTCGGTTCATCCGTCGATGACGTCCGGGACCGGAAAACTTCCGGATGTTTTTCCCCTAACGGTACCCCTCATACCACGTTAGGGCACGCCTAGCATCGCTTCTTGGCATGTCTTGCATCGTTATGCATCTGTTTACTTTGTATTCATTGTTTCTTCCCCTCTTCTCTCCGGTAGACTACGAGGCCGACGCTGCGGTGGCCACTTCGACTCTGGTGTTGACGACCCTCTCTCTTGCCAGAGCAACCAGGCAAGCCCCCTTGATCACCGGATATCGCCTACTCTTATCTACATGCTTGCATTAGAGTAGTATAGCATGTTCTTGTTTTCGGATACTCCTATCTTTATGCATAGCCTCGTCCTTGTAACCACATTGTTACCTTACCCGCAATCCTATATGCTTAGTATAGGATGCTAGTACTTTCATCTGTGGCCCTACTTTCTTGTCCGTCTGCGTGCTATACTATTGGGCCGTGATCACTCGGGAGTTGATCACGGTATATACTATATACTTATACATGATACATGTGAGACTAAAGTCGGTCGGTGATGGAGCACCCATGAGTGGATCTTTGAGGCGGGCGGCAGGCGAGTTGAGACCGCCTAGAGAGAGGTGGGCCTGGCCTGTTCGGCGTCAGCGGTTACTTAACACGCTTAACGAGGTCTTGGTATTTGATCTGGGTTGGCTACGAGCTTATCGCACTAACCATCTACGCTGGAGTAGTTATGGGTATCCGGCGTCGTGGTATCACCGAAGTACTTCAGACGTCGATGACGGAGCGGCGCCCGGATTGACCGGAACGCTGATGGGCTAGGTCTGCTTCGTCGTCAGAGCGTGCGCAGTGTGTGCTTTCGGCGATGGGCCCGCACCCTGGCTTAGGTTTAGACCGCGTGTTGGCCTCTCTGTTGTGCCTAGGTGGGGCTGCGACGTGTTGATCTTCCGCGGCGGGCATGACCGGAAAGTGTGTCCGCCAAATGGGATCAAGCGTCTTTGGGTAAGATGGTGCACCCTGCAGGGAAGTTAATCTATTCGGATAGCCGTGATCTTGATAACAGGGGCGACTTGGAGTTGTACCTTGAGCTTATGACAACTAGAACCGGATACTTGATAAAACACACCTTCCAAGTGCGGATACAACCGGTGGTCGCTCTCGCTCGGGGTTATGAGCGGGGATTGCGGGTAGGATTATTGCTATATGATGTTACTTGGAGGACTTGATTGTCCCTCCTACACTGTTGCAAGACCGGTGTCGAAGCGTAGTCTTCGCTAAGACTAGCTATCCCCTCTTATTCGGCATTCTGCGATTCACCCATCGATATGGCCTTTACACATATATCCATGCATATGTAGTGTAGCTCCTTGCTTGCGAGTACTTTGGATGAGTACTCACGGTTGCCTTGTTCCCCTTTTCCCCTACCTCTACTCGATTGCTGCAACAGACGATGGAGCCCAGGGCGAGCGCGCCGCCTATGGCGACTACTACTCGGAGGTGCCTACTACTACGTGCAGCCCACGGCGACGACCGGGAGTGACCTAGGAGGATCCTGTGCAGAGGCCTGCTCCTCTTCGATCTGTATCCCGTTTGTGCTAGCCATCTTATGGCACCTTGTTTAACTTATGTCCGTACTCAGATATTGTTGCTTCCGCTGACTTCGTCTATGATCGAGCACTTGTATTCGAGCCCTCGAGGCCCCGGCTTGTATTATGATGCTTGTATGACTTATTTTATTTGTAGAGTTGTGTTGTGATATCTTCCGTGAGTCCTTGATCTTGATCGTACACATTTGCGTGCATGATTAGTGTACGATTGAATCGAAGCGTCTGAAGTTGGTATCGAGCCATTGCTGTAGGAATCCCCTTCCACACTCCTTGGCGAAGTCGAGTCTAGACATTGCAAAACTTTTACTAACTTGGCTGTGTGCCTTACGGGCCCACGTCGCCATCGGGTGGTACTAGGATCTTTTACTCCTCGACCTTTACTCGGGACTCGAACTCTCTTCTACTCGGGTTAAGCGATTTTACTAACTATCACTAGGATCCCGTGACCGCATTCACCCCAAAGTTGGATATAGCCTAAGTTGTTTTGGAATTGTATTTGAGCAATTTCCACCCGTCATTTGACTCCTTTGAAGCGTCTTTGTTTTCGGATGGAACCCACGAGGCAGGTCGTGCGTCACACGACGGCCATTGGTGCCTCGGGATCACTGCGGTGCTAGCCGAGATGATGACCTATCTGGGTTATCGCCGCACCCCGAGTACACCGTCTATGAGGAGTACCGGGACTACAACCGAGAGCGATGCGCGCCATCGTCCACCTCTACTCTCGGAGTATGAGTCCACTCTTGTCTGCACACCGCACATGGTGTTGGAGTGACTATCGATATGGCAGTCCACGATGTTGCTTATGCTGCTCGACCGTCTTCGTGCGAGTATCGAGTTGGACACCTCCCCTTGAGCACATTGCTATCGCGTCGATGTTGGTGAGGAGGTTACTACTGCTGCCTACACCATCGTCACCAGAGAGCCCTTCCACCATCGAACTTTGTTACGCATCGCGATGGGCTGGATCGAGCTAACCGAGCTCTTCGCCACGAGTTGTACATCACCCGTCGGCACCTCTACCGTGCTCGGCGCTGATGCACCCTTTGTCCGGTCCGGAGCTGCTGCGTTCTGCGATCTACCCAGCCGGACCGTGATGCCCCGGGGTGTCGGTTGGCGGGCGTGGGAGGATACTCTCCGCGCTTGGCCCTTTCGCCACACGGGCGTCGGATTCAGCACCAGAGTATCCGCGGCCCCAGTCAGCGGCGTGGAGGACTATCCACTGCCGCACTATCGACTTTCAGCTCTGACTACCTCCATGATCCGCGTGGGACTGATGTAGACTTGCTTGTTAGTGTTTGATGTATTCGTCGAGCACTGCGTGCGCCTATGATGTAGTAGTCTATGTCTTTGGACTCTATGTATCGAACTCTATGCATGATTCCTTTTGTAAGATATGCCAACTACTATGTAGTTCCCATCTTGCTGCTTTCATTATGCATGTTTCATCATGAATGATTCCTGTCTCTTGCTTAATTTCTCAAATCTTGAACTACCCTGTTATATAATAGCAGGGATGGTTAGGCCAGCAGTCGTGTCGTGGTGCCAACTTCCCACCACCGCCGAGTACATGGCTGGTATGATCCAACAGCTCGAGATGAATCGCCACCATGGAGAACATGATGGCTCAGTTCCCTCGCCCCAATATGCACCAAGACCCAAACGGAACAACTCTGCGAGGATTTCATACGCTGAACCCCAGGCGTGTACCGCAGCTCAACCCAGCCACCGGATGCTGATGGTGGCTCCGTGACATCACCTATGAGATGGAGTCTGCTGATGTACCCCTGCCAGCTATGTCACCTTTTCTTCCTTCTTCTGAAGGGACCCGCAGCTCAATGGTGGGACAGCCACGGCGTACTCTGCCGATTGGAACACTCATCACTGGCGGACTTCCAGGCTGCCTTCCGTGCCCGCTTCATCCCTCAAGGGTCATGGACGGAAGAAGCGTGAGTTCATAACCTCACCCAAGGCAACAAGACTGTTGAAGCCTATCGTGAGAGTTCTTGGACTTGTCTCGCTATCTCAAGAGGATATTGCAAGCGATGCCTTGCAGACAGAGAAGTTCCATGACGGTCTTCAAGTCGACATCAAGCTCGCACTTCTAGTGCACGACTTTGCTGATTTCGCCACCTTGGTGAACAAAGCTATCAATGTTGAAACTGGTCTGCGGGAATACGGAGCTCTAACGAGCGCAACCGTGACACGGGCTCATCTTGGGCCCGTCCTCGCAGAAGCGCAAGATATGGATTCCCAACAGCATGTACCAACCGAATGCACTGCTCCAAAGCGAACTATGCTACACCTCGTGCGCCTACAACTAAGCAACCAAGCTTCCAGCTCCACCACCCCAAGCTCTGTTCCCTCCCAATAATGGCTTATGCTTCAAAGTGGACAACGGGGCACCGTGCTAGAGAATGCAACGAACCCGAGAATCAGCGGCCCTTCCGGTGGCCGTGGAAACACCGAACCGCAACAACAGCGGCAAGTCTTATGGGCAGCTCAGGCCAACCACGTTGATCGAGCGAAGCTCAAGACCAGCTGCTCTTGTGATGGGTACACTCCTCGTAAATTCAGTACAGCATCTGTTTTATTGATTCAGAGCATCGCATTCATTCATGTCGAAGACTTTGCATACAAGCACGGCGTTAAGTGTGAAGAGATGAACTCTTGATAGTGGTAAAAACCCCATTGGGACAATGTCAAACCTCCATGGTTGGCGTCGGCGTCCCGTGGAAATCGAAGGGTTGGAATTCTATGCCTCCCCATTATCCTGAAGGCGTCTAACATCGACCTCATTTTGGGGATGGATTGGTTGAAAGCGCATCTGGCGTCAATCGTTTGCGCCACTAAGACCGTCCATCTGCTACACCCTTCGATGAAATAATGGCTACAATGCTAAATGCGGTTCAAGATGCGAGGCAAGGCTCTATGCATTGAATGCATTGAGCGCCGCACCCTCGAGGGAATTGAAAACATTCACTGCGTTTGCGATTTCCAAGACATCTTTCTGAAGAACTTCGAGGATTCCCCACCGCTAGGGCTGTCGAATTAGTCATCGACTTGAAACCAGACACCACTCCTATAGCCAGCGACCCTACAAGATGCTGCCGCATGAACTCCTTGAGCTAAAGGAGAAATCGACAAATCTCTTCAAAGCGGCTTCATTCGCCCAAGTTGCTCTCCTTGGGGAGCACCTTCTCTCTTTGTCAAGAAGAAGGATGGGACAAACCGATTGGTCCAAGACTACCGCCCATAAATCAAGCTACCATTCGAATAAGTATCCTCTTCCTCGGATCAATGATCTTTATGATCAAGCGGCTGGTTCGTCGGTGTTCTCGAAACTTCGACTTGAGGTTGGGTTACCACCAGATCCGTGTTCGTGAGGAGGATATCCCCAAGACCGCA
The DNA here is from genome assembly GCA_021605205.1 of Aegilops longissima. Lineage (NCBI taxonomy): Eukaryota > Viridiplantae > Streptophyta > Magnoliopsida > Poales > Poaceae > Aegilops > Aegilops longissima. Next base: position 319,606,389 of record CM038676.1, read on the forward strand.
TTTGTGACTCGTTATGGTTCATACGAGTACACCGTCATGTCTTCGGCAACCAATGCCCCAGCTACCTTCTCTCTTTGATGAATTATATATTCATGGATTACCTCGACAAGTTAAATCGTGGTTTATCTGGATGATATCTGATCTTTTCCAAGAATGAAGAAGAACATCTGAACATCTTAGTCTTGTCTTTGGAAAAGCTACGAGAGCATCAACTTTATGCCAAGTTCTCCAAGTGTGAATTTTGGCTTCCGAAGTAACCTATCTTGGGCATGTCACCTCTAAGGATGGTATTGCCGTCAACCTGAAAAAGAGTTCAGGCTATTCTCGATTGGACTCCTCCGAAGAGCGTAAAGCAAGTCGAAGTTTTCTCGGCCTCGCCAGCTATTGCCGTCGATTAAATGAGAACTTCTCCAAGATTGCCGAACCGCTAACTAACTTTGTTGCATAAGGGCGTCAAATTCCAATGGACGGATAAATGTCGGGAAAGTTTCCGAGCACTTAAAGACAAGTTGACGTCTGCCCGATGCTAGCTCCTCCGATACTAAGAAGGACTTCGTCATTTATTTGCGGCGCTTCTCGTCAAGGATTAGGCGGTGTCCTAATGCAAGAGCGCAAAGTGGTTGCTTATGCCTCTCGTCGATTAAGCCCTCACGAGGAGAACTACCCAGTTCATGACCTCGAACTTGCTGCCGTCATTCATGCACTAAGCGATGGCGACATTACCTTCTCGGTAATCGTTGCGAGATCTTCACCGACCACCAAAGTTTGAAGTATCTGTTTACTCAGCCAGACCTGAACCTCCGTCGTGAGAGATGGATGGAGGCTGCATGCAGACTTTGATTTGGGTATTTCCTATCGCCGAGCAAGGCTAATGTAATGGTTGATGCCTTGAGCAAGTCTTCTGCAACCACCTTGAGTTCACCAAGTTCAGCCCCCACTTGTTGAAGAATTGAAAGTGAACCTCCATATTGTTCCTCACGATTTTTCGCTCCCCTCCTCCGGAGTTCATAAGATGAATCTCCGTGTTGTTCCCCAGGGTTCCCTATATACCACGGCTGTTGAACCCGATCTCGTGGGCACCATAAAAACAATGCAGGATTTGACTCAAAGTCTATAAGCTTAAACAAGACATCAAGAAAGAAATCCTCGTCCTTCACTATTGCCGATGATGGCGCCTTGTACTTCAAAGGCCGCCTAGTGGTGCCGTGTAAGAAGGAAAACCTGAATATGACTCGAGAAGGTTATGAAAGAAGCTCATGATACGCCTCTATGTATCCACCCAGCGGTACAAAGATGTATCAAGACATTAAATCGAGATTACGGTGGTCTAATATGAAGCGGGACATTGCTCGCTATGTTTACGAGTGTGGCGTTTGCCGTCGTATCAAAGCAGAACATCAAAGGCCTCTTTGGAACTCTGCAACCTATCTCTATTCCCGAATGGAAATGGGACCATGTTGAAATGGACTTAAATCCTTTGGATTTCCCAAATCGCGAGAAAGGTAATGATGCAATTCTTGTCGTCATTGACCGGCTTTCTAAAGTTGCACATTTTCGGCGGTCAAAGAAGCGATCCTTTGCTAGCCAGCTTGCAGCGCTCTATATGTCGAGATTGTTTCACTTCACGGTATTCCTTGGTTGTCGATTCGGACCGTGGCGGTCTATTCACTTCAAGATTACGGGCAAGTTTTCAAGAAGCTATGGGAACTCATTTATCTTCGATCTTGCGTTTCATCCATGATCCCAAGGGCAAGTTGAGCGTGTCAACCAAATTCTCGAAGACATGCTTGAGCTTGTGTCGTTCCTTGACAAGAAATGGGAGGAATCTCTCCGTATCTTTGAGTTCTCTTATAATAATAGCTATCAAGCTAGTGCGAAGATGGCCCCCTTGAAGTGTTATATGGACGAAAGTGCCGAACCACTCTGAACTGGTCAGAAACTGGGGAACGTCCACTCTTCGGTCCGGATATTATCCAACATGCCGAAGATCAAGTCCGCATTATTCGCGAGAATCTCAAGACTGCTCAGTCTCGTCAAAAGAGTAATTATGACCGTCATCACAAGGACATGGTCTATCAACCTGGCGAAAAGGCCTATCTTCGTGTTACACCAATGAAGGGTGCTCACCGCTTCGGGATCAAGGGCAAGTTAGCGCCTCGCTATATTGGCCCTTTCACTATTCTGGAAAGGCGTGGAAAAGTGGCTTATCAACTGGAGCTTCCGTCGAACCTTTCTCAGGTTCACGATGTGTTCCACGTGTCCCAACTCGGCGCTGCTTCAAGGACCCAATCCGAGCGATGGACCATGAAGTGCTCGAATTGCAACAGGACCTCTCCTATAAAGAGCATCCGGTCCGCATTCTCGACCAAGCTGAACGCCGCACACGTCAGAAGGCGATCAAGTTCCTCAAAGTCCAGTGGTCGAATCACTCTGAAGACGAAGCCACACAGGAGCGAGGATCGTCTTGAGATGAATACCCGCACTCTTTCCTTCTACCTCCTAAATCTCGGGGCGAGATTTCTTGTAATGGAGGAGATTTGTAACACCGGATGATTAGGGAGCAGTAATCACCCGGTTATGGTGACTGACCTCACGATGATTCAATCCGTCCTAAAACAATTTCAAAACAAAACAAGCGATAAAAGTTTCAAAACCAAAACTAAAAATGTTTGGGGTTGTCTAAAATAGCTAACATAATTATGGTGGGGTGCACTAATTTTTGTAAAATGCTTTGGCATTTAAATAAACTAAAAACAGAAAAGAAAAATAATAAAAGAAAAGAAAAGAAAAAAAAAAGTGAGGAGGAAAACCCCTGGCCCACCCCCCCCCCCCCTGCCCTCCCCAGCCCATTCCCCCACCGGCCCGGCCCAACAGCCCGCCACCTAAACCCACCCCCCCTGCGGCCAAACCCTAGCCCCCCTCTTCCCCACACCCCCCCACTCCCTCCTCTCTGCCCCTCGCCCGATCCAGATCAGGCGAGACCCCGCCAGCCCCACCTCGTCTCCGGCCCGCCGCCCCACCACCTTGGGACCCCCCCTCCTCCTCCTCTCCACCCATTGGGGTCCCTCCTCCCCTCCTCGCCCCTGCAGGGAGTCGCGCCATGGATCGGCCCCGCCCTCCCGGCCTTGGCCAACTTCCCCGCCTCCTCGCCGGTCGTCACCGACCTCCACCACGCCCGCCGCCCTAGTCCCCACGTTCCCTCTGTGAGCTCGCCTCTCCCCCCCCCGTGGTTCCCTCTCCCCCCCCGAATGGCCTTGGCCTTGGAGCCGTCGCCCGGCTCCGTCTCCGGCTCAGCCACCAGCAGCCACGCCGCCTCCCCCCGTTCCTCTCCTCCCCCTCGCCCGAGCAGCGCCCTCGTTCCCCTCTCCGGCCCGAAACCCCGGGTCCCTCTCTCTCCCTTCGAGCAGGCGCCCTCGCCCCCCACCCGGCCAAAACCCTCGGCCCCGTCAAGCGACCTCCCGTCGCCCGGCTCCACGCCCGTCATGGCCGTGGCATGACCCCTCCTCCCCTCGCGCCCACACTGTCGCTCGGCCCCGGGCCCCGTGCTACGTTCTCCCCGTCGGGCCGAACCCCACGCCTCCGTCGCCTCGCCCGGCGCCGCTTCGCCAGCCGACGGTCAGCCAGCCGTGGCTGACCTCCGGCCGTCTTGGCCTCGGCGGCCCCGGCCCCCGTTGGCCTCGGGCTCGGGCTCCGCCCCGCACGCCCGCATGCCCGAATGGCCCCCTCTGGGCCAATGACATGGGGGCCCCACCCCCAAAGAACGGTTTTTATTAAAACAGGGAATAAAAATAAAATGAAAATGAATTAAAACTAATTAACTAATTAATTAATTAATTAATTAAGTAATTAATTAATCTAATTAATTCTGATTAATTAACCCTAATCACTAATTAACCTAATTAACTAATGTTAATTAACTCTGATTAGGTTAATTAGATATTAGAGAATGACATGCGGGACCCACATGTCGGGTTGACTCAGTCAACCCTGTTGATTCTTGATGTCGGCATGACATCATCTTGATGTCATAAATGCATTTTTGAAATTAATTAAATTCCGAAATTAATAAAATCTTTTGAAAATCATATCTTTTAATCCGTAATCCGGTTAAAATATTTTCAACATGAAAGTTGCTCGAGCGGCGTGGCGAATCCGGATCGCGATCCGTTCGTCCACCACACACCCTAACCTATCGAACCTGCAAACTTTCCTCTCGGTTCATCCACATCGACAGGCGTCGGGACCGGAAAACTTCCTGATGTTTTTTCCCCTAACCGGTACCCCCTCATACCACGTTAGGGCACGCCTAGCATCGCTTCTTGGCATGTCTTGCATCGTTATGCATCTGTTTACTTTGTATTCATTGTTTCTTCCCCTCTTCTCTCGGTAGACTACTGAGGCCGACGCTGCGGTGCCCGCCGACCACGGTGTTGTGACCCTCTCTCTTGCGAGAGCAACCAGGCAAGCCCCCCCCTTGATCACGGATATCGCCTACTCTTATCTACCTTGCTTGCATTAGAGTAGTATAGCATATTACTTGTTTTCGGATACTCCTATCTTTCTTTGCATAGCTTTGTCCTTGTAACCATTGTTACCTTACCGCAATCCTATATGCTTAGTATAGGATGCTAGTACTTTCATCTGTGGCCCTACTTTCTTGTCCGTCTGCGTGCTATACTATTGGGCGTGATCACTCGGGAGTTGATCACGGGTATATACTATATACTTATACATGATACATGTGAGACTAAAGTCGAATCGGTGATGGAGCACCCATGAGTGGATCTTTGAGGCGGAGGCAGGCAGGCAGTTGAGACCGCCTAGGAGAGAGGTGGGCACTGGCCTGTTCGGCGTTCGTGGTTACTTAACAACAACGAGGTCTTGGTATTTGATCTGGGTTGGCTCTGAGCTTATACGCACTAACCATCTCTGAGGGAGTAGTTATGGGTATCCGGCGTCGTGGTATCGGCGAAATACTTGAGACGTCGGCGACGAGGCGGCGTAGCCGGATTGGACTGGAGCGCTGATGGGCTAGGAGTGCTTCGGCAGCGTATGCAACGTGCGGTGTGCTTTCGAGGTGATGGGCCTGCACCCTGGCGCTTAGGTTTAGACCGGCGTGTTGGCCTCTGTTGTGCCTAGGTGGGGCTGCGGCGTGTTGATCTTCAGCGGCGGGCATGACCCAGAAAGTGTGTCCGGCCAAATGGGATCAAGCGTCTTTGGGTAAGATGGTGCACCCCGCAGTGATTAATCTATTCGGATAGCCGTGATCTTGATAATGCAGGGCGACTTGGAGTTGTACCTTGAGCTTATGACAACTAGAACCGGATACTTGATAAAACACACCCTTCCAAGTGCGGATACAACCGGTGGTCGCTCTCGCTCGGGGTTATGAGCGGGGATTGCGGGTAGGATTATTGCTATATGATGTTACTTGGAGGACTTGATTGTCCCCTCCTACTGCTGCAAGACCGGTGTCCGAGCGTAGTCTTCGTTAAGACTAACTATCCCCTCTTATTACGGCATTCTGCAGTTCGGTCCTTGATATGGCCCTTTACACATATATCCATGCATATGTAGTGTAGCTCCTTGCTTGAGTACTTTGGATGAGTACTCACGGTTGCCTTGTTCCCCTTTTCCCCTACCTCTACTCGATTGCTGCAACTGACGATGGAGCCCGGGGCGACGCCACCGCCTATGGCGACTACTACTCGGGGTGCCTACTACTACGTGCAGCCCCGGCCGGCGGCGACCGGGAGTGACCTAGGAGGATCCCGAGCGGAGGCCTGTTCCTCTTCGTCTGTATCCCGTTTGTGCTAGCCATCTTATGGCACCTTGTTTAACTTATGTCTATACTCGAGATATTGTTGCTTCCGGCGACTCGTCTATGATCGAGCACTTGTATTCGAGCCCACGAGGCCCCTGGCTTGTATTATGATGCTTGTATGACTTATTTTATTTGTAGAGTTGTGTTGTGATATCTTCCCGTGAGTCCCTGATCTTGATCGTACACATTTGCATGCATGATTAGTGTACGATTGAATCGGGGGCGTCACAGAATGATTCAAATTATACACCGTTGGAAAGATATTGATGAGGCGTAACTTTTTCATGTAGAACACTCTCTCTAATCCTTACAGTTTAAGAGCAATTTTGATTTTAACGAAATGCGGACACTATTTTTTTGCGACCCAAAATCATCGTATGTACTGCATCAGACAGGAAAAATGCACTGCTTCAGACTGAAAACCGCACTGCATCAGACGGTCAAGTGAACTTCATGGTTCTTTTTGTCGGGCGTAAATTTTTCAAGAGGAGGAAGTAAACCGCACTTCATGTCGTGCGTAAGTGAACCGCAACACTATCGAGAAAAGAACCGCATTATTTTTTTGTCATTGTATAACAATTTTTCTATACTTACGAGATGAACATCATCACACCGCCAATCGCACTGCTTCACACGAAAAAACCGCACTACATCTAACAGGAAAGCAGACTGCATTATTTTTTTTAAATGCATTTTTGTTTTTAAATGGAGTGAACTGAATAGTCCTTCGTAGTGGACCGCATTAGTTTTTGTTGTCCTTTAAAAAAATCATTGAACGAGAGTGGACCATAGAAACTATTTTAAGTGCATTTTTTCAAATGGAGTGTACTGCAGAGTCATCCATAGTGGACTTTTTTAGAACTGGAGTGAGGAAACGAGGGGACTACATTAAGCAAAATTATAGTGTACTCAATGCTCTCGGAGGGGACTGCATTAAATTAAGTTTTTGCTTTTTTATACAACATGTGGCAATATAGTGAACTTCTCACACAAGGTGTGTTTTACATGGGCAAAGAAGTGAATCCCATGGTCGAGAAAAATGTACCGCAACACTAGTACTAAACTGCACTATTTTTTGCTCCTTCCTAATTTTGTATTTCCACTTCTTCATTTGACAGTCTGAACTCCGATGATAAGGCAATGAACCACACTTTTTTCTTCTATAACAACATAGTAAACTTGACGAACAACAATTCTCCAGCCTTTTTCCTTTTACGTCTTTTAACAGTGAGAAACAAAATTAATGAAGTGAACGGCCGGCGAGCCACTAGGAATGGACTGCATTAGACATATTTTTCAATTTTCTTTTTTCACTGGACCCCTATTGTTTCATGGAGTGCACTGCTTTTTATTTCCCGACAAATATAAGAATCTCTACGGAGAATACATAGACCAAGGAACTGCACAGGCCAGTGAGGCGAACTATACAGAAATCAAGATATTTTTACAATTAGGTCCATGGGGATTTAGCAGGATCACCCTCCAAATGATAAGTGAAATTACAATGTAACCCTGCAATTTTGTTATTCCTCCACCAAAACTGCAAGCGGGCACCAGCTGTACTCCATGCCGACTAGAATCTCGCCTGCCACCACACTACGAGGTTACAACTTGATCTCTGTAAATTAGAGCACACTTAGCATTCAGAAACAAGATATACATGTGGATACTAAACCTTTCTTTATCTTTTCGATGATCTTTTCGTCTCCTGCAAAAAAATAGCAAACTGAACCTCTAAACAGGAATAGCAAACTGTTGAATCGCAAGAACAAGAATAGCAAACTATGGTTTGTTGGATTTTTTCGTCCCAAAAATCAGAAGTGAACTGCAACAATAAGCTCACCTCTCGCGTGTTTTGCTGGCAGCAAAGTAAGAGGCTCGAGCGGAGGGACATGCAAAGGGAGATGTGGTGGTTCTCTAGCCAACTTTGACGGCGTGCATGGTCAACAGCCATGGGAGGGGGGCAGAGGAGGCAGACCTGTGTGGCCCCGACCCCCATCGTCGTGCCGTAGGCGTACACTAGTTGCCTCGCCGCCACAACCGTACTGCACGCGCGTGCATGCCGGACTGCATGGCCGTGCTAGCCCATCGTGGATCCATGGCGAGCTACGTCGCCGTGCTGGCCGGCAAGCGAGCAAGCAGTGGAGAAGAAGTCGGCCAGATTCGAAGGTAGAGGATGTTGGAGGCCGCGGACGTTGGCGGAGGAGCTGCTCCTTTTGCGTCTCCGTGATCGAGCAACAACAAGCGCGCCCCCACACCGAGTGCTCTTTGGTGGCGACATCTTGCGCCATCATTGGCCCTACTACAAGTCGTCGTTGGCCTCACTGCACGCCGTCATTGGCCAAGTCGATGCCTGCATATAGAAGAGAAGAAACACATGTTACTGTTGCATCGAACACCAAAAACACTATATATATTGACTCGTTGTATACTACTCGTACTTGCATATACATTGAGGATTTCAGAGGATTAAAAAATGAATCAATCTGAAGCACCAAGCATCTAATTCGAATTCCAGAGTGATAGCACCAAGTTGGCTAACTAAGAGCTTGATATTCTATAAGTAGCCTCTCTACATGAAGTAAGGTGAAATTGGGGAAAAGAAATTACCTGGGAGAATGGAGAGGATCATGCCGTGGTTAGGCTAGACCACGAACACACGAACTGCACGCCGGCGACACGTGGACTGTAAACCGCTCCTCCTTCATTTGGCCGACAGGAGGCAGCCAATGCTGACGAGTAGTAGTTGAGCTAGCTCGAGAACATAGTGAACTGCAGATACACGGAGGGATGATTATCACACACATGCCAATATGAAAACAGTGACCTGCACACAAGACGAGCCTCAACACTTTGTTTTTTAAAAGAGAGAAAAGGAAGTGAAATACTTGCCGTGCCTCTTCACACCATGATCACACGCACACTCGCCCGAACTGCAGCTGCACTCTACAACAATAAATTTCCATCCGCACGCAAAAAAGCCCAATTTTGCAAGCCCGCGAGCACTGAACCACATCATGAGTGCCTCCGAGCTACACTGCCATGGTCGCCGAGCTGCACAATTTTTTGTTGCACGAAGCGCGATGGGGCTCGGCGAGGAGCACCTCAATATTTTCTTTCAGAAGTGAAAAGAGCGAACTAGAACAAGAAAATCACCACTAAGTGCACTGCACGCGCGCCCGCCGAACAACAGCAGCGCACACTGAATCGAAATGCAGGACACGGCCTGAGAGATGAGGGAAGAGACGCACCAGGTGCCGAGGGGCATCCACGACGAGCGCAGGTGAACACTTGGCCACCGGGATGCCACATGGTCGTCGACGGGGGAACGCTGGTCGAGCGCGGGCCACAGGCTCACGCTCCTTCGAGGTGGAGTGCAGAGTGGAGGTCGCCGGAGAGGACCGCGGGCTGGCCGGGATCTGGAGTAGAAGGTCGGCCTGCTGTACGGGATCCATGGAGTGCGTGGCGGGGTCACGATTCAGCAGGTGGGTGGGCGGCGCGCCGTGGAGGCACCTGCACCGCCTAGGTGCGGGAGCGGGGCGCCGACGATGTGGAGGTGGTGGCAGAAGGAAGAGGGGATGCCGGAGGTGGAGGTGCTACTCGATTTGGAGATGGGGAGAAGGTGGGGGAAGGGTGGGGCAGCGCTCGGGCGGCGAGGGCGTGGCGGCTCGGATCCATCGCGGGAGTCCACACCCGGCACTGGTAGCTTTGGAACACGGTGTCCGGAAAGCTGTGGGCGGCGAGCGACGCCGGGGCGGGAATTGGCGTCGGTGGGGCAGAGGTGGTTGTGGGCGGCACTCTAGTTGGTGGTGGCCGAGCGGCGCGGTGGGTGCGGGACGGCGTCGGGGAGGACGTCGCGCGGCCGGTGAGATGAAGGTGGCGCCGGGGGTGAAGTAGTGGGGCGGGGCTCCTTGGAGGAAGGAGGAGGTGGCGGGGAGTCGCGGGGGCTCCGGCCCATCCCAGGGCGGCGCGGGATGGAGGCTGGGCGGTGGATCGTGGATTCGTGGGGTTGTGGTGGTCGTGGGCAGGGAAGAAGATGGGGTGGAGCAGGGTTTTACTAGTGGAACAGGTGGGGTAGGTGTGTAGCTCAGTCAACCATTTTTAGGTTGTTTTTTCTGTTGTGGGATGCGGCGCCGGTGTTAGCAGAATAAGCTTGGTGTTATAAGAATAAGAGTCTTAAGAGTGTTATGAGAATAGACCTATATATATATATATATATATATATATATATATATATATATATATATATATATATATATATATATATATATATATATATAGCACTATTATGATCCCGAGATCGAATAACTATTCGGATCACGAATCGGGCCTATAAGGGGGCGCGGAGATGTTCCTGGATCTGAAAAAGCCAGCCCACCCGAACTTCCCATCAAAGAAAAAATTCCCTCGGCACCCACCTTATCCACTTCCCCCGCATCCTCCCACGATCCTCCCCCGACCAACCTCCCGCCGCTGCCTCCCTGGCTCCGGCGCGCCTCCCGCCGCTAGCCCCACGGCCCCGGCGTGCTTCCTACCGCTGCTTCCCTCGGCCCCGGTGCTCCCCCTCCGCCACCCACCCTGGCCGCGACGCGCCTCCGCCGCCGCCCTTTCGGCCCTGACACGCGTCATGCTGCCTCCCTCCACCTGCTTCGATGATGGCGCCGGCCACCTCCACCTTCTTCCACCGCTACACCGGCCACCGCAACCTTATTCCACCACTTCCCCGGCCACCCCCTCCTTCTTCCACCACGGCGCTGGCCTCCCCCTCCTTCCACCGCGCCTCCACCTCGTCGGCGACCATGAGCGCACGTGCGGATTGAGCCTTTGCCAGCTAGAGGAGCGTCGACCTGCCGGTTGGAGAGGCCCAGGACCTGCAATCCCAGGTGCGGCGTCACTGCGACGTCCAGACCGTCCAACTTCGCCAACTCAGGCAGTTCAACCCCCGCGCCCAATCCTCCTTGGCCACAAATGACAATCGCAGCTACCCCTGACTCTGCGGCCTTGCCAGCGCCGTTCAAGGTTCTCGGCCGCAGCTCCTCACTAGCGCAGAGCTTTGAGTCCAGGCCCCTGGGCCAAATAAATGTCATGCACGCTCCTCCAAAGATTCAGGCGGCAAGTGTTCTTCACGTTATGGACTTCTGCCCCAGCTTCTTCTGAACTTCTGTTGATTCATACCTAAATGAATTTCCACTATGATTTTTCATCAGCTTTTTGGTGAAATAATGCTTCCTGGAGGACTTCTACAACGACTTGCAGGTTCAGCAATAGACAAGGAAGCTGGGTTATATGCAGCGTACAGATAGACCTCCCCTGCCCGGCAGCTATGGCGTGTGGCTGCCTAGCACATCGTCGCCCCAAGGTGCATTGTCTCTCCATCTTGCTTACGTGTTGTTCCCTGTTGTTGTACTATGTTCAGTTATGTATTGTTTCTTAATTATTTTCTTGTCTGAAGTTCTGAAATACTTGGAGGCGCAAAAAATTGTGATATGTTGGTTCATTTTCAAAGGTCCTTCAAAAAATGGAAAGCATGAGTTTTCTTCTCCAAAATGCATCAACACAGTGGAGTGCTAATTCTTCTTGGGTGCTTCTATGGATCCTTCTGTTTCAGCAACCACCATGATGAACCAGCTCGTCCTATTTTGCAAAAGCAAATCACAGGAAAGTTTTTAAGCGGAATGCAGTTTAGAGATAATGGGGAAACGGGGTTCAAAGAGATTTCTTAGTACATCCGCAGAGCTTTTCTGTTGCACTGTAGCCAAAACCGCTCGGAAGGCCAAACTACTGACATGTGGCTGTGCTTTTATTTTACACAAATGAGGTTGCTAGCGCTAGTAGATCTTGGGAGTTAGTTGCCGTCCACCTCCTCAGGCACCTCTCTGCTTCTTGAGAGTTACCCGCGGCTTTCCATGGCCATATACATGCAGTTTTTAGTTTTGCCCAATCACTTATATATGCGTGCATGTTTCCATTTTTGCCAAATTGTATATCGAGCTTTTGTTTTGAAAAACAAATGTGCATGTGAACGTGAGAAAAAAAGTCTATACAAAGAAGTTCATGTATTATTAACCCAGAAGGTTCGTGTATTACTAAGTGTGTGCAGATATAATTGCTCCCTCCATATATGTGTGTATGTTTGTTTGTGTGTTTTTCCAATTCCACTTTAGCTTTGATGAAGGTTCACCAGCCAGGTAAAAAAAAGTTCAGCGCATACGTCCTTCAAATTGTTATCTATCCCCATTATTCAGTTTAAAATTGTGTTGTCTAGTTCTTGTTCTATACTATTTTTCTGAAGTTCAATAGTATCAGTGCAGGCAAAAAAGTGGGGTTTTGATATGTTGGTTTCAGTTTCAGAAATCCTTCAGGTAAAAATGCAAAAGAAAAATGGAGCAGGAGTCGCAAGCCTCAATCCCTCTCTCCACTTGGTGGCTTCTTGTTCTCAAAGCACAAGATGCTGCTGCTACTATTAGTAAACTACTTTTGCTCACTATAATGGGCTGAGGGGCATTGCCCAACTGCGTGGATGCTCGCCTGCTCACCGAGCGTCGCGGCAGTCAACCCCGAAGCCGTCTGCAGGAGGAGCTTGCACTAGTCCCGCCTCTCCTTCGTCCATTGCTCCAAGAGGCCAGGGCAGAAAAATCGGTCATCTTCTGATGAGCCCTGCCCGAACAGGAACCTCTCTCTACCTCTCTTCGCTACTGATGGGCACCATAGTGCGAAGTTGATGTAGAGAACAAGTTCTGATTATGTGCTCTATACATGCTTGTTGATATGTCAATGAGAGCCAACTTTTTTTCTTCAGGTTGTTGTAATGATGTTTGATAGTTAATATTTTTGCAAGTACAAAACTCCAGGTTATGAAATTTTGATGGACGTGAGACTTATTTTGACCTTGCACTGTTAAAAGATCTTCCAAAACTTCCTTACATGTAGATGCACCCACGTCCGCATCTTTGACCTTCTTCATATATGTTCTGTGTTTAAAATTGCTCAACGAAAATTATGTTCTAAGAAGTTCATATATTACTGAGTGTAAAGGTCATGTATTATAACTATCTAGTATAGTAAGTGAAATATATTATAGAAATTGAAATTAAAAATGACTTCTGTTGACTTCTATATTACTGAGTGTATAGAACGTAACATTTTTCGGAATTAAGAAATAAAACTAGGAAGTCCATATTAAAAAGATGGAGAAGTTCGATGATTAGAGAAAAATCAGATTTTCCTTGTTATTAAAGAAATGAAAACAAGAAGTTCAAAAATTAGATAACAAGAAGTTCAACTTTAAAACTAGAGCGCTTCAAAATTTCAAAAAAAAAGATTAAAAAATCAGAAGTCCATAATAAAAAGATGGAGAAGTTCGATGATTATAGAAAACTTAGGTTTTCCTCGTTATTAAAGAATAGAAACAAGAAGTTCAGAAATAAAAAACAAGAAGTTCAACTTTAAAAAAATATGTCGCTTCAAAATTTCATTAAAAAATAAGAAATAAAACCAGGAAGTCCATATTAAAAAGATGGAGAAGTTCGATGATTATAGAAAACTCAGATTTTCCTCGTTATTAAAGAATGGAAACAAGAAGTTTAAAAATAAAATAACAATAGGTTCAACTATTAAAAATAGAGCCCTTCGAAATTCATATAAAAAAGATTAAGAAAAATTAGATTAAAAATTCATAAAAAACTCAAATATTTTCACGTAACCGAGAGAGGTTCATGTTGATAACTGCCAGAAGTTCATGTACTACACGGTGTGCATTTTGTATTAAAAAAGAATAAAAAAAGTAAAGGCTAAAAGTTTTGTTCTTATAAGTTCAAGTCCTTCGTCGAAGAAAGTTAAAAAATTATTGTGATAGAGATTTGTACAAAAGGAATATCATTTGTGTAACACTGACGATGGATGAGAAAATTACAAACGAAAATACGTCACAGAAGTTCAACTGAAAACGGCAGGAAGTTCAACTACTACAGTGGATGAATTTCAAATGAAAAACTTTTAAAATCATCGCGAGTATGAAAAAACGATCAACACGGGAAAGTTGCATGTTTACAACAGCTTTCCACCGGTATATCACTTGCTCAATTCCGGTGAGTGGATGGAGAGCTACGAGCAGTGGATGGAGAGCTACAAGCACAAAAATCACGTGAAAAACAGAGTGAAGTTCAGGTACACGTGTCGAGAAGTTCAGGTTCTTCACGCGGTGCATTTTCGAAGAATCTGTTTCGCGATAAAGGCAGAACAAATGATCTCACCATTTTAGAAATTACATAAAAACGGCTTGGAATCAGAGAAAACCATCAACATGGAAAAGTTTCGCATTTTTCATAGCTTTTCAGCGGTATATTATTTGCCTCATTCCGATAAAGTTTGTAGAAATTACGGGGAAAATACGTTTTTAGACATTTCAAAATTGACTTAAAACCGTAAGGAATTGGGATACACAATATATACAAAAAGTTTCGCATTTGTTCAAGCTTTCCAACGCCATATCATTTGCTGCATTCGGACGCACGGTTAAAAAATTAGCTTGAAAATATGAACTTGGTGGAACTAGTATCGTTTTCTAAATTACTTTTAAACCGTTCAAAATTAGAAAAAACTATTATTATAAAAAAGTAGCGCATTTTCATAAGCTTTCCAACGCCATATTATTTGCCTCAATTGGATTAGCCGTTTAGAAATGGCATCAAAAATACGAACTCGGGTGTTCCGTTTGTGAAATTCCACGATTTTCCAAATTACTCTTTATCCATAGGGAATTAGAGAAAAATTTCAACATGTGAAAGGATCGGTTTTGCAGCAGCTTTCCAATGCCATATTATTTGCCTCATTCCAATAAACGGTTTAGAAATGCGATCGAAAATACGATTCACATTTTTTGTATGAGGAAAAAACGGTTTTCAAAACTGCTATTAAACCGCTTACATTTTGCCAAAATTTTAACTTGGGTCATGATACTTGTGTCCATAGCTTTCCAGCGGTATATCGCAAGCCCCATTTGGGCAATGTTGGCGGAAGTTCAACCTAGCACCGGGAGAAGTTCAGGTCGAACAACTCAGGCAGTAAAATTGCAAAAAAACGCAATTTCATCATGACCCGAGAGCAAAATCCGCCAACGAGCGAGATTCCTATTTAAAACCGGTATTTATTTGCTAAAAATGTTTCTAGATTACACTAACATCATATAGAACACGACTAAACATAATAATTCACGGGGGAAGCCAAGGTTGCGAAGATAGTCCGAAGGTCGGGTTCGTACAGAGGGAAGTCCTGGCGCGTTACTCAGGCAGTTCAGGTTGTGATGTGAATACCGTTGGAAAGCTATGGACACCAGTATCATGACCCAACTTAAATTTTTGGCAAAATATAAGCGGTTTAAGAGCAGTTTTAAAAACCGTTTTTTCTTAATACAAAAAACGAGAATCGTATTTTCAATCGCATTTCTAAACCATTTATCGGAATGAGGCATATAATATGGCATTGTAAAGCTGCCACAAAACCGCTCCTTCCACATGTTGAAAGTTTTCTCTAATTCCTTATGGTTAAAGAGTAATTCGGAAAATCGTAAAATTTCACAAACCGAACAGCCGAGTTCGTATTTTCAACGGCATTTCTGAACGGCTAATCTAATTGAGGCAACTGATATGGCGTTGGAAAGCTTATGAAAATGCGCTACTTTTTCATGTTGAAAGTTTTTTCTAATTTTGAATGGTTTAAAAGAAATTTATAATATAATACTGAAGGAAATATGCCCTAGAGGCAATAATAAAGTTATTATTTATTTCCTTATTTCATGATAAATGTTTATTATTCATGCTAGAATTGTATTAACCGGAAACTTGATACATGTGTGAATACATAGACAAACAAAAGTGTCACTAGTATGCCTCTACTTGACTAGCTCGTTGAATCAAAGATGGTTAAGTTTCCTAGCCATAGACATGAGTTGTCATTTGATTAATGGGATCACATCATTAGTAGAATGATGTGATTGACATGACCCATTCCGTTAGCTTAGCACTTGATCGTTTAGTATGTTGCTATTGCTTTCTTCATGACTTATACATGTTCCTACAACTATGAGATTATGCAACTCCCGTTTAACAGAGAAACACTTTATGTGCTACCAAACGTCACAACGTAACTGGGTGATTATAAAGGAGCTCTACAGGTGTCTCCAAAGGTACATGTTGGGTTGGCGTATTTCGAGATTAGGATTTGTCACTCCGACTGTCGCAGAGGTATCTATGGGCCCTCTCGGTAATGCACATCACTATAAGCCTTGCAAGCAATGTAGCTAATGAGTTAGTTACAGAATGATGCATTACGTAACGAGTAAAGATACTTGCCGGTAATGAGATTGAACTAGGTATTGGATACCGACGATCGAATCTCGGGCAAGTAACATACCGATGACAAAGGGAACAACGTATGTTGTTATGCGGTTTGACCGATAAAGATCTTCGTAGAATATGTAGGAGCCAATATGAGAATCCAAGTTCCGCTATTGGTTATTGACCGGAGACGTGTCTCGGTCATGTCTACATTGTTCTCGAACCCGTAGGGTCCGCACGCTTAAGGTTTCGATGACAGTTATATTATGAGTTTTGATGTACCGAAGGAGTTCGGAGTCCCAGATGAGATCAGGGACATGACGAGGAGTCTCGAAATGGTCGAGACGTAAAGATCGATATATTGGACGACTATATTCGGAGTTCGGAAAGGTTCCGAGTGATTCGGGTATTTTTCAGAGTACCGGAGAGTTACGGGAATTCGCCGGGGAGTATATGTGCCTTATTGGGCCATACGGGAATAGAGGAGAGAGGCCAAAAGGAAGGAGGCCTGCGCCCCCTCTGGTCCGAATTGGACAAGGGCGCAACCCCTTTCCTTCTTCCTCTCCCCTCTTTCCCCTTCTCCTACTCCAACAGGAAGGAGGAGTCCTACTCCGGTGGGAATAGGACTCCCCTGGCGCGCCTCCCTAGGCCGGCCGCCCCCTTCCCCCTTGCTCCTTTATATACGGGGGCAGGGGGCACCTCTAGGCACAACAACAATTGATCCTTGAGATCTCTTAGCCGTGTGCGGTGCCCCCCTCCACCATAGTCCTCGATATTATTGTAGCAGTGCTTAGGCAAAGCCCTGCGACGGTAGAACATCAAGATCGTCACCACGCCGTCGTGCTGACGGAACTCTTCCCCGACACTTTGCTGGATCGGAGTCCGGAGAACGTCATCGAGCTGAACGTGTGCTAGAACTCGGAGGTGCCGTAGTTTCGGTGCTTGATCGGTCGGGCTGTGAAGACGTACGACTACGTCAACCGCGTTGTTATAACGCTTCCGCTTGCGGTCTACGAGGGTACGTGGACAACACTCACCCCTCTCGTTGCTATGCATCACCATGATCTTGCGTGTGCGTAGGATTTTTTTTTGAAATTACTATGTTCCCCAAACAGTGGTATCAGAGCCTAGGTTTTATGCGTAGATGTTATATGCACGAGTAGAACACAAGTGAGTTGTGGGCGATACAAGTCATACTGCTTACCAGCATGTCATACTTTGGTTCGGTGGTATTGTTGGATGAAGCGGCACAGACCGACATTACGCGTACGCTTACGCGAGACTAGTTCTACCGACGTGCTTTGCACACAGGTGGCTAGCGGGTGTCAGTTTCTCCAACTTTAGTTGAACCGAGTGTGGCGACGCCCTGTCCTTGAGAAGGTTAAAACAGCACTAACTTGACGAACTATCGTTGTGGTTTTTATGCGTAGGTAAGAACGGTTCTTGCTCAGCCCGTAGCAGCCACGTAAAACTTGCAACAACAAAGTAGAGGACGTCTAACTTGTTTTTGCAGGGCATGTTGTGATGTGATATGGTCAAGACGTGATGCTATATTTTATTGTATGAGATGATCATTTTTTGTAACCGAAGTTATCGGCAACTGGCAGGAGCCATATGGTTGTCGCTTTAATTTATGAAATGCAAATGCCCTGTAATTGCTTTACTTTATCACTAAGCGGTAGCGATAGTTGTAGAAGCAATAGACGGCGTAAACGACAACGATGCTACGATGGAGATCAAGGTGTCGCGCCGGTGACGATGGTGATCACGACGGTGCTTCAGAGATGGAGATCACAAGCAGAAGATGATGATGGCCATATCATATCACTTATATTGATTGCATGTGATGTTTATCCTTTATGCATCTTATCTTGCTTTGATTGACGGTAGCATTTTAAGATGATCTCTCACTAATTATCAAGAAGTGTTCTCCCCGAGTATGCACCGTTGCGAAAGTTCTTCGTGTTGAAACACCACGTGATGATCGGGTGTGATAGGCTCTACGTTCAAATACAACGGGTGCAAAACAGTTGCACACGCGGAATACTCAGGTTAAACTTGACGAGCCTAGCATATACAGATATGGCCTCGGAACACGGAGACCGAAAGGTCGAGCGTGAACCATATAGTAGATATGATCAACATAGTGATGTTCACCATTGAAAACTACTCCATCTCACGTGATGATCGGACATGGTTTAGTTGATTTGGATCACGTGATCACTTAGATGACTAGAGAGATGTCTGTCTAAGTGGGAGTTCTTAAGTAATATGATTAATTGAACTTAAATTTATCATGAACTTAGTCTTGGTAGTATTTTGCAAATTATGTTGTAGATCAATAGCTCACGTTGTTGCTTCCCTATGTTTTTATATGTGTTCCTAGAGAAAACTAAGTTGAAAATGTTAGTAGCAATGATGCGGACTTGGTCCGTGATCTGAGATTTATCCTCATTGCTGCACAGAAGAATTATGTCCTTGATGCACCGCTAGGTGACAGACCTATTGCAGGAGCAGATGCAGACGTTATGAACGTTTGGCTAGCACAATATGATGACTACTTGATAGTTTTGTGCACCATGCTTTATGGCTTAGAACCAGGACTACAAAAACGTTTTTGAAACATCATGGAACATATAAGATGTTTCAAGAGATGAAATTGGTATTTCAGACTCATGCCCGTGTCAAGAGGTATGAGACCTTTGACAAATACTTCGCCTAAAAGATGGAGGAGAATTGCTCAACTAGTGAGCAAGTACTTAGATTGTCTGAGTACTACAATCGCTTGAATCAAGTGGAAGTTAATCTTCCAGATAAGATAGTGATTGGCAGAGTTCTCTAGTCACCATCACCAAGTTACTGGAACTTCGTGATGAACTATTATGCATGGGATGACGAAAACGATTCCCGAGCTCTTCGTGATGTTGAAATCGACGAAGGTAGAAATCAAGAAAAGAGCATCAAGTGTTGATGATTGACAAGACCACTAGTTTCAAGAAAAGGGCAAAGGGAAAGAAAGGAACTTCAAGTAGAATGACAAGCAAGTTTTCACTCCTTGAAGAAGCCCAAAGCTGGACCAAAGCACTGGCCCGAGTGCTTACTTTGCAAAGGAAATGGTCCTTTGGGCGAAATACCACAATATTTGGTGGATAAGAAGGATGGCAAAGTGAACAAGGGTATATTTGATATACAGGTTATTGATGTGTGCCTTACTAGTGTTTATAGTAGCCCCTGAGTATTTGATACTTGTTCGATTGCTAAGATTAGTAACTCAAAACAGGAGTTACAGAATAAACAAAGACTAGTTGAAGGGGAAGTGACGATGAGTGTTGGAAGTAGTTCCAAGATTGATATGATCATCATCGCACACTCCCTATACCTTCGGGATTAGTGTTAAACCTAAATAAATGTTATTTGGCGTTTGCGTTGAACATGAATATGATTTGATCATGTTTATTGCCATACGGTTATTCATTTAAAGTCAAAGAATAATTGTTGTTCATTTACATGAATAAAACCTTGATGGTCATACACCTAATGAAAATAGTTTGTTGGATCTCGATCGTAGTGATACACATATTCATAATATTGATGCCAAAAGATGCAAAGTTAATAATGATAGTGCAACTTATTTGTGGCACCGCCGCTCGGGTCATATCGGTGTAAAGCGCATGAAGAAACTCCATAAAGATGGATTTTCGAATCACTTGGTTATGAATCATTTGATGCTTGCGAACCGTGCCTTTTGGGCAAGATGACTAAAACTCCATTCTCGGAACAATGGAACGAAGCTCTCGACTTATTGGAAATAATACATACCGATGTATGCGATCCGATGAGTGTTAAGGCTCGTGGCATGTATCATTATTTTTGACCTTCACAAATGATTTGAGCAGATATGGGTATATCTACTTGATGAAACATAAGTCTGAAACATTTGAAAAGTTCAAAAATTTCAGAGTGAAGTGGAAAATCATCGTAACAAGAAAATAAAGTTTCTATGATCTGATCATGGAGACGAATATTTGAGTTCTGAGTTTGGTCTTCATTTGAAACAATGTGAAATAGTTTCGCAACTCACGCCACAGAACACCACAATGTAATGGTGTGTCCGAATGTCGAATGTCGTACTTTACTAGATATGGTGCGATCTATGATGTCTCTTATCGGTTTACCACTATCGTTTTGGGGTTATGCATTAGAGACAGCTGCATTCACGTTTAATAGGGAACCATCTAAATCCGTTGAGATGACACCGTATGAACTATGGTTTAGCAGTAAACCTAAGCTGTCGTTTCTTAAAGTTTGGAGTTGTGATGCTTATATGAAAAAGGTTTTCAACCTGATAAGCTCGAACCCAAATCGGAGAAATGCGCCTTCGTAGAATACCCAAAGGAAACTGTTGGGTACACCTTCTATCACAGATCCGAAGGCAAAACATTCGTTGCTAAGAATGGATCCTTTCTAGAGAAGGAGTTTCTCTCGAAAGAAGTGAGTGGGAGGAAAGTATAACTTGATGAGGTAATTGTACCTTCTCCCAAATTGGAAAGTAGTTCATCACAGAAATCAGTTCATGTGATTCCTACACCAATTAGTGAGGAAGCTAATGATGATGATCATGAAACTTCAGATCAAGTTACTACAAAACCTCGTAGATCTTCCAAAATACAGTCCGCACCAGAGTGGTACAGTAATCCTGTTCTGGAAGTCATGTTACTAGACCATGACGAACCTACGAACTATGAGGAAGCGATGATGAGCCCAGATTCCACGAAATGGCTTGAGGCCATGAAATCTGAGATGGGATCCATGTATGAGAACAAAGTGTGGACTTTGGTGGAGTTGCCCGATGATCGGCAAGCCATATTGTATAAATGGATCTTCAAGAGGAAGATGATGTCGATAGTAGTGTTACTATCTACAAAGCTCAACTTGTCGCAAAAGGTTTTCGACAAGTTCAAGGTGTTGACTACAATGAGATTTTCTCAAGCTGTGAAGCGATGCTTAAATCTGTCGAATCATGTTAGCAATTGCCACATTTTATGAAATCGGCAAATGGATGTCAAAACTGCATTCCTTAATGGTTTTCTTAAATAAGAGTTGTATATGATGCAACCAGAAGGTTTTGTCAATCCTAAAGGTGCTAACAAAATGTGCAAGGTCCAGTGATCCATCTATGGACTGGTGCAATCATCTCAGTGTTGGAATATACACTTTGATAAGTTGATCAAAGCATATAGTTTTGTACAGACTTGCGGTGTAGCCTGTATTTACAATAAAGTGAGTGGGAGCACTACCGCCTTTTCTGATAAATATATGTGAGTAACATATTGTTGATCGGAAATGATGTAGAATTTTTCTGGAAAGCATAAAGGAGTATTTGAAAGGAGTTCTTTAAAAGAAAGACCTCAGTAAAGCTACTTACATATTGAGCATCAAGATCTATTGAGATAGATCAAGACGCTTGATAAGTTTTTCAAAAGTACATACCTTGTCAAGATTTTGAAGTAGTTCAAAATGGAACAGTCAAAGAAAGAGTTCTTGCCTGTGTTGCAAAGGTGTGAAATTGAGTAAGACTCAAATCCCGACCACGGCAGAAAATAGAAAAGAGAATGAAAGTCATTCCCTGTGCCTCAGTTATAGGTTCTATAAAGTATGTTATGCTATGTACCAGACCTATTGTATACCTTGCTCTGAATTTGGCAAGGGAGTACAATAGTGATCTAGGAGTAGATCACTGGACATTGGTCAAGAATATCCTTAGTAAGGACTAAGGAAATATTTCTCGATTATGGAGGTGATAAAAGAGCCCGTCGTAAAGAGTTACATAGGTGCAAGCTTTTACACCAATCCAGATGACTCTAAGTCTCAATCTGGATACATATTGAAAGTGGGAGCAATTAGCTAGAGTAGCTCCGTGCAGAGCATTGTAGACATAGAATATTTGCAAAATACATACGACTCACGAATGTAGCCAGACCCGTTGACTAAGCTTCTCTCAAGAGCAAAACATGATCATACCTTAGTACTCTTTGGGTGTTAATCACATAGCGATGTGAACTAGATTATTGACTCTAGTAAACCTTTTGGGTGTTGGTCACATGACGATGTGAACTATGGATATTAATCACATACAGATGTGAATATTGGTGTTAAATCACATGATGATGTGAACTAGATTATTGACTCTAGTGCAAGTGGGAGACTGAAGGAAATATGCCCTAGAGGCTATAATAAAGTTATTATTTATTTCCTTATTTCATGATAAATGTTTATTATTCATGCTAGAATTGTATTAACAGGAAACTTGATACATGTGTGAATACATAGACAAACAAAAGTGTCACTAGTATGCCTCTACTTGACTAGCTCGTTGAATCAAAGATGGTTAAGTTTCCTAGCCATAGACATGAGTTGTCATTTGATTAATGGATCACATCATTAGTAGAATGATGTGATTGACATGACCAATTCCGTTAGCTTAGCACTTGATCGTTTAGTATGTTGCTATTGCTTTCTTCATGACTTATACATGTTCCTACAACTATGAGATTATGCAACTCCCCTTTACGGAGGAACACTTTGTGTGCTACCAAGCGTCCTGGCGTAATCGGGTGATTATAAAGGAGCTCTGGTGTCTCCAAAGGTACATGTTGGGTTGGCGTATTTGAGATTAGGATTTGTCACTCCGATTGTCGGAGAGGTATCTCTGGGCCCTCACGGTAATGCACATCACTATAAGCCTTGCAAGCAATGTAGCTAATGAGTTAGTTCTGAGAATGATGCATTACGTAACGAGTAAAGAGACTTGCGGTAATGAGATTGAACTAGGTATTGGATACCGACGATCGAATCTCGGGCAAGTAACATACCGATGACAAAGGAACAACGTATGTTGTTATGCGGTTTGACCGATAAAGATCTTCGTAGAATATGTAGGAGCCAATATGAGCATCAAGTTCCGCTATTGGTTATTGACCGAGGCGTGTCTCGGTCATGTCTACATTGTTCTCGAACCCGTAGGGTCCGTGCAACTTAAGGTTTCGATGATGCTTATATTATGAGTTTATGAGTTTTGATGTACCGAAGGAGTTCGAGTCCCGGATGAGATCGGGGACATGACGAGGAGTCTCGAAATGGTCGAGACGTAAAGATCGATATATTGAGCGACTATATTCGGAGTTCGGAAAGGTACCGAGTGATTGGGTATTTTTGAGTCTGGGAGAGTTACGGAATTCGCCGGGAGTATATGGGCCTTATTGGTCCATACGGGAATAGAGGAGAGGCCAAAGAAAGGAGGCTTGCGCCCTCCCTCTGGTCCGAGGTGGACAAGGGCGCAGCCCCTTCCTTCTTCCTCTCCCCTCTTTCCCTTCTCCTACTCCAACAAGGAAGGAGGAGTCCTACTCCTGGTGGGAGTAGGACTCCCTTGGCGCGCCCCCTCCTAGGCCGGCCGCCCCCTCCCCCCTTGCTCCTTTATATACGGGGGCAGGGGGGCACCTCTAGGCACAACAACAATTGATCCTTGAGATCTCTTAGCCGTGTGCGGTGCCCCGCTCCACCATAGTCCTCGATATTATTGTAGCAGTGCTTAGGCGAAGCCCTGCGACGGTAGAACATCAAGATCGTCATCACGCCGTCGTGCTGACGGAACCTTTCCTCGACACTTTGCTGGATCGGAGTCCGGAGAACGTCATCAAGTTGAACGTGTGCTAGAACTCGGAGGTGCCGTAGTTTCGGTGTTTGATCGGTCGGGCCGTGAAGACGTACGACTACATCAACCGCGTTGTTATAACGCTTCCGCTTTCGGTCTACGAGGGTACGTGGACAACACTCCCCCCTCTCGTTGCTATGCATCACCATGATCTTGCGTGTGCGTAGGATTTTTTTTTTTGAAATTACTACATTCCCCAAACAAATACAAGTTCTAACGAATTTGTATTTTCGAGCTAATTTTTTAACCGTATGTCCGAATGCAGCAAATGATATGGCGTTGGAAAGCTTGAGGAAATGAGAAACTTTTTTGTATCTATTATTTCTCCCAATTCTTTATGGTTTTAAGTCAGTTTTGAAAATGGCAAAAAAAGTATTTTCGCCGTATTTTCTACAAACTTTAACGGAATGACGCAAATAATATACCGTTGAAAAGCTACGGAAAATGCGAAACTTTTTCTTGTTGTCGGTTTTCTCAGATTCTTAGCCGTTTTCAAGTAATTGCGAAAATGACGGGATCATCCGTTCTGCCTTTATCGCGAAACTGATTCTTCGAAAATGCACCGCGTGAAGACTTGAACTTCTAGGCATGTCTACTTGAACTTCACTCTGTTTTTCACGTGCTATTTTTGACCGTAGCTCTCCATCCACTCACCGAAACACTCACCGGAATTGAGCAAGTGTCATACCAGTGAAAAGCTGTTGTGAACACGCAACTTTCCCGTGTTGATCGTTTTTTCATACTCGCGACGATTTTAAAAAAATATCATCTGAAATTCATCCACTGTAGTATTTGAACTTCCTGTTGTTTTCAGTTGAACTTCTCTGGCGTATTTTCGTTTGTAATTTTCTCATCCCTTCGTCAGTGTTACACAAATGATTTTCCTTTTGTATAAATCTCTCTCACAATAAATTTTTTAACTTTATCCGACTAAGGACTTGAACTTATAACAACAAAACTTTTAGCCTTTGTTTTTTTTTATTTTTTAATACAAAATGCACACCGTCTAGTACATTAACTTCTGGAAGTTATTAACCTGAACTTCTCTCGGTTACGTGAAAATATTTTGAGTTTTTTATGAACTTTTAATATGATTTCCTTAATCCTTTTTTATTAATTTTGAAGCACTCTATTTTTAGTAGTTGAACTTCTTGTTATTTTATTTTTGAACTTCTTGTTTCCATTCTTTAATAACAAGGAAAATCTGAGTTTTCTATAATCATCGAACTTCTCCATCTTTTTAATATGGACTTCCTGGTTTTATTTTTTAATTATTTTTATGAAATTTTGAAGCGTTATATTTTTAAAAGTTGAACTTCTTGTTTTTTACTTTTGAACTTCGTGTTTCCATTCTTTAATAACAAGGAAAATCTGAGTTTTCTATAATCATCAAACTTCTCCATTTTTTAATTTGGACTTCGTGGTTTTATTTTCTTTTAGTAATGGGAAAAATCCTGAACTTCCCTCACTAGGAACCTGACCTTCGGGCTATCTTCGCAACCGTGTCTCCCCCCGAGAATTATTCTGGTCAGTTGTGTTCTATGTGATGTAAGTGTAATCTGGAAACAGTTTTTAGCAACTAAATGCCCATTTTAAATAGGAATCTCGCTCATTGGCGGATTTGCTCTCGGGTCGTGATGAGCATGTGATGAGTTAACCTGCCGCAGCAGTAGCACTTGAACTTCCCCAAGTGCTAGGTTGAATTTCCGCAAACATTGCCCAAATGGGGCTTGCGATATACCATTGGAAAGCTATGGACACGAGTATCATGACGCAAGTTAAATTTTTAGCAAAATGTACACGGTTTAAGAGCAGTTTTAAAAACCGTTTTTCTTCATACAAAAAAACGTGAATCATATTTTCAAGTCTATTTCTAAACCGTTTATCGGAATGAGGCAAATGAGATGGCGTTGGAAAGCTACTGCAAATCCTCTCCTTCCCCGTGTAGAAACTTTTTCCAAATTTTCTATGATTAAATAGGAATTGTTTTAGTGGATCCTTACCATATTCGGCCCCCTGAGGTGCAAGGTGGAGACATGGAAAAGCTTATTTATAGAAAACAGAGTTATTTGAATTTTGAACTACTCTATAATTATAAATTGAACTTCTTGGTTTATTCTTTAGTAATGGGAGAAATCCGATTTTTGTAAAAAAACATCAACCCACTCTACTATTATAAATTGAACTTCTTGGGTTTACTGTTTTAGTTGTGAGGAAAATCTGAGTTTCTATATACATTAAACTACTCCGTTATTTTAGTTTGGACTTCTTGGTTTTATTCTTCGAATAGAGCATACAATATACCCCTTTCAAAAGTTGTTGAATAGAAAAGAAATTTTCATTTTTATGAATGATATTCCTGTCGTTTTGAAGTAAATTAGAGAAATGACGAGATCATGATTTCTGCCTTCATTGCGAATGGAAACACACTGCATGAAGTAGTTAAACTTCTCGGGCATGTCTGTTTGAACCTCACTCTGTTTTTGACGTGCTGTTTTTTGCACTGCGTGAAGTAGTTGAACTTCTGTGGCATGTCTGTTTGAACTTCACTCTGTTTCATTTTATTGAATTTTTTATATACGAAACACACACCATGCAGTACGTGAACTTCTGGATGTTATCACTTTGAACTTCTCTCTGGTTTGAGTGAATTATTTTAAAACACAACAAACAACATGTTTTTATGTATTTTGGACATCTAAATGCACGGTGAACCTCTCTCACAAGAATTTTTGAACTTTTCCTCGTCGAGTACTTGAACTTCTAGCAACCATTTTTTTCATTTATGAGTTGTTTTTAAAAGTGCAAAAAAAGGTGTTGTGTTTTTTATTTTTTAAACAGGTAAATCATAGGTTTTAATAAACTCCGAACTTCTTTGTTATTTCAATTTGAACTTCACCTTTTTATATTTTTGAGTAAAGAATTGTATTCGACTCTTATACGGAAAAAATCGAACATGGAAATACAAGGTAAACCTCTCTAGCAAGAATTTTTGAACTTCTCCAGACAGAGCACTTGAACTTCTTTCAACAAACGTTTTAAGTTTTTATTTTTCTATACTTTTATTCTCACCTTTTTCTATATTTTTATTCTCACCCGAAAATGCATTCCTTGCAGTACTTGAACTTCAGTCGCATTTTTTTGTATACGTCAAATTACACGCAATTGAAGGTCAGACATCATTTTTGCCATTTTAAAACATGTAATTGGAGGTCGGAGGTCCCGCAATATAAATTTTGAACCGTGCACACAGGAGCACGTGAACTTTTTGCAACAAACCTACTTTTATAATAAATATCGTACAACTTCTTAGTTATTTCCAACAGAACTTCTTGGTTTATTCGTTAGTAACGAGAAAATTTTGATTTTTTTAATAAATATTGAATTGCTCTGTTTTTTGAAATTGAACTTCTTGGTTTATTATTTAGTAACGAGAAAAATCTGAGTTTTTATGAATCCCGAACTATCTATTTTTTAATTTGAACTTCTTGATTATATTTTTTATCAAAATATTATTTTGATAAGTGAATTTTATTTTATGACATATTTGAACTCCCTAGTTGAAATTCTATGGTTTCTTTTCTGAACATATTTCATCTTTTATTTAATATATAGAACTTCTCATATTTTTTAATTTGAACTTCTTTAAAAATCCAATTCTAATAAACATATGAACAAAGACTATCAATCACACAACTTTTTTTGACTGCACTTGGGAGGGGGGTATACATTTATTAAATAAACATTGAACTTATGCATTATTATAATTTGAACTCTTGGCTTTTTTTAGAAACCAGAAAAATGTGATTTTATAAACAAATCTTTTTTAGTTTTATCCCAACTTAATGGGTTTAGAAGTTTCAAACTTCTTAGTTTTTGCCATGTTAACTTTTCTGATTTTTTGTGTCCGGTAACTTTTCAGAGTAATCTTTTTTTATCGGGTAGTTTTTGTTACTCGAGCGTATGCTCCACTCGCAAGTGAGTAGACTCCTTTTAACATACGGTGGTCAAACTGAACCTTTTACAGAAAGAAAGAATAGTATAGAAGTGGACTAGTGGAGTAGTAGTACTCACACAAAAGGAAATAAAGGAAAAACCAAACACTCCTCCCGTACATGCCCACTACGTGTACAACTAGTACTCTGCCAGCATCACACAAAGACGTCCAGTGTTAACTTCTTTTCTTCTTGATCTAATTCTTCATATATCACACAAACTGTATTTCAACTACTATTTTGTTACAGAGTTCTCTTGTTTTTTATTTCAGTCTGCTATCTTTTCGAACTTCAGATGTTTTTGTATCTGACCTGCCAATTTTTTTTGTATCGGACCTGTCTGGAGAGATAAATTACGACATAACTATGAACTGAACTTTTCGTACTTCCCATACCTCTACATGTAACATCTGTACCTTTCAGTTTTTTCCGCATAGCAAGTGCTAGTACGCGGACATGCTATCAATAGACTACAGGAAAAAGAAATCTAAACAGTGATCTATTCTATATTCGTATATCCAAAACAGAAGAATTTTGCACTAATAGAACAGGGTAGCCGTTTAGGTGTAAGAAAACCATGACGAGCCACAACTTTTCTCATTATATCGTCTCTGAACTTCCAGACGGTTGCTTCGTGAAATTTCCCTGGCCGCATTACTTGCCTCGACATGTGGTTGCTGCTTATCTGTAATGGCCTCGGGTCCGAACTATGAGGGCGGACCTGCATTTCACACATTTGTCAGAAGTGTAATACTGCTGAAACCAATGCATCGGTCACATATAGAAGTGGCATCAAACTGCATTTTTTTAGAAACCAAATACAAAAACTAGTTTTGCAGTAGAGTTCAAATACTTCCAGAGTGAGAGTTCAGTGGAGAAAGAGACAGATCAGGCCCCGTTTGATAACAAAGTATTTTTAAAGTATTCTCAAAATACTACAGTTTTTCATATTATTGTAGTTTTATTTACATAGGGCTGTTTGGTTGCCTCTAAAAACCATGATTTCAATACTGCAGTTTTTGCCAAACCGCAGTATTTTCTCTGTATAAAAAAAGAACCTCATACCTCTTTTTAAAAAACTGAGCAGCCGAAAAGAAGGGTCGGACGGAGTTTAGGCAGTAGGCAGGGTGCAAGTACAAACTGTCTGAGTTGAGGTCTTTTAGTTGTTCGTTACCTGCGGCTGCTTGCAGTACTTGAACACTCTGCTTCTTTCCTCAGCGTTGGCAAAAAGCTGACATGGGATTTTTTTTCACTCTTCCCTGTTGTCTATATGGTGATTCAGAGATGTTTTCATCAGATTTTACTAGGTGGTGACATTTGTTTGATTTTCATAGAACAACTGTGTGTGGCGCTTACATTACAGAGAAGAATGTTTGAGCCAAAATCTATATGTTCGATTCATGTGCCTTCTCCTTGCAAATGTCTGGTACGTAGATTTTCAAGTACCTATTGCTCAGACGTCATCTGCTAATTACTCCACCGACGTCGCTGTCGCTAATCATCATTAGTCTAGCCGATCTATATATTCTAGTACTATGGCTAGCTAGCTTCAAATGCATGCACGGCTAAAAGCTAGCCAGGAAATTTTACAGCGTTTTGTGACGTAGTCAAACAGGTCCTCTGTATCATGAATACCATAAAAAACGATGTTCTATTAAAACCATGGTATTTGTACCTACATGTTAAATTACTGTAGTTTTCGATACTTTGGTTTTTATAATACTTTGCTATCAAACAGGGCCTCAGAGCTAATTTCGTTTACTAACTATACATAGTTCAGTACAGTATCCTGACACAATCAAATAAAACTCAATAGCAGTACTGCTCCAAGCATTTACACAAACTTGTTGTGAGCAACAAACACACAAGCGAAGTGAGATGGAGAACAGGAGCAGCATCAACAATAATATAGAACAGTAACACGAGAGAAAGCAGAGCAGAGATAGCAACAGCAACATGCGTAAGTTTGTAGCAAGAACAAGGAGGAGAGAGAAGAAACACCACGGCGGAGAGAGCGGCAACGCAGGAACCAACAACGAGAATGCTAGGGAGGACGGCAGTGCTGATGCTCGCACGACGCGGTGTTCTGCTTGTGCCAGCGCGAGGGGTGAGCTGGGGACGGTGAGCAGGTTGACCACCCAGGAGGCCGACAGCCTACAGGGAGCAGCACCACGAGCTCCCTCCCTTGCCGATGAAGCGAGCAGATGTGGCGACGCTCGAGCGCATCGGCGGCGGGCCACGGGATGCATTGTGCAGCGGTGTTCAGCGGGGCAGCGAGGGGCTCAAGGGTGGACGGGGCAGCGGCTCTACCCTCGACTTCATCCCTCCCCAGGCGTCGCCGGCACGGAGCATGGCGGCGGAACGTGGAGTTTCCGCGGGGGTTTCTTTTGTTTGCGCTTTTGTTTCGCTGCGGATCTGTAGAACATCCTAGCGCGCCCTATATACGCCGAATGTGATCCAAATAACCATTATATATATATAAATAGTTGTTGCCGGGTACCGAGAAAAAGCCTAGCTTTTTCGGTATTGTAACGGGAAGCCACCAGAAGGTTCCAAGGGGTTCCAGAGCGGTCCAAAAGTCCTTGGAGGGTTCCACCATGTCTCATACAGTAGCATGTGCTGTAGGGGGCGCCCTGGCCTTAATGGGCCAGGGGCACCAAACCCCAAGGGAGGGGGCTCCACTTGACATGGAGTCCATTCCTCCCTCCTTGGCCGCCGCCCCTTCCTTGGGAGGGGGGCTAGGGCTTCCACTCCATCCATCACCCCTATATATAGTGGGGAGGCGGAGGGGGAAGCCACCCCTTGTTGGGGAACGTAACAGAAATTTAAAGTTTTCCTACGTGACACCAAGATCTATCTATGGAGAAACCAGAACGAGGGAAGGAGATTGCATCTACATACCCTTGTAGATCGCTAAGCGGAAGCGTTCAAGTGAACGGGTTGATGGAGTCGTGCTTGTCGTGATTCAAATCACCGATGATCCTAGCGCCGAACAGACGGCACCTCCGCGTTCAACACACGCATTTGCACGTGACATCTCCCATGCCTTGATCCAGCAAGGAGAGAAGGAGAGGTTGGGGAAGACTCAGTCCAGCAGCAACACGACGGCGTGGTGGTGGTGGAGGAGCGCAGACTCAAACAGGCTTCGCCAAGCACTACGAGAGACGAGGAGGGAAAGAGGTAGGGCTGCGCCAAGAGGAGATGTTCTCGTGTGTTAGGCAGCCCCAAAACCTCCACTATATATAGGGGAAAGGGAGGGGCGCCTAGGGTTTCCCCTAGGGGGGCGGCCGGCGGATGGGATCTCCCCTTGGGTGACTTGGCCCCAAGCCGGAGGTGGGAACCCTAGATGGGCGCCCAAACCCCCCAGTAACGTGGGAATAGGTGAGGCGACAGCCCCTTAGTGGGCTGGTTTGCCCCCTTCCCTTGGCCCATGAAGCCCCCAACACTTGCTGGGGCTCCGAAACACCTTTCGGTCATCTTGGTCATCACCGGTACCTCTCGGAACACTTCCGGACTCCAAAACCCTTCGTCCAATATATCAATCTTTACCTTGGACCATTCCTAACTCCTCGTGACGTCCGGGATCTCATCCGGACTCAAACAACATTCGGTAACCACGATATCTATTCCCTATAACCCTAGCGTCACCGAACCTTAAGTGTAGACCCTACGGGTTCGGGAACCATCTTGAACATGACCGAGACGTTCTCGGTCAATAACCAACAGCGGGATCTGGATACCCATGTTGGCTCCCACATGTTCCACGATGATCTCATCGGATGAACCACGATGTCGAGGATTCAATCAATACCGTATTCAATTCCCTTTGTCTAGCGGTATTGTACTTGCCCGAGATTCGATCGTCGGTATCCCGATACCTTGTTCAATCTCGTTCTCGGCAAGTCTCTTTACTCGTTCCGTAACACATCATCCCGTGATCAACCCCTTGGTCACATTGTGCACATTATGATGATGTCCTACCGAGTGGGCCAGAGATACCTCTCCGTTACGGGAGTGACAAATCCCATCTCGATTAATGCGAACCCAATGACACTTTCGGAGATACCGTAGTGCACCTTTATAGCCACCCAGATTCGTTGTGACGTTTGGTACACCAAAGCATTCCTACGGCATCCGGGAGTTGCACAATCTCATGGTCTAAGGAAATGATACTTGACATTAGAAAAGCTTTAGCATACTAACTACGATCTTTGTGCTAGGCTTAGGATTGGGTCTTGTCCATCACATCATTCTCTAAATGATGTGATCCCATTATCAACGACATCCAATGTCCATGGTCAGGAAACCGTAACCATCTGTTGATCAACGAGCTAGTCAACTAGAGGCTTACTAGGGACATGGTGTTGTTTATGTACCCACACATGTATCTGAGTTTCCTATCAATACAATTATAGCATGGGTAATAAATGATTATCATGAACAAGGAAATATAATAATAACTAATTTATTATTGCCTCTAGGGCATATTTCCAACAGTCTCCCACTTGCACTAGAGTCAATAATCTAGTTCACATCGCCATGTGATTAACACTCACAGGTCACATCGCTATGTGACCAACATCCAAAGAGTTTACTAGTGTCACTAAACTAGTTCATATCATCATGTGATTAAGACTCAATGAGTTCTGGGGTTTGATCATGTTTTGCTTGTGAGAGAGGTTTTAGTCAACGGTCGCAACATTCAGATCCGTATGTACTTCGCAAATCTCTAGGTCATATTGTAAATGCTGCTTCCACGCTCCACTTGGAGCTATTCCAAATGGTTGCTCCACTATACGTATCCGGTTTGCTACTCAGAGTCATTCAGATAGGTGTTAAAGCTTGCATCGACGTAACCCTTTATGCCGAACTCTTTATCACCTCCATAATCGAGAAACATGTCCTTATTTACTCCAAGGACAATTTTGATCACTGTCCAATGATCCATTCTGGATCATTCTTGTACCCTATGATGACTCATGGCAAGGCACACTTCCTAAGCGGTACACAAGATAGCATACTATAGAGCCTACGTCTAAGCATAGGGGACGACCTTCGTCCTTTCTCTCTATTCTGTCGTGGTCGAGCTTTAAGTCCTAACCTCATACCTTACAACTCAGGCAAGAACTCCTTCTTTGACTGATCCATCTTGAACACCTTCAAGATCATGTCAAGGTATCTGCTCATTTGAAAGTATTATTAATCATTTTGATCTATCTTATAGATCTTGATGCTTATTGTTCAAGTAGCCTAATCCAGGTTTTCCATTGAAAAACACTTTTCAAACAACCCTATATGCTTTCTAGAAATTCTACATCATTTCTGATCAACCATATGTCAACAACATATACTCATCAGAAATTCTATAGTGCTCCCACTCACTTCTTTGGAAATACAAGTTTCTCATAAACCTTGTATAGACCCAAAATCTTTGATCATCTCATCAAAGCGCACATTCCAACTCCGAGATGCTTACTCCAGTCCTTAGAAGGATCGCTGGAGCCAGCATACCTTTTAGCATCCTTAGGATCGACAAAACTTTTCTGATTGTATCACATACAACCTTTCCTTACGAAGACTGGTAAGGAAACTCGTTTTGACATCCATCTGCCAGATTTCATAAATGCAGCTAATGCTAACATGATTCCGACGGACTTAAGCATCGCTACGGATGAGAAAATCTCATCGTAGTCAACTCCTTGAACTTGTGAAAAACTCTTCGCCACAAGTCGAGCTTCATAGACGGTGACATTACCGTCCACGTCCATCTTCTTCTTAAAGATCCATTTATCTCAATGGCTTGCCTATCGGGCAAGTCCACCAAAGTCCATGCTTTGTTTTGATACATGGATCCTATCTCGGATTTCATGGCTTCTAACCATTTGTCGGAATATGGGCCCACCATTGCTTTTCCATTGCTCGTAGGTTCATCTAGCAATATGACCTTCGAGACAGGATTACTGTACCACTCTGAACTAGTACTCATCCTTGTCACCCTACGAGGTATGGTAGTGACTTGATCTGAAACTTCATGATCACTATCATAAGCTTCTACTTCAATTGGTGTAGGCGCCACAGGAACAACTTCCTGTGCCCTCCTGCACACTAGTTGAAGTGATGGTTCAATAACCTCATCAAGTCTCCACCATCCTCCCACTCAATTCTTTCGAGAGAAACTTTTCCTCGAGAAAGGACCCGTTAGTAGAAACAATTACTTTTGCTTCCGGATCTGAGATAGGAGGTGTACCCAACTGTTTTGGGTGTCCTATGAAGATGCATTTTTATCCGCTTTGGGTTCGAGCTCATCAACCTGAAACTTTTTCACATAAGCATCGCAGCTCCAAACTTTTAAGAAACGACAACTTAGGTTTCTCCAAACCATAGTTCAAACGGTGTCGTCTCAACGGAATTACGTGGTGCCCTATTAAAGTGAGTGCGGTTGTCTCTAATGCCTAACCCATGAACGATAGTGATAATTCGATAAGAGACATCATGGTACGCACCATATCCAATAGGGTGCAACTATGATGTTCGGACACACCATCACACTATGGTGTTCCAGGCGGTATTTATTGTGAAACAATTTCCACAATGTCTTAATTATGCGTGCCAAAGCTCAGAACTCAGATACTCATCTCTATGATCATATCATAGACATTTTATCCTTTTGTCACGATGATCTTCAACTTCACTCTGAAATTACTTGAACCATTCAATAATTCAGACTTGTGTTTCATCAAGTAAATATACTCAACATCTACTCAAATCATCTGTGAAGTAAGAACATAACGATATTCACTACATGCCTCAAAGACTCATTGGACTGCACACATCAAAATGTGTTACTTCCAACAAGTTGCTATCTTGTTCCATCTAACTGAAAACGAGGCTTTTCATCATCTTGCCCATGTGGTATGATTTGCATATCTCAAGTGATTCAAAATCAAGTGAGTCCAAACGATCCATCTGCATGGAGTTTCTTCATGTGTATACACCAATAGACATGGTTCGCATGTCTCAAACTTTTCAAAAACGAGTGAGTCCAAAGATCCATCAACATGGAGCTTCTTCATGCGTTTTATACCAATATGACTTACATGGCAGTGCCACAAGTAGGTGGTACTATCATTACTATCTTATATCTTTTGGCATGAAAATGTGTATCACTACGATCGAGATTCAATAAACCATTCTTTTAGGTGCAAGACCATTGAAGGTTTTATTGAAATAAATAGAGTAACCATTATTCTCCTTAAATGAATAATCAGATTATGATAGACATAATCCAATCATGTCTATGCTCAATGCAAACACCAAATAACAATTATTTAGGTTTAACACAAATCTCGATGGTAGAGGGAGCAGGTGATGCTTGATCACATGAACCTTTGGAAACACTTCCAACACATATCGTCAGCTCACCTTTAGCTAGTCTCCGTTTATTCTGTAGCTTTTATTTCGAGTTACTAACACTTAGCAACCGAACCAGTATCTAATACCCTGGTGCTACTAGGAGTACTAGTAAAGTACACATTAACATAATGTATATCCAATATACTTCTATCGACCTTGCCAGCCTTTCTCATCTATCAAGTATCTAGGGTAATTCTGCTCCAAAGGCTGTTCCCCTCATTACGAAGCACATAGTCTCGGGTTTGGGTTCAACCTTGGGTTTCTTCTTTGGAGCAATGAATCGATTTGTTGTTTCATGAAGTACCCTTCTTGCCCTTGCCCTTCTTGAAACTAGTGGTTTCACTAACCATCAACAAATGATGCTCCTTCTTGATTTCTACATTCATGTGTCAAACATTGCGAATAGCTCAAGGATCATCATATCTATCCCTCGATATGTTATAGTTCATCACGAAGCTCTAGCAGCTTGGTGGCAATGACTTTGGAGAAACATCACTATCTCATCGGAAGATCAACTCCCACTCGATTCAAGTGATTGTTGCACTCGGACAATCTGAGCACAAGCTCAACGATTGAGCTTTTCTCCCTTAGTTTGCAGGCTAAGAAAATCGTCGGAGGTCTTATACCTCTTGACGTGGGCACGAGCCTGAAATCCCAATTTCAGCCCTCGAAACATCTCATATGTTCCGTGATGTTTCAAAACGCCTTTGGTGCCTCAACTCTAAATCGCTTAACCGAACTATCACGTAGTTATCAAAACGTGTATGTCCGATGTTCGCAACATTCACACACGACGCTTGGGGTTCAAACACACCGAGCGGTGCATTAAGGACATAAGCTTTTTTTGTCTCGCATAATCGCCATCATCAACTTTCAACTACATTTTCTCTAGGAACATATCTAAAACAGAGAACTAAAGCGCGAGCTATGACATAATTTGCAAAGGGTTTTTGACTATGTTCAGGATAATTAAGTTCGTCTTATGAACTCCCACTCAGATAGACATCCCTCTAGTCATCTAAGTGATTAGATGATCCGAGTTAACTAGGCCGTGTCCGATCATCACGTGAGACGGACTAGTCATCATCGGTGAACATCTTCATGTTGATCGTATCTACCATATGACTCATGCTCGACCTTTCGGTCTCTTGTGTTCCGAGGCCATGTCTGTACATGCTAGGCTCGTCAAGTCAACCTAAGTGTTTCGCGTGTGTAAATCTGGCTTACACCCGTTGTATGTGAACGTAAGAATCTATCACACCCGATCATCACGTGGTGCTTAGAAACGACGAACTTTCGCAACGGTGCACATTTAGGGGGAACACTTTCTTGAAATTTTAATGAGGGATCATCTTATTTACTACCATCGTTCTAAGCAAATAAGATGCATAAACATGATAAACATCACATGCAATCAAATAGTGACATGATATGGCCAACATCATTTTGCTCCTTTTGATCTCCATCTTCAGGGATCCATGATCATCATCATCACCGGCATGACACCATGATCTCCATCATCATGATCTCCATCATCGTATCTCCATGAAGTTGTCTCGCCAACTTATTACTTCTACTACTATGGCTACCGGTTAGGAATAAAGTAAAGTAATTACATGGCGTTTGTTCAATGACACGCAGGTCATACAATAAATAAAGACAACTCCTATTGCTCCTGCTGGTTGTCATACTCATCGACATGCAAGTCGTGATTCCTATTACAAGAACATGATCAATTTCATACATCACATATCATTCATCACATTCTTCTTGGCCATATCACATCACATAGCATACCCTGCAAAAACAAGTTAGACGTCCTCTAATTGTTGTTTGCATGTTTTACGTGGCTGTTATGGGTTTCTAGCAAGAACGTTTCTTACCTACGCAAAACCACAACGTGATATGCCAATTTCTATTTACCCTTCATAAGGACCCTTTTCATCAAATCCGTTCCGACTAAAGTGGGAGAGACTGGTACCCGCTAGCCACCTTATGCACCAAGTGCATGTCAGTCGGTGGAACCTGTCTCACGTAAGTGTACGTGTAAGGTCGGTCCGAGCCGCTTCATCCCACAATACCGTCGAAACAAGATTGGACTAGTAACGGTAAGCATATTGAACAAAAACAACGCCCACAACTACTTTGTGCTCTACTCGTGCAAAGAATCTATGCAATAGACCTAGCTCTGATACCACTGTTGGGGAACGTAGCAGAAATTCAAAATTTTTCTACGTGTCACCAAGATCTATCTATGGAGAAACCAGCAACGAGGGGAAGGAGAGTGCATCTACATACCCTTGTAGATCGCTAAGCGGAAGCGTTCAAGTGAACGGGGTTGATGAAGTCGTACTCGTCGTGATCCAAATCACCGATGATCCTAGCGCCGAACGGACGGCACCTCCGCGTTCAACACACGTACGGAACGGTGACGTCCCCCATGCCTTCATCCAGCAAGGAGAGAGGGAGAGGTTGGGGAAGACTCCATCCAGCAGCAGCACGACGGCGTGGTGGTGGTGGAGGAGCGCAGACTCCAGAAGGCCGCCAAGCACTACGAGAGACGAGGAGGAGAGAGGTAGGGCTGCGCCAAGAGGGAGATGTTCTCGTGTGTTAGGCAGCCCCAAAACCTCCACTATATATAGGGGGAAAGGGGAGGGGAGGTGCCCTAGGGTTTCCCCTAGGGGCGGCGCGGCCGAGGCAGATGGGATCTCCCCCTTGGGTGACTTGGCCCCAAGCCGAGGTGGGAACCCTAGATGGGGCACCCCAAACCCCCTGGTCACGTGGGAATAGGTGAGGGGGGGCGCACAGCCCCTTAGTGGGCTGGATTTCCCCCTTCCTTGGCCCATGAAGCCCCCAACACTTGCCGGGCTCCCGAAACACCTTTCGTCATCTTGGTCATCACCGGTACCTCCGAACACTTCCGGACTCCAAAACCCTTCGTCCAATATATCAATCTTTACCTCCGGACCATTCCGAACTCCTTGTGACGTCCGGATCTCATCCGGACTCAACAACATTCGGTAACCATGTATATCTATTCCTATAACCCTAGCATCACCGAACCTTATGTGTAGACCCTACGGGTTCGGGAACCATGCGAACATGACCGAGACGTTCTCCCGTCAATAACCAACAGCGGGATCTGGATACCCATGTTGGCTCCCACATGTTCCACGATGATCTCATCGGATGAACCACGATGTCGAGGATTCAATCAATCCCGTATTCAATTCCCTTTGTCTAGCGGTATTGTACTTGCCCGAGATTCGATCGTCGGTATCCCGATACCTTGTTCAATCTCGCATCGGCAAGTCTCTTTACTCGTTCCGTAACACATCATCCCGTGATCAACCCCTTGGTCACATTGTGCACATTATGATGATGTCCTACCGAGTGGGCCCAGAGATACCTCTCCGTTACGGGAGTGACAAATCCAGTCTCGATTCGTGCGAACCCAATGAGACACTTTCGGAGATACCGTAGTGCACCTTTATAGCCACCCGATTCACGCCAGACGTTTGGTACACCCAAAGCATTCCTACGGCATCCGGAGTTGCACAATCTCATGGTTTAAGGAAATGATACTTGACATTAGAAAAGCTTTAGCATACTAACTACGATCTTTGTGCTAGGCTTAGGATTGAGTCTTGTCCATCACATCATTCTCTAAATGATGTGATCCGTTATCAACGACATCCAATGTCCATGGTCGGAAACCGTAACCATCTGCTTGATCAACGAGCTAGTCAACTAGAGGCTTACTAGGGACATGGTGTTGTTTATGTACCCACACATGTATCTGAGTTTCCTATCAATACAATTATAGCATGGGTAATAAATGATTATCATGAACAAGGAAATATAATAATAACTAATTTATTATTGCCTCTAGGGCATATTTCCAACACCCCTTCCGTGATTGCCCTATCTCCCTCCCGTTACTTCTCCTCCACCTTCCGTCGGCGCTTGACGAAGCCCTGTCGGAGTTTCGCTGCCACCACCACCACCATGCCATCATGTTGGTTCAGATCTCATCTACCTCCTCTCTGATGCGGAGCATCCCTCGACTACCCACACCGACACTTCATCACCACCGCAAGCACCGAGAGGACCAATGACAAGAGCACGTGCACGCAACATCACTAACGACGTCACTTCTTTCCTTTCCGAGTTTCATTCGGTTTCACATGAGAATGAGATTCTACCTCAAAGAGATACGCTATGCATTCTTAGGTACCAAGAAGATGATCGTGAGAAGGAGAAGACGGAGATTCGAGCATCCACGGAGCAAGGGAAAGGAGAGGTGAACGAGAAGAGTGAAGAAGGGAGCAAGAAGGCAAAACCCCCTGGACACCCCGGGGGCCCGGCCACCCTCCCCTGGGTGCTGCCCTGCCTGCCCCCGGTGCCCGGCCCCGTTGGCTCTGGGTGCCCGGGCCCCTTGCCCTGCAGCCAGCCACCCCCGGGTGCCCGGGACTTGGGCCACGGGGTGCCCGGCCTCCGCCCCGCCAACCACTGGGTGCAACCCCGGGTGCCCGAGCTTGGGACCCCCGGGTGCCCGGCCACAAACCAGACGCCCCCCTGACCTGGTCGGGTGCCCGGCCCCTTCACCACCGGGTGCCCGGTCCCTCCTGAGCGTGTGGCTCTGACCGGTCCGGGTGCCGGGGCCACTTTGCCCCAAGTGCCCGGACCCCTCCTCGTGCCTGCGTGCATCTTGGGGTCTTTGACCGATGTACCCCCCCTCTCTCTCACACATTTCATCCCTAGGCTTTATATACTCATCTCCTAGCTCATTTGGAAAGATAGCAAAGTATTTGATAGACACTAGAGAACTTTGCTCCTTGTATCCCCTCCTCTTGGAGATCAAGCCCCCACCTTGGGAAGAATCCTTTGGATCATCAAGGCCTCCTCTTGGAGAAGATCAACATCAAGACCTCATCTTCTAGGAGTGGTAAGAACTTTACCTAGTGTTATTTTCCTTGAATTGTTCATGTAATCTTGTGGATCTCATGTATGCTACTCTAGTGGATGTGATATTTGGGTTTGTTTGAGTGATTTGTTCCTTGTATTCTTGAGTGTCCTTCCTACTTCCCCCTCCAAGTGTGAAAAGATCCCCTCTAGGGTTTCACCCTACAACATCTTGGTATCATGAGTGTCGGTGTCAAAACCGGCGGATCTCGGGTAGGGGGTCCCGAACTGTGCGTCTAGGCGGATGGTAACAGGAGACAAGGGACACGATGTTTTACCCAGGTTCGGGCCCTCTTGATGGAGGTAAAACCCTACGTCCTGCTCGATTGATATTGATATTGTGGATGTTTACAAGAGTGGATCTACCACGAGATCAAGGAGGCTAAACCCTAAAAGCTAGCCTATGGTATGATTGTAAGGGTTGTTGTTCTGTCCTACGGACTAGAGCCATCCGGTTTATATAGACACCGGAGAGGGCTAGGGTTACATAGAGTCGGTTACAATGGTAGGAGATCTACATATCCGTATCGCCAAGCTTGCCTTCCACGCCAAGGAAAGTCCCATCCGGACACGGGGCGAAGTCTTCAATCTTGTATCTTCATAGTCTTGGAGTCCGGTTGATGATGATAGTCCAGCCGATGATGGTAGTCCGGCCATCCGGACACCCCCTAATCCGGGACTCCCTCAGTAGCCCCTGAACCAGGCTTCAATGACGATAAGTCCAGCATGCGTGTAGTCTTCGGCGTTGCAAGGCGGGTTCTCCTTCAAGTTCTACGTACACTGCGAGCAAAGGTCCAGCTTCCTCATCAATGTTGCGCTGTCTTGGCTTCCACGCCCAATAATGGCCTTCTTCCACGCGTCAGCACGAACGTGAAAAGCTAGGGTGTCTTTTATGTTTTACCCCCTAGTTGTGGAATAATCTGCCTATAAGGGAGGCAAGAATCCAGATCCAAATCACCCTCTTCCTCTCGCAAATACTCATCGGAGCGCTTTCGACCAAGAATCCATTCCATCATGGACCGTCAACGCGGCTCCTCTTCTCGCCCCGGCCCTTTGCCAGAGATTGGAGGAGATGCTCATTCCGCTGTGAGCTGGTGAAGCTCCAAGTGGGGATATCTCCTCCGCCTTCATGGTTCCAGATTCGAGCCGGGCTAGCCACCTACAAAGGTGGGAAGCAAGCGGAGGTTACCCCAAATCCCAACAAAGGGAGCGGGTATGCTTCGTCCCCTATCGATAAGGGGCTCGGATTTCTGACATCCATTCCTC
This sequence comes from Aegilops longissima, assembly GCA_021605205.1. Taxonomy (NCBI): domain Eukaryota; kingdom Viridiplantae; phylum Streptophyta; class Magnoliopsida; order Poales; family Poaceae; genus Aegilops; species Aegilops longissima. Next base: position 319,647,897 of record CM038676.1, read on the forward strand.
CGCTGGCCTCGGAGTTCTACGGACTCGGCTTCATCACCTCACGCCCGCCTCAATCCTGCATATTGCGGGTTACGTAGCTCTTTGCGAGCTTTTCTGGGCGCCGAGCCCCACTTCGCCCGTGGAAGAGGTTGTTCGCCTTGTACCCGCTCTCACGAGGGGTCCATATATCAAGTGGGCGGCGCCAAATATGGCGATTGCGGGACCGGATATCCATCCGGAACCCCTAAGAAGGCGCCCAAGACTGGCCTTGAATGGTTTTATATAGAAGACGCTCGCTGCGGACCTGTTCGGATCGGCCTCCCGGAGTTCAGCAATGCTCCTCTGAAGAAACGCCTTAGTTGGCGTCCGCGGATCCCCCATCTGGAGGAAGACAAGAGCATCCATTATTTGATGGGCCGAATAAGGTTACTGGCCCATGCCGGGTTGACCATGATCGGAATCATGGCAACATGCATTACGCGGGGGGTGCAGCCACTACAATACAGGGGCCACCCCATGTGGGATTTCAACGGGGAGGACGATGCCACCCGTCATGGCCGCAAAGGGCCAGATTCGGCCAAAGATCTGGTGACGATCTTGTCCGGCCTGTACAAGGGGGAGAAGGAGGATTTCCTTCGGACGAACCCGTTAAATGGGTTTTCCATGAATAATCCCCGGCCTTGGGTAAGCTAACACTCTGCGTGTCCGACCCGTGCCTCTTGAGTTTCTTATATTGTGTTCTTCTTTTGACGCAGGAACTGCGCCAGACCGTGGAGGGCATGCTAAGTCCTGCTCCGCAGCCCGAGGATCCAGAGAGATCCCGGGATCCGGCCTCCGAAGAGGATCCGGACATAAAGGTGGAGCTAATCGACGGGGTGTTCCACCAGCTCAGCATGGACAATGCTTTAGTCGCCATCACGGCCGACTATCCCGGACTATATCCGGCTTCCTGGTGATTGCTGCCAAGCCTCGACACCGTCATTCCTTCCTTGCTTATTTCCGACCACCGTATATGATGGCGCTGTGCAGGAGGCGCCTAGGGCGGCTTGAGCCTGCATGGGCTGACCAACAAGGGCGATTCGGACCAAGAGGCGGAAGAGGCGCGGCGCGGACTGAAACGTCGCCGCAAAGGTGTAGCTCACAATTCATTATTTAGAAACGCGTTCGGAAGCGTTTGAGTGCTCATGACTTTTATAGGGAAAAAAGCGTCCGCGGATCAAGGGCGTGGAGGTTGTCAATCCAACCTCTACCAGCCAGCTCCCTTTTGGTCGAGGGGAGGCGGCGCAAGCGCGAGCCGGACGTTCCTCCGACGGAGGATGCCGACAGACTCGTCCGCCACCAAGTCTGAGGTGGAGAGTGCCTGAATCACAGCGCCGCCGACAGTATTTCGTGACGCGTGCTTCTCCCCGAGGCATTGAATGCCTTTAACACGGGGACGCGCACCTTCGTGCTGCTCAAGATGGTTTTATCGAGCCGCGGAGCAGTATGTAAAAGACATACGGGTAAGAGAATTTAATAGTTATATATGCCAGTAGCCCCCGAGACTTAAAGTAGTTATATTAACTGATTTAAGGATCATATGAAACGTAGGATCTTACCGAGAAGAATACCCAACTGTCTCAGAGCTGCAAGAGTGCAAGGCCCAACTGAGGCCGCACTTTACGCGCGAGGAGGAAACGCAGGGACCTCTCCTGGTAACGCATTATTTTAGAAAGATAAGTAGCGTTTGACCTTTGCGCAAGCCTGAAAGAAAAAATGACGTTGCAGGTGCTGCCGGACAAGATCCGGACAGGCAAGAACTTCTGTGCCAACTAAAGGCCGGCGAGAGGGTGCTGCATAAGGTGCAGCATGAAAGGAACAAGCTCCAGGATGCCCATGCCCAGCTTGGAGAAGAGCTGAAAGGCATTCGGGCCGAGCTGTCGGGCTCCGTGAAGGAGAATCAGCGGCTTCGTCGCGGCATATATAGTAAGTGCTCGAGTGAACTCCTTTGAAAAGAAGAGTTCGGCGAGGAAGTCAATTTGACAGGATATGTCTGCAGGTATGCTCACAGGTCGCCCTGCGGAGGAGATGCCCGTATCAACAGGTGATCAACTTCCCGAATTGTTGCAACTGATCGAACGAGTTCGGCGAGCAATGGCGCGTCATCCAGCGTTATGGCCAGCCTTCCCTTACCCGAGGGTCTTGGGGAGCTTGCGGAGAAGTTGCGAGTGCAGTGGCGCTTCCATTTATGGAAGATTTCGCCTGCCGCCAAGGTGCTGTGGAGGCTGGGCCATGGTAAAGACGCGGTACAAGAAGGCGGATCCCAACCACATGGCCGAAGTCGGACCTGTGGGGCCCGATGGGAAGGAGATCCTGTGAGTTTAGTATCGGCCAAGTGGAGTTGGCCGCTAAATTTTCCCAACAGGACTGTAAATTAGACAACCTATTAGACGGGATTGAGGAAGAATACAATCAGTCGATTTGACAATGTATTATAAAATGACATATAAAATGCCTTCTAGCCAGATTGTAGATCGTTTGTCTTTGCCGACCTTTTAAGCCGACCTCGGGACCCTAGAGTCCGGAGTGTGTCCGAATACCTTCTCGGTTATGAAACAACGGGGTATGCATGGAGACCAGGCGTAGGGGTCATCGGTGATTTATCGGACAAGTGCCCAACTAGTTATGTTATATTACATGGGTAGTAAGAAACATCTTCCAGGAGAATAGTTCCGTTAAGGGTTCCTTTCCTCTGGGGTGGCATGCCCTAAAGTGCATGTCCGGACTGCAAAAAGAGAAACATCTGGGGCAGATAAATAAGTGGATAAAAATCATCTTTTGAGTCACCGACCGAATATTCCCTTAAGAACGCTAGCTTTGGCTTCACCCGGTCGAGGTACACATCCGGCTGACCCGGCGAGAACAATCGCAGAGGTGCTCCTTTACCTCCTAGCCAAACAATCGGGAACGTGGGGGTAAGCACAGGAGCGAACAACCCAGCTTGGCCAAAACTTAAGTCATATCGATGCATATAATGGTGAATAAAAGGTACATGTGGAGGCTTGACACATGTGCTGGGCATGAAGCCCGTATAATTAAGCTTCGGTAAAGAAGCCCCGAGTATAATGAGTGCGGATAGCACATCAATTCTTGCTGACGTTATGCAAGTAGGCCCTTGAAGGCATGGATGAATAGGGTTGAGAAGAAAAGATAAACGAAAGGCAGCTGAAGTAAAAAAAAATTTGGACGGGGAAAGGGACGAACTCTTAGACGGCGCTAGGCATAGAATCGTCGAGGCGGGCTGCGTTCCATGGGTTCGGCTCGAGTCGGTTATCCGATGCATTTAAAGAGCGGTATGCTCCACCGGTCAGACTTGATCGATGATGAAGGGCCTTCCCATTTGGGCTTGAGCTTATCCTTTTCTTGTCCGCAGCGAGAACCAGTTCGCCAACGTTATGCGTCTTGGCCCGTACTTCTCGCTTTGATATCTTGAGCCTGCTGCTTGATAGAATGCGAACGAGCCTTGCGACGCCACGCTCTTCCTCCAATGCGTCCAAGCTGTCCTGCTGATCCAACTCGGCTTCTCTTTCTTCGTACATGCGCACTTCGAGGCGAGTCATGAATGATGTCACAGGCAAAACTGCTTCGCGCCGTATACCATAAAAATGGTGTGAATCCGGTAGTACGGTTAGGCGTTGTCCGCAGCCCCAGTCTGGAGTCGAGCTCCTCTACCCAAAGGCGTGTCGATTTCGTAAGGGACCGCACTAGTCTGGGTTTGATGCCGCTCATTATTAGACCATTTGCTCGTTCCACTTGACCATTGGTTTGAGGATGATAGACTGAAGCGTAATCGAGCTTGATGCCCATATTTTTGCACCATGATTTAACCTCATCGGCGGTGAAGTTCGTGCCGTTATCGGTGATGATGCTGTGGGGGACACCATAACGGTGTACCACCCGGATATAAAGTCTATCACTGGTCCGGACTCTGCCGTTTTAACGGCTTGGCCTCTATCCATTTGGTGAATTTATCCACCATGACCAATAGGTACCTTTGCTTGTGGGTTCCCCCTTTAAGTGGTCCAACCATGTCAAGCCCCTGACATGACGGCCAGGTAATGGGTATAGTTTTGAGGGCGGTGGGTGGCATATGGCTCGATTAGCAAAGAGCGACAACCGACGCATCTTTGGACTAAGTCCCGAGCATCTGCTCGGGCCGTCGGCCATAAAATCCTGTCACGGAATGCCTTTCCTACAAGGGCCCGAGCTGCAGCGTGGTGTCCGCCTAGTCCGCATGAATTTCAGCCAGAGGTGTCGCCCTTCCTCTTGGAGATACACCTTTGAAGGACTCGGTTGTGCTTTTCTTATAAAGTTCTCCCTTATGGACCTTGTAGGCTTTAGATCGCGGACAATGCAGCGGGCCTCATTTTGGTCTTGAAGCTCCCGCCTAAGCAAGTAGGCGAGAATGGTTCTGTCCACGGGAAATTACTGCCATTATGTCGTGGCGGAAGGTGTTATGTCATCGGCTGAATCGCTGGTTGGTGCGGCTTGTTCGGTTTGTTAGTTCGGACTCCTCTTCCCATAATACGGATGGCTTGAAGAGCCGTTCGAGAAAATGTTAGGAGGGACAGCGTCGCGTTTTGCCAATCTTGCGCCAAGATGTCGGCTGCTTGGTTATTATCCCGGGCTACATGATGGAATTCAAGTCCTTCGAACCGGGCTGACATTTTGAGGACAGCATTGCGATATGCTGCCATTTTCGGATCTTTGGCGTCAAAGTCTCCGTTTATTTGGGATATTGCGAGGTTTGAATCCCCGCGCACCTCTAGGCGTTGAATGCCCATGGAGATTGCCATCCGGAGACCATGTAAAAGGGCCTCGTATTCGGCTGCGTTGTTGGAGTCCGTGTACATTATCTGAAGTACGTATTGGACTGTGTCCCAGGTCGGGGACGTCAATACAACGCCAGCCCCCAATCCGGCTAACATTTTAGAGCCGTCGAAGTGCATAATCCAGTTGGAGTATCGCCGTATTCTTTAGGGAGTTCGCCGGTCCATTCAGCGACAAAGTCAGCCAAAACTTGTGACTTTATGGCTCGCGAGGTTTGTAAGATATATCAAATGGTAAGAGCTCAATGGCCCATTTTGCAATCCTGCCCGTCGCGTCATGGTTGTTTATAATGTCGTTAAGTGGTACTTCAGAGGCCATCATATCGAACACTCTTGAAAGTAGTGTCTGAGCTTCCGGATGCCATGAACACCGCGTATACTATCTTCGATAGTGCGGGTAACGGGACTTGCGAGGGTTAACACGGTGGATCGTAGTATACTGGTTTTGAAGAGGAATTTATGCCCTTCTTTTTCTCGTTCGACGACGAGTACCGCGCTTACAACTTGATGCGTAGCTGCGATGTATAACAACATTGGTTCGCCCGGGTTGGGCGCAGCCAGGACCGGTTGTTGCCAATATGGCCTTTATTTCTTCGAGTCCGGCGGTGGCGATCCGTCCACTCAAAGTGTTCGTGTGCCTAAGGAGGCGATAGAGGGTAATGCCTTTTCTCCTAGATTTGGAGATAAAGCGGCTTAGAGCCGCCACGCATCGATCAATTTTGTATTTGCTTGAGGTCTTTTGGGATATCTAGCTGTGACAGAGCTCGGATCTTGGCTGGGTTTGCTTCAATTCCTCTACGGATACAATGAAGCCCAAAGAGCTTTCCACCGATGCCAAAACGCATTTTCCGGATTCAGCTTGATGTCATATGCTCTGAGGTTGTCGAATGTGAGCCTCAAGTCGCCTACTAGAGTTTCGGCGTGTTTAGTTTTGACGACTACGCCGCGTCTCGTATGCCTCTACTTTTTGCCGATCTGGGTAGCGGACATGTCTCGAATCATGCGCCGATATGTTGCGCCAAAGATTTTAAGTCCGAAAGGCATCGTGTTGAAGCGAGAATGGTCCATATGGAGTAATGAATGCCGTTGCGGCTTGATCCACTTCGCCATCTTGATTTGATGATAGCTGGAGTATCGTCCGTGAAGCACAATGAATCGTGCCTGCGGTGGCGTCGATGATTTGGTCGATCTTGCGGGGGGGAAGGATCCTTTGGGCAGGCTTTATTTAGGTCTTTGAAATTGACACATAGGCGCCAGGTTTGTCCTTCTTTGGTACCATTACCAGGTTTGCTAGCCAATCCGGTGCTTGATGTCTCGATGAATCCGGCTTCCAATAGTTTGGCTAGCTCTTCTCCCATTGCCTGTCTTTTGGGTTCGGAAAATCGTCGAAGAGCCTGTTTGGTGGCTTGAATCCTTTTAGGATGTTTAGGATGTGTTCGCCAATCTGCGTGGGATTCGGGCATATCCGAGGGGTGCCGAGCAAAAATGTCCCAATTTTCCCGGGAATTCTACAAGTCTTGGCGTCTACATCGGGTTCAATTGTGCCCGATGGAGGCCGACTTTGTCGGGTCCGTTAGGTGGACCTGGAATTTTACTATTTCATCTGCTGGTTTAAAGGAGGTGGACTTGGATCTCTTATCGAGTATCACATCGTCCCTATTCACCGTAGAGCGCAGCGTGGTGAGTTTGAGCTTTCCTGTAGAAGCACGAAATTCTCCAGGGGCGCCCCCAAGATCAGTCACCATAACATCTATCTGATACTTTGAGCAAACTAAAGACTCAATCTTTATTTCATTATTCTAAAACATTGCCAAACCATAGATAGATACATAGACACAAAGAAAGCCTCGATACACCATTTTTCCCTTTATGTTAGTTCAAACATCTGCGCCTGATGGGTTTCAAACTCAAGACCCTAGCCATCGTGCAAACCACGATAAAGATGGGACTCCTTAGCTATTGTGACTAGATAACTTATTTTCTCCTCTTCAAATATAACGCTAAAAAGAAAACATGGTTTCCCAGTCTTGGTTTTATTTATTTTCAGTTTTTGTTTTGTCCATTTTCTTCTTTTTCTTCTCCTTTTTCTCTTTCTTTTTTTTCATTTTTAGATTTATTGGAATTTTTAAAAAACATGAACTTTTTAATATTTGCTATTTTTTTCAAATTCGTGTTTTTGAATCCACTAAACTTTTTTTAAGACACGTGAACTTATCTTCAAATTTGTGAATTTTTTCTTAGATTCGTAGAATTTTTTAAAATCCATGAAGTTTTTTCAAAATTGATGAACTTTTTGAAAATTGTGGAATTTTCATCAACATTGATGATTTAAAAAAAATCGATGAACTTTTTTCAATATCAATGAGCTTTTTCTTCAAAAATGATGAAAATTTTCAAAATTGATTTTTTTTAAAATCAATGAACTGCTCTCAAATTTGTGTTTTTTTTAAATTGATGGTTTTTTAAAGATCGATTAACTTTTTTCAAGTTCGTGTTTTTTTATCTATATTTTTGTCAATAATTTTTCAAGTTTATGTTTTAATTGTCGGTATTTAATATATGTTATATGCAGTACTAAGGGTCAAATAGTATAGTTTCCTAGTAGTAGACGACAATGCGAGGTCGGTCTAGTGGTTAACACGGTATTTTTTCTTTGCAACCCAATCCGAGAGCTTTTATTCAACAAAGGCACTCCTAGAATCATCCGCCAAAAGGCTGGTGAGTAGGAAGGAAGGTCTCGAGCCAGTCCAACTTTCGGTGACCAACAATGTGCTTGCGTGTTTAGCACAGAGGTGGGCCGGTACATTGGCTGCCCTGTTTACATGTTGAACAACAAAAGAAGAAAAAGATGAAGCTAGCTCTCCAATTTCTATGATTAAAGGAGCCACAACAGAAAGGCTGTTATGACGAGTGTTAGGAGATTAACTATCTTGAGCGATCTGTTTCCATGATCACATGTGAGAAGCCACGCAGTTAGCATAGATGACTCCATCACGCAAAGCCATGGTCTCTCCAATGAGCGGATCCGATAACCCTATATAGGGTTTACTCCAAGCTCCCAACAAGGCCTTCTTTGGAGCGTGCTACCTCCGGCTCCCACCTTATTGAAGTCCAAATTCACGGCCGCATCGGTATCGATCTTGATAACCCCCTTTGGAGGTGTCCACCCAAACCACAGCAGCACCGAAGCATGTGGAAGAGGAATATCGAGTAACGCCAAGTCCTCTCGTATCCTCTTGACTGATGAAAAAGGATCAAGTTGATCATCGTCATGAGTAACTCTATTTCTAGAGTGCCAAATAGCCCACATTACTGAGATCATCTCAGACCTTTCCAAATCAGAAAACCGCCCGTCACAAATAATATCACGGGCCCATGTATCCGGGTGTAGGCGCGGCCTGCGGAGATCGAACAAAGCGAAGGCCTGCTCCCAGAACAACTTGGCATGAGAGCAATGCACTAGAGCGTGCATTAAATCTTCATCCATTGCATGACAAACATTGCATCGACTGATGAGTTTGATATGACGGTACCTCAAGGTGGATTCATCAGGGAGGATGCCACGGACGACCCTCCACCAGAACACACGCACCTTCGGCAACACCTTGAGCTTCCATAGCGACTTCCACATCTGTTCTTCAGTCTGTGAGGATCCGGTAACCGTCCCTTCCTCAAGAGCTAGACGCTCCTTTTGAGTCACAAGAGCACGGTACGCCGACTTGACAGAATAGATGCCGCTTCTTTCATGGGACCAAGCAAGAAAATCATCGCCGCCACCTCTGCGTAGTGGGATATTCAATATCGCATCTGCGTCGGGAGCAGCAAACACGTCACGAATTAGCTGCCGACGCCATGACCAATTATCTGTATCAATAAGCTGGTCCACAGTTCCCAGCGTCGTCCCTCCTGGTACAATCATAGGAGATAATGTTTGTAAACCTGGGATCCACTTATCATGCCAAATGGAGATAGTAGTCCCGTCGCCAACCCTTTTGATTAGACCAACATCAAGCGCCTTCCTGCCTGCGAAAATAGCGCGCCAAATAGCAGAGGCTGTCTTCGGCACCGTGGCCTCCAAGAATTCCCCGTCAGGAAAGTACCGGCCCTTTATAACCCTGGCGCATAATGAATCTGGATTTGTAATGAATCTCCATCCGTGTTTCCCGAGCAGCGCCAAGTTAAATAATTTCAAATCTCGAAAGCCCATACCACCTTGGCTTTTGGAGATGCAAGTTTATCCCAGGCCAACCAATGCATCGCACGTCGATCAAGGGATCCACTCCACCAAAATTTTGCCATGCTAGATGTCAAACTCTTGCACACCTTTTTTGAAAGAAGGAAGCAACTCATACTGAACATTGGAATAGCTTGTATTACTGACTTGATCAATGATTCTCTTCCAGCGCAAGCTAGAAGTCGCTCTGCCCATCCATTCATTTTGCTCCTCGAACGCTCCCCAATGTGATCAAAAGTACCACTGGAAATCCTCCCAACTGCTGTTGGTAACCCAAGGTAGCGATCGCTAAATGCTTCGACTTGTATGCCTAGTAGCAGCTTCAGATCATGTCGCCTATCCACTGGTGTGTTTGGCGAAAAGAAGACTGCACTCTTATCGCGATTAACCGACTGGCCTGAACAAGCAGCATAAATAACCAAGATTTCATTTAGTTGGATCACACTCTCCTCCGTTGCACTGATGAAAATGTGGCTGTCATCGGCAAAATGCAGATGGCTCACCCGCGGTGCCCGCACTGACACTCGTATGCCTCTGTCAATACGTGGGTAGCCATAAGAATTCAACAAAGATGTAAGTCCTTCTGCACATAGTAGAAAAAGAAAGGGAGATACTGGATCGCCTTGTCTCAAACCACAAGAAGGAACAAAATATGGCAGAAGTTCTCCATTAACTTTGATTGTGAACCGAACCGAAGTAACACACTTCATTATGAGAGAGACAAAACTCCTGCTAAACCCAAGCTTAGTCATGATTGCCTCGAGATAATGCCACTCGACTCGGTCGTAGGCCTTCATCATGTCTAACTTGACAACACACGCATAGTTTTTCCCCTTCTTCCTCCGTCTCATTGTGTGGACGCTCTCAAAGGCAACCACCACATTATCAGTGATCAATCTACCGGGGACAAACGCGCTTTGTTCTTCGCCAACCACTATATCCATAAACTCCTTTAAACGATTAGTAATCATCTTTGCCCCAATCTTGTAGGGCACCAGACATAATGATATTGGTCGGAATTGAGTTATACTCTGGGGATTGTGTACCTTGGGTATAAGAGTGATCGATGTGTCATTAAAACCCCAAATGAAGCTCACCACCATTAAGAAAACCCAAGATAGCTGGAACTAGATCATTGTCGGTGTCAAAACCGGCGGATCTCGGGTAGGGGGTCCCGAACTGTGCGTCTAGGCGGATGGTAACAGGAGACAAGGGACACGATGTTTTACCCAGTTGGGCCCTCTTGATGGAGGTAAAACCCTCGTCCTGCTTGATTGATATTGATATTGTGGATGTTTACAAGAGTGGATCTACCACGAGATCAAGGAGGCTAAACCCTAGAAGCTAGCCTATGGTATGATTGTAAGGGTTGTTGTTACGTCCTACGGACTAGAGCCATCCGGTTTATATAGACACGGGAGAGGGCTAGGGTTACATAGAGTCGGTTACAATGGTAGGAGATCTACATATCCGTATCGCCACTTGCCTTCCACGCCAAGGAAAGTCCCATCCGGACACGGGCGAAGTCTTCAATCTTGTATCTTCATAGTCTTGGAGTCCGGTCGATGATGATAGTCCGCCAATGATAGTTCGGTGATGATGGTAGTCCGCTATCCGGACACCCCTAATCCGGGACTCCTCGGTAGCCCCCGAACCAGGCTTCAATGACGATAAATCCGCGCCGTATATTGCTTGGCATTGCAAGGCGGGTTCCTCCTCCGAATGATAGAAGATTGTGAACACCGGGATAGTGTCCGACTGCGCAAAATAAATTCCACATTCCACCGTAGAGAGAATAATATATACACAAGTTCAATCTCGGCGTTTTACTGCGGCATGACATCACGCCACTACCAAGCCATTATTTAAATCATTTTTTACTCTACCACCTCAGCGCATTTAGCGAAGCGGTTTCCTTGGCACGTCTTGTCGAAGCAGAGATCGTGTTTCCCCTTAATCCGGGATTCTCATTAATACGGACGTGGGTAACCCAACCGCGCCCGTTCGCCACGCCCCCTCTATCGAAGGCGAGTCCCAAACGGTCACGGAGACGGATCTTGGTATTCTCCCTCTTTATAACGGGACCAAGGCTCGTTCCTTTTCTTCAATCCTCCATCGAATCCTCTCCCCGCTCCAAGTTCCAGCACCTAGAGCTCCAGATTCAAGCGCTTCGGACTTTCAATGATGTCCGTTTCCGACCTCCAGGGCCGGTGGATGCCTTCCTCCGTCACGGAGGAGGACGTGCTAAAGCTGCGGGAGGCCAAGTACCTGGCTTATGAGATTTCGCACAGGTTGCCTGCCAAAGGGCAGGCCATCCCCACCCCCGAGCCCGGCGAGTATGTCGTTTTCGTATCCCACCTCCGTCGGGGTTTAGGCTTCCCGACGGATCCTTTTGTGAGAGGGCTCATGTTTTACTATGGGTTGGAATTCCACGATTTGGCTCCGGAGTCCATCCTCCATATCTCCGCATTTATTGTCGTCTGTGAAGCCTTCCTCCGCGTCACCCCACTTCGCTTGTGGTGAAGACCTTCAATGTGGCGCCAAGATGATCGGGGCGTCAAGCGGAGTGTGGCGGGCGACCATAAGTAAGAGGGCCGATGCCCGTGGCCCGCCGGCACCTTCCAAGAGGAGCTCGGCCCGTGGCAGCAAGAGTGGTTTTATATTACCGTTCGAGGGCCGCAGACAAAGCCGCCGCCTTATTCCGCCGGGACCTCCACGACGGTTGATGTCGTGGGTCAACCAAGGGCTCAACTGGGGTCGTCAAAGGACGTGCCCCTACTGCAGGGCCGGATTCGAGATCTCCAAACGAGGGAGTTCGATATGGTGGTGGTGATGCAGGTTATGCTGATTAGGCGTCTCCCGCCCTGCAAACGCCGCCCTCTCCGGCTATGGGAGTTTAATCCGGAGGGCCCACGGATTCTTCAACACTTCATGGGTATGACACCCCTGGAGATGTACAAATTGTTCTTCGGATCGCAAGAGGTGCGTCCGGAATTGACCGAGGATGCTGGCCTAAGCTGCAATCGCCCGGATACTCAAGTAAGTAGTTCCGAGTCCGGACATACCGTTTGTTTGCCTTTCGATGATTCGCCTTATGACCAACTTCCTTCTACACAGGAGTGGATAGCAGAAGCAAAATTGATATGGTGTCCGGCCCCCCTCCCCGAGACCGCGTTGGATCACGTGCTGGTCCGGATGCTTGAGGTTGCGCCTTGAGAGGAAGGCGAAGGGAAAGCGGAAAGCTACCGCCTCGCCTAAGGAGGCTCTTGAAAGAGGGGATCGAGAATCCTTCCTCCAAGGGGAGAATAGGACTGCCTTCGAGGACCGGGGCAAAAGCCCTAAGCGGGGAAGAAAACTTCGCCAGAGGGCCCTGCGTCCGGGAGGCCCCGCCGCACAATCTCCCTTAAAGAGTCAGCCCTCCAACGAGCCGTAAGTAGAAAGAAAGGAGTTTTATAATAAGGACATCCTATTTTTGCTTCGAGGATAACTAAAGTTTTTACCTTGTAGTTTGGATCTCCGTCCTTCGCAAATGAGCTCGTCTTGGGGACCTTCGTGCGGAGATGATAGAGAGCGAGACGCCTCCGTCCGGGTGCCGTCGGATAGGGCGGACGAGCCTAAAGTGTCGCCACGGAGGAGCCCCGGGTTTGGCAAAGCCGGATAGTTCGGCGCCAATCGGTGTCTGGTGAAGGATCTGCTTGAGAAGGCGTCTATCTCGAGAAGATCACCACGCATTGATGAGCATGGTGATTGAAAGGGTTTCGTCCGCCGGCGCGGTTACCTGATGCCGTCGGGAGTTTGTCAAGCGGGGTTTGAGGTACGTAAAATGACACACCTTTTAACAGTTTTGCATATAGAATGCGCCTGTATAGATAGTAGCCCCGAGACTCGGTAGGTTGTCGAAATCGACGGTGCCGAGGTTCAAAATCGCAGGTTTAAATTCCCGTCGTGCCGATGGAGGTGGCGGGTCATCCGAGGCCAGCGGACCGATGGAGTTGCTGAACTAAGCGGCAACTCGATGTTGCGGATCACGGACATCACGCTGGTCAGCAGCGACTTGATGAGTCGCAAGGTAAGTGTTATTGGCGGTCACTTGGTAAGGGCGAAGCCAGCTCCTTACGATATGTGCGTGAAATGAAGATAGTGCCGCTGCTGTGGAGAGCCTTCGGCGAACTTGCTCAAGCCAAGGAGCAGGCGGAAGAGTAATGTCTGGCGGCCTCGAGGCGGCCGAGGAGTTAGCGGCGAAAGGGTCGCACACTACGGGCGGGAAGAGATGGCGAAATGGCCATGAAGTTAAAAGATGCTACCGACCGCAATGAGGCTCTTGGGAAGGAGCGCCTAGCGGGCAAGAAGACCTGCGGAAGGCCACCGCCGAAGCCAAGGATGCCCGCTCGCAATGCGGGCTATAAAGGAAAAGCTGCGCCAGGGCGGAGATATTGTAGCTGGCAAGCCTTTTTCGCTGCGCCCAAGGTTTACGGATCAAAAATATGCTCAGTGGGCCAACTGTGGGGTCCAAAGGACCCTTATATGGACTTAGCAGCGAGTGCGGCGGATGCCGTTGTGCATTCGAAGCGGAAGGATCACAAGGCGGAAGAGCTGTTTTGGTCTCAATTCCATAGTCCGGGCGTTCACTTCCGCTGACCGACCGTTTGGCGAGTGGGCTGAGCTAAATAGGTTGTCCGGGCTTGCTATGACGGATATAGTGACCCATATCCGGCGGATAGGCCCCACCGAGAGTTACTTTGGCTTATTGCAGCAATTTCTTGGGGCGGTGCCGCATATCAAAGCGATAAGCGGTCGGCCTGCATAGAGGTGCGCGGATGGCGCTCGCCCGTGTGAAGACACATTGGGCGAGATGGATGCCACCGCTGTTGCGACCCGGTTCGGATGATAACCGGTTACCCGCCGAGCACTATTTTGGCGAAGTGCGCGTGGTGCTCGTGTAATAGAGTCGCGATGCTCAAAAATGTTACGTTCGAATGAGCGTTTATATGATGTAAAACGATATTTATGATGTAAGCGCCTTTTATACTTGTGCATTCAAGTAATAGAATATCTCCTATCGGCCATTCATGTACGTGTGTATAACCCGAAAGATGGCGTTCGTCGGCTTCAGCCCCACGCACAAGGTGCGGGGGTGTTCGCAAAAAAAGCGCGTTTTCACACTTAATCCAACGTCCCGTCTGTAAAGGAGGTGGTAGCGTAGCAAGCGAGGCAACCGGACTATAATGCTTTATCACTTTCACTTAGCCATGGAGTTCGAGGGTGGGGCTACGACATAGCCCTGAGGGCACCGCGCTCTCGAATTTGGGGCGCGTATGTGCTGGCCGAAACGGCCCTTCGTCAAAGCGAGGAATCCTAAACATTCCATGGTCGATCGAGTGGTTGACCAGTCTCTCGCTGTATCATGACGGTCAGTTTTGGCTTTCTCTCTTGAGGTGCTCGCCCGGCCGAATGGGGCACAATCGCAGATAGTTCTCCGGAGCCGCGTTAGCCGATGATACGGAACGTAAGCCAGCAAAACACGAGGCCGGGCAAACCCAACATTTGACCAAAGACATGATTCGAGCTGATGCATATAAGGCCTAACTTCGAGGCGCGAACACTCCGAAGGTGTTCGGTCTTTATAATAGCGGGCAAAACAAAGCCCTAAGCCCCTTGTGTCTAGGATGCGGGCAGGTTCTTACAGCGCGCCGATGCCAAAACGCCGATCTCCACTCTGGTTATAATGATAAACCAGGGGACTATAGCAACAAGAGACAGTAAGAAAGGTTTACGTAGGGTCTTAGTGCGAAAAGAGTCCTTACAGCGGGTCCCTCTTGCGTCTGCGCTTTGTGTCTCCGTTGTGCCGTATCACTCGCCGGTGTGCACGCGGTTCATCTATAAAAAGAGAGGAACTTGGTTGGAAAAGAAATCATGCGGAAAGTGCATAAAAATTGAAATATAGATTAATAAAGCTGAGCCTATGCTAGCTCATTATGGCTTATATGTGCAAACCCTTGTGAAGGGGTGTGCGGCTAGGTAGCCCCTAGCTTATTTATTCCGGACTCGTCCAGCCGTGTCCGGGGTCTCAGGTGACCTTTTAATGAAATGATGCCGCGTGGACCGGGCATTTTAAGCGTAAGAGGCGCGTAATGTGGTATTGCATTGAAGCGGACGAAAGCTTCCGTCCCCAAAGATGCTTGATAGCTACTTTTAAATGGGGCGACATGAAAGGTTAGCTTTTTCGTCGGAAGTTGTCGGTGACCCAACACAACTTCTAGTAATAATGAAACTGCACACTGGCGTAAGGGCTGGCGCCACTCCTTTGAAGGAAGTGCGGCTATGCGGTGCAGTATGGTCTATCCCAACTTGCGGATTATGTCCGGATCTAGCAGGTTTAAGTCACCGCCGCCGTCCATCAAAACCTGCGTGAATTGCAGTCCGTCTATTATGGGATCAATATCGGGCAGTCTATCCTGCGTTCGGATATACGGACTAATCCGGATGGTCGAAAGTGATTGGTTTTGACATCAATCTCGGTGTTCCACTTTGGGGTGGACCGTCGCCACTTGTCTTAGCGAGTGCCGTGTTGGTTTTTCGTACTATCACGTGAAGCGAGTTTACTGTTTTGACTTCTTGTGGGAAAGTCTTTTGACTTCCGGTGCTCTGCTGGTGGGGTTCGTCATCGTCCTCGCTTGGCGCATCGAGCCCCTTGTGTCCGGCGTTGAGTCTGCAGGACTGTTTAAAAACCCAACAATTTCGGTTGGTATGGTTTGCGGGCCTTCCGGAGGTACTGTGGATTTGACATATCCGATCTAAAATTTTGTTTAAATTTGATAGCTCGTCTCAGTTGTCCTTAAGAGGTCGTGTTTTATTGTTTGGCCGCGAGCTTTTGAATCCGGCGTTGACCGCCGTGCCCTTTGGGCTTTTTTCTTTATTCCGGCGCTGATCTTTCCTGCGCCGTGACTTTCCGTTCCATCTCGATCTCGGATGTACTCTGGTCATTGGTGCTGCATCTTGCTAGTCATTGTCTTCTCCTAGCAAAAGCGCGTCATGAGGCTTGTTAGCGGCCATTGTTCTTAGCTTCTCTTGGCGAGGTGTCTGGCGAGCCATTAGTCTCAGACGTTGTGTTTAAAAGCTGCTAAGGCTTCCGCGTCCGGACAATCGACTATTTGGTTCTTTTGGTAAGGAACCTGTTCCAGAATTTCTTGCCCGACTCTCCGGGCTGTTGGGTTATATGACTCAGATAAATGCGCATCCGGAGGGCGGACATAAGTCCCTTGAAAATTTGCTCTAAACGCGTCCTCAAGCTCTTCCCAACTTCCAGCAGTGTTTTACAGGAGGCCTTTGAGCCAATGCCGAGCTGGCCCTTTGAGCTTGAGGGTAGGTATTTTATGGCGTGGAGATCATCTCCTCTAGACATGTGTATGTGTAGTATGTAATCTTCTATCCAGACTCTCGAGTCATTGTGCGTCGTATGCCTCTATGTTCATGGGTTTGAACCTGCTGGAAATTCATGATCCAAAGACCTCATCGATAAAACATAAGCGGGTGTGCGGCGCCCAGTATTTGGGTGTGCCGCTGTCTTGAACACTTGTTGTGTTGTGTTACTTCTTGGGGCCCTCTTTTTGGCCCGTAGATGGACCTAGTTGGGCCGTCCGTTTTCCCAGGATTATAATTAGCTTGTGCGCGGCCCGCTTGTCGCTTTTGGCTGTCATCGGCCGTCTATCCGCCAGGTGGCCTCTTTATTTTTGACCGTGAAGGCTCTATGGCTTCCTCGTCAAATTCTGGCAACAACTTGCGCTTGGGTAGTTCTTTGTTTGATGGCCATTGCCATATTTGTCTGCAGTCTTGAATACTTTGCTCCACTTCATTACGGCGTGTCTTATGCTGTTTTGAGCTTCCGTTTCTCCTTCTTCAAACTTCTTGCAGTGGCGACGAGTCTTTTGTGTATTTTCTTATGCTCCGGTGTTGTGTCCGGACTGTTGGTTGCTCCGTGAAGGGGTTGATTATCCGGCTCGTCCTGTTAAATGCGTCCGCTGGTTTGCCCTGCTCTATCGCTGGGTCGTTAGGAAGGCTGCTTTGATCGAGGCAGGACTTAGGGCGGCGTCTACGTCGCCGTTTTGGTTGTTTATCGGCGGGATTATCCTCTGCCGCGTCCCGTTGTTCCTCGTTATCGCTTCCCTTTGGGGTGTCCACCATGTATATGTCGTATGACGAGGTGGTCTTCGAGTGTCTGTGGCGCTGGTTCTTGGTAGTCTCCGGCATCGTCGTCCATACCGTCGATGTCTTGAGTCGTAGTCGAGTCGTCGGTTAAATCGTCGGCGGTGGCTACTGAAGTGGGTGGTGGGTGGGCTCTGAATTTCTTCGTCGTCCGTGTCCCAACCATCCTGGCCGTGGTTCGGCCGGGGCTCTCCGGATAGCGAGAGATGCTTGATGAATTCGATATCGCCTAAGGGGAGTGGTGAAAGATGTCCGCATCGGTGAGTTCCATGATCGGCGCCAATCGGATTCGTGGCGGTAGCGGGAGGTTGAGTCCGCGAGAGAGTCCGGCACCTCGAGTCATGGGCTTTATGCGGGACAAGGTAAGTGTTCGGCTCCATCGCCGTAGAAGTTGCAGCTCCGGCGGTGTCCAGCCATCCGTCCTCGATCGAGCGATCGGCTCCGGACTATGGGTCGGAGCAGATTAGTGTCTTGACCTCAAGGTCTTGTCTGGCGGCGAGTTAGGTCATGCCCATCGTGACAGCGCGCACGCTTCGGTGTGGCTCGGATCCATCGAAGATCAAGTCCCGCGGATATCGGCCATGAAGTTTAGGCTTCCAAACCTAACACGATGGCGGGGCGTAACTTCGATCTGCTCGGATGGCCAAGTGAGTTGGCCCGCATGCAAGCCGCCCGAATCGAAGATCTGTCCGGGAGAAAAGTCTCACCCAGGACTGCGTCGTTGTCGATTGAAGAGGCCATCAAGCCTATCGGTGGCGACACGAGGAACTCTCAATGAAAGCACCAATGTCGGTGTGAAAACCGGCGGATCTCGGGTAGGGGGTCCCGAATCGTGCGTCTAGGCGGATGGTAACGGGAGACAAGGGACACGATGTTTTACCCGGTTTGGGCCCTCTTGATGGAGGTAAAATCCTCGTCCTGCTTGATTGATATTGATATTGTGGGCGTTTACAAGAGTGGATCTACCACGAGATCAAGGAGGCTAAACCCTAGAAGATAGCCTATGGTATGATTGTAAGGGTTGTTGTTACGTCCCTCGGACTAGAGCCATCCGGTTTATATAGACATCGGAGAGGGCTAGGGTTACATAGAGTCGGTTACAATGGTAGGAGATCTACATATCCGTATCGCCAAGCTTGCGTTCCACGCCAAGGAAAGTCCCATCCGGACACGGGGCGAAGTCTTCAATCTTGTATCTTCATAGTCTTGGAGTCCGGTCGGTGATGATAGTCCGGCCAATGATAGTTCGACTGATGATGGTAGTCCGGCTATCCGGACACCCCCTAATCCGGGACTCCCTCAATCATGTTGAATGATATTCCAGTGTCATTGAAAGAAGCCCGCCGTAAACCCATCCACTCCCGGGGCCTTCGATGATGACATTTGAAATAGGGCTATACGGACCTCCTCCGGTTCATAGGGTTTATCAAGCTTCATATTCATGTCACCTGTTACACGCTCAGGGACAAACTGGAGCAGCTCGTTCATATCATTTTGTCCTTGTGAGGAGTACAAGTTCTGATAAAACGACTGCACTTCCACCATATCTTCTTGCTCGGACGCACACACTGATCCGTCCGCCCGTCGAAGATTGGAGATTCTATTGATACGTTTGCGCTGCGCCGCTTGAGCATGGTAATAAGCAGTATTGCGGTCACCCTTCCGAAGCCACGACACACGCGAGCGCTGCTTCATCCAAATTTCCTCTAGCCTCAAAGCCTCACGGAGCTGCAATACCGTGGCCTTTTCTTCCTCAGTGGGTCCTCTCCCAATAGATTGTTTCCTCAAAACTTCAAGCCTGGATTGTAGTTTCTTCACTTTTTTTGCTAGATACCCAAACTCCCGGGCACCCCACGCACCAAGCTCGCTTTGGAGTTTCTGTAAGGTGTCCTGGATTCCCGCAAGCCCCTGGCCGACATGATTCCTCCTCCACGCTTCAGCGATGAAGTTGTCGTAGTCAACGTGGGACTGCCACACATATTCATATCGAAACTGTCTCGTGCCCCGGCGTGATTGCACTGGTTGTGTCTCTAACAACACGAAGCAATGATCTGATTCCAGTGCACTGATATGGCGGACACGCACAGGGTCAAAACGTTGTAGGAACTCCTCGTTCGCTACACCACGATCAAGACGGGCCTTCACATTCATCTCCCCCCCTTGTTTGTTATCCCATGTGTATGGTACCCCTGAGAATCCAAGATCCTGCAGGGAACAATCTTCCAATGCTTCCCGAAAGGCTAACATTTGCACTTCCGGTCGCGCAGCCCTGCTGAAGTGTTCTGTACCAAACAGTGTCTCATTGAAATCACCTAGGCATAACCATGCCTGGTGCAGTATTGTAACACCCCGGATACAACTTTCCATATTCGTAACTCCGACTCTTGCCTTTTCCGGAGATGCGATATGATTTTTCCTTCGTGGTTGGGTTTTTGTCTGTTGTTTTGCATTTTGTTCTTGTTATGCATTTCATCCCATGGCATCATCTGCATTTCATCCGCATGTTTTCAAAACTTGCATCCGTTCGGGTTCGCGGTTCTCTCCGTTGTCCGTTCGAGTCCGGATACACTCGCACGCTAGCCCTTGCACCTCCGAAATATTATTTTATTAGTGGCATAAAATGTTCTCGGAATGGGTTGCAACTTGTCATGCGGTCTTATTATAGTGTAGACAGGCCGCTGCCAAGTTTAAATCGCATTCGGAGTCCATTTGATAGCCCAACCGTTAAACCTACTACCGCGATATAGCCGGTATATTCGTCGGACGTTTTCGGTCTCCGGAAACAGATGCCGGGTCGCTCTGTTCCTCTCTCTTCTCAGCCCGAGGCATTCTACACAGCCCACCAACCCCTCTCCTAGTTTCCCCTCCGTTCCTGATCGTCGGATCGTGATCGGAGGCTCAAACGGCCTCAAACCCCCCTAGAGACTAAACCCTAGCCCCTTTCCTATTTAAACCCCCTTCCCCTTCCATTTTTGGCAGCAGCCAACCCCCTCCTAAAAATCCGCGCCACCAACCTCCCTCCACAGCGCCGCCGTCTTCTCCCTCCAAATCCGGCGCGCCTCCACCTCATCCTCGCCACTTGGCGCCACAGTTGGCCAGCCGCCACCAGCCGCCGCCTCCGGCCAACCCGAGCAGCGCCACATCGCCCTGCGCCCCACAGCCTCCCGGCGCCCGGCCCGGCCCATCCGCAGCCCGCCCGGGCGATCTGGGCCAGGCGCCAGCCGCCAGCCGCCGCCTCCCAGCGCTCGCCTCCTCCCGATCTCTCTCCCTCGCTGATCCGCCGCCCGCCCGGCGAACCCGTCGCCGGAGCGCCCGTGCGCCCTGCCAGGTCGTCGCCGCCCTCGCTTTCTCCCCTTCTCCTCCCTTTTCTCCTCGCGCCTCACCCCTCTCTGCCGTGGACAGGAGCCGCCGCCGGAGTTCCACGCCTCGCCGTCCCATCGCCGTCCGGCCTCGCCGTCGCCGGCCACGTCTTCCCCCGAACCCGGCCTGGATCCGGTTGCCCCCGGCCGGATCTGCTCGTTCCGGCCCCTCCCGGGCCTCCTCCGCTCCTCCCGGACGTCCGGCCGCCCCTTGCCTGCAGCTCCGTTAAATGCGGGAGCACGAGGAGACGACAGCGCCCACTGTGGGCTGCCTCACCAGCCACTGCGTGGGCCAGCCTCCCGAGGCCAGCCTTGCGCCCCTCCTCCTCCTCCTCTCCGATGGGCCTTGGCCCATGGTGAGAAACCCCCCCAGCGCCCCTTTGTTTTTCTTTTGTTGGGCCTGCTCCGGTTTAAGTTTCGGCCTGTGTAGTTTTTTCCCAGATCTGCGATTTATCTTTATCCAGGGAATTACAGATTTACAGAAAACCCCTTGTTCTTCATGCATTTAATAACTCACAAATGGTGCATCGGATTAAAATGTTTTATATATGTAATATGCTCAGAATATTGTGTAGATTAATAATATGCCATTTTCATCCCATGTTAAAATGTTTAAATTGATGTTTGCATTAATTTGCTAATATGCCATGCTAAAATGCTTTAATTCATAACTAAATAACCGTAACTTCGGTTTAAATGTTCTTTATATGTAAATGGGGTGGAAAATGCCTAGATTAACATGGTCCACTTTATGTTGCTGTTTAACAACTCTAAAAATTGTGTTTAGGGCAGATCAGTACCGAATCTAAAATATTGCTCATGGGGATTTTCCGGAATTGTTGTTTCTTATTTCCGGCCTCATTTAAACTTGCCTAAATAGCTAGTTTAATTATGCTCCACCTCTTGCCATGTTTAATAACATTTAATATTGTTGTGTACCTAACCGAGAGAGAACTAAATAAGTGTTGTGGTGTTCCGTCAATATGCAACTCGTTGCATATTGAGCTCCACTTAACTTGTAGTGTTGTTTGTGCATATTGCCATGCCATGCCTCATTAAACCGGACATGCATCATACTTGATTGTGCATCATGCCATGTTTATGCTTGTGCATTTATCATGTTGTTTGTTTCTTTCCGGTGTTGCTTCTCGGTTTTCGGTAATGTTGCGATTGTGAGGATTCGTTCGACTCGCCCGTTTGTCCTCTTCATGGACTTGATCTTCTTCCTTGCGGATTTCGGCAAGATGACCATACCCTCGAAATCACTTCTATCTTTGCTTGCTAGATGCTCGCTCTTTTGCTATGCCTATGCTACGATGCCTACCACTTGCTATATCATGCCACCCACATTGCCATGTCAAACCTCTAACCATCATTTCCTAGCAAACCGTTGTTTGGCTATGTTACCGCTTTGCTCAGCCCTCTTATAGCGTTGTTAGTTGCGGTGAAGATGAAGTTTGTTCCTTGTTGGAACATGGAGATGTTGTTCCTTGTTGGAACATGTTTACTTGTTGGGATATCACAATATATCTTATTTAATTAATGCATCTATATACTTGGTAAAGGGTGGAAGGCTCGGCCTTATGCAGTGTTTTGTTCCACTCTTGCCGCCCTAGTTTCCGTCATATCGGTGTTATGTTCCCGGATTTTGCGTCCCTAACGCGGTCGGGTGATTTATGGGACCCCTTGACAGTTCGCTTTGAATAAGACTTTTCAAAGAAGGCCCAACATTGGTTTTACATTTGCCTCACCTAGCCTTTTTCCCTTGGGAGTCGCGCATCCCGAGGGTCATCTTTATTACCCCGGGCCAATGCTTGTCTAAGTGTTGGTCCAAACTAGAGCCACTTGCGGTGCCGCCCGAGGCAACTTGGGGTATCGTCGGTTGCCGTCGTAGTGTTCATCCGGTCGTGGCCTAAGGCGAGATCTGTGCGGCTACTATCGAGGTGTCGGCACGCCGGAGGTCTTCTTGGACTTGTTTTATTGCTGTGAAATGTCTTGTAGCCGGATTCGAGACTGATCGGGCTTCCGGGAGAAGGTCTATTCTTCGTTGATCGCGAGAGCTTATCATGGGCTAAGTTGGGACACCCTGCAGGGTTTGAACTTTCAAAGCCGTGCCAGCGGTTATGTGGCGATGGGAATTTGTTAATGTCGGTTGTAGAAAACCGAAGTTGATCTTAATTAAAATACACCAACCGTGTGCGTAACGTGAGTGTCTCTTTTCGGGGTTGATCGAGAGGAGAACACGTTTTGGGTTATGTTTGGCGTAAGTAGGAGTTCAGGATCACTTCTTGATCATAGTTGTTCGACCGTGCTTTTGCCTCCTCTTCTCGCTCTCTTTTGCGTATGTTAGCCACCATATATGCTAGTCGCTTGCTGCAGCTCCACCTCACTACCCTGTCCTACCTTTAAGCTTAAATAGTCTTGATCTCGCGGGTGTGAGATTGCTGAGTCCCGTGACTCACAGATACTTCAAAAACCAGTTTGCGGTGCCGATGAAACCGTGCGGTGATGGACCCGAGCTCAAGGAGGAGCTCGATGAAGATCTTGTTCTTTGTGTTGTTTCGTTTGAGTTGATCGAGAGTGGAGCCAGTTGAGACGATCGGGGATCTGTGTAGCATTTGGGGTAGTCTTCTTTTATTTTGGTTCCGTAGTCGGACCTTGATTGTATCTGTATGATGTAATGTTTTACTCATGTATTGTGTGAAGTGGCGATTGTAAGCCAACTATGTATCTCTTTTCCTTATGAATTACATGGGTTGTGTGAAGATTACCTCACTTGCGACATTGCTTTCAATGCGGTTATGCCTCTAAGTCGTGCTTCCGACACGTGGGAGATATAGCCGCATCGAGGCGTTATAAGTTGGTAATCGAGCCTTCCCGACTTAGGAGCCCCTTCTTGATTGTTTGTGGCGTTGTTGAGTCTAGAATGGAAAATGTTTTGAGTCTTAGGATTATATATATCGGAGAGTAGGATTATTTTACTCCCGGTCCTTCGTCGCTCTGGTGAGGTATCCCGCGTAGAGTTTTGACTCTTATCTTCTCAAATTTCACTAAAATTTTTTTAGGATCACGTGGGTATCTTGGAATCGTTCCGATGGTTTTGTGGCGAGAACATTGTTCTTGGTGCCTCGACATTTAGGGGTTGTGGCGGTGTCCGGGGAGTTGAGCTCCGAGGTGTTGTCGTCACAATTTTATCGTTGCGATTCTCGAATACGAGTTTTGCCGACATCGAAATCTCTTTTGTGCAGTTGTTGGTGAGATAACCTGATAGCCCAAGATCTTGTGGCGAGTCGGGAGTATTGCCATGACTTGTATAACGGATGTTTTTGAAGGTCGAGGTACACGATTTCGAGGATTTCTTGGTTATGTGTTGACGGATGGATACAAGCTGGATCTAGGTATTGTTAGTTTGGGTGATATATTTTGTGTCCCTGTATCCCCAACACCAGATTGCATAACCGAAAGTTTCGGGAGTTTATAGGTGGGAATTCTAGTAGCTTACGGGATATTCTTTCCGATGGATGTATGATTTGAGATTGGGGTTCAACGTCTAGTGGTCCGCCCATTCACGGTCGATTCTACGATGGTCGCGAGGCGTCTTAAAGAATCCTTGGCTATGCTGATTCGGGGACGTCTTGTTTGTCATTCGTGACGTCCGCTATACGTCGTGTCCGTGTGGGCCCCACCACGAACACTTTGGGCGAAATCTCTATCATGTGTTTGTTCCGGCTCATTCTTGAAGCCAATCCGTTGTTTTTGTTTTGTTTTGTGGTATTCGAGTTGCTTCAATGTCAAGTGTTGATTCCATACCTTTCCTAATTGGTGTTCTCATATTGCTATGTGAATACTAATCCTTCTTGATCACTGAGCTTGTCATGTTAATTCTTTTCCAACCGGCGTGCTTCTCTTCAAGTGAATCCGATCATCCCAACATTCGCAAGATCAATTCTAAGCTTTTTCTTAACGGTGTTCGTTTCATCCGACCCAAGTTGTTTTGATTTCCCGCCCTCCCACCCTTTTTCTTCAAGGACTCAGATTTCTTAATCAAGTATCCATTTTTTTGAGTGAAGTTTCTTCATTCTTTTCCTTTATTGTTTTATCCGGTGATTTCTCATGAAGACGCTAAGGAAGCTTTAACCTTATCATTGTTCCATTCTAATTTTCTTCTCAGGCGGACTCAAGTCAAGTTTTCAGTGTTGATCGTATTCTTTTCATCATTTCAAATGCTTTCTTATGTCGGTGCATCTCTTAATCATCCACTTCTCGCTATTCAATTGTTAGGAGTGTTGAAGATATCTCGGAAGATTCTAGTTTCCATTCTCAATTCACTCAAGTTCTTTTGAGGATGCTATCTCATTCAAGCCATTTAACTCTACGGTGCAATATCTATTTCAAACAATTGTTCAGCGGTGGTTCTTTTGAGTGGGCCCTAACCCACGGGTCTTTTCGAGGATCTTACGACTCTTTTATTTTCGAGTTATTCTCAAATTCTTTGCAAGTTTGACGTAAGAATGAATTATCATCACTCAAATGTCTTCTCCAAGATCTTTCAAATTCTTTCATCGTTGGTTCAACCTTTCTAATTTTCATTCCGGAGTACCTCAACAATTCATGATGGTGATGTTCTCGTCGTCATTCTCGAATTTTGAAGACCGAAGAAGAGTTTCTCTTAAATCTCGCTTCTTTCTCTTCAAGATTCATGGTTCTAGCTTCGTGCCATCCTCATAATTGTTTTGATTGTGAGAATTCTTTTAACCCACCCGGAGCATTTCAGGAGTCTTTTCAGTTTGGTTCTCTGGAGCCCATCATCTCAGAATTATTCATTCAAGCGTTCAACTCTGGTTTTCCAAATCTCACCGGTGCATCATTCAAATATCCTCTAATCAGTTCATGATCTCTTCGTTCTAATGTATCTAAATTTTGTCAAGCATCTTTATTCGTTTCCAATTCTTCCCGTGAATTGTGCCTTTGCTCGTTCATTCTCAATTATTATGGTGGTTTGTTCAAGAGTTCTCTTCCTTCGTTATCATTTAGACTCATTCGTTCTTTCCAATCCTACCGGTGGTTCGTTGAAGACCTCCCCAAGTTCGCGCCATATCTATCTTAATCCTTTCTACGAGAATAAGTAGTATGCCAAATCCATTGCTGGTCATCAATTTAATTGGTGAAGGATGAGCATAATGTAATTCTTATTCTTGTTCCATCGAGTAAATTCAATTCCTTATTCCGGAGGTTCATCAAAATTCTTGATTTCATCTGTTCATCTTTCTTTCCGGAGTTCCAACTTTTCTCGGTTATATCATTTCAAGCTTCATCTTATCACCGCAAGGCTTCACCTTGTGTTTTCAACTTCTCTTTCTTTCTATCACCTTTTTGTTTACCGGAGTTCATCATGGAGGTTCTACATGGTGCTTCCTCAAGGATTCTTTTCATTCTTCATTTGTTCATCAAGATTTCTCTCGGAGTTATGATCCGTCAAGCTATACTCAAAAATAAACATGGTGCTCAACACATGTTTTGTTTTGAGGCGTTCAAGTATTCTTCTTCTTGCATTTCGAAGTGCAATTCTTTCTATCATTATCTTTTGAGGTGGTGTTATGTCATTCTCGACAATTTGAGTTCGTGTTTCATGTTTCACATGTTGTCAAGAATGAGGTATTTTAAATCCATCAATCTCTTCATTGGACTTATCTTGGGCTATATTTCACCTAAAGCTTTCCCTAAGGATTGTTGCTATTTATGGTGCTTATTAATGACCCAAGTTCTTCATTTGTCCTCTCGGTGAAATAAGTTTCTCGTCTCCTTGTTGATATCAATCCAATCGTTTGTTTCCGTTGGTGGCAGAAGCTCACCTCATAATGTGGAGATGTTTCCATAAGCCCACTACAAGCTTATTCATTTCGTTGTTGGTTTTCCAACAACTCCGTTCAATTCTTCTTTGCAAGGGTGCTTTTCCAAGTTCATTTGTGGTAGAAGTTGTCATTTTCTTCTCCATTCCTTTATTCCAATGACCTACCTTCTATTTTTTCTTCCGGAGGCATTGTGATGTTGCACTCTTCGACCCATCATCTTTCTTTTGTCAAGTTCATGTTCTTTTTCTTGCTTATCCATTTAACCGGAGTATCATGTTTTCATTCGAGTTCTCTCATCTTATCAAGTTTTGCCTGCTTCCTCAACGGAGAGCTGTCTGAAATCTTTCTTACCCCTTGTGCCATTTTTTCATTAGTTCCGAGGCGTATGTTGTTGATTTCATCAAGTATCATCCCATCTTCTCAAGTTCTTGTTCAATTCCTTCCATTTACAATCGGTGCTGCCAAAATTATATCATTCTTGTTCATCGTGTCTCGTTTCAACGGAGTGGTTTGAATTCTATCTTGTCCATTAAACTCTTGATTCATGCCTTTTCAACCTTCAAGTTATCGTAATGTTCCTTGTTCCTCTTTTCTAACGGATTGTTTTCAACCTTGTTCATCTTCGTTGTGTTCTTTCTTTCATTTTGCTCAACCTCTCAAGGTTCTTTGGTTTCACTCGTTTGTCAAAGAAGCAACTTACTTTACCGCTTATCTTCCTCTTCCTTTTCCCTCCGGTGCCATCCTAGATCTCGGGACGAGATCCTCTCGTAGTGGTGGAGTGTTGTAACACCCCGGATACAACTTTCCATATTCGTAACTCCGACTCTTGCCTTTTCCGGAGATGCGATATGATTTTTCCTTCGTGGTTGGGTTTTTGTCTGTTGTTTTGCATTTTGTTCTTGTTATGCATTTCATCCCATGGCATCATCTGCATTTCATCCGCATGTTTTTCAAAACTTGCATCCGTTCGAGTTCCGCCGGTTCTCTCCGTTGTCCGTTCCGAGTCCGATACACTTTCGCACGCTACCTGCACCTCCGAAATATTATTTTATTAGTGGCATAAAATGTTCTCGGAATGGGTTGCAACTTGTCATGCGGTCTTATTATAGTGTAGACAGGCCGCCTTGCCAAGTTTAAATCGCATTCGAGTCCATTTGATAGCCCAACCGTTAAACCTACTACCGCGATATAGCGGTATATTCGTCCAGACGTTTTCGGTCTCCGGAAGCAGATGCCGGTCGCTCTGTTCCTCTCTCTCTCAGCCCGAGGCATTCTACACAGCCCACCAACCCCTCTCCTAGTTTCCCCTCCGTTCTCGATCGTCGGATCGTGATCGGAGGCTCCGAAACGGCCTCAAACCCCCTAGAGACTAAACCCTAGCCCCTTTCCTATTTAAACCCCTCCCTTCCATTTTTGGCAGCAGCCAACCCCCTCCTAAAATCCGCGCCACCAACCTCCCTCCACAGCGCCGCCGTCTTCTCCCTCCAAATCCGGCGCGCCTCCACCTCATCCTCGCCACTTGGCGCGCCCTAGTTGGCCAGCCGCCACCCACCGCCGCCTCCAGCCAACCAGGCGGCGCCACATCGCCTGCGCCCCCACAGCCTCCCAGCGCCCGGCCCGCCCATCCGCCCCGCCCGGGCCGATCTGGGCCCAGGCGCCCAGCGCCGCCCACCGCCCTCCCCTGGCGCTTCGCCTCCTCCCGATCTCTCTCCCTCGCTGATCCGCCGCCCGCCGGCGAGCCCGTCGCCGGGCGCCGTGCGCCTGCCGGTCGTCGCCGCCCTCGCTTTCTCCCCTTCTCCTCCCTTTTCTCCTCGCGCCTCACCCCTCTCTGCCGTGGACAGGAGCCGCCGCCGGAGTTCCACGCCTCGCCGTCCCATCGCCGTCCGGCCTCGCCGTCGCCGGCCACGTCTTCCCCCGAACCCGGCTCGATTCGGTTGCTTCGGCCGGATCTGCTCGTTCCGCCCTCCGGCCTCCTCCGCTCCTCCCGGCGTCCCGCCGCGCCGCCCTTGCTGCCTGCTCCGTTCGTGCGGGAGCACGAGGGAGAACAGCGCCCTTCGTGGGCTGCCTCACCAGCCTTGCTGTGGCCCAGCCCTCCCGAGGCCAGCCAAGCCCCCCTCCTCCTCTCCGACCGTGGGCCTTGGCCCATGGTGAAAACCCCAGCGCCCTTTGTTTTTCTTTTGTTGGGCCTGCTCGGTTTAAGTTTGGCCTGTGTAGTTTTTTTTTCCCAGATCTGCGATTTATCTTTATCCGAGAATTACTGATTCTGAAAACCCTTGTTCTTCATGCATTTAATAACTCACAAATGGTGCATCGGATTAAAATGTTTTATATATGTAATATGCTCAGAATATTGTGTAGATTAATAATATGCCATTTTCATCCCATGTTAAAATGTTTAAATTGATGTTTGCATTAATTTGCTAATATGCCATGCTAAAATGCTTTAATTCATAACTAAATAACCGTAACTCGGATTTAAATGTTCTTTATATGTAAATGGGGTGGAAAAATGCCTAGATTAACATGGTCCACTTTATGTTGCTGTTTAACAACTCTAAAAATTGTGTTTAGGGCAGATCAGTACCGAATCTAAAATATTGCTCATGGGGATTTTCCGGAATTGTTGTTTCTTATTTCCGGCCTCATTTAAACTTGCCTAAATAGCTAGTTTAATTATGCTCCACCTCTTGCCATGTTTAATAACATTTAATATTGTTGTGTACCTAACCGAGAGAGAACTAAATAAGTGTTGTGGTGTTCCGTCAATATGCAACTCGTTGCATATTGAGCTCCACTTAACTTGTAGTGTTGTTTGTGCATATTGCCATGCCATGCCTCATTAAACCGGACATGCATCATACTTGATTGTGCATCATGCCATGTTTATGCTTGTGCATTTATCATGTTGTTTGTTTCTTTCCGGTGTTGCTTCTCGGTTTTCGGTAATGTTGCGATTGTGAGGATTCGTTCGACTACGCCCGTTTGTCCTCTTCATGGACTTGATCTTCTTCCTTGCGGGATTTCAGGCAAGATGACCATACCCTCGAAATCACTTCTATCTTTGCTTGCTAGATGCTCGCTCTTTTGCTATGCCTATGCTGCGATGCCTACCACTTGCTATATCATGCCACCCACATTGCCATGTCAAACCTCTAACCATCATTTCCTAGCAAACCGTTGTTTGGCTATGTTACCGCTTTGCTCAGCCCCTCTTATAGCGTTGTTAGTTGCAGGTGTAGATGAAGTTTGTTCCTTGTTGGAACATGGAGATGTTGTTCCTTGTTGGAACATGTTTACTTGTTGGGATATCACAATATATCTTATTTAATTAATGCATCTATATACTTGGTAAAGGGTGGAAGGCTCGGCCTTATGCCTGGTGTTTTGTTCCACTCTTGCCGCCCTAGTTTCCGTCATATCGGTGTTATGTTCCCGGATTTTGCGTCCCTAACGCGGTCGGGTGATTTATGGGACCCCTTGACAGTTCGCTTTGAATAAGACTTTTCCAAAAGGCCCAACATTGGTTTTACATTTGCCTCACCTAGCCTTTTTCCCTTGGGAGTCGCGCATCCCGAGGGTCATCTTTATTACCCCGGGCCAATGCTTGTCTAAGTGTTGGTCCAAACTAGAACCACTTGCGGTGCCGCCCGAGGCAACTTGGGGTATCGTCGGTTGCCGTCGTAGTGTTCATCCGGTCGTGGCACGAGGCGAGATCTGTGGCTACTATCGGGGTGTCGGCACGCCGGAGGTCTTCTTGGACTTGTTTTATTGCTGTGAAATGTCTTGTAGCCGGATTCGAGACTGATCGGGCTTCCGGGAGAAGGTCTATTCGCCGTTGATCGCGAGAGCTTATCATGGGCTAAGTTGGGACACCCTGCGGGTTTGAACTTTCAAAGCCGTGCCCGCGGTTATGTGGCGATGGGAATTTGTTAATGTCGGTTGTAGAAAACCGAAGTTGATCTTAATTAAAATACACCAACCGTGTGCGTAACCGTGAGTGTCTCTTTTCGGGGTTGATCGAGAGGAGAACACGGTTTCTGGGTTATGTTTGACGTAAGTAGGAGTTCAGGATCACTTCTTGATCATAGTTGTTCGACCGTGCTTTTGCCTCCTCTTCTCGCTCTCTTTTGCGTATGTTAGCCACCATATATGCTAGTCGCTTGCTGCAGCTCCACCCCACTACCCTGTCCTACCTTTAAGCTTAAATAGTCTTGATCTCGCGGGTGTGAGATTGCTGAGTCCCCGTGACTCACAGATACTTCCAAAAACCAGTTTGCAGGTGCCGATGAAACCGTGCAGGTGATGGACCCGAGCTCAAGGAGGAGCTCGATGAAGATCCTGTTCTCTGTATTGTTTCGTTTCAGTTGATCAGTAGTGGAGCCCAGTTGAGACGATCGGGGATCTGTGTAGCATTTGGGGTAGTCTTCTTTTATTTTGGTGCCGTAGTCGGACCTTGATTGTATCTGTATGATGTAATGTTTTACTCATGTATTGTGTGAAGTGGCGATTGTAAGCCAACTATGTATCTCTTTTCCCTTATGAATTACATGGGTTGTGTGAAGATTACCTCACTTGCGACATTGCTTTCAATGCGGTTATGCCTCTAAGTCGTGCTTCGACACGTGGGAGATATAGCCGCATCGAGGGCGTTATAAGTATATCATTCAGCATCCTCAAACAGCGCCAACTATGATGCATGTCTTCTTTCTTTGGTGCACCATAGAATCCCGTGAACCTCCATTCAGGAGTAGACATATCAGCTTTCTGAACCATAACGTCAATGTGTCCAGAACTGTAGTTCTTTAAGTCAACCTTCACCTCATTTGACCAAAACAATCCAATTCCACCACTAAGTCCTGCACTATCCACTGCAAAGCATCCCGCAAAACCAAGACTCCGTTGCAGCATCTCTACTCGTCTAGCCCTGATCTTCGTCTCTGAAACAAATAGCAGGGCGGGCCCTTCTTGCTTCGTTAAATTACGAAGCTCTCGAACTACCTCGGGGTTCCCAAGCCCCCGGCAGTTCCAACTCAGGCATTTCATGGTTCCTGGCAGGGCTGACCAGCAGCCTCTGCCGAATTTTCAGATGAAGGCGGGGTAGGTTTCTTCTTTTTTGGCTCTCTTACTTCAGCACCTCCATCCCTAGTTGTAGTACCACTACCGTCCACTCTTTGAGCTGAAAACACCACCATATCAGTACCAGTTCCGTCTGGAGTAATCAAACTACCAGAACTTGGTAGGGCCAGAGGATCAACCCTACGGTAAACTTTTGCATCCTGCGGTCCTCCCTTCCTCTTATAAATAGGCCTCTTCTTTGGGGACCTGACCTCATCCTCTCCCCTAGTCTTGCTGTTCGACGATGCTGCATCCTTTTTACTAGCTGCAGAATTTTGGGTTTCCTTAGATGAGCCATCCCCCGAACTAGCACCCTTCCTGTCCTCCGGCTCTCGCAAGTTTGTATTAAACGGCAAGTTTCCATTCTCATCACGAGTGCCCGGAGTAGGACAAAATAAATCTGCATGGCCCAGACGACCACACGAGAAACAAAAATTTGGGACATGTTCATACTGAATATCATACCAGTCCCTAGATTCCCTCTTTGCCGAGTCAATTAGAATCCAACGTCTCAAGGGTTTATTGACATTGATCGTCACCCTAGCTCTCAGGAACCCTCCCACTGGATCAAAGTGGACAGATGTTGCATTAGGATCAATTTGTTTAGCAACTTCTCTCCCCCACCTATCATTCTGCAAGTTGAAGGGCAAATTTGGGACTCTAGCCCATAACTGTAACTTGTCAAACTTAAACTCTGACGGCCTCATGCATGCATCAAAATCCGCCAGAACTACAACATGTTTGCTCACATGCCACGGCGACCCCTCTCGCACGCGATCGCGATCACAGCGATTCTCAAAGTCAGCCACAAAGGTGTTCTCGCCCACCGGCCTGAAGAACAAACCCCTAGGGTTTCCCCAAGCCGGCCTCAACGCATTAGCAATGGTTTGGATGTGCAAAATCTTCCGATGTAGAACCTTGCCAGCGATCGACCACTTCTGCGGGACTCCTTCCTCGAGATCATCAACCACCAGCGGCGTGGCTTCCTCCTCGGTTAGATCCAGCTTCCCCATGGCCTCCTCCATACGTGCCCTTGCCGCCCTGGGTGACTGCGCCCCCCAGAGCTTCCGCTTGGATCTGTAGATGTTGCCATCCCTCAGACCAGATATTTTAGCGCCCCGCCGACGAGGTGTCCGCGAGCGCCGCCGCGTCTCCACCGAAACCCTAGTCGCCTCTCGAGGGGGCTCCTAGATTTTCGGGGAAAAAAATATGCTATTTGCCACTAATATAGTGGTTAACACGGTAGAGCGTCGACGATGTCCTGTTGAGTTAGATTACTCCTTCTTGCAGTATTACCGACAATTTCCTTTTCTTTGCGTGTCATTTTCAGCATGTTGCCCGGCCGTCCCGCTAGGCGCCCCGTGCGAGCGTCAGTAGTGCTAACCGATGCTTAGGGCGCCGAACAGGAGCACTCCATAGAAAGACGGACAGATAGGGCGACGACTGGATTTTGCCAGAAATATTCTAGAGGCCCATTCTGGCCTGATATTGAGCTAGCAGCATCTAGCTACAGGAATGGGCTGGGACTTTGGCTAAATTATTGCGGGACTTTTAGTTTCCAGAACATTTGAACGATGAATTATTTGATACTAAGAAAAAACTTGGTGAATTATTTTCTCTCTCAAGAAAAACTTGATGAATTAGGCAGAAACCCAGGACGAGGAGGAAACCTTGATGTCACGAAAAAAAAGCTCGAGGAGCATGTACTACGGCAGGCAACTGACTCAGGGCTGTCCAGGCTATCGCTATCTCTGGCTAGTGGAAGGCCCATTAGCAAAAAGAAAGGCAGCCAACACCCAAAAAATGCAGAGTTGTTTCGTGGAGACAGGCATATACATACAGCAACAGGCAGCAGAGAATGGCATGGCACAGTACAGTACTTCTGTTCAAAATGGTATGGCAATACATTGGAATTATTCAAACAGACACATACAAAGTCACCCTTACAACCCATGCGCACCCGTCAGCCGCAGTGCATCCGACGAGCCTTGTTCACTCCGCTCCATCACATCAGCACCACACACCCACTGCGGATTAAATTTCTACTGTACTTACTTACTAATAACTTACTACTATTCACCAACAAATAACCGGGGACGTAATTACGGACAGCGAAACGGACGATGGGACAGCGCACGCGCGGTCGCTGATTCAGAGCGCAGATTTGATCATGGCGGGGAACATGTCGTTGACGTCGACGGCCGGGCGCAGCAGCTTGCCCATCTCCTCCACGAACTTGTCCATGGCGGGGCCAGGCAGGCACATGGGGATCACGATGCCGTCCTCGCCCTTGCCGTTCTTGAACGGGATCAGGAAGCTGGCCACCCCGGGGATGGCGCCCACGCCGCCCTTCGCCGGCCCGCCGTACACCGGCCTGCCCCACCCGAAGTCCAGGTCGCCGAACCCGGCCTTGGTCACGTCCGACGCCAGGTACGCGCGCACCACCGTGAAGTGCGGCCGCCCGCGCTGCACCATCAGGTCCGCCACCGACCGCATGTACTCCACGTCCACCTCCGACTTGGCCTCCTTCACCAGCTTCACGGCGTAGCTCAGGGGGTTCGCGCACAGGTCGCCGGAGGCCGACACGGCCACCGGGAAGGCGAACGCGTTCCCGTAGTAGCCGGCCGGGATGGCGCTCGCGCCGCCCTGCTTGCCGCCGCGGGCGTTGACGATGCAGATCATCCGCATCACCTCGTCGGCGTCGGGGGCCAGCGCCACGGTGCGGCACTTCCACAGGCTTCCCGTGAGGACCTCGAACGTGGTGGCGCGCTTCCGGAGGCCCGGCGCCAGGTGGGATCGGATGGCGGCGACCTCCCGGGCCCCGAAGAAGAAGGAGCGGTGCGCCATGTCGTCGAGCGGCACGATGGTGCCCTTGGTGTCCGGCACCTCGTCGTACTCCCGGTGCGCGAAGCCAGGGCGCGGCGGGTTCCGCGCCTCCAGCAGCTCCCGCTCCCACACCGCCCGCACCGACGGCGCCGCCGCGCCTCGCGCCAGCTCCGCCACGGCGGCCAGGAACTGCACCAGCCCCTGCGCGTCCGCCATCGTGTGCATCAGCCGCACCGCCAGGATGAAGCCTCCACACGCCAGGCGTGTCACCTGAACGAACGAACAAACGGTCAGCCATGCATCGATCACGCTCGCACGTGCACACAAACATGCGTTAGTGTTTCGGTTTCACGAAAGAAAGGCAAAGTTACCTGAAAGAGGAGGAGCGGGGTTCCGAGGACTTCGGACGAGCCAGGGACGTCGAAGATGAGCTCCTCGAGTCCCGGGAAGGGCGGCTGCAGAGCGTCGCCGAAGTGCTCCAGACGCACGTCGGCATCGGCCTCAATGAAAAGCACGCCCTCGCCGGTGCAGTCGACGGCGAGCTTGCGCCCTTCGAGCTCCCTCAGCCGGCCCGCGAACGGGTAGTAGTGCACGAGCGCCCTGGCCACGGCGTCCCGGACCACCGCCGCGGGGTCCCTGCCGCCCATGGACGGGTCGCGCCGGTAGAACTGGATGACGGGGATGTGGAACCGCAGACCGTCCTGGTCGTCGATGTCCGAGAGCCGCTTCAGCTCCCGGGGCGTCGGCCCCGCCGGCGTCACCAGCTCGGCCGCCTTCCTCCTCACCGTGAACCTCAACGACGCCGCTGGGCCCGCCATTACCACTGTCTCAGGATGATTCTCAGCTAACTCTCGAAAAGGAGGGTGAGAAGGTGATCAATGGTGCGTGCGGCGAGTTGGTGTGTTTGCTGCTGCTAGGTTTGTGGAGAAAAGAGTGGCATTAGCACGCATATATATGCACGCGCGGCTGCACAGTGAGAGTGACAGCGACCGTGAGATATAATGTGTGAGCAACTAGGTCGAAATTAGGGAGCAGTTTACTGACGCTCTCTTCTTTTTTTCCTTTGGCGGACTATGATTTGTCGTCAATAATAATTCTGTGTGGACGAGCAACGGGGAAGATGGAGGACTGACTTGACCAAGGCCAACGCGGTGGGTCGGGTCGGGTGGTGTGAGGGTGTGAGCTCTGGTGAGTCGTGAATTCGTAATCCATGTGTGTGCTAGCGGGACTCCAGGCTTCATGATTGGAAAAGGGGTCAGCCTCCGGCAGGTCCGTTTGTTTGGGAAATGGATGGCTCAGATCGTGAGATACAGATGGGAGAAACTGTATGGACACTTCTTTGACAATTTTTTTCACGGTAATACATATCTCATTCATATCATAACTTTTGAGTCTTATGGCTGGCTGTAAAAATAAGCAAGTTGGCCCCCAAAGAACTGGCCCATAGTAGTACAAGCCACAAAAAAATTACAATCAAGACTGAAAAATCTCCTGAGCTTGATACCAACACCTGTCGCTTGCCTTCGGCACTACCACAACAACCATCAAAGGAAAATTTGACGGATCACCTCATCAGCCGAGCTCGGCACGGCTCCATCGCAGATATCCAGCTTTGCGGACCTTCAAGGTGGCTCAACAAATGCGAAACCATTGCCGTTGAACGAATCAGACCGGGGCAACACTCCGGACACGCCATTTATCCCGGTCTGGCACCCCCGCACGACTCGGAGGAGGAAACCATACCTGCCAGCCACAAACCACGATCCCAGCACACGATTCATCTTTCAGATGCCGTTGATGCAGACCACTGTCTGCATTCGCTCCTTGACTACCTCCCAAGCTTCACGTCGCTGTTGGAGCAGAAGTCGTCGCAATGGTTGAGGCCGAGGACACAGGTCCACCACAAAGGATGCCGCTGCCACGACATCCCCGCTTGAACAGGCTAGTTCCGGAATCCATCACTGACCATAGAGCTGATCGCCTCGTCGGGGGAAGAATTGGAGCTTCTTTATTCAGCGTCCTCGCCACTGCTAAAGCCAAGACGTCAACGGCCGAAAACCTAAGCTAATAGGGCCTTCAAACCTAATGATACATGATCTGCACGCACGAGATCCGTCAACCCCCTCACCACCGATGAACGAGAGTACATCAGTGAAGGGAGCCGCTGGAGAATGACACAAGAAGGCTAGCCTCTCTTGGCAGCGGCTAGGGTTCCAATCCACACGTGACGAGAGGAAAAACCTTCAGCTTCAGTATTGTGTGGCGTAGTACAACTTGCGTATTTTGATATATTTTTTATCGAGGTTGTTCAAAGTAGTACATATACTAAATTTCATGTGGTTTCATCGAAGTTATGTTTCTAGATTTCTTTTTAGCACAAAGTATTTGTAAGTTGCATGAATTCTGAACTCGTGTGAGTTCATTTTAGAGAGAATGCAAGTGCAGCTTGAGGCGCGAAGATAGGGACTTGACGAGCAACAACGAGGAGCGTGACCTTGGTGAAAGGGAGTTATTAAAACCTCATTGGAGATGTGAACGGCGTTGCGAGCAGTAGCGAGCTGCGACGGTCTGGACCGCTGCCAGCCTGCCACGTCTACTTCTGACTGCACTGGCCCACCATTAACCCTCTCCCTCGCCCACACAGGCTTCCCATTTAATGTAGTCAGTACCGCTCTAGAGCGTCAGTGCCGCACTCATCCCTCGCCAGAGTGGACACGACCTCTCACTGCCGCCGGCATTGAAGCGGGCGCCAGCCGAGAGAGCATCGCCCGCGCCGCTTCCCGGTGCACGCAACTGCTCGAACGGCACTCATACATCTCAAACGTATGTATAATTTTTTATTGTTAACTGCCATTATATTATCACTTTTGTATTAGTTATATGAAATTTTATATTATTTTTCTGGACAAACCTATTTATTTAGCCTAGTGTCAGTTTCTATTTTTTTGCATGTTTTTGGTTTTTCCAGAAAATCCATACCTACAGAAGTCCAAACACGATGGAAATTTTTGACGATTTTTTCTGGACAACAAGAGACCCTAAAAGCTTCTGAGGAGGCAAGAAGACCCATGACGGTCCCACAAGCCAAGGGGCGCGACACCCTGACTTGTGGGCCCTTTGTAGCTCCGTTTGCCCTAATTCTTGGACTATATATTCCCAAATACTCAGAAACCCTTGAAGCGAGATCCGAAGAAATTTCTCGCCGCTGCAATCCTATGTTTCGAAGCGATCATGTCTGGAGCCCTATTTCGGTACTCTGCCGAAGGGGGGGTCATTGGGAGGTCATCTTCATCAACCTTGTTGCCTTCATGATGATGTGTGAGTAGTTCCTGTAGGACCTATGGGTCCATAGTAGCTAGATGTCTCTCTTTCTCCCTCTCCCTCCTCTCTCTCTCTCTCTCTCTCTCTCTCTCTCTTCAGTACAATGATCTTCTCTAAGATCCATCCGATGTAATCTTTTACGGTGTGTTTGTAGGGATCGGATGAATTATGGGTTTATGATCAGATTATTCATTGAATTACTATGAATCTCTTGAAGTTTCTTTGCTGCATAATTTTATAGTTTTGTATTTCTCTTCGATCTATCTGTCTACTTTGGCCAAGTTTGATTGATTTATCTTCAGCGGGAGAGGTGCTTTGTAGTATGTTCAATCTTGTGGTGATCTTGTCCAGTGACGATAAGAACAAAGGCACGTATTGTATTGTTGCTACTAAGGATAAAACAACGGGATTTGGTCATATTGATTGATCTTATTTTGTCTACATTATGTCATCTTTCTTAAAGCGTTACTCTGTTTATCATGAAGTTACTATTTGAGATGCATGTTAGATAGCGATCTTGGGGTGGAGTAATATTATTAGATGCAGTTGGATTAGCGGTCTACTTGTCATGGACGTTTTGCCTATGTATTGATTATGCCATGAATGGTAACAATTATAATATGCTCAATTATGTCGATTGCCCAACAGTAATTTGTTTACGCACTTTTGCTATGCTTTCGAGAGAGATGCCACTAGTGAATCTATGGCCCCCGGGTCTATTTTCCATCAATACTAAAGTCTCCAAAATTGCTCCTTCAATTGTTCTTTTATCTTTTGGTACTTTGCATGTCACTATCAGCTTTTAATCTTGTGGCCGACAAGATCAAGGGGAGCGATGACCCCCTTGCCTTTGTTGGGTGCAAGCAATTGTTTTGTTTGTGTGCACGTGTTGTTAAAGTTGTCCGTGTGGTGCCTCCTACTGGTTCGATAAATTTTGGTTCTTAACAGAGAGAAATACTATCAGCTACTATACTGCTTAATCCTTCCTCTTGGCGGAAATCCAACAACTCCATCGTGAGTAGCAGACACCCTGACTTTCTGTCACCCTACATTAATGATATGAGGATGCCGAGGAACCTACTCAGGCGCCCCTCATCCGTCCGCCTTCCGCCCTTCATTAAACCACACCACTGTGGTCCATTGCCATCCGCCCGCTATATAAACTCCAGACCCAACAATAGATGCAGTCATCATCCTCCGATCCCTTTCTCCTCTCTGCACCATGCCTGCCATGGCCTCCTCGGGCTACAAATCTCTCTAGGAAAGCCTCTTGTCTAAGAACAAGAAGGAGATGACCGCCATTGCTCCCGGCTGGCAAGCCGGCAGACAGACGGCGACCGACGACGTCCCAATCGAGGACGTGGCGGAGTATGAGCCGACGACACCCTCCTCACCGGTGCATGTCAGCCTCACCATCTGCGAGGCCTGTGCGCACTACATGGACATGCTGAGGGAGGAGTAGGAGGCCAAGTTCCGACAGGCGCAAGCCGACCAGGCC
Source organism: Aegilops longissima (assembly GCA_021605205.1). Classification (NCBI taxonomy): domain Eukaryota; kingdom Viridiplantae; phylum Streptophyta; class Magnoliopsida; order Poales; family Poaceae; genus Aegilops; species Aegilops longissima. The sequence continues at coordinate 319,687,151 of CM038676.1, forward strand.
TACAACATCGGTCTCCTCGAGGAGCACCGATGCATGGAGGAGCAACTTGCCGCTAACACGGCCATCGTGCCATACATGGACGTGGCGGAGTAGGAGTGCTACTCGACTCTCCTACCGCTACCCCAGCGACATCCGTCACGACCGCTAGCGGTACCGCCTCCATCACGCAGAATTAGAGGCCTCCTACCTGGAGATGGACGAGGTGGTGTACGAGGTGTTCGGCAAGAGCAACGACGAGTACGACATAGCCAGCTCCGCCACGACCATGAAGCCGACATGTCTGCGGGCGCCACCGGTAGCGAGGAAGAGTAGTGCATGGTAGGTCGCCGCCGCTTGGGTCCCAAGAAGGCCACCGCTCCTTCCTTCCCGCTGAAGCCAAGCTTGGTGGGCTGATCATCGTCGGCCTATTAGCCGCTCATGTTGCGGTGGTGGAGGCTGGGAAGGCAGATCTAGAGAGCGTCGAGGCAGAAATGAACAAGGTGAAGGCAAGAGTCGGGCTTGAGTTCTCGGGGCTCATGGCCGTACATGGTGAACAAGCGCTGGTGATCATTTAAATTAGGTTTAGAGTAGGGTTTAGTTAAATATTGTCCAAAACATAATGCATTTCATCCCGTTTATATGAAAAATGTCCTAATTGTAATGCATGTGCTCCAGTTTACATGAAAATTCGCCATGCTTGCATGAATTTCGTCCGTTAGTTGAAACCCGGCTTGAATTGTATGCGGGCAGCGTTGGATGGCCGCCTCCCACATCCGTGTCCGCAGACTGCCCCCCTATCCGCAGATGGATGCCAGAGAGAATTTGCGGGTCAACATTGAAGATGCCCTTAAAGTGTATATATGTAGGTTTCCTAGCTCCTCCCATCGGTTCGGACTTTTGGGTGCGTTGCCTAATACACTAAACCTACCATGGTAACAAAGCCTAAGATCTTGAGTTCAAGTCCCGACTTTTGTAATTTATCCAAAAATTATGGGTTGTGTTAACTAGTGTATGAAACTTAACATAACATAAGAGCCAAAGTTCTTTTTTTTTTTGCGAGACGGACCCAAAGTTCTTGAGTTCAAGGCTTGGCTTTTGTAATTTATATAAGAAGATATTGTTATTGTCCGCCGAAGATCTAATGGCCAAAAAGATTGACTTACTGTGGTTGGTCAGTAACTAGTTGCTCCATTCTTTTTTATTAAATAAATATATTTATGGATGGTCAGTAACTAGATAAAGATAATGTCTGCGATAAGGAGAAATGAACGATGTGGTGTCACATAGATGGGATGCTCGCACCACACTCAAAATCTCAAGTGCATAGCAAATGGTACGTCGGTGATCAAAATGTTGACTCTCGAGATGGGATGATTTCTTTCTCTAGGTAGATTCAACAGATAGATATTTGTAAGAGCATTTATAGGCAGACTTGGCAAATCCGCCTCCCTATACACCCGCGGGCACGTCCGTGAACAGTGCCACCGACCCCTCATATGTTGCCCTGTACATCCACATACCTTAAATGTCGATCCTCAAATCCATGCAATCCATGCACGTCGACCGTAGGATACATATTGTTTGAATTCAAAAGTTTGAAACAATGCAAAGCAAATCATAGTTCAACAAACCAGACATGTCAAAATGAAATCCATGTCCAAGTGTGACGGATGGCTCGATTGTCGGATCACTAGTCGGACGCCATACATGCTGCCTGCATCCTTGCCGCATGTTCCGCTGCCGCTGCCGCCCTCGCCACCTCGTACTCCATACGCTCGTTGATCTCCTTCTTCTTGTCCGCAAGTCACTTCTTTGCATGGTCATCCAAGAGGGTTTTGTCCGCCAACATGATCTTCGCATCCTCCGCGTCAGGTGCGAGTTGCAACCTCTCCTTCTCAAGCTCAATCTCTTCAAATGCCTTGGCCTTCTCGAGTTTCCATCTGATCGCCGCCTCTTGCTTCTCCAACTTAATCTTCTCCCTCTCAATTTCCAGCCTCTTCTCCGTCCTCGTTCGGTCCTACTACATCCTCTCCTTTTGCGCATCCAACATGAGCTTATACCTCTCTACTTTCTTGTTCTCCCTTGCCAAAAAATGCCCGTCCATGTGGTGTGGACGACTTTTTTTATAGCCGCGGCGTCACCGGAGACCCTTGCCTTCTCCCACTTGTTTCCCATGACTTGCCTATTATCCTTTGGCACGATGGCTCTTCCATTCTCGACGATAATATCTTCCTCTTCATCGTCCAAGCCAATTGATTGGTGGGAGCTTGAGCCATCATTCCTCTTCTTGTCGACCTTGAGATCGGCCACAAGTTGTGTCCACTTTGGCTTGCCATTCAATATGATCCAACAATAGCTAAAAGCAAATGGGTTCTTTTTTGTTTCATGATACAAAGTGGTTGCGACCGCCGTCTAGCAAACAACATATGTATGAGTATGAGAATGCAAACACAAGAAGCATATGCAAATGATGACAAGATGAAGCAATTGAGCTTAGGTGAGTTGCCACTCCCATCCCACTTTGAGAGTGTTCGGTCACTTTTGAGTAGTAGCTGACGTACTTGTTCACTTTCCCTTGAATGATCCCCCATCGATGTTGGAGAGATGCCACATTGTGGTTGGTCACGATAGGATGCGGCTCCACATACTCCTTTTGTTCGTGATACTCCCTAATACTTGTCCCACTTTTGCTCGGTGCCGAATATTGGATCCATTGTTTTGGCCAACCAAGCTTTTACCAATAAGATGTCCTCATAAGTTGAGAATGTCGGACCTCTTGCCTTCGCCGTCTTGCCCTTCTTCTTCTTCTTGCTCAGATTGGGATCGGATGTCCCAACTTCAAATGCGGCGCCCCCCAATTGGCAGTCCATTTGGGTCGGACCTTCATTCTCATTGATCATGTTCGACATGAACGCCTCCTAGATGATCATGGTTTGCAAGCATTATCATGTCCGAAATGAACTAGTGGTCTATGCACTGTGATAATCCCCAAGTAAAGGGAATCATCGTAGCAATTTCCAAAGGTGGAAGTGATAAGTATGGAGTGTCGAACCCACAAGGAGCTAAAGGTAAGATTAATATTCTCTCAAGCCCTATCTGCCACTGATACGACTCTACGTACACCGAATGTTTGCTTCCAACTAGAAGCGAGAAATAAAACTACGTTGTGGGTATGAAGAGGATAACTTTGCATGGTGTCAGAGAGCTAAAATATAAAAGTAGGTGTTGTTATCATAAAGTTAGAATATATTACTAAATATTATAAATAGCGAGTGTGGAATAATGATGGGTCGGTGTGCGGAATTATCCTAGGCAATCGTTAACAAGACCGGTAATCACTCTTGCAATTTCATATGAGGGAGAGGCATAAGCAAACATACTTTCTCTTCTTGGATCATATGCACTTATGATTGGAACTCTAGCAAGAATCTGCAACTACTAAAGATAATTAAGGTAAAACCCAACCATAGCATTAAAGCATCAAGTCCTCTTTATTCCCATACGCAACAACCCCCTTACTCGGGTTTGTGTTTCAGTCACTCACCAACCCACTATAAGCGAATCATGAACGTATTGCAACACCCTACAGCGGGAATCCCTCATGCTTGCGCGACACGGAGAGCACCATAGGATAGCACCAATAATAAAACATACAACTCATACCAATCTAGATCGTCAATCAACCCAACGACAAAGGATATCTACTCAAAACATCATAGGATGGCAACACATCATTGGATTATAATATGTGGCATAAAGCACCATGTTCAAGTAGGGATTACAGCGGGGTGCGGGAGAGTGGACCGCGTAAAAGAGATGAGGATGGTGATGATGATGGTGATGTTGATGAAGACGATCACCACGGTGATGATTCCCCTCCCGATGGCACTCTGGCGCCACCGAGAGAGAGGAGGAGAGGTTCTCCCCGTTGTGCTTCCTCCTCCATGGCCTCCCCCCTAGATGGGGAGAGGTTCTCCCTCTGATCCTTGGCCTTCATGGCGATGATGGCCCCTTCAGGATCCTCCTCCATGGCCTCCGGTGATGATGGCCCCTCCGGCGGGGTGCCGAGAGGGCCTAGATTGATTTCTCGTGGCTCTGAGAGGCTTGCGGCGGCGGAACTTCTGATCTAGGTTATTTTCTGGGAGTTTCTGTATTTATAGGAATTTTTGGTGTTGGTTTCACGTCAGGGGGGGGGGGGGGTCTTCGAGTCGTCCACGAGGCAGGGGCCCACGCCCAGGGGGGTGGGAGCGCCCCCACCCTCGTGGAAAGCCCGGGACTCTTCTGGCCCAACTCTTTTACTCCAGGGGCTTCTTTTGGTCCATAAAAATGTTGGGGAACGTAGTAATTTCAAAAAAAATTCCTATGCACACACAGGATTATGGTGATGCATAGCAACGAGAGGGGAGAGTGTTGTCCACGTACCCTCGTAGACCGAAAGCGGAAGCGTTAGCACAACGTGGTTGATGTAGTCGTACGTCTTCACAATCCGACCGATCAAGTACCGAACATACGGCACCTCCGAGTTCAGCACACGTTCAGCTCGATGACGTCCCTCGAACTCCGATCTAGCCGAGCTTTGAGGGAGAGTTCCGTTAGCACGACGGCGTGGTGACGATGATGATGTTCTACCGACGCAGGGCTTCGCCTAAGCACCGCTACGATATTATCGAGGTGGACTATGGTGGAGGGGGGCACCGCACACGGCTAAGAGATCCAAGGGATCAATTGTTGTGTCTAGAGGTGCCCCCTGCCCCCGTATATAAAGGAGTAAGGGGGGAGAGGCGGCCGGCCAGGAGGAGGCACGCTAGGGAGGAGTCCTACTCCCACCGGGAGTAGGACTCCCTCCTTTCCTAGTTGGAGTAGGAGAAGGGGGAAGAAGGAGGGAGAGAGGAAGGAAAGGGGGGCGCCGCCCCCCCTTCTTGTCCAATTCGTACTAGAGGGGGAGGGGGTGCGCGGCCTGCCCTGGCCGCCCCTCTTCTTCTCCACTAAGGCCCATCTTGGCCCATTAAACCCTCGGAGGGGTTCCGGTAACCCCCGTACTCCGGTAAAATCCCGATTTCACCCGGAACACTTCCGATATCCAAATATAGGCATCCAATATATCAATCTTTATGTCTCGACCATTTTGAAACTCCTCGTCATGTCCGTGATCACATCCGGGACTCCAAACTACCTTCGGTACATCAAAACACATAAACTCATAATATAACCGTCATCGAACTTTAAGCGTGCGGACCCTACGGGTTCGAGAACTATGTATACATGACCGAGACATGTCTCCGGTTAATAACCAATAGCGGAACCTAGATGCTCATATTGGCTCCTACATATTCTACGAAGATCTTTATCGATCAAACAACATAACAACATACGTTGTTCCCTTTGTCATCGGTATGTTACTTGCCCGAGATTCGATCGTCGGTATCTCAATACCTAGTTCAATCTCGTTACCGGCAAGTCTCTTTACTCGTTCCGTAATACATCATCCCGCAACTAACTCATTAGTTGCAATGCTTGCAAGGCTTATAGTGATGTGCATTACCGAGTGGGCCAGAGATACCTCTCCGACAATCGGAGTGACAAATCCTAATCTCAAATACGCCAACCCAACAAGTACCTTAGGAGACACCAGAGAGCACCTTTATAATCACCCGATTCGTTGTGACGTTTGGTAGCACACAAAGTGTTCCTCCGGTAAACGGGAGTTGCATAATCTCATAGTCATAGGAACATGTATAAGTCATGAAGAAAGCAATAGAAGAATACTAAACGATCGAGTGCTAAGCTAACGGAATGGATCAAGTCAATCACATCATTCTCCCAATGATGTGATCCCGTTAATCAAATCAAATGACAACTCATGTCAATGGCTAGGAAACATAACCATCTTTGATCATCGAGCTAGTCAAGTAGAGGCATACTAGTGACACTCTGTTTGTCTATGTATTCACACAAGTATTATGTTTCCGGTTAATACAATTCTAGCATGAATAATAAACATTTATCATGATATAAGGAAATAAATAATAACTTTATTATTGCCTCTAGGGCATATTTCCTTCAGTCTCCCACTTGCACTAGTGTCAATAATCTAGATTACACAGTAATGATTCTAACACCCATGGAGCCTTGGTGCTGATCATATTTTGCTCGTGGAAGAGGCTTAGTCAACAGGTCTGCAACATTCAGATCCGTATGTATCTTGCAAATTTCTATGTCTCCCACCTGGACTTGATCCCGGATGGAGTTGAAGCGTCTCTTGATGTGCTTCGTTCTCTTGTGAAATCTGGATTCCTTTGCCAAGGCAATTGCACCAGTATTGTCACAAAATATTTTCATTGGACCTGATGCACTAGGTATGACACCTAGATCGGATATGAACTCCTTCATCCAGACTCCTTCATTTGTTGCTTCCTGATGTCTACTACACAACCTTCTTCTTGTAGACGTTGTTGGGCCTCCAAGTGCAGAGGTTTGTAGGACAGTAGCAAATTTCCCTCAAGTGGATGATCTAAGGTTTATCAATCCGTGGGAGGTGTAGGATGAAGATGGTCTCTCTCAAGCAACCCTACAACCAAATAACAAAGAGTCTCTTGTGTCCCCAACACACCCAATACAATGGTAAATTGTATAGGTGCACTAGTTCATGAAGAGATGGTGATACAAGTGCAATATGGATGGTAGATATAGGTTTTGTAATCTGAAAATATAAAAACAGCAAGGTAACTAATGATAAAAGTGAGCATAAACGGTATTGCAATGATAGGAAACAAGGCCTAGGGTTCATACTTTCACTAGTGCAAGTTCTCTCAACAATAATAACATAATTGGACCATATAACTATCCCTCAACATGCAACAAAGAGTCACTCCAAAGTCACTAATAGTGGAGAAAAAACGAAGATATTATGGTAGGGTACGGAACCACCTAAAAGTTATTCTTTCCAATCAATCCGTTGGGCTATTCCTATAAGTGTCACAAACAGCCCTAGAGTTCGTACTAGAATAACACCTTAAGACACAAATCAACCAAAACCCTAATGTCACCTAGATACTCCAATGTCACCTCAAGTATCCGTGGGTATGATTATGAGATATGCATCACACAATCTCAGATTCATCTATTCAACCAACACATAGAACCTCAAAGAGTGCCCCAAAGTTTCTACCGGAGAATCAAGACGAAAACGTGTGCCAACCCCTATGCATAGGTTCATGGGCGGAACCCGCAAGTTGATCACCAAAACATACATCAAGTGAATCACGTGATATCCCATTGTCACCACAGATACGCACGACAAGACATACATCAAGTGTTCTCAAATCATTAAAGACTCAATCCGATAAGATTACTTCAAAGGGAAAACTCAATCCATTACAAGAGAGAAGAGGGGGAGATGAAACATAAGATCCAACTATAATAGCAAAGCTCGCGATACATCAAGATCGTGCCAAATCAAGAACACGAGAGAGAGAGAGAGAGAGAGATCAAACACATAGCTACTGGTACATACCCTCAGCCTTGAGGGTGAACTACTCCCTCCTCGTCATGGAGAGTGCCGGGATGATGAAGATGGCCACCGGTGAGGGTTCCCCCCCTCCGGCAGGGTGCCGGAACAGGGTCCCAATTGGTTTTTGGTGGCTACAGAGGCTTGCGGCGGCGGAACTCCCGATATATTCTTGTCTTTTGAAGTTTTAGGGTACGTGGGTATATATGGGTGAAAGAAGTACGTCGGTGGAGCTTCGGGGGGCCCACGAGGCAGGGGGCGCGCCCCCACCCTCGTGGACACCTCCCTTCTTTCCTGACGTGCACTCCAAGCTTTTCCGGTAGCTTTCCTTCCAAAAATAACTTCTCCAGTTGATTTCATTCCGTTTCGACTCCGTTTGATATTCCTTTTCTTCGAAACACTGAAATAGGCAAAAAACAGCAATTCTGGGCTAGGCTCCGGTTAATAGGTTAGTCCCAAAAATAATATAAAAAGTGGATAATAAATCCCAATATTGTCCAAAAAAATAGATAGTATAGCATGGAGCAATCAAAATTATAGATACGTTGGAGACGATCAAGCATCCCCAAGCTTAATTCTGCTCGTCCTCGAGTAGGTAAATGATAAAAAGAATTTTTGATGCGAGTGCTACTTGGCATAATTTCAATGTAACTTCTTAATTGTGGTATGAATATTCAGATCCGAAAGATTCAAGACAAAAGTTCATATTGACATAAAAATAATAATACTTCAAGCATACTAACTAAGCAATTATGTCTTCTCAAAATAACATGGCCAAAGAAAATTCATCCCTACAAAATCATATAGTTTAGTCATGCTCCATTTTTGTCTCACAAGAATGCTCTCATCATGCACAACTCGATGACAAGCCAAGCAATTGTTTCATACTTTAGTAATCTCAAACTTATAAACCTTCACGCAATACATGAGCGCGAGCCATGGATATAGCACTATGGGTGGAATAGAATATGATGATGGGGGTTATGTGGAGAAGACAAAAAAGGAGAAAGTCTCACATCAACGAAGCTAATCAATGAGCTATAGAGATGCCCATCGATTGATGTTAATGCGAGGAGTAGGGATTGCCATGCGACGGATGCACTAGAGCTATAAATGTATGAAAGCTCAACAAAAGAAACTAAGTGGGTGTGCATCCAACTTGCTTGCTCACGAAGACCTAGGGCACTTGAGGAGGCCCATTGTTGGAATATACAAGCCAAGTTCTATAATGAAAAATTCCCACTAGTATATGAAAGTGATAAAACAAGAGACTCTCTATCATGAAGATTATGGTGCTACTTTGAAGCACAAGTGTGGCAAAGGATAGTAGCATTGTCCCTTCTATCCTTTTCTCTCATTTTTTTGGGCCTTCTAATTTTTATGGCCTTTCTCTTTTTTTTGGGCCTTCTCTTTTTTTATGGCCTTTCTCTCTTTTTTTATTCCTCACTTGGGACAATGCTCTAGAAAATGATGATCATCACACTTCTATTTATTTACAACTCAATGATTACAACTCGATACTAGAACAAAGTATGACTCTATATGAATGCCTCCGTGATGTACAGGATATGCAATGAATCAAGAGTGACATGTATGAAAGAATTATGAACGGTGGCTTCGCCACGAATACTATGTCAACTACATGATCATGCTAGCAATATGACAATGATGAGTGTGTGATGATGAACGGTATGGTGGAAAGTTGCATGGAAGTATACCTCGGAATGGCTATGGAAATGCCATAATAGGTAGGTATGGTGGTTGTTTTGAGGAAGATATAAGGAGGTTTATGTGTGAAAGAGCGTATCGTATCACGGGGTTTGGATGTACCGGCGAAGTTTGCACCAACTCTCAATGTGAGAAAGGGCAATGCACGGTACCGAAGAGGCTAGGAATGATGGAAGGGTGAGAGTGCGTATAATCCATGTACTCAACATTAGTCATAAAGAACTCACATACTTATTACAAAAATCTACAAGCCATCAAAAACCAAAGCACTACAAGCATGCTCCTAGGGGGATAGATTGGTAGGAAAAGACCATCGCTCGTCCCCGACCGCCACTCATAAGGAGGACAATCAAATAACCTCATGTTTCAAATTTGTTACATAACGTTTACCATACGTGCATGCTACGGGACTTGCAAACTTCAATACAAGTATTTCTCAAATTCACAACTACTCAACTAGCACAACTTTAATATCACTACCTCCATATCTCAAAACAATCATCAAGCATCAAACTTCTCTTAGTATTCAACAAACTCATAAGAATTCTTATAAATCTTGTATGCTTAGCATATTAGGATTATTTAAGCGAATTACCATGCTATTTAAGACTCTCAAAATAATATAAGTGAATCACGAGAGATCAATAGTATCTATAAAACAAATCCACCACCATGCTCTAAAAGATATAAGTGAAGCACTAGAGGAAACGACAAACTACTCCGAAAGATATAAGTGAAGATCAATGAGTAGTCGAATAATTATGCAACTATATGAAGACTCTCATATTTAAGAGTTTAAGATCTTGGTATTTTATTCAAACAGCAAGCAAAGCTAAAGAAAATAAAATGACGCTCCAAGCAAAACACATATTATTTGGTGAATAAAAATATAGCTCCAAGTAAAGTTACCGATGAACGAAGACGAAAGAGGGGATGCCTTCCGGGGTATCCCCAAGCTTAGACGCTTGTTTATCCTTGAATATTACCTTGGGGTGCCTTGGGAATCCCCAAGCTTAGGCTCTTGCCACTCCTTATTCCATAGTCCATCGAATCTTTACCCAAAACTTGAAAACTTCACAACACAAAACTTAACAGAAAACTCGTGAGCTCCGTTAGTGAAAGAAAACAAAACACCACTTCAAGTTAATGTAATGAACTCATTCTTTATTTATATTGGTGTTAAACCTACTGTATTACAACTTCTCTATGGTTTATAAACTATTTTACTAGCCATAGATTCATCAAAATAAGCAAACAACGCACGGAAAACAGAATCTGTCAAAAACAGAACAGTCTGTAGCAATCTGTATCAAACGTATACTTGTGGAACTCCAAAAATTCTGAAATAAATTGGTGGACCTGGGGAATTTGTCTAGTAATCATCTGAAATAAGAATCAACTAAATATCATTCTCCAGTAAAAAGTTGAAGCTAATCTCGTGAGCGCTAAAGTTTCTGTTTTTTACAGCATGATCATAAAGACTTCACCCAAGTCTTCCCAAAGGTTCTACTTGGCACAAACACTAATTAAAACATAAAACCACATCTAAATAGAAGCTATAAGGATTATTCATGCCTAAACAGAACCAAAAAGAAAGAAACTAAAATAAAATTGGGTTGCCTCCCAACAAGCGCTATCGTTTAACGCCCCTAGCTAGGCATGATGATTTCAATGATGCTCACATAAAAGATAAGAATTGAAACATAAAGAGAGCATCATGAAGAATATGACTAGCAAATTTAATTCTAAACTACTTCCTATGCATAGGGATTTTGTGAGAAAACAACTTATAGGAACAATAATCAACTAGCATAGGAAGGCAAAACAAGCATAACTTCAAAACCTTAAGCACATAGAGAGGAAACTTGATATTATTGCAATTCCTACAAGCATATATTCCTCCCTCATAATAATTTCCAGTAGCATCATGAATGAATTCAACAATATAACCAGCACCTAAAGCATTCTTTTCATGATCTACAAGCATAGAAAATTTACTACTCTCCACATAAGAAAATTTCTTCTCATTCAGAACAGTGGGAGTAAACTCAACAAAACAACTATCATGTGATTGAAAATTAAGATCAAGATGACAAGTTTCATGGTTATCATTATTCTTTATAGCATACATGTCATCACAATAATCATCATAGATAGGAGGCATGCTTTCATCATAGTAAATTTGCTCATCAAATCTTGAGGGACAAAAAATATCATCTTCATCAAACATAGCTTCCCCAAGCTTTTGGCTTTGCATATCATTAGCATCATGGATATTCAAGGAATTCATACTAACAACATTGCAATCATGCTCATCCTACAAAGATTTAGTGCCAAACATTTTAATGCATTCTTCTTCTAACACTTTGGCACAATTTTCCTTTCCATCATACTCACGAAAGATATTGAAAAGATGAAGCGTATGAGACAAACTTAATTCCATTTTTTTGTAATTTTCTTTTATAAACTAACTAGTGATAAAACAAGAAACAAAAAGATTCGATTGCAATATCCAAAGATATAACTTCAAGCACTCACCTCCCCGGCAACGGCGCCAGAAAAGAGCTTAGTTGACGGGGTGTGAGTGCCGCTTACCTAGCCTCCCCGGCAACGGCGCCAGAAAAGAGCTTGATGTCTACTACACAACCTTCTTCTTGTAGACGTTGTTGGGCCTCCAAGTGCAGAGGTTTGTAGGACGGTAGCAAATTTCCCTCAAGTGGATGACCTAAGGTTTATCAATCCATGGGAGGTGTAGGATGAAGATGGTCTCTCTCAAGCAACCCTGCAACCAAATAACAAAGAGTCTCTTGTGTCCCCAACACACCCAATACAATGGTAAATTGTATAGGTGCACTAGTTCGGCGAAGAGATGGTGATACAAGTGCAATATGGATGGTAGATATAGGTTTTTGTAATCTGAAAATATAAAAACAGCAAGGTAACTAATGATAAAAGTGAGCATAAACGGTATTGCAATGATAGGAAACAAGGCCTAGGGTTCATACTTTCACTAGTGCAAGTTCTCTCAACAATAATAACATAATTGGATCATATAACTATCCCTCAACATGCAACAAAGAGTCACTCCAAAGTCACTAATAGTGGAGAACAAACGAAGAGATTATGGTAGGGTACGAAACCACCTCAAAGTTATTCTTTCCAATCAATCCGTTGGGCTATTCCTATAAGTGTCACAAATAGCCCTAGAGTTCGTACTAGAATAACACCTTAAGACACAAATCAACCAAAACCCTAATGTCACCTAGATACTCCAATGTCACCTCAAGTATCCGTGGGTATGATTATACGATATGCATCACACAATCTCAGATTCATCTATTCAACCAACACATAGAACCTCAAAGAGTGCCCCAAAGTTTCTACCGGAGAATCAAGACGAAAACGTGTGCCAACCCCTATGCATAGATTCATGGGCGGAACCCGCAAGTTGATCACCAAAACATACATCAAGTTAATCACGTGATATCCCATTGTCACCACAGATACGCACGGCAAGACATACATCAAGTGTTCTCAAATCATTAAAGACTCAATCCGATAAGATTACTTCAAAGGGAAAACTCAATCCATTACAAGAGAGAAGAGGGGGAGAAGAAACATAAGATCCAACTATAATAGCAAATCGCGATACATCAAGATCGTGCCAAATCAAGAACACGAGAGCGAGAGAGAGAGATCAAACACATAGCTACTGGTACATACCCTCACCCCCGAGGGTGAACTACTCCCTCCTCGTCATGGAGAGCGTCGGGATGATGAAGATGGTCACCGGTGAGGGTTCCTCCCGCGTGAGTGCGAACAGGTCCCGATTGGTTTTTGGTGGCTACAGAGGCTTGCGGCGGCGGAACTCCCGATCTTTTCTCGTCTTTTGAAGTTTTAGGGTACGTGGGTATATATGGGTGAAAGAAGTACGTCGGTGGAGCTTCACGGGGCCCACGAGGCAGGGGGCGCACCCCCCACCCTCGTGGACACCTCCCTTCTTTCCTGACGTGCACTCCAAGCTTTTCCGGTAGCTTTCCTTCCAAAAATAACTTCTCCAGTTGACTTCATTCCGTTTCGACTCCGTTTGATATTCCTTTTCTTTGAAACACTGAAATACGCAAAAACAACAATTCTGGGCTGGGCCTCCGGTTAATAGGTTAGTCCCGAAAATAATATAAAAAGTGGATAATAAAGCCCAATATTGTCCAAAACAATAGATAATATAGCATGGAGCAGTAAAAAATTATAGATACGTTGGAGACGTATCACTTCCGAAGCAGCTATGTACTCCGCTTCACACGTAGATCCCGCCACAACGCTTTGTTTAGAACTGCACCAACTGACAGCTCCACCGTTCAATGTAAACACGTATCCGGTTTGCGATTTAGAATCGTCCGGATCAGTGTCAAAGCTTGCATCGACGTAACCATTTACGACTAGCTATTTGTCACCTCCATAAACGAGAAACATATCCTTAGTCCTTTTCAGGTATTTCAGGATGTTCTTGACCGCTGTCCAGTGATCCTCTCCTGGTTTACTTTGGTACCTCCCTGCTAAACTTATAGCAAGGCACACATCAGGTCTGGTACACAGCATTGTATACATGATAGAGCCTATGGCTGAAGCATAGGGAACATCTTTCATCTTCTCTCTATCTTTCTGAAGTGGTCGGGCATTGAGTCTTACTCAACTTCACACCTTGTAACACAGGCAATAACCCTTTCTTTGCTTGATCCATTTTGAACTTCTTCAAAACTTTGTCAAGGTATGTGCTTTGTGAAAGTCCAATTAAGCGTCTTGATCTATCTCTATAGATCTTGATGCCCAATATATAAGCAGCTTCACTGAGGTCCTTCATTGAAAAACTCTTATTCAAGTATCCCTTTATGCTATCCAGAAATTCTATATCATTTCCAATCAGCAATATGTCATCCACATATAATATCAGAAATGCTAAAGAGCTCCCACTCAATTTCTTGTAAATACAGGCTTCTCCAAAAGTCTGTATAAAACCATATGCTTTGATCACACTATCAAAGCGTTTATTCCAACTCTGAGGGGCTTGCACCAGTCCATAAATAGATTGCTGGAGCTTGCACACTTTGTTAGCTCCCTGTGGATCGACAAGACCTTCTGGCTGCATCATATACAACTCTTCTTCCAGAAATCCATTCAGGAATGCAGTTTTGACATCCATTTGCCAAATTTCATAATCATAAAATGCGGCAATTGCTAACATGATTCGGCCAGACTTAAGCATCGCGACGGGTGAGAAAGTCTCATCGTAGTCAATTCCATGAACTTGTCGAAAACCTTTTGCAACAAGTCGAGCTTTATAGACAGTAACATTACCTTCAGCGTCAGTCTTCTTCTTGAAGATCCATTTATTCTCAATGGCTTGCCGATCATCGGGCAAGTCAACCAAAGTCCACACTTTGTTCTCATTCATGGATCCCATCTCAGATTTCATGGCCTCAAGCCATTTTGTGGAATCTGGGCTCACCGTCACTTCTTCATAGTTCGTAGGTTCATCATGGTCTAGTAACATAACCTGGTACGGATCTTACTCTGGTTGACCTACGAGGTCCAGTAACAACTTGATCTGAAGTTTCATGATCATCATCATTAACTTCCTCACTAATTGGTGTAGGTGTCACAGGAACCGGTTTCTGTGATGAACTACTTTCCAATAAGGGAGCAGGTACAGTTACCTCATCAAGTTCTACTTTCCTCCCACTCACTTCTTTCGAGAGAAACTCCTTCTCTAGAAAGGATCCAAATTTAGCAACAAAAGTCTTGCCTTCAGATCTGTGATAGAAGGTGTACCCAACAGTTTCCTTTGGGTATCCTATGAAGACACATTTCTCGATTTGGGCTCGAGCTTATCAAAGTTGAAGCTTTTTCACATAAGCATCGCAACCCCAAACTTTCGTAAACGACAACTTTGGTTTCTTGCCAAACCACAGTTCATAAGGCATCGCCTCAACAGATTTTGATGGTGCCCCATTTAACGTGAATGCAATCGCCTCTAAAGCATAACCCCAAAATGATAGCGTAAATCAGAAGAGACATCATAGATCGCACCATATCTAGTAAAGTATGATTATGACGCTTGGACACACCATTACACTCGTGGTGTTCCGGTGGCGTGAGTTGCTAAACTATTCCGCATTGTTTCAAATGAAGACCAAACTCGAACTCAAATATTCTCCTCCACGATCAGATCGTAGAAAATTTATTTTCTTGTTACGATGATTTTCAACTTCACTCTGAAATTCTTTGAACTTTTCAAATGTTTCAGACTTATGTTTCATTAAGTAGATATACCTATATCTGCTTAAATCATCTGTGAAGGTGAGAAAATATCGATATCCGCCGCGAGCCTCAACATTCATCGGACCACATACATCTGTATGTATGATTTCCAACAAATCTGTTGCTCGCTCCATAGTTCCGGAGAACGGCGTTTTAGTCATCTTGCCCATGAGGCACGGTTCGCAAGTACCAAGTGATTCATAATCAAGTGGTTCCAAAAGTCCATAAGTATGGAGTTTCTTTATGCGCTTTACACCAATATGACCTAAACGGCAGTGCCACAAATAAGTTGCACTATCATTATCAACTCTGCATCTTTTGGCTTCAATATTATGAATATGTATCACTACTATCGAGATTCAACAAAAATAGACCACTCTTCAAGGGTGCATGACCATAAAAGATATTACTCATATAAATAAAACACCATTATTCTCTGATTTAAATGAATAACCGTCTTGCATCAAACAAGATCCAGATATAATGTTCATGCTCAACGCTGGCACCAAATAACAATTATTCAGGTCTAAAACTAATCCCGAAGGTAGATGTCGAGGTAGCGTGCCGACCGCGATCACATCGACTTTAGAACCATTTCCCACGCGCATCGTTACCTCGTCCTTAGCCAATCTTCGCTTAATCCGTAGTCCCTGTTTCGAGTTGCAAATATTAGCAACAGAACCAATATAAAATACCCAGGTGCTACTGCAAGCATTAGTAAGGTACACATCAATAACATGTATATCACATATACCTTTGTTCACCTTGCCATCCTTCTTATCCGCCAAATACTTGGGGCAGTTCCGCTTCAAAGGACTAGTCTATTTGCAGAGAAGCACTCGCCAGGCTTAGGTCTAGATTTGGGTTTCTTCTCCTGAGCAGCAACTTGTTTGCTGTTATTCTTGAAGTTCCCCTTCTTCTTCCCTTTGCCCTTTTTCTTGAAACTGGTGGTCTTGTTGACCATCAACACTTGATGCTCCTTCTTGATTTATACCTCCGCAGCCTTTAGCATTGCGAAGAGCTCGGGAATCGTCTTATCCATTCCTTGCATGTTATAGTTCATCACGGAGCTCTTGTAGCTTGGTGGCAGTGATTGAAGAATTCTGTCAATGACACTATCATCCGGAAGATTAACTCCGAGTTGAATCAAGTGATTGTTATATCCAGACATTCTGAGTATATGCTCACTGATAGAACTATTCTCCTCCATCTTACAGCTGTAGAACCTATTTGAGACTTCATATCTCTCAATCCGGGCATTTGCTTGAAATATTAACTTCAACTCCTGGAACATCTCATATGCTCCATGACGTTCAAAACGTCGTTGAAGTCCCAGTTCTAGGACATAAAGCATGGCACACTGAACTATCGAGTAGTCATCAGCTTTGCTCTGCCAGACGTACATAACATCTGGTGTTGCTCCTGCAGCAGGTCTGGCACCTAGCGTTGCTTCCATGATGTAATTCTTCTGTGCAGCAATGAGGATAATCCTCAAGTTACGGACCCAGTCCGTGTAATAGCTACCATCATCTTTCAACTTTGCTTTCTCAAGGAACGCATTAAAATTCAAAGGAACAACATCACATGCCATCTATCTACAATCAACATAGACAAGCAAAATACTATCAGGTACTAAGTTCATGATAAATTTAAGTTCAATTAATCATATTACTTAAGAACTCCCACTTAGATAGACATCCCTCTAATCCTCTAAGTGATCACGTGATCCAAATCAACTAAACCATGTCCGATCATCACGTGAGATGGAGTAGTTTCAATGGTGAACATCACTATGTTGATCATATCTACTATATGATTCACGCTCGACCTTTCGGTCTCAGTGTTCTGAGGCCATATCTGCATATGCTAGGCTCGTCAAGTTTAACCTAAGTATTCCGCGTGTGCAACTGTTTTGCACCCGTTGTATTTGAACATAGATCCTATCACACCCGATCATCACGAGGTGTCTCAGCACGAAGAACTTTCGCAACGGTGCATACTCAGGGAGAAAACTTGTACCTTGATAATTTAGTGAGAGATCAACTTATAATGCTACCATCAATCAAAGCAAGATAAGATGCATAAAACATAAACATCACATGATATCAATATAAGTGATATGATATGGCCATCATCATCTTGTGCTTGTGATCTCCATCTCTGAAGCACCGTCATGATCACCATTGTCACAGGCGCGACACCTTGATCTCCATCATAGCATCATTGTCGTCTCGCCAACTTATGCTTCTATGACTATCGCTACCGCTTAGTGATAAAGTAAAGCATTAAAGGGCGATTGCATTGCATACAATAAAGCGACAACCATATGGCTCTCGCCATTGTCGATAACTCATACAAAACATGATCATCTCATACAATAAAATATAGCATCATGCCTTGACCATATCACATCACAACATGCCCTGCAAAAACAAGTTAGACGTCCTCTACTTTGTTGTTGCAAGTTTTACGTGGCTACTACGGGCTGAGCAAGAACTGTTCTTACCTACGCATCAAAAACCACAATGATAGTTCGTCAGGTTAGTGATGTTTTAACCTTCTCAAGGACTGGGCGTAGCCACACTTGGTTCAACTAAAGTTGGAGAAACTGACACCCGCCAGCCACCTGTGTGCAAAGCACGTTGGTAGAACCAGTCTCGCGTAAGCGTACGCGTAATGTCGGACGGGCCGCTTCATCCAACAATACCGCCGAACCAAAGTATGGCATGCTGGTAAGTGATACGTCTCCAACGTATCTATAATTTTTGATTGCTCCATGCTATATTATCTTCTGTTTTGGACATTATTGGGCTTTATTATACACTTTTATATTATTTTTGGGACTAACCTATTAACCGGAGGCCTAGCCTAGAATTGTTGTTTTTTGCCTATTTCAGAGTTTTGCAGAAAAAGAATATCAAACGGAGTCCAAATGGAATGAAACCTTCGGGAACGTGATTTTCGGAACGAACATGATCCAGAGGACTTGGACCCTACGTCAAGAAAGCTACCAGGAAGCCACTGGGTAGGGGGACGCGCCTACCCCCCTGGGCGTGCCCTCCACCCTTGTGGGCCCCACGTTGCTCCACCTACGTACTCATTCCTCCTATATATACCTACGCACTTCAAACGATCGACATCGAGCCAAAACCTAATTCCACCGCCGCAACCTTCCGCACTCGTGAGATCCCATCTTGGGGCCGGTTTGAGCTTCACGAGGGGGCATCGAATTTCTTATATCATGAAAATGTTTATTATTCATGCTAGAATTGTATTAACCGGAAACATAATACTTGTGTGAATACATAGACAAACAGAGTGTCACTAGTATGCCTCTACTTGACTAGCTCTGCTGATCAAAGATGGTTATGTTTCCTAGCCATTGACATGAGTTGTCATTTGATTAATCGGATCACATCATTAGGAGAATGATGTGATTGACTTGACCCATTCCGTTAGCTTAGCACTGATCGCTTAGTATTCTCGCTATTGCTTTCTTCATGACTTATACATGTTCCTATGACTATGAGATTATGCAACTCCCGCTCACCGGAGGAACACTTTGTGTGCTGCCAAACTTCACAACGAATCGGGTGATTATAAAGGTGCTCTACAGTGTCTACGAAGGTACTTGTTGGGTTGGTATATTTCGAGATTAGGATTTGACACTCGATTGTCTGAGAGGTATCTTTGGGCCCACTGTAATGCACATCACTATAAGCTTTTCAAGCATTGCAACTAATGAGTTAGTTGCAGGATAATGTATTATGGAACGAGTAAAGAGACTTGCTTGCAAATCTAGATTGAACTAGGTATTGAGATACCGACGATCGAATCTCGCAAGTAACATACCGATGACAAAGGGAACAACGATGTTGTTATGCGGTTCGACCGATAAAGATCTTCGTGAGAATATGTAGGAGCCAATATGAGCATCCAGTGTTCCGCTTATTGGTTATTGACCGAGACATGTCTCGGCCATGTCTACATAGTTCCCGAACCAAGAGGGTCCGTGATGCTTAATGTTCATGACGGTTATATTATGAGTTTATGTGTTTCATGTACCAAGGTAGTTCGAGTCCCTCATGTGATCACGGACATGACGAGGAGTCTCAAATGGTCGAGACATAAAGATTGATATATTGAAGCCTATATTTGATATCGGAAGTGTTCCGAGGAAATCGATTTTACCGAGTACCGGTGGTTACCGGAACTCTCCGGGGTTTAATGGGCCAAGATGGGCCTTAGTGGAGAAGAGGGGGCGGCTGGCAGGCCAAGGCCTCCCCCTCTAGTCCGAATTGGACAAGGAGGGGGGCCCTTCCTTCCTCTCTCCTCCTCCTTCGCCTCTTCTCCTACTCCAACTAGGAAGGAGGGAGTCCTACTCCCTGGGAGTAGGACTCTCCCGGGCGCACCTCCTCCGGCCGGCCGCCTCCCCTTGCTCTTTTATATACGGGGTAGGAGGGCATCTCTAGACACAACAATTGATCCCTTGATCTCTTAGCCGTAGCGCGTGCCCTCCACCATAGTCCACCTCGATAATATCAGAGCGGTGCTTAGGCGAAGCCTCGCCGGTAGAACATCATCATCATCACCATACCGTCAGGTCGATTTTAACTCTCCTCAAAGCTCGGCTGATAGGAGTTTGAGGGACGCCATCGAGATGAACATGTGCTGAACTCAGAGGTGTCGACGCTCGTACTTCATCGGTCGGATCGTGAAGACGACGACTACATCAACTGCGCAGTTAACGCCTCGCCTTCGGCCCACGAGGGTACGTGGACAACACTCTCCTCTCGTTGCTATGCAGCACCATGATCCCGTAAAAGTGATGATTTTTTTGAAATTACTACTTTCCCCAACAAAGGGCATCCGAGCCTGGTTTTATGCGAGATGTTATATGCACGAGTAGAACACAAGTGA
Source organism: Aegilops longissima (assembly GCA_021605205.1). NCBI lineage: Eukaryota > Viridiplantae > Streptophyta > Magnoliopsida > Poales > Poaceae > Aegilops > Aegilops longissima. The sequence goes on from CM038676.1 coordinate 319,707,603, forward strand.
GTTGTGGCCGATACAGTCATACTGCCATCGCTACCTCTTGAGCACCGCGCTGGTTTTCCTTGAAGAGGAAAGGGTGATGCAGCAAAGTAGCGTAAGTATTCCCTCAGTTTTTGAGAACCAAGGTATCAATCCAAGAGAGGCTACGCATGCAGTCCCTCGCACCTACACAAACAATAAATCCTCGCAACCAACGCGATAAGGGTTTGTCAATCCCTACACGGTCACTTACGAGAGTGAGATCTGATAGATATGATAGGATAATATTTTTGGTATTTTTGTGATAAAGATGCAAAGTAAAGGAAGTAATAAAAATAAAATGGCGTCAGAAATAGCTTGTTGTCGGGAGCTTAATATGATGGAAAATAGACCCTCGGGCCATAGGTTTCGCTAGTGGCTTCTCTCAAGAGCATAAGTATTTTACGTGGTGAACAAACCATCGTTGAGCAATTGACAAAATTGAGCATAGTTATGAGAATATCTAGGTATGATCATGTATATAGGCATCACGTCCGAGACAAGTAGACCAACTCCTGCCTCGTGATCTACTACTATTACTCCACACATCGACCGCTATCCAGCATGCATCTAGAGTATTAAGTTCATAAGAATAGAGTAACGCCTTAAGCAAGATGACAAGATGTTGAGGGATAAATTCATGCAGTACGATAAAAACCCCATCTTGTTATCCTCGATGGAAACAATACAATACGTGCCTTGCTGCCCTCATCACACCGGGAAACGACACCGCAAGATTGAACCCAAAGCTAAGCACTTCTCCCATTGCCAGAAAGATCGATCTAGTAGGCCAAACCAAACTGATAATTCGAAGAGACTTGCGAAGATAACCAATCATACATAAAAGAATTCAGAGAAGATTCAAATATTGTTCATAGATAAACTTGATCATAAACCCACAATTCATCGGTCTCAATAAACACACCGCAAAAGAAGATTACATCAAATAGATCTCCACAAGAGAGGGGGAGAACATTGTATTGAGATCCAAAAAGAGAGAAGAAGCCATCTAGCTAATAACTATGGACCCGAAGATCTGAGGTAAACTACTCACACTTCATCGGAGAGGCAATGGTGTTGATGTACAATGTGCTTGCCAAAGGAGAAAATGTGCTTGCCAAAGGAGAAAATGTAAAAAAGGAAAGGTGAAGACCACCATGACACTTGTATAAGGTAGAAGATAAAAGTAAAAGATAGGCCCTTCGCAGAGGGAAGCAGAGGTTGTCATGCGATTTTAAGGTTGGATGCACAAAATCTTAATGCAAAAGAACGTCACCTTATATTGCCACTTGTGATAGGGACCTTTATTATGAAGTCTGTCGCTTTTATTGCTTCCATATCACAAGATCGTATAAAACTTATTTTCTCCACACTAATAGATCATACATATTTAGAGAGCAATTTTTATTGCAAGTACCGATGACAACTTACTTGAAGGATCTTACTCAATCCATAGGTAGGTATGATGGACTATCATGGCAAAACTCGTTTTAAGGGATATTCAGAAGCACAAGTAGTATCTCTAATTGATGCAAAGAATTTGGCTAGCATGAGGGGGAAAGGCAAGCTCAGCATGTTGGATAATCCATGACAATATATTTTATTTCAGATATAAGAAAACATAACCCATTACGTTGTCTTCCTTGTTCAACGTCAACCTTTTAGCATGTCATATTTATATGTGAAATCTCTCTTCCTTCAATATTCTTTCATGAATTGTTCAAGTGACCAATTCTACGTTTGCTAACTTTCAATAAGTTTACTACCTATACTTATTATGTGTGAAGTCATTACTACCCATGTTATAAGCATATGAAACATATATAAATTCAGATTTATGACATTAAATTCATTCAACCATTTACTCATAGGATATACGTGAAGCACATGAGTAAATGACAAACTACTCCAAAAGATATAAGTGAAGAACACTGAGTACTCAAATAATTAACTAGCCATGGGAGGATTCTTTTTCATTCAATATTTCAGATCCAATGATTTTATTCAAACAGCAAGTAAAATTGAAAACACGCTCCAAGCAAAACACATATCATGTGATGAATAAAAATATAGCTCCGAGTAAGGTATACTGATAGTTTTGAAGACGAAAGAGGGGATGCCTTCCGGGGCATCCCCAAGCTTAGGCGCTTGAGTCTTCCTTGAATATTACCTTGGGGTGCCTTGCGCATCCCCAAGCTTATGGTATTTCCACTCCTTATTCTCCTCATATCGATATCTCACTCAAAGCTTGAAAACTTCAATCACAAAAAACTTAACGAAACTTTGTGAGATAGGTTAGTATGATAAAGAGTAAACTATTCACTTTGGTACTGTCAAAGACAAGGTTCATAATTGTTCTCACACAATGCCTTCTGTAACATATCATTTCTACAATTTATATTGAGAAATATAATCCATAGAAACTAGAAAACAAGCAAACTATGCAATGAAAACAGAATCTGTCAGAAACAGAACAGTCTGTAATGATCTGAACAGAAACCATACTTATGCTACTCCAAAAATTATGAAATAAATTGGTGGACGTGAGTAATTTGTCTATTAATCTTCTGCAAAAATAATAAACTCAAAATCACTCTTCTGTAAAAAATGGTAGCTTATCTCGTGAGTGCAAAGTTTCTGTTTTTTACAGAAAGATCACATTAACTTTCACCCAAGTCTTCCCAAAGGTCTTACTTGGCACTTTATTGAAACAAAAAGCTATATAATATGATTACTACAGTAGCTTAATCATGTAAACACACAAAAACAGTAAGGTTAAATATTGGGTTGTCTCCCAACAAGCGCTTTTCTTTAATGCCTTTTAGCTTGGCATGATGATTTCAATGATGCTCACATAAAAGAAAAGAATTGAAATATAAAGAGAGCATCATGAAGAATATGACTAGCACATTTGAATCTAGCCCAATTCATATGCCTAGGGATTTTGTGAACACATAATTTATATGAACAGGAATCAACTAGCATAGGAAGGCAAAACAAGTATAACTTCAAAACTTTAAGCACATAGAGAGGAAACTTGATATTATTGCAACTCCTACAAGCATGTATTCCCCCCTCATAATAATTTTCAGTAGCATCATGAGTGAGTTCAACAATATAACCATCACATAAAGCATTCTTTTCATGATCTACAAGCATAGAAATTTTTCTACTCTCCACATAAGCAAAATTCTTCTCATTCGGAATAATGGAAGCAAACTCAACAGAATAACGGTCATGTGAGGCATAATCCAATTGAAAATTAAAATCATGATGACAAGTTTCATGGTGAGCATTATTCTTTATAGCATACATGTCATCACAATAATCATCATAGATAGAAACTTTGTTCTCATAATCAATTGGAACCTCTTCCGAAATAGTGGAATCATTACTAACTAAAGTTGACACTCTTCCAAATCCACTTTCATAAATATCACACTAAGATTCAACACCCTCCAAAATAGTGGGATCACTAATTCCTAAAGTTGACACTCTTCCAAACCCACTTTAGATTATAGTATTATTCATACTCCAAAAGATATAAGTGAAGTTCATGGAGAATTCTAAAATTAATATAGACTAACCAATATCCAAGCTCAAAATATATAAGTGAAGCACACGAAGCATTCTATAAAACCATACTCAAAAGATTTAAGTGAAGCACAAAGAGCATTCTATAAGGTCATACTCAAAAGATATAAGTGAAGCACATGAATCATTCTATAAATTGATAAAGGGGCATCTCATACTAGCATGGTTCTTAAAGAGAAAGAAAAACACAAAGGACACAAATCATGTGAACAAAACAAAAAACCGAGGTATACCGATAATTGTTGAAGAAGAAAGATGGGATGCCAACTGGGCAATCCCCAAGCTTAGATGCTTGAGTATCCTCTGAAATATTTACTTGGGGTGCCTTGGGCATCCCCAAGCTTGAACTCTTGCCTCTCTTTATTCTTCTCATATTGATAGCTCCTCGATCTTCGAACACTTCATCCACACAAAACATTAACAAAAACTTTGTGAGATCCGTTAGTATAATAAAGCAAATAACTACCTTTGGGTACTGTTGCAAACTTATTATTTATTTATATTGTTGTTAAACCTACTGTATTACAACTTCTCTATGGTTCATACCCCCCCCCCATACTAGCCATAGATTCATCAAAATAAGCAAACAACACACGCAAAACAGAATCTGCCAAAAACAGGACAGTCTGTAATAATATGGAAGTTTAGTATACTTCTGTAAGTCCAAAATTATGAAATAAATATGACAATTTGAAACATTTGTACAGAAGTAATGTGCAAAAAGTTTCAGACCCATTTTACTTTTCAGTAAAACATGTAAATTCATGCACTACAGCCAAAGTTTCTGTTTTTTGTACTGCACATAGTAAACAAGCAATCTAATCATCCTAAAACCAAAGCTTGGCACATTATTTTTATAATACAATGGATATACACAAGGGGATAATTATTTACAGAGAAACTTCCATGAAAATGTCTACATTGTTTCCGTGAGCATGAACACAAGTGCTCAAGGTCGCACCTCACTTCTTCAATGCATAACTTTCCAATCACTTCTCTTTTTGAAAAACTTTTTAGGCATGAGAGGCAAGTATTTTTTTGTATTTTTGTTCTTTTAATTTTTTTTGTATGTTTCACCCACAACTAAACAGCAACGAAAAGGTAAAACTAAATCTACTTAGTGAAGAAAGCAAACAAGCACACATGAGAATATCAACCCCACGCAATTGTTCCCCGGCGGCGCCAGAAAAGAGCTTGATAATCCCCAAGTGAAGGGAATCATCGTAGCAATTTCCAAAGGTGGAAGTGATAAGTATGGAGTGTCGAACTCACAAGGAGATAAAGGTAAGATCAATATTCTCTCAAGCCCTATCTGCCACTGATACAACTCTACGTACACCGAACGTTTGCTTCCTCAACTAGAAACGAGAAATAAAACTACGTTGTGGGTATGAAGAGGATAACTTTGCATGGTGTCGGAGAGCTAAAATATAAAAGTAGGTGCTGTTATCATAAAGTTAGAATATATTACTAAATATTATAAATAGCGAGTGTGAATAATGATGGGTCGGTAAAGGAATTATCCTAGGCAATCGTTAACAAGACCGTAATCACTATTGCAATTTCATATGAGGGAGAGGCATAAGCTAACATACTTTCTCTTCTTGGATCATATGCACTTATGATTGAACTCTAGCAAGCATCCGCAACTACTAAAGATAATTAAGGTAAAACCCAACCATAGCATTAAAGCATCAAGTCCTCTTTATTCCCATACGCAACAACCCCCTTACTCGGGTTTGTGTTTTAGTCACTCACCAACCCATTATAAGTGAATCATGAACGTATTGCAACACCCTACAGCGGGAATCCCTCACACTTGCGTGACACGGAGAGCACCATAGGACAACACCAATAATAAAACATACAATTCATACCAATCTAGATCGTCAATCAACCCAACGACAAAGGATATCTACTCAAAACATCATAGGATGGCAACACATCATTGGATCATAATATGTGGCATAAAGCACCATGTTCAAGTAGGGATTACAGCAGGGTGCGGGAGAGTGGACCGCGTAAAAGAGATGAGGATGGTGATGATGATGGTGATGTTGATGAAGACGATCACCGCGGTGATGATTCCCTCCCGATGGCACTCCGCGCCACCGAGAGAGAGGAGGAGAGGTTCTCCCCTTGTGCTTCCTCCTCCATGGCCTCCCCTAGATGGGAGAGGTTCTCCTCCGTGGTCCTTGGCCTTGATGGCAATGATGGCCCCTCCGAGATCCTTCTCCATGGCCTCCGGTGATGATGGCCCCCTCCGGCAGGGTGCCAGAGAGGGCCTAGATTGATTTCTCGAGGCTACAGAGGCTTGCAGGGTGCCAGAGAGTTTCTGTATTTAGAGGAAGTTTTGGCATTGGTTTCACGTCAGGGGGGTCTTCGAGTCATCCATGAGGCAGGGGCCCACGCCCAGGGGGGGTGGGCGCGCCCCCCACCCTCCTGGACAGCCCGGGACTGTTCTGGCCCAACTTTTACTCTGTGGGCTTTTTGGTCCATAAAAATCATCAAAAATTGGCACGCCAATTGACTCCGCTTGGTATTCCTTTTCTCAGAAACTCAAAAACAAGGAAAAATGTAAACCTGCACGGGTCTCTAGGTTAATAGGTTAGTCCCAAAAATCATATAAAATAGCATATAAATGCATATAAAACATCTAAGATGGATAGTATAATAGCATGAATACTTCATAAATTACAGATATGTTTGAGAGGTATCACAATGCAACTTTGATCGGGCAGGAGCAAAATGTACCGTCTCTTGTTCTCCGGCTATTCCGTCAACATGTTCATAGGCAGCCCGCGCCATATGGCACATGCTCATCCGCTACCGAAGCGAAGCCGCGACGTAGTCACATACGCCCACCACGGCCATCCGTGGGCGAAAGCTCTCCTAATGGCCTCACCGGCCGTCGATCTCCTTTGTCCAACCATGGTCGGACGGCATAATCCGCGTCGGCGCTCGGATGGAAGGGGTGCGGGTTTCGTGGAGCGGGGACAACCGTCATTTATGTCCCCACCTCGCTGCACGCTGTGGGCCTCCTCTTCGCTGTCGCCGCCAAGATCTTCCGGGCGACATTCTCCGCCTTGCACGACGGAGCCATGGAAGGGATATAGACGGACGAGGTAGACTGCATCTCCGTCGCAGCGATCGGGGACGGGCTGGACGACATCTACGGTGGCAGATCGGGAACGATGGGGAGCAAGGGTAGTGGAGGGCGAGGGTGAGGGCGTGGGAAAGGTTGGAGGGCTGTGGGAGGATGAGGAAGGGTTTGGTGATTGGTGCACTATGTAGGGTCGGGCTGTCGTGTTCAACATGGCGGGCGCGCCCGGACGCCCCCATATCCGCCCCATATCTGGGCTGGATATGAGGGGTGCCGGTCAGCCCGTTTAAGGAGCCCGTCTGGTCAATTTCAGTGGACTGGTCATCGACGTGGCCTGGCCCCGACGTATGAGGTGGGTTTTGACGCCCAAATCAGATGCTCAAGGAGTGTGAGGAGTCCTCGATTAGGGGTGTACGGATAGCCAAACTATCACCGCTGGCCTGACTCGGACTATGAAGATACAAGATTGAAGACTTCATTCCCGTGTCCAGATGGGACTTTCCTTGGCGTGGAAGGCAAGCTTGGCGATACAGATATGTAGATCTCCTACCATTGTAACTAACTCTGTAACCCTAACCCTATCCTAAGTGTCTATATAACCGGAGGGTTTTAGTCCAGAGGGACTAACAACAATCATACTATAGGCTAGCTTCTAGGGTTTAGCCTCTCCGATCTCGTGGTATATCCACTTTGTACTACCCATATCATCAATATTAATCAAGCAGAGTACGGTTTTACCTCCATCGAGAGGGCCCGAACCTGGGTAAAAACATCGGTCCCTTGTCTCCGTTACCATCCGCCTAGACGCACAGCTTCGGGACCCCTACCCGAGATCCGCCAGCTTTTGACACCAACATTGGTGCTTTCATTGAGAGTTCCTCCGTGTCGCCATCCTTAGTCTGATGGCTCCTTCGATCATCAACAACGACGCGGTCCAAGGTGAGACTTTTCTCCCCGAACAGATCTTCAGATTCGGGCTTTGCATCATGGGCCAATTCACTTGGCCATCCGAGCAGATCGAAAGCTACGCCCGGCCATCAGTCAGATTTGGGAGTTTGAACTACACGGCCGACATCCGCGGAGACTTGATCTTCGACGGATCTCGAAGCCACAACCAAGCCGCCACAAGATCTGCCTCGATGGGCACGATCTAGCTCTCACGCTAACAAAGGCTCCTCGAGGTTGCACTCAGCCCGCCCGACTCCTTAGCTCGAGCCGACTACGATCGAGGCCGAGTGGTTGGACACCGGGGCTACAATCTTCTACGGCGATTGAGCCAACTCCATCCCTGTCCTTTATGCGAAGACCGTGACTCCAAGGTGCCGGACTCAACCTCCGCGCCCGCCAATCGAATCCAATTGGGCCGTTATGGAGTTCATCGTCATGACATCTTTCAAGACTCGCCTTTGGCGACATCCTGAATTCACTAAAGTCTTTTGTTTATTCGAGAGCCTCGCCGGACTACGGCCAGAAGGTTGGGATGCGACGACGAAGAAATTCAACGCCCACCCACCACCCACTTTGTAGCCATTGCCGATGATTTAATCAACATGCTCGACTTCGACCAGAGACATCGACGGTGCTGGACGACGATGCCGGGACGATTAAGAACCAGCGCTTGTGGCATCGAAGGCCAACTCACATATGACATATACATGGTGGACATCCAAAAGATGGGAACGCTGATGGAACAGCGGAGGATGACCCTCCAAGAAATGCAGCCCAAGCGCCAACCACAAGCCGGGCCTAAATCCCGCCATAAAACGTGATTCCGCACGGGAGATAATAACACCCTGACAAGGTCAAGACAACCCCTCTAGCAGATTCAGCATGAGGAGGGAGAAGCCAGCCTCACGATAGAGCGGCGTATGTGGAGGTGGAGGACGATAATTATATGCCTCCTTCAAGATGAGGCAAGCCTCGACGACGAAGAATTTGTCGTGGCCCGAGGATCCCGCCAACAGAGAATTTCAAACGCAGGCTTATGGCCGCTGCAAGCAGCCTCAAGAAAGCAGCAGCAGCTTAGAGCTGACCAAGACTTGCTAGCCTGACAGATGGATCCAAGTCCTTGCAGCCAAGAGTACGAACTCAACGCCTCCAAGAGATACCTAAACGCAGGCTGCTACCCCAATTAGAGGAAGCAGCACCCAAACCTACATCACCAGCGATGATGTAGCTGACCGCCACCACGTGGTCATGCGACAGAGGCCTCTAGACTCAATTCAAGCCGCACCTCAAGTCGCCGAAAAGTACCAAGGCACGAGGAACGCGCTGCACTGTGGAGTCATATGGAGGACAAGGCAAGGCAAACAAGATCGATCTACGGATCGTGGGCCCCACGAATCGCGTGATGATAATCACACGCCGGATACAGCAATTCCGACCAGGCCGAACACAAGAGACAAAGCTCATTTGAGCTGCAACGTGATATAGCTCAATGCGAGGCGCCAGACACCCACTATGCTTCATGTATCGAAGTGATGGATCATCAAATCCCGAGGGTTTCAAACTCGTAAACATCAATCATACGATGGCACAACAGATCCCTGCGGTTTGATCGAGGACTACCTCCATATCCACATGGCCCGCGGTGATGACCACACGCCATCAAATACCTCCCACTCAAGCTTAAAGGACCAGCTCGGCATTGCCTTAATGCTTGCCAAAGATAATCAATTGGTTGTTGGGAGGACCTAGTAGCCGCATTCCTTGATAACTTCTGTGGCACATATATGTGTAACCACCAGACGCCGATGACCTCAGCCACATAATTCAGCAGCCGTAAGAATCGCACGACAATTCTGGACACGGTTCCTAACCAAGAAAAATCAAATCGTTGACTGTCCCGGATGCAGAGGCCCCAGCCTTCAAACAGGAGACAAGGGACACGATGTTTTACCGGGTTGGGCCCTCTCGGTGGAGGTAAAACCCTACTCCTGCTTGATTAATATTGATGATATGGGTGCGTACAGAGTTGATCTACCACGAGATCGAGAGGCTAAGCCTAGAAGCTGAACTATGGTATGATTGTTGTTGTCATCCTATGGACTAAACCCTCCAGTTTATATAGACACAGGAGGGCTAGGGTTACGATCGGTTACAAGGAAGGAGATCTACATATCCGTATTGCCAAGCTTGCCTTCCACGCTAAGGAGAGTCCCATCCGGACAGGGCCGAAGTCTTCAATCTTGTATCTTCATAGTCCGCAGTCCGGCCAAATGTTATAGTCCGGTATCGAATACCCCTAATCCGGGACTCCCTCGGTAGCCTGAACCAGGCTTCAATGGCGATGAGTCCGGTAGCCTTGATTGTCTTCGGCATTGCAAAGGCGGGTTCCTCCTCTGAACACTTCATAGAAGATTTTGAACACGAGGATCGTGTCGGCTCTAAAATAAGTTCCACATACCACCGTAGAAAGTAATATTTTCACAAATCTAATCTGCGGATGTATTCCGTGGCGTGACATCACACCACAGCCAAGCCTTTATTGAATCGTTTTTCACCTACCTCGGTCGTTTCACGGCGGTTTCCTTGTACGTCTTGTCGGAGCAGCGATCGTGTCCCCTTATCATGGGATTCTCATCAATACGGGCGTGGGTAACCCAACGCGCCATTGATTCACGGTGCTTGGGGATAGCGAGTTTACGGGCTGGTGGGGCGCATAGTTTTGTCGCCCATATAAAGGGATAAGGATCCACCTTTTCTACCGCCTTCTTCCTCCTTGCTCATCCATTCTTCCACTCAAGCTCCAACGCAGTCCATTCCCATCCTCAACCTTCTCCAACAATGTCAGGCGGGAGGCAGTGGATGGTCTCTCCGTCCACGGAGGAGGCGTCAAAAAAGCGAGGGAGCGGATACCTCGAGGATACTCGCCGGCGCCCGGATCGAGGCAGATCATACCCACCCAAGGCCCCATGAGAGTTGTATTCCTTACCCACTTCCTCCGTGGACTGAGTTTCCACTTCACCCATTAAATCAGCGGGCTCATGTTCTATTACAGCACTGGATTTTCACGATCGGCCCGAACTTCATCCTCAACATCTCGGCGTTTATCGTTGTGTGTGAGGCCTTCCTCCATCAAGCCCCACGCCGGTTTATGGTAAGACTTTCAATGTCAAACCGAAGGTAGTGAAACCAGCAGGCGAAAGTGGGCGCCATGGTGGCCAAGATGCCCAATGTCACATGGCTTGAGGCTCCTATGTGGAGACCATAAAGAATTAACAATCGGGGTGGATCTACATCACCGACCCTTTGACACCAAATGGTGGCAGCCCCAATTCGATCCGGAATCCCAGCTCACCTCCGGAAAGAAGGGCATGTCCTAGGATAATCCGATGGAGCTGACGGACTCGGACTGCATCCAAAATGATGAAGAGAGCTCAAGCTTGTCAACATAGTCCAGGTCATGCTCATCGCGGATCCTCCGTGTCAACAGGGCTTTCAATTTGTGGGAGTTCGACCCGAGAACCAAACTCTGGCGAACTTTTTCGACGATGCACAGGATATCTAGAGGTCTTTGTTCAAGAGTGCGAGTCCCCACCCCTCCAGGATCAGGACTCAGCCTGTGGCCTTAAGCGGTATGATAGCTCTTTATCGATTCTGAGGTATTCATTTTCGGTATAACTATACGGGATCTAAGCTTCCATACCTGGCAGAATGGTTGGAGGCCTGAAACAGATTATTTGTCCGGCTCCTACTGCCCGAACCAGCAGATGCTCGCGCCCGCGAGATCTTGGTTCGGCGCCTTCGTGGTGCCCGAGAGGAAAGAAGAAGGCCACGGGAACCGAAAGAGTTCAGCGCCAGATAATATCAGACACTCATCGTCCGGTGACTCCAGATGCTCCTCCCGAGGAGATGAGGAGGAGGAAAAAGCTTCTCCCCCTCCGGTGGGGAAAAATAAAAAGCCGCCCCAGCCCAGGGGCTGGAGAATCAAGAAGGAAGGACTCTCCTTCGAGACCATTCTACCACCGGCGCCGGCAATGAGGCAGTGGCCACCACAGGCCAAGCCCTGGCGAAGTGTGAAGTGTTCGAGATGCAGGAGTAACTCATAGCATTCCTTGCATTTCTCCCTAATGCGAATATAATCATGCAGCCCGCCCGAGCCCGCATCGACATATCGTCGGCGGTTCATTAGATCGTCGGATGTGAAGGCTTTCACTTCCGACGCCTCCTCTCCTGCGCCCTGGACAATGCCCGAGTATTGTCTCAGGGATTCAAACCGAGGGGTAGTCTTTGAGGCGCCTCAAGCGACCTCCGGACTCGAGCGCAAAGGGCAAGGCTCCCAAGGGCTCAAGTCGGCCTCGGCGGCTCAGCCTTGGAACCTCGATGGTGCCGGACTCGGCAGGCAACCCCTTCAAAGAGGGACAAGCCGCCGTGCTGGTGACCTCCGCGCCATCTGGAGCCAGGACAATTTGCTAAAGTGCTCGGGCGCTTCCATCAACGAGAGCACCACACTTATGAGTACGGTGATCAAGAAGGTTCGATCCACCAAAGAGGCTGAAATCTCTTGGCCTTCAACAGCTTTGGTGAAGTATTAAAATATGAAAATATTACGCATAGAGAGTAGCCCACGATGCTGTTGGTTATTTCTAAAAGCGAAGAGAGGATCCAAAAATATCTGCGGGAGTCTAACATAAGTATGTCGATATGCGTGTCACGAGCTTCGTTCTTGACCTCTGCAGCCTTGTTGCGGAGGTCAATGCATGAGAACCTCAAGTGGTCAGAGAGAGCTCGGCCTTGCCAAAAGCAACTCGAGAGAACAAGGTAAAATAATACCTTGTATGCGGATGTATAAAAACATGCGATTGCAAAAATGATAGGATCATTGTGGATATACCGGGTCCCGACCGAGGTGGCGACCACAAGCGCTTGTCAGGGCCAGCTCATGACGCGGGCCCTGTGGAAACAAGAGGTGCGAATTGGCGGAGGTCAGACAGAGGCTCAGGCTCGTGAAAAAACACAAGTTTGGAGCTTGACTCGGCTTAGTCAGAAACGCCTCGGCCTCGAGGCGCCAAGCATGCCAAGCCAGAAGCCCAAAGGCCCTCCAGTGTGAGTGATGAAGAAGATGGCGGCGGGTAAGGCATTCATTATGCAAAGCAAGAGCGTAAAAGTGAATTACTTGTTACTTACCGAAGTAGGACTCTCGGGGCATTCGTGATTTGCCAGTGTGTGTTAGATGCCATAAAGCACTACCGGTGAGGGGGAGCTCGGCGGAGAAGGTGTTACGGTCTCGATCTAAAGGCCGAACATCCGTGCATACTAGCGACCAGTGAAGCAATTAGTCGAGCTCCATAAAGGCGAATAGGCCATGAAGGTTTGATAGTCGGTTGTGGCACAGGAGAGGCCATGCGAGAAGCTACTTGGTGGTGAAGCGGCTTGGATGCACGTCCTTGGCAGGTCATCAAAGCGCTCCGTGCATCGAGGGTGTCCCGAGCGCTTGCCCGTGTTAAAAGTACCTGGGGCAAGATGAATATTTGAGAAATTTAGTGAAGGATGGGCCTTTGCAGGGCAAGGGCATCGCCGCTCTGAAATGTACTATGAGGCGTCTGAAGGTGCCATATGCGGATGAATGTTCCAAAGGTGTAATTTTTGGTGAGCGTTTTCCGTATGATCTTATCACGCTAAAACTTGTTCATATCGCTATACAGCGCTTGTTTGAATTTAAATATTACCTTACATGCGGCGTTTATTAAATTTGAGAGATGGCGAGTAAATGGGCTACGCCCCAAACCACAGTCTTTGGGGTGTTGAGGATAAACACAAACTCTTTTCCCATTCTTGGGTCCTTCAAGGTTCTCATTGCCATGAACAAAGCAATCAGACTATAATGCTTTATCACTCTCACTTAGCGAGAGAATTCTATAATTTTAAATTTTGTGAAGCCCCTAGTATTGAGAGGGCAGAGTTCGAGGCTATCCATGCCTAAGCAGAGACAAAGCGACTCCTCGCCCTAAGCGGCATAAGTCTTTGGGACTGAAACCTCTCGACAGCGACCAACTCTCGCCTTATCTTGTGAGTCAGTTTAGCTTTCTCTCTTGAGGGGCTTAGCCCGGTGAGCAAGAGGCACAATCGCATTAGTTCTCCCGGTGCTATCTTAGCGATATAGCGGAATGTAGGTACCAAAGCATGGGGCAGGCAAACCAACTATTGACCCAGACATGATTGAAACCGATGCATATAATGCTATAAGTTAGGGTGCCGTGCCCTTGAAAGTGTTAGGACTTCTCACGCCATAAGTACCAAAGCCTGGCGTATTGGTCGTACCAAAGTGTACGGGTGCAAAATGTCATTAATGAACATATATACCTAAAAAGGGAAGGAATAGAGAATGCAATAATAGACTAAAGCTATGCATTGTTTTATTGAAAAGGTGCATTAAAGCGAGCGATACAAGTAGTCACGATAAGCAAAAAATGGGACTATGACATGTCTCCTCAAGGGTAGCTCGGAATGGTATTTGAAGCGGTATTTATTCGTTATAGAGACCACGGAGTTCCATGATGCGGCGTGGCTTTGCCGCTCTGGTCCTTGTATCATGTGTTACAATTATCTTTTGAGACGGGGCTTCCGGTAGAGTCTTGAAAGAGGAAAAAAATAACAAAGTAGAAGCCCCTAGTGCGGTTGAGCCGCATTTTAGGCGTTAAAAGTATCGTGCCTCCTGTGCCATGGTATTTTCAATGCATAATTATGTCGTGTGCTTGCGTATGTCGCCCGTTTGGGCTGAAATTTGAATAGGGGCCGCGTTATATCTTGACTCAAGATATGCCGAGCGGTCTTGTTGCGAATTACTCAAGACACGCTTGGGCGTTGATCGTTGGTCTCGGGTCGGAGGAGTACCTTGAGGAAATTGCTGTGCGCCGCGCGAGGCGCGATGTGTGCTCCTCCGTTCGGGCGCTGTGTTCATTGATTATGACCCCAGGAATCTGGCGTGAGCTTTAAGTATGCATAGTCGCGGCTGCAATGAATTTTGCAAATACGGTCTACTTGCGGCGATGCGCATTAATGGTGCGGATGGGACGCTGAACCATGACTCTACACTCCGGGTTCAGCGATTCATCTCCTCTTGAGGATATGGGATATCAGTTAAACAAGGCGATTGAATCATTTTTGATGGACTTTCCATGGAGCTGATCTCTATTGAAGAATCCTTGATGCGACACTTGACCTTAGCATTGCGGAGTCCTTAGTATCAGAAGTACCAGGGTTCTTTGATATATTGTATTGTTCTTGAAACCCGACCAGCTGTTCTCTCCCCGCCTGAAGCGGGTCATAGCGTCGTGAGAGCTGCCATAGATTTCGGCTTTTCTGGCCAAGGTCGAACGCCGACAAATCCACCGGATGTTATGCTTGAAAGCTGCTGAGCACCATGCATCCGGACGGGCTGGGCGACATCTACGGTGGCAGATCGGGAACGATGGGGAGCAAGGGTAGTGGAGGGCGAGGGTGAGGGCGTGGGAAAGGTTGGAGGGCTGTGGGAGGATGAGGAAGGGTTTGGTGGATTTGGTGCAATTGCGGTAGGGTCGGGCTGTCGTGTTCAACATGGCGGGCGCGCCCGGACGCCCCCATATCCGCCCCATATCTGGGCTGGATATGAGGGGTGCCGGTCAGCCCGTTTAAGGAGCCCGTCTGGGTCGAAATTTCGTGACCGGTCACTGACCGGGTGGCCCGTCCGGACGTATGAGGTGGGTTTTGGACGCCCAACTGTAGATGCTCGAAGGAGTGTGAGGGAGTCCTGGATTAGGGGGTGTACGGATAGCCAAACTATCACCGTTGGCCGGACTCCTGGACTATGAAGATACAAGATTGAAGACTTCGTCCCGTGTCCAGATGGGACTTTCCTTGGCGTGGAAGGCAAGCTTGGCGTCTGAGATATGTAGATCTCCTACCATTGTAACTAACTCATGTAACCTAACCCTATCCGGTGTCTATATAAGCCGGAGGTTTTAGTCCGTGGGGCGAACAACAATCATACTATAGGCTAGCTTCTAGGGTTTAGCCTCTACGATCTCGTGGTATATCCTCTTGTACTACCCATATCATCAATATTAATCAAGCAGAATGCGGTTTTACCTCCATCGAGAGGCCCGAACCTGGGTAAAAACATCGTGTCCCTTGTCTCCTGTTACCATCCGCCTAGACGCTGATTCGGGACCCCCTACCGAGATCCGCGGTTTGACACCAACATTGGTGCTTTCATTGAGAGTTCCTCGTAGTCGTCATCCTTAGGCCCGATGGCTCCTTGATCATCAACAGCAGCGCGGTCCAGGGTGAGACTTTTCTCCCGAACAGATCTTCGTATTGGCGGCTTTGCTGCGGGCAATTCACTTGGCCATCTGGAGCGGATCGAAGCTTCGCCCTGGCCATCAGGTCAGATTTGGGAGTTTGAACTACGGCCGACATCGCGGAGACTTGATCTTGGCCAGTTGAGCCACAACCAGCAGCGCCCGCCTTGTCTCGATGGAGCACGATCTAGCTCGCCGAACGATTGCCGGAAGCTACACCGGCGTCCGCTCGACCCTTAGCTTCGGGCCGACTCCGCCGTCGAGGCGAGTGGTTGGACACCGCCTCGGGGCTACAATCTCTGGCGATTGAGGCGAACTCCATCCTGTCGCTTTGCGAAGGCCGTGACTCCAAGGTGCGGACTCACGAACCCTCGCGCCCCGCCAATCGAATCAATTGGGCGCGGTTATGGAGTTCACTGCGGGACATCTTCGGCACTCGCCCTTTGGCGACATCCTGAATTCACTAAAGTCTCTTTGTTTATCTGGAAACCTGGCGGACTACGGCCGGGGAAGGTTGAGATGCGGACGGCGAAGAAATTCAGCGCCCACCACCACCCTTTGTAGCGCCGATGATTTAATCAACATGCTCGACTTGACTCCGTGAACATCGGCGGTATGGACGGCGATCTTTGGGGGCGACCAGAACCAGCGCCCACAGAGGCTGGAAAGGCCAACTCGTCATCGACATATACATGGTGGACATCCCAAAAGATGGGAGCGTCGATGGAACAGCGAGGATGACCCCTCAAGAAACAGCCCAGCGCCCGGCGTCGGCGCCGCTCTAATCCGCCATAGCAAAAGCGGTGATTCCGGCACGGAGATAATAACACCGGGACGGTGCGAAGACAACCCCTCTAGCAGGATTCAGCACGGGGAGGAGGAGAAGCCAGCCCTCACGATAGAGCGGCGAGCAGGGAGGTGGAGGGCGATAATTATATGCCTCCCTTGAAGATGAGGCAAGCCTCGGCGACGAAGAATTTGTCGTGCACGAGGATCCCGCGAGCGGAGAATTTCAAGCGCAGGCTTATGGCGCTGACAAGCAGCCTCAAGAAAAGCGGCAGACTTAGAGTGACCAAGACTTGCTAGGCGACGGATGGATGAAGTCCTTGCAGCCGAAAATCTGAACTCGAGCGCCCCTCAAGAGATACCCAAAGCGCAGGCTGCTACCCCAATTAGAGGAAGCAGCACCCAAACCTACATCACCGGCGCATGATGCGGTTGACCGGCCCTGCGTAGGCATGACGAAGAAAGGCCTCTAGACCCTCAATTCAAGCCGCACCGGTGTCGCTCGAAAAGTACCAAGGCACGAGAAAGCGCCGACACTGTGAGTCATATTGGAGGACAAGGCAAGGCAAACAAGATCGATCTACGGATCGGCGTGGGCGCCCACGACGCGTGATGATAATCGTCACGCCGGATACTGACAATTCCGACCAGGCGAACCACGATGAGCAAAGCTCATTTGAGCTGCAGCGTGATATAGCTCAATGCGAGCGCGCACACCCACTATGCTTCACGGGAAGTGATGGATCATCAAATCCCGAGGGTTTCAAACTCGTAAACATCGAATCATCACGATGGCTGTGAGATCCTGCGGTTTGGATCGAGGACTACCTCCTCCATATCCACATGGCCCTTGGTGATGATCTACGCCATCAAATACCTCCCACTCAAGCTTAAAGGACCAGCTCGGCATTGCCTTAACAGCTTGCCCGCGCAATCAATTGGTTGTTGGGAGGACCTAGAAGCCGCATTCCTTGATAACTTCCGGGGCACATATATGCGACCACGAACGCCGATGACCTCAGCCACATAATTCAGCAGCGGAAGAATCGGCGGACAATTACGGACACGGTTCCTAACCAGAAAAATCAAATCGTTGACTGTCCGGATCACGAGAGGCCCTTGCAGCCTTCAAACATAACATCCATGACGGTGGCTGGCGCGGCACCTAGGACAGGAAAAGCCGAAATCCATGGCAGCCCTCACAACACTCATGACCGCTTTTGCGCGGAGAGGACAGCTGGCTAGCTCGTAGTAACAACTTGACCAAAAACCCTAGTAGTTGGATACCAAGGACATCAATGGCAGGTCGCGCGCATAAGCACAAAGCGCCGCGTGCGGCGATAATCTGAAGATCTGGCGTCAATGCGGATTCGAGAGGCTCTAAACCCGTCGGCGGAAAAAGCCGTTCAAAAGAAATACTCGGGGCCCGTCAATCTGGACCCGAATACTCGATCGCTCGTGCCAAATACATGGCACCCCAAAACCAGCCAACCACACCAGCGAGGGATTGTTGGGTCTTCAAGCAGGCAGGCAAGTTAAATGCGAACTCAATGACAAGGGGCTGCATAGCGATGGCGAGGAGGAGCCGGGCCGCGAACAATAGAGGGCGAAGGGCTTCCCCCACAAGTGCAGACGGTGAACATGATATCATAACCCACATACCCAAAAGGGCGGAAGCATGCACTAAAGGGGCGTATATGCGATGGAGCAGTCGCCCCAAAGTTCAACCCATGGTCCTCCTGCCCGATCACCTTTGATTGAAGGACCACCCCACTAGCATCCGCCACAGCGGATTTGCGCGTGGTTCTTGACCCAATCATTGGGTTCACCTCACTAGAGTCGATGGGCGGTAGCAGCCTGAACCTGCTCTATCGGGATCTGGCAGCGCAAAATGGGCATAGACCCCTCAAGTTAAACCCACAAAAGGCGACCTTCAAAGGCGTCATACGAGTGTAGAGGCCAATTATGCAGGCTCGAGTTACACTCGAAGTGGTCTTGGATCCCGGTTAACTTCGAGCGAAGAGTTAATCTTGACATAGTCCCGTTCCACGGCGGCTATCACGCCTTTGCTTGGGCGAACCGCATTTGCAAAGTTCAATGCGGTGCCGCACTCGCATACCTCAAGCTCAAGATGCGGGCCCTCGAGGTAATCACGGTCAATGGAAACACGAGCGCTCTCTCGAGCAGAGGAGCATCTGGCGGCCCTCATGGCGGAGGTGCAAAGCAGCCTCTCACAACAATTCTCGAGTCCGGCTACTAAGCGTCCGGGCACCGTCAAAGCGCCGGGTAATCCACAACAAAACGCTTTGGCACGATCCGAACCAGCGTAGAAATCCGGCCCCAACCCAGCCCTCGCGAAGTGCGAAGCGATTACTCGCGTACATAACTACGCTCTGGAGATACCATGGGCATAAGGGAGAGCACGACCACGGCTGCGCCCGAATGCGGCTCAACGCACAGGGGCTCCATTGTGTCATTCTTTTTCTTTCTTCTTTTCTCTTACTTTCGGGACTCCGTTTTGAAGCTCTGTCCGGCTCTAAATTGCCGAACTCACGATGCAACAGCCAGAAGCGAAAGCTCGTCGAGTGTCGAGTGGTCTCTACTACGAGCATTATACCTGTTTTACATACCATCCATAGCTTACCCACGGAGAGGACATGTCAAATAGTCCCACCCCTTGCTTATCGCACTATTTGTATCATTACGCTTTCATTGCAGTACCTTTTGAATAAACAATACATAGCTTTTGCCTATTATTGCACTCCTTTCTTTATCTATATATGTTCATTCATGACCGTTGCACCCGTACACTTTAGTACAGCCAATACACCAGGGGCTTAAGTACCCCAAAAATATGGTGTGATAAGTCGAACACTTTCACAAGTCGGCACCCGAACTTATAGCATTATATGCATCGGCTCGAATCATGTCTTGGGTTAATAGTTGGGTTTGCCCGGCTCCCATGTTTTGGTACCTTACGTTCTATTATATCGGCTAAGGTAGCGCTGGGAGAACCAACTGCGATTGTGCCCCGGTTGAGCTGGGTTGAGCACCTCGGTGGAGAAGCTAAAACTGGCCGTCATGATAGAGCGCGAGCGATCGCTGTTCGAGAGGTTTTTGGTCCCTAAAGACTTATGCCGCTTAGGCGAGGCGGCATTATCCGGCCAAGGCGTGGATGGCGCCCGAACTTCGGTCTTCCAGTACTAGGGGCTTCGCCGAAATTTAAAATTATAGAATTCTATGGCTAAGTGAGAGTGTTCAAGCACTATAGTCCGGTTGCCTTGTTACGTTGCATTGGCGCCTCCTCGAAGGACCCAAGAATGGGAACAAGAAGCGCTCAAGTTTATCCCGAACACCCAGCACTAGTGGAATGGGGTGAAGCCAGCGACTTGCCATCTCTCAAATTTGATAAATGGCACGCCTGAAGGTAATATTTTAAATTCTGGCGTTGCTTAGCACATATGAACAAGTTTTCACGTCTGAGGATAACAAATGCGAGTCTATTAAAAATGACATCTTTGGAGCATTCACCCACTATAAGGCGGGCACCCTTGAGGCGCCCTCATAGTACATTCGGGCTTGCGATGCTCCTTGCCCTTGGTGGCCCGTCCGTTACAAGCTTCTCAGCATCCAACTTGCCCCAGTGCACTTTAGCGCGGGCAAGGGCCCAACAGGCACCTTCAATGCGAGCCAGGCTTGATGACTTCAATCCATGGACGATCGTCCACTAGCCGCCCTTACTAGCCGAAGTAGCTCCCGGGCATGGCTTCCAATGGCCATAGCGAATTATGAGGCCCTTCATGGCCTGTTCGGCGACCTTGTGGAGCTCGACCAGCTGCTTCCAGCTGGTCGCTCGAGGGCACCGGATGTCCGGCCTCGACATCTTGAGACCAGAACACCTTTTCCGTCGAGCTCCCTCCTTGGCGGTAGAAAGCGGCAGCATCGGTTACACTACAGGGGCAGATCTGCGAATGCTCTGGAGAGCTCAGTTCGGGTAAGTAATAGATAATTCACTTTCACATGCTTGCTTTGCATAAAGAATGCTTTACCATAGCTATCTTCTTTAATGATTCAATTTCTGGAGGATTTTTGGGCTTGGCCTTAGCGGCTTTGGCACTCTCAAGAAGTGACTCGAGACTCTCGAGTCTTGAGTCACGCTCAAACTCGTGTTTTCCACGAGGCACGGCTCTTGCCGCACCTCCACCACCCGCGCCTCCTGCTTCTCTCTCGGCAGTGCGCTCCGGCCGCTTTACTTTGGCCGTGGACACCGCTTCCTTCGAGGTCGCCACCTCGTTAAGTGGCCCCTACAATACCCGTTAGTCCTGTCATTTTGCAACCAAATCCTTTCTATAAGTATTACTTTAAGAAGGTATTACTTACCTTCCTTGCCCTCGAGCTGCTTCTTGGCAAGGCCGAGCTCGTTCTCGGACCGCTCGAGGCTCTGCTTCAATGCATTGACCTCCATGATCGGTCTTGGCGAGGAGGTCGGCAGCGCCTGCATTCCCATATTGACATACTTATATTAGACTCATGCGTATATCTTTTAGATCCTCGGTCCGGCTTTTCTTTCCGAACACGAACTAAGCATCGGGGGCTACCGTCTATCACGGTAATATTTTTACATATTCTAAACTTACCTCAAAGCTTGTTAGAAGGCAGCACAGAGCTTGATCAGCCCGCTCTTGGCGGACTGAACTTCTGGATCACCACACTCATAACGATGCGGTGCTCCTCATCGATGGGCGCCGTTAAGCGCCTCCAGCAAGCTATCCGGTGCCTCGGATGGGCGGAGAATCACTGGCGTCGCAGTCTTGCCCTTCTTACGAAGGGTCGCTTGCGGACTTGGAACCTTGAAGGTTCGATGCAGATGCGACACGTGGGCGGACTTAGAGCCCTCGGGGTTTCGCCCCCTTGCGCGGAGTCAGGAGGCGCCTGCTTGGCGCCTCCAAGACCACCTCCTCATGGCTGGGCCCCTTTGGGACTCCACCGTGGTGTCTTCTGCGTCACGAGGAGAGGGCGGTGGGAAGTGAAGTGCTATTCACATCCGGCCGAATCCAGGGCCGCTCGGCGAGCGGCGAGGCTGCGTCCTGGGCGGGCTACATGGTTATATTCGGCGTTAGAAGACACTATGTGACTAATAAAAGTCATGAGCTATTCGGTCCGGACACTTACGATCTCGCCAGGGCTTGGCCCTTGGTAGCCCTCCTCCTCGTCGTTGTCGGCGTTGGTGGAGAAGTCGGAGGAAGGTCCTTCCTTTCTTGGACCCTCCGGCCTCCCTAGTTGGGCGGCCTTCCTTTCTTCTCTCCCCGCTGAGAGAGGCTTCTTCCTCCTCCTGCGTCTTGGGGAGGATTCCGCCTCAGTCGTCGGACGATGAGTCCGACAGCACCTGGCGCGGGAGCTCCTTGAGTTCCGTGGCCTTCTTCTCCGGCACCGCGTGAGGTGCGGGCCAGCTATCCGTCAATCGGGCGTCCGCTGGAGTCTTCGGCAAGGGCGGACGATTAATCTGTCAGGACATCTTGACCCGATCTGTCAAAGGTTGGGGAGTTTTAGATCCCGCATAGAGTCAAACTATGAAAAAGAGTCCCATAAAGGATAAAATAACTTACCTCTGGCTTGGGCTGCGAGCTGAATCGCGATCTTACATGGCGGATGCGGGAACCGGCGCCCTTGAACAGCACCTTCCAGGCATCTTCGTACGTAGTGTCGAAGAGCCGGTTCAAGGTTTGTTGCTGTGCATGATCAAACTCCCACAAATTGAAGGCCCCTTGCTGGCATGGGAGAATCCGGCGGATGAGCATCACCTGGATTACGTTGACAAGCTTGAGATTCTTGTCCACCAGGTTTCGGACGCAGGTTTGGAGTTCGAACAGCTCTTCCGAATCACCCCACGTCAGGCCCGTCTCTTTCCATGACGTGAGCCGTGTGGGGAAGCCATATCGGAATTCGGGGGCCGCCGCCCATTGAGAGTCGCGCGGATCGGTGATGTAGAACCACCCCGATTGCCACCCCTTTAAGGTCTCCACAAAGGAGCCCTCGAGCCCAGGGCGACGTTGGCCATCTTGCGCCAGCATGGCACCTCCGCACTCCGCTTGGCGGCTCCCACAACCTTGCTTGACATTGAAGGTCTTCAGCCATAAGCGAAGTGGGGCTGGATCTGAAGGAAGGCCTCGCACACGACGATAAACGCCGAGATATTGAGGATGAAATTCGGGGCCAGATCGTGGAAATCTAGGCCGTAGTAGAACATGAGCCCGCGGACGAATGGGTGAAGTGGAAACCCTAGTCCGCGGAGGAAGTGGGGGAGGAACACCACCCTCTCATGGGGCTGGGGTGGGGATGAGCTGCCCTTGTTGGGGAGCCGACAGCGATGTCGCCGGACAAGTATCCGGCTTTCCGCAGCTTTTGCGTGCCTCTCCGTGGCGGAGGAGGCCATCCACTGCCTCCCGCTCCGGACATGGCTGGAGAAGGTTGAGGAGGGATGTGCGGACTTAGGTATTTGGAGCTCGAGTCTGCGAAATGGATGAGCAAAGGAGGAAGAAGGCGTGGGTGAAAAGGTGGATCCTTATCCTTATATGGACGGACGATGCTATCGTCCCCTCCCGGCTGGTAAAACTTCGCTTATCTCCCAAAGCGCCGTAATCAATGGCGCGGTTGGGTTACTACGTCCATATTGATGGGAATCCCGAATAAGGGCACGATCTCGCTCGATAAGGCGTGCAAGAAGAAACCGCCTCGCTAAACGCGCTGAGGTGGAACAATAAATCGATTCATATAAAGGCCTGGCCGTGGTGTGATGTCACGCCGCGGAATACGTCAACAGATCTGTGCAAAGATTATTCTTTCTACGGTGGTATGTGGAACTTGTTTTGCAGAGCCGGACACTATCCTTGTGTTCAAAATCTTCTATGAAGTATTCGGAGGAGGAACCCGCCTTGCAATGCGAAGACAATATGCGCGGACTCGTCGTCATTGAAGCCTGTTCAGGGGAGCTCTTGAGGAGTCTGGATTAGGGGTGTTCGATAGCGAACTATCACCGTTGGCGGACTCTGGACTATGAAGATACAAGATTGAAGACTTCGTCCCGTGTCAGGATGGGACTTTCCTTGGCGTGGAAGGCAAGCTTGGCGATAGGGATATGTAGATCTCCTACCATTGTAACCGACTCTGTGTAACCCTAACCCTATCCGGTGTCTATATAAGCCGGAGGGTTTTAGTCCGTAGGACGAACAACAATCATACCATAGGCTAGCTTCTAGGGTTTAGCCTCTTTGATCTCGTGGTAGATCCACTCTTGTACTACCCATATCATCAATATTAATCAAGCAGGAGTAGGGTTTTACCTCCATCGAGAGGGCCCGAACCTGGGTAAAAACATCGTATCCCTTGTCTCCTGTTACCATCCGCCTAGACGCACAGTTCGGGACCCCCTACCCGAGATCCGCCTGTTTTGACACCGACAGAATGCTTGAGCGACAACAAGTACATGCACACATCTATAGTATCAATGAAACTAGTAAAATTAACGGTCTTACTATCTTTACTTGTTACAAGGACTAACGTAACTTGCGGTAGAGTACCAGGAAACACCTATAGATTAGATCTTCACGAATAGAGAGATGATGATGATGGTAAAAACTCCTAAATAGTCTAGCACGGAACACTACTAACCAACAAGCCATCAAACCGAGCATGCTCGGGAACAGGCTGAGATAAGAAGACGCAATGAGCATGCCGAGGTTCAGAGAGAGAGAGAGAAGGTCAGTATAGTACTAGTTACAATTACCCCACTGAGAGGAAGAAGGGCTATTATGTGAGGAAGCCTCGGAGGGACAATACAGACTATTATCAATGGGGTGAGAGCTCCCAGACCTCCCCTGGTTCAAGGAAGAGGAGGCCAAGACATATGTGGGTAGCGAAGGAACGATATTATAGACAGTTAGGGCATGATGCGTTCATTCACGATACAAGACAGAAGACGTCTTCCGTGTTTGATCGTATCTCTGAATATGAAGATAGAACGACGGACCCTGCCAGGGAGCGGGGCTGCCGAGAGCAATGGTTGTCTTGGCCTGGAACTATCGAGGACTGGGGTTGGACTTGATGGTAGGCGAACTTCCAGACCTCATACGGTCATACAACCCAGCGGTGGTGTTCTTATCGGAAACGAGGAAGAAAGCGGGGGCGATGGAGTGGCCGAAATGGAGTCTGGGTTTCACCCAAGGTGTGGCGGTTGACTGTAATGGAAAAGGTGGAGGACTAGTCCTATGGTGGAGAGACTATCTGGATGTCACTGTTCGGCCATGGTGCCAATACTATATTGATGCAAAAATAAAGAGTGAGGACAACACCTTCAGATTCACTAGAATCCATGGTGAACCTTGTGTAGATAAAAGGAATAAGACTTGGGAAGCTATATGGTACCTCAGACGACGAGATGATCTCCCTTGGATATGTGCAGGCGACTACAATGAAGCACTCGAGCAGTCTGAATAACAAGGTGGTAAACCGAGGAGCTTACGGCAAATTGAGGCATTTAGAGACTGTCTCACTGATTACGGCATGGCAGATATGGGGTTCTCTGGATATCCTTTCACATGGGATAACAAACGTGACGCGGAAGAAAATATTCAAGTCAGGCTGGATCGGGCGACATGTAGTGCAGACTTCATGCAGATGTTTCCAGGCTCTAATGTACAACATAATGACAGAGGAGTTTGATCACCAGGCCTTAATACTGCGTATCTCATCAGCACTGCCTGACAGCATGCGGCGAGCCCATAAACCATTCCAATATGAAGCAGCACGGTCTAGACATGAACATTATGATGACATGATAGCCAATGCATGGGCTGTGGCACATGAAGCCAATGAGGGACAACGTGTGCTGGGCGCAGCATGTAGTAAACTTGATTTTCTATCCAAATCCATGAATGAATGGATTCGTACAGTTTTTGGCTCAAGCAAAAGGCAAATCAATCATCTGAAGAGTCAGCTCATGGATACAAAAGTACGAGCAGCAAGTACAGGGTACAGACAGGAAGTAAAGGATATAGAAGACCAGTTGCATGAGCTCTATGAGAGGGAAGAGGTATACTACAAACAACGGACCAACGCTGACTGGCTTAGGGAAGGGGATCAGAATACAAAGTATTTTCAAAACCGAGCAAGTCACCGCAAAAGAAAAAACACAGTCAAAGCGCTGAGACGGGAGGATGGAACGAGATGCACTGAAGATGAGGGGATGAGATCTATGGCAGTGGTTTTTTACGAGAAACAGTTCTCGGCTGATGGATCACAGGAGAGCGAGCGTATTTTGAGACATTTTAATCAGATGGTCACTGATGAGATGAACGCGCAGCTGGTTGAAGCGGTCACTGTCGGTGTCAAAACCGGCGGATCTCGGGTAGGGGGCCCCGAACTGTGCGTCTAGGCGGATGGTAACAGGAGACAAGGGACACGATGTTTTTACCTGTGTTCGGCCCTCTCTTGGAGGTAAAACCCTACTCCTGCTTGATTAATATTGATGATATGGGTCGTACAAGAGTTGATCTACCACGAGATCAGAGAGGCTAAGCCCTAGAAGCTAGACTATGGTATGATTGTTGTTGTCTGTCCTATGGACTAAACCCTCCGGTTTATATAGACACCGGAGGGGGCTAGGGTTACACACAGTCGGTTACAAGGAAGGAGATCTACATATCCGTATTGCCAAGCTTGCCTTCCACGCTAAGGAGAGTCCCATCCGGACACGGGACGAAGTCTTCAATCTTGTATCTTCATAGTCCAACAGTCCGGCCAAATGTTATAGTCCGGCTGTCAGAATACCCCCTAATCCAGGACTCCCTCAGTAGCCCCTGAACCAGGCTTCAATGACGATGAGTCCGGCGCGCAGATTGTCTTCGGCATTGCAAGGCGGGTTCCTCCTCTGAACACTTCATAGAAGATTTTGAACACGAGGATCGTGTCCGGCTCTACAAAATAAGTTCCACATACCACCGTAGAGAGAGTAATATTTTCACAAATCTAATCTGCAGATGTATTCCGTAGCGTGACATCACACCACAGCCAAGCCTTTATTCGAATCGTTTTTCACACCCTACCTCAGTGCGTTTCACGAGGCGGTTTCCTTGGCACGTCTTGTCGGAGCAGCGATCGTGTCCCCTTATCATGGGATTCTCATCAATACGGACGTGGGTAACCCAACCGCGCCATTGATTACGGTGCTTGGGGGATAAGCGAGTTTTACCAGGCTGGTGGGGGCGCATAGTTTTGTCCGCCCATATAAAGGGATAAGGATCCACCTTTTTCTACCCACGCCTTCTTCCTCCTTGCTCATCCATTCTTCCGCACTCAAGCTCCAACGCCCAAGTCCACATTCCCATCCTCAACCTTCTCCAACAATGTCCAGAGCGGGAGGCAAGTGGATGGTCTCCTCCGTCACGGAGGGAGACGTCAAAAAGCTGAGGGGAGCCGGATACCTGTCCGAGGATATCGCACACCGGCGCCCAGATGCGGGGCAGATCATACCCACCCCAAGGCCCCATGAGAGAGTTGTATTCCTTACCCACTTCCTCCGCGGACTGGGATTTCCACTTCACCCATTCGTCCGCGGGCTCATGTTCTATTACAGCCTGGATTTTCACGATCTGGCCCCGAACTTCATCCTCAACATCTCGGCGTTTATCGTTGTGTGTGAGGCCTTCCTCCGCATCAAGCCCCACTTCGGTTTATGGCTGAAGACTTTCAATGTCAAACCGAAGGTAGTGAGCGGCCAGCAGGCGAAGTGCGGAGGCGCCATGGTGGGCAAGATGCCCAATGTCACATGGCTTGAGGGCTCCTATGTGGAGACCATAAAGGAGT
This sequence comes from Aegilops longissima, assembly GCA_021605205.1. Classification (NCBI taxonomy): domain Eukaryota; kingdom Viridiplantae; phylum Streptophyta; class Magnoliopsida; order Poales; family Poaceae; genus Aegilops; species Aegilops longissima. Next base: position 319,735,242 of record CM038676.1, read on the forward strand.
GGCAATCGGGGTGGATCTACATCACCGAGCCACGCGACACCAAATGGGCGGCAGCCCCCGAATTCCGATCCGGAATCCCCACGCGGCTCACCTCCTGGAAAGAGAAGGGCATGTCCTAGGATAATCCAGTAGAGCTGACCGGACTCCAGACCTGCATCCAAAATATGATGAACAGGAAGCTCAAGCTTGTCAACATAGTCCAGGTCATGCTCATCCGCCGGATCCTCCCGTGTCAACAACGGGCTTTCAATTTGTGGGAGTTCGACCCGGCCCAGAACCAAACTCTGAGCGAACTTTTCGACACGATGCACAAGGATATCTAGAGGGTGCTGTTCAAGAGTGCCGAGGTCCCCCCACCCCTCACTGAGGATCGCGGACTCAGCCAAGAAAGCGCCAAGCAGCGCTGAAGCTCTTTTATCGATTCTGGTATTCATTTTTCCCGGTATAACTATATGCGGGATCTAAGCTTCCATACCTTTGACAGGAATGGCTGGAGACGGCTGAACAGATTGACTGTCCGGCTCCTCTGCCCGAAGACCCAGCAGATGCTCGCTTAGCGGAGATGCTGGTTCCGGCGCCTTACGTGGTGCCAGAGAGGAAGGCCAAGAAGAAGGCCACGGGAACCCGAAAGAGTTCCCGGCGCCCGGTGGTATCAGACTCATCGTCCGGTGACTCCAAGATGCACTCCTCCCACGGAGATGAGGAGGAGGAAAAAGAAGCTTCTCCCCCTCCAGCTGGGGGAGAAAATAAAAGAAAGGCCGCCCCAACCGGGGAGGCTGGAGGGTCCAAGAAGGGAAGGACTCTCCTTCCAGACCATTCTACCACCGACGCCGACAGCGAAGACGAGTGGCCACCCTGGGCCAAGCCCCTGGCGAAGTTGTAAGTGTTCAGATGCCAGAGTAACTCATAGCATTCCTTTATTGCACAGTTTCTCCTAATGCCGAATATAATCATGCAGCCCGCCCCGAGCCCGCATCGACATATCGTCGAGCGGTTCATTGGATTCGTCGGATGTGAACAGCTTTTCACTTCCGACCGCCTCCTCTCCTCGCCCTACAGACAATGCCGAGGTATTGTCTCAAGGGGTTCCAAACCGAGGGGAGGTAGTGCTGGGGGCGCCTCAAGGCGACCTCCCGGACTCAGCGCAAAGGAGCAAGGCTCCCAAGGGCTCCAAGTCCGCCCTCGGCGAACATCGCTACCGAACCTCCAAAGTACCGGACCCGCAGCAACCCCTTCCAAGAGGGACAAGCCGCCCGTGCTGGTGACCTCCGCCCATCTGGAGGCACCGGACAATTTGCTAGAAGTGCTCGGAGGCGCTTCCATCAACGAGGAGCACCACACTATTATGAGTGCGGTGATCAAGAAGGTTCACTCCACCAAGAGCGGATCGATCAAGCTCGTGCCAGCCTTCTAACAGGCTTTCAGGTAAGTATTAAAAATATATGAAAATATTACCGCATAGAGAGTAGCCCCTGATGCTCTGTTCGGTGTTCACAAAGAAAAGCTGAAGAGAGGATCCAAAAATATCTGCAGGAGTCTAACATAAGTATGTCGATATGCGTATGCAGGCTTCGTTGCTGACCTCTGCAGCACTGACTGCGGAGGTCAATGCACTAAAGCAGAACCTCAAGTGGTCCGAGAGAGAGAGCTCGGCCTTGCCAAGAAGCAGCTCGAGGAGAACAAAGGTAAGTAATACCTTGTGTACGGATGTATAAAAAACATGCAGTTGCAAAAAATGATAGGATCATTGTGGATATACCAGGGTCCACGACCGAGGTGGCGACCCTGAAGCAAGCGCTGTCCGAGGCCGAAAACAAAGCGGCCGCGGAGCGCATCGAGCGGGGGAAACAAGAGGTGCGGGTGGCGGAGGTGCAGCAAGAGCTCCAGGCTCTCGTGAAAAAACACAAGAGTTTGGAGCTTGACTCGAAGACGCGAGAGTCCGAGCTTGCCTCGGCCCTCGAGAGCGCCAAGCATGCCAAGGCCGAAGCCCAAAGGCCCTCCAGGAAATTGAGGCGATGAAGAAGATAGCGGCGGGTAAGGCATTCATTATGCAAAGCAAGAACGTAAAAGTGAATTACTTGTTACTTACCCGAGTCCGGAGCTCTCCAGGAGCATTCGCAGATTTGCCCCACAGTGTGTTAGATGCCGCAAAGCACTACCGAGCTGAGGAGGGGAGCTCGACGGAGAAGGTGTTCTGGTCTCAGTATACTGAGGCCGAACATCCGGTGCCCTTAAGCGACCAGCTGAAGCAATTGGTCGAGCTCCATAAGGCGGCCGAATAGGCCATGAAGGGTTTGATAGTCCGGTTGTGGCCTGGAGAGGCCATGCCAGGGAGCTACTTCGGGTGGTGAAGCGGCTTGTGGATGCCTGTCCTTGGCTTGAGGTCATCAAGCGCTCCGTCTGCATCGAGGGTGTCCGCAGGGCGCTTGCCCGTGTTAAAGTACACTGGGGCAAGATGGACGCTGAGAAGCTGGTGAAGGATGGGCCACTGCAGGGCAAGGAGCATCGCCGCTCTGAAATGTACTATGAGGGCGTCCTGAAGGGTGCCCGCCTTGTGGCGGATGAATGTTCCAAAGGTGTAATTTTTGAGTGAACGTGCTCGTATGATCTTGTACGCTAAAAACTTGTTCATATGCGCTATGCAACGCTTGTTTGAATTTAAAATATTACCTTCTGTGCGGCCGTTTATTAAATTTGAGAGATGGCGAGTCGTCGGCTTCTGCCCCCAAGCCACGAGTGCTGGGGTGTTCGGGATAAACCTGAGCACTCTTTTTCCCATTCTTGGGTCCTTCAAGGGAGGTGCTCAGCGCAACGAACAAGGCAATCAGACTATAATGCTTTATCACTCTCACTTAGCCAGAGAATTCTATAATTTTAAATTTTGGCGAAGCCCCTAGTATTCGGAAGACCGAGTTCGGGGCGCTATCCATGCCTAAGCCAGACAAAGGCGACTCCTCGCCCTAAGCGGCATAAGTCTTTAGGGACTCGAAACCTCTCGAACAGCGACCAACTCTCGCCTTATCTTGACAGTCAGTTTTAGCTTTCTCTACTGAGGGGCTTAGCCCAGCTGAACCGGGGCACAATCGCAGTAGTTCTCCCAGTGCTATCTTAGCCGATATAGCGGAATGTAAGGTACCAAAACGTGGGAGCCGGGCAAACCCAACTATTGACCCAAGACATGATTCGAAACCGATGCATATAATGCTATAAGTTCGGGGTGCCGTACTTGTGAAAGTGTTCGGACTTCTCACGCCATAGGGTACTTAAGCCCCTGGCGTATTGGTCGTACCAAAGTGTACGGGTGCAAAATGTCATTAATGAACATATATACCTAAAAAGGGAAGGAATAGAGAATGCAATAATAGACTAAAGCTATGCATTGTTTTATTCGAAAAGGTGCATTAAAGCAGAACGATACAAGTAGTGCGATAAGCAAAAAATGGGACTATTTGACATGTCTCCTCCAAGGGTAAGTCATGAATGGTATTTGAAGCAGTATTTTCGTCATATAGAGACCACCGGGAGTTCCATGATGCACGGGCTTTCGCCGCCTGGTCCTTGTATCATGTGTTCGCAATTATATCGCTGACAGGGCTTCCAGAGAGTAAAGTCCCGAAGAGAGAAAATAACAAAGTAGGAAGCCCCTAGTGCGGTTGAGCCGCATTTTGGGGCGCCTGTAATCGTGTGCTCCCTCCCCTCGTGCCCATGGTATTTTCAATGCATAATTATGTATGCGTGGCACGATGTCGCCGCTTATTGGGGCCAGGGGTAATGATTGCTATGCGAGCTCGAATGTGCCAGCGGTCTTGTTGCAGACATTCGCACGCTTTGAAGGCGCTTCGGTCGCTTGGTCTCCGGATCGAGAATTGCCTTGGGAGGCTGCTTTGTACTTCGCCATGAGGGTCGCAGGTGCTCCTCCGCTCGGAGAGAGCGCCTGTGTTTCCATTGACCGTGATGACCCCCGAGGTCCCGCATATTGAGCTTTAAGTATGCATAGTGCGGCACCGCATTGAATTTTGCAATGCGGTTCGCCTGAAAGCAAAGGCATGATAGCCATCATGAACGGGACTATAGCGAAGATTAACTCCTTGCTTCGAAATTATCCAGGATCCGAAGACCACTTCCAGCAGGATCGAGCCGTGCAATGGGCCTCTACACCGGTATGACGCCTTTAAAGGTCGTTTTGTGGGTTTAACCTTGAGGATCTACACCCATTTTTCGTGACCGTGTCCCGATAAAGGTGTTCAGGCTGTTGCCGCTGTCCATAAGGACTCGAGTGAGGTGAACCACAATGATTGGGTCTAGGACCACGCAGCCAATCCGCCGTGGCGGATACTAGTGGATGGTCCCCGCGATCGAAAGTGATCGGACAGAGGACCATGGGTTGAACTTTGGGGCGACCGCTCCAACGCCAGATACGCCCCTTAACGCGACGCTCCGCTTCCCTCTTGGGGATATGGGTTATGATATCATGTTCACCGTCTGCGACTTGTGGGGAAACCCTTCCGTCCTCCGGAGTTCGGCGGTCGGGCTCCTCCTCGCCATCTCTATGTAGCCCTTGTCTTTGTTTTCGGCATTTAACTTGCCGGCCTGCTTGAACACCCAACAATCCCTGTTGGTGTGGTTGGCTGGCTTGTCGGGGGTGCCATGTATCTGACACGAGCGATCGAGTATACGGTCCAAACTGGACGGGCCCGGAGTACTTCGTTTGAATGGCTTTTTCCGCTGACCGGACTTGGAGCCTCTGAATCCGGCATTGACTGCCGTATCCTCTGTATTGTTGTTGTTGATGCGGCGCTTGTGTTTATTGCGACATGACCTAGCATTGCCGTCCTTGGTATCCGAAGTACCAGGGTTCTTTGATATGTTATTGTTGCGAGCCAGCCAGCTGTTCTCTCCCGCACAGAAGCGGGTCATGAGCGTCGTGAGGGCTGCCATAGATTTCGGCTTTTCCTGGCCAAGGTGCCGGGCACGCCATTCGTCACGGATGTTATGCTTGAAAGCTGCTAAGGCCTGTGCATCCGGACAGTCAACGATTTGATTTTTCTTGGTTAGGAACTGTGTCCAGAATTGCCTGGCCGATTCCTCTGGCTGTTGAATTATGTGGCTCAAGTCATCGGCATCTGGTGGTCGCACATAAGTGCCCCGAAGTTATCGAGAATGCGGCTTCGATCTTCCCAACAGCCAATGGATTCTGTTGGCAGGCTGTTGAGCCAATGTCGAGATGGTCCTTTAAGCTTGAGGGGGAGGTATTTGATGGCGTGTAGATCGTCACCACGGGCCATGTGGATATGCAGGAGGTAGTCCTCAATCCATACCGCAGGATCTGTTGTACCATCGTATGATTCAATATTTACGGGTTAAAAACCCTCTAGGATTTGATGATCCATTACTTCATCTGTGAAGCATAGTGGGTGTGCGGCGCCTCTGTACTAGGCTATATCACGACACAACTCGAATGAGTCTTGTCTGCTGTGTTCGGCCCGACCGGATTTATTTTACTGTATCGGGCGTGACGGTTATCGTCTCTCGTAGTGGGGCGCCTTCGCGATCCGTAGATCGATCTTGCTTGCTTTGCTTTATCCTCCAATATGTCTCACAGGTCTAGCGTATTTCCCTGTGCCTTGACGTTTTTCTTTAAATGGCGACGGGGTGCGGCTTGAGCTTTTGGCTGAAATATCTCTCTATCGCGGCCGCGAGGTGGCCGATCAACCGCGTCATACGCTGGAGATGTAGGTTTTAATGCTTCCTCCTCTAATCGGGGTAGCAACCTGCGCTTTCGTTAGCTCTTGGAGGGGCGTTCGAGTTCGTATTCCTCGGCCGCAAGGACTTCAGTCCATCTGTCAGCTAGCAGGTTTTGATCAGCTCTAAGCTGCTGTTGCTTTTTCTTAAGGCTATTCGTCGTGGCCATAAGCCTACGCTTGAAGCGCTCTTGCTCGACGAGATCCTCAGGTACGACAAATTCGTCGTCGTCGAGGCTTGCCTCGTCTTCGGAGGGAGGCATGTAATTATCATCCTCTACCTCTTTATCTGCCGCTCTCTCAGGAGGGCTGGCTTCTCCATCCTCCTGCGCTGAATCTTGCCGGAGGGAGTTGTCTTCGGCGCTGTCCGGAGTGTTATTATCTCATGTGCCGGTATCACTGTTTTTGCTTTGGCGGGACTTAGGGCGGCGCCGCTGACGCCGACGCTTGGGTTGCTTCTCGGAGGGGTCATCCCTCGTTGTCCCGTCGCCATTGCCTTCTTTGGGTGTATCCACCATATATATATCATATGATGAGGTGGCTGTCCAGGCCCCGTGGTGTGGTTCCTGCTTGTCTCCTCGTGATCGTCGTCCATATCGCCGATGTCTTCGTAGTCGAAGTCGAGCATGTCGGCCAAATCATCGGCGCGACTACGGCGGGGTGGTGGGTGGGCGTCGAATTTCTATGTCATCCGCATCCCAATCCTGCCGGTCATAATCCGGCCAGGACTCTCCTGACAAGGAGAGAGACCTCAGTGAATTCAGTATGTCGCCGAAGGGCGAGTGTTGAAAGACATCCGCGGCGGTGAACTCCATGATCGGCGACCAATCGGATTCGATTGGTAGGGGCGCAGGTGGTTTGGAGTCCGGAGGAGAGTCCGACAATTTGGAGTCACGGGCCTCGTGAAGGGTAAGGCTGGTATTTGGCTCAATCGCCGTTGAGGCTGCGGCCTCCATGGCGGGGTCTAACCAACCGTCCGCGGATGGTGCAATTGGCTCCGAGTTGAAGGTCGGAGCGGTTGCAGGTGCGATCTCCTGAACACTGTCTGGCGGCAGAGCTAAATCATACCCATCGTGACAGTGCGGCGAACTCAGCACGGGCTCGAATCTGGTGAAGATCAAGTCTCCGCGGATGTCGGCCGTGTAGTTTAAGCTTCCAAACCTGACCTGGTGGCCAGGGGCGTAACTTTCAATCTGCTCCAGATGGCCAAGCGAATTGGCCCGCAGTGCAAAGCCGCCGAATACAAAGATCTATCCGGGGAGAAAAGTCTCACCCTGGACTGCATCGCTATCGATGATCGAAGGAGTCATCAAGCCTAACAATGACGACACAGAGGAACTCTCAATGAAAGCACCAATGTCGGTGTCAAAACCGGCGGATCTCGGGTAGGGGGTCCCGAACTGTGCGTCTAGGCGGATGGTAACAGGAGACAAGGGACACGATGTTTTTACCCAGGTTCGGGCCCTCTCGGTGGAGGTAAAACCCTACTCCTTCTTGATTAATATTGATGATATGGGTAGTACAAGAGTTGATCTACCACGAGATCAGAGAGGCTAAACCCTAGAAGCTAGCCTATGGTATGATTGTTGTTGTCTGTCCTACGGACTAAACCCTCCGGTTTATATAGACACCGGAGGGGGCTAGGGTTACACAGAGTCGGTTACAAGGAAGGAGATCTACATATCCGTATTTCCAAGCTTGCCTTCCACGCCAAGGAGAGTCCCATCCGGACACGAGACGAAGTCTTCAATCTTGTATCTTCATAGTCCAACAGTCCGGCCAAAGGTTATAGTCCGGCTGTCCGTATACCCCCTAATCCAGGACTCCCTCAGTCAAAGATGAAGAAATTGAGAGAGCCCTTTTCCAAATGGGGCCTACAAAGTCTCCAGGCCCGGATGGCCTGCCGGCCATGTTTTACCAGCGTCACTGGTCGCTGGTAAAGAATGACGTGTGTACTGCTGTTAGAGAATTCTTGGCTGGGAAGGCAGCACCGAACGGTTTTAATGACACGATTATTGTCATGATACCGAAAGTCAACTCATCCGAGTTGCTATCACAGTTTTGGCCAATAAGTCTATGCAATGTGCTCTACAAAATCGCATCTAAGGTGTTGGCAAATAGTCTTAAAAATGTGTTGCCTGTTTTGATTTCTGAGGAACAAAGTGCCTTTGTCCCCGGCAGGTTAATAACAGATAATGTCCTGGTGGCATATGAATGTGTGCATGCGATAAGGAAGAGGAAGTAGAGGAAGCCTTTTTGTGCGGTTAAACTTGATATGATGAAGGCTTACGACAGAGTGGAGTGGGTCTTTCTGCAACAAATGATGGAGAAACTAGGTTTTACTAATCAATGGATAGAGATGATCATGAGGTGTGTTAAAACAACCAGGTTCCAAGTTAAGTTGAATGGAGGGCTCTCACACATATTTACTTCGCCGAGGGGACTCCGACAAGGAGACCCTCTGTCCCCATATCTCTTTCTATTTTGTGTGGAGGGATTTTCAGCTTTGTTGAGACACGCCCAAGCAGAGAAGGAAATCAAGGGAGTTTCATTTGGGAGCACTGGCTCCACGGTTACTCACCTCCTCTTTGCTGATGATAGTGTGGTATTTTTTGAAGGATCGAAAGAAAGCCTCGAGACCCTTCACACTATCCTTCATGACTATGAGATTGCCTCGGGGCAAAAAGTTAATATGCAAAAGTCGGCTATCTTTTCTGGGAAAGGAACTAGTGAGGAGGACAAGGTTATATTGAAAGAAGCTATTGGGATTTCTTCGGAGGCGATGAGTGAAAGATATTTGGGGCTGCCTACGGTGGTAGGCAGATCCAAGGATGGGACCTTTAAGTATGTGCGGGAAAGTGCGGGGAAGAAGGTTGGAGGATGGAAGGGGCAAGGCCTGTCCAAAACAGCGAGGGAGGTACTCGTTAAATCCGGTCTCCAATCTACACCGACGTTCACCATGAGCTGTTTTCAACTCACAAAGAAAATGTGCCGGAACCTGTCTATGATCTCTTCGAACTTCTGGTGGGATGCAGTGAATGGTGTGAAGAAAGTACATTGAATAGCATGTGACAAGATGTGTACAAGGAAGCACGAAGGAGGACTTGGTTTTAGGGACCCGGAGGCTTTCAACCGAGCTTTGTTGTCCAAACAGGCTTGGCGGATTTTACAGGTCCCTAGCTCACTATGTGCAAAAGTGCTCAAAGCAAGGTATTTCCCGGACAACTCCATCCTCAATGCCACCTGTCCTAGTGCAGGATCTTACACATTTCAGAGTATCATCCATGGGCGAAATCTATTGCTGGATGGGCTTGTATGGAGAGTTAGAGATGGCACCAAGATAAGAATTCACCATGACAATTGGATTCCGCGACAGGGGAGTCTGAAGCCACTCGGCCAGAATTATATTCAGGGTATATCTCGAGTCAGCGATTTACTAAACTCGCATGGTACCACATGGGATCCAAGCAAGGTCCAGGAGATGTTTTCACCGGATGAGGCTCATGAAATCATGCAAATCCAAATCGGAGGGCCGGAGGTAGAGGATTACCAGGCGTGGAACTTCACAAAAAATGGTACTTTTCAGTGCGATCCGTGTATCACCTGAGAATGGCACAAAAAGGCTTAGATTCGTACGGCCGGAGTCTTCGTCGTCAGTACAAAACCATCGGGCCTGGTTGAGCCTTTGGGACTCAGTTACCCCGAGAAAAGTTAAAACGCATGCTTGGAGGTTGATTCAGAATGGACTGGCTGTAGGCTTCGAGCTCCAGAGAAGATGCATCAAGCATGGGGTTTTTTGTGTGGCATGTGGACGTGAAGAGACCAACTATCATCGCTTCTGGGGATGTTATCATTCAGCCATGTTTTGGAAGATTATGCACTTGGAAATGGGAGTTCCGGTGGTGATCCTGCCGGTGTCTGTCAGCTCTCAGGGTGATCTTTCTAACTGGCTCCTCACCTGGATAGCTAATGCATCCGACGACGAGAAAGTAGTCCTGCTGCAGGGGATATACGGACTGTGCTGGCAAGGAACATTGCGAGGGACGGAAGAAAGATAGATGATGCTCGTGATATAGCACACAAGGTTTTCAAAGCAATGGAAGTGTGGCAGGCAGTCCATGGAAGAGAAAGCAAACAGGCGAGCCCGACTATGGAGAAGAGTTGGGAACCCCCGGAGGATGGATGGATCAAAGCAAATGTTGATGGAGCTGCAGACAAACCAGGAAATAAAGGAGGCGCTGGAGTGGTGTTCCGAAACCATGAGGGCGCTTTCCTGGGCGGGGCGTGCCATTTCTTTCCTGTAGGGGGTGATCCAGCTGCAAATGAACTTCGTGCTTGCCGCAGGACACTGCAGCTAGCCGACGAGGTAAATGCAGCCAACCTGCACATTGAAATGGATTGTAGGGAAATAGTGTGCAAGCTTCAGAGCAAGGAGAAGGACATTTCCGTGCTGGGACCAACGATCGAAGAGGTCAAAAAGATGCTAGAGGCGCGGCAGCAGTGGAAGATTAGCTGGACTCGGCAATCGGCAAACCGTGTGGCACATACACTTGCTAAGGAAGGAGTGTCCAATGAGATTTGTAAATTCCGGTTACATGAACCACCCGAATGTATTTTTCACTTTGTGTCGGCAGATATTCCTGCCTTTTATGAATAAATAAGAACTATTTGAACTTGAAAAAAAGAAAACAAGCCATCAGACCTAGCCGGGAGAGGATTTATAGCACGCGCGAGCGGGGCATGCAAATTCTAGGCTGCATGATTGTGTCAAGATTCAGAAATTTGTAAATATATTTAGGGCTTAATTACTACATGCATGCAACCGTTAGAAGAGACTGCATGGCCCATTCCCCCCACCTCTCATGCTTTTTCTTTTGACTTCTAAATTTAAAACTATTGTATCCTTTGGAGCGAAAGTCCAATTTATTTATTTATTTATTGCATATTCGTGTTCTTTGTGATGAGGGCTTTAAAACAAGACACCTTTGAATACGTTTTGATAAGTTTTAAAAACTACATCAAATTTCAACTACTAAAAGTTGATAGAGGTGAATGATAAATTCACCAAGTTTCAAAAACTAAAACCCTAAATCCATAGCTCTACCCCCTAAACCCTAAAAGCAAATGAAAGTTGATAAAAACTTAATATCACTACTGTCGAGTTTTATATTTAAAACTTAATATATTTTTTTGTACACAGTACAGACGCAAGCGCTCATATATACGCGCATACACTCATCCCTATGAACGCATACACGCATACCCTACTCCTATGAGCACCTCCGAGACTGAGCCGGCATATCATCGTGAGATATAACCATCCAACCACAGGTTGGTTCGCAAAAACTTAATATATTTTAAAAGGGATATTCAAGAGTGGCATTGTTCGAAAGTTTTTGTCGCAATGAACACAAATATGGAATCAAACCCTAAATCAGAACTAAGAAATCTCATGTGCCACCTTAGCCATCCTGCTAATCCTTCCCTTCCCAGGGAGAAGCTTTGAAAACGACTGATGATCCTAACAGCTTCCTTCTTCAAGTGAAGAGAGGAAATATCTATTGAGCATAATTGGCGAGGATGATCTCGAGACGTTGTTGCTGGCGACTAAGGGGTGTTTGTTTCCAGGGACTTTTTGATGTACGGATTAGAAAAAGTCCCTTTTAGAGACTTTTTAACCAAACAGGAGGGACTACTAGGGACTAAAAGTTACTTTTTGGAACTAAATGAAGAAGACTCTCAAGAAGAGTCTTTTGGGACTTTTCCAATAATGCTCCTCCCTGCACCCATTGCCCTGCCGCATCATGGTGTTGTTTGGTTGTTATTTTTTTGTATACTAGGGGGTAACATGGTCTTGTACATGTTATTAATAACCTCTAGGGAGAAACTAGAGACTTTTTAGTTCCTGAAAACAAACAGAAAGAGACATTTTAGTTGGGATTAGAAAAAGTCTGAACACTTATGAACCAAATATGGCCTAACCGGAGTCGTTTTGGAGGCACGCGTACCGTACGTGAATCGTGTGGCCACCATTCTAAACAAGCCCCACTCATGGAAGATTTTCTGCTTCTTGATTCGCATAGTAGAGCGGGATCGTTAAAGACCGTGACACTCCATGGAAGTTGCCACCACGAATTACAGGAGCACAGTAACAGGCAGAGGCAGGATTAAGTTTTTTCTTTAGACAAAGAGGCAGGATTAAGTGGGGAAACGGAAGAGATCGTCGCGGATACAAAAAAGCCCGATGCCTGTCCGCACTAATCCAAAGCGGGTGGCCGTTTGTCGCCGACCGATCGTTACGCGGCACCAGTGATGACATTACCAACGCATTATTTCCCCTTTTTTTTTGCGGGCAGTACTGTGTAGCACAGTTCCGTGCATTTGCTTCTGAAACGGGAATCGGTGCTAATGCTATGTGTGTGACGTGATGTTTGATGATTAACAATAAGGGCGTGATCTTTTTAAATGTCCGGACCTGAGCCAAACCAAATATACGAAGGATTTAGGACGTAAACTAGCTGCCCGGGGTCTGGAAGGGGCGTCAGGCCAGGATTAATTAGCGTCCAATTCGGTAAGCAGTTGGACTATTACGAATATAAATGGAAGAGAATCTGAGTATTTTGCGCAAGGGTTTCTCAACTTGGCACAAGAGAACAAAACGGCATCTCAGTTGTGAAAGCACTAGACTGACTGCAGGACCGGTGTGGACGAGTCTCTGTCGGCCCCTCCACCGGTCAGCTCGTCGTCGTTCCTCACCGGAAACACGCCATTTCCCGCGGGGTGCGCCGGAGTCAGGTATCGTTATCGGAGGCCTACTTCTGATTGGAACATTGTCCTCGGGATGAAAAATGTGGAAGCTTCTTTTCTCGACGAAACAGCCGTGACAAACACAGGGCGCGCGCGCACACACACACAAAAAGGCGAAAGTTTCATCGCCAAAACGAGTGAAATTCTCTTTTCGAAAAAGCAAAAACACTCTGTTAACCTTGAGAAGTGATGCCTTATTTTCCTTGCCGAATTCTATCTGGTCTTCCGGTCGCGAGTTTTCCGAGCTCCAGCCATTTCCAAAGTCTACGTACAAGGAGGTCAAATCTTACGCATTACCTAGAATAAATAAGTACAATCCGGGAAGACTTGGAGACTTCTGTAACCCTCAACTTGTTTTGCTTAAGCATCTCCACTCGCCCCCCTCCCCCAACATGCTCCCCAGGGCGCTCTTTTTAGCGCCGGCGGTGAAAAATCGGAGCAGTCGCGCTCTCAGCTTCTTGTTTAGCGCCGGTTTGGGCCAAAATAACAATCGGCGAACCCGAGCCGAACCCAGCCTCTGGAGGCGCACTGGGCGCCGGCCGGTTTAAAAGGCGTGGGCGGTATTGTCGGCGACAGACAGGCATATTCCCGTTGTTTTCTCCCTTTTTCCCTCCATTTCCTCATTGCTTCCCCCCCTTCTCCCCCGCCTCTCCCGCCATTCTCCTCATCAGATCCGGTCGCCATGCCACCCAAAAAGTATTCGGCCCCTCGCCTCACCGCCGATTCCACCCAGCTGAAGCAGAGAAAGCTGAGGACGCCGATGGCAAGACCACCGGGCTTGTCCAACACCGAGTGGAGCGCAGATCTTCAGCGCCGGGAGGCGGTCATAACCGACCGGCGAAACAGCCTCATCACCAAGAGGGCCAGGGACGCGGCGGCGGCGGCGGAGCAGGGAGAGGCGTCTCGTGCGGAGATGATGAACCCGCCCGGCCACTGCCCACAAGCCACGTGGGGGAGTCAGCAGAGCGTCGGGTCGCCTGCCAACTTCTCGCCACCGCCACCGTTCTGGGGGTACGCACCCTCGCCTGGCTACTCCGATGGCGACGTGCATGGCAGTTTCAACCCCAACATCATCTTTCCGCATGGCGCGCCGCCGCGTACCTCCCCTCCGGCTTCAACCCCGACCCGCGCACTCCCTCCCCCGCGTTCAACGCCAGCCTCAACACCCAGTACAGCTACTCGCCGCCGATGTACTCAGCCTCGCCTGCGCCGCCTCTGCGTCGGGGTGCCCTACCCTTCGCGCCTGGCTCGGCGCCACAGTTCTGCCACATCGACGCCACCGACGCCGACATGGATGAGATCATCACGAGCGGCTCGATCGCCGCCGCTTCATGCCTCGGGTTCCGCGCACAAGACGAAACGATGGACACCACCGTCAACTGATACGTCTCCAACGTATCTATAATTTTTTATTGTTCCATGCTATTATATATTCTATTTTGGATGTTTAATGGGCTTTATTATACACTTTTATATTATTTTTGGGACTAACCTACTAACCCAAGGCCCAGTGCAAACTGCTTTTTTTTTGCTTATTTCGGTGTTTCGCAGAAAAGGAATATCAAACGGAGTCCAAACGGAATGAAACATTCGTGATCGTGATTTTTGGAACAAACGTGATCCAGAGGACTTGAGTGGACGTCAAGAAATCAACAAGGAGGCCACGAGGCAGGGAGGCGCGCCTGCCCCCCTGGGCGCGCCCCCACCCTTGTGGGCCGCTTGTGCCTCCACCGACCTACTTCTTCCTCCTATATATACCTACGTACGCCGAAACCATCCAGGAGCACCACGAAATCCTATTTCCACCACCGCAACCTTCTGTACCCGTGAGATCCCATCTTGGGGCCTTTTCCGGCGCTTCGCCGGAGGGGGCATTGATCACGGGGGGCTTCTACATCAACACCATAGTCTTTCCGATGATGTGTGAGTAGTTTACCTCAGACCTTCGGGTCCATAGTTATTAGCTAAATGGCTTCTTCTCTCTCTTTGGATCTCAATACAAAGTTCTCCTCGATCTTCTTGGAGATCTATTCGATATAACTCTTTTTGCGGTGTGTTTGTCGAGATCCGATGAATTATGGGTTTATGATCAAGATTATCTATGAACAATATTTGAATCTTCTCTGAATTCTTTTATGTATGATTGGTTATCTTTGCAAGTCTCTTCAAATTATCAGTTTGGTTTGGCCTACTAGATTGATCTTTCTTCCAATGTGAGAAGTGCTTAGTTTTGGGTTCAATTATGCGGTGCTCGATCCCAGTGACAGCAGGGGAAACGACACGTATTGTATTGTTGCCATCGAGGATAAAAAGATGGGGTTTATATCATATTGCTTGAGTTTATCCCTCTACATCATGTCATCTTGCCTAATGTGTTACTCTGTTCTTATGAACTTAACACTCTAGATGCATGCTGGATAGCAGCCGATGTGTGGAGTAATAGTAGTAGATGCAGGCAGGAGTCGGTCTACTTGTTGCGGATGTGATGCCTATATACATGATCATGCCTAGATATTCTCATAATTATGCTTAATTCTATCAATTGTTCGACAGTAATTTGGTCACCCACCGTAATACTTATGCTATCTTGAGAGAAGCCACTAGTGAAACCTATGGTCCCCGGGTCTATTTTCCATCATATAAGTTTCCAATCTATTTTTACTTTACAATCTTTATCATAAAAATACCAAAAATATTATCATCTCTATCAGATCTCACTTTTGCAAGTGGTCGTGAAGGGATTGACAACCCCTTTATCGCGTTGGTTGCAAGGTTCTTATTTGTTTGTGTAGGTACGAGGGACTTGCGTGTGGCCTCCTACTGGATTGATACCTTGGTTCTCAAAAACTAAGGGAAATACTTACGTTACTTTGCTGCATCACCCTTTCCTCTTCAAGGGAAAAACCAACGCAGTGCTCAAGAGGTAGCGTCGACATGGACGGCGAGCTCGACGACGCCGAGGAGGAGGTGGAGGAGGAAGAACAGGCAGAGGTGGAGCCGGAACCAGCACCGAAAGGGGGAAAGAAGAAGCGGGCGCCCCACGCCAGGCCCGGCGAACCTCGCATCAAGTGGACGTCCAAGGAAGACGAGTGCATCACCGAAGCGTGGAGGACCGTCAACATCGAGTCGATCACCGGCTCGAATCAGAACGTCGACACGTACTGGAGAAGGATAAAGATGGCGTTCGACGAGCGCAAGTTGGTCGACCCCGACTTCGCCAACATCCACATGGACCGCGGCGAGAAGGCCATGGCGAATCACTGGGCGATGATCCAGACGGCCTGCAACAAGTGGCATGGGATCGTCGAGGAGGTCGCGGCTCGCCCGGAAAGCGGCGCCACCTCGAGGGTCAGGTATGGCCATAGTTCGTCGGCCCGGTTCGTCGCCGTGATCTTTGTGGACACTTTTTGTCCTTGTCTGTGCAGATGATTCGGATGTTCAACATGTTTCGCCAGGACAACGGTGACCAAGAGTTCAAGTTCCTTCACTTGTTCTCCAGGATCGAGTCGTGCGAGAAGTGGAGGGAGGTCTGGCTCACTCTCGCCAAGGCCAAGGAGACCTACAAGTCGGACGCTCCTGCCCCAGCGGCGGCAGAAGGGCGCCCTGATGGCAACAAGAGAGCTAAAGCGGTGAGGGACGCGGCGCCCGCTGCCGAACGGCTGCAATCTTCGATCAAGCAGTGCATCGCCGACGCCAAGAACATCGCCGCCAAGAGGGAGGAGAAATCTGACGCGAGGTGGTCGGCGTTGATGACGAAGCAGGACGTCAAGCTCTACCTTCTCAGGACCAACGTCGCCGCAAAGAAGAGGAACACCGACCAGACGTTCTTGATGGCGGCAGACATGTCGACGATGGACGAGCAGGTGAAGGCGTGGTACCTGGTGGAGCGCGGCCTCATCTTAAACCAGATGCCCGGGCCGGCGGCGACCACCGCCCCTACACCCACAACGACAACACCAACGACGACGCCTAGCCCGAGCAATGAAACCACGCCGACGGCAACAACCAGCCCGACTACGCCCACGCCGACCTCAGCCAGTCCCGCAGCATAGGAGCCTGCCGTTTGATGCATTTCATGTCTATTATTCCTTCCTTTTGATCGCCGAACTTTTGGGTGCGTTTGATCGCCGACTTGTGGCATGATGATCGCCGAACTTGTGGCGTTTTTTGGCAGCGGGAAAGATAGCTTTGAATTTCTTGACGGCTGGGGGCCGAAATCTGGGGGCGCGGCTGAAAACTCGATCGCCCACAGGGCGAGAAAAACGCCGGCGCAAGCGCCAAAAGGCATTCGTCGGATGTGCTGGGAGCCAAACGGCTGGACATGCTCTTATGTTCCTTCAGGTTCAGGGTGGTTGAGAGTCGTAGTAGTAGTAGTAGTTTCGTTCAAGCCAGTGAGACGGCTGGTGTATTATGTTTATATATTTACGGAAATGTTAATGCCCACACGTGTGGGCGTTTGCACATCGCCCACACGCCTCCACCACCACTTATTTTGTCACGTATGAATAGATGGCATCAGCAGATTTTTTTTTGGTTTTCGGCTTAAAAATGTTGTATCTTCTAAATAAAAAAGCAAACTAAAAATTCGTTTTCACCATTAAATCCGCCTCGACGAGATCTTCAAAACTAGACCCCATGTTGATATGTTTCGACGAATTTTTTTTTTGCCAGAAGTTGCCATGATGTTTACACTGCAGTTATCATAGGGCTTAAACTAAAGTTGCCATGTGACAATTTTAGTTTGTAGATCATGGCAATTTCAGTATTTTGATGATGGCAACTCCAGTACTTTGACCATGAAAATTATTTTTTGTATGAACCAGAGCAATTTTACGTGCATGTATAATGGCAATTTTAGTTTATGGTTCATGGCAAGTCTAGTTTCTTAATTCCCCGTTTTATAAATGTCAAAATTTACTTTTAAATGTAGAAGAAAATAGCTGAAACATATCATGGCAACTTCAGTGTAAACATCATGGCAATTCATATGCAATAGACATGACAACTTTTAATCCAAAAAAAATTTCATCAAAACATATCAACATGAGATCTAGTTTCGAAGATCTCATCGCGAGAGATTTAATGGTGAAAACGGATTTTCAATCGGATTTTTCGTTTAAGAGATAAAATATTTTAAAAACTGAAAATCCAAAAAGATTCCTACGTGCATGCGATGACGTGACAATCTGTTTACATTAGAGACGTGTGGTGGGTCTCCCTTCCTGCCACACGTGTGGCAGTTAGTGCGATCCTATATTTATAACGACTTGAGCCGGTCAGACGCTCATACCGTCGTACATGTGCATCCCTACGTGAATACTACCTTGGTGTCACGACTTACGACCGACGACTGGTGCCCTTTTTACTTTAGTAGAAGAAGGAAACCGTACAACTCTCGCTACTACCAGTACAGTACTAGTACTAGTCTACATGCAAGTTTAGGTAATTCGCAAGTTCTTTCCAAGCATGGGCGCACTGGAAAAAGCACAAGGCAGGCTTCATCGGAAACTGCAACGCTACTACTACTATGTAGTACTAGCCGGTCTACAAATGGTGCTGATTTGCAGGGAATTTGCAAGCAGGAAAACGGCAGCGATAGGCTGTAATCCAAGGAGATGTGTGTACAGATAACAGAGTTGGTCACCCGGCAACTGGACTGAAATGACCAGCCGCTAACCACCAGAAAGGGCTGCAGCTTTGCTCCGAAACTAGAGTGCGGTATCTTATCTGCATCTGTTATCGTTACCTGTTACAGTGCGGTATCGTATCTGCATAAAGGATGCCATTTTTCCGCCAAACAAGGAAAGTGGATATTTTTACTTAATCAGTCATGGCTACATCAGAGATTCCGTAGGAGTATGCTATTTGCATAAATAGAGGCTCCTTATCTTGTTCCAACGCTGGATTTTATTTCCCCGGTTTCAATGTTAATGACTGAGCTATTCCTCGACTGCTTTGTTTTTTCTTATTTTTGAATTTGAAGTGTCGCCATTTATTCAAATATGCTCGGCTAGATCCTAGAGCACACCATTCATAATACAATCCAGAGGGGTTTGAAGCCATGTTTCACATATCCTCTTCCTACAACTGTCCTTAGTTGATGTTCCCCACACGATCAGAAAATCAGAAGGGGACTGGTATTGTCTTTTTGAGCAACCGCTCGCCTAGCCCCCGCTCTCGCCGACGGCCGCTCTGGCCCCGGCACCCACAGCCTCCCGCCGCTCGCCGCTCCGGCACTCGGCGGCCACCCTCCCCTTCCCTGCTCCCATGGACTCACCGGCTGCTTCCGGCCGTGGGCGCGACCGGCGCTGTCTTGAGTCCAGTCCGTCCTCCGATGGCTCCGCGAGGCCCTCCTACCGGCAGGCGCTCTGCGGGTCGTCGGCCACCGTCCCTCCGTCGGCCTCGCCCCCGCCCTTCCATGCGTCATCCGCTCCGAGGTCCATCGGGTCTCCGAGGAGGAGCCCGTCGAGGAGCGTGAGTGGCTCGTGGCGGAGTGCATAGCGAGGCGGCCTCGCAGCGCCAACGCCCGGGCGGCGTGCGTCCTGCCGCGTCCCCCGCCCCTCGCCGCTCCGCCCGGCCGGGCGCCAGCGCTGGGCCTCGGAGGAGTTCTGCTGCTGCGTTACGCTTACCACGGCTACCCAGGCCGAAAAGCCGCCGCGGCGTCGCTCCAGCAGCTGCGGCTTCTACGGCCACGTGGCGCGCAAGTGCACCAACCCGCGCTCGCCGCCGTCCCCCTCAGGCTCGAGCCTGTCGCCCAAGCGTCTCCGCCTCCCCCACCCCGCAGCCCTCGCCTTCGCCGGCGGTCTCGTTTCCGTCCTCGTCCGTCCAGGGGTCATGGCAGCCTGCGTCTTCCGGGCTTGCCATCCCCTCCCCCCGCGCCTCCCTGTCTACGCGGTCTGCCTCCCCCTCCGTCCCCCTCACCGGGCACCCGTTGCTGCGGCCGGCTGCTGCTCCCGCGTGCTTCCTGCCCCTGCCCGCAGAGATTGACGACGCCGAGGATGAGCTCCGGCGCGCGTTGCTCGCCATCGTTGCGGGGTGCAGGACCGGGGTTTCGTGCCAGGAGGTCGCCGACGTGATCTGCTCGCGCTTCGGCATCCCGGCGACGCGCTTCTCTGTTCACCGCCACCTTCCGGAGGACTTCGTCATCCATTTCCAGGACGCATAGGATCGGGCCCTGGTGGCCACCGATGGCGTGCGCACTGCCCGCTTCCGCCTGCTTCTTCATCCGTGGAGCGCGTTTGCTGGAGCTGAGCAGGTTCGCGCCCGCTTCTGGGTGCACCTCGAGCTCACTGGGGTGCCGGACCACGCCTGGCACCCTGCCAGTGCGATCACGCTGCTCTCGCCATTCTGCATGGTGGAGCACCTCGAGCCGCGGACGCACCGCGGCGCAGATTTGGACATCTTCAAGCTTACCGCTTGGACGCCCAACCCAGACGTGACCCCCCTCGCCGCCGACCTCTTCCTTCCGGTGCGTGATGGCATTGCCATTGACACGGTCACTGCCGTCGCCGAGCGCCTCAGAGTGGACCTACTGCGTTTTCCAGTAGCGATTCACGTCGCCCGATGCGAGGACTTCCGTCGCCCCGTCCTTCCGCCACCGCCGCCGCGTCGTTCTCCCGGCCCTGACTCTCACGGTGGCGCCGGCTCCGGCCAGGACTCACCACCCTGCCCTGAGCCTTTGCCACGCCTCTATGATCACCCCCTCGCGCCGCCACGCCGTGATGCCGGTGGCCCCTCACGCCGTTCTGGCCGATCCAATCGTCGCCGTGGGGGACGCCGCCGCAGCCGCCCGCTCGCCATCTCGCACATCTGGCATGGGCTCCTGGGGCCGCATCTGCCGGCCATGCCTGGCGTCACGCGGGCCCCGGCGAGGCTACGCTTGGGGGACAAGGAGGCTTTTCAGAAAGCCGCCGCGAGAGTGGGCCCGGAGGCGGCCGTTGGGCATCCCTCCCCGTCCACACCCTTGGGCGCGACCAGTTCGAATTTGGATTCAGTTGACCAGGTCATCGCTCCCGCGCCTTCTGCCCCGCTAGCCGCCAACGACCCGCCACCTGACGTGCCTGCGCGCCTTCTCGAGGCTGTCCCACACCCCCAGGGAGATCCCGAGACCGTGGCCTCTTCTGGCATGCTCCTGCTTTGTGCGGCCCCATCGGAGATCGTGATTCGTCCCCTGGCCAATCTCGAGGCGTGCGGCAACAGGCCGCCCTCCTCGCCTCCTGATGGATAGTTGGCCCTGGCTGGCCGCATGGCGGACCATGCCAACCCTTCGTCCGGCCCCGCCAGCGAACCCCCTGCCGTCCCCACCTCGGATCCTGCAGCACACGATTTGCCCGCTCCGATCCCGAGTGGTCTGGAGCCCACGCTTCATGTTTCCCCCCGTGTAGCCACTCAGGGCTCGCCACGTGGGGCGCATGGCGACGTTGAGCCCCTGGATGCATTTGTGGAGTCCATCCAGCGGCTGATCGCGTAGATTCTTCCTGTGCCTTCCTCCCACAGCCGTAGGAGAGAGCTGCCGCCGAACTTCATGCCTCGGAGGAGCGGTAGGATCGCCAAGGCGGACTGCGGACTTAGCTCTGAGCTCAAGGCCAGGAAACTGCTCCTACGCCGCCTCGGGCTCGTCTCGGACGACGCCCCCATCTCCGCGGAAACCCTGGCGAAGTACGAGCGCCTCTTTCAGAGACCGCTAGCGCACGACGTGCTGCAGGCGTTCACCGATCTCTTCGGCTGGCGCATCCCCGAGCTCCTTGACTTGCCCGCCGGCTCGCTCTCCCCCCGCCTCGCCCTATCGAGGCCTAGTGGCTGCCTAGGCCACTCCAGGACCTAAACGTTTCTACATGGATCACAACCTCCGAATTGTATTCTGGAACGTGTGTGGCCTAAATGCCCCGGCCAAGCGCACCGCCGTCCGCAGCGTGATCACCGCTGCTTCTCCATGTATCGTTTGCATCCAAGAAACCAAGATAATTTCCCTTTTAGTCCTCGCTTGTCGCTGAGATGCTCGACCCGTCCTTTTCCAAGTTCTTCTTTCTTCCCACGGATGGGACACGTGGGGGCATCCTGCTTGCATGGCGCCTGGACATGATCGTGCTCTCCGATCCCTATCTTGGCGAGCACCACACCAACGCCTTTGCCTCCTCTCTTGATGGCGAGCATCACTGGTGGCTTACCGGCGTCTACGGCCCGCAAGGGGATGATGACAAGATTGCTTTCCTCGGCGACCTTACCGAGGTCCGATCTTTGCGTGCCAGCCCTTGGATCCTTGGAGGTGATTTCAACATGATCGCGGAGGTGGTGGACAAGAACAACTCCTGGATCAACCATCGTGTCATGTCCCGCTTCCGCCGCTTCCTCACCGATGAGGAGCTGCACGATATCTACCTGCACAGGAGGCGGTATACTAGGTCGAGTGAGTGAGGCACTCCGACCCTCACGCGTATCGACAAGTCCCTCTGCAACTCTGCATGGGAGGCGCTCCACCCGCACTGCATGCTTCGCTGCCTCTCCTCCGCGGCATCAGATCACGCGCCTCGTCTCCTAGACTGCACCACGCGTTCGCTTGGCACCAAAAGATTCCATTTTGAGATATTCTGGCCGCGCATCGATGGCTACATGCAAGTCGTGCTCGAGGCGTGGGCTACCGAGACCGATGAGTCAGACCCTTTCCGCCGTTTGGTGACAAAGTTGGAGCGCGGAGAAGTTTGGTGACGTGTCTCGGCAACTCTTGATTGCTCGCGAGCTGATTGCGCGCCTTGATGCGGCTCAGGATTTCCGACCGCTCTCTCCGGCCGAGGCGTGGCTGCGTCGACGCCTCAAAGGGGCTTATCTTGGCCTCGCTTCGCTCGAGCGCTCGATCTCGCGCCAGCGTGTCAGGCTCTCTTGGCTGCAAGACGGTGACGCGGGCTAGACGTTCTTCCGTGTGCACGCCGCACACCGCAAGCAGAAAAACCGTATCCTGGAGCTGCAGGTGGGACAAACCTCCGTCTCTACCCGACCATGCTTGCTGAAGCCGCCTACCATCACTTCACTGGAATTCTTGGAACGGCGGAGCCACGCCCTTGCTCCATCGATCTCTCTGCGATCCACACTGGCCCTTTCGACCTTTCCGGCCTCGACGCTCCTTTCTCCGAGGATGAGATATGGGCTGCTGTTAAGAGCTTGCCACTTGGGAAGGCGCCAGGTGAGGGATGATACGTCTCCAACGTACCTATAATTTTTTATCGTTCCATGCTATTATATTATCTGTTTTGGATGTTTAATGGACTTTAATATACTCTTTTATATTATTTTTGGGACTAACCTATTAACCGGAGGCCCAATGTCAGTTGTTGTTTTTGCCTATTTAAGTGTTTCGCAGAAAAGAAACATAATCCAAACGGAACGAAACCTTCGCGAGGATCTTTCTTGGAACAAACGCAATCCAGGAGACTTGGAGTGGAAGTCAGAGACGCAACAAGGCGGCCACGAGGCAGGAGGGCGCGCCCCCGCCCTCGTGGGCCCCTCGTAGCTCCACCGACCTACTTCTTTCGCATATATATACTCTTATACCCTGAAAACATCCAGGGGAGCCACGAAACCACTTTTCCACCACCGCAACCTTCTGTACCCGTGAGATCCCATCTCGGGGCCTTTTTCCGGTGATCTGCCGGAGGGGGATTCGATCATGGAGGGCTTCTACATCAACACCATAGCCTCTCCGATGATGTGTGAGTAGTTTACCACAGACCTTCGGGTCCATAGTTATTAGCTAGATGGCTTCTTCTCTCTCTTTGGTTCTCAATACAAAGTTCTCCTTGATGTTCTTGGAGATCTATTCGATCTAATACTTTTTGCAGTGTGTTTGCCGAGATCCGATGAATTGTGGGTTTATGATCAAGTTTATCTATGAACAATATTTGATTCTTTTCTGAATTCTTATATGTATGATTTGATATCTTTGCAATAGTTTGGCCTACTAGATTGATCTTTCTTGCAATGGGAGAAGTGCTTAGCTTTGGGTTCAATCTTGCGGTGTCCTTTCCCAGTGACAGCAGGGGCAGCAAGAAACGTATTTTATTGTTGCCATCGAGGATAAAAAGATGGGGTTTATATCATATTGCTTGAGTTTATCCCTCTACATCATGTCATCTTTCTTAATGCGTTACTCTGTTCTTATGAACTTAATACTCTAGATGCATGCTGGATAGCGGTCAATGTGTGGAGTAATAGTAGTAGATGCAGAATCGTTTCGGTCTACTTGACACGGACGTGATGCCAATGTTCATGATCATGCCTAGATATTCTCATAACTATGCGCTTTTTCTATCAATTGCTCGGCAGTAATTTGTTCACCCACCGTAATATATGCTATTATGAGAGAAGCCACTAGTGAAACCTATGGCCCCCAGGTCTATTTTACATCATATTAGTCTATCGTCAACTTGCCAATTTCTGTCGCCGTTTATTTTGCAATCTTTACTTTCCAATCTATACAACAAAAATACCAAAAATATTTATCTTGTTATCTTTATCAGATCTCACTTTTGCAAGTGTCCGTGAAGGGATTGACAACCCCTTTATTGCGTTGGTTGCAAGGTTCTTGATTGTTTGTGCAGGTACTAGGTGATTTGTGTGTAGTCTCCTACTGGATTGATACCTTGGTTCTCACAAACTGAGGGAAATACTTACGCTACTTTGCTGCATCACCCTTTCCTCTTCAAGGGAAAACCAACACTTGCTCAAGAGGTAGCAAGAAGGATTTCGGGCGCCGTTGCCGGGGAGATCTACGCTCAAGTCAAGACATACCAAGTAACCATCACAAACTCTTATCCCTCGCATTACATTATTTGCCATTTGCCTCTTGTTTTCCTCTCCCCCTCTTTACCTTTGCCTTTTCTTCGCCTTCTTCCCGTATGTATTTTTGTTTGCGTTTCCATGTGTCTTCTATTTGCTTGCATCTTTGCTTGCTAAAAATCTATTGATATGGATCCACTTAGTGTTCTACTAGGATCATCTTCGATCTATATGTGCTCGTGTTGAAACCCCAACTAGTTTAGTTGAGGGAAAATCTTTAGATGAGCATGCTCATTTTGTGCGTCATCGTTTGTCTGAAAAAGGGAAGCTCTTATGGTATCAAATAAATAGTTTGCTTTATGATTTTACTTGTTGCTCTAAGAACACTAAAAAACACCTTCCCTACCTATGTGATTTTAATGATAATGAAATCTTATCTTCTTATGAAAAGGGTGTTTATAGTTACTATGATATCGAACAAATTGAAGAATTTGTCATTTTTAAGGGTGCTCACGAAGTTGCTTCTTTGATTGAAAAGTATGATATTACTCTCTACAAATCTGAAAATTCCGACATACTTAAATATTGCTATGAAAACTATGCTCATAATGCCTATGTTAAGGAATTTATTGAGAGAGTGACCGTTGATTTGGAAGAGAATAATGATATGCATGCATCTATAGATAACTATGATTCCGATGATTTGATTGAAATATCCCTTGATGAACATGATGCTTAATATTCTTGTGGCCATGATGCCAATATTTATGAAGACGAATTTTCTACAGTTCCTTATGTTAAACATGAGATCGTTGCTATTGCACCCATACTTGATAGTTCCTTCGATGAAAAGCATGATTGCAATAATCTTATTATAAATTCTCTTAATGTCAATTGTGATAATGATATGCAAAACCCTAAGCTTGGGGATGCTAGTTTTGCTACGTCCACTACTTGTTGCAATGATCATGATTGGGGTGATTCTTCTTACAATCTTGAAAATTTATTTAAGCCCCATGATGAATATGAGATTGATAATAGTGTTTGCAATAATATTGAAAGTTGGTTTGGAAGAGTGTCAACTTTAGATCCCACATATTTGGAGAATGTTCAATCTTATGGTATTTTTGATAAAAGTGTGGAGAGGTCATGACTTTAGTTAATGATAATCCCACTATTTTGGAAGAGTGTCAACTTCGCATGCATGTGGATCGTGTTGAGAATATGTTATGTGATAGCTATTTTGTTGAATTTGCCTATGATCCTACATGTAATTTTTATGAGAGAGGAAAATATGGTTGTAGAAATTTTTATCTTACTAAATTACCTCTTGTCATGTTGAGATTGCTATCGTCTCTTTCTTCTTCCTTGCATATGCTAATTTTTGCTTGCTATGATAATTTGTTTGCTTATAAAATGCCTATGCATAGGAAGTATGTTAGACTTATATGTGTTTATCACGTGTTCTATGATGCTCTCTTTGTGCTTTAATTCTTGTCTTTGATGTGAGCATCATTAAAATTATCAATGCCTAGCTAGGGGCGTTAAACGGTAGCGCTTGTTGGGAGGAAACCCAATTTTATTTTTGTTCCTGTTTAGTAATAAATAATTCATATAGCCTCTGTTTAGATGTGGTTTTATGTTTTAATTAGTGTTTGTGCCAAGTAGAACCTTTGGGAAGACTTGGGTGAAGTCTTTGCGATCTTGCTGTAAACAGAAACTTTAGCGCTCACGAGATTAGCTGCCATTTTTTACTAGAGAGTGCTTTTAGGTTGATTCTTTTTGAAGATGATTAATAGAAAAATTCCTAACGTCTACCAATTTATTTCAGAATTGTTTGAGTTACAGAAGTATATGTTTGACACATATTACTACAGAATGTTCTGTTTTTGACAGATTCTGTTTTTCGTGCGTTGTTTGCTTATTTTGATGAATCTATGGCTAGTATCGGGGGGTATGTACCATAGAGAAGATGGAATAGAGTAGGTTTAACACCAATATAAATAAAGAATGAGTTCATTACAGTACCTTAAGGTGGTGGTTTGTTTTCTTACACTAACGGAGCTCATGAGATTTTCTGTTTATGTTTTGTGTTGTGAAGTTTTCAAGTTTTTGGGTAAAGATTTGATGCATTTTGGAATAAGTAGTGGCAAGAGCCTAAGCTTGGGGATGCCCAAGGCACCCCAAGGTAAAATTCAAGGACAACCAAAATCCGAAGCTTGGGGATGCCCCGGAAGGCATCCCCTGAAGGAAATATGCCCTAGAGGCAATAATAAAGTTATTATTTATTTCCTTATTTCATGATAAATGTTTATTATTCATGCTAGAATTGTATTAACCGGAAACATGATACATGTGTGAATACATAGACAAACAGAGTGTCACTAGTATGCCTCTACTTGACTAGCTCGTTGATCAAAGATGGTTATGTTTCCCAGCCATAGACATGAGTTGTCATTTGATTAATGGGGTCACATCATTAGGAGAATGATGTGATTGACTTGACCCATTCCGTTAGCTTAGAACTTGATCGTTTAGTATCTTGCTATTGATTTCTTCATGACTTATACATGTTCCTATGACTATGAGATTATGCAACTCCCGTTTACCGGAGGAACACTTTGTGTGCTACCAAACGTCACAACGTAACTGGGTGATTATAAAGGTGCTCTACAGGTGTCTCCGAAGGTACTTGTTGGGTTGGCATCTGTGGGCCCTCTCGGTAATGCACATCACTATAAGCCTTGCAAGCATTGCAACTAATGAGTTAGTTATGGATGATGTATTACTTGAACGAGTAAAGAGACTTGCGATAGCGAGATTGAACTAGGTATTGAGATACCGACGATCAAATCTCGGGCAAGTAACATACCGATGACAAAGGGAACAACGTATGTTGTTATGTGGTTTGACCGATAAAGATCTTCATAGAATATGTAGGAGCCAATATGGGCATCCAGGTCCCGCTATTGGTTATTGACAAGAGAGGTGTCTCGGTCATGTCTACATAGTTCTCGAACCCGTAGGGTTTGCACGCTAAACGTTCGTTGACGATATAGTACTATGAGTTATGTATGTTGGTGACCGAATGTTGTTCGGAGTTTTGGATGAGATCACGGATATGACGAGGAACTCCGGAATGGTCCGGAAGTAAAGATTGATATGTGGATAGTAGTTGAGGGAGTCCCGGACTAGGGGGTGTCCGGATAGCCGGACTATCGTCACGGCCGGACTCCAAGACTATGAAGATACAAGATTGAAGACTTCGTCCCGTGTCCGGATGGGACTTTCCTTGGCGTGGAAGGCAAGCTTGGCGATACGGATATGTAGATCTCCTACCATTGTAACCGACTCTGTGTAACCCTAACCTATCCGGTGTCTATATAAATCGGAGGGTTTTAGTCCGTAGGACAAAACAACAATCATACCATAGGCTAGCTTCTAGGGTTTAGCCTCCTTGATCTCGTGGTAGATCTACTCCTGTACTACCCATATCATCAATATTAATCAAGCAGGAGTAGGGTATTACCTCCATCAAGAGGGCCCAAACCTGGGTAAAAACATCGTGTCCCTTGTCTCCTGTTACCATCCACCTAGACGCACAGTTCGGGACCCCCTACCCGAGATCCGCCGGTTTTGACACCGACATTGGTGCTTTCATTGAGAGTTCCTCTGTCTCGTCGCCATCAGGTAGGATGCCTCATCTCGTCTTTAAAGACGATACTATCGCCAAAGGAGCCTTGGCCGCTGGCCAGACTCTTCGGCTTGGTGGTTTTCTTATGACCGCCAGTCCAGCCACCGCGCCGACGATGACCTCTCGGGTCATCGAAACGAATCTTCATGTCAATTCGGAACTTACCGAACAATTAGATCCGATCGAGCTCTCCTCCGTAAATGAGCTCTTGGATCGAATCGCCGCCCTGGGAGTCGCCACAGACTATGACCGGATCGGGCCTAAAACCGACCTGAGAGAGATCAACTCTCCCCAGGCTACCCATCATGTTGCTGTGATAGAGGAGCAACGCGGCGATTCTTCTTTTATCTTAAGGACTAGCTACGTCCGGTTCCCGATCCTCCATGCGGATTCCCGCGAGGGACGGATGTCGATCAAGCCCTGAACCTAAAGTCACGCGGCGGGTCGGACTCATTGGACAGCACTCAAAAATCCCAACTTCCGAGTTCGGAAACTTCTCGGCCCCTGAGTCCTAAATTGGACGGGGTTCCGGATCTAGTGCCACCCGCCCACCCAAACATTAGCGATCTCTCTCGAATTCGGCAAGAGCCCGCCAAACAAGACATCATTCTTGGGCGATTCCTCCCGGTTATGAACAGGATAAAGGATCGCCGAGAGGAGGACGAATCCCAATCTTCTGCAATAATTGCACGGACAAGGGAATCCTAAACGCCATAAGTCGTCATAAAAATTACACGCTTTGCTGACTTGGTGACCATAGTACAAAAGTCTTGTGCGATGGAGAGCGCTGAAAACCGAAGTAAATTTTGGGATAATCCGGCCCGAATACATCCCTAGTCCGAAACAAAAGGGTGCATCATTATCAAGCACCAGGTTAAATACCAAAAACCAAAACCCCTAAAGGGTGCGAAACCGTCTTCGGAGGGTTGGCTAAGCGGACCTGCAAAATTCATAGCACGAGGGCGCCACTCCAACTCATAGCCTTGAGCATGGTGGATACTACGTCGGTGGCCAAAAGTGGCGAAGAGCTTCTAGCTTCGAATCCCAGCCCAGCAACACCAAGATACAGTGTTAATAGTCTTGAGACTTTCGCATCAAATAACATGCAAAACGAACACTCCATAACCTTGCGAAGTCTACCAAGTAGCAACAATAAATCCATGGAGGACACGGCTATTACCTTTAATGCCGGTGATTTAACCTAAATTCGAACTGCCCGGCACCACCGCATTGGTCCTCACCCGATAGTGGGCGGCTTTCGCCTTACTAAGGTACTCATGGATGGCGGCAGCGACTAAACCTCATCTATGAGGAAACCCTCCAAAAATGGAAATAGATGGAACCGCATTGAGCGAAGCAGCACAACCTTTAGAGGAATAATCCCCAGCCGGAAGCATGCTGCACAGAAAAATCATGCTTGGGCGTAGTGTTCGCTCGCGGACAATTACAGGTCCGAGGAGGTCACATTTCAAGTGGCCCGTTCAACAGCGGATATCATGCTTTATTAGGACTAGAGGCGTTCACAATTTTTCAAGCTATACCCCATTATGGGTACATGAAGCTTAAAATGCCCGGACCTAACGGAATCATCACTCTCGCTAGTGATCCGAACATACCACTCCGCGCCGAAAACAAGACAGCCGCACTAGCCCTCGAGGCAATATCCGAAGCCCTAGCGGCCGAGGAACTCACCGCGATGCGCTCCATGGTGAACAGGGATGATGTGATACTTGATAAAAGATCCAAGTCCACCTCTTTTAAACCAGCGGATGAAAATAGTCAAATTCCAAGTCCACCCAACGGATCCTGGAAAGAAGGCCTCCATTGGGGCACAGTTAAACCCTGATGTAGACGCCGCACTACGAGAATTTCTACAAGAAAACTGGGACATCTTTGCCTGGCACCCTTCGACATGCCAGAATCCCACGTCACCGGCGAGCACAGCCTAAATATCCTAAAAGGATTCAAGCCACCAAACAGGCTCTTCGGCGCTTTTCCGAACCCAAGAGACATGCCATGGGAGAGGAGCTAGCCAAACTTTTGGAAGCCGGATTCATCAGAGATATAAAACATCCGGACTGGCCAGCAAACCTGGTGATGGTACCAAAGAAGGATAAATCCTGGCGCCTATGTGTTGATTTCAAGGACCTTAATACGGCTTGCCCAAAGGATCCCTTCCCCCTCCCTCGAATTGATCAAATCATTGACGCTACAGCAGGACACGACTCATTGTGCTTCCTCGACGCGTACTCCGGCTACCACCAAATCAAGATGGCGGAGCCAGACCAAGCCGCAACAACATTCATCACTCCATACGGCCCGTTCTGCTTCAACACAATGCCCTTTGGGCTCAAAAACGCCGGCGCAACATATCAGCGCATGATTCAGACATGTCTGGCAAACCAGATCGGCAAAACAGTGGAAGCATATGTAGACGACGTGGTCGTCAAAACAAAGCACGTCGAAACTCTAGTAGACGACTTGAGGCTCACATTCGACAATCTTAGAAAATATGACATCAAGCTCAATCCGGAAAAATGCGCCTTCGGCGTTCCAGCCGGAAAGCTCCTGGGCTTCATTGTGTCCGGTAGAGGAATTGAAGCAAACCCAGCCAAGATCCAAGCTCTGTCACAATTGGATATTCCAAAAGACCTCAAACAAATAAAAAAATTGACGGGATGCGTAGCGGCTCTAAGCCGCTTTATTTCTTGATTGGGGGAAAAGGCGTTACCCCTTTAACGCCTCCTCCGCCGCACCGAACACTTTGAGTGGACGGATGCCGCCACGGCCGGACTCGAAGAAATAAAGGCCATTTTGGCAACAAATCTGGTCCTGGCCGCGCCCAACGTGGGCGAACCAATGCTATTATATATCGCCGCAACACATCAAGTTGTCAGCGCGGTGCTCGTTGTCGAACGAGAAACGGACGGACACCGGTTCCCTGTTCAAAAACCGGTTTATTATGTGTCCACTGTCCTAACTCCATGCAAGTCCCGGTACCCACACTATCAAAAGATAGCATACGCGGTGTTCATGGCATCCCGGAAGCTGCGACACTACTTTCAAGAGTGTTCGATAACGGTAGCCTCCGAAGTACCTCTTAACGACATTATAAACAACCACGAGGTCCGCGACGCGACGGGCCGGATTACTAAATGGGCCATAGAGCTCCTTCCATTCGATATAACTTATAAGCCACGACGAGCTATTAAGTCGCAGGTTTTAGCCGACTTCGTGGCCGAATGGCCCGAAGCGGAACTCCCTAAAGAGTACGACGCATACTCCAATTGGATCATGCACTTTGACGGCTCCAAAATGTTGGCGGCACAGGGGATCAAGTCGTCTGGCGTCCCCAACCGAGACACAGTCCAATACGTCCTTCGAGATAATGTATACGAACTCCAACAACGCAGCGAATCGAGGCCCTTACGCACGGCCTCCGGATGGCGATCTCCATGGGCATTCAACGCCTAGAGGTGCGCGGGATTCAACCTCGCAATATCTCAAATAAACGGAGACTTTGATGCCAAAGATCCGAAAATGGCAGCATACCGCAATCCGGTCCTAAAAATGTCAGCATGGTTCAAGGGCTCGAATTTCATCATATAGCCCGGATAACAACCAGTGGCGGATATATTGGCACGCATCGGTGCAAAACGCGATGCCGTCCCACCCAATATCTTTTTGGAACGGCTGTTCAAGCCATCCGTACTATGGGAAGGGGAGTCCGGCAATATCAATCCGGACCCAACCGCACTGCCTGACGCCGAACACTCTGACACAACCGGAGGCTCTGCCCCCGAGATAACACCCTCTGCTCACGAAATAATGGCGGTTATCGCCCCGTGGACGGAACCATTCCTAGCCTACCTAACTAGGCAGGAACTTCCCGAAGACCAAAATGAGGCTCGCTGCATAGTACGACGCTCTAAAGCCTATAAAGTCCATGAGGGAGAGCTTTATAAGAAAAGCACTACCGGAGTCCTTCAAAGGTGTATCTCCGAAGAGGAAGGGCGAAACCTCCTGGCTGAAATTCATGCCGGACTGGGTGGGCACCACGCCGCAGCCCGGGCCCTTGTAGGCAAGGCCTTCCGTACAGGATTTTATTGGACGACGGCCCGGGCAAATGCGCAGGACTTAGTCCAACGATCCGTCGGTTGCCAGCTTTTTGCTAACCAAAGCCACATGCCACCCACCGCCCTTAAAACTATACCCATCACCTGGCCGTTCATGGTGCAGGGGCTTGACATGGTTGGACCCCTCAAGGAGGAACCCACAAGCAAAAATACCTATTGGTCATGGTGGATAAATTCACCAAATGAATAGAGGCCAAGCCTGTTAAAACAGCCGAATCCGGACCAGTGATAGACTTCATATCAGGGGTAGTGCACCGTTACGGTGTCCCCCACAGTATCATCACTAATAATGGCACAAACTTCACGGCCGATGATGTCAAATTATGGTGCAAAAACATGGGCATCAAGCTCGATTACGCCTCAGTCTATCACCCTCAAACCAACGGCCAAGTCGAAAGGGCAAATGGTCTAATCATGAGCGGCATTAAACCCAGACTAGTGCGGTCCCTCAAGGAATCTAACACGCACTGGGTTGAGGAGCTCGACTCCGTACTCTGGGGGCTGCGGACCATGCCGAATCATACTACCGGATTCACAC
The DNA here is from genome assembly GCA_021605205.1 of Aegilops longissima. Taxonomy (NCBI): domain Eukaryota; kingdom Viridiplantae; phylum Streptophyta; class Magnoliopsida; order Poales; family Poaceae; genus Aegilops; species Aegilops longissima. Next base: position 319,767,927 of record CM038676.1, read on the forward strand.
CATTCTTCATGGTGTACGGCGCAGAGGCAGTCTTGCCCTGCGACATAAGACATGACTCAGCTCGCGTGCGCATGTATGAAGAAAGAGAAGCCGAGCTTGATCGGTAGGACAGTTTGGACGCATTGGAGGAGGAGCGCGACGTGGGAAAAGCTCGTTCTGCATTCTATCAACAGCAGGCTCGAAGATATCAAAGTAGGGAAGTACGGGCCAAAGCTTATAACGTTGGCGAACTAGTTCTACGCCTGCCGGACAAGAAAAAGGACAAACTCAAGCCCAAATGGGAAGGTCCCTTCATCATCGACCAGGTCCTGACCGGCGGAGCATACCGTCTGCGAAACGCATCGGATAACCGACTCGAGCCGAACCCATGGAACACAGCCTGTCTACGAAGATTCTACGCCTAAGTGCTGGACTCGAAGTTCGTCTCCTTCCTCCGTCCACATTTTCTATTTTTGCTGTCTTTTAGTTCTCTCCTCCTCCCTTCTTCTTCTTGAAGCCTCTAGAGGCTCGTTTGCGCTTTTTTTTCGCACACACTTGACGCGCTGTCCGTGCTCATTATACCTGGGGGCTTCTTTAACAGAAGCTTATTTATACGGGCTTCATGCCCAACACATGCGTTAAACTTCCGCATGTACCTTTTATTCACCATTATATGCATCGATATGACTTAAGTTTTGGCCAAGCTGGGTTGCTCGCTCTGTGCTTACCCCTCGTTCCCGATTGTTCGGCTAGGTGGTAAAGGAGCACCTCTGCGATTATTCTTGCCGGTCACCGGATTTGTACCTCAGACTAGTGAAGCCGAAAGCTAGCGTTGTTAAGGGAATATTCGGTCGGTGGACTGAAAGATGATTTTTAACTATTAAACCATCTGCCCCCAGATGATTTTCTACTTTCATAGCAGCTTTGACATGCACTTTAGGGCATGCATCCTAGCGAAAGGAACCCTTAACGGAACTATTCTCCCTGGAAGATGTTTCTTACTACCCATGTAATATAACATAACTAGTTGGGCACTTGTCTGATACAGCAACAATGACCCCCTACGCCTTGTCTCCATGCATACCGCGGTTCTTATATAACCACGAAGGTATTCGGACACACTCCGGACTATTGGGTCCTGAGGTTGAAGCGAAAAGGTCCGCTACGACAAACGATCTACAATCCGGCTAGAAGACATTTTTTCATGTCATATTTTTACATAGTCAACTCGACTCATTGTATTCCTCCTCAATGCCATCTAATAGGCTATCTAATTTACAATCTTGCTGAGAATACTTGGCGGCCAATTCTACTTGGCAGTACACTAACTTATAGGGATCTCCATCCCATCAGCCCCACAGTCCGATCTCGGCCATGTGGTGCAGGTCACCCGTGTGTAGCGTCTTTACCATGGCCCAGCCTCCTGGCGCCTTGACGGCAGGCCTATATCTTCCATAGACGGAAGCGCCGCCGTGCTCCTTGAAGCCGCTCTGCCAGCTCCCCAATGCTTTTGGGCAGGGAGATAGATGGCCACAAGGCCTGGCCGATGCCTTTCATCACCTGCCGGACTCGTTCATGCAGCTGACGCAATTCAGGAAGAAGATCACCCGAAGAATTGGGCATCTCCTCTTCAGGACGACCTGTGAGCAAACCTACATACATGTTTATGTTAGTCGCCTTCCTCGCCGAACTCTTTCAAAGTTCGCTCAAGCACTCTTGAAAATGCCGCGACGGCCGCCGATTCTCCTTCTGGGAGTGAGACAAGCTGAGCACGGACATCTTTTAGTTCCTCACCCAGCTTGGTGTTGGCATCCTGGAGGTTATTTTTCTCCTGCCACACCCTCGTAAGCACGCTCTCGCCGGCCTTTAGCTGGCGCAAGAGCTGTTGCTTGTCCGGATCCAGTCCGGCGCCATCTGCAATGTTTTTGTCAGATTTATACACCCGCCGCACTTCATAAACTATTTATCTTTTAAAGTGTATATTACCAGTGGGGGTCTCTGCGGCTCCCCCTGTAGCGGCTAGTGCGGCCTCAAGTTGGGCCTTGCACTCTTCAAGCTCCTGGGACAATCGGGTATTCTTCTCTATAAGATCCTGCATAACAAATGATCCTTAAATCAGTTATTCTAACTATTTAAAGTCTCGGGGGCTACTGGCATATATAACTGTCAAATTTCCTCACCCGTATGTCCTTTACATACTGCTCCGTGGCTCTGGCTAGACCATCTTGAGCGGCATGGAGGTGCGCATCTCCCAAATCGAAGGCATTCAAGGCCTCCTGGGAGAAACATGCGTCACGAAGAACTGTCTGGCGGCGCATGTGATTCAAGGCGCTCTCCACCTCGGAGTTGGTGGCGGACGACCTATCGGCATCCTCTGTCGGAGGAGCATCCGACGCACGTCTCGTGCTCGCCTCAGCCTCCGGACCCGACTTTGAAGCCTGGCCGGTGAAGGTTCGATTGGCAACCTCTCGGACTCGATCCGCGGCGCTCTTTTCCTGAAAAGAGCACCAGGCGTCATCGCCTTCCAGGAATCAATCCTGGGAGTATGGTGGCACGCCATACCGTTCGGGCGGAGTTTCGATCCGGACCGCACTTCTTTTTAGCTCGGGCCGCCTTCGCCCTTTGTTGGCCAGCCGCCGCGGGCTCGGCTTCCGGCCTCGAAGGTACCCCCTGTGAAGCACCATTGGTATACGGTGATCAAATATAAGCATGGATGGGTCATTATCAGGGTTTTGGGATCTCGGTCTCAGTTACCTGTGAGGCTGGAAGTATTCCGAGGTAATCAGCCGTAATGGCAACCAAAGCATTGTCGATGCTAAGTTGGTGGAATACCCCGTCGATCAACTCCACCTTTATATCCGGATCCTCTTCGGAGGTCGGATCGAGGGACCGTTCCGGATCCTCGGGTTGTGGGGGCAGGCTGTGTATCTTGTCCACAGTCCGGCGCAGTTCCTGCGCAGAAACCACAAAATGAGATATTTAACCATGGGAACATGGATCGGACAGGTCACAAAGATGTTTGCTTACCCAGCTTCGAGGATTATTCAAAGAAAACTCCTTTAGTGGATTGACACGGAGGAAATCCTCCTCCTCCCCTTTATACATGGCAGACAAGATCTTCACCAGTTCGGTGACCGATCCTGGCCCTTTGCGGCCATGGCGGGTGGCATCGTCCTCCCCGTTGAAGTCCCACATGGGTGGCCCTCAGATTGGGCGGCTGCACTCCCCTCATAATGCAGATTGCCATGACTCCTATCATGGTCAATCCGGCATGAGCCAGTAACCTTATTCGGCTCATCAAATAAAGGACATCCCGGTCATCTTCTCTCCGGGGGCTCCGAGGGCGCCAGCTTAGGCGCTTCTTCAGAGGAGCATTGCTAAACTCCGGAAGGCCGATCCGAACAGGATCTGGCAGCGGGACGTCCTCCATGTAAAACCATTCCGAAGGCCAGTCTTCGGACGCCTTCTTTGGGGTTCCGGATAGGTATCCGGTCCCGGCGATGCGCCATAGCTCGGCTCCGCCCACTTGATATATTGACCCCTCATGAGAACGGGGTACTAGGCAGAATATTCTCTTTCGCAGCCCGAAATGAGCCTCGACGCCCAAGAATAGTTCGCAAAGGGCCACGAAGCCCGCGATGTGCAAGATGGAGGCAGGAGTAAGATGGTGCAACTGGAGGCCGTAGAACTCCAGGAGCCCCCGGAGAAACGGATGGATTGGAAATCCGAGTCCTCTTACTAGATAAGAGATGAAGCATACCCGCTCTCCTTTAGAGGGATCGGGGATGCTCTCCGCTTGTTTTCCGCCCTTGTAGGTGGCAAGTCCGGCTCGAACCGGGACCATGAAGGCGGGGAAGAAATCCTTTGGCTTGAGTATAACTAGCTCGCTATGCGGGATGAGCATCTCTCCCAATTTCTGACCGAGGGCCGGGCGCGAGAAGAGGAGCCGCGTCGACCGTCCATGATGGAATGGGCTTTGGTCGAGGCGCTCGATGAAAGCTTCATAAAGGGGGATTGTGTGACTCAGATCTAGATCCTTGCCCTTTTATAGGCGGCTCATTTGCACGGCTAGGGGGGTAATTGTAAAAATACCCTGGCTGTTCGCATTCATTCAAACACGTGGAAGATGGCCATTATTGGGTGTAGAAGCCGAGGAGCACAGCATTTATCAGAAGACGGACACTATTCGACAAGTATATGGAATTTGGAGAAGAACCCGCCTCGCAATGCAAAAGACAATCAACGCGCCGGACTCATCGTCATTGAAGCCTGGTTCGGGGGCTACTGAGGGAGTCCCGAACTAGGGGGTGTCCGGATAGCCGGACTATCGTCACGGCCGGACTCCAAGACTATGAAGATACAAGATTGAAGACTCCGTCTCGTGTCCGGATGGGACTTTCCTTGGCGTGGAAGGCAAGCTTGGCGTCTGGATATGTAGATCTCCTACCATTGTAACCGACTGTGTGTAACCCTAACCTATCCGGTGTCTATATAAACCGGAGGGTTTTAGTCCGTGAGGACGAGCAACAATCATACCATAGGCTAGCTTCTAGGGTTTAGCCTCCTTGATCTCGTGGTAGATCTACTCTTGTACTACCCATATCATCAATATTAATCAAGCGGGGTAGGGTATTACCTCCATCGAGAGGGCCCGAACCTGGGTAAAAACAACGTGTCCCTTGTCTCCTGTTACCATCCACCTAGACGCACAGTTCGGGACCCCCTACCCGAGATCCGCCGGTTTTGACACCGACAGTAGTGTTTTGATCTCCGGAAAGGTTCCGGAATCCATCGGAAGGGGTTCCGGATGTTTCCCGAAATGTTTGGGCACGAGAACACTTTATCTGGGCCAAAGGGGAAAGCCCATGAGGTTTTGGAAAGCGCAAAAGGAAGTTTTGCGAGTCCGGGGCTGACGCCAGGTCCTGGCGTCAGGTCGAGACGCCGAAACCACAAGGCGTCGGCCCCGAGTCCGAGAAGGACTCTTGCCTTTCGGGTGAAACCGACTTTGTGGAGGCTTTTACTCCAAGTTTCACCCCAAGGCTCAACATATAAATAGAGGGGTAGGGCTAGCACCCAAGACACATGAAGAACCACCAAGCCGTGTGCCAGCAACCCCGTCTCCTCTAGTTTATCCTCCGTCATAGTTTTCGTAGTGCTTAGGCGAAGCCCTGCGAAGATTGTTCTTCACCAACACCGTCACCACGCCGTCCTGCTGCCAAAACTCATTTACTACTTTGCCCCTCTTGCTGGATCGAGAAGGCGAGGACGTCACCGAGCCGAACGTGTGCAGAACTCGGAGGTGTCGTGCTTTCGGTACTTGGATCGGTCGGATCGTGAAGACGTACGACTACATCAACCGCGTTGATATAACACTTCCGCTTACGGTCTACGAGGGTACTTAGAAAACACTCTCCCCTCTCGTTGCTATGCATCACCATGATCTTGCATGTGCGTAGGAAATTTTTGAAATTACTACGTTCCCCAACATCCCCTCTTTCGTCTTCGTCTATCGGTAACTTTACTTAAGGCTATATTTTTATTCACTAGATGATATGTGTTTTGCTTGGAGCGTCTTGTATGATTTGAGTCTTTGCTTTTTAGTTTACCACAATCATCCTTGCTGTACACACCTTTTGGGAGAGACACACATGAATCAGAATTTATTAGAATACTCTATGTGCTTCACTTATATCTTTTGAGCTAGATAATTTTGCTCTAGTGCTTCGCTTATATCTTTTTATAGCACGGTGGTGGTTTTATTTTATAGAAATTATTGATCTCTCATGCTTCACTTAAATTATTCTGAGAGTCTTTTAGAACAACATGGTAATTTGATTTGGCTATAAAATTAGTCCTAATATGATGAGCATCCAAGATGGGTATAATAAAACTATTATATAAAGTGCATTGAATACTATGAGAAGTTTAATTCCTTATGATTGTTTTGAGATATCAAGATGGTGATATTAGAGTCATGCTAGTTGATTATTTGTGAATTTGAGAGATACTTGTGTTAAAGTTTGTGATTCCCGTAGCATGCACGTATGGTGAACCGTTATGTGATGAAGTTGGGGCATGATTTATTTATTGATTGTCTTATGAGTGGCGGTCGGGGACGAGCGATGGTCTTTTCCTACCAATCTATCCCCCTAGGAGCATGCGCGTAATACTTCGTTTCAATAACTAATAGATTTTTGTAATAAGTATGTGAGTTCTTTATGACTAATGTTGAGTCCATGGATTATACGCACTCTCACCTTTCCACCATTTCTTGCCTCTCTAATACCGCACCTTTCACCGGTATCATACACCCACCATATACCTTCCTCAAAACAGCCACCATACCTACGTATCATGGCATTTCCATAGCCATATCGAGATATATTGCCATGCAACTTTCCACCGTTCCGTTTATTATGACACGCTCCATCATTGTCATATTGCTTTGCATGATCATGTAGTTGACATCATATTTGTGGCAAGGCCACCATTCATCATTCATACATGTCACTCTTGATTCATTGCATATCCTGGTACACCGCCGGAGGCATTCACATAGATTCATATTTGTTCTAAGTATCGAGTTGTAATTCTTGAGTTGTAAGTAAATAAAAGTGCGATGATCTTCATTATTAGAACATTGTCCCATGTGAGGAAAGGATGATGGAGACTATGATTCCCCCATAAGTCGGGATGAGACTCTGGACGAAAAAAAAAGAGGCCAAAGAAGCCCCCCAAAAAAGAGGCCAAAGAAGCCCACCATAAAAAAATGATGAGAGAAAAAGAGAGAAGGGACAATGTTACTATCCTTTTTCCACACTTGTGCTTCAAAGTAGCACTGTGGTCTTCATGATAGAGAGTCTCTTATTATGTCACTTTCATATACTAGTGGGAATTTTTCATTATAGAACTTGGCTTGTATATTCCAATGATGGGCTTCCTCAAAAATGCCCTTGGTCTTTGTGAGCAAGCGAGTTGGACGCACACCCACTTAGTTTCTTTTGTTGAGCTTTCATACACTTATAGCTCTAGTGCATCCGTTGCATGGCAATCCCTACTCATTCACATTGATATCTATTGATGGGCATCTCCATAGCCCGTTGATACGCCTAGTTGATGTGAGACTATCTTCTCGTTTTTGTCTTCTCCACAACCACCATTCTATTCCACCTATAGTGCTATGTCCATGGCTCACGCTCATGTATTGCGCGAAAGTTGAAAAGGTTTGGGAACATCAAAAGTATGAAACAATTGCTTGGCTTGTCATCGGGGTTGTGCATGATCAAATACTTTGTGTGATGAAGATAGAGCATAGCCAGACTATATGATTTTGTAGGGATAACTTTCTTTGGCCATGTTATTTTGAGAAGACATGATTGCTTTATTAGTATGCTTGAAGTATTATTATTTTTATGTCAATATTAAACTTTTGTCTTGAATCTTTCGGATCTGAACATTCATGACACAATAAAGAAAATTACATTGAAAATTATGTTAGGTAGCATTCCACATCAAAAATTATGTTTTTATCATTTACCTACTCGAGGACGAGCAGGAATTAAGCTTGGGGATGCTGATACGTCTCCGAATCTATAATTTTTGATCGTTCCATGCTATTATATTATCTGTTTTGGATGTTTAATGGGCTTTAATATGCTCTTTTATATAATTTTTGGGACTAACCTATTAATGGAGGCCCAGTGCCAGTTGCTGTTTTTTTTACCTATTTCAGTGTTTCGTAGAAAAGGAATATCAAACGGAATCCAAACGGAACGAAACCTTCGCGAGGATCTTTCTTGGAACAAACGCAATCCAGGAGACTTGGAGTGGAAGTCAGAGACGCAATGAGGCGGCCACGAGGCAAGAGGGCACGCCCAGGGGGGTAGGCGCGCCCCCACCCTTGTGGGCCCCTCGTAGCTCCACCGACCTACTTCTTTCGCCTATATATACTCTTATACCCTGAAAACATCCAGGGGAGCCACGAAACCACTTTTCCACCGCCGCAACCTTCTGTACCCATGAGATCCCATCTTGGGGCCTTTTCCCGCGATCTACCAGAGGGGGATTCGATCACGGAGGGCTTCTACATCAACACCATAGCCTCTCCGATGATGTGTGAATAGTTTACCACAGACCTTCGGGTCAATAGTTATTAGCTAGATGGCTTCTTCTCTCTCTTTGGTTCTCAATACAAAGTTCTCCTCGATGTTCTTGGAGATCTGTTTGATGTAATACTTTTTGCGTGTGTTTGACGAGATCCGATGAATTGTGGGTTTATGATCAAGATTATCTATGAACAATATTTGATTCTTCTCTGAATTCTTATATGCATGATTTGATATATTTGCAAGTCTCTTCGAATTATCGGTTGAGTTTGGCCTACTAGATTGATCTTTCTTGCAATGAGAGAAGTGCTTAGCCTTGGGTTCAATCTTGCGGTGTCCTTTCCCAGTGACAGCAGGGGCAGCAAGGCACGTATTGTATTGTTCCATCGAGGATAAAAAGATGGGGTTTATATCATATTGCTTGATTTTATCCCTCTACATCATGTCATCTTGCTTAATGCATTACTATGTTCTTATGAACTTAATACTCTAGATGCATGCTGGATAGCGGTCGATGTGTCGAGTAATAATCGTAGATGCAGAATCGTTTCGGTCTACTTGACACGGACATGATGCCTATGTTCATGATCATGCCTCGATATTCTCATAACTATGCGCTTTTCTATCAATTGCTCAACAGTATTTTGTTCACCCACCGTAATATATGCTATCATGAGAGAAGCCACTTACATCATATTATTTTATCATCAACTTGCCAATTTATGTCGTAGTTTATTTTGCAATCTTTACTTTCCAATCTATACAACAAAAATACCAAAAATATTTATCTTATTATCTTTATCAGATCTCACTTTTGCAAGTGGTCGTGTAGGGATTGACAACCCCTTTATCGCGTTGGTTGTAAGGTTCTTGATTGTTTGTGCAGGTACAAGGCGATTTGCATGTAGTCTCCTACTAGATTGATACCTTGGTTCTCAAAAACTGAGGGAAATACTTACGCTACTTTGCTGCATCACCCTTTCCTCTTCAAGGGAAAACCAACGCATGCTCAAGAGGTGGCAAGGGAGTCCTGGATTACGGGGTCCCCGGGTGACCGGGCTATGTGACGTGGGTCAGACTGGTGGGCCATGAAGATACAAGATAGAAAGCTTTTCCCCGTGTCCGGATGGGACTCTCCTTTGCGTGGGTGGCAAGCTTGGCGTTCGGATATGAAGATTCCTTTCTTTGTAAACCGACTCTGTACAACCCTAGACCCCTCCGGTGTCTATATAAACCGGAGGGTTTAGTCTGTAGAGGCAATCACAATCGTACATGCGAGACATCTAGGGTTTAGCCATTACGATCTCGAGGTAGATCAACTCTTGTAACCCCTATACTCGTCAAAGTCAATCAAGCAGGAAGTAAGGTATTACCTCCATTAAGAGGGCCCAAACCTTGGTAAACATCGTGTCCCCTGCCTCCTGTTACCTTCGATCCTCAGACGCACAATTCGGGACCCCCTACCCGAGATCGGCCGGTTTTGACACCGACATTGGTGCTTTCATTAAGAGTTCCTCTATGCTGTCGACGAAAGGTTCGATGGCTCGTTCGATCATCTGCAATGATGCCGTTTCAGGAGAGACTACCCCCCCGGCCAAATTATCATATTCGGCGGCTTTGCACTACGTGCCAACTCGATTGGCCACCTTGAGCAGATCGACAGCTACACCCCTGGTCATCGGATCAGTTTCGGGAACCTAAACTATGTCGCCGATATCCGAGGAGACTTGATCTTCGAAGGATTCACGACCCCGACCACTGCTCTGGCCTTAAATCCAAAACAGACTACCAGGTCCGAAGACGGGAGTTTAGAGCCTGCCGGACTACCTGCAATTATGGAACCTGCTGCTGGAGATCCGGAGGGGATGACGTCATCGGCAAACCCAAGGTCGAACTGGGCTCCCCTTGTCGCTAGAGTGCCGGACCCCTCGGACTCTAAATCTGAACCCTCGAGGTCCACGTCGAGAGGGCATGGCCAGGAGGCTCTCACCCCGGCCAGCCCGGCGGACTCCCGCTTCTCTGTCCAAACCTTGCTCCTAAACGAGGCTCTGGACTTAATGCGATCCCTTGCCATTACAGAGGTATCGCTTCCGAATTATGCCCAGCCCGGACTAGGGGCTGAGAGCGGGAACTTTTACATCCCACCCACCCCCACTTCATAGCCATTGTCGAAGACCTAACCAACATGCTGGATTACGCCTCCGAAGACATCGACGGTATGGACGACGATGCCGGAGACGAACAAGGTCAAGACCCTCCATTTACCGGACGTTGGACGGCCACCTCCACATACGACGTGTACATGGTGGACACACCCAAAGAGGATGAGGTCTAGAAGGATCCGGTTGAGGACAAGCCTGCTGACGAACCTCCAAAACATCGACGTCAGCGGCGCCGCTCAAAATCGCGTCGCGACAAAGATAGCAATACCGGCATCGGAGACAATAACACTCCGGAGAATGCCGAAGACCCCGAAGACCCCGAAGCCCCTGTCGAGCCAACATCCGAACAGGACGATTGGGAGGATGGGCAAGTTAACCCCGATGATCGTGTCGTGAACGAGGGCTCGGAGGACAGTAACTACCTACCGATCTCCGAAGAGGATGTGAGTCTCGGCGATGAAGATTTCATCGTGCCGGAGGAACCCCTCGAACAAGAGCGCTTTAAGCACCGGCTAATCGCAACTACAATAAGCCTGAGAAAGAAGCAGCAACAGCTTCAAGCTGATCAGGATTTACTCAATGACAGCCTCGAACGCCCAACTAAGAGTTACCAAAAGCGCAAGCTACTACCACAATTCGACAACGATGCCCTTGAGCCAATACCGCCAAAGCACAAAACTGTTGACGAGCCCGACCGACCACCACGTGGACGGGACAGACCGACTACTCATGCCGAACACCAGCCCACGCCACCCCACCGTCGAGGCAAGGAGGCAGCGGCCCCGAGCTATACCTATGACCTACGGAAGGACCTGGACAATAGAGCCGGTCAGACAAGATCAATCTATGGATCGAGGGGGCGTGCCCCAATGCGAGAGGACGGCCATCAGATCTGGCGTGATGGGCACAACCTCACCCGGACCAAAAAACCGCATACGACCTTCGTCCGAACTACGCCGCGACATCGCCCGATACAGATGCGCCGCACACCCCCTATGCTTCACCGACGAAGTGATGGAACATCAATTCCCAGAAGGGTTTAAACCCGTCAACATTGAATCATACGATGGTATGACAGATCCCGCAGTATGGATCAAAGATTTTCTTCTCCATATCCACATGCCACGCAGTGATGACCTCCACGCCATCAAATACCTCCCGCTCAAATTAAAGGGACCAGCTCGTCACTGGTTAAACAGCCTCCCAGAGAACTCTATCGGCAGCTGGTAAGACTTGGAGGATGCCTTTAGAGACAACTTCCAAGGTACCTATGTTCGGCCTCCAGACGCCGATGACCTTAGTCACATAGTCCAGCAACCCAGAGAGTCAGCTCGGAAACTCTGGACCGGGTTCTTAATTGAAAAGAACCAAATTGTGGACTGTCCAGATGCCTAAGCCCTCGCGGCCTTTAAACACAGCATCCGAGAGTGGCTCGCCCGACACCTCGGCCAAGAAAAGCCGAAGTCCATGGCAGCCCTTACCGCACTTATGACCCGCTTTTGCGCAGGAGAAGATAGCTGGCTGGCTTGTAGAAGCAATATCACCAGCGACCCTAGCACCTCCGAATCCAGGGATGGCAATGGCAATCCATGACGCAACAAGCATAAGCATCAAAGCAACAACCAAGATACCGAAGACACGGCGGTCAATGTTGGATTCAGTGGCTCTAAACCCGGTCAGAGGAAGAAGCCATTCAAAGCAAACAGAGATGGTCCATCTAGTTTGGACAGAATACTCGATCGGCCTTGCCAGATTCATGGCACCCCCAATAAGCCCGCCAAATCATACCAACATAAATTGTTGGGTCTTTAAACAGGTCGGCAAGCTCAACGCCGAATACAAGGGGAAAGAGCCGCCCAGTGAGGACGACAACGAAGAGCCTTGCCCACAGAACACAGGGGGGACAGAAGAAATTTCCCCCGAGGTCAAAACGGTGAACATGATCTACGTCACTCACATCCCTAAACGGGAGCTCAAGCGCGCATTAAGGGACGTCTATGCCATGGAGCCAGTCACCCCAAAATTTAACCCATGGTCAGCTTGTCCGATCACTTTCGATCGCAGAGACCATCCGACCAGTATCCGTCACGGAGGTTCGGCTGCATTGGTTCTCGATCCAATTATTGATGGATTCCACCTCACACAAGTCCTTATGGATGGCGGCAATAGTCTTAACCTACTTTATCAGGACACTGTCCGTAAAATGGGTATTGATCCATCAAGAATCAATCCCACTAAAACCACCTTTAAAAGGGTAATACCTGGCGTACAGGCCTGTTGCACAGGATCCATAACGCTGGAAGTCGTCTTCGGCTCACCAGATAAATTCCGGAGTGAAGACCTAATCTTCGACATCGTCCCGTTCCGCACTGGCTATCACGCACTACTCAGACGAACCGCTTTCACCCGTTTCAATGCAGTCCCGCACTACGCTTATTTAAAGCTCAAGATGCCCGGACCACGTGGCGTTATAACAGCCAATGGGAACATGGAGCGCTCCCTCCGTACAGAGGAGCATACCGCGGCCCTCTGATACGTCTCCAACGTATCTATAATTTATTATTATTCCATGCTATTATATTATCCGTTTTGGATGTTTAATGGGCTTTATTATACACTTTTATATTATTTTTGGGACTAACCTACTAACCAAAGGCCCAGTGCAAATTGCTGTTTTTTTGCCTATTTCAGTGTTTCGCAGAAAAGTAATATCAAACAGAATACAAACGGAATGAAACCTTCGGGAGAGTGATCTTTGGAACAAACGCAATCTAGGAGACTTAGAGTGGACGTCAAGAAAGAAACGAGGAGGCCACAAGGCAGAGAGGCGCGCCCAGGGGGGCAGGCACGCCCCACACCCTCGTGGGCCCCTCGTGGCTCCCCTGGCCGACTTCTTTTGCCTATATATACTCATATACCCCGAAAACATCCGAGAGCACCACGAAACCCATTTCCACCGCCGCAACCTTCTGTACCCGTGAGATCCCATCTTGGGGCCTTTTTCGGTTCTCCGGCGGAGGGGGAATCGATCATGGAGGGCTTCTACATAAACACCATAGCCTCTCCGATGATATGTGAGTAGTTTACCACAGACCTTCGGGTCCATAGTTATTAGCTAGATGGCTTCTTCTCTCTCTTTGGATCTCAATACAAAGTTCTCCTCGATCTTCTTGGAGATCTATTCGATGTAATTCTTTTTGTGGTGTGTTTGTCGAGATCCGATGAATTGTGGGTCTATTATCAAGATTATCTATGAATAATATTTGGTTCTTCTCTGAATTCTTATATGTATGATTTGTTATCTTTGCAAGTCTCTTCGAATTATCAGTTTGGTTTGGCCTACTAGATTGATCTTTCTTGCAATGGGAGAAGTGCTTAGCTTTGGGTTCAATCTTGTGGTGTCCTTTCCCAGTGATAGCAGGGGCATTAAGGCACGCATTGTATTGTTGCCATCGAGGATAAAAAGATGGGGTTTATATCATATTGCTTGAGTTTATCCCTCTACATCATGTCATCTTGCCTAATGCGTTACTCTGTTCTTATGAACTTAATACTCTAGATGCATGCTAGATAGCGATCGATGTGTGGAGTAATAGTAGTAGATGTAGAATCGTTTCGGTCTACTTGTCACGGACGTGATGCCTATATACATGATCATGCCTAGATATTCTCATAACTATGCGCTTTTCTATCAATTGCTCGGCAGTAATTCGTTCACCAAACGTAAATTTTGCTATCTTGGGAGAAGCCACTAGTGAAACCTATGGCCCCCCGGTCTATTTTCCATCATATTATTTTCCTATTAATTTACTATTGCTTCCGTTTTTTTATTTTGCAATCTTTACTTTCCAATCTATATCATAAAATACCAAAACTATTTATCTTATTATCTCTATCAGATCTCACTTTTGCAAGTGGACGTGAAGGGATTGACAACCCCTTTATCACGTTGGTTGCAAGGTTCTTATTTGTTTGTGTAGGTACGAGGTGACTTGCGTGTAGTCTCCTACTGGATTGATACCTTGGTTCTCAAAACTGAGGGAAATACTTATGCTACTTTGCTGCATCACCCTTTCCTCTTCAAGGGAAAACCAACGCAGTGCTCAAGAGGTAGCAAGAAGGATTTCTGGCGCTTTTGCCGTGGAGATCTACGACAAGTCAAGTCAAGTCAAGACATACCAAGTACCCATCACGACTCTTATCCCTCACATTACATTATTTGCCATTTGCCTCTCGTTTTCCTCTCCCCCACTTCACCTTCGCCGTTTTATTCGCCCTCTTTTTCGTTCGCCCTTTTCCTTGCCTTTTGTGTGCTTGTGTGTTGGATTGTTTGTCGCGATGGCTCTGCCAAAAAGCGTTGATCCTCACCTTAGAAGGTTGGAATAAATTGAAAACAACGTTAGAAGTTTTATGACCTTTAAATTTGAGCATAATAATTTCTTCAGAAACGAGCTTAAAGAACAAAAAAGTTTTATGGAGTACATGAATAAAGAGCTCGACGATATGTCTAAAGAATTTTATGGTTTATAATAGATCATTCATTTTTATGTTAAAACCAAAACCATTTATTTTTGTTGCTGTAAAAATTAGGTTCTGTACAGAAACTTTATTTGGTTGTCTTTGGAGTTTTTCGAAGTCTTTTATTTGTTTTCTTTTTGGATCTTTGCTTGTATGCTTATCTATGTTATTGCTTGCTTACGCTAGATCATCCGGAGTGCGAAGCTTGCTACTACGAATCTTTACAGTTCAATGAACGTCAGCAAGGCAAGTTCACACTTTGATCATAATTTTCAATACCCAGTTTTTACTATGCATTAGTTTCACCCTCAAAGATTGCATGAATAGGATTGGGAACATGTGGTTATGCTTTGTAGTTCATGTGGTAGGAACCTATGACCTTTGATCACTCCGGGAATATTCGTTATATCATATATTGCTTAGCCATGCTCATAGACGGGGATTGGTATGTGTGATTCATGCAAGTTGCGAGAGATAATAATTTTGGGATAACCTAAGGTGGCAACTTTAATACACATCTAGGTGGATTGTTTGGGGCACCCGGAGAAACCAGTGCTTGCCCAAGGGGAGTCCCGGAGTACCCGTGTGATTACCCTAGGCCCGCCACCCAGGCTCAAAGGGATCATAAGATATTTCAGGCCTAGAAACTTCCGTGTGCATCCACAAGCCATTATGGGCTGTGGCATAGTTGAGTAAGTTGTGTGACCTCTTT
Source organism: Aegilops longissima (assembly GCA_021605205.1). Classification (NCBI taxonomy): domain Eukaryota; kingdom Viridiplantae; phylum Streptophyta; class Magnoliopsida; order Poales; family Poaceae; genus Aegilops; species Aegilops longissima. The sequence continues at coordinate 319,783,403 of CM038676.1, forward strand.
CCGTGGTAGACTAGCTGATGTAGGGGAAAGTAGGTGTACCGGTCTATCCAGGGTTAAGGGGAAACACTTCTGAAAGGCTATGTCTCGATCTTCCGTTCATGGAGGTGGTCGAGTCTTGTGGGGAAAAGTGCGCAAACCTCTGCAGAGTGTACAAACTAATCATGATTAGCCATGTCCTCGGTTATGGACAACTTGAGTATCTAGAAGTGAATTATTGGTTGATCTCATCACTCTATTTAATGAAATTATTGGGTTACTAATAACTTGGGAATTTTGGGATTGAGTTGGAGGAACCTTCTCAATAATGGAATTTTAATTTAGTACTAAAAAAAGTTATTCCATTGTTGTAGGGTAAAATTAGCTTTATGCAAAATAAAACTTAGAGCCTCCACCAGCTAAATTTGCATATAGAGATAGTCTTTTCATTTATTATTATTCTATGGTGTGAAATTGCCAGCATATTCCATGTGCTGACCTACACGGCTGCAACGTCTCATGTTGTAGACTTTACCGACGAAGATTAAAGGTGTGATAGGTCGTTGTTCTGCACTCAGTTTGCCGTGGAGTTGGATGGACTCATTTACCTTTGAAGCTTCCACAGTTATTTTTATTTAGATGGCCTTTGGCCATATTATTGTAATAAAGAACCTCGATGTAATAAAGTGTGATTGAACTCTGTTATAATTCCTCGAGTATTGTGTGTGTCAGCATACCGATCCAGGGATGACACTTAAGCACAGAGACTTCGATCCATTTTGGGTCGGGTCGCTACAAGATGGTATCAGAGCACACACTGACTGTAGGACGCGACCACTAGGAAATGGAAAACCATAAGAAGAAAACTCTATTTTATGACTTCCTTATATATCCGTTGTTCTGTACTCTTCTCTATTCATTTCCATCTCTTCTCTACTTCAATTAAATAGTTGTTGAACCCCATCACCAAGTTGCTCAGCCCGATGAGACCATGACCTATGAAGACATCATCGACAAAGAAGAAAAAGAAGAAGAAGAAGCTAGAATTGACTTTGATTTGTGGAGATTTAGTTCAGACCACCACTACCAAGTTGAGTACAACTAATGATTTGCGGTAGTATGAAGAGATCATATCTCTTGTGGATATGACCTTACCTCTAGGTTTTGCTTGTGTGGTGTGATCTGTGTGAATTGCTTGATTTGAAGTTTTCTTGCTATCATAAGCATAAGGGTAGTGATTTCTCTCATTAGGCCCTTATTCTATTATAATTTCTCATCCACTCTAAACCGTACTAGATGTCCGCAAATGATCTGGAGGAAAATTAAGAAGCAGATTAAGAAATTATTGGAGAAAGGTTATATTCGACCGAGTTCATCACCTTGGGGAGCTCCAGTGCTTCTAGTTGAGAAGAAGGACGGATCCTTGAGAATGGTTGTGGATTACCATGCGTTGAATGAGGTGACGATCAAGAACAAGTACCCTCTGTCGATGATCAATGATTTGTTTGACTAGCTACAAGGAGCAAAAGTTTTCTCAAAGATCGATCTTCGATCTGGATATCACCAGCTGAAGATTCGAGAACATGATATACCCAAGACAGCTTTTACCACGAGATATGGGCTTTATGTGTATACGTTCATGTCTTTTGGTTTGACTAATGCCCCTGCCTATTTTATGAGTATGATGAATAAGGTATTCATGGAGTTCTTGGATAAGTTTGTTGTGGTATTCATTGATGACATATTGATTTACTCGAAGAATGAAGAAGAACATAAGGAACATTTGCGCTTGGTTCTCGAGAAGCTTAGGGAACATCAACTTTACGGCAAGTTCAGAAAATGCGAGTTTTGGTTGAAGGAAGTCGGATTTCTCGGACATGTTATATCAGGGGAAGGAATAGCAGTAGACCCCTCCAAGGTTGAAGCCGTCACCGAATGGAAGGCACCCACCTCAGTCGGAGAGATTCGCAGTTTCCTTGGACTTGCAGGATATTACCAGAGATTTATTAAGAATTTCTCCAAGATCGCAAAGCCCATGACAGAGTTATTGAAGAAAGACACTAAGTTTGTTTGGACCGACGAATGTGAGGCCAGTTTCCAAGAGCTAAAGAAACGTTTGGTCACCGCCCCAGTGCTAATTCTTCCGAATATACGGAAGGATTTCCAAGTATATTGCGACGCTCTCGTCAGGGACTTGGAGGTGTTCTTATGCAAGAGGGAAGAGCTGTTTCATATGCCTCATGTCAGCTTTGACCTCATGAGTGGAATTATGCCACACATGATTTGGAGTTAGCAGCCGTAGTGCATGCACTCAAGACCTGGAGACATTTTCTTAATGGAAATAGGTGTGATGTTTACACGGATCACAAGAGTTTGAAATACATCTTCACGCAGAAGGAGTTGAACCTAAAGCAGAGAAGATGGTTGGAGCTCATAAAGGATTATGATATGAAATTGCACTATCACCCAGGAAAGGCCAATGTTGTGGCAGATGCATTGAGCCGCAAGAGCTATGTTAATACCCTCACAACAGGAGGATTACCTCAGGAGTTAACTGATGATCTCAGAGATCTTCGATTGGAGATAGTACCACGAGATTTTGTTGCCGCAATGGAAATTCAATCCACCTTGTTGGAAAAGATCCGAGAAGCCCAGAAGTTACACAAAGGTATTGCGGAGATAAAGGGAAGGATGATCCAAGGAAAGGAAGAAGGATTTCGTGAGGATGAACATGGAACCTTATGGTTTGAGCAGCGTATTTACGTGCCAAATGACCCAGAGATCAGCAAATTGATTCTTCAGGAGGCTCATGATTCGCCTTATTCAATACAACCGGGCAACACCAAGATGTATTTGGACTTGAAGGAAAGTTTCTGGTGGACAGGTATGAAAAAGGATATTGCCGAGTATGTCGCAGTATGTGACGTATGTCAGAGGGTTAAGGCAAAGCACCAGAAACCAGCAGGATTACTTCAGCCTTTGCCGATACCAGATTGGAAGTGGGACAAGCTTGGCATGGACTTCATTACAGGATTACCTAGGACCCAATCATGCTATGATTCTACTTGGGTAGTGGTTGATCGCTTGACTAAGGTAGCTCACTTCATGTAACGCCCCGGATTCGATGCGCCAGGTGTCCGTCAGTTATTCGTCAGAGTTGCCATGTCATGTGCTTGCGTGTCTCTCTTTGCCATGTCATCATATGCATTTCATATCATGTCATCATGTGCATTTCATTTTGCATACATGCTCGTCTCATGCATCCGAGCATTTTCCCCGTTGTCCGTTTTGCAATCCGGCACTCCTATGTCTCCCGGAGCCCCCGTTTACCTCTTTTCATGTGCGGGTATGAAACGGTCTCGGAATGGACCGAGGTTTGTCAAGCGGCCTTGGTATAGCACCGGTAGACCGCCTGTCAAGTTTCGTGCCATTTGGAGGTCGTTTGGTACTCCAACGGTTAACCGGGTAACCGCAAAAGCCTCTTTTGTTTGCAGCCCAACACCCCCTCCAAAGTGGCCCAAAACCCACCTAACTCCCCTCCATGCTCTCGGTCGTTCGATCACGATCGCGTGGTCGAAAACCGCACCTCATTTGGACTCTCCTAGCTCCCTCTACCTTTAAATATGTGCACCCCCCTCCAAAAATTCGGGTCCCGAAACCCTAGCGTCTCCCTCCTCGCGTCGGCCGGACATGTACGCCCGCCCCCGCAGCCACCTGCGCCTGCCACGTGCAGCAGCCGCCGCACATGCCAGTCATCCGCCTTGGCCTGTGGCCAAGCAGCCTTGCGACACGACCCGCCACGCTGCCGCCCGTGCAAAAAGCCTCCCCACCGTGCCGCCCCCGCCGCCGCCGCCTCCCCTCCGCCATCACGCCCACCATGCCGCCCGCCGCCCGCAGGACCCTCTCGCCGCCGCCCGGCCGAAGGCCGCTGCCGCCGGGGCACCTCGTCGGCACCCACCGCTGCCGGCTGCTCCGAGCTCCTCCGGCGCCGCCGGCCTCCTCCCGGCCCTCCTCCGATCTCCCTCGGCCAACTCCGCGAAGCCGCGGACCCTCTCCGCCCGGATCTGGGGAGTGGGATGAGATCCACCACTCCCCGATCCAAACGCCCGCGCCCGATCCGGATCTCTCCGTCCCTTACGACCGCATCCGGTTTGGAGGTTGAAATTTCCACTAAGTCCCCGATCTGCGTTATTTTGTTGCATTTTCATCATGCCATAACTCTGCGTCCGTAGCTCCGTTTTGTGCGTGTAATATGTCAAATTGTTCGCCTCAAAGAGTAGATCACTTCATCTCATTGCATCATTTTCATTTGAGCTCATCTTGATGCCCGAAATGCTGTTAGAAGAGTGCTATGTGATGTTAGTTTCTGATTCTTATCAGAACTTGCACTTTTGTCATTTTTGCCATGATTGATGTGTGCATCCTATGAACTTGAGTCCTACATGTGTTTTGTAATATGCCATGCTATCTTTACAGGGGTGTATGCCATTTATTTTTGTGATCTCTGTGGTGACTAGCACAAGCATGCAAAGTAGGCTTCCTGATGTTGTTGTTTTCAGCCCCGTTTAGCTGATATTTTGATGCCATGTTAACTTGATGCTACCGAGAGATCCATGATTATTTTGAGATACTTTAGTAAGGATGTTTTGTACATATGGTTATGCTCTATCCATCCATGCCCTTGTTTGCAATTATGGAGTGCCATAGCTTGAGTCAATCGAGCTCTACTTTTGCTATAAAATGTTTCCTGGCAGATTGTTTACATGTTATTCAATTTTGCCAAGGTTGTTGTAGTTGATCCTTGCATCCTATGATGTTGTTCTTGCCATGTATAACTTCTATGCCATGTCTTCTTACTGTGAGTTGCCTTACCATGCCATGTGTTGCTCTGTGGTGAGTGGTTCAAGCTCACCAACATGCCTACTTATTGTTGTTCCTGCCATGTATGAATCTGTAATATAACTTGCTATGTTTACATGGGTGCCATCATATTTTCTGATCCCTTTTGGCTTATGGTCAGTAAGGGACTTTTGTTATATGCTTTGAGTAGATACATGCCATGCCTTTGTTTGCCATGATAAGTTCCTGTAGCATGTTGTTTGATAGCTCTAAACATTGCAACCTGATGTTATTTCTGCTAAAGTCTGAAACTGTTATTATTTGCAATCTTGCCATGTGTGTTTGAGCATGTTCTAGTGATTTCTGGAGATAGCTCAGTGTTCATGTTTTGTAATGCTTTACCCGTACATCATGCCCATGCCTTTTGTTCTCATGTTGGGGTGCTGTAGCATGTTGTTTTGATGCTTGCAATATGCCTAGTTGCTGTTTTGTACAAATTGTTGCTATAACTTGTATAGAGTGTATGTGTTGAACCGTTGCTCCGTTTTGAGTGTGCTCTATATGAAACTTGCTTGATTTTGCATGTAGCTTCATATTATCATGTTGCATTCATGATTTGAGGTGTTTGCTTGATGTTTGTATGCATTTTGCATCGATGACATGTTTAACTTGTTTTGCTCATATCTTCTAGACCGTAGCTCCGAATCTAATGAACTTTATATGTAACTTGACTAGAATTTCGTGTAGATCATCGTGGTGCATCTTAACTTGCTGTTTAACAACTTGAACATAAACTTTATATGTAATTCGGAATTGTTATATGTTGTTTTCGGCCTCATTTAAACTTGTCTTGATGTGTTGCTCTTGTTTGCATCATCTCTTGCCATGAGTAGCTTCATGTAGCCCTTGTCATGCATCATGCTTGTTTGTGCATCATGCCTTGTTCATGTGTGGTGTGTTTACCTATGTTGTGTGCTTCTTCTCGATAGTTCCCGTTCCGTCGCGATCGTGAGGATTCGTTCGTCTAAGCTTGGTTCGTCTTCATGGCTTCATCTTCTTCATGGACTCGTTCTTCTTCCTAGCGGGATTTCAGGCAAGATGACCGCTACCCTGGATCTCACTACTATCATTGCTATGCTAGTTGCTCCGTTCTATCGCTATGCTGCGCTACCTATTACCTGTTTATCAAGCCATCCCAAATTGCCATGAACCTCTAACCTTTTGCACCCTTCCTAGCAAACCGTTGTTTGGCTATGTTACCGCTTTGCTCAGCCCCTCTTATAGCGTTGTTAGTTGCAGGTGAAGATGAAGTTTGTTCCTTGTTGGAACATGGAGATGTTGTTCCTTGTTGGAACATGTTTACTTATTGGGATATCATAATATATCTTATTTAATTAATGCATCTATATACTTGGTAAAGGGTGGAAGGCTCGGCCTTATGCCTGGTGTTTTGTTCCACTCTTGCCGCCCTAGTTTCCGTCATATCGGTGTTATGTTCCCGGATTTTTGCGTCCCTAACGCGGTCGGGTGATTTATGGGACCCCCTTGACAGTTCGCTTTGAATAAGACATTTCCAAAGAAGGCCCAACATTGGTTTTACCATTTGCCTCACCTAGCCCTTTTTCCCTTGGGTTTCGGAGCCCAAGGGTCATCTTTATTTTAGCCCCCCCCCGGGCAGTGCTCCTTCGAGTGTTGGTCCGAACCGAGCAGCCTGCGGGGCCACCACGGGGCAACTCGAGGATTGGTTTTACTCGTAGCTTGACTTATCCGGTGTGCCACGAGAACGAGGTACGTCGACTCCTATCGGATTTGTCGGACATCCGGCGGCTTTGCGGTCTTGTTTTATTGCTGTCGAAATGTCTTGTAGCCGGATTCCGAGACTGATCGGGTCTTCCGGGAGAAGGAATATCCTTCGTTGATCGCGAGAGCTTATCATGGGCTAAGTTGGGACACCCTGCAGGTATAAACTTTCAAAGCCGTGCCCATGGTTATGTGGCAGATGGGAATTTGTTAATGTCCGGTTGTAGAAAACCCGAAGTTGATCTTAATTAAAATACACCAACCGTGTGCGTAACCGTGAGTGTCTCTTTTCGGGGTTGATCGAGAGGAGAACACGGTTTTTGGGTTATGTTTGACGTAAGTAGGAGTTCAGGATCACTTCTTGATCATTACTAGTTGACGACCGTTCCTTTGTTTCTCTTCTCGCTCTCATTTGCGTATGTTAGCCACCATATCATGCTTAGTCGCTGCTGCAACCTCGCCACTTTATCCCTTCCTTTCCTTTAAGCTTTGCTAGTCTTGATACCCATGGTAATGGGATTGCTGAGTCCTCGTGGCTCACAGATTACTACACCACCAGTTGCAGGTACAGGTTTGCGATGTTCATGACGCGAGAGCGATGTTTGCTTGTATTGGAGTTCTTCTTCTGCTTCTTCTTCGATCAGGGGATAGGTTCCAGGTCGGCAGCCTGGGCTAGCAGGGTGGATATCGTTTGAGTTTCTGTTTATGTTTCATCCGTAGTCGGATGTTGATCTTGTATATGATGTTGATGTATTCTTGTGGCATTTGTGCCTTATGTATGTATCCCTATGTATTATGTAATGTTGATGTAATGATATCCACCTTGCAAAAGCGTTTCAATATGAGGGTCTATCCTTGGTGGGACCGTCGAGTTCCTTTTGGATAGGGTCGCATATTGGGCGTGATAAGTTGGTATCAGAGCCTCAACCGACCCTAGGATCCCCCCTTGATTGATCGTGTAGTTCGGCCGTTGTTGAGTCTAGGAGAAAACTGATTTCTGAGTCTAGTTATATCAGAGAGTAGGAATTCGTTTTACTCCTCTGCCCCTTCGTCGCTCTGGTGAGGAATCTTGACGTAGGTGTTTTGAGTTACTCCTCTTCCCGTTCAAATTTTTCTTTAGGATCACGCAGTTGGTTTTCCGATCGTTGGTTCTCATCTCTTTTCATCCGGTGCATTTTCTCGTCAAGGCGATTCGACCCTCTTTGTTTTTGCAAGTTCAATCCTCAGCTGTTTTCTTTCCCACCCGCCCTCCCTTCTTCTTATTGGAACCGGAGTCCGTAATCGAGTATCCATTCTACTCGTGAGAAGTCTTTGCTTTCTTTTCCTCAATGTTTTCAACCGGTGTTGTCTCTTCAAGATATCCGTCGATTTCCCCTTCCAAGTTACCATTGTTTTCCCGCCCTCCCACCGTTTTTCTTCCCGGAGCCTGAGTCTGTTTCGAGCATCAATTTCATTCGTGCGGAGCCTCTTTAGTCTTTCGTTAATTATCTCAACCGGTGAATTCTCGTTTCGTACGACATTCTTCATCTCTTTCTTTTCCGGTGGACTCAATTCAAGTTTTTCGGTTGATTATATTTTTTCCCTCAGCTCAAATATTTCCCTTTGCTCGTTCGCCTCTTGCCAGTTTATCCTTCTGGAGTGCTCAAGTCATCTCAGGAGATTCGTCTGTGTTCCAATTAATTCGAGGTTGTCACCTCATTCAAATATTTCAATTATTCCGGTGCATCATCTATCTGTTCATCATCCCTTTCCAACGGTGTTTTTTCTCTTCAGTGGGCCCTAACCCACAGGTCTTTTCCCAGGATCTTACCTGACTCTTCTAATTTCCCCCGGAGTTATTCTCAATTCTTTTCAAGTGTGACGTAAGAATGAATTTCATCAGTCACATGCCTTCTCCAAGATCGCTTTCAAATTCTTTTCATTGTTGGCTCAACCTCTTCGCTTTTCATTCTCCCGGAGTATCTCATTAATTTTGGTGGTATTTATCGTCGTCCTTGAAGAACGAAGTAGAGTTTCTCTTAAATCTTGTCCGTTTCCCCGAAGATTCATGGTGCTAGCTCGATGTTATCCTATCGAATTGTTTTCCAATCATGCAAATTCTTTTCATCCATCCGGAGTATTTCAGAAGTTGATTTCTATTTCTTTTCATCCGGAGGCCATCTTTTCGGAAGATTTCTTCATTCTAAGTTTTTAGATTCATTCCCCAATTATTCTATATCCGTGCCCCTTCGTTCGTCTCAATATTCTTCCGGTGCTGCGTTCAAGCATTCATTAATCAGTTCGCGATCTCTTCGATCTCTTTCCTCTAAATTTCCTCAAGTATCTTCGTGCTTTTCTAATTCTTCCCGGTGATTCATTCTCTTTCATCAGTCATTTCCAAATTCTTACGGTGGTTCATTCAAGATTCTTTTTCTTTGATTATCATATTAATTCATTCGTTCCTTCCAATTCTACCGGTGGTTCATGAAGACCTTCTCAAGTTTGTGATATGTCACTTCTGAATTCTTTTTCAAGAAGAATAAGTAGTATGAAAAATCCATTGCTTGTCATCAATTTAACTTGATGAAGGATAAGCATACAATAAATCTTATTCTTATTTCATCTAAGTGATTAATCCCTTCCTTCGGAGTTTGTTCTTGATGAATAAATTCTAGTTCCAAGTCTTTCCATCTTTTTTTTATCCGGAGTTCAGTTTCCTCGGCCATTTCGTCGGAACCTCCATCGGAATCATCGCAATGCTCATCTTATTCTTTCGTCCTTCATTCTATCTCATCATCCTTTTGTTACCGTAGTCTTCATGGTGGTTCTTCATGATTTAATTCATTCTTCAAGAGTTCATCAACATTTTGTTGAAGAAATTCAAGTACCTTTTCTTCTTGCATCTCGAAGTGCAATTAATTCTCCGTATTCCTTTGAAGTGAAGTTTCCCATTTCTTTGTTCTTCTCAGCTATCCAATTATTTCCGTTTGCGGCTGGTTATCACCTCATAATTCCCGAGATGTTATCCATAAGTCCACAACAAGCTTATTCTTTCGTTGTTGATTTTCTCAATAACTTCAGTTCAAACCTTCTTTCTAAATTCTTTTCATTCCATTCTTCAATTCTTCCGGAGGCATTGTGTTGTTCATCTCATCAAGTGTCATTCCATCTTCTGAAGTTCATGTTCTAATCCTTCCATGTTCAGCCGGAGTGCTACCTAAATCCTTTCAGTCTTATCCGTTTCTTTTCTCATTCTAACCACTCCGGTTAGAACGAGTGCTTTCAGAGTCTATCTTGATTCCGTGAGTTTCGATTCTCGTCATTCTCGTCATTTCACTCTTCTCCTCGAGTGCTCTCAATTCTTTGCTTCTTCTCTCGAGTTCTTGTTTCACCTCATCCCTTTTCCCTTCCGTCTCGGTCCTAAGATCTCGGGACGAGATCTCTTGTTAGTGGAGGAGTGTTGTAACGCCCCGGATTCGATGCGCCAGGTGTCCGTCAGTTATTCGCCAGAGTTGCCATGTCATGTGCTTGCGTGTCTCTCTTTTCCATGTCATCATATGCATTTCATATCATGTCATCATGTGCATTTCATTTTGCATACATGCTCGTCTCATGCATCCGAGCATTTTCCCCGTTGTCCGTTTTGCAATCCGGCACTCCTATGTCTCCCGGCGCCCCCGTTTACCTCTTTTCATGTGCGGGTATGAAACGGTCTCGGAATGGACCGAGGTTTGTCAAGCGGCCTTGGTATAGCACCGGTAGACCGCCTGTCAAGTTTCGTGCCATTTGGCGGTCGTTTGGTACTCCAACGGTTAACCGGGTAACCGCAAAAGCCTCTTTTGTTTGCAGCCCAACACCCCCTCCAAAGTGGCCCAAAACCCACCTAACTCCCCTCCATGCTCTCCTCATTTGGACTCTCCTAGCTCCCTCTACCTATAAATATGTGCACCCCCCTCCAAAAATTCGGGTCCCAAACCCTAGTGTCTCCTCTCTCGCGTCGGCGGACATGTCCGCCCGCCCATAGCCACTCAAGGCTGCCACGTGGCAGCCGCCCACACAAGCTGCCGTCCCGCCTGGCCCGTGGCTGGCCCACGCTGGAACCCATGAACCCGCCGCCGCTCGGCCCGTGCAAAGCCTCCCCGCTGCCGGCGCCCGCCGCCATCGCCGCCGCTCCGCCACCACGCGCCACCGGCCGCTGCCCGCCGCCCTCGGGACCTTCTCGCGCGGCCGGCCGGAGGCCGCCGCCTCGCCGCCGGCGCCTCATCGGCACCCACCGCCGCGGCTGCTCAAAGCTCCTCCGGCCCCGCCCTCCCTCGGCCGCCTCCTCCGACCTCCCCTCGGCCAACTCCGGCGAGCCGCCGCCGGACCCCTCTCCGCCCGGATCTGGGGAGTGGGATGAGATCCACCACTCCCCCGATCCAAACGCCCGCGCCCGATCCGGATCTCTCCGTCCCGCACGACCGCATCCAGTTTCGGAGGTTGAAATTTCCACTAAGTCCCCGATCTGCAGTTATTTTGTTGCATTTTCATCATGCCATAACTCTGCGTCCGTAGCTCCGTTTTGTGCGTGTAATATGTCAAATTGTTCGCCTCGAAGAGTAGATCATTCCATCTCATTGCATCATTTTCATTTGAGCTCATCTTGATGCCCGAAATGCTGTTAGAAGAGTGCTATGTGATGTTAGTTTCTGATTCTTATCAGAACTTGCACTTTTGTCATTTTTGTCATGATTGATGTGTGCATCCTATGAACTTGAGTCCTACATGTGTTTTGTAATATGCCATTCCATCTTTACAGGGGTGTATGCCATGTATTTGTGTGATCTCTGTGGTGACTAGCACAAGCATGCAAAGTAGGCTTCCTGATGTTGTTGTTTTCAGCCCCGTTTAGCTGATATTTTGATGCCATGTTAACTTGATGCTACCGAGAGATCCATGATTATTTTTAGATACTTTAGTAAGGATGTTTTGTACATATGGTTGTGCTCTATCCATCCATGCCCTTGTTTGCAATTATGGAGTGCCATAGCTTGAGTCAATCGAGCTCTACTTTTGCTATAAAATGTTTCCTGGCAGATTGTTTACATGTTATTCAATTTTGCCAAGGTTGTTGTAGTTGATCATTGCATCCTATGATGTTGTTCTTGCCATGTATAGCTTCTATGCCATGTCTTCTTACTGTGAGTTGCCTTACCATGCCATGTATTGCTCTGTGGTGAGTGGTTCAAGCTCACCAACATGCCTACTTATTGTTGTTCCTGCCATGTATGAATCTGTAATATAACTTGCTATGTTTACATGGGTGCCATCATATTTTATGATCCGTTTTGGCTTATGGTCAGTAAGGGACTTTTGTTATATACTTTGAGTAGATACATTCCATGCCTTTGTTTGCCATGATAAGTTCCTGTAGCATGTTGTTTGATAGCTCTAAACATTGCAACCTGATGTTATTTCTGCTAAAGTCTGAAACTGTTATTATTTGCAATCTTTCCATGTGTGTTTGAGCATGTTCTAGTGATTTCTGGAGATAGCTTAGTGTTCATGTTTTGTAATGCTTTACCTGTACATCATGCCCATGCCTTTTGTTCTCATGTTGGGGTGCTGTAGCATGTTGTTTTGATGCTTGCAATATGCCTAGTTGCTGTTTTGGACAGATTGTTGCTATAACTTGTATAGAGTGTATGTGTTGAACCGTTGCTCCGTTTTGAGTGTGCTCTATATGAAACTTGCTTGATTTTGCATGTAGCTTCATATTATCATGTTGCATTCATGATTTGAGGTGTTTGCTTGATGTTTGTATGCATTTTGCATCGATGACATGTTTAACTTGTTTTGCTCATATCTTCTAGACCGTAGCTCCGAATCTAATGAACTTTATATGTAACTTGACTAGAATTTCGTGTAGATCATCGTGGTGCATCTTAACTTGCTGTTTAACAACTTGAACATAAGGTTTATTCAGATCTGGACCAATTTCGAAATTTGCATATGAGGACTTACCGGAATTGTTATATGTTGTTTCCGGCCTCATTTAAACTTGTCTTGATGTGTTGCTCTTGTTTGCATCATCTCTTGCCATGAGTAGCTTCATGTAGCCCTTGTCATGCATCATGCTTGTTTGTGCATCATGCCTTGTTCATGTGTGGTGTGTTTAGCTATGTTGTGTGCTTCTTCTCGATAGTTCCCGTTTCGTCGCGATCGTGAGGATTCGTTCGTCTAAGCTTGGTTCGTCTTCATGGCTTCATCTTCTTCATGGACTCATTCTTCTTCCTAGCGGGATTTGAGGCAAGATGACCGCTACCCTGGATCTCACTACTATCATTGCTATGCTAGTTGCTCCGTTCTATCGCTATGCTGCGCTACCTATTACCTGTTTATCAAGCCATCCCAAATTGCCATGAACATCTAACCTTTTGCACCCTTCCTAGCAAACCGTTGTTTGGCTATGTTACCGCTTTGCTCAGCCCCTCTTATAGCGTTGTTAGTTAGAGGTGAAGATGAAGTTTGTTCCTTGTTGGAACATGGAGATGTTGTTCCTTGTTGGAACATGTTTACTTGTTGGGATATCACAATATATCTTATTTAATTAATGCATCTATATACTTGGTAAAGGGTGGAAGGCTCGGCCTTATGCCTGGTGTTTTGTTCCACTCCTGCCGCCCTAGTTTCCGTCATATCGGTGTTATGTTCCCGGATTTTTGCGTCCCTAACGCGGTCGGGTGATTTATGGGACCCCCTTGACAGTTCGCTTTGAATAAGACTTTTCCAGCAAGGCCAACTCGAGGATTGGTTTTACTCGTAGCTTGACTTATCCGGTGTGCCCTGAGAACGAGGTACGTGCGACTCCTATCAGGATTTGTCGGCACATCCGGGCGGCTTTGCTGGTCTTGTTTTATTGCTGTCGAAATGTCTTGTAGCCGGGATTCCGAGACTGATCGGGTCTTCCCGGGGAGAAGGAATATCCTTCGTTGATCGCGAGAGCTTATCATGGGCTAAGTTGGGACACCCTGCAGGTATAAACTTTCGAAAGCCGTGCCATGCGGTTATGTGGCAGATGGGAATTTGTTAATGTCCGTTGTAGAAAACCCGGTTGATCTTAATTAAAATACACCAACCGTAATGCGTAACCGTGAGTGTCTCTTTTCGGGTTGATCGAGAGGAGAACACGGTTTCGGGTCATGTTTGACGTAAGTAGGAGTTCAGGATCACTTCTTGATCATTACTAGTTGACGACCGTTCCTTTGTTTCTCTTCTCGCCTCATTTATGTATGTTAGCCACCATATCATGCTTAGTCGCTGCTGCAACCTCACCACTTTATCCCTTCCTTTCCTTTAAGCTTTGCTAGTCTTGATACCCATGGTAATGGGATTGCTGAGTCCTCGTGGCTCACAGATTACTACACCACCGATTGCAGTGTACAGGTTTGCGATGATCATGACGCGAGAGCGATGTTTGCTTGTATTGGAGTTCTTCTTACGCTTCTTCTTCGATCGGGGATAGGTTCGGTCGGCAGCCTGGGCTAGCGAGGTGGATGTCGTTTGAGTTTCTGTTTATGTTTCATCCGTAGTCGGATGTTGATCTTGTATATGATGTCGATGTATTCTTGTGGCATTTGTGCCTTATGTATGTATCCCTATGTATTATGTAATGTTGATGTAATGATATCCACCTTGCAAAAGCGTTTCAATATGCGGGTCTATCCTTGGTGGGACCGTCGAGTTCCTTTTGGATAGGGTCGCATATTGGGCGTGATACTTCATCCCCGTGAAAACCACATATACAAGTGCTAAGTTAGCCAAGATATACATGACCAGGATCGTATGTTTGCATGGAGTTCCGAGGACCATCGTATAAGTTAGAGGAACACAATTTACCTCAAAGTTTTGGCATCAGTTACATGAAACTTTGGGTACCAGGCTGGAGTTCAGTACAGCTTTTCATCCGCAGACAGATGGGCAGACCGAGAGAGTCAATCAAATTCTGGAGGACATGTTGAGAGCTTGTGCGCTAGATTATGGATCTAGTTGGGATGATAATTTGCCTTACGCAGAATTCTCATATAACAACAGCTATCAAGCTAGTTTGAAAATGGCCCCTTTCGAAGCTTTGTACGGAAGGAGGTGCAGGACACCATTGATGTGGGATGAAGTTGGAGACCGTAAATTATTCGGACCAGATTTAATTAGAGATTCAGAGGAGAAAGTCAAGCTGATCTGCGACAGACTCAAGGTAGCCCAGTCCAGACAAAAGAGTTATGCCGATACTAAACGCAAGGAGGTAACCTATGAAGTCGGAGATAGAGCATATCTTTGTGTGTCGCCACTTCGAGGAGTTAAACGATTTGGAGTCAAAGGAAAGTTAGCACCACGATTTGTGGGGCCGTACAGAGTTTTAGAACGCATGGGTGAAGTTGCCTACAAGTTGGAATTATCAGAAGCCTTGTCAGGAGTTCATGATGTGTTTCACGTTTCCCAGTTGAAGAAGTGCCATGCAGAGATGGCCGATATTCCTCTAAGAGATACAGTGCCACTGGTGGCCATACAGTTGGATAGTGATCTGACCTATGAGGAGAAGCCCATCAAGATTCTCGAGACTGCAAGCAGGGTTACCCGCAGCAAGGTCATCAAGTTTTGCAAGGTTCAGTGGAGTCATCATATTAAGGAAGAAGCCACCTGGGAACGAGAAGAAGACCTCCGAGAGGACCACCCACACCTTTTTGCTAGCCAACTAGAATCTTGAGGGCGAGATTCATCTTAAGGGGGGTAGGTTTGTAACATCCCAATTTTCAATTTGGATGTTTATAATAGATCATTCATATGCATCCATGATTTATGCATTTTTGCCCCATTTGTTTTATTTGATTTTTGATCCAAGGAACTTTGAGCAACTCAAGGACCAAAAGAGAGAGTTGGAAGTTTCCCTAAAAAACCAATTTTGAATTTTTTTCGAAGTTGGGAGTTTGGATCAAATTTGGTTTCACCAAAAAAAATCATTTCCATTATATCAAAAATAAAATAAAGAGAGAATATAAAATGACTTCTTCAAAATCAGAAAAAAAAATATTGGAAATTGAATTTGGAACCAAAATATTTTTTTTGAGTTTTATTTGCAATTTATTTTATTAGTTTAGCAAAAATATTTATTTTTAAAACTTGCATTTTTAGGCGAGATAAATGTTCACAAGATCATATATAAGACCATATTATTATGTGAAATTCTCTGGGATTTTTAGGCTAAATTTTATTTGTATTTCGGTGTTTCATTGCTTCTGTAAAAAAAACGTTTAACAAAACGCAGCCCAGTAGGCCCAGCCTTCCTCACGACCTGGTCGTCTTCTTCGTTGAACGTTCATGGCGACAGAGGCAGGATGCACATACGCATCACATCTCCACCCAGCGCCCCCTCCTCTCCCTCACCCCGAAACTCCTCTGAAAGGAATCCCCTCGTCTCCCTCTACCCCTTCCCCTTCCTAGTGCGCCTTGGAGTCGCCTGTAATGGCCATTACGAGGCATAGAAACAGCCACCATTATACTCCATTGTCTGCTCGAATTCTGACCTCCCCAAGCCCTATATAAAGCACCCCTGGGAGCCCCTCCCAACCCTCGTCCGAAGCCCTCTCCATTCGGGAGCTATCTTCCTTCCTAATCTTGCCAATTGCTCGCCGGAGTTCGTGAATTCCGGTGACTTCTCCACCACGCCAGGAGACGATTCCGACACCGCGATACTGCTCCTAGGATCCGCCTCAAGTTTCTCTTCACCGTCCCGCACGCATCCTTCGCCGAAACACACCGGAGCCGCTTTCTTCCTCGTCGCCGACGACAAGTCCGGTGAACACCCAGACCAAAATTTTCTCTTTTTCCAGTATGTTTTTTTTTCAATCTCAGATTCTATACCAATTCTTGTTTCTTGTATATCTTTCAGTCTATAGATCCGATTTAGTTGATTATTTTTCCTACTAGTTCATAGAAATCCCATCTATCCAGAGAACCAAACAAAAAACATTTTTGAAAATTTTAAAATTTGAATTCAAACAGATCTGAATTCAAACTTCGTTAGGCCGTATCTCGAGTTTCAGAATCTCCTTTTAGGTGATTCTTTTGCAAATCGAAGTCAGAACGTGTACTTTCTGTTAAAACAAAAACCATTTTTTTTTTGCTGTAAAAATTAGGTTCTGTACAGAAACTTTATTTGGTTGTCTTTGGAGTTTTTCAAAGTCTTTTATTTGTTTTCTTTTTGGATCTTTGCTTGTATGCTTATGTATGTTATTGCTTACTTACGCTAGATCATCAGGAGTGCGAAGCTTGCTACTACGAATCTTTACAGTTCAACGAACGTCAGCAAGGCAAGTTCACACTTTGATCATAATTTTCAATACCCAGTTTTTACTATGCATTAGTTTCACCCTCAAAGATTGCATGAATAGGATTGGGAACATGTGGTTATGCTTTGTAGTTCATGTGGTAGGAACCTATGACCTTTGATCACCCCGGGAATATATGTTATATCATATATTGCTTAGCCATGCTCGTAGACGGGGATTGGTATGTGTGATTCATGCAAGTTGCGAGAGATAATAATTTTGGGATAACCTAAGGTGGCAACTTTAATACACATCTGGGTGGATTGTTTGGGGCACCTGGGGAAACCAGTGCTTGCCCAAGGGGAGTCCCGGAGTACCCGTGTGATTACCCTGGGCCCACCACCCAGGCTCAAAGGGATCATAAGATATTTCAGGCCTAGAAACTTCCGTGTGCAGCCACAAGCCGTTATGGGCTCTGGCATAGTTGAGTAAGTTGTGTGATCTCTTTCCGTGGTAGACTAGCTGATGTAGGGGAAAGTAGGTGTACCGGTCTATCCAGGGTTAAGGGGAAACGCTTCTGAAAGGCTATGTCTCGATCTTCCGATCATGGAGGTGGTCGAGTCTTGTGGGGAAAAGTGCGCAAACCTCTGCAGAGTGTACAAACTAATCGTGATTAGTCGTGTCCCCGGTTATGGACAACTTGAGTATCTAGAAGTGAATTATTGGTTGATCACATCACTCTATTTAATGAAATTATTGGGTTACTAATAACTTGGGAATTTTGGGATTGAGTTGGAGGAACCTTCTCAATAATGGCATTTTAATTTAGTACTAAAAAAAGTTATTCCATTGTTGTAGGGTAAAATTAGCTTTATGCAAAATAAAACTTAGAGCCTCCACCAGCTAAATTTGCATATAGAGATAGTATTTTCATTTATTATTATTCTATGGTGTGAAATTGCCAGCATATTCCATGTGCTGACCTACACGGCTGCAACGTCTCATGTTGTAGACTTTACCGACGAAGATTAAAGGTGTGATAGGTCGTTGTTCTCACTCGCTTTCTTTGTGGAGTTGGATGGACTCATTTACCTTTGAATCTTCCACAGTTATTTTTATTTAGATGGCCTTTGGCCATATTATTGTAATAAAGAACCTCGATGTAATAAAGTGTGATCGAACTCTGTTATAATTCCTCGAGTATTGTGTGTGTCAGCATACCGATCCAGGGATGACACTTAAGCACAGAGACTTCGATCCATTTTGGGTCGGGTCGCTACAGTGTGCGATGATGATCATATAAATCTTGGAACTATTTCCAACACACATCGTCACTTCACCCTTAACTAGTTTCTGTTCATTCTACAACTCCCGTTTCGAGTTACTACTCTTAGCAACTAAATCAGTATCAAATACCGAGGGGTTGCTACGAACACTAGTAAAATACACATCAATAATTTGTATATCAAATATACCTTTGTTCACTTTGCCATCCTTCTTATCCGCCAAATACTTGGGGTAGTTCCGCTTCCAGTGACCAGTTCCTTTGCAGCAGAAGCACTTAGTCTCAGGCTTGGGTCTAGACTTGGGCTTCTTCACTTGAGCAGCAACTTGCTTGCCGTTCTTCTTGAAGTTCCCCTTCTTTCCCTTTGCCCTTTTCTTGAAACTAATGATCTTGTTAACCATCAACACTTGATGCTCTTTTCTTGATTTCTACCTTCGCGATCTCAAAGATCGCGAAGAGCTCGGAATTACTTTCATCATCCCTTGCATATTATAGTTCATCACGAAGTTCTACTAACTTGGTGATGGTGACTAGAGAATTCTGTCAATCACTATTTTATCTAGAAGATTAACTACCACTTGATTCAAGCGATTGTAGTACTCAGACATTCTGAGCACATGCTCACTAGCTCAGCAATTCTCCTCCATCTTGTAGGCAAAGTACTGTCAGAGGTCTCATACCTCTCGACACGGGCATGAGTATGAAATACCAATTTCAACTCTTAGAACATCTTATATGCTACTGTATGCTCAAAACATTTTTTGAAGTCCCGGTTCTAAGCCGTAAAGCATGGTGCACTAAACTATCAAGTAGTCATCATACCGAGCTTTTTGTCAAAACGTTCATAACGTCTGCATCTGCTCCTGCAATAGTTCTGTCACCTAGCGGTGCATCAAGGACATAATACTTCTGTGCAGCAATGAGGTTAATCCTCAGATCACGGACCAAGTCCGCATCATTGCTACTAACATATTTCAACTTAGTTTTCTCTAAGAACATATCAAAATAAAACAGGGGAGCTAAACGCGAGCTATTGATCTACAACATAGATATGCTAATACTACCAGGACTAAGTTCATGATAAATTTAAGTTCAATTAATCATATTACTTAAGAACTCCCACTTAGATAGACATCCCTCTAATCTTCTAAGTGATCACGTGATCCATATCAACTAATACCATGTCCGATCATCACGTGAGATGGAGTAGTTTCAATTGTGAACATCACTATGTTGATCATATCTACTATATGGTTCACACTCGACCTTTCGGACTCAGTGTTCCGAGGCCATATCTGCATATGCTAGGCTCGTCAAGTTTAACCTGAGTATTCTGCGTGTGCAAAACTGGCTTGCACCCGTTGTAGATGGATGTAGAGCTTATCACACCCGATCATCACGTGGTGTCTTGGCACAACGAACTTTGGCAACGGTGCATACTCAGGGAGAACACTTTTATCTTGAAATTTAGTGAGAGATCATCTTATAATGCTACCGTCAATCAAAGCAAGATAAGATGCATAAAAGATAAACATCACATGCAATCAATATAAGTGATATGATATGGCCATCATCATCTTGTGCTTGTGATCTCCATCTCCGAAGCACCGTCATGATCACCATCGTCACCTGCGCGACACCTTGATCTCCATCGTAGCATCGTTGTCGTCTCGCCAATCTTATGCTTTTACGACTATCGCTACCGCTTAGTGATAAATTAAAGCATTACAGGGCGATTGCATTGCATACAATAAAGCGACAACCATATGGCTCCTGCCAGTTGCCGATAACCCGGTTACAAAACATGATCATCTCATGCTATAAAATTTTAGCATCATGCTTTGACCATATCACATCACAACATGCCCTGCAAAAACAGGTTAGACGTCCTCTACTTTGTTGTTGCAAGTTTTACGTGGCCGCTACGGGCTGAGCAAGAACCGTTCTTACCTACGCATCAAAACCACAACGATAGTTTGTCAAGTTGGTGTTGTTTTAACCTTCGCAAGGACCGGACGTAGCCACACTGGTTCAACTAAAGTTGGAGAAACTGACACCCGCCAGCCACCTGTGTGCAAAGCACGTCGGTAGAACCAGTCTCGCGTAAGTGTACGCGTAATGTCGGTCCGGGCCGCTTCATCCAACAATACCGCCGAACCAAAGTATGACATGCTGATAAGCATTATGACTTATATCGCCCATAACTCACTTGTGTTCTACTCGTGCACATGACATCTACTCATAAAACCTGGCTCGGATGCCACTGTTGGGGAACGTAGTAATTTCAAAATTTTCCTACGCACACACAGGATCATGGTGATGCATAGCAACAAGAGGGGAGAGTGTTGTCCACGTACCCTCGTAGACCGAAAGCGGAAGCGTTAGCACAACGCGGTTGATGTAGTCGTACGTCTTCACGATCCGACCGATCAAGTACCGAACGCACAACACCTCCGAGTTCAGCAAACGTTCAG
Source organism: Aegilops longissima (assembly GCA_021605205.1). Taxonomy (NCBI): domain Eukaryota; kingdom Viridiplantae; phylum Streptophyta; class Magnoliopsida; order Poales; family Poaceae; genus Aegilops; species Aegilops longissima. The sequence continues at coordinate 319,804,060 of CM038676.1, forward strand.
CTCGATGATGTCCCTCGAACTCCGATCCAGCCGAGCTTTGAGGGAGAGTTCCGTCAGCATGACGGCGTGGTGATGATGATGATGTTCTACTAATGCAGGGCTTCGCCTAAGCACCGCTACGATATTATCGAGGTGGATTATGGTGGAGGGGGGCACCACACATGGCTAAAAGATCAAATCAATTATTGTGTCTCGAAGGGGTTCCCCCCTCCCTGTATATAAAGGAGTGGAGGAGGGGGAGGGCCGGCCCTCTCTATGGCGCACCCTAGGAGGAGTCCTACTCCCATCGGGAGTAGGATTCCCCCCTTCCAAGTAGTAGGAGTAGGAGTCAAGGAAAAGGGAGAGAGAAGAGAAGGTAGGAGGGGGCACAGCCCCTCCCCCTAGTCCAATTCGGACTAGGCCTTGGGGGGGCGCCCAACCTCTCTTCTCTCTTTCCCCTAAAGCCCAATAAGGCCCATAATCTCATAGTCATAGGAACATGTATAAGTCATGAAGGAAGCAATAGAAACTTACTAAACGATCGAGTGCTAAGCTAACAGAATGGGTCAAGTCAATCACATCATTCTCCTAATGATGTGATCCCATTAATCAAATGACAACTCATGTCAATGGCTAGGAAACATAACCATCTTTGATCAACGAGCTAGTCAAGTAGAGGCATACTAGTGACACTCTGTTTGTCTATGTATTCACACAAGTATTATGTTTCCGGTTAATACAATTCTAGCATGAATAATAAACATTTATCATGTTATAAGGAAATAAATAATAACTTTATTATTGCCTCTAGGGCATATTTCCTTCATGTCCTTCATGGCCAAACCGGACATCCTATGTAGCTCCGTCAACTGCATCATCTTATTGTTCAATAGCGCTGGTCGCTCCGGCGCCAAATACTGCGACCAAAAGAGCTTCTCCGTTGCGTTCCCTTCTTGGGCCCGGAAATGCTGGGCCGCATCGGCTACACTCCTCGAGAGATCTGCAAAAGCGTCTGGAGCAGTCCATAGTCGATTTAGCAAAGTATATCTTCGACCGCCGAATATACTCTATAAAAGAAAAGGCTTACCAACCGCTATCTGTTCGGCTTGCTTGATCTCCTCGCGAGCCGCCCGGGACTCGGATCGCGCCTCCTTCGTAGCTTGAAGAGCCTTGGTGAGTTCGGCCGCTTGGGCCTTGTTACTCTCCTCCAAGGACTCACACTTGGTGGTGGCCTCCTGGAGCGCTTGCTCTACCTCGGTCACCCTTGCCTCATACTGGAGGCGGGCGGCCTTTTCAGCCTCCACAGCCGTAGCCGCCTTCTGTGCGGCTGCTTTGCTTACCCTCACCTCCTCCTTGGCTTCGAAGAGGGCCCTCTTGAGGGCCTCGACCTCGGTCATGTTGCCTACAATCATTTACATAGTAGCACACAAGCTTAAAGTCTGAGTTTGCATTATAATTTAGGATTGTAAGGGATCTTTCTAAAAGCATACCTTGGGCCTCATTGAACCGCTTATTAATACGGTCGGTCTCATCACCAGCCAGCTTCAGCTTCTGCCGAAGTTCGGAAACTTCCGCGTCCTTGGCTGAAGCTGCTAGTAGAGAAGCCTGTTCAGCAAAATAGACAAGTATGTTATCTCCAGGACATTCGATCCTCTGTCCGGCCCTTTTTTTTCAAAAAGCCGAACAGAGTCTCAGGGGCTACTATCTATATATAGGCATCCTTTTCATATAAAAAGCGACTAAAGATATTAAACTGCGTACCTCAAAGCCTGTTAGCAGGCTAGTGAAAGCTTCGTTCAGACCGCTTTTCACGGACTGAATCCTCTCAACCACCGTACCCATTAGGGTACGGTGCTCTTCCACGACGGAAGCACGTCGAAGTGCTTCCCTCAATGTATCCGGCGCCTCCGGATTGATGGAGGTCCTCGGTGGAGTCGGAGCTTCCCCCTCCTTCAAAGGAGGCTGCTCACTTGGTTCCGGAGCCATGTGGGTCTCCGGAGTCGTATTCGGCTGGGGGCCAGACTGGTCCGAGCCCCCATCATCAGCTTCCATGGGAATTGTGCCCTTATGTTTTTGGCAGCCGATGCATTACCCTCTGGCGCCATTTCTGCGGCCTTCCGCCCCTCTCCCTGGCCTGGAGAGGTCCTCTGGGATAGCACCTCGGCGTCGTCTGCGGCATGAGGCCGAGAGGCTCGCGGAGGTGTTTCATTCTCCATCATCTCTGGCGCCAAAGAATTCCCTGAAGACGATGATTGTTGGGGGAGATCACGGGCCGGACTGGAACACGTAGATGATATGCCATCCTGTAGTTTATAAAATGCCGGATATATACCGTATCTTTGAATACTTTTGATTCGGCCAGGGGCTTCGGCCTGGGGTTCCACTCAGGGACAACTTCGACGTCTGATTCCGAATCGTCCGAAAGGGAGAGTTTCCCCTTCTTGGACGCCTCCGCCTCTAGGTCCGCGGAAGCCCCCCTTTTTTTCTTTCCTCCCTTAGGGGGAGAATTTTTCTCCTCCTCTTCGTCTTCGTCTTCATCTTAATCTCCCTCGTGGGAGGAGAGAGCTTCGGTATCTTCGGACGTTATGTCGGAAGTGCCTTTACGGCGAAGGCCACTTCTGGCCTCCTTGCCCTTCTTCTTGGCCTTCTTCTCTGGCGCCTGGTATGGCGCCGGAACTAGCATCTTCGTCAGAAGAGGAATAGCTGGGTCTTCGGGGAGGGGAGCCGGACACTGGATCTGCTCTGTCTTCTTCGTCCAGCCCTGAAGGATAAGGGGAAGGCTTAAGCTTACTCCTTGGATCTACAAGTTGAGGATATGATTGGAAATCTAAAAAACTTACTGGAGTAGGTGGATGAGCGCAGTCGAGGCCGAGGTCTTCGGTCGTTTGCAGCCACGACTTTTGGGTCTTGAAAAGCAGCTTCCATATATCTTTGTTCTTCGTGCCGAAGAACCGTTGCAAGGTCCAGGGACCTGCCGGATCAAACTCCCACATATGGAGAGTCCGGCTTTGGCAGGGGAGAATCCGGCGAAAAAGCATCACATGGATGACACTGGCAAGACTGGTGTTCTTCTCTATCATGCTCTTGACGCGCTTCTGCAGCGTCATCACCTCGTCGGATGACGCCCAATCTAGACCCTTATTAATCCAAGATGCGAGCCGCATTGGAGGACCGGATTTGAACTCAGGAGTGGTGGCCCATGTGGCGTCACGGGGTTCCATGACATAGAACCACTCCTGTTGCCTTCCCTTCACGGTCTCTACAAAGGTCCCTTTGGGCCAGGTGATGTTAGGGAGCTTGCTCACCATGGCGCCACCACACTCCGCGTGTTCACCCTCGACGACTTTAGGTTTCACGTTGAAGACTTTGAGCCACAGGCCGAAGTGGGGGGGGGGGGGGAGGAGGGATGCGGAGGAACGCCTCGCACACGACGATGAACACCGAGATGTGGAGGAATGAATTCGGGGCTAGATCGTGGAAATCTAGCCCATAATAGAACATGAGCCCGCAGACGAAAGTGTGGAGAGGAAACCCTAGCCCGCGAAGAAAGTGGGGGATGAATACTACCCTCTCATTGGGCTCTGGGGTGGGAATGATCTGCTTCTTGGCAGGGAGCCGATGGGCGATTTCCGTGGATAAATACCCCGCTTCCCGGAGTTCCTTGATGTTCCCCTCCGTGACGGAGGAGGCCATCCACTTGCCCTGCGCTTCAGATCCGGACATGGCTGGGGTGTTTGCTGGGGACGGGAGGGATTAAAACTTGGGAGCTGGAGCTCGAGAGCAGATGGGCTGAGGAGGAAGAAGGAGTGGGGTAAAAATATGGACCCTTATCTTCTTATAAAGGTAGTGAATATCGAGCGTCCCCCCACAAGCCTTAAAACTCGCCTATTCCCAAGGGGTCGTGAAAACGGTACGGTTGGATTACCCAAACCCGTATTGATGATAATCCCGCAATAAGGGGACATGATCTCTGCTTTAATAAGACGTGTCAATGAAGACCGCGTCTTGAAACACGAAGCGGGAGGCTGAAAAACGGTTCAAAATAATAATAAGGCCAGAACACAACGCCTCACCGAAAAAGCTATCAGAAGACATGACCTATTTTGGTTTAAGTATTTTGCCTTTGTAGTTCAGGATTATAACTATTGTACAGAGCCGGATATAGTTCTTTTGATCAACTACTTTGGAGTGTTCCGAGGAGGAACCCGCCTTGCAATGCCGAAGACAATCTGCGAGCCGTACACATCGTCATTGAAGCCTGCTTCAGGGGCTACTGAGAGAGTCCTGGATCAGGGGGTCCCCGGGCGACCTTGCTATGTGACGTGGGCTGGACTGGTGGGCCGTGAAGATACAAGATAGAAAGCTTTTCCCCGTGTCCGGATGGGACTCTCCTTTGCGTGCGTGGTAAGCTTGGCGTTCGGATATGAAGATTCCTTTCTCTGTAAACAGACTCTATACAACCCTAGACCCCTCCAGTGTCTATAGAAACCGGAGGGTTTAGTCCGTAGAGGCAATCACATCATACAGGCTAGACTTCTAGGGTTTAGGCATTACGATCTCGAGGTAGATCAACTCCTGTAACCCCCTATACTCGTCTAAGTCAATCAAGCAGGAAGTAGGGTATTACCTCCATTAAGAGGGCTCGAACCTGGGTAAACATCGTGTCCCCTACCTCCTGCTACCTTCGATCCTCAGATGCACAGTTCGGGACCCCCTACCCGAGATCGGCCGGTTTTGACACCGACACCAGGCCCCGACGGATTTACCGCCGAATTTCTCCCGAGTGCTTGGGACGTGATTAAGTATGACATCTGCGCCATCTTTGACAAACTCTATGCACTCAACGGGCGTGGTTTCCAACGGCTCAATGAGGCGCTCCTCACCCTTCTCCCTAAGAAGCAGGATGCGGCATCCCTCTTCGACTATCGCCTGATGACCCACAAGTATAGGGGATCTATCGTAGTCCTTTCAATAAGTAAGAGTGTCGAACCCAACGAGGAGCAGAAGGAAATGATAAGTGGTTTTCAGCAAGGTATTCTCTGCAAGCACTAAAATTATAGGTAACAGATAGTTTTGTGATAGGATAATTTGTAACGAGCAACAAGTAACAAAAGTAAATGAAGTGCAGCAAGGTGGCCCAATCCTTTTTTTAGCAAAGGACAAGCCTGGACAAACTCTTATATAGAGAAAAGGGCTCCCGAGGACACATGGGAATTATTGTCAAGCTAGTTTTCATCACATTCATATGATTCGCGTTCGGTACTTTGATAATTTGATATGTGGGTGGACCGGTGCTTGGGTGTTGTCCTTACTTGGACAAGCATCCCACTTATGATTAACCCCTATTGCATGCATCCGCAACTACAAAAGAAGTATTAAGGTAAACCTAACCATAGCATGAAACATGTGGATCCAAATCAGCCCCTTACGAAGCAACGCTTAAACTAGGGTTTAAGCTTCTGTCACTCTAGCAACCCATCATCTACTTATTACTTTCCAATGCCTTCCTCTAGGCCCAAAGAATGGTGAAGTGTCATGTAGTCGACGTTCACATAACACCACTAGAGGAGAGACAACATACATCTCATCAAAATATCGAACGAATACCAAATTCACATGACTACTAATAGCAAGACTTCTCACATGTCCTCAGGAACAAACGTAACTACTCACAAAGCATAATCATGTTCATCATCAGAGGAGTATTAATATGCATATAGGATCTGAACATATGATCTTCCACCAAATAAACCAACTAGCATCAACTACAAGGAGTAATCAACATTACTAGCAACCTACAAGTGCCAATCCCAGACTTAGAGACAAGAATTGGATACAAGAGATGAGCTAGGGTTTGAGATGAGATGGTGCTGATGAAGATGTTGATGGAGATTGGCCCTCTCCCGATGAGAGGAGCATTGGTGATGACGATGGCGATGATTTCCCCCTCCCGGAGGGAAGTGTCCCAGTGCACAGCTCTGTGAGCCCTAGATTGGTTCCGCAAGGTTCCGCCTCGTGGCGGTGAGTCTCGTCCCAAAGCTTGCTTATGATTTTCTTGGACGAAATACTTCATATAGCAGAGGATGGACACGGAGGGCCACCAGGGGGCCACGAGGTAGGGGAGCGCCTGGGGGTAGGCGCGCCCCCCCCTCGTGGCCAGGTGTGGGCCCCTCCGTATTTCTTCCGCCAAGTATTTTTTATTATTTCCGAAAATAACTTTCGTGGAGTTTCAGGACTTTTGGAGTTGTGCGAATAGGTCTCTAATATTTGCTCCTTTTCCAAATTGAATTCCAAATGCCAAGCATTCTCCTCCTTATGTAAACCTCGTAAAATAGGAGAGAATATGCATAATTATTTTGACATAATGTGTAATAACAGCCCATAATGCAATAAATATCGATATAAAAGCTTGATGCAAAATGGACGTATCAACTCCCCCAAGCTTAGACCTCTCTTGTCCTCAAGCGGAAGCCGATAACGATAAATATGTCCACATGTTTAGAGGTAGAGGTGTCGATAAAATAAAATACGGACATGAGGGCATCATGATCATTCTTATAACAGCAACATATATTGATATTGTCATATGATTTATTATGCTCAAGTAATAATCTATTCACAATGCAAAGTATGAATCAGAAACTTTATTGAGAACTAACAAACTATAATCTCAGTCATTGAAGCAATTGCCATTTATCATAACATCAGAAAGAGTCTATTCAGAGCTTTTCAGCAAGTCCACATACTCAACTATCATTTAGTCTTTCACAATTGCTAACACTCACGCAATACTTGTGGTTATGGAGTTTTAATCAGACATAGAGAAAGATAGGGGCTTATAGTTTCGCCTCCCAACCTTTTACCTCAAGGGTAATGTCAACAATAATTGCTCATGCCAACTTACATCCAATTAGATATATTTATCAGGATCTTTCCAACACACTGTGCTTGCCAAAGGATAAAATGTAAAAAGGAAAGGTGGAGATCACCATGACTCTTGCATAAGGTAAAAGGTAATGATAAAAGATAGGCCCTTCGCAGAGGGAAGCAGAGGTTGCCATGCGCTTTTATGGTTGGATGCACAAAATCTCAATGCGAAAGAACGTCACTTTATATTGCCACTTGTGATATGAACCTTTATTATGCAGTCCATCGCTTTTATTTCTTCCACATCACAAGATCGTATAAAGCTTATTTCCTCCACACTAATCAATCATACATATTTAGAGAGCAATTTTTATTGCTTGCAGCGATGACAACTTACTTGAAGGATCTTACTCAATCCATAGGTAGATATGGTGGACTCTCATGGCAAAACTGGTTTAAGGGTATTTGGAAGCACAAGTAGTATCTCTACTTCGTGCAGAGAATTTGGCTAGCATGAGGGGAAAGTCAGGATCAACATGTTGGATGACCCATGACAATATACTTTATCTCAGATATAAGAAAACATAACCCATTACGTTGTCTTCCTTGTCCAACATCAACTCTTTAGCATGTCATATTTTAATGAGTGCTCCCAATCATAAAAGATGTCCAAGATAGTATATTTATATGTGAAACCTCTCTTTCTTTATTACTTCCTATTAATTGCAATGATGACCAAAGCTATGTTTGTCAACTCCCAACAATTTTTATTCATCATACTCTTTCTATGTGAAGTCATTACTCTCCATAAGATCAATATGATCTCTTTGTTTCTTTTTATTCTTTTCTTTTTTCTTTTATTCACTCAAGATCATGGCAAAATAATCAAGCCCTTGACTCAACACTAATCTTTATTATATAGCCCACGGACTCGATTACATAGAGGGATCATAAAGCAAAACTGAAAATTAGATCATACCAAAACTTTATTCTACTAGATCAAGATACTACTAATAGGATCGAACTAAGAAAAACGGTAAAGATAGGGATGTGATGGTGATACGATACCGGGGCACCTCCCCCAAGCTTGGCAGTTGCCAAGGGGAGTGCCTATACTCATGTGATTATATCTCCCTCTTCGGGGATGGTGATGTGATATTCTTGGTGATGATGCCCCTCAGGATACGATTCTCTTCCTCGAGCTTATTAAGTTGCTGCTTGAGATCCATTATCTCCTTACGAAGCTTCCCTGTAACGGCTAAAGCTCCTTGCACCCAAGGGTGTTGCATAGCTGCGGGAGAACAAGTGACACTCTTCTTCATATTTTCATAAGAAAGAAATCTAACATTGGAAGGGATAACCGAGTTTGGAATAGCCGAGCTCTGTAGTTCCCCCATCGTGAGTCCAGCTCGGAAGCGAGAAGTGACTTCTTGATCCTCCTCTATGGCATCTATCCTCTTCAAATCAGCCTCGATCTCTTCCTCCGTGGCTGGCCCAAAGTGGTCAGCATCACTGTTTGTCCTTGGTCTCGATGCCGGATGAGACACCCGGCTCTCCCCGACTGACTCTTGAGAAGACATCTTGCTCTAATATGCAGCAGCAACAGCTCGAAACAAGAACAGAGAATATTTGCATAATACAGGAGTCAAAACCTTCGGGATATTATATAATGAATTTTTACTGACCAAAATACGTATCGTGCAAGAAAACGGAGTCCGGAGAGCACACGAGGTGCCCACGAGGCAGGGGGCGCGCCCAGGGGGGTAGGGCGCTCCCTCCACCCTCGTGGAGGCCTCGTGTCCTTCCCAGACTGCTTCTTATTTTTCTATTTTTCTAAATATTCCAAAACGGAGAAAAATTGTCATTAGAATTGTTTTGGAGTCGGTTTACTTACCGTACCACATACCTATTCCTTTTTGAGTCTGGAACGTTCTGGAAAGTGTCCCTTATGTATTCCTCCGGGGTTACGGTTTCAATAACATTGGTTTCAACATTTATAGGATTACCTGAGATATAATGTTTGATCCTTTGACCGTTCACCACCTTCGGATTTGTGCCTTCGAAGTTGTTGATTTTTATGGCACCGAAACTCTAGACCTCCTCGATAACGTAAGGACCTTCCCATTTAGAGAGAAGTTTTCCTGCAAAAAATCTTAAACGAGAGTTGTATAACAATACATAATCACCTACATTAAACTCACGCTTTTGTATTCTTTTGTCATGCCATCTTTTAAATTTTTCTTTAAACAACTTGGCATTCTCATAGGCTTGGCTTCTCCATTCATCAAGTGAGCTAATGTCAAATAACCTCTTCTCATCGGCAAGTTTGAAATCATAATTGAGTTCTTTAATAGCCCAATAAGCCTTATGTTCTAGTTCCAGAGGTAAGTGACATGCTTTTCCATAAACCATTTTATACGGAGACATTCCCATAGGATTTTAATATGCAGTTCTATAAGCCCATAATGCTTCATCAAGTTTCTTGGACCAATTCTTTCTAGATCTATTAACAGTCTTTTGCAAAATTAATTTGAGTTCTCTATTACTCAATTCTACTTGACCACTAGACTGAGGGTGATATGGAGATGCAATTCTATGATTAACATCATACTTAGCAAGCATTTTACGTAAAGCACCATGAATAAAATGTGAACCACCATCAGTCATTAAATATCTAGGGACTCCAAACCTTGGAAAAATAACTTCTTTAAGCATCGTAATAGAGGTGTTATGATCAGCACTACTAGTTGGAATAGCTTCTACCCACTTAGTAACATAATCAACAACAACTAGAATATGTGTATACCCATTAGAGGCAGGAAACGGTCCCATATAATCAAAGCCCCAAACATCAAATGGTTCAATAACAATTGAATAATTCATTGGCATTTCTTGACGTCTACTAATATTACCAATTCTTTGATATTCATCACAAGATAAGACGAACTTATGGGCATCCTTGAAGAGAGTAGGCCAATAAAAACCGGATTGCAATACCTTATGTGCGGTTCTATATCCAGCGTGGTGTCCTCCGTAAGCTTTGGAATGACACTTGCGTAGGATCTGTTCCTGTTCATGCTCAGGTACACAACGTCTAATAACACCATCTACTCCTTCTTTATAAAGATGTGGGTCATCCCAGAAGTAATGTCTCAAGTCACAGAAAAACTTTTTCTTTTGTTGGTATGTGAAACTAGGTGGTATCAATTTAGCAACAATGTAATTAGCATAGTCAGCACACCATGGGGCAGTACGAGAAGCATTTATGACATTTAATTGCTCATCAGGAAAGCTATCATCAATAGGTAGTGGGTCATCATGAACATTTTCTAACCTAGAGAAGTTGTCTGCAACGGGGTTCTCAGCTCCCTTTCTATCAATAATATGTAAATCAAATTCTTGTAGCAAGAGAACCCATCTAATAAGTCTAGGTTTAGCATCTTTATTTTCCATAAGATATTTAATAGCAGCATGATCAGTGCGAATAGTTACTTTAGAATCAACAATATAAGGTCTGAACTTATCACATGCAAATACAATCGCTAAGAATTCTTTTTCAGTAGTAGCATAATTTCTCTGGGCATTGTCTAGTGTTTTACTAGCATAATGAATAACATTTAATTTCTTATCAACTCTTTACCCTAGAACAACACCTACAGCATAATCACTAGCATCACACATAATTTCAAAGGGTAAATTCCAATCAGGTGGCTAAACAATAGGTGCAGAGATCAATGCTTTCTTAAGTATTTCAAATGCTTCTACACAATCATCATCGAAGACAAAGTGTATATCTTTTTGTAATAAATTAGTCAGAGGCCGATAAATTTTTGAGAAGTCTTTAATGAACCTCCTATAAAAACCGGCATGACCAAGGAAACTTCTTATACCTTTGATGTCCTTGGGACATGGCATCTTCTCAATAGCATCAACCTTGGCTTTATCAACTTCAATACCTCTTTCAGAAATTTTATGCCCCAAGACAATACCTTCATTGACCATAAAGTGGCACTTTTCCCAATTCAAGACAAGGTTAGTTTCTTCACATCTCTGCAAAACTCGATCAAGGTTGCTTAAGCAATCATCAAAAGAGGATCCATAGACGGAGAAACCGTCCATGAAAACCTCACAAATCTTTTCACAAAAGTCAGAGAATATGGCCATCATGCATCTTTGAAAGGTAGCAGGTGACTTACATAAACCAAAAGGCATACGTCTATAAGAAAAAGTACCGAAAGGGCAAGTAAAAGTGGTCTTTGATTGATCATCAGCTGACACAGGTATTTGCGAGAAACCAGAATAGCCATCTAGAAAGCAAAAATGTGTATGTTTGAATAGTATTTCTAGCATTTGATCAATAAAAGGTAAGGGGTAATGATCCTTTTTAGTAGCTTTATTTAATTTGCGGAAATCAATTACCATCCTATAACTTGTAATAATTCTTTGCGGAATCAATTCATCTTTATCATTAGGAACGACAGTAATACCTACCTTCTTAGGGACACAATGGACAGGACTTACGCACTGACTATCAGCAACGGGGTAAATTATACTTGCCTCAAGGAGCTTTAGTATTTCCTTTCTTACCACTTCTTTCATCTTACGAATTAGCCGTCGTTGGTGATCACGAACTGGTTTGGCATCTTTTTCCAAATTTATTTTGTGTTGATATAGAGTGGGACTAATGCCCTTAAGATCATCAAGAGTATATCCAATAGCAGCGTGATGCTTCTTCAGAGTTTTCAATAATCTCTCTTCCTCCTTCTCTGAAAGGTTAGCACTAATCATAACAGGATATATCTTCTTTTCATCAATATAAGCATATTTAAGAGTATCAGGCAATGGTTTAAGCTCAAACACGGGATCACCCTTGGGTGGAGGACAATCCCCTAGAATTTCAACAGGCAAATTGTATTTCAGGATGGGTTCCTGTTTAAAGAATACTTCATCAATTTCCCTTCTTTCATTCATAAACATATCATTTTCATGGTCTAGCAAATATAGTTCTAAAGGATCACTAGGAGGTACGACAATAGAAGCAAGACCAATAATTTCATCCTTACTAGGCAATTCTTCTTCACGGTGTTGTCTACGAAATTTAGAGAAATTAAACTCATGAGACATATCACCCAAACCAATAGTAACAACATCCTTTTTGCAGTCTATCTTAGCATTAACAGTGTTCAAGAAGGGTCTACCGAATATAATGGGGCAAAAGCTATCTTGTGGGGAACCAAGAACAAGAAAATCAGCAGGATACTTAGTTTTCCCACACAAGACTTCAACATCTCTAACAATTCCCATTGGTGATATAGTATCTCTATTGGCAAGTTTAATTGTGACATCAATATCTTCTAACTCAGCAGGTGCAATGTCATGCATAATTTCTTTGTATAAGTCAAAAGGTATTGCACTACCACTAGCACTAGCACCCATATCACATAAGCCATGATAACAATGATCTCCTATTTTAACAGAAATAACAGGCATGCCTACCATAGGTCTATGTTTATCTTTAGCACAAGTTTTGGCAATTCTAGCAGTTTCATCACAGAAATAAATAACATGCCCATCAATATTATCAGCCAAGAGATCTTTAACAATAGCAATATTAGGTTCAACTTTAACTTGCTCAGGAGGTGTATCGGTTCTAATATTGCTTTTACGAACCACAGTTGAAGCTTTAGCATGATCCTTCATTCTAACGGGGAAGGTGGTTTCTCAACATAAGCAGTAGGAACAATAGGATCATTATAAGTGATAGTCTTTTCTTCAACTTTAATAGGTGCAGCTACTTTTACTTCTATGGGAGGATGATATTTAAACCACTTCTCCTTAGGGAGATCAACATGAGTAGCAAAAGATTCACATAAAGAAGCTACTTTCTCAGAGTCAAGTCCATATTTAGTGCTGAATTTACGGAAAACATCAGTCTCCATAAAATATTTAACACAATCAAACTTAGGTGTCATACCTGACTCCTTACCTTCATCGAGATCCCAATCTTCAGAGTTGCGTTTAATTCTTTCCAATAAATCCCATTTGAATTCAATAGTCTTCATCATAAAACAGCCAGCACAAGAAGTATCGAGCATGGTGCGATTGTTATCAGAAAGCCGAGCATAAAAGTTTTGAATTATTATTTCTGTGGGGAGCTCATGATTGGGGCATGAATATAACATTGATTTAAGCCTCCTCCAAGCTTGAGCGATGCTTTCTCCTTCGTGAGGCCAAAAATTATAAATATAATTGCGATCACGATGAACAAGATGCATAGGATAAAATTTCTGGTGATATTCCAATTTCAATCGTTTGTAGTTCCATGATCCCATATCCCCGAACAAGCACTATATAAATTTTTCCTTACCAAATTCCACCTATCAAAGGCGCTTCACTCCCCGGCAACGGCGCCAGTAAAGAGTCTTGATGACTCATAAGTATAGGGTATCTATCGTAGTCCTTTCGATAAGTAAGAGTGTCGAACCCAACGAGGAGCAGAAGGAAATGATAAGCGGTTTTCAGCAAGGTATTCTCTGCAAGCACTGAAATTATAGGTAACAGATAGTTTGGTGATAGGATAATTTGTAACGAGCAACAAGTAACAAAAGTAAATAAAGTGCAGCAAGGTGGCCCAATCCTTTTTGTAGCAAAGGACAAGCCTGGACAAACTCTTATATAGAGAAAAGCGCTCCCGAGGACACATGGGAATTATCGTCAAGCTAGTTTTCATCACGTTCATATGATTCGCGTTCGGTACTTTGATAATTTGATATGTGGGTGGACCGGTGCTTGGGTGATGTCCTTACTTGGACAATCATCCCACTTATGATTAACCCCTATTGCAAGCATCCGCCACTACAAAAGAAGTATTAAGGTAAACCTAACCATAGCATGAAACATGTGGATCCAAATCAGTCCCTTACGAAGCAACGCATAAACTAGGGTTTAAGCTTCTGTCACTCTAGTAACCCATAATCTACTTATTACTTCCCAATGCCTTCCTCTAGGCCCAAAGAATGGTGAAGTGTCATGTAGTCGAGGTTCACATAACACCACTAGAGGAGAGAAAACATACATCTCATCAAAATATCGAACGAATACCAAATTCACATGACTACTAATAGCAAGACTTCTCCTATGTCCTCAGGAACAAACATAACTACTCACAAAGCATAATCATGTTCATAATCAGAGGAGTATTAATATGCTTATAGGATCTGAACATATGATCTTCCACCAAATAAACCAACTAGCATCAACTACAAGGAGTACGCAACACTACTAGCAACCTACAAGTGCCAATCCCAGACTTACAGACAAGAAATGGATACAAGAGATGAGCTAGGGTTTGAGATGAGATGGTGCTGATGAAGATGTTGATGGAGACTGGCCCTCTCCCGATGAGAGGAGCGTTGGTGATGACGATGGTGATGATTTCCCCCTCCCGGAGGGAAGTGTCCCCGGCAGAACAGCTCTGTCGGAGCCCTAGATTGGTTCCGCCAAGGTTCCGCCTCGTCGCGGTGGAGTCTCGTCCCAAAAGCTTGCTTATGATTTTTCTTCGGACGAAAGACTTCATATAGCAGAAGATGGACACCGAGGGCCACCAGGGGCCCACGAGGCGGGCGCGCCTGGGGGTAGGCGCCCCCACCCTCGTGGTCGTGTGTGGGCCCTCTGTTATTTCTTCCGCCAGTATTTTTATTATTTCCAAAATAACTTTCGTGGAGTTTCAGGACTTTTGGAGTTGTGCGAATAGGTCTCTAATATTTTCTCCTTTTCCACCCCGAATTCCAGCTGCCGCATTCTCCTCCTTATGTAAACCTTGTAAAATAAGAGAGAATAGGCATAAGTATTGTGACATAATGTGTAATAACAAAGGCATAATGCAATAAATATCGATATAAAAGCATGATGCAAAATGGACGTATCATCGCCCCATTAGTCTCATTCTTCTCATCACGAAACTGTTGGCAAAGGCGTTCTCTCTCCGGCTAGCACCGCACTTGGGCAAGTTGGTTTCCACAAACCAGAGCGCGTTTATTGCCGGCCGGAGCATCCACGACACTTTCCTCCTCGTTCAACAAACGGCTTGGCTTCTCCATAACCTCAAGATGCCGCGGATGCTTCTCAAGCTCGACATCGCGAGAGCATTCGACTCGGTGACTTGGCCTTTTCTGCTCGACACGCTTCGGCACCTAGGCTTTGGAAACCACTGGTGCGGGTGGATCTCTATTCTGCTCTCCATCGCGTCCATGCGTGTGTTCGTCAATGGTGTCCCTGGGCCGCCAATTCTTCATGCTTGCGGGCTGCGGCAAGGGGACCCTATTTCTCCGATGCTCTTCGTCATTGTCATCGACGTGCTCAACTCGCTTATCCAGCGAGCCTTCAAGCGAGGCCTCCTCCAGCGGCTAACCACGAGGCACCTGGCTTCGAGTGTCTCCCTCTATGCGGATGACGTCGTCATCTTCTGCCACCCCGACACCCACGACTTCCGCACCATTCGCTGTTTGCTCGACATCTTCGGAAAAGCTTCTCGGCTCCGCACAAACTTTGCCAAGTGCTCGGCCTCGCCCATCCGGTGCACCGAGGAGCACGTTGCCACAATCGCGGCTGGGATGGCATGCCCGATTGCCCACTTCCCGATGAAGTACCTTGGCCTCCCGCTCTCCATCTGCAAGCCCTCCACGATCGATCTCATGCCGCTCGTCGACAAACTTGAGAAGAAGCTCTCAAGTTGGCTTGGGTCCATGCTTTCCCTCGGAGATCGCTTCGCACTCTGCAGGTACGTCCTCTGCGCCATGTCCATTCACATCCTCGTCGCCATCGCCGTCAACAAGACAATCCTTGCTCGGGTTAACCGGATCATCCGAGGCTTCCTGTGGGTTGGCCGCGAGGACACGCGTGGAGGGCAGTGTCGCGTGAATTGGGACCGAGTGTGCCACCCCACCTTCGTCGGCGGCATTGGAATCCGCGAAATACAACGTGCTGGTGTCGCCCTACGCGGCAGATGGCTATGGCTCCAGCGCACCGATGCTTCGCATCCCTCGAGTCAGCTTCACTTCCCCCACGACTCGGTAGCCATGCAGATTTTCAGAGCCTCCACCATCTGGGAGGTGCGCGATGGTCATACTCGCAAGTTTTGGATGGATCCCTAGATCGTAGGCAAGGCCATCTCTGAGCTTGCGCCCCTTGTATTCTCTATGGTCTCTCGTCGCCATCACCGCGATCGGACGGTGGCTGAGGGCCTACCCGGGCGTGCATGGGTGCGTGACATCGTCGGCGCGCTCAGCCCCGCCGCCCTTGTTCAGTACGTCGACCTCTGGCGTGCATTGTAGTGCACAACCCTCACGGCCGGGCAGGATATGCTGTGCTGGAGACGGACGGAGTCCGGCATCTACTCGGCCAAGTTCTGCTACCTTGCGCTCTTCCATGGTTCTACAATCGACGCATCTTGGAAGCTTACCTGGAAGACTTGGACCCCCCTTCGCATCAAGGCCTTCATCTGGCTGACCTTGCAGGACTGGTGCTGGACGGCTGATAGCCTCGCCCACCGAGGCCTGCCTCACAACGACCGGTGCGTGCTTTGTGACCAGGCCACCGAGGACATGCACCACCTGTTCGCTGCTTGCTCCTTCTCCTGTCAAATTTGGCATGAGGTTCTCTCTTGGTGATGATCGACTACTACGATCCCAAGCCCGGACGCAGCATTTGCGGAATGGTGGATCAATGCATGCTCTACTTCACCCGCTGCTCTACGAAAGGGGCTAAACTCCATCATAGCCCTCAACACTTGGGTAATCTGGAAACACCGGAATGGGTGCGTCTTTGACCAGCTACACCCCTCCACCGCAAGTCTGCTTCAGTCTATTTAGGAAGACGCTCGCCTATGGGCTAGCGCCGGCGCCAACGGCTTGGCGACCATGATCTTTGAGAGATAGGTTCTAGCTCGATGTATCGGGGATGAGCAGCCCCTACCCTAACTGCTCCGGCTACTTGAGCCAACGCCGGCTTGTGTACGCATGGCCACTGTAGTCATCACTCCTTATATTTTTTTTCACCCCTCCTATCAATGCAATGATACACAATATTTGTATACGCGAAAAAAAACCGTCCTTAGTTGAGATATGTCTGATGCCTTAGCCGATCACAACACCCAACAAACCCTAAACTCCTCTTTAAAGCGGAGCAAGTCCTTCACTTTTTCAACAAGAGGCCGATATATAGACATGTTTCTATCGGATCATTGAGTTTACCCCCCATCGCCTTGTTGTCGATCTCCACAATGAGCTTCTGAATGTCCATTTCCATTGCAATTGAATTGCACGATGAAATTCGATGAGTTCTATCCCCCATTCATGGTTAGAGATGGATAGGGGAAGGGGTGCACTACAAAAAAATACACTTCCGTGATGATACGTGTTTGTCATAGTAGGTCACGTTTTCTGTCATGCATGTACATCCATGACAAATTTATGACGTAATCAAGATAGTCATACCTGTTTGTCATAGAAGTGTTCCATGGCATTACCAAAATTATCATCACGAAGTGTCCACTTCCATGACGATAAATCGCAGCGTCACGTAAGTGCTTTCGTCAAGGGTGACCGACACGTGGCATCCATCAGAACGGAACGCCATTAAGCTATCGGGTCCGTTTTGGATCCGATAACCTGTTAACAGCCCGACCAATGGGGATTTTCCACGTGTAAAATCATCATTGGCTGGAGGAAACACGTGTCGGCTCACCGTTGGGACAGATGTCATCCACTCATTGGACCCAAAGCGCCTATGATACGTCGACACGTGGCACGGCCCAATAGAGGCCCATATAGGTTAAAAAGGCCGGCCCAGTCAAAGGCCCGTAGTACTTACTTAGGTACTAGTGGGCCAGCCCAATAACGGCCTACTTAATAAAGGCCCATTTACGGCCCGGCCGATCTGCCCGTTATTGTTCGCGAATATTTGGGCCCATTTACGTCCGAAGCCGATCTGGCCCATTAATTGTTCGCCAATATTTGGACCCAATACAGCCCAGTGACTCACGGCTGTTAGAGGCCTGATGTGACATGGGCCCATTTCACCGGTGTGACTTTCGCCCGAATGGCGATGCTGCCTATGGGCCATATATGGTCCGACGGGACATCGGGCCCACTAACGGCCCGTGATAAAGGTGGCAACAATTAAGCCCAACGTGACTTTGGGCCTGTTAAAGGCATGTCGCATAATTCGGCCCGTTGATGTCTGTACTGAGCTTTCGGCCTCTTAAAGGCCCATGATATTAGTGGGCCAACTAAGGCCCGAGATATGTTTCGCCTGTAATCGCCAGGATATAATCGGGCCCAAAAGGCCCGATCTACATTTCAGCTCTTTGAAGGCCGTCGACGACTAGTGAAAATTGAGGCTCAATATGAATTTCGGCCTGCTAAAGGCCCATGGTTTCATCTGGGTCGTAATAGGCCATTACAATATTCAGCCTATTAATGGCCCAACGCTACCTGGGCCAAACTAAGCACTGGGTCCACAAAAGGCCCAACTAAAATATAGGCCGGTGTAAGTTGTGGGCCTCACGCAAAGTGTGAAGGCCCCAATGATTCGGGCCCAAAAAAGATGCAGGTTGGCCCAATTGTGGCCCGCTAAACACCAGGCCCGTTAGAGGCGAATGTTTCGGCCCGATGGACTACATCTGATTTTTTTTCAGATAGCGAATGACGGCAGTAACTAGTAGGCATTAAGAACAAACCTACTCTATACAATAAAGAAATTACGGCAAGTAACTAAGAATAAACCTACACTATACAATAAAGGATTTATGGTATATTACATCCACTAGGCATCGAAGTTCGCCACCAGTGATCATAACGCGCAACAAAGAAGCAGATTACAAAAACTGGGCACCATTGCATCGTAACAAAATAATACTGAACCGAGACCACTTCCAAGACAGTTCAAGAAAGGTTAGTCTTGCATGGGAAATGTTGCACAAGCTGCTGAGCAAGGCTGTGAGACCGGCCTAGCATGTCGGTCATAGCTTCTAGGTGTAGCTGTTTAGCGTTGAGGTTCTCGTTGGTGTTCTCCGCAATATTTCTTAGAGATAGGACTTCAAGTCGAAGTTGAGTTGCAGAATGCCTTTCTGCTAGAACTTGGGACTGAAGAATTTGAACTGATTCAGACAACGAATTCTGTGAGCTTGTCTGACTGCTAGCCTCAAGTAACTTGAACAATGCATCAAGACAAGACTTTGGGGTTGTCTCGCTATCTTCAAGATGTTTTGCCTTCTTTGCTGCAATATATGTTGGGTTTGTCTCACAGCCTTGAAAGAGACTTGTGCATGCCATCGTGCATATCACCTGAAACAAAGTAGGGAGATGACAGGTTTTGCACGTGTATAAACAAAGATGATAACTCTGCAGTCAATTCCATCCAATTTCAAATTAGAAAATAAAGAGTAAGTTCAAAATATCAATAGCATAATTTGGCATTGTTCATAATGCGGGAGCTTCACCACACTCTTCGGATTACCATGTCAACATAACAAGCATAGATGAAGGGCAAAGAAAATCATTGTATCTATTTTGGTTAATGTGCATGGCATGTTGTTCATATCATCACCACATCAAGAAGATAAAACAGAGATGACAAGGTGCAAACGTGGGCTGCTTCACCACACAATCGGATTATAGATTCACAAAAACAAGCATACATATAGGGAGTATTGAGTAATGTGCATGGTATGAATAAGAATTTGGTTTTACAAGTAAAACTTAGAACTTACGGTTCTTGTGAACATGCATTTTGGTAGAAACAAAGACAAACTAAACAGCGATAAGCGATAGGGAGTATGAGCAAATTAAACAGCAGTTGAGGATAAAGGCTTTAGAAGGACTTACTTACGTTAACAGTTAACATCGGCTTTATAATGCCCTTCTCCATGTCAAGTGAAGGATAACTCAAGAATTTCAGCACATAATCTTCTTCATAAGCATTGCCTGTACTCTACATTTTATAGAGAGTAATTATAGATATGATAATACTGGAAGGGATAGAGGATAATGAAGATAAGATGCAGATTGATGCTACATAATCAACTACCAATCCCTGGAATTACAAGCATTAAAGGACAAAATGTACTGACAAGAGCAATGGGCTACACTTCTGCACTGGCATTGTCTGTGTATTCTACTTTTTGGTAAGATTAAATATAGATCTGATCTTTTTGGGTAAATGGTGGGCGAGGGAGATAAGATGCAGAATGCTACACAATGAATCAATCCCTCTTCCCGTAATACAAGAGTGTTTTAAACACTGGTGTATTGTACAAAACGTTCTTATACTATGGGACGAAGGGAGTAGCTGTTAATGTGAGTACAGTGATAGACGACGTTCAGTCCTTACAAGAGGACTGCAGAGCTAAACCTCTTCAAAAGCATTCGGTTGATTCTAAATTTATGTAAGAGTCCATACGGATCTTATAATGTCCACAAAATGGACGATAACGAGGATAACATGTGCAGTGATGCCACATAATCAAACAGCTATGAAAGTAAGTGTGGTCATACAGGGCAAGAGGTACTCACAAGAGCAATGTAGTGTGCAGTATAGTTGCGAGATTCTGTGGTCCCTTGAGAATGAATGTTCTTCTGCTAACAGTTTTCGTACAAGTGAGACGTTAAGGCAAATGCATAAATGTAGTTCAAATTGTGATGTGATATCATAGATAGTACCTTACGCTGCAGCCGAGACCAATGTGTAACAAGATTATTCTAGTCACCGTCGAATAAATGTAGCACCGGAGACTTTATAGAAATTTTGTTTAGAGGCTTGCCATCGAAGTGCGCTTGCCTCAGGTAGGAACGATACTTCATCAACGAGTGCTTGAAAAGCGCAACCAACCCTTGCTTGTCTTCACAATCTAGTTTGGTCCTCGCCTATTTAAAAGAATGAAATCTTGTGTCTTCTGTCAGCAGAAACATATGCAGTAATGACCATGAATAACATTAGTACATTACTTACATGTAAGTTGCGGAGGAAGACTGGAAATTGTTCTGTGTCTGTGGTATAATATTTCCATGAAGGAAAGATGCGCACAAAGTTCCTGACAACAATATAATCTTTATCTTCTAAACTAGGAAGAAATGGAACATGGGTCCTATTTGCTGCAATTGGGGCTCTCTCTGGTTCGAAAAGGGATTTGGCAACTGGATTTGGTGTACTCTTTGCTGGAATGGGGGTTTTGCATCGTAGAGCTGGTGGTATGTCAACTGGCATAATCATAATGTTTGCTGCAGTTGGGGTCTGCTGAGTTGGGGCATCAGAAATGACCAGTGTAGTAGGGCTAGAGTCTGCTAGAGTTGGGGTGTTTTGCGGGTCAGGTGATATTGCAACTACACCTAATGGGCTATTTGATTTATCAGGTGCCACTACCTTTTCCAAATACTTTGCTTGTGCTCCTCCATGATCATCAATCGCCCTCTTCGTTTTGAACGTCTGATACACAAGAACAACATTTGAATGGATAAATATGGTATGATGACAGATGGAATATGTACTGAAAATGGATAGGCGGCGTTCACATACACAATGTGTAAACTAAGCTAATGGCAGTTCAACAAAGTAGAAGCAATGCAAAGCATCAGTTGCAAGATATGTGCGACAAATATAACCTTGGAAAGTTAGAGCAAGAACCTTGATGGGTGAATAAGATAGGGCATCTTCCTCTGACTCCTCCACTAGGGAGCTACATTGACTTAGGTCTCCCTCTAGCTCAGAATCACTGTTAGGATCATATTCTGAGCATGAATCTGTGGGTGGAGACCGTTTGCATTGCATTGCATCTAGACTTGATTTCAGTCCCTTAATGCCAAGTTTGACAGCCATGGCATTGTTCTGCTTTATTCTTTTCATGCGCGCAAGCTCATAATCATTATGATGCTGTTCAGAATCTGAGATTCATGAAAACATAAAAAGTAGTCAGATTATCTATGGAATGCATTGCGAATTCAACTCGAAGAGTGTCTCCCTATAAACCTCTGCATATGCAAAGTTCACCCCCAACCATGCTGACCAGACCACACATAGAAATACAAACCCCTTATGTCCCTATAACAGGCACACAATGTCAGTGTACAAAAGAAGGGGCGCACCTTTGTACTCCTTTACCTATGCACGGACAGTCGGAGCTGCGCGCACGGCCGCACCAAGCAGAGCAGGAGAGGTGAACCAAGGTGAAACCAAAGCCCAAGACAGCCAAAGCAACGCCAAGGCCAAGAACACAAGGAAGCAGAGAGGCGAAGCAGGTTCCCCCGGCAAGACCCTTGCCGGGGGCGGTCTCAGCAGCCCCGACAAGACCCTTGCCGGGGCGGCTCGCCCACACCAGTGGAGCGCGCCACCCTTGAGCCCATGGTCTCCAACATCATCAACCACGTTGGAACTAGGGCTCGGGAGGCACCTCCATGGTGGCATACAGATCTTTGTCAAGACCAAGGAATATTCAAGATCAAATGAGGATTGAAAGACAATGGTCCTCGGCAAGATCCTTGCCGAAGAGAGCCACAAGACCCCCGGCAAGATCCTTGCCGGGGATGACAGCGCCACGGCAAGACCCTTGACGGGCCACCCGGCAAGGCCCTTACCAAGGACGCCAGCAGGGCCACCTCCAGGCCCGCACCAGCCAAGTCTCCACCGCCGTTCGCATGGAGCTCCCAGCTCAACCAGCTGGGCTGGCACCTGTGTGGCAACATGCAGCTCCCAGACCAGATCAGCAAGTGCATGCATGGTGGCATGCAGATCTTCATGAAGACCCTACCACCGCGCTACCTCAGCTGCTCGCCTGCCTACATAGCACCGCATGCAGCGCTGGCCAGGGCGCGTGTCGAAGCAAGGAGGAGAGGCGACGGACGGGACGGGCCTCGTTCCCATCCCCAATAAAGCAAGGGGACACCTAAGTGATGCATTAAATGCGCCTTGTCCTGTAATATGAGCGATAATCTCATAGCACTGTACGCCTTTCCACCTCTTGTGTGCCACTGTGGTAGTCCCTTTCGACTATAAAAGGAGGCCCATGGCATACTGGAGAGGGATTCGGCTCTTTGGAACTACTCATCCACCGTAGCTAGTTCAAAGGCTGAAGAACACTCAATACATCCACCAAAGCAGGACTAGGGTTTTACGCATCCTCGCGGCCCAAACCTGGGTAAACGATCCTTGTGTTGATTACTAATCCTACTCTTCTCGCAACCCTGCGCCCTGGCAACCGTAGTAGGGATTCTTGTGATACCATAGGTGTCGTTCCAGACTGACATCTTTGGCGCGCCAGGTAGGGGGCGCAATTGTGAGAATCTGGTCTAGTAGTTAACCTAGCGTTTCTTCATCGCCATGGCTCCCAAGAAGACGGCCACGGCGATCGGCTCGTCGGGGGCCGAACGGCCCGTCCCAGTCCGGACGAGCAGCGGCCCGGTCGCACACAGAACCCGAGCCGTGGTCCGTGAGCACCAGCATCCTCGGTAGTCGAGCACGCGAAGCGGCGCTGCTTATGCGCCCAGCGACGGGCTGCACATCGCCAATTCTAAAGATGGGGCTGGCCCCCCGCAGGCGGCGCGGGGCCTTCCAGGAGTGTCGCAGCCACCCACGGGCGGCGCAACAACCTCCAAGACGCCCACGCCGGCGACCATCGCGCGCTCTTCCCATGGTGTACGCGAGAGCAGCGCCACCACGCCAAAGGACCCCGCACCACCGTGGAAGAGCCTCGTGCGCTGCTCGTGGGATGAAGGAGTTCAGCATGCCCGCCGGCGTTGGCGAAAATGGCGACAACCGCTGGTCGTAGGAGCTCCTTCTAACGTGGTTAGAAGTCGGCGCGTGCCACGGTCCCGTAGCCGCCACCCACGCCAGCAGAAGCTTTGGCGCGCGCGCAGCTGCTCCTCGACTTCCCTCCTGCTGCGGAGAAACTCGACGAGTGGAGGGCCACCATCCGGAGCCTCGTCGACGTCGCCAACAAAGACGATCCGCGATCGGCGGGACCCTCGGGCCGGCGCCTCACCGAGCCACCACATGCCAGCACCGGGAGGACCGGGGGTGCTATGGTCACGGTGCACTCTCCTCCTCCTCGCCAGCCGCCGCGGGCGCCGACCCGTCGTGACGACGCTTGTGATAACATCTCTATGGCGTCGTCCGACCCGCGGACCCACCGCGACCAGCGCCAAGTTCATCGAGAACGAGCTCACGAAGATGCTTGAACCACTATCGAGCGTTGGCGTGATACACGCCACCAGTCGGACAAGCGGCCGAGACCTGCTATGGACCACGCAGCACCGGGGGGCTCCGGCGGCCTACCTTACGAGGTGGGCTGCCCGACCTTTACCTGTGAGATGCGGCAGTTCCAGTGGTCGTCCCACCGCACGTTCAAGCCCGACGTCAGCGAGAAGTACACTAGCAAGACCCACCCGTCCGAGTTCCTGAGCATCTACACCATTGCGATGCAGGCTGCCAGAGCTCGCGACTACAAGGTGCTTGCCAATTATTTCCGGCTGGCACTGGAGCCCAATGTTATGTCTTGGTTGATGCACTTGCCAGCGGATTCCATTTCTTCTTGGTCGGATATGTGCCATGAGTTCATTGGCGCCTTCACGGGAGGCCACCAAGCTCATGGCCAGGCCAGTGATCTGCACATCATTCCACAGAAGGAAGGGGAAACCCCGCGCAAGTACATCCAAAGGTTCAGCCAAAAGATACAACATCCTCGGCGTTCATCCCGCGCCACAGATCAGCGCGTTCCATCAGAACGTGCGCAACCGCAAGATGCGCGAAGAGCTGGCGATGACCAAGGTTAAGGATGTGGCCGAACTCTACGTTCTGGCCGACAGATGCGCCCGAGCTGAAGAGGGAAGGAAGTACCCTGGCGAAGACGCCGGCGCGGAAACCGACACCACTGACGAAGACGCTGCCACCCCAACGAAGAAGGGTTGTCGTCGCAACAGGAAACGCAAGGATAAGGCTGTGCTTGACGTTGAGGGATCTGATGACACCGGCGCTGCCAAGAAGGCCAAGGCAGACTGCCCCAGCAAGGAGATTGCCGGGTGCGCCACCTGCCGGGACTTAGCAGCTGCAGACAAGCCAGGGGGCTTCGGCAAGCAGTACTGCAAGATCCACCGCACCAACGGCCACGACCTCCAGAACTGCAAGCAAGTCGAGCTGCTTGCTGAAAAGCAAAAGGCCGAGTATGAGAGGCGGGACAAGCAGAAAGGTCAAGACGGTGCCGAGGGATCCGACAAGAAGAGCGGCGGCCAAGGAAACCGCCCCAGCAAGGACAACCAGCAAGAGAGGCCTGCCCGGGGCCGTGACAAGAAGCAAGAAGACGATGATCATGATGAGGACGACGAGTCCGGCGAGCAAGAGTTCCAGAAGGCTACAGAGGCCATGTGCGTCGACGGTGGAGCCTCGCTGCATACTTCTCACCACCAGCTCAAGCAGTGGGCGTGTGAGATTACAGCAGCGGAGCCGTCATTCGACGCTCAGAAACCGCTGAAGTGGTCCAGCACGCCCCTCATCTTTGACGCCGAGGATCACCCTGACCGCACAACTGCGGTAGGGTGTTTGCTATTGTTGGTCTCACCAACGATACGCAATCTCAAGGTGAACAAGATGCTGGTCGACGGCGGGGCCGGCCTGAACTTGATCTTGCCCGTCGTGATCAAAAGACTGCAAATTCCCGATGGAGACCTCGAGGAAATGGGCACGTTCCAAGGGGTTAATCCAGGGAGGAGCCAGCCAAAGGGGAAGGTCAAACTGCCCGTGACGTTTGGAGGAGAGTTGAACTACAGGACAGAGAGGATCGTCTTGGACGTGGCCAAGATCCCCTTGCCCTACAACGGGATCCTCGGCCGCCCGGCACTAGCCAACTTCATGGCGGCGTCACACTACGCCTACAACATGCTAAAGATGCCCGCGCCATTAACCATCATCTCCGCCCCCTCCGACAAGAAGGACGCGCTGATTTACGCCGACCAACTCTACCGAGAAGCAGTTGCAGCAGCTGTCCTTAAGGCACTTGCTCCTGCCGCTGAAGGCCCGGGAGGGAAGAAGAAGCTCGGCAAGACCTCTCGCACCCACTCCGGCAAGCACACCTCCTCGGAGTGTTGCGCTACCATCGAGGACGTGCCAGCGAGCTCTACCGGCAAGAGCAAGAGATCCAGAACCGATCCACCGCAGACCAAGAAGGTGTCCGTCAGGGAGGATGGCACGGGAGGGGCCTTCAACATAGGCTCCACCCTCGACAGCAAATAGGAAGGCGCGCTCGTCATCTTCCTGCGGGTGAATGTCGACGTGTTTGCATGGAAAGCATCTGACATCCCCGGTGTCCCCAGGGAGGTGATTGAGCACCACCTAGCTGTCTGCCCTCATGCGCGTCCTGTCAAGCAGAAGGTCAAAAAGCAGGATCTGGAGAGGTAGGAGTTCATCACAGAGGAGATCAGGAAGTTGGAAGCAGCAGGTTTGGTGAGAGGAGTGCTCCACCTGACGTGGTTGGCCAATCCGGTAGTGGTGCGCAAGGCAAATGGGAAGTGGAGGCTGTGTATTGACTACATAGATATCAATAAGGCTTGTCCTAAGGACCCCTTCCCGTTGCCGCGCATCGACCAGATTGTTGACTCCACGGCTGGGTGCGATCTGTTGTCATTCCTCGACGCCTACTCCGGCTACCACCAAATCTTCATGACAAGAGAGGATGAAGAGAAGACAAGATTCATCACCCCATGTGGTACATATTGCTTTTTATGGATGCCTTTCGGGTTGAAGAGTGCTGGCTTGACGTTTGCAAGAGCCTTCCAAATTGGTTTTGAACCCCAGCTCCATAGAAATATGGAAGCATACATGGATGACATAGTGGTCAAAACCAATGACGGAGCAACTCTTGTGCAAGATCTGGAAGAGACATTTTGCAACCTGCGCAAGACCAACCTTAAGCTGAACCCTGAGAAGTGTGTCTTCGGCATTCCGTCCGGCAAGCTTTTCGAATTCTTTGTGTCGCAGCGCGGGATCGAGGCAAACCCAGACAAAATCAAGGCTATTGAGCAGATTGAGGCGCCCAAGCGGATCAAAGATGTGCGTCGGGTCACCGGCTGCGTCGCCGCCATGAGCCAATTCATCTCCAAGTCTGCAGAGCGCGCCCTTCCTTTTTTCAAAATCTTGAAGAAGGCAGGCCCGATGGAGTGGACCCCAGAAGCCGAGGCGGCATTGCAGGCTCTGAAGAAATACCTCTCCTCCACGCCGATACTGGTTGCGCCTAAACCACAAGAGCCGTTGCTGCTGTATCTGGCGGCGACGAATCAAGTGGTCAGCGCCGCACTGGTGGCACAGAGGGAGGTCAACGAGGAGGCAGTGGCGGCGGCAGAACCAGCGGATGGCAAGCCAAAGATTCCCCCGGCAGGGCCAGGTGCCGGCAAGGCAATTCCCCCGGCAGAGTCTGATGCCACCAAGGCAGTGCCCGCACAGTCGAGTGAGGTGGTGCAGAAGAGGAAAATGATGCAGCACCCGGTTTACTTTGTCAGCTCCCTCTTGCAGGGGGCTAGATCAAGGTACTCCGGTGTGCAGAAATTGGTCTTCGGCCTCCTTATGGCCTCGAGGAAGCTGCGTCATTACTTCCAAGCCCACGAGATCACTGTCGTCACCCGCCTCCCATTACAACGGATACTGCATAACCCAGATGCAACCTGAAGGATTGTGGAATGGGCCCTGGAGTTGTCGAGTTTTGGGCTGAAGTTTGAAAGTACCTCGACAATCCAGAGCAGAGTCTTGGCGGAGTTCATTGCGGAATGGACCTCAACACCTGACGAAGAAATCCAAGAGACCGCTCTTCCCGGCAAGGAAGCGGACCGTGACTGGATCATGTACTTTGATGGTGCTTTCTCGCTGCAAGGCGCCAGTGCCGGTGTGCTGCTTGTCGCACCCACCGGAGAGCACCTCAAGTACGTGATCCAAATGCACTTTCCCAGGGAGATGTCCACAAACAACACTGCTGAGTACGAGGGGCTGCTTGCCGGTCTCAGGATCGCGGCAGACCTCGGGGTAAAGAAGCTCATCGTCAGGGGTGACTCGCAACTTGTCGTCAGACAAGTCAACAAGGATTACCAGAGCACATTGATGGAGGCCTACATAGATGAAGTGAGGAAGCTGGAGGAGCACTTCAACGGTATCCAAGCTGAGCACGTTCCCCGAGCGGAGAACGACATCGCCGATTACCTGTTGAAGCGTGCCGCATTCAAGCTACCTGTGGAACCAGGTACCTTTTTGCTCCGGTTAACTTAGCCATCCGTCGAACCGTCAATGGGGAAGAACAAACGAAGGAAATCAGGTCCCACCAAGTACCTTCCCGCCGAGCCCCCTGGGACTCCTGGCAAGGATGTTGCCGTGCACCCTGAGCCTGCCAAAGAGCAACTGGCTCCGGCAGGGCGTCAAGCCCTGGCCGTGGAGACAACCGCTCACATGGCGGAAGAGATGCCTTTGGTCCTTGCCGTCAAGCCCCAGGCTTCGGCATGGGCACAGCATACCGTCCGATTCCTCCAAACGGGGGAGCTTCCTGAGGAGCAGGAAGAAGCGGAAAAATTAGCCCATCGGTCTGCCCTGTACCAGTTCGTCGATGACGTCCTATTCAGGAGGAGGCCGAACGGTGTGAAATTGAAGTGCATACCCCGGGAGGAAGGACTGGAGCTGTTGGCGGAGATACATGGAGGCATATGTGGCTCCCACATAGGGTCGAAGGCCCTTACTGGCAAGGCGTTCCGGCAAGGTTTCTTCTGGCCCGCCGCCCTCCAGGATGCGACGACACTAGTAACCAAGTGTGAAGCGTGTCAGTTCCATTCAAAGAAGCTTCATCAACCAGCTCAAGCCCTTCAAACAATCCCTCTCTCTTGGCCATTCTCGGTCTGGGGGCTCGATATACTGGGCCCCTTCCCCCGTGCCGTCGGGGGTTTTGAGTACTTGTACGTTGCAATCGAGAAGTTCACAAAGTGGCCGGAAGTGGAAGTAGTGAGAAAGGTGACAACGTAGTCAGCCGTCAAGTTCTTCAAGGGACTGGTCTGCCGCTTCGGTGTGCCAAGCAGAATTATCACCGACAAAGGCACGCAGTTCACGAGCCACACCTTCATGCAGTACATTCAAGACCTCGGCAACAAGGTATGTTTTGCTTCCGTGGCACACCCCAGGAGCAACGGCCAAGCGGAAAGGGCAAATGCTGAAGTGTTGTGAGGCCTGAGAACGAAGACCTTTGACAGGCTGCATAAGAGCGGAAGGCGCTGGATTGATGAGTTGCCGGCGGTTCTTTGGCCGATCAGGACGACACCAAATCGAGCCACAGGCAAGACACCCTTTGCCCTAGTATATGGGGCAGAGGCAGTTTTCCCCACGGAACTCATATACGGGTCACCTCGAGTGCTCGCTTATGATGAGCTTGAGCAAGAGCAGTTGCGGCAAGATGACGCAACGCTCCTTGAGGAAGATCATCTTCGGGCGGCTGTGAGAGCAGCATGCTACCAGCAAGCCTTGCGCCGCTACCATAGCCACAAGGTTCATGCCCGAAGCTTTGAGGAAGGCGACCTTGTTCTTTGGCGCGTTCAGTCGGCCAAGAATTCCAACAAGTTGACGCCGAAGTGGGAAGGCCCTTATCGGGTAATACGAGTCACCAGGCCTGGCGCAGTCCGCCTGGAGACTGAAGATGTTGTTCCAGTGAGCAACTCCTAGAACATCGAGCATTTTCACAAGTTTTACCCATAAGGCACGGCTTGCCGGGCCCCCTGACAAGCCACCTTTTGTAGAAGCCTTGCCGACAAGGCATGTAACCCTTTGTACAAAGCCAGGCGCAGACCCTGAGCACAAATAAGTGAAGCGCTGGTGCCCTAAGTTATAGCATGCATGCTAGGTCGAGTCTCATCCTTGGTTACGGTTGATAGTGCTTAGCAGCGACTAACCCCTAGCCTAGAGGTCGAGTGCGCGTCTCTCTGTTCTTTTCTGCCCTCCTTTGGTTCGCAGGGCACATGGGAAATCCTGCTGAGCTACTTGGAAGAAAGGGAATGGACCGGCGCCCCGACCCTGGCAAACCAGAGTTGCCGGGGGTTGCAAGTACAAGGACCCAACCGCGACAAGACAAGGTTGCCGGGGGCTGCAGATCCAGATAAGTCTTTTATCCTCTGTCTTGCATTTCGGTACAGAACTGGGACATGTGAAACCTTGTTTTATCTCCAGTTTACCGTGCTCCCCTTTTTCCTATACCTAAGGATTATCTCCTGGGTCCGGATTTGGTTGTAGCCGCGGCGGTAAGGAGATAGAACGAGGAGCCTAAGCCCACTTCATCCCTGCCTCCGCCAAGGGCGCGAGAATGGTCGAGCGAAGTGAGGGAGGCAGCAAGGCCTGTTGCCGGGCAAAAAACGTTTATCTTAAATAGTAACAAGGATTCGCTCCTTGTCGTGGGGTCCACCCACGAACGAAAAACCCGGGCAAACATCCCTTTTTATTAAAAACATCCCACACAGGTACAGTTCGTATGGAATGAAAAACATGAGAAAGGGGATTACAAGTTCTAAATTTAACGAAGGCCCGAAGGCTTACGAACTAAAAAAGAGATGAGATGCCCATAATCACTTTCTTGTCCCTCTCCTCAGAAGATGGAATAGGACAGCAGAAGGGCAAAAAGAGCGCTTAGGCAAGGCGCGAGGAGCAGAAAGCTGGAAGATGAGGCAGTGGCTCGCCAATACGCGATGAAGGCGTCGGTGCCCGTGTACTCCGAGTTAACGGCTGCCACCCGCCTTCTTCGCCTTCTCTGGCCCTCCTACGCCAGCCTCCCAAGGAGACGACAAGGAGCACCCCGAAGGAGAGCTTGGTGAGGATGGCCCTCGGCAGGGCACGTGACCGAGGGAGGAGCGGCGCGGTCAGTCGAAGTCGGAGTCGGCATCCTGCCGCTTGACTCCCTAGTCGCCGCTGTCGCTGTCCTCCTCATCACTCCCGCTTGAGGAAGAGTCTTCGTCGTCGGAAGAGCTCTCCACGCAACACTTCAGGCGAGTCCCAAGATCTCCAAAGACCTTGACGGAGAGCAGGCCGCCCTCCATTAATTTGAAGTAGAGGACGAGCCCCGCCATCAGGCTATGGATGCGGGCAAACGTCCCGGGACGGAGATACATAACATGAGGAGCGGGGAAGTCAACATCGACTCGCGTGCCACCGGTCCCGCATCCCCTCATGTGCATCCCGAGGGTCTGAGGCAGATCGAGCTTCATCTCGACTGCGAAGGGGTGGGGAGACGAAGACGAGGACGCGGTGGCCGGTACATCCTAATGAAGAACTCGTGGGGCCGGTCCCCGACGTGGCCCTCCATCACGGGAGGCACCTGAGGGAGTCCTGGATTAGGGGGTATCCAGACAGCCGGACTATATCCTTTGGCCGGACTGTTGGACTATGAAGATACAAGATTGAAGACATCGTCCCGTGTCCGGATGGGACTCTCCTTGGCGTGGAAGGCAAGCTTGGCAATACGGATATGTAGATCCTCTTCCTTGTAACCAACTCTGTGTAACCCTAGCCCCCTCCGGTGTCTATATAAACCGGAGGGTTTAGTCCGTAGGACAAGGACAATCATACCATAGGCTAGCATCTAGGGTTTAGACCTTGACAACTTCCAGGGCACTTATGTGCGACCACCGGATGCCGATGACTTGAGCCATATAACTCAGCAGCCGGGGGAATCGGCCAGGCAATTCTGGACACGGTTCCTAACCAAGAAGAACCAAATAGTCGACTGTCCGGATGCAGAAGCCTTAGCGGCATTTAAGCATAATATCCATGACGAATGGCTCGCCCGGCACCTCGGCCAAGAGAGGCCAAAATCTATGGCAGCCCTCACGACACTTATGACCCGCTTTTGTGCGGGTGAAGATAGCTGGTTGGCTCGTAGTACCAATACAGCAAGCAAACCTGGCATATCAGAAGCCAGGGATAGCAACGGCAAACCACGACGAAACAAATACAAGCGCCGCAAATATAGTGAAAACGCCGAAAATACGGCAGTTAATGCCGGGTTCAGGGGCTCAAAGTTCGGTCAGCGGAAAGGGCCACCCCAAAATAAAAATCCGGGTCCATCCAGTCTGGACCGCATACTCGATCGCCAATGCCAAATTCATGGTACCCCAGAAACGCCAGCCACCCATACAAACAGAGAATGTTGGGTCTTCAAACAAGCCGGCAGGGCAGGCGCTAAGGACGAAAGGGGGCCTCAAAGCGATGATAGAGATGAAGAGCCCAAACCACCGAACACAGGAGGGCAAAAGAAATTTCCCCCGCATATTCAATCGGTGAATATGGTAAATACCACCCAAATTACCAACTCGGACCGGATATGCATCCTTAGGGATAGTGACTCAATGGAACTAGTTGTCCCACAATATAAACTGGGGCCGGTCACCTTCAACCACACGGATCGTCTGGTTAACGCCAATCAGGGCAATCCGGCCGCATTAGTCCTGGACCCAATAATAGATGGGTTCCGCCCCACTAAAGTCCTTATGGACGGCGGCAGCAGTCTAAATCTGCTTTACCAGGACACAGTGCGCACGATGGGCATCGATCATTCGGCGATCAAACCCACTAAAGCCACTTTCAGAGGCATTATACCAGGTGAGGAGGCTCGTTGTATAGGCTCCATGTAAGTGCATCTAGTGCCCCTTAGTGATTTTGGTGAATTGAAGACTTATAGGTTAAGGAACTAATGCGTTTGTGAGTGTACACAGATCGATAAGCCTATGAGGAGTTTGATATTTACAGAGAAAGTCGACCCCTAAAAATGAAGTTCTTCAACTAAAGACTTTAATATTCTGAAGACTTTCTGAAGACTTTGAAAGTGAAGAAATTGGTGTGACCTTGAAGACTTGGTATTCATTTGAGGAACATGAAGCGTGAAGACTTTTGTTTTCGTAGTTTCATTTTCTCTTTCTTGAGTCATAGGAAACACCGTCTTCGTTAAAGGGGTCGAGGAAATACTAAGGAAAAATTTCCATGTGATGCTCAACTCAAAATCCTACACCTACCAATCCCTTCGAGTGAAGCTTTTGGAAATCTCATACAGATTCAGTCAATTTCTTGATGTGAGACGGCTCTTACAGTCGCCGAGAATTTGTTCTGACCGAGGAGTTAGGAATTCGCCAGTCTGAATTGCCTACACAATGAGGATCATGATAGCCCGAGGAATTTGATGTTCAAATTTCCGACCGTTCTTGTCTTGCTTGGCCTGTCCCAAAATATCTTATCCACCTAACGGTCATATCATTGAAGGGCATTTATGTCTTATCATGTCGGGCTGCTCCCTAGGCTATAAATAGCCACCCCTACAACCACTAGCTGGTTGGCTGCTCCGAGAGAACTTGACACTTGTCATTTGAGAGCAACCCATCCTCCGAGGACTTTGGCGAAAATCATCAAGTGAGGAAAACCCAAAACCAAACCCCAACAAACCCAAAGTGATTGAGCATCATCAAGAAATTGATCCTGCGTGGATCCGACGCTTGTTACCTTTGAAGACTGTGCTTCTTCCAGACGGTTAGGCGTCATGGTCTAGAGCATCCAAGAGGAATTGTGGATCGCCGAGTGACCAAGTCTGTGAAGGTTTGGAAGTCGTGAAGACTTACCACGAGTGATTGGACAAGGTCTGTGTGACCTTAGTTCAAGGAGAATCTGGTGAGGACTGGGTGTCTGAGCTGCGTGCTCGGCGATCGGGTGTCGGGACTGTGTGTCCTCGAGTTTAAATACTCACCGCTCAACCGTAGGCGTACAAGCGAGACACAGCGCTTGGAACTGGTCTACCAAATCATTGTCTTCACCAACCTAACTGGTTCTATTTCCTCAACCCTTTCATTTCCTCATTCTTGTGTTGAGTGTTTGTTCATATCTGTGTTTGAAGACTTTGATCAAGACTTTCTCAATTTCCTCGCCAATTTCTTGATCTGTTTGTCTTCATCTTGTGTTATCCTGTGATTACGTTTTACGACTCTGTGATTGTCTTCATTTCATCATGATGACTATGCTTGTAATCTGTTTTCTTACTTCTGAGTACTTATTCATGCAAGTAGTTCTTAGCTAAGGAATTTCCTCACCGAAAATTCCTCGATGAAGAATTCATAAAATCGCCTATTCATCCCCCTCTAGTCGATATAACGCACTTTCAATTGGTATCGAGCAAGGTACTCCCTTGTTACGTGTGATTTTGGTTTAACCACCTGGAGTTTTAGTTATGTCGACCGCAGGTATGATCAAGGTCTCAGCAGGGTGTCCTACCTTCGATGGGACGGATTACCCCTACTGGAAGAACAAGATGCGAATGCATCTTGAAGCAATTGACAACGATCTACGGTATGTTGTGGAAAATGGTGTTCCTCACCACACCTTCTCTGAATGTGCTGATGTGAAGAGATTCAAGCAACTCGATTCTCAAGCGAAGAATATCATATGTGGCCATCCGAGCAAAGGTCAATATGGAAGAGTGAGTGCTTTGGAATCGCCAAGCTCATCCGGGACAGGCTGTCCAAAGTAAATGAAGGTGTCTCAACTCAGCGTGACTCTCGAGTTGATGTTCTTGGAATCTCTTCAACCGCTTCAAAAGACTCGACAACGAAAATGTTCAACAAACCTTCGATCGCCTCACTGACATCTCAAATGAGCTCCAAGCACTTGGCACTGCTTGACATCACCGACCATGAGGTGGTGAAGAAATTGTTAAGATCGCTTGATTCCTCATTTGATACTCTGGCACTGATGATACAAGAGCGAGCTGACTACAAGTCTCTTGATCCTGCCGATATCCTTGAAAGGCTAAATACTCACGAGTTCCAGACTTGTCAAAAGAGAGATCTCTATGGTTCGGCTATGGAAAAACACGTGCCACGAAGGCCAAGGCTGTGTCCGAATCTGAGAGTGAAGACTCGGTAGTAGCCTTGGAGATCTGAAGAATTTGGCCAGAGCTAGCACCGCTCGTGAAGAAATTCAGAAATTCTCAAGGCGTGGTCGCTTTGGAAAATCCTCAAGAAGCAGTGATTCCTCATCTAGTGACTATAAGAAGACTTTGTCACAAATGCAAGAAACCTGGTCACTATATCCAAGATTGTCCTCAGTGGGAAAAGGAATTAAAGAAGAAGAAACACAAGGATTACAGTTCTGATGATGCGAATAAGAAGAAGAAATCATCGAAATCTTCATCATCAAAATCCTCAAAACCTTCTTCTCACAAGA
This sequence comes from Aegilops longissima, assembly GCA_021605205.1. Lineage (NCBI taxonomy): Eukaryota > Viridiplantae > Streptophyta > Magnoliopsida > Poales > Poaceae > Aegilops > Aegilops longissima. The sequence goes on from CM038676.1 coordinate 319,839,154, forward strand.
GGAGCAGCTCCAAAAGGGCTCGGGCATTCATTGGCAAGGAAATGGACTCTGAAGCTGAATCTGAGGAACATGAGGAAGAGGAGGAGTCTGAAGAATCCGAATCTGGTGTGGCTAGTCTGGCCTTCGCTACTGCCTTCGTTAGCAAGTCCATCTTCAACACTGAAGAAACTGACCCCACCGACAAGCCTGATGAGGATGATGATGACTACGCTCCCACCTATTGCTTCATGGCAAAAGGTGCTAAGGTACTCAATTTCACCTCTTACGAATCTAGTGAAAATGAATCGATGAGGATCTCAAGCCCAGCTACTCAAAACTTGCTAAGATTGCTATAAAAAACAAAGGGCTTTTGAAAAGGTTCAAAACATGCTAGATAAGAGTGATGATATGTTAGGTGAAGAAATGGATCGCACTCAAGCCCCGATCGAAAATCTTCAGAGACTTGATCTAGGCTTGACAGCCTTCAAGGTCATCATAACACTCTCCTATCGATCATGAGAAACTTTCTTATGAATTTCTTCAAAGAAAGCAAGATCTTGAGAAGCTAAGAGCGAGTTATGAAGATCTTGAAGGAGCGTGATTCATTACTTGCTCAACAAATCAGCGCCTCTCAAGAAGAATTTGTTCCTCCATGCTTAAAGTGCATTGAGCGTGAATCGCTAATTCTTCACCAATGTTCAAATGCTTCAATTGTTACAAATTCTTCACCTGCTACGCTATCACTAATTCCTCATCCGAGGACATTGCTAGTATCACTAACGATGCAGATCGAAGGAATTGTACATGACAGGCATGTACAAAAGCCTCAAAGGGCATCGACTCTTTGTGATGTGCTTAAAAAGCAGATCCTCAACAGAACCCTAGGAAAGAGGGTATTGCCTTTGAGAGGAAACTCAATGCTTGATGGAACATCTTGGAAGCCCGCGGTATCCCAAAACCTCGTGGGTTGCTGCAAAGGGACCTCCAGTTGATCCATCTAACTTATCTGGCTTTACATGCGAATTTCCTCACTCTGCTGATGAGTCATTTGACTCCAACTATAAACTGTTCAAAAATCAGAATGGTGAAGTATTTGCTAGATATGTTGGCACTAACTGCAGGAACGGTTCCCCTATGAAGAAAATCTGGGTTCCCAAGAAGTGCCTTGAAAGTCTTCAGGTGAATGTCCTCACGACACCACCAGTGAAGAAAAGGAACCCAGACCAAATTCTTCATATGGACCAAATTCCTCACGTGGATCAAATTCCTCAAAAGGATCAAAGTCCTCATATGATTATCATCGTGCTAACAACTCTGTTTCGCAGGGTAAAGCTAAGGGCTATGAATATGTGCATTATTCTTCAAACCAATATGTTCATATGTCCTCGAAGAATTTCTCTGCTTATTCATATGCTTACCCTAACCCCTCTTATGTGAAACGAAATGGTTTGGCCTCTATGCCACCATTCTCGTATGGTGCTCGCAGAGTGATGAACTCTTGCCACCCCTTCGATGTGGGTGGTGAAGAAAAGAACTAATCTCTTCTGCAGGTCAGGTCTCCGGCGTGCCTTAACATCTGAAGAATTTCTTTGGGGGCACGACAAATTGCACGAAAGGGCGCAGGCTAATCATGATGAAATGAACTTTCATTTCACACGTCCTCCTCTGCTTATCTGAAAACCGGTGATGAAATTCATCGATGAACTTGATATCATATTCTTCACCGATGAAGTATATGAGATCATAAGTTATACTAATTCATCTGCGGGATGATCAACCCAAAGCCACCGAGTGGGTTCTCGATAGTGGATGTACAAATCACATGATGGTGACAAGAATCTATTGATGGATGCTCCCTTATCACCATCTCATCTGAAGCATATCATCTTTGCTGACAAAGGCAAAAGTCAGGTATTGGGACTTGGTAAGGTTGCTATCTCTAAGGACATGCACATGGACAAAGTCATGCTTGTTGAGTCTTTAGGATATAACCTCATGTCAGTCTCAATGCTTTGTGATCTTGATATGGTCGTTATCTTTGGCAAGTATCTTGTGTTGTGATTATGGAAGCTAACAATTCCAAAGTCTTCGAAGGCTTTAGGAGAGGAGACTTGTATATTGTTGACTTCTCCACAGGACCACAACCAGCCATGTGCCTACTTGCAAAAGCTTCAGAGGGCTGGCTATGGCATCGACGACTTGGTCACGCAGGCATGAGGAATTTGCACACGCTTGCGAAGAAGAAGCATGTCATTGGCATTGAGAATGTCAAATTCCTCAAGGATCACTTATCACGAGCTCTGTGAAGCTGGAAAAATGACCAAGGCCAAGCATCCAGCAAAGACTATCATGACCACTACTCATCCCTTCGAATTGCTTCACATGGACCTCTTTGGTCCCAATCATTACTCAACTGTCACTAATGATGCATCTCTTTATGGCTTTGTTATTGTTGATGATTACTCTCGTTACACAAGGAAACACATTGTTACTTACAAAAATCAAGTGCAGGAAGTCTTCAAACGATTTTCTTCGAGGGCTTCAACTAACTTTGGTGTGAAGATCAAGCACATCAGGAGTGACAATGGAACTGAGTTCAAGAATTCCGGTCTTGATGACTATCTTGATGAACTTGGTATCACTCATGAGTTATCTGCTCCTTATACTCCTCGGCAAAATGGCGTGTGGGCGCAAGAACAGAACTCTTGTTGAGATGGCTCGCACTATGCTTGATGAATACAAAACGCCTAGTCGTTTCTGGATTGAAGCAATTGACACTGCGTGCCACATCATCAACAGAGTATATCTTCACAAATTCTTCAAGAAGACTGCCTATGAACTCCTCACTAACAAGAAACCTAATGTAAGTTATTTCAAAGTCTTCGGTGCTAAATGCTGGATTAGAGATCCTCACCACAACTCTAAATTTGCACCGAAAGCACATGAAGGTTTTATGCTTGGTTACGGAAAGGACTCGCACACCTACAGAGTCTTCAATATCACTCTTCACAAGATTGTTGACACTGTAGATGTGCGGTTCGATGAAACTAATGGCTCGCAAAGAGAGCACCTACCTTCTGTGTTAGACGAACCAGCACCTAAGGATTCTATCAGGTTCAAGGCAACTGAGGATGTCATTCCTACTGAAGAAAACTGTTGAAGAATTCATTCCTATACGCGAAGAACGTCGAGCTGATGCACCTGAAGATAATGCTTTGAAGAAAATGGTGCCGAGGAAAATTATCAAATTCCTCGACGACAACCAGCTCATCCTCGCGTTGCAAAAGAAGTGCAAGTGGAAAGATCATCGATGACATTAAAGCGCCAGTCCTCTCACACGCTCAAAAGCTTCACATTTATCTAACTTTTGTGGGCACTATGCTTTTTCTCTATCACAGAGCCCACTAAGGTAGATGAAGCATTTACGAGCCGGTGGATTCAGGCCATGCAAGAAGAATTACATCGTTCGAGCTCAACAATGTCAGGAACTGGTCAAACGTCCGATCCTCGCAAGCATAATATCATTGGCACAAAGTGGATCTACCGCAACAAGCAAGATGAAAATGGTCTTGTGGTGAGGAATAAGGCACGACTAGTAGCTCAAGGCTACACGCAGTTGAAGGAATTGATTTCGATGAAACTTTTGCACTGCCGCTAGACTTGAGTCTATTCGCATATTACTCGCCTATGCTAACCATCACAATATCACTTTATATCAAATGGATGTGAAAAGTGCATTCCTCAATGGTAAGCTTGAGGAAGAAGTATATGTTGCTCAACCCCAGGTTTTGAAGATCCAAAGAATCGACAAAGTCTTGAGACTCAATAAGGCCCTCTATGGCCTCAAGCAAGCCCCTCGGCGTGGTATGATACATTGAAGGAATTCTTCGTGAAGAATGGCTTCACACCAGTTCACTCGATCCTACTCTCTTTACTAAATCTTATGATGGTGAACTGTTTGTGTGCCAAATATATGTTGATGATATTATCTTTGGCTGTCTTGACCAACGTTATAGTGATGAATTTGTCTATATGATGAGTGAAGAATATCAAATGTCTATGATGGGAGAGTTGAAATTCTTCTTAGGTCTTCAAATTCGTCAACAACACAATGGCATATTCATATCTCGGAGAAATACCTCAAAGATGTCTGAAGAAATTGGCATGCAAGATTGCAAAGGTGTCAAAATTCCTATGCCCACAAATGGCCATCTATGCAATTGATGAAAATGGTATTGACTTGATCATAAGGTATACCGCTCCATGATTGGTTCTTTATTGTACTTATGTGCATCTAGGCCAGATATAATGCTTAGTGTTTGCATGTGTGCCCAATTTCAAGCTACACCGAAGGAATCACACCATAAGGCTGTGAAGCATATTCTTCGATATCTAGCTCACACACCAACACTAGGATTATGGTACCCCAAGGGCTCTACTTTTGATCTCATTGGATATTCTGACTCTGACTATGCTGGTGATCGTGTGGACCGCAAGTCAACATCTGGTACTTGTCATTTCCTCGGACGATCTTTGGTCTGTTGGTCCTCGAAGAAACAGAACTGCGTATCACTCTCCACTTCGGAAGCTGAATACATTGCTGCTGGCTCGTATTGTGCTCAATTACTATGGATGAAGCAAACTCTCAAGGACTACGGCATCAACATGAAGAATGTGCCTCTCTATTGTGACAATGAGAGCGCCATCAAGATTGCTCATAACCCAGTTCAGCACTCGAAGACAAAGCACATTCAAATTCGTCATCATTTTCTTCGTGATCCTGTGTTGAAGGGCGACATCTCCATCGAGCATGTGAAGACTGAAGAACAGCTGGCTGATATCTTCACTAAGCCCTTGGATGAGAAGAGATTTAGCAAGTTGCGGTGTGAGCTAAATATCTTAGAATCTTCTAACGTTCTTTGAAAAGGCACACATCCTAAAACTTATGCAAAATTGATGACTTAGATGTGCAACACATGAAGAAACGTTTTTCTTCAATCAATGAAGAATAACACTCTTAGTGTGAAGAAATTAATGAAGAATTTGATTCTCGAACCCTCGACAATTGTATGCGCGTGTCTGAAATCATCATTCTTATACGGTGGGTCACGCCACCACCAAAGTTGAAAATCTTCAATTTGAGTTTTTCCTCAGTTTTGAAATTCTTCAGTTTTTCAAATTCTTCAACTTTGCAAAATCTTCACTGTTTCCGTCGTCTTTCTTCATTGGCTATATATATATATATATGGGTTTATGTCCTCTACAGCATTCACTTATGGCTATTTCTTCAAGTCGCTTTTTCTGCTAAGTGAATGTGATCGGACCCTTCCCCCTCTATGCTATACTCAACCCAATCCATTCACAAATTCTTCATGTGCGTTCTATTTTGAAACTCGTTCAAAATCTTCACTGTGTCCTTGACAGCTGAAGAAATTGCAACGGAACGTTAAAACTAATCTTATCCAAACTTTCGTTTTTGCCGCTCAAACCGTTCCGCATCCCATGATGCATTATTTTATTCACCCACGATCGTACACGATCTCCACTACGCAGTACGTGGGTGACACATGTCGTGAGAAGGGAAATAGTCAGGGGCATGTTCGTCCTAAATCTTCGGGCGATCCGTTTTTCACCGTGTCTATAAATAACCCTCTCTCCCTTCCTCACTCTTTTACTCTGCTCGACCTCTCTCTCCCGCTCGAGCTCCTCAAACCCTAGCGCCGCCGCTACTCCATCGTCGCCGGTGAGGAAAAGCTTCATCGCCTTGACCTCGTCGCCCGACGTACTCGCGCCGACCGCTGAAATCCTCACTCCGCCGCCGCCGTAGCTGTCTTCCTCCGCCAAGTTAGGGCGTGGAAGATCTGAACAGACGAACTTCCCAACTGTTCTTCTCGGTTAAATGTCGTGTTCTTCACTTGGTAATTAAAAGTTACTTTTATTACTCGCTTTGATTCTCAAATCTTCTTCAAATTCTTCAAAGGTGTTTATTCTTCAAATCTTCACACATATGAACACCTCAAATCTCTTGATTCGTTTCTCTAAGCAATGATTTTCTTCAAGATTCCTCAATTGTGTGGATCCTCGATCTATACAACTCCGGAACCTAAGACAAAGAACGCTTAGTGAAATTCTTCAAGGCTCATCTGGTCAAAATCCTCAAAACTTGTTCTTTTTGAAAAACCTTCTGAGAACGCATATGACCTCTCCAAATTCCTCGCAACTATACTCTGTTCACAGGTACAAATGTCCGCTGCTGAATCCCTAGGTTCTCATCAACTTAACTCATTTGCAGTGTTCCTCGAAGAAAAACTGTATACTTCTTCAGAGAACTCAATTGTTCAATTTCCTCAACTGAAGAACATGGCAGACGGTAAGAAGCCACAGAAGGGAGGAAAGAAACCTGAGGTTATGACTGCGTTTGAAATCCCTGAGGAAATATATGCTGACTACTGCACACCGGATGAAGAAAGCAAAAATCAACGCAAGGTGCGTATTCAGAAGATTGAACGGAGATGGGCATGGGAATGGAGGGAATATAGATATGTAACTCCTAAGTACATGAAGAAATTCGCTCTTAATCCTCCATGCCCAAGAGCTCCTTTGGCACCTGGCCAAGTAGCTGATCCCACAAGCATCAAACGAGGTGAGGACTTTCACGATGAATGGGCTAAACGTCAAGCAAAATTGGCAAAGCAAGCAAAGGAGGCAAGAAGAAATTCAATGAGGATTCTGCCGCTGCTATCGCCATCGAGGTCTCGGTCAAACCGAGGAAATCCATGCAAAGAAGCCTGCTCATAAGCCAAGTGCTTCACCATCTGCGCCCTCACGGCCAAGTTCCTCGTGAGCACCTTCCAAGCAAATTCCTCACCGCTGCTGCTCCACCAAAGTCCTCAACAGCTCCATCAAAATCTTGCCTTCTGTGCACCTGCTACATGTCAAAGGACTGCTGGTTTTCAATTGCCTCGAGCGTTTACGCAAGTTCCTCACCTGCTCCCATTTCTTCATCTCGCCCGACTCATTTGAAGACCAAAGCAACAATGGGACGAGGTCCTCGGCCTAGCCCAAGGAAGAAACAGGTTGTATTCCATGTGCCATCTGATGATGAAGCATCTGATGAAGAACTTGCGGAAATCATCAGAGACCGTCAAGTAAAGGCCGCTAGATCCAAAGGTACATCTGTGCCACTGCTATTGGACCCAAAGAAAGTCCTCGACTTTATTGATCTCTGGCACAAGGATCCCAATACCCCTATGCCTGACTTTCATCTGACACCTGGACAAAGTCATGCGTTGACTCACTTCATCGCTGAAAAAAAATGGAAGTTTGAGAAGGCGAGGGAAATCAAAAAGGCTCAATACAGGAAGGAGAAGTTCCTGAAGAAAAACGTTGTCAAAATGACACCTGAGGAGCTTCTCAAGGTCCAAACCGAAATTCAAGACCTCAAAGAAAACTTGATTCATACTATGCTGATTGGCAAGGGCCAAGGTCGATTAAATCAACTGACGAAGAAATTCACAAATGTTGCTGCCCCAGTGCAACATGAAATTCCTCAGGCTGGAGCCTCAGCTCAGCCTACTGAAGAACATGCCAGCACCGCTGATGACGTTCAGCCTGCTGATTCCAGGGCTGATGATCCCATTCCAGCCGCTGAAGAAATTGCCAGGGCACCCACTAGTGGTGCGCCTGAAGAAATTGCTCAAGACAGGGCAACTGCATCAGTTGCGCCTGAAGAAACTGAACCAAATTCCTCAGCTCCTCCTGCGCCAACTCCAACTCCAATTCTTCCATCTGCCTCTGATGTGAAGAAAACCAAGGCTGCAGAACGAGCTGCTGTGAAGAAAAGGAAAGCATCAGCTGCGTCAGATTCTTCGGCTACGAAGAAAATGAAGCCAATGACCAGCTCATTCGAAAATCCAATTGATGTTGTTCCAATTTCCTCCATACCATCAAAGGAAGTTGTTCCTTTTGGAGAAGACTATGAGATCCCAATCGGATCTGATGAAGAACATCATTCTGCTGCTTCGTCAGAGCAGGTTGATGAAGAAATTGAAGTGGATGCAATCCCTTCAACCCCAGTTATTTCCTCACCTATGCCTCAGTTCACAGCTGAAGAGGCTGGTGTTGAGGAAATTGAAGATGAAGATGTGGATATTGGATGCACCACACCAGTGATCAATGATGACTTTTGGGAAAGTCAGCATCCCAATACTCCTCTCTTCACCCCGCTCCAACAGATTCCTCAGTCCCCTACCCAAACAGTCCAAATGGACTCTGAAGAAAATCAACCCACTGGTTCTGTGCATGAAGTAATTCCAGCCACTAGTGCTGATGAAACTGCTGCTGCTGATCCTCGGTCGCTTTGTTGAGGAACAAGAAATTCCTCGGCTGAAGAACTGAACTTACGATTCACGAGGTGGTGATGCAACTCACCGACACCCCTCTGCCCAAGCAAAAGAATCCGTTTTCAAGCAAGCAAAAGTTCAAGGCTGAAGATTTCTTTGTCGAGCACGTGTTCTTCATCGAATATAATCCATATGATTCGCTTTCGCATTAGGAAGAGGCGCTTACGACTGCCACCAAGCCAACTTCTATTCCTCAATGCTCTTCAACAAGGATAAAATCTTGATCATGCTCATATTCCTCATGTGGATATGGAGTCGCTGCCGAGCTTTGAGCCAGTCCTCGGTGTTCTTCACGACGCAGACTTCTAAATTTCTGCACCGATATCTCGTGGATGGAATGAAGAGCTAATTCTTGATTTTATGCAACGCTGCACATCACCGGAGACGCTGAAGACGTGAACTCATGGGTCTTAGATTGGATGACTGAAAATACTCACTACAAGGCACCAGCAACTGAATTGCTTCGTGCCCTACCACTCAGTCCTCCGCTTGATGGTGCACGACGTATCTACGACGAACCAGAACTTACAAATCACTATATGCAAGTGCTGATGAAGCCTTTGAAGCCAAGGCAGGCCCCAAGAACCAAATTCCTCGTCAAGGAATTATTATATGTGCCTCGGACTGTCTATCGGATTCTGACGAAGACAATGAGTCCAATCAAAGGTCACGACTCGAACGATGAAGAAGTCGTTGGCATCATGAAGAATATGCTTTTCAACATCATCCATGGTGTTCCCGTCAACTTCCATGATTTCTTCATGAGGACTCTGGCAAACATTGCTATGTCACCATTTGAGCTGAAGCCTTATGCGCCTTGGATTATGAGATTCATCAGGTCAAGGTCTTCACTCAATTACAAGGCTGATACTTTGAACCACTGCAGCTACTTGCCCCCGATTGAAGTCCTCAAACGGACCTTTACCTCAGCTGATGACAAGGGCAAGGCTACTGCTGTGATCGATGAAGGCATTCGTCCATTGGATGGACAGTTTCGCAAAGCAGCATCCTACTCCACCAATGATGACTCTGCCACACATGACTTAGCCGCAAATACCTCAGTCAAGCAAAGTCCTCAAGCTACTGCACCCAGGGTGATGACTGATCGTGAGTTACTCCTCAGTCTTCATTAGAAGGTTGATCGTAATCATAAATGGGTCAAGCATCAGTTTGGTACTCTTCTTTACAACATGACCTCAACACACAATGCAGTGAAGAAAAACCACTACTACCTCCATGAAACCTTCAAGCGCACCTGGGCTATTCTTTCACATGTCTACAGTGAAGAAGAACTGACTTCAATGGGTCTCAAGGAAGAATTTGACTGGTCTGCACCTCCTCCGAAGAAATTCAAGAAGGTCAAAGTTCCTTCCTTGGTGGCCAGCTCTTATTCTTCATCTCGCGACACTGATGAAAATGAAGATTTGGAAGACACTGCGCTGGTCCTACTTCAACAACCGACCCCAACAATGCTGGCGCTCCGTCTTCAACTTGAAATTCTTCAGGAGCGTTAGTCCTCAGTTTCGATCCTTTTGGTCATTCGATGACAAAGGGGGAGAAATTTGAGTTAGTCTTCAAGCGGGTCTAGTTTATTGCCTATATACAGTAAATTATTCTTGTTAAGTTACAACTCTCGTTCTTCTGAAACTTTTATTGGATCGAGTTGTAATCTTAAACCCGATGGTGCTTTGATACTTTTGATGCATTATGCTCTTGCACTATGCTCTGATTCTCGTGAGCTCCTTGAAAATCTTCATAGCAAATTGATTTGGGCTCTGATATTCTTGATGCGTTACTTTGCATAACATCAAGCACCATATTTCGTCATGCATTTCAAATTCTTCATATTATATGTTAAATGCGTGTATGAATTACAAGATATAGGGGGAGATCTCCATGATTCAATTCTTCAAATGTGCATTGCCTCAAAAGCAAATTCCTCACTATGCACATCTTTAGGGGGAGTTCTTCTATATCTTGCAATCAAATTCCTCATTATCGATATTTACACTTCATATGTTTATCCCGTTGAAAACTTAACCTATATTGTCATCAATCACCAAAAGGGGAGATTGTAAGTGCATCTAGTGCCCTTAGTGATTTTGGTGTATTGAAGACTTATAGGTTAAGGAACTAATGCGTTTGTGAGTGTACACAGATCTATAAGTCTATGAGGAGTTTGATATTTACAGAGAAAGTCAACCCTAAAATGAAGTTCTTCTCTCAAGACTTTAATATTCGAAGACTTTACAAGACTTTGAAAGTGAAGAAATTGGTGTGACCTTGAAGACTTGGTATTCATTTGAGGAACATGAAGCGTGAAGACTTTTGTTTTCGTAGTTTCATTTTCTCTTTCTTGAGTCATAGGAAACACTGTCTTTGTTAAAGGGGTCAAGGAAATACTAAGGAAAAATTTCCATGTGATGCTCAACTCAAAATCCTACACCTACCAATCCCTTCGAGTGAAGCTTTTGGAAATCTCATACAGATTCAGTCAATTTCTTGATGTGAGACGAAGCTCTTACAGTCGTTGAGAATTTGTTCGACGAGGAGTTAGGAATTCGCCAAAGTAATTGCCTACACATGAGGATCATGATAGCCCCGAGGAATTTGATGTTCAAATTTCCGACCGTTCTTGTCTTCTTGCGCCACCTGTCCCAAAATATCTTATCCACCTAACGGTCATATCATTGAAGGGCATTTATGTCTTATCATGTCGGGCTGCTCCCTAGGCTATAAATAGCCGCCCCTACAACCACTAGCTGGTTGGCTGCTCCGAGAGAACTTGACACTTGTCATTTGAGAGCAACCCATCCTCCGAGGACTTTGAGTGAAAATCATCAAGTGAGGAAAACCCAAAACCAAACCCCAACAAACCCAAAGTGATTGAGCATCATCAAGAAATTGATCCTGCGTGGATCCGGCGCTTGTTACCTTTGAAGACTGTGCTTCTTCCAGACGGTTAGGCGTCATGGTCTAGAGCATCAAGAGGAATTGTGGATCGCCGAGTGACCAAGTCTGTGAAGGTTTGGAAGTCGCTGAAGACTTACCACAGTGATTGGACGAGGTCTGTGTGACCTTAGTTCAAGGAGAATACGGTGAGGACTGGGTGTCTGAGCTGCGTGCTCAGCGATCGGGTGTCCGGACTGTGTGTCCTCGAGTTTAAATACTCAGCCGCTCCAACCAGACGTATAACCGAGACAGCAGTTGGAACTGGTCTACCAAGTCATTGTCTTCACCAACCTAAGCGGTTCTATTTCCTCAACCCTTTCATTTCCTCATTCTTGTGTTGAGTGTTTGTTCATATCTGTGTTTGAAGACTTTGATGAAGACTTTCTCAATTTCCTCGCTTGAATTTCTTGATCTGTTTGTCTTCATCTTGTGTTATCCTGTGATTACGCTTTCTGTACTCTGTGATTGTCTTCATTTCATCATGATGACTATGCTTGTAATCTGTTATGCTTACTTCTGAGTACTTATTCCGCTGCAAGTAGTTCTTCGCTAAGGAATTTCCTCACCGGCAAATTCCTCAGTGAAGAATTCATAAAAATCGCCTATTCACCCCCCCTCTAGTCGATATAACGCACTTTCACTCCATTACCCTTGAGGTAGTCTTCGGGTCACCAGAAAATCACCGTATCGAAGAGTTAAACTTCGAAATCGTCCCTTTCCGTAGTGATTAGCAAGCACTGCCCGGACGAACCGCATTCGCTCGATTCAACGCGGTGCCACATTATTCCTACCGTAAGCTCAAGATGCCCGGTCCACGCGGCGTCATCACGGTTAATAGGAAGTCCGAATGTTCCCTCGGCACCAGCACATACACCACTGCCTTAGCAGCAGAAACAACGAGCATCACCTTGCAGCCGAACCTCGAGCGAACGTCCAGGCCTCCACATACCGTCAAGGGACTCCGAACTACTTCACGGAAGGATAGCCCAGCCCGTTCAGGGCTCAACTAAAATACTCCGGCGAAGGCCAGGACAGGCCGTACTCAGCGGCTCCACCGCCCCCCGGCACATAAATATTTCTTACATTTCCTTCGCAGGTTCACCTTTGCACCTACCAGGACGGGCTACACGGACGCAGCTTGAACGCGTAAGGGAATCCTTAGACATCTCCCGCAGTGACCGTCCAGCTATATTACGGATCCGCACTCAGCCTCTTCCCCCTGGTCTCAGCAGGTTTCGCAATCATATTCCTTTTTTCATCACATTACTTGTACCATACGCATAGCCATACTATTCAAATACAACATGTGGATTTATATGACGCTTACCTGCTGTTATTTCTTATTGAAATTATTCTGTCAAATGGCATCCGTACACAGTGATATGCCTTAAAATATGCCAGGGGCTTCGTTTTACCCATAACACGACAGTAAAGTCCGAACACCTTCATGGAAGTTCGGCACCCCGAACTTATAGCATTATATGCATCAGCTCTGAATCATGTCTTGGGTCAATAGTTGGGTTTGCCCGGCTCCCATGTTTTGGTACCTTACGTTCCGCTATATCGGCTAAGGTAGCACCGGGAGAACTACAGCGATTGTGTCCCGGTTCTTCCGGACGAGAACCTCAGTAGAGAAAGCCGAAAACTGACTGTCATGATACGCCGAGAGCTGGTCAGCTGTTCGAGAGGTCATAAAATCTTTAAAGATTTCTCCCGCATAATGCCATAACCAATGCAGCGTGCGATGGATCGGTTTTTTCTCCGATCACGTGCTTATAGAGCCCTTAGTACGGTATTCCGGAAACCAGGGGCTGCGCCGACCATACTAAAGCTCCTATGGCTAAGTGAGTGATAAAGCCCATAGTCCGATTGCCTGGTTCGTTGTGCTGAGAACCTCCTTCGAAGGACCCAAAACTGGGATAAAGAGTGCTCAGGTTTATCCCGAACACCCCCATACTTCATACGTGCGGGCAAAAGCCGACGACTGGCAAACTCTCAGATTTAACATATAAAACGGCCGCACAGGAGGGTAAACTTTCATATAACAGGCAGTAACTGATATAATTGACCTTGTTTAAACATTACAAAGGACAACATGATTTGCATTCATGGAAATATAAAGTCCTTGGTGCATAGCTCCGCGACAAGGTAGGATCCTTTCAGGACATTCTCATAATATAACTCGGGCTTGAGGTGCTCCTTCCCCTCCGGCGGTCCTTCGGTCATCAACTTTTCAGCATCCATCTTCCCCCAGTGCACCTTTGCACGGGCGAAGGCCATTCGTGCACCCTCTATACAAACCGACCGCTTGATGATGTTAAGTCGAGGACAGGCACCCACAAGCCGCTTCACGAGCCCGAAGTAGCTAGTTGGGATCGGCTCAGCAGGCCATAGCTGGATAATTAAATCCTTCATCGCTAGTTCCGCCGCCTTATGCAGTTCGACCAGCTGTTTCAGCTGATCGGTAAAAGGCACCGGATAATTCGGTGCCAAATACTGCGACCAGAAAAGCTTATCTGCAGTTTTCCTTTCTTCAGCTCGGTAGAATTGAGCGGCATCTGATATGCTGCGAGGTAGCTCAGCAAATACCCCTGAGAAATCCGGATTCAAAATTAGAAACATAAGTCCCCCCCCCCAATACTTACTCTACAGGGAAAAAGCCTTACCGGTCGCGATCTTTCTCGCCTCTTGGATCTCTTGCAGGGAGCTTTGGGTTTCCTCCCGGGCATCGCTCATGGCCTGATGCGCCTTGGTGAGTTCGGCTTCCTTCTCCGTTAAACTCTGCTCCAAGGTCTCGCATTTCCTCACGGCCTCTTGCAGCTCCTGCTCAGCTTTAATAACCCTGGCCTCGTGTTTCTCATGAAGAGCCTGCTCAGTGGTCGCCTTTTTCTCGGCCTTGGCCACAACCTTCTTAAGGGCTTCGACTTCGGTCACAATCCCTAGCGCAAGTCATAAAGCTCAGTTCATACTGAAAGTTGCTTCGCTATAAATGTGAACAAGACTTGTGCATACCTTGTTTATCCCTCAACTGCATTTTCAACTGGCCAAGTTTTTCTGTGGCCCGCTCCAGACTTTGATTCAGCCCGGAGATCTCTGCAGTATGAGAAGTAGCAGCCGTTACAGACACCTGCTTATAACAGAAGAGAAATAGATGCCATTCAATGAGTCTTCCTGCGGACATAAAATTCGATCATCTGTCCGGTTCCTTTTTTTCACCGAACAGAGTATCAGGGGCTACTATCTATACCATGACACTCTTCGACAACCCATAAAACATACCTTAAAGCCTCTTATAAGGCTGATACAGGCTTCGTTTAGTCCACTCTCAGTTGACTGAATCTTCTCAATCACCGCACCCATAAGGGCACGGTGTTCATCAACAATGGAGGCGTCTTTCAACGCCACTGACAAAGCATCCGACGTTTCTGGATAGACAGAGGTCGCTGATGGAATAGGCACTCCCCCTCCAGCCAAAGGAGGCTGCCTGCTTGATCCTGGAGCCGTATAGGTCTCTGGAATTGCATCCGGCTGGGAGCCGAACTCGGTATCGCTCCCGCCATCAGCCCCCATGAGAATATTTTCCCCCATGTGTCCGGCCCCTGAGGTTTGACCTCCAGGCACCGCCTTCACGGTTTTTTCCCTTTCCTCCTTGGCTGGGGTCCTTCTGGGACGAAGCCTTGGTGTTATGCACCTGTTTGGAGGAAGGGGCCTTTGGGGGCGTCCCGCTCTACATAGCATCTGAGCTCAGCAAGTCCTCTGATGAGGATTGTTTGTCACGGGACCCCGCCGGACTACAAAAAATATGGCTTGGGTTAAAATACTAAGCCACGATGAGTCCGGACGCCTAAAACGCACTCGGATTTTATACACTTACGAGTTCACGAGGGGCTAGGCCCTGGGATCCCATGTCGGGCCGCTGTCGGCGGCGGCAGTGGACTCCTCCAGAAGAGGAGCCTTTCCCCTTTTGGGCAGCTCAGCCTCCAAGTGTACGGAGGCTGTCCTCTTCTTTCCCCCCGCAGGGGATTCATCTTCCTCCTCGTCGTCGTCCTCTTCGGAGGCGGAATGGGCATCGGAGCCTTCGTATATTGTGTCCAAAGTGCCGCGGTGACGAAGGCCGCCCCGGGTCTTTTTGGCCTCCTTCTCGGCCGTCTTCTTCGGCACCTTGTAAGGTGCCGGGAGCAACATCTTCGTCAGAAGTGGGATGGCCGGTTCTTCGGGCAGCAGGGCCGGACAATGGATCCGCTCCGCCTTCTTCGTCCAGCCCTGGGAGAGTTGTATAAAATGCGTTAAGCGTTCCTTTTGGGTTACGCGGATAGAAAGGTTTGATAACTCACCGAACTTGCCGGGCGGGACAGTTGGTACCCACGGTCTTCGGTGGAGTCCGGCCACGATTTGCTGGACTTGAAAAGCACCTTCCAGATGTCCTTGTGCGAGGAGCCGAAAAGCTCCAGCAAGGTTTGGTGCCGGGCCGGATCGAATTCCCACAAATTGCAAGTCCGGTGCTGACAAGGCAAGATCCGGCGAATCAACATCACCTGGACCACATTGACAAGCCCAATGTTCTTGTCTCCCATATCTTCAACACGCGTCTGGAGCGCCGACATTTCGTCGGACGAGGACCAGTCCATGCCTTTCTTGACCCAGGATGTAAGCCGCAGTGGGGTGCCGGATCAGAACTCGGGAGAAGCGGCCCACTCTGTGCCGCGCGGCTCAGTGATATAAAACCACTGCTGTTGCCACTCCTTGACAGAATCATTAAAGGTTCCCGTTGGCCATATGACGTTGGGAATCTTGCTCACCATGGCACCCCACACTCGGCGTGCTCGCCGCCCACCACATTGGGCTTCACATTAAAAATCTTCAGCCATAAGCTGAAGTGCGGTGAAATGCGAAGAAAAGCCTCGCACACGACAATGAACGTCGATATGTTGAGGAAGGAATTAGGGGACATATCGTGAAGATCGATCCCATAATAGTACATGATGCCGCGAACGAACGGGTGGAGGGGAAATCCTAGCCCGCGGACAAAATGAGGGAGGAATACAACCCTCTCGTGGGGTTCCGGAGTAGGGATGATTTGTCCCGCCGTCGGAAGACGGTGGCTGATTTTCTTGGCCAGATACCCGGCCTTCCAAAGCTTTTTAATATCCTTCTCTTGGACGGTAGAGGCCATCCATTTGCCTTCCGCTCCGGATCCGGACATCTTCGGAGGACCTCTTGTGGGCAGAGAAGAGGAACACTTGAGCGTTGGAGCTTGAGCAGAAGGGAATGAGCTGGGAGGAAGGCGTGGCTGAGAAGAATAAATCCTTGTCCCCTTATAAGGATGGAAGAGGCGATGCGCCTCCCCACTTACTTGGTAAAACCTCTTATTCCCCAAAGGCCATAATGGATGGCGCGGTTGGGTTACCCACACCCGTATTGATGAGAATCTCGTGATAAGGGGACACAATCTCTGCTTTGACAAGACGTGAAAAGGAAACTGCCTCGCAATATGCGCAAAGGCCGGTTGAGAAAAATGGTTCGAATAATGACCGGGCCGTGCCGCCAAACGTGTTGGCAGATTAGATTTGTGGAAATATTAGTCTCTCTACGATGGTATGTGGAAATTGTTTTGCAGAGCCGGACACTATCCTTGGTGTTCAAAATCTTCTATGGAGTATTCGGAGGAGGAACCCGCCTTGCAATGCCGAAGACAAACTGCGCGTCGGACTCATCGTCATTGAAGCCTGGTTTAGGGGCTACTGAGGGAGTCCTAGATTAGGGGGTATACGGACAGACGGACTATATCCTTTGGCCGGACTGTTGGACTATGAAGATACAAGATTGAAGACTTCGTCCCGTGTAACATCCCAAATTTCCTATTTGGAATGTTTTACAATTATAGCTAAGCATCCTATGCATCCTGTTTGAATTTGAATGCCATTTGGAGTTTCAGAAGAGATTTGAGTTTTGAATTTGAATTCAAACTTTGGCAAGTGGGAAACATTTCAAAAACTAAGCCTGATAAATACTTGATCAAAAGTATGAGAGGAGTAAACATGACACTCCAAAAATATCGAGGAAAACATTGCCAAAAGTTTTGGATTCAAATCTGAATTTTATTTGAATTTGAAAAAATGGATTTTTATAAAGTTTGGATTTTGCCTTTGGAAAATGTTCAAATGATAGGAATATTCCCTGATCATTTTGGTATATATATACCCTATATAAAATATTTATAGATTTTGTTTTATTTCTGTTTTGGTTTTATTAAAAAAATAACCCCCGAGGCACCAGCCCAGCCCCCAGCCCGGCCAGTGAAAGCCCCCACCACCAGCCCACCGAGCCGCCCAACCTTGACCAGTGAGGCCAGCCAACCGCCTCACCTCCCCTCGCCAAAACCTTTGGCGCCCGGTCGCCCGCCGCCCCACCCCTCTCTCTCTCACCGACAGGTGGACCACCCCTTCTTCAACTCCTGCCCACGTCTTGGCAGCGCCGCCATCGATCGCGGATCCCATGAGATCCGGATCCCGATCCTCCCGATCGCCCCCAAGAAGCAAGGCCGAGGCCCCGCCTATTTAAGCCCTCGCCCTTTTATTCCCCCTAGCCCCTTGCGGACCCCTATTCCTCTCACCCGAGCTCACGGAGCCGAGCCATCCGCCGCCGCCATTTTCGTCGCCGCCTCTACACCTCCCGATCTCCCCGACTCCACCAAAGCCCCACTCTGTCGCCCCGCACCGCTTGTCTACTCCGTCGACCTCCCCGACGACCGGAGCCATCAACGCACTTGTCGTCGCCGCCGCCGCTGCCCGCCGAAACTCCGTGAAGTCACCGGAGAACGCCTCCCGTCCGATCTCAAACCAACGGTCCAGATTAGAACACCCGAAGAAATATTTCTTTAAAATAAACCGAACGGCCGGTTCGTTCGGTTTATTTTCATTAGGGTTTTTATTTATTAGCCCGGCCCGACTAGTTTAACCCTAGGCCCCTTTTAGGTTATATTACGCTCAGTGCACAGTTTAGGCCCATTAGGCCCTTTTTCTTTTAATTTCATTTTCTGTTTTAACAGAATAGTTCCTGTTTTGAAAAATTCATATCTTTTATTCTGTTTAATATTTTTAGGTGATTCTTTTTTGTTGGTTTGCAAATTTTCTATAGTTTCTGTAGAATATATAATTAGCTATGTTAAAATTATTTTAAATTGCTTTAATTTAGTTTTAGTCAGAATAGTAAATCTGCTATAACTTGAGTTAGAAAAATTATTTTTGGATGATTCTTTTTGTCCCAACTTTATTTT
Organism: Aegilops longissima; assembly: GCA_021605205.1. Classification (NCBI taxonomy): domain Eukaryota; kingdom Viridiplantae; phylum Streptophyta; class Magnoliopsida; order Poales; family Poaceae; genus Aegilops; species Aegilops longissima. The sequence continues at coordinate 319,857,763 of CM038676.1, forward strand.
GACATTGCCAAACCATAGAAATTAATTTGGGTATTTTAGGATTAATAAATAAATAGTTTTAAGCAGATTGTTAATCCTAATTAATTAACTAGCTACTGTTTTCCTATTAATTTAATTAGTAAATAAATTTATTTTTAACATGTGATTGATTATTCTAGGATAGTTCCTATCACTTTATAGGATGAACTTTTATTTATAATAAATAAAAGTTTTATTTTATTTTTCTTAATAGAAATTGAATTAGGCCTAATAGGAGTTTCATAATAGATTTTTAATTAATTCTTTTTGCTCCTAGTTGCTTAATGAAATATTTTCTGTTTAGTTAACATAAAACCATGATTAGGTTATGTTAAGAAATTTTTGTTATATAAAACTATTTTAGTTATTGTTTGAAGTAGGAAATTTGAGTTGGTTTTCTTTGAGTTTTCCCTTTGGATTTTGATTTGGTTGTTTTGGTGTGTTATGTTGCTATTGTTATGCTATTGTATTATGTGATCCTATGCTATATGCTTATTGTGATTATTGTTTGTCTCGGTAGAGTTTCCGGAGTGCGAAGCTTGCTACTACGAATCTTTAGCTTACGAGGATCATCAGCAAGGCAAGTTTTGATCATGTTATTTTCTATACCTATGTTTTTGTGCATTAGAATTGTCACCACCCCACCATGCATGCAGTAGTTGAAATTTTGAAGTTATTAATCTTGAGTAGTATCATGTGGTAGGATGAACCAATCCCCTTGTTACCATGACCCCGGACGAAGTAGTTTACTTTGCTATGCTCGTAGACGGGTTTTGGTTGAGTGAAATTCATAAGTAAGATGTGAGAGTCAATGATGATGACAACCCCATGAACTACAATGATCAAGATGGACTTCGGAAATTCACTCTTTGGGTGGAGGACGGTTGACGGGCACCCCTGGAGAACCAGTGGTTGGCCGGGATGCATGGAGAAGTGCCATGACATCTTGCGGAAAGCTTCACCCAGCCACGAAGAGAAGGATGGATGCCCCATGACCGGAAGCTTACTGCGGCCGCAAGCCATTATGGGCTCGGCTGGGTTAACCCTAGTAGTGACGCTGGCTGGACGGTACTACGAGATGTAGAAGAACGGTAGGATTGGATGGGTACCGGCAGTAGCCAGAAGAACTCTTTGGAAGACCCTGTTTCATTCGTCCCGTCTTCAAACACCATGAAGTGCGAAGACTTTAAAGGAGGAATGATTCTTGCGGAAAAGTGCATAAACCTCTGCAGAGTTAAAGATCTAATCGATTAGCCGTGTCCCGATTCACGGACAATTTGATCCTCTGGAACTTGGAAGTATTCGGAAATCTCAACACTAAAACTAATGAATTAATTTGAGGGGTTTATGACTTAATAATTTGGGAATGAGATATTGGTTGGCGGAACCATCTCAATAACTACCAACAATTTGTAGTAATTTGCAAGCAAGTCCACTGTAGTAGGAGAAAATTTGCTTTTCGCAAAATTATGAAACTTAGAGCTCCACAGCCAAAATGCATATAGTGATAGTAAGCTTATTATTGTTATTCTCTTCATGACTTGCCAGCTTATTCAAAAAGCTGACCTACATGGCTGCAACGTCTTATGTTGCAGAGGTACATTCCGATCAGGAGTGAGGCTACGCTCCGCGCTTGGCGATTGCCCTTTGGAGTCGGATGGACTCGCCTTACTTCGACGCTTCCGCAGCATTAGTAGTTTATTTCTCATGAGTTGGCCTTGAGCCAAATTTATTCTCTTGTAATAGAGACTCTATATGAGAATCGTGTAATAAAATTCAGGTTTGATTGAACTTTGATTACTTTATCGATGTACTGTGAGTACCAGCATTCTTGGGATGGTACAGACACGGAGATTTGACCGATTTTGGGTCTGGTCGCTACAGAGATGGTCACAGCCCCAGTGTTGATTTTGCCAGACATACATAAGGAATACCAGGTTTATTGTGACGCTTCTCGTCAAGGACTCGGAGGAGTACTAATGCAGGAAGGAAAAGTTGTAGCTTATGCCTCCAGACAGCTACGACCTCACGAGATGAATTATGCCACTCATGATTTAGAGTTAGCAGCCGTAGTGCATGCACTCAAGACCTGGAGACATTTCCTCATCGGAAACCGTTGTGATGTTTACACAGATCACAAGAGCTTGAAGTATATTTTCACGCAGAAGGAATTGAACCTCGAGCGGAGGAGATGGCTAGAGTTGATAAAGGACTATGACATGAGACTGCATTACCACCTGTAAAGCTAATGTTGTAGCAGATGCTTTGAGCCGTAAGAGTTATGTGAATACTCTTACGGCGGGAGGATTACCCGGAGTTAGTCGATGACCTCAGAGATCTCCGACTGGAGATAGTTCCGAGAGGATTTGTTGCAACTCTGGAAGTACAGTCCACTTTGGCCGAAAGGATTCGTGAAGCCCAGAAGTCGGACAAGGAAATTGATGAGATAAAGCAAAGCTAAAGGATTCCGTAAGGATGAACACGGAACTATATGGTTCGAGGATCGTATTTATGTACCCAATGATCCCGAACTCAGGAAGCTAATTCTTCGGGAGGCTCATGATTCACCGTACTCGATTCACCCCGGCAACACCAAGATGTACACGGATTTGAAGGGAAGTTTACGGTGGACAGGTATGAAGAAGGATATTGCCGAGTACATAGCGATTATCGATGTTTGTCAACGTGTAAAGGCGAACATCGAAGCCAGCAGGTTACTTCAACCTTTGCCGATTCCGATTGGAAATGGGAGAAACTTGGTATGGATTTCATCACAGGATTACCGGGACCCGTTTAGGTTATGATTCCATCCGGGTAGTGGTTGATCGTTTGACCAAGGTAGCTCACTTCATTCCGTGAAGACTACCTATACCAGTGCTAAGTTGGCCAAGATATACATGACCAGGATCGTATGTCGCATGGAGTTCCGAGGAAAATCGTGTCGATAGAGGAACACAGTTTACCTCAAAGTTTTGGAAGCAATTGCATGAAACTTTGGATACGAGGCTGGAATTGATGACAGCTTTTCATCCATGAGCAGATGGACGGACCGAGAGAGTCAACCAGATTACGGAGGACATGTTGAGAGCTTGTGTGCTAGACTATGGGTCTAGCTGGGATGATAATTTGCCATCGCAGAGTTCTCATACAACAACAGTTATCAATCCGATCAAGATGGCCCCTTCGAAGCTCTATACGGAAGGAGGTGCGAACACCATTCTGTGGGATAGTGTTGGAGATCGATCCTTTTGGTTCCGACCTTATCGAGGATTCGAAGAAAGTCAAGTTGATTCGAGACAGGCTCAAGATAGCACAACAAGACGGAAGAGTTATGCCGACGATGAAGCGCAGGAAGTGACTTACGAAGTAGGAGACCGAGCATATCTTCGTGTGTCTCCACTTCGTGGAATCAAGAGGTTTGGTGTCAAGGAAAGTTAGCACCCGATTCATTGGCCCTACAAAATCCTCGAGCGTCGTGGAGAGGTTGCGTACAAGTTGGAATTGCGGAAGGATTGTCCGGAGTTCATGATGTCTTCCATGTTTCTTAGTGAAGAAGTGTCATGCCGACATGGCCGATGTTCGTTGAGAGACACGGTGCCCCTAGAGGCCATACAGCTTGACGGTGATCGACTTACAAAGAGAAACCCATCCGAATTCTCGAGACTACAAGCGAGTCACCCGCAGCAAGGTCATCAAATTTTGCAAGGTCTTGTGGAGTCACCACACCGAGGAAGAAGCCACACAGGAGCGCGAAGAAGACCTTCTTGAGATCACCCGCACCTATTGCTAGCCAACCCGAATCTCGAGGGCTAGATTCATCTTAAAATGGTAGGTTTGTAACATCCCAAATTTCCTATTTGGAATGTTTTACAATTATAGCTAAGCATCCTATGCATCTGTTTGAATTTGAATGCCATTTGGAGTTTGAAGAGATTTGAGTTTTGAATTTGAATTCAATTTGGCAAGTGGGAAACATTTCAAAAACTAAGCCGATAAATACTTGATCAAAAGTATGAGAGGAGTAAACATGACACTCCAAAAATATCAGAGGAAAACATTGCCAAAAGTTTTGGATTCAAATCTGAATTTTATTTGAATTTGAAAAAAATGGATTTTTATAAAGTTTGGATTTTGCCTTTGGAAAAATGTTCAAATGATAGGGAATATTCCCCTGTTCATTTTGGTATATATATACCCTATATAAAATATTTATAGATTTTATTTTATTTCTGTTTTTGGTTTTATTTAAAAAATAGAAAACCCCAGCGCCACCAGCCCCCCAGCCAGCCAAATGGCCAAGCCCCCCACCAGCCAGGCCCACCGAGCCGGCCCGGCCTTGACCAATGAGGCCAGCCAACCGCCTCACCTCCCCTCGCCTGAAAACCTTTGGCGCCGGTCGCCCGCTCGCCCCCCCTCTCTCTCTCACCGACAGGTGGACCACCCCCTTCTTCAACCCCTCGCCCGTCTTCGCGCGCGCGCATCGATCGCGGATCCAGCGAGATCCGGATCGATCCTCCCGATCGCCCCGAAGCAAGGCCGAGGCCCCCGCCTATTTAAGCCCTCGCCCCGCACCCCATCCCCCCTAGCCCCTCGCCGGACCCCCTCTTCCTCTCACCCGAGCTCACCGGAGCCCGAGCCATCCGCCGCCGCCATTTTCGTCGCCGCCGCCGCCCCTACACCCTCCCAATCTCCCCGACTCCACCAAAGCCCCACTCGTCGCCCTTTCCCGCCCGGCTACTCCGTCGACCTCCCGACGACCGGAGCCATCAACGCACTTTCGCCGCCGCCGCCGCCGCCGAGAACTCGGAAAGTCACGGAGAACGCCTCCCGTCCGATCTCAAACCAACGGTCCATTTTAGAACACCCAAAGAATATTTCTTTAAAATAAACCGGACCGGCCCGGTTCGTTTACAGTTTATTTTCATTAGGGTTTTTATTTATTAGACCGGCCCGACTAGTTTAACCCTAGGCCCCTTTTAGGTTATATTACGCTCAGTGCACAGTTTAGGCCCATTAGGCCCTTTTCTTTTAATTTCATTTTCTGTTTTAACAGAATAGTTCCTGTTTTGAAAAATTCATATCTTTTATTCTGTTTAATATTTTTAGGTGATTCTTTTTTGTTGGTTTGCAAATTTTCTATAGTTTCTGTAGAATATATAATTAGCTATGTTAAAATTATTTTAAATTGCTTTAATTTAGTTTTAGTCAGAATAGTAAATCTGCTATAACTTGAGTTAGAAAAATTATTTTGGATGATTCTTTTGGATGATTCTTTTGTCCCAACTTTATTTTGACATTGCCAAACCATAGAAATTAATTTTGGTATTTTAGGATTAATAAATAAATAGTTTTAAGCAGAATCTTGTTAATCCTAATTAATTAACTAGCTATTGTTTTCCTATTAATTTAATTAGTAAATAAATTTATTTTTAACATGTGATTGATTATTCTAGGATAGTTCCTGTCACTTTATAGGATGAAATTTTATTTATAATAAATAAAAGTTTTATTTTATTTTTCTTAATAGAAATTGAATTAGGCCTAATAGGAGTTTCATAATAGATTTTTAATTAATTCTTTTTGCTCCTAGTTGCTTAATGAAATATTTTCTGTTTAGTTAACATAAAACCATGATTAGGTTATGTTAAGAAATTTTTTTATATAAAACTATTTTAGTTATTGTTTGAAGTAGGAAATTTGAGTTGGTTTTCTTTGAGTTTTCCTTTGGATTTTGATTTGGTTGTTTTGGTGTGTTATGTTGCTATTGTTATGCTATTGTATTATGTGATCCTATGCTATATGCTTATTGTGATTATTGTTTGTCTCGGTAGAGTTTCCGGAGTCTGAAGCTTGCTACTCTGAATCTTTAGCTTACGAGGATCATCAGCAAGGCAAGTTTTGATCATGTTATTTTCTATACCTATGTTTTTGTGCATTAGAATTGTCACCACCCACCATGCATGCAGTAGTTGAAATTTTGAAGTTATTAATCTTGAGTAGTATCATGTGGTAGGATGAACCAATCCCTTGTTACCATGACCCGGGACGAAGTAGTTTACTTTGCTATGCTCGTGAAGCGGGTTTTGGTTGAGTGAAATTCATAAGTAAGATGTGAGAGTCAATGATGATGACAACCCCATGAACTACAATGATCAAGATGGACTTGAAATTCACTCTTGGGTGGAGGACGGTGACGGGCACCTGGAGAACCAGTGGTTGGCGGGATGCATGGAGAAGTGCCATGACATCTTGCGGAAAGCTTCACCCAGCCACGAAGAGAAGGATGGATGCCCCATGACCGGAAGCTTACTGTGCAGCCGCAAGCCATTATGGGCTCTGGCTGGGTTAACCCTAGTAGTGACGCTGGCTGGGCGGTACTACGAGATGTAGAAGAACGGTAGGATTGGATGGGTACGGCGGTAGCAGAAGAACTCTTTGGAAGACCTGTTTCATTCGTCCGTCTTCAAACACCATGAAGTGCGAAGACTTTAAAGGAGGGAATGATTCTTGCGGGAAAAGTCATAAACCTCTGCGAGTTAAAGATCTAATCGATTAGCCGTGTCCCGATTCACGGACAATTTGAGCCTCTGGAACTTGGAAGTATTCGAAATCTCAACACTAAAACTAATGAATTAATTTGAGGGTTTATGACTTAATAATTTGGGAATGAGATATTGGTTGGCGGAACCATCTCAATAACTACCAACAATTTGTAGTAATTTGCAAGCAAGTCCACTTGTAGTAGGAGAAAATTTGCTTTTAGCAAAATGATGAAACTTAGAGCTCCACAGCCAAAATGCATATAGTGATAGTAAGCTTATTATTGTTATTCTCTTCATGACTTTCCAGCTTATTCAAAAGCTGACCTACATGGCTGCAACGTCTTATGTTGCGGGTACATTCGATCGGGGTGAGGCTACGCTCGCGCTTGGCGATTGCCCTTTGGAGTCGGATGGACTCGCTTTACTTCGACGCTTCCACAGCATTAGTAGTTTATTTCTCATGAGTTGGCCTTGAGCCAAATTTATTCTCTTGTAATAAAGACTCTATATGAGAATCGTGTAATAAAATTCAGGTGTGATTGAACTTTGATTACTTTATTGATGTACTGTGAGTACCAGCATTCTTGGGATGGTACAGACACAGAGATTTGACCGATTTTGGGTCAGGTCGCTACATCCCGTGTCCAGATGGGACTCTCCTTGGCGTGGAAGGCAAGCTTGGCAATACGGATATGTAGATCTCCTTCCTTGTAACCGACTCTGTGTAACCCTAGCCCCCTCCAGTGTCTATATAAACCAGAGGGTTTAGTCCGTAGGACAAGGACAATCATACCATAGGCTAGCTTCTAGGGTTTAGCCTCTACGATCTCGTGGTAGATCAACTCTTGTAATACTCATATCATCAAGATCAATCAAGCAGGAAGTAGGGTATTACCTCCATCGAGAGGGCCCGAACCTGGGTAAACATCGTGTCCCCTGCCTCCTGTTACCATCCGCCTTAGACGCATAGTTCGGGACCCCCTACCCGAGATCCGCTGGTTTTGACACCGACGGCACCGCTGGCAGAGGCACGGCTGCTGCGCCGCCTCGTGCCCCTCTCCCCCGGCCGCCGCGGAGACCTCGGCCATGCCCCCTCCCCCTTCCTCTTGTGGCTGGCTCCACCACCACGGGCTCGAGGGAAGGAGGGACGCGCTGACGAGCAGCGACCCTCGCTGCCACCATCTAGTGCCCAGAACCTCCCCTCGCCATGGCAGATGGAAGAAAGAAGCAAAGATGAAGGGAGATGGATACTGAAGAATGTGGGGTGGCGACCTCTCTCCCCCTCTTTATAAAGGGGTTGGGTCGAGACCCAGCCGCCCCACTCAGCCAATCCAGCCGGCGGAGGCACAGGGAATCGGGACCAACCCGCTGCCCCAACCAGCGACGGTTCGGTTTCCCGCCTCCACAGCTCGCCTCCTGCATGAAGGACGCGTGGCGAGCATGCAGGGTCGAAAGGACGGAAGAGGCGACCGTTTCCCGCCCCGTGATCAGGGGGCGTGGACGCCTTGAAGACCACGACCCGGCCCCATTCAGTAAATGAGCGGCGCCTCCACGCCTCCCTCTTTTTACGGGGAAGGTGCGAGCCGCCTCTTTACCATGATGTGAGGCATGCATGCAGGGACCGCCCACGCATGCCGCCCATGTCACGTGCACCCCTCCATGCCGCGCATTCAACGCGGGTTGTGGGAAGCGCATTTTACCGTGGTAAAAACTGCCCCGCCTGCCCGTGCACCGTTTTGGGCCTGGCCCAACAACGTGTTGCGCTTATGTGTGGCCCAGGCCCGGGGACTCCTGTCGGTGTACAAAAGAAGGGGCGCACCTTTGTACCTTTACCTACAGCACGAACAGTCGGGGCATACCCAGCAGCTGCACCAGCGAGCGGAGAGGTGAACCAAGGTGAAACCAAAGCCCAAGACAGCCAAAGAAACGCCAAGGCCAAGAACACAAGGAAGCAGAGAGGCGAAGCAGGTTCCCCCGGCAAGACCCTTGCCGGGGGCAGTCTCAGCAGCCCCGACAAAACCCTTGCCGGGGCGGCTCGCCCACACCAGTGGAGCGCGCCACCCTTGAGCCCACGGTCTCCAACACCATCAACCACGTTGAAACTAGGGCTCAGGAGGCACCTCCATGGTGGCATGCAGATCTTTGTCAAGACCAAGGAATATTCAAGATTAGATGAGGATTGAAAGACAAGGTCCTCGGCAAGATCCTTGCCGAGGAGAGCCACAAGACCCCCGGAAAGATCCTTGGCAGGGCCGACAGCGCGCCACGGCAAGACCCTTGCCGGGCCACCTGGCAAGGCCCTCACCGAGGACACTAGCAGGGCCACCTCCAGGCCCGCACCAGCCAAGTCTCCACCGCCTTCCGCATGCAGCTGCCAGCTCAACCAGCGGGGCTGGCACCTGCGTGGCAACATGCAGCTCCCAGACCAGATCAGCAAGCGCATGCGTGGCGGCATGCAGATCTTCATGAAGACCCTACCGCCGCGCCACCTCAGCTGCTTGCCTGCCTACATGGCGCCGCATGCAGCGCTGGCCAGGGCGCGTGTCGAAGCGAGGAGGAGCGGCGACGGATGGGACGGGCCTCGTTCCCGTCCCCAATAAAGCAAGGGGACACCTAAGCGACGCATTAAATGTGCATTGTCCTGTAATACGAGCGATAAGCTCGTAGCACTGTACGCCTTTCCACCCCCTGTGTGCCACTGTGGCAGCCCCTTTCGACTATAAAAGGAGGCCCATGGCATACTGGAGAGGGATTAGACTCTTTGGAAGTACTCATCCACCATAGCTAGTTCAAAGGCTCAAGAACACTCAATACGTCCACCAAAGCAGGACTAGGGTTTTACGCATCCTCGCGGCCCAAACCTGGGTAAACGATCCTTGTGCTAATTACTAATCCTGCTCTTCTCGCAACCCTGCGCCCCGGCAACCGTAGTAGGGATTCTTGTGATCCCATAGGTGTCGTTCCACACTGACATCTTTGGCGCGCCAGGTAGGGGGCGCAATTGTGAGAATCTGGTCTAGTAGTTAACCTAGCATTTCTTTATCGCCATGGCTCCCAATAAGAAGACGGCCATGGCGATCGGCTCGTCGGGGGCTGAACGGCCCGTGCCAGAGCAGAAGAGCAGCGGCCCGGTCATAGACAGAACCCGAGCCGCGGTCCGCGAGCACCAGCATCGCCACAGCGATCGAGCACTGCGGCGGCGCCGTTCAGCAGCGCCAGCGACGGGCCGCACATCGCCAAGTCTAAAGATCGGGCTGGTCCCCCCATAGGCGGCGCGGGGCCCTCTAGGAGTGTCGTTGTGCCACCCACGGGCGGCGCAGCAACCTCCAAAATGCCCATGCCGGCGACCATTGCGCGCTCTTCCCATGGTGTACGTGACGAGCAGCGTCACCACGCCAGTGACCCTGGGCACCGCCGTGGGAAGATCCATGTCCGTCGTTCGCGGGATGAAGGAGTTCAGCATGCCCGCCGAAGTGCTGGCGAAAATGGCGCGCAACCGCTGGGTCGTGGTGGAGCTCCTTCTAACGTGGTTAGAACTCGAAGCGCGCCATGGTCCACGCAGCTGTCGCTGCCACCCATGCCAGCAGAAGCTTTGGCGCGCGCGCAGCTGCTCCTCGACTTCCCTCCTGCTGCGGAGAAGCTCGGCGAGCGGAGGGCCACCATCCGGAGCCTCATCGCCGTCGCCAACAAAGACGATCCATGACCGGTGGGACCCTCGGGCCGGCGCCTCACCGAGCGACCACATGCCAGCGCCGGGAGGACCGGGGGTGCTGCGGTCACAATGCACTCTCCTCGTCCTCGCCAGCCGCCGCGGGCGCCGGCCCGTCGTGACGACGCTTGTGATAACATCTCTATAGCATCGTCCGACCCGCGGACCCACGGCGACCAGCGCCAAGTTCTTCGAGAACGAGCTCACGAAGATGCTCGAACCACTATCGAGCGCCGGCGTGATACACGCCACCAGTCGGACAAGCGGGCGGGACCCGCTATGGACCACCCAACACCGGGGGGCTTCGGCGGCCTACCTTACGAGGTGGGCAGCCCGGCCTTTACCTGTGAGCTGCGGCAGTTCCAGTGGTCGTCCCACCGCATGTTCAAGCCCGACGCCGGCGAGAAGTACACTGACGTATTCTGACCGTATAGTGATCATAAAAGGGGGAAATCGGAGAAATGATATTTAGCAGCCATTGTTTGCTTCGAACTAAGAACTAAATTCTAAGAGCTGAAAAGAAAGTAGAGTAACCAAGTTAAGATCTATTTTCTGGTTGAGATCAAAAGTTGAGGAGATATGAAGTACCACCTCTCTTGCGGCGCCGTGTAGGCATCGGGGGTGCGATGGCTGTCGGTGGCATTGAAGCAGATCTGCGACAGTAGACGGGTGCATCGGGGGATAAGTCCCGTTGCGGTGGAAGAGAAGGTCGTGTGAGCGGCCCTGGCAAAGAGGACGACGGCACCGATGAGGCGAGATGACGTGATGCAATGCTCTTGGTCCATCGCCGTGGATGAGAAACGTCCATCTCTAGCAGTGGACGACGCGGTCTTGGTAGGCGCTCCGGCATGCTAGAGGACGGTGGCGATGGATGTGGTGGAGGACGGTGGCGATGGATGTGGTGGAGGACGGCGGTGATGGATGGGGTGGCGGACGGAGGCTGGTGTAGGATGGTGTTCTAGCGCGGACGGTGTATGAATGGGAAAATGGAGGGAGATATAAGGGGAACCATGTTTTTGGGACGCGCCTGTCTAAAATATGGAAAAATTATGAACTTAGCCCCCGTTTAAAATTTGGACGTCTCGTCTACGGCGGTAATCTCGCATCTCGCCAATATTTGCCCAGAGCGATTTCGGGCGAGGAGAGAGTGGTTGGCGCCCATGGTTGGCGCCCACGGTGTATGAACGGGGCTGACAGGTAGGACGGTTGTGTCACGTCTGAGTGAAGTTACAAACCTGCCCCTATTGAAAATATTTGCCTACATCGATTCTGGCCGAGTCGAGTTTGTTTCGCCGCCCACCGTGTATGAATGGGGAAATGGAGGGAGAAACAGAGGTTTTTCCGACGAGCTTGAATCAAATGTGTTTTTTCGCCCATGTTTGGCGCCACTGTGTCGGAATGGGCTTAGACGCGGTCGTGTCACATCTAATTGAAGTTACTATCCTACCCCTATTTAGAGCAGTGGAAATCGGGCCGATGGATTGTCCGTGTAACGGGTAGACAACAATTTCCATCTCCCAAACACTTGGCTTCGGGCAGCAGACGTGGGAGTGGACATTTTGCCACTTCTTTCGAATTTTGGGACAATAAGCATTCATGTTTACCACAGCAACTAAATTGAATCCATTTTGTATTCCTATCTGAATCTTTATAAATCATTCTATGTGTTTTATATATCTTCAAAAGGACGACAAAGATGTATTCCACTGTCATATATGAATATGGTTTACAAATGCCGATACTCAAATTCAGAAGCTAGAATCCAGTTTAAGGTGAATTCGAATATTTGGAACACTTCATGTCCAACTCAAATGTCACACGCAGCATAATGTGTACTCCCATTTAGATATGTACACAAGCAATGTATCAAGATTCAAATACCGAGTCAATCTACCAAGAATGTACAGAACTAACAGACATATAAACACTTATAGAGTATATGGATCAATAATATTAACTAACATACATAAGCCAGGCCGCTATACTTTTCTTTGCTACAACAACATCCTTTTTTTAGCCAAGCTACTACAGCATCTTGGCCCTTTCCGATGCGTGCCACTTATGGTCCATCTATACTACTATTATTGTTGAATGCACACTCGGCCCGATTCGCATATTCATAGGTCTGGCACAGCAATCAAAGTGAAATGTCTCCGAGTCTTATCAACTAATACAGACTTGTGCTAAAATAAAATTACAAACCAAAAAACAAAAAAAACAATTATTACATGATCTCTAAAACAAATGGTTTGATTGATTACATGACCAAACAACACAAAGGTTATTCAATGATGGAAAGAACATTTCACCTATGATTTACCAAGTCGGAATTTAATTTCCTTTTTTCCTTCAGGACCTTAACAATGTGGTCAGTCTCAGCTTGCTTCGTTTTGAAATCCACCAAATATTTAATGGTTGTCTTGAGTACTGCTACTGATTGTGCTGTTTGCTTCCTCAACATGTCAACTTCATCTCTAAATGCAGAAACAGAATCTCTTTCTACCACTAGTTTAGCCTCTAGAGCATCAGTAGTTGGCAATTCATAATGCACGATTGGGCCAGTGCCACTGCTGTGGGATGATACAACGTCCATGGGGACCTCGCTCTTTGATCTTGGGCTAACCTGTTTTGCCACTAAAGTTCCGATTGGATTCAAAAAAGTTGAAGTTAGCAAAACATCTCAACTGGGAGTTATAACAGCAAACCAGTTAAACAAACAAGGAATTAAAGAGTTTCAATTCGATACTGAAAAGTAGTTATTAACATCATTGTAACCCGTTGTTGCAGCAGCACAGTAGTTAAACAAACAAGTAGCTATTTAAGTTCAAGCAAACAGGTAATTCTTAACAGTAAGTATCAAACACATAGATAGGCGCAGTCTATAATAGGATTTAAGAGGTTGTGGCATTATGTAATCTGTAGCAAACTAAATTAAGCCAAGCAACGTAATTGAACAATTTTGCAATAACTGGCTAACTAAAATTCCGAGAAGCAGGTAACTGAACTTACGCTAGTTCTTTGTACAGGCACACTGCAACTTCTTTTTCGCTTACAAGGTTGTACGAAGGAGTCCATGGCATCAATTGCTTGGATACGCAGTCCCAATACTTCTTTCTTCCCACACCGCATTGGTAAGTCGAATGGTTAATCTGGTAAGATGGTGCGTCCTTGATATGTTATATGAGGGCGTGTAGTTAGACTAGTTGTAGCCACACACATCACTTCGGCGTTTCTTGTATATTTCATGCTATTACTTTTGGCATATCGAGATCTAAGCAATCTACAATATGATGAAAAGACTGTCATCCTTCACATTATTGGCGAACTCAGTTCATAGAAACAAGCAATTCAACCATTCTGTGGGTAAATCAAAAGCGCCACTGGAATATTTTTCAATACCTCTATCATACACGCAAAAAGGGGCGACGCCACCATAGGGGCTGGTATGGGCGGCCGCCTCGGGTGGCTTGAAAGTGTGAACCTAGTTTGAGTCGTCCAGGTTGGCCCAGGCTAGTTTTGTTCGTCCCAACGCACGAGAAGGCAATGTAAAAAATGAAGAAAAATGTTTCAATTTGGATAGGCCAATAACATAAGTGCAAGGCAGGCCCTATAGCAGGCTCATGGCCCAAACGAAGCCTCCCATATCGATCGACAGCAGGAAAAATCCCAATTCATCCGCTCCGACCTCTGTCTGTTCACTCCTAACCTAGCCGTCATTTGACAGATCGACACAGTACTTCCTCGCGCCCTCGTTGGAGGGCAATCGCCGGGCTTCAAGCGAACGGAAGGACAAGAAGATGAAGATCCAACCCTGGGTGTAGCCTGTGTGGGAGGCAGTGGCGGCAGCACGGGCATGGCGTCGAGCTTGCGCAAACGGACAGTCGCAGCTTGCAAGAGTAGCATGCGCAACGAGCAGGTACATCACATCCCTGATTATACCTAATTCAACTCTTCAATTTCTGGCCAATAGTTAAACCTGACGGTGTTGTAAAACTGCTTGTATGTAGGGAATCTATGAGAAAATGAAACCAATTTCTACTTATTTTATAACTCCCCCAATCAATACCGAACTGACTAAATAGGATGTATCTAATCAAGTTTCCGGTGCAAACATCCAAGCTCAAGTTGTTCTTGAGCCTGAAGTGTCTAGTGAACAGAATGCTAATGAAGCATTTGATGCAAACATTTTACATGCTCCTGGTGATGAACATATAGTGTCTAATGAGGCAATTGATGCAAACATTTTGCAAGCTCCCATTGAAGGATTTAGTGTCTAATGATGATCTGCTATGTTGATATAGACATAGAGATTTGCAGGCATTGATGACAAGCAAATTATAGTGCATTTTCATGGCTTGAGGAAACGTCGAGGCCATCTACCAAAAAGTCCCCGTATCATGACAACATAGCATAAATACTTTTCTAATCTGTTGTTTGAAACTATTGGCATACTTGTGCATGATAGATATATTGATATGCGCACTGGTTATAGGTGCAATTACACTTTGATATTTTCAGCCAGAGAACGAATAATTCAAGCAGGTACAGACCATGTTTGTAGTCCTTGTACACCATGTTGCATTTTGTGTTTTTTTGGTGGTTGCATCATTTAGTGTTTATAATCTGAACTACTTTGGATCATTAGTTGGTTTTCAAAGTGCATGTGGCTTCACATTTCTCAAGTTATGTTGATTTCCAGAGTGCAAGTGCCTTCATATTTTTTAAGTTAAATGTTCGCCCCTGGTAACTTGAATTTGTGGATCCGCCACTGCACACAAATCATACACGAATGCCAATAAGAATTAAATGAAATGCAGGGACTTACGCTAGCTCGTTGTACAGGCTCACTGCAGCTCTGCTTACGCTAGCTTGGATGTGTAGGCCTTATGCTCCTTGCATCCCCCTCTGCATTTTTGACACGGCGAATGACTGATCAAATAAGAGGAATCGACCTTGCTGTTGTACCGGAGGACAGATACTTACAAGGTTATACGGGTGTGCAGGATGTGTACCACATCCCGTAGCGCCGTCATGCTTTGCTAAAAAATGGATTTCCTTGTTTCAGATGATATCTCCAGAAGAAATAAGAGTTAAAGTTAGAGTTGGATAGGCATGTAAGCTAAGAGAGCAGTGAAAGAATATCCAAACACCGTCGGAACAGTGCACAAGGGAGTGATGTGTGGATACCTAGTTCGGGCCGGCGTTTGGGCATGCTCGCCTAGCTAGAGTGCTGGTTACTTCAGAGCCGTTGAGGGTGATGCGCTGGCGTTGGCTGGCCGTGCACGAATGCAGATCTTGAGTGGCAGCGGAGCGCTATGATGCGATGGACGAGACCGTTGGTGAAGCCCCAGCGGCCTCGAGGGGCGGAGGCGCGACGATGTGCTCGATGAAGTAGCCCCGCTGAGCTGGGAGATGGCGTCGGTGAAGCGCACTTGATGCGGTGAAAGTCGGTGTCTGTGAGGCACGTCGGTTGCGGAGGCCGACGTTGTCGGTGGACCACCCGGAGCGGTGGACGAGGGCGTAGATGAGGTAGCTCCGGTGCGATGGTGAAGCGCGACCGTCGTCTTCGTCGTCGTCGTCCGGCACAGAGGTGGGGAAAGAGACGAGACAAGAGGAGATTCGAACTTTGCTTGGGTTGGAGGTGAATTAGGGATTTGAGCAATCTGGGCGCGGAAGGGGACGGTGGAGAAGGGAGATTTTGCAGGGCTGGAATTGGGGCCGCCAGATATTTCGATCCGAAACGTGGAAGTGCGAACTTATTTTATCGTCGTCCTTTTGTGGGGGAGGGGGGAGGGAGGGGGGGTGGGTGGCTGGGTGCTAAGCGTCCGTCCGACACACGCGACCACCACGACACGACCCTGGTCTGCCTGGTGCGCCTACATTTGAGAATGCAAACGAATCTTCTTTCATTTGCAAATGAATCTGTATGTATTACCATGCCCGTGTTTTCATTGCAATAATTAGTCATTCGAAACGAGATACGATAAATTAATTAATGAGGAGTTATTTGAAAAAATATCGAAACGGTATCCACGGTATCCATGCTAACGTGGATTAGAGTGTGTGTCACATAATTAGTTATTTGAATTAGAGTATGTGTCACATAGCGATCTCCAATTCTAACGTGGATTTCGCATTTCACTGTATCCACGCTACTTTTTTAATACAAATTCATATGTATATGATGAACACTATGGTAGTGAGAAAACTTTTGGATGGATTCAAACATATGACCTACAAAATAGCACAACAAATCGAGTCAATGTCAACTTTTCGAAACCTAGTATGGCACAATTGAAATAATTACCCATATGCATGGTCCTCGGTTCAAATCTTACAATGTACACGAACTGAAACATCAATATTAAGTCTCGTACTATCTACATTCAAATGTTGTTTTAGCCTCCCCCCACACACGCTACATACTTCCTGTATCGGTCAATCTTCCTATCCTAACCACCTTAGGAAGCTATCAGTTTCCAACACACATCCATTCTTTCTCTCCATGTTTCAATCTCTAACTCTCTCAACTACACAACCCCCTTTTTCCACTCTGTTACGAAATGTATTTAACTCACACACCCGCCATTGCACCCCATGCCGAGCTCTCTCTCTCTCTGTCCCTCTCCCTCTCACCCTCTCGCGCTAAATACATGCATTGCCTATCTAGCCCTCCAACCTCTCGTGCGCACGCACGCATGTTGTCTATCTAGGTCACTCCCTCGAGACTGTCTCACTCTTTGTTCCGCACGGCGGGCCACACTCACTCAATCTTGCTCTCTTTATCTGAGTCTCGTTTAACCTCGTTTTCTTTCACACGCAAATGATATATCTCCCTGTTCGGGCCTCGATCGACACACTCTATACTCTCTCACGCAGATTTTCTATCTAGGTCAGTCCATCGAAGCCGCCCCCACTCTTTCGACCTCATGGCGGGCCACGCTCACTCTCTCTCTCTCTCTCTCTCTCCTCTCTCTCTCCCTCTCTCTCTCTCTCTCTCTCTCTCTCTCTCTCTCTCTTTGTATGTCTTGATTGACCTCACTCTTTCTCAGACAAAACGATATATCACCATGTTTGAGCCCAATTCTACTTATTCACATTGTATACTCTCTCAGGCACATTGTCTATTGATGTCTACTACACAACCTTCTTCTTGTAGACGTTGTTGGGCCTGCAAGTGCACAGGTTTGGAGGACAGTAGCAAATTTCCCTCAAGTGGATGACCTAAGGTTTATCAATCCGTGGGAGGCGTAGGATGAAGATGGTCTCTCTCAAGCAACCCTGCAACCAAATAACAAAAAGTCTCTTGTGTCCCCAACACACCCAATACAATGGTAAATTGTATAGGTGCACTAGTTCGGCAAAGAGATGGTGATACAAGTGCAATATGGATGGTAGATATAGGTATTTGTAATCTGAAAATATAAAAACAGCAAGGTAACTAATGGTAAAAGTGAGCGTAAACGGTATTGCAATGATAGGAAACAAGGCCTAGGGTTCATACTTTCACTAGTGCAAGTTCTCTCAACAATAATAACATAGATAGAACATATGACAAGCCCTCAACATGCAACAAAGAGTCACTCCAAAGACACTAATAGCGGAGAACAAGCGTCAGATTATGGTCGGGTGCGAAACCACCACAAAGCTATTCTTTCAAACGATCTATAAAAGAGTTAGTACTAGAATAACACCTTAAGACACAAATCAACCAAAACCCTAATGTCACCTAGATACTCCATTGTCACCTCAAGTATCCGTGGGCATGATTATACGATATGCATCACACAATCTCAGATTCATCCAACCAACATAAAAGTACTTCAAAGAGTGCCCCAAAGCTACTACCGGAGAGTCAAGAACGTGTGCCAACCCCTATGCATAGGTTCCCAATGTCACGAAACCCGCAAGTTGATCACCAAAACATACATCAAGTGGCACATGATATCCCATTGTCACCACAGATAATCACGGCAAGACATACATCAAGTGTTCTCATAAAAGACTCAATCCGATAAGATAACTTCAAAGGGGAAACTCAATTCATCACAAGAGAGTAGATGGGGAGAAACATCATAAGATCCAACTACAATAGCAAAGCTCGGGATACATCAAGATCGTGCCATAGAAGAACACGAGACAGAACATGAGAGAGAGAGAGATCAAACACATAGCTACTGGTACATACCCTCAGCCCCGAGGGTGAACTACTCCCTCCTCATCATGGAGAGCGCCGGGATGATGAAGATGGCCACCGGTGATGGATCCCCCCTCCGGCAGGGTACCGGAAAGGGGTCCCAATTGGTTTTTCGTGGCTCTGGAGGCTTGCGGCGGCGGAACTCCCGGTCTATCTTCTGTTCTGGAAGTTTTAGGGTACGTAGGTATATATGGGTGAAAGGAGAACGTCGGTGGAGCTTCGGGAGCCCCTCGAGGCAGGGGGGCGCGCCCAGGGGGGTGGGCGCGCCCCCCACCCTCGTGAGCACCTCCCGTATCTTCTGACGTGGAGTCCAAGTCCATCAGGTGGGTTTCCTTCCAAAAACAACTTCTCCAGTTGATTTCGTTCCGTTTTGACTCCGTCTGATATTCCTTTTCCTCGAAACACTGAAATAGGCATAACACAGCAAATCTGGGCTGGGCCTCCGGTTAATAGGTTAGTCCCAAAAATAATATAAAAGTGGATAATAAAGCCCAATATTGCCCAAAACAGTAGATAATATAGCATGGAGCAATCAAAATTATAGATATGTTGGAGACGTATCAAGCATCCCCAAGCTTAATTCCTGCTCGTCCTCGAGTAGGTAAATCATAAAAAAGATAATTTTTTGATGTGGAATGCTAGTAGGCATAATTTCAATGTAATTCTTCTTACTTGTGATATGAATATTAAGATCCGAATGAATACAAAATAAAAGTTCATATTGATAAAAGAAATAGTAATACTTCAAGCATACTAATCAAAGTAATCATGTCTTCTCAAAATAGCATGGCAAAAGAAAGTTCATCCCTACAAAATCATATAGTTAGGCTATGCTTCATTTTAGTCACACAAAGATGTTCCCAACTTCTATACCCCCGATGACAAGCCAAGTAATTGTTTCATACTTAAATAATCTCAAACTTTTTCAACCTTCACGCAATACATGAGCGTGAGCCATGGATATAGCACTATGGGTGGAATAGAATATGATGATGGGGATTGTGTGGAGAAGACAAAAAAGGAGAAAGTCTCACATCAACGAGGCTAATCAATGAGCTATGGAGATGCCCATCGATTGATGTTAATGCAAGGAGTAGGGATTGCCATCCAACGGATGCACTAGAGCTATGAATGCTCAACAAAAGAAAACTAGTGGGTGTGCATCCAACTTGCTTGCTCATGAAGACCTAGGGCATTTGAGGAAGCCCATCGTAGGAATATACAAGCCAAGTTCTATAACGAAAAATTCCCACTAGTATAGAAAGACAACTTATGAGACTCACTACATGAAGAACATGGTGCTACTTTGAAGCACAAGTGTGGAAAAGGAGATAGTAGCATTGCCCTTTTCTTTTCTTTTTTTGGGCCTTTTTTTTGGCAATGCTCTAATAATGATGATCATCACACTTCTATTGATTACAACATAAGGATTACAACTCGAAACTAGAACAAGATATGACTCTATATGAATGCCTCCGGCAGTGTACCGGGATGGTGCAATGAATCAAGAGTGACATGTATGAAAAATAATGCATGGTGGCTTTGACACAAATACGATGTCAACTACATGATCATGCAATGGCAATATGGCAAAAGTAAAGTATGTCATGATGATGATGGTGGAAGTTGCATGGCAATATATCTCGGAATGGCTATGAAAATGCCATAATAGGTAGGTATGGTGGCTGTTTTGAGGAAGATATAAGGAGGTTTATGTGTGATAGAGCGTATCGTATCACGGGGTTTGGATGCACCGGCGAAGTTTGCACCAACTCTCAATGTGAGAAAGGGCAATGCACGGTACCGAAGAGGCTAGCAATGGCGGAAAGGTAAAAGTGCGTATAATCCATGGACTCAACATTAGTCAAAAGAACTCATATACTTATTGAAAAAATTTAGAAGTCATCAAAAATCAAGTACTACGCGCATACTCCTAGGGGGATAGATTGGTAGGAAAAGACCATCGCTCGTCCCCGATCGCCACTCATAAGGATGCACAAGCCAGGTACACTTCATGTTTCAAATTTTTTACACAACTTTAACCATACGTGCATGCTACGGGACTTGCTAACTTCAACACAAGCATTCTTTAAATTAATAATCACCCAACCATCATGACTTTAATATTTTCACCTCCATATCTCAAAACAATTATCAAGTATCAAACTTCTCTTAGTATTCAACACACTCATAAGAATCCTTACAAATCTTGTATGCTTAGCATATTAGAATTAAGCACATTACCATGCTATTTAAGACTCTCAAAATGATCTAAGTGAAGCATGAGAGATCATCTATTTCTTCAAAATAAAACTACCACCATTGTGCTCTAAAACATATAAGTGAAGCACTAGAGAAAATGACAAACTACTCCGAAAGATATAAGTGAAGATCAATGAGTAGTCGAATAATTATGCAACTATGTGAAGACTCTCCCATTTAATAATTTCAGATCTTGGTATTTTATTCAAACAGCAAGCAAAGCTAAAGAAAATAAAATGACGCTCCAAGCAAAACACATATCATGTGGTGAATAAAAATATAGCTCCAAGTAAAGTTACCGATGAACGAAGACGAAAGAGGGGATGCCTTCCGGGGCATCCCCAAGCTTAAGCTCTTGGTTGTCCTTGAATATTACCTTGGGACGCCTTGGGAATCCCCAAGCTTAGTCTCTTGCCACTCCTTATTCCATAGTCCATCGAATCTTTACCCAAAACTTGAAAACTTCACAACACAAAACTTAACAGAAAACTCGTGAGCTCCGTTAGCAAAAGAAAACAAAAGACCACTTCAAGGTACTGTAATGAACTCATTCTTTATTTGTATTGCTGTTAAAACTACTGTATTCCAACTTCTCTATGGTTTATAAACTATTTTACTAGCCATAGATTCATCAAAATAAGCAAACAACACACGAAAAACAGAATCTGTCAAAAACAGAACAGTCTGTAGTAATCTGTAACTAACGCAAAATTCTGGAACTCCAAAAATTCTAAAATAAATTGGTGGATCTGAGGAATTTGTCTAGTAACCATCTGAAAAAAGAATCAACTAAATATCACTCTCCATAAAAAAGTTATAGCTAATCTCGTGAGCGCTAAAGTTTCTGTTTTTTACAGCGTGATCATAAAGACTTCACCCAAGTCTTCCCAAAGGTTCTACTTGGCACAAACACTAATTAAAACACAAAACCACATCTAACCAGAGGCTAGATGGATTATTTATTCCTACACAGAACCAAAAAGCAAGAAACTAAAATAAAATTGGGTTGCCGCCCAACAAGCGCTATCGTTTAACGCCCCTAGCTAGGCTTGATGATTTCAATGATGCTCACATAAAAGATAGGAATTGAAACATAAAGAGAGCATCATGAAGAATATGACTAGCAAATTTAAGTCTAACATACTTCCTATGCATAGGGATTTTGTGAGCAAACAACTTATGGGAACAATAATCAACAAGCATAGGAAGACAGAACAAGCATAACTTCAAAAATTTAAGCACATAGAGAGGAAACTTGATATTATTGCAATTCTTACAAGCATATGTTCCTCCCTCATAATAATTTTCAGTAGCATCATGAATGAATTCAACAATATAACCAGCACCTAAATCATTCTTTTCATGATCTACAAGCATAGAAAATTTACTACTCTCCACATAAGCAAATTTCTTCTCATTCGGAATAGTGGGAGTATCATAAGAGACTTGAACACTAAAAATTGTTTCCACATTAAAAGAGTAATGTTCAGAAAAAGGGTAATCATAATCATGACAAGATTTGTAAATATAATCATCACTACTTTTTATAGCATAAGTTTCATCACAATAATCATCATAAGTAGCAACTTCTCTCATCATAATCGATTGAAACCTCTCCCAAGATAGTGGAATCACTAAATAAAGTTGAAACTCTTCCAAATCCACTTTCATATTCATCACAATAAAATTCAACATCCTCCAAAATAGTGGGATCACTACTTCCTAAAGTTGACACTCTTCCGAACCCACTTTCATCAATATAATCATCATAGGTAGGAGGCATGCTATCATCATAACAACTTTGCACATCAAAACTTGAGAGGCTAAAAATATCATCATTATTAAACATAGCATCCCCAAGCTTGGGACCAACATTAATTGCAGCAAATATATTCTCAAATATTTCATCCTCATCAAACATAGCTTCCCCAAGCTTGGGCCTTTTCATATCATAAGCATAATCACTCTCATCATTAATAGTACGGATAACACCAATAGTAAAGCAATTATCATCATCACAATGAGTAGTGGGAGCAACATCATTTGGGAGGGATACCTTTCTACCTTTGTTGCTCCTTCTTTTCTTTTTCTTCTTCACATTATCTGTAGGTTCAACCTTCCTCTTTGAGCTCCTTATTGATGAGATTGGTTGAATAGAAAGCTCCTCCTCGTTACCTGATTCATCATAAGAAATAATAGGAGGATATTGGGAGGTCTCTTCCCTTTCATTAGTATTCTCATCATCTTCTATTTGCTTTTTTTTCTTTTTGTAATTGGCAATATAAGGATTTTCAATGCAATTCTCCGCACAAAACATATAAATCTTTTCTAGATCAATATCAAGGAATTTCTTATGGGAAAATTCTGGAAGGTCCTTAAGTAAATGTTTCAATTCTTCATAACCCAAAAGTAAACTAAGCTCATTGTAATGTGCAAGGGAGATCAAATCATCACAATTTTTGGACACAATTCGGTCATGAAACAATTTGCATTGGAGATGTAAATGACCATGTTCATTGCATAGTTCACAAGTACGGCAAAGGAAATTCAAATTTCCAGCACTCACATCTAGCCTTTCTTGCAACCATTTAGTTTCTAAATGCTTATGCCTCTTGCAATAAATATCTTCTCTATTTGGTGTGTTCATGCAAACATGCATTCCACAAAAATTGACATGTTTATAGGAGGCATTTTCATCATAACTAGTGCAATCATCATTAGCATCATGGATATTCAAAGAATTTGTACTAACGACATTGCAATCATGCTCATCATTGAAATATTTAGTGCCAAACAATTTAGAGATTTCTTCTTCTAGCACTTGAGCACAATTATCCTTTCCATCATACTCATGAAAGATATTAAAAAGGTGAAGCGTATGAGACAAACTTAATTCCATTTTTTTGTAATTTTCTTTTATAAACTAAACTAGTGCAAAAACAAGAAACAAAAAGATTCGATCGCAAGATCTAAAGATATACCTTCACTTACCTAGCCTCCCCGGCAACGGCGCCAGAAAAGAGCTTGATGTCTACTACACAACCTTCTTCTTGTAGACGTTGTTGGGCCTGCAAGTGCACAGGTTTGTAGGACAGTAGCAAATTTCCCTCAAGTGGATGACCTTAGGTTTATCAATCCGTGGGAGGCGTAGGATGAAGATGGTCTCTCTCAAGCAACCCTGCAACCAAATAACAAAGTCTCTTGTGTCCCCAACACACCCAATACAATGGTAAATTGTATAGGTGCACTAGTTCGGCGAAGAGATGGTGATACAAGTGCAATATGGATGGTAGATATAGGTATTTGTAGTCTGAAAATATAAAAACAGCAAGGTAACTAATGGTAAAAGTGAGCGTAAACGGTATTGCAATGATAGGAAACAAGGCCTAGGGTTCATACTTTCGCTAGTGCAAGTTCTCTCAACAATAATAACATAGATAGAACATATGAAAAGCCCTCAACATGCAAAAAAGAGTCACTCCAAAGACACTAATAGCGGAGAAGAAACATAGAGATTATGGTCGGGTACGAAACCACCACAAAGCTATTCTTTCGGAATGATCTATAAAAGAGTCCGTACTAGAATAACACCTTAAGACACAAATCAACCAAAACCCTAATGTCACCTAGATACTCCATTGTCACCTCAAGTATCCGTGGGCATGATTATACGATATGCATCACACAATCTCAGATTCATCCAACCAACATAAAAGTACTTCAAAGAGTGCCCCAAAGCTACTACCGGAGAGTCAAGAACGTGTGCCAACCCCTATGCATAGGTTCCCAATGTCACGAAACCCGCAAGTTGATCACCAAAACATACATCAAGTGGCACATGATATCCCATTGTCACCACAGATAATCACGGCAAGACATACATCAAGTGTTCTCATAAAATAATCAATCTGATAAGATAACTTCAAAGGGGAAACTCAATTCATCACAAGAGAGTAGAGGGGGAGAAACATCATAAGATCCAACTACAATAGCAAAGCTCGGGATACATCAAGATCGTGCCATAGAAGAACACGAGAGAGACACGAGAGAGAGATCAAACACATAGCTCTGGTACATACCCTCAGCCCGGGGTGAACTACTCCCTCCTCGTCATGGAGAGCGTCGGGATGATGAAGATGGCCACGGTGATGGATCCCCCCCCAGGAGAATGCGGAAAGGGGTCCCATTGGTTTTTCGTGGCTCTGGAGGCTTGCGGCGGAACTCCGATCTATCTTCTGTTCGGAAGTTTTAGGGTGCGTAGGTATATATGGGTGAAAGGAGAACGTCGGTGGAGCTTGGGGCCCCACGAGGCGGGGGGCACGCCCGGGGGTGGGTCGCCCCCACCCTCGTGAGCACCTCCGTATCTTCGGCGTGGAGTCCAAGTCCATCGGTGGGTTTCCTTCCAAAATAACTTCTCCAGATTGATTTCGTTCCGTTTGACTCCGTCGATATTCCTTTTCCTCGAAACACTTTGAAATAGGCATAAAGCAACAAATCTGGGCTGGGCCTCCGGTTAATAGGTTAGTCCTAAAATAATATAAAAGTGGATAATAAAGCCCAATATTGCCCAAAACAGTAGATAATATAGCATGGAGCAATCAAAAATTAAAGATACGTTGGAGACGTATCATCTATCTAGGTCACTCTCTCCAACCCGTCTCACTCTTTCGATCGCACGACGACCCTATGTGATCGATTGACCTTGCTTCCTCCCACGCACAAAATATATCTACACTCTGTGACTGGATCAACTCTCAAGCTCTATCTTATAGCCCTCACCCTTGCCAAAATCTCAATCGGACAATATCTCTCCAGAGCATATATATTTGTTCAATGAATGTCGGACCACACTCACTTTGTCTCTCTATCTATATGTCTCTCGATTGACCTCGCTTTCTCACGCCGTATCTTCCACACATTGAAGCTACCTCTCCATCCCTCGCAAAGTCGGAGCTATTTACATTGCGAGGGGCACTCCAACCTTGGATTAATTTGTGTAGGCATTTATTCCGGTCGGTTTAGATTATATTTTCATAACATTCGGCCCACAACTACTCGAAACACCGTTGCAACCCCCGCAACTCCCCTAGTTGATTTCCCTCTGGCTCGTTCATCGCTCTCTCGCACGTCATTTCTCGCCTTCAACGTCGCACCATGGTATTATTGCAAAAACTCTGTTTTTCTCTTTAATTATTATAAATAAGCTCCAAAACTACACAACGATAGTCCACTTGGAATGGAACAAATTTCGACGCACAAATTAAAGTGCTACAAACTACACACTGAGGGGCCCACATGCCATGAAACAAATTTGGACCCATATACAAATTAAAAAATAAAGGACGAGGATCAGACATGCGACCAGGGCCTTCAAGCCACACGTTAATAGGCAACATACATAGAACAACAATGTTTGTTGTACCTCCCTTTGTTCACATAATGTTTTTATATTACCACAGCCTATTTAATTGATAACATGTAATATTATTTTTAGTACTATTCGCCTTCACTTACTGGTGGGTTCCATGTGCTCTCTCTCTCTCTCTCTCTCTCTCTCTCTCTCTCCCCCTTCTGCGTTTAGACGCACGGGCAAACACGAAGAAGTCGCGGGCGATGTTGCCGTTGACCATATCTAGACGCGTTCACAAGTTATGGCATCAGTTTCATGTGCTAGTAGCACTAGTCAGTGTGTACATGCTATGCACGTTAATTTGGAAGTATATTAAGTGCATGCGGATATTAAGTAGGATATTATCTATGTGTTATTATGTGATTAGCACTATTTTTGGCATTAAATTAACTGCACGTTAAACGTGTTGAGCGCTCGACAATGAAGCAGTCTAGGTCGTTGGATGACAAGGAATACATCTGGCTTGATGACGTTTTATATTTAATTTGATACGGCTCTAGCAGAACATTCAATTGATCAAACCATAGATTTCGTTCAGTCTGAGCGACTTTAAATTATACGACGATCAGTCTAAAATAAACGGAAATGATAAACGTTCAGATTTTAAGCATGGCAATCCGAACGTTTTTCATGGCAAATTTAGATTACGCGGCGGCGGCGGAGGCGTCTTGCGGTGGGAAGCGGCTCCTCTGCCGTGCTCTGTGTGTCGTTGGGCCACTAACCGACGGCGACGGCGGCGCCTTGCGTCATTGTTGGCGTACTCCTGGACGTTGGCCTAGCTTCAAGGAAGGCCAAAATGTTCTGGCTTTGGAGCGAGTCAACTGGCGGGAGGAGGCGACTCGCGTTGGTGCAAGGAAGCGGTCGATGACGGCCATCCATGCCGCTGAGGGGGCACCGCACCAGCGGGGACGAGCACCGCCAACGGCGCGGCGGAGACATTCGTGTGCACGGCACCGCACGCAGCAGCGCCGCGTCGGTCTGCACGCAGCAGGCGCATGCGCCGCAGGTGCACGGCACCGCACGGGCGTCTTGCGTCGCTGCTGCGCAGCTCATCTTGCATGCGCCGCAGGTGCACATGCGCGTGAAAGTCGGCAGGGACCTCGTGGAACCCTGTGGCATCAAGCTCGGTGACAATGTGCGGCTCCCAGCCCATCAATGCGACGGGGATGGGCGCTGGCACAGTCGGGGCGACGGGAGGCGGGACGGGAGCGGGGACAGGCGCGGCGTCTTCCCGCAAGGCCAGTTCAAGCTCGTCCCAAAGCGCCTTATGTTCTTGAGACTCCGGCTGGGTGTCTTCCTCAGGAAACTGGAAGACTAAGGGCAGACCATCGTGATGCGGCATGGCATACGTTTAGGTTAGGATGGTTGGAGGTAGACGACAGGAGAATCGGAGAGGAAGAGAGAAGATTATAGCGATACCGGGTAGTGCGGGGTTGATTTTAAACTGCGGCGCCAGCGACATTAAAAGTGGGAGCAGTTGGGACGAAGGTGGGCGGCGGAGCCTAGTCAAAGGGCTCGCCTCTCGGTGAGCCTGCACAGCGGTCTGCTCGCACGCCTCCCTGTCAGCCAGCGCAGCGGTCTGCTTGCACGCCTCCCGTCAACTCACACGCTTGCTCGGACGACACCTGCCGATGAGAAGCGGGACTCGTGGCGGCACGTAGACGCCCACGGTTTGAATAGTGAAAGCGTTCGGCTTAACGTGACAGATCTTTGTTCCAAAATACCTCGGCTCTTCATTTGTGCAACTTGTCATAAGTAGCTTGTCTCAAATTGAAGAAAAAAATCACGAAGTAATATTTGTGCCATATAACGTGACCATGCTCAGTTTCAAGAATTTATGGTCACTTTTGGATTTTCTGAAATTTAAGATCCAGGATTCGAAACAATATCATAACCTGCATCATACAATAAATTTTCAAGCCATACATATGTCCTGTTGTATTTCTTAAGAAAGGATTTGGTCAAACATTTTGCTTAGTTAGACTTCAGACAAGTTATATATGGAGAGCAAAAGGATAATCCCTCCGTGCCAAAGGCATTGCCTGATATATTAACTCAAGTACTAGGCACGAACAAACGGGCTCAATTCTGTGCTCATCCTGGTGTAGTAGTAGTAGTAGTACTAGGCAATGCAGTTGACGGGTGACCTTGGCGAGCGGCGACCGAGGGAATTGAACCGTGCTCGGCACGGTAGGTAACGTTGTCTAGTTACTAAAGCATCCCTCCGTTGTTCATCGGTAATCATTATGGACCGGGGACATGAGGGGAATTTCCTAGGGATGGAATTCTGGCCGGCAGATATTTCGACTCGAAACGCGGAGGCTCGACTGGTTGGGGTTGCCTAATGTGCGTACCACGCACGCCACCAGAAGGACACGAGCCCGGTTTTTTTATTTTTTTATTTTTTTAGGATCAACACGAGCCAAGGTCTGGCTGGTACGCCGTTGGGTCCTACCATTCGAGAATACCAAAGGAACCTTTTAAATTTCCAAAGGAATCTATGTGTATTACAATGCCCGTATTTTCCTTGCAAATACTAATCTCAACGTGGTAACTAACTTATGACGAGTTGTTGAATTAGAGTGAGTTTTTGATATAGTGATCTCAACGAGGATTTCACATTTCATGGTATCCCTGGTAAGTTTTTTAATGCAAATTCAAATTTAAAAGATGAACAATATGGAGGTGAGAAAACTTTTTATGTATCGAGCATATGACCCCACACACACACACACAGAGACATACACCCACACACGAACACAACAACAATCCAATAAGTATAGTGCATCTATTTTTTTAGACCATGCATGTATGACACGAATTCAAAAATACTCCTTCTGTTCCTAAATATTAGTTTTTTAGAGATTTCAACAAGCAACTACATACAGAGCAAAATGAGTGAATCTACACTCTAAAATATGTCTATATACATCTGTATGTGCCAGTCCACTTGAAATCTCTAAAAAGACTAATAAGGAACAAAGGGAGTAAAATGTAAGACATGCATGATCCTCAATTCAATATTTAAAACAAACATGAAACTGAAACATGAATATTAAGTCTAGTACTACAGTACATGCAAATGTTGTGTTTAATTAGGCAGAGCTATGATTGTCGGGGGTCACCCCCTCGACCTTAGATAAAATTGTGAAGCTCTGTTTAGGGTTGTTTGGATTATATTTGTCCCCACCCTCCCAACCACCGATTGGTTGTGCACCCCCACCCCTCCTCCCCGGGAGAATATCATGTGCCCCCATACCTTAGATGCTATATGCCGATACGAGTTGCTTGGAGCTTGTAGATCTGAGATATATATAGCAGTTCACATGATGTCTTAATATTTTTACAGGAAACCTTGATGAGTTTGAGAATTGCACACAATTTGTACAAAAACTACTCAGATGCCCTTGTATCCCATATCCAACGACCTCGAAGCTCGTATCACCGTAGCATCTAAGATGAAGGAGGACATCATATTCTCCTGTATGTAAGAATATCATGTGCTATCACACCTTAGATGCTTTGGTGATACAAGCTCTTCGGAGCCGTTGGATTTGTGACCCAACACCTCCTCGGTGGTTCGAATGGTTTTTTTTTTGCAGAAAAGCCCCCAAAGAGTTCAGCCACTGCTTACAAGCACAAAGACTGCTTAGATGCCATTGGATCTCAGATCAAATGACCTCGAAGCTCGTATCACCATAGCATCCAAGCTACAAGAGCACCTTATGTTTTCTCGCACTAGAGAATATGAGGTGCTCCCGCACCATAGATTTTATGGTGATACGAGTTCACGGAGATCTGTCGGCCCACAGTAGGAGGTTTGAATGTTTTTGCAATATACGACTGAGAGAGTTTGGGAATTGCACAGAAAGTACAAGTACTACGCATGTGCCATCTGATCACTGATCATACGACCTAGATGCTCATATCACCTTAGCGGGTAATTAAACTATGAGGAGCACCTAATATGAGCAACGGGGAGTCATTGGATCCAAGATGCAGCGGCATACACGAGGCCTGCTTGTTTTATTTGTAAAAAACCTTTGGAGAGTTTGGAAATTGCGCATAATTACAAAGACTACTCCCAGGCCATTGGATCTCACTTCCAACGGTGTAAAAACTCGTATCACCATAGCATCTAAGCTGCGGGGTGGATGTGATATTCTATGCCGCTGTCATTTTTGTTCGTAAACTTGCAAAATACGTGTAACTTGTGCCATTACTTGTCTAACCGCGCAAAGTTTTTGTTCAAAAAAACCATCCTACACTGAAATATCGGAACGACACACGGGGGTCCCACTTGTCATTAATCAAGTTTGGACCTAAAACTAACAAATCTGAAAGACGAGATTCAAACTGGCAACCTGGACTACAAAGCATAAGTCGATAGCCTAAAACAACAACGGTTGTTGGCTTTGTCCCATAACTTGATTTTATACAGTATTACGTTGAGTAGAGTAGAGGGAGTGCCTCGTCAACACGTGCATGACCGTTGACTCACTTACTGGTGGGTCCCAGGTCTGCGATCTCTCTCTTCTCTCCATCATCTAACCTTTGCACGGGCACACGCAAAGAGCGACACTAGCTTGCCATGGTGTTATTAAAACTAAAAAAAGCTTGGAAAATAGAAGAATCGCCTAGAACAAGAGACGTTGTGGCTGGTCGAGACGGAGCTAACCACACCTATCCTCCGTGCCATGTTATCATGATGAAGCTGTGTGACTAGTGGGGTGTTTTCGACCGACTGGCTGGGTCCCGAGGTCGAACCATAGGTACTATGTCTGATATAGTTAATTTTTACACACACATTTTTCCTGCGTGCCGAGACATGGCATACCCTACGCGCGCTTTCGGGGTCCTCCCAGGTGGTGCATGCATATATTATTCCTGACGTGGGACGCCCTACAGCGCGTTTTCACCGAAGCAAGTAAATGAGTCATCAAATCATGAAAGACCACTTTTCCCGCCGAGTACATCAGTGAAGCACGGTGGCTAGCTAGTTGGGCTAGTTCGACCGATTAGCTAGGCCACCGCCACATTTGTTTTTTCACCCCTTTTTTATCTACTTGCCGGCAGGTAAATTTAAATATCCACCGCGGCATTGTTCTGGTGTTTGAGTGCGGCAGGATTTTTAATTTTTTGATTGACGGGAGCAGGTGCGGCAACAATTAGTCACGATGACTCCGCCTGTAAAAACCCACTGCTCCCTGATGTGAGAAGTCATCGATTGGTGTTTTACCATGGTGAAAACCAAAAGATTCCCCGCTCCTTGGCTGGCTCCCTCCGCCTTCCCGTAGATTGCATTGCCTTTCAGACGTTTCGCCCCCTGCATCACTGATAATCTACAAGTATAGGGGATCGCAACAGTTTTCGAGGGTAGAGTATTCGACCCAAATTTATTGATTTGACACAAGGGGAGCCAAAGAATATTCTCAAGTATTAGCAGTTGAATTGTCAATTCAACCAAACCTGGATAACTTAATATCTACAGCAAAGTATTTAGTAGCAAAGTAATATGATAGTAGTGGTAACGGCAACAAAAGTAACAGTAGAAAAAGTAATATTTTTGGTGTTTTTTGGTGATTGTAACAGTAGCAACGGAAAAGTAAATAAGCGAAGAACAATATAGGAAAAGCTCGTAGGCATTGGATCGGTGATGGAGAATTATGCCGGATGCGGTTCATCATGTAACAATCATATCATAGGGTGACACAGAACTGGCTCCAATTCATCAATATAATGTAGGCATGTGCCGAATATAGTCATATGTGCTTATGGAAAAGAACTTGCATGACATCTTTTTTCCTACCCTCCCGTGGCTGCGGGGTCCTAATGGAAACTAAGGGATATTAAGGCCTCCTTTTAATAGAGAACCGGAACAAAGCATTAGCACATAGTGAATACATGAACTCCTCAAACTATGGTCATCACCGAGTGGTCCCGATTATTGTCACTTGGGGTTGCGGATCATAACACATAGTAGGTGACTATAGACTTGCAAGATAGGATCAAGAACTCACATATATTCATGAAAACATAATAGGTTCAGATCTGAAATCATGGCACTCGGGCCCTAGTGACAAGCATTAAGCATAGCAAAGTCATAGCAACATCAATCTCAGAACATAGTGGATACTAGGGATCAAACCCTAACAAAACTAATTCGATTACATGATAAATCTCATCCAACCCATCACCGTCCAGCAAGCCTATGATGGAATTACTCATGCACGGCGGTGAGCATCATGAAATTGGTGATGGAGGATGGTTGATGATGACTGTCGGTGTCAAAACCGGCGGATCTCAGGTAGGGGGTCCCGAACTGTGCATCTAGGCGGATGGTAACAGGAGACAAGGGACATGATGTTTTTACCCAGGTTCGGGCCCTCTCGATGGAGCTAAAACCCTACTCCTTCTTGATTGATCTTGATGATATGAGTATTACAAGAGTTGATCTACCACGAGATCGGAGAGGCTAAACCCTAGAAGCTAGCCTATGGTATGATTGTTGTTCTTGGTCCTACGGACTAAACCCTCCGGTTTATATAGACACCGGAGGGGGTTAGGGTTACACAGAGTCGGTTACAAGGAAGGAGATCTACATATCGGTATTGCCAAGCTTGCCTTCCATGCCAAGGAGAGTCCCATCCGGACAAGGGACGAAGTCTTCAATCTTGTATCTTCATAGTCCAACAGTCCGGCCAAAGGATATAGTTCGGCTGTCCGGATACCCCTAATCCAGACTCCTCAAGAGCCCTCGAACCAGGCTTCAATGACGATGAGTCTGGCGCACAGATTGTCTTCGGCATTGCAAGGCGGGTTCCTCCTCCGAATACTTCATAAAAGATTTTGAACACGAGGATCGTGTCAGGCTCTGCAAAACAAGTTCCACATACCACCGTAGAGAGAATAATATTTCCACAAATAGAATCTGCTGACGTATTTCACGGTGTGTCATCACACCACAGCCAGGTCACCATTCGAATCATTTTTTACAACCATCCCCAGCGTGTTTTGCGAGGCGGTTTCCTTGGCACGTCTTGTCGAAGCAGAGATCGTGTCCCCTTATTATGGGATTCCCATCAATACGGACATGGGTAACCCAACCGTGCCATTGATTACGGCGCTTGGGGGATAAGCGAGTTTTACCAGGCTGGTGGGGACGCATAGTTTTGTCCGCCCTTATAAAGGGATAAGGATTCACCTTTTTCTACCCACGCCATCTTCCTCCTTGCTCATCCATTCTCGTGCACTCGAGCTCTAGCGCCCAAGACCACATCTTCTTCCTCAACCCTCTCCAATCATGTCCGGAGCGGGAGGCAAGTGGATGGTCTCCTCCATCACGGAAGGACACATCAAAAAGCTGAGGGGAGCCGGATACCTGTCCGAGGATATTGCACACCGGCTCCCAGATGAGGGGCAGCTCATCCCCACCCCCAGGCCCCATGAGAGGGTAGTATTCCTTACCCACTTCCTCCGTGGACTGGGGTTTCCCCTCCACCCATTCGTCCGGGGGCTCATGTTCTACTACGGCCTGGATTTTCATGATTTGGCCCCGAACTTCATCCTCAACATCTCAGCGTTTATCGTCGTGTGTGAGGCCTTCCTCCGCATCAAGCCCCACTTCGGCTTATGGCTGAAGACCTTCAATGTCAAACCGAAGGTGGTGGGCGGCCAGCAGGCGGAGTGCGGAGGCGCCATGGTGGGAAAAATGCCCAACGTCACATGGCTCGAGGGCTCCTACGTGGAGACCATAAAGGGGTGGCAGTCGGGGTGGTTCTACATCACCGAGCCGCGCGACACCAAATGGGCGGCGGCCCCCGAGTTCCGATCCGGAATCCCCACGCGGCTCACCTCCTGGAAAGAGAAGGGCCTACCCTAGGGTAGTCCGGTAGAGCTGTCCGGACTCCAGACCTGTATCCAAAACATGACAAACAGGAAGCTCAAGCTTGTCAACATAGTCCAGGTCATACTCATCCACCGGATCCTCCCGTGTCAACAACGGGCGTTCAATTTGTGGGAGTTTGACCCGGCCTAGCACCAGACTCTGAGCGAGCTCTTCGACACGATGCACGAGGATACCTGGAAGGTGCTGTTTAAGAGTGCCGAGGTTCCTCCTCCCCTCACCGAGGATCACGGACTCAGCGCACAGTGCCAAGCCGGCGCGGTAAGCTTTTTTATCACTTATGGGTATTCATTCTCCATAGATTAACTACGTGCGGGATCTGAGCTCCCATGCATTTGACAGGACTGGGTGGAGACATCGGGGTAGATTGACTGCCCGGCCCCTCTGCCCGAAGACCCTGCAGACACTCTCCTCACGGAGATGCTGACTCCGGCTCCTTATGAGGTGCCGGAGAAAAAGATCAAGAAGATGGCCACGGGAACCCGAAAGAGTTCCCGGCGCCAGGTGGTATCGGACTCATCGTCTGATAACTCTGAGACGCACTCCTCCCGTGAAAACGAGGAGGAGGCAAATAAAGGTTCTCCCCCTCCAGCTGGGGAAGACAAGAAAAGGAAGGCCGGCCCAACCGGGGAGGCCGGAGGGTCCAAGAAGGGAAGGAATCTCCTTTCGGACTGCTTCACCACCGCCGCCAACAGCGAAGACGAGTGATAACCCAGGGCCAAGCCCCTGGCGAAGTCGTAAGTATTCAGATACCAGAGTAACTCATAGCATACTTTTGTGGCACTGCTTCTCCTAACACCGAATATGATTATGCAGTCCGTCTCGAGCCCGCATCGACGTGTCCTCTTCGGACGGTTCTTTGGACCCGTCGGCCATGAGTAGCGGTTCGCTTTCGACCGCCTCCTCTCCTTGCCCTACGGTCAATGTCGAAGTATTGTCTCAAGGGGTTCCGAGCCGAGGGGAGGTAATCCTGGAGGCGCCTCAAGGCGACCTTCCGGACTCCATGCGCAAAGGGAGCAAGGCTCCCAAGGGCTCCAAGTTCGGCCCTAGGCCGAACACCGCGCCGGAACCTACAGTGGTTCCGGACTCCGGCAGGCGGCCCCCTGCCAAGAGGGGCAAGCCGTCTGTGTCGGTGACCTCCGTCCATCCGGAGGCACCGGACCATTTGCTGGAAGTGCTTAGTGGCGCTTCCATCGATGAGGAGCACCACACTATTATGAGTGCGGTGATCAAGAAGGTTCAGTCCGCCAAGAGCGGACTGACTGAAGCCTATGCCAGCCTTCTAACAGGCTTTGAGGTTAGTATTTAAAATATATGAAAATATTACCGCATAGACAGTAGCCCCTGATGCTTTGTTTGGTGTTCACAAAGAAAAGCCGAATAGAAGATGAATAATATCTCCAGGAGTCTAATACAAGTATGTCTATATGTGTATGCAGGCTTCGCTGCTGACCTCTGCCGCACTGACTGCGAAGGTCGCCGCACTGAAGCAGAACCTCGAGCGGTCCAAGGAAGAGCTCGGCCTTGCCAAGAGGCAGCTCGAGGAAGACAAAGGTAAGTAGTACCTTGTCTATATATATGAAAAAAGAAAAAATGCGGCTGCAAAATGATAGGATCATCATGAATTTGCCAGGGGCTACGACCGAAGTGGCGTCCCTGAAGCAAGCGCTGTCCGAGGCCGAAAACAAAGCGGCCACGGAGCGCACCGAGCGGGAGAAACAAGAGGCACGGGTTGGTGAGGTGCAGCAAGAGCTCCAGGCTCTCAGGAAGAAACACGAGGCTTTGGAGCTTGACTCGAAGACGCGAGAGTCCGAGCTTGCCGCGGCCCTCGAGAGCACCAAGCATGCCTAGGCGGAAGCCCGGAAGGTCCTCCAGGAAACTGAGGCGATTAAGAAGATAGCGGCGGGTAAGGCATTCATTATGCAAAGCAATCATGTGAAAGTAAATTACTTGTTACTTACCCGAGTCCGGAGCTCTCCAGGAGCATTCGCAGATTTGCCCCGCAGCGTGTTTGATGCCGCAAAGTATTACCAGGCCGAGGAGGGAAGCTCGACGGAGAAGTTGTTCTGGTTTCAGTATTCTGGGACCGAACACCCGACGCCTGTGAGCGACCAGCTGAAGCAACTGGTCGAGCTGCACAAGGCGGCCAAACAGGCCATGAGGGGCCTTATAGTCTGGCTATGGCCTGGAGATGCCATGCCAGGGAGCTACTTCGGGCTGGTGAGGCAGCTTGCGGATGCCTGCCCTCGGTTAGAGGTTATCAAGCGATCCGTCTGCATCGAGGGCGCCCGCAGGGCGCTTGCCCATGTTAAAGTACACTGGGCCAAGATGGACGCTGAGAAGCTGGTGAAGGAGGGACCGCCGCAGGGCAAGGAGCATCGCCACCCTGAAATGTATTATGAGGGTGTCCTGAAGGGTGCCCGCCTTATGGTGGATGAGTGTTCCAAATATGTAATTTTTGAGTAAACTTGCTCGTGTGATCCTGTATTATGAGAACTTGTTCATATGCGCTATGCAACGCTTGTTTGAATTTAAAATATTACCTTCTGTGCGGCTGTTTATCAAATCTGAGAGATGGCCAGTCGTCGGCTTCTGCCCCCATGCCACGAGTGCTGGGGTGTTCGGGATAAATCTGAGCACTCTTTTCCCCATTCTTGGGTCCTTCGAGGGAGGTGCTCAGCTCAACGAACAAGGCAATCGGACTATAATGCTTTATCACACTCACTTAGCCAGAGAATTCTATAATTTTAAATTTTGGCGAAGCCCCTGGTATTCAGAAGGCCGAATTCGGGGCGCTATACACGCCTAAGCCGGACAAAGCTGACTCCTCGCTCTAAGCGGCATAAGTCTTTAGGGACTCGAGACCTCTCGAACAGTGACCAGCTCTCGCCTTATCATGACAGTCAGTTTTAGCTTTCTCTACTGAGGTGCTTGCCCAGATGAACCGGGGCACAATCGCATTAGTTCTCCCAGTGCTACCTTAGCCGATATAGCGGAACGTAAGGTACCAAAACATGGGAGCCGGGCAAACCCAACTATTGACCCAAGACATGATTCAGAGCTGATGCATATAATGCTATAAGTTTGGGGTGCCGCACTGTCGAAAGTGTTCGGACTTCTCATGTCGTATTATGGGGTACGCTTAAGCCCCTGGCGTATTGGCCGTACTAGAGTGTACGAGTGCTGAATGTCATGAATGAACATATAGAAAAGGAAAGAATAAGGAATGCAGTAATAGACTAGTGCTATGCATTGTTTATTCAAAAAGGTGCATTGAAGCAGAATGATACAAGTAGTGCGATAAGCAAAAGACAGGACTATTTGACATGTCCCCTCCAAGGGCAAGCTGCGGAATGGTATTTAAAGCAGGTATTTCGCTCGTTATCAGAGACCACCTGGGAGTTCCATGGTGCGACGTAGCTTTCTGCCTTCTTGGTTGTTGTATCGTGTGTCCGGCAATTGTACAGCCGGACAGGGTTTCCAGAGAGTAGACTCCTGAAAGAGAGAAAAAATAACAAAGCAGGAAGCCCATAGTGCGGTTGAGCCGCGTTTTGGGGCGTGCCGTGGTCGTGCCCCCCCCCCCACCTATGCCCATGGTATTTTCAATACGTAATTATGTACGCGTGGCATGGATTTCGCCGTTTGGCTAGGACTGGGGTGGGGGCCACATTGCTATGCGAGCTTGGAACGTGCCAGGCGGTCTTGTTGCAGAT
Organism: Aegilops longissima; assembly: GCA_021605205.1. Classification (NCBI taxonomy): domain Eukaryota; kingdom Viridiplantae; phylum Streptophyta; class Magnoliopsida; order Poales; family Poaceae; genus Aegilops; species Aegilops longissima. The sequence continues at coordinate 319,895,520 of CM038676.1, forward strand.
TTCTCCGGGCGCGCTTGACGGCATCTGGGTGTTTGATCGCCGAGCTGGTAAATTGCCTTGAGAGGCTGCTTTGGCTTCTGCTGCGAGGGCCGCAGTGTGCTCCGCACTCTGTGTTTCCATTGACTGTGATGACCCCCGAGGTCCTGGCATCTTGAGCTTGAGGTATGCATAATGCGGTACCGCATTGAATCTTGCGAATGCGGTTCTCCCGAGCAGTGCATGATAGCCATTGTGGAACGGGACTATATCGAAGATTAACTCCTCGCTTCGGAAATTATCCGGGGATCCGAAGACCACTTCTAGTGTGACTGAGCCTGTGCAATGGGCCTCTACACCTGGTATGACACCTTTAAAGGTCGTTTTTGTGGGTTTAATCCTTGAGGGTTCTATACCCATTTTGCGCACTGTGTCCTGATAAAGCAGGTTCAGGCTGCTACCACTGTCCATAAGGACTCGAGTGAGGTGAAATCCGTCAATGATTGGGTCTAGTACCAGTGCGGCGAATCCGCCATGACGGATACTAGTGGGGTGGTCCCTGCGACCGAAGGTGATCGGACAGGAGGACCATGGGTTGAACTTTGGGGCGACTGGATCCAACGCATATACGTCCCTTAGCGCACGCTTCCGCTCCCTCTTGGGGATGTGGGTTGTATATATCATGTTCACCGTCCGCACTTGTGGGGGGAACCTCTTCTGTCCTCCGGTGTTCGGCGGCCGGGGCTCCTCCTCGTCATCGCTATGCAGCCCCTTGTCCTTGTTTTCGGCGTTTAACTTGCCGGCCTGCTTGAACACCCAACATTCTCCGTTGGTGTGGTTGGCTGGCTTGTCGGGGGTGCCGTGTATTTGACACGAGCGATCGAGTATGCGGTCCAAACTGGACGGCCCCGGAGTTCTTCTTTTGAATGGCTTTTTCTGCTGACCGGGTTTGGAGAATCCGACATTGACTGCCGTATCTTCGGCGTTGTCGCTGTTGATGCGGCGCTTGTGTTTGTTGCGACGTGACCTGCCATTGCTATCCTTGGTATCCGAAGTACCAGGGTTCTTTGATATGTTATTGCTGCGAGCCAGCCAGCTGTCTTCTCCCACGCAAAAGCGGGTCATGAGTCTCGTGAGGGCTGCCATAGATTTCGGCTTTTCCTGGCCAAGGTGCCGGGCAAGCCATTCGTCGCAGATGTTATGCTTAAAAGCTGATAGGGCCTCTACATCCGGACAGTCTATGATTTGATTTTTCTTTCTTAGGAACCGTGTCCAGAATTGCCTGGCCGATTCCTCTGGCATCTGGTGGTCGCACATAAGTTCCCTGGAAGTTGTCGAGGAATGCGGCTTCCAGATCTTCCCAACATCCAATGGATTCTGCTGGCAGGCTGTTGAGCCAATGCCGAGCTGGTCCTTTGAGTTTGAGTGGGAGGTATTTGATGGCGTGTAGATCGTCACCGCGGGCCATGTGGATGTGCAGGAGGTAGTCTTTGATCCATACCGCGGGATCTGTTGTACCATCGTATGATTCGATATTTACGGGTTTGAAACCCTCTGGGATTTGGTGATCCATTACTTCATCTGTGAAGCATAGGGGGTGTGCGGCGCCTCTGTATTGGGGTATATCACGACGCAGCTCAAATGAGTCTTGTCTGCTGTGTTCGGCCCGACAGGATTTGCTTTTACTTTATCCGGCATGACGATTATCGTCTCGCGTAGTGGCGCGCCCCCGTGATCCATAGATTGATCTTGCGTGTTTTGCTTTGTCTTCCAATACGTCGCGTAGGTCTAGCGTATTTACCCGTGCCTTGACATTTTTATATGAGTGGCGTCGGGGGTGCGGGCTGAGCTTTTGGCTGAAATGCCTCTCTGTCGCGGCCACGAGGTGGCCGATCAGCCGCGTCATATGCTGGAGATGTAGGCTTTAATGATTCCTCCTCTAAGCGGGGTAGCAACATGCGCTTTGGGTAACTCTTGGAGGGGCGTTTGAGTTCATATTCCTCGGCCGCCAGGACTTCAGTCCATCTGTCAGCTAGCAAATCTTGATCAGCTCGAAGTTGTTGCTGCTTTTTCTTAAGGCTATTTGCCGTGGCTATAAGCCGGCGCTTGACGCGCTCTTGCTCGACGGAATTCTCAAGCACGACAAATTCATCATCATCGAGGCTTGCCTCGTCTTCTGAGGGAGGTATGTAATTATCATCCTCTTCCCCCCCATCTGCCGCTCTCTCAGGAGGGCTGGCTTCTCCATCCTCCTGCTCTAAATTTTCTTTGGAGGATTGTCGCCATCTTGACCTGCACGGAGTGCTATTATCTCCTGTGCCGGTATCACCGCTTTTGCTTTGGCGAGACTTAGAGCGGCACCGCCGACGCCGGGCGCTTGGGTTGCTTCTTGGAGGGTCATCCTCCATTGTCCCATCGCCATTGCCCTCTTTAGGTGTATCCACCATATATATATATATATATATATATATATATATATATATATATATATATATATATATATATATATATATATATATATATATATATATATATATATATATATATATATATATATATATATATATATATATATATATATATATATATATATATATATATATATATATACATATATATCATATGATGAGGTGGCTGTATGATGAGGTGGCTGTCCAGTGCCCTGTGGGCAGTGGTTCCTGTTCGTCTCCTGCATCGTCGTCCATACCGTCGATGTCTTCGGAGTCGAAGTGGAGCATGTCGGTCAAATCATGGACAGTGGCTACTAAGTGGGTGGTGGGTGGGCGGCGAATTTCTTCGTCATCCGCATCCCAATCCTGCCGGACATAGTCCGGCCAGGACTCTCCTAACAAGGAAAGAGACCTTAATGAGTTCAGTATGTCGCCGAAGGGCGAGTGCTGAAAGATATCCGCGGAGGTGAACTCCATGATAAGCACCCAGTCGGACTCGATAGGCACGGGCGCAGGCGGTTCGGAGCTCGTGGCTGGGGAAGAATCCGGCAGTTTGGAGTCACAGCTCCCGTGAAGGGTAAGGTTGGTATTCGGCCCAATCTCCGCTGAGACTGCGGCCTCCGTGGTGGGGTCTAGCCACCCGTCCATGGATGGCGCAATTGGCTCCGAATTGAGGGTTGGAGCGGTTGCGGGTGCGATCTCCTGAACACTGTCCGATGGCAGAGCTAAATCATGCTCATCGCGACCGTGCGGCGCACTCGGCAGGGGCTCGAATCCGTCGAAGATCAAGTCTCCGCGGATGTCATCCGTGTAGTTTAAGCTTCCAAACCTGACCTGGTGGCTAGGGGCGTAACTCTCGATCTGCTCCAGATGGCCAAGCGAGTTGGCCCGCAGTACGAAGCTGCCGAATACAAAGATCTGTCCGGGGAAAAGTCTCACCCTGGACTGCATCGCTATCAATGATCGAAGGAGCCATCAAGCCTAACGATGACGACACAGAGGAAATCTCAATGAAAGCACCAATGTCGGTGTCAAAACCGGCGGATCTCGGGTAGGGGGTCCCGAACTATGCGTCTAGGCGGATGGTAACAGGAGACAAGGGACACAATGTTTTTACCCAGGTTCGGGCCCTCTCGACAGAGGTAAAACCCTACTCATGCTTGATTGATCTTGATGATATGAGTATTACAAGAGTTGATCTACCACGAGATCGGAGAGGCTAAACCCTAGAAGCTAGCCTATGGTATGATTGTTGTTCTTGGTCCTGCGGACTAAACCCTCCGGTTTATATAGACACGGGAGGGGGATAGGGTTACACAGAGTCGGTTACAAGGAAGGAGATCTACATATCCGTATTGCCAAGCTTGCCTTCCAGGCCAAGGAGAGTCCCATCCGGACACGGGACGAAGTCTTCAATCTTGTATCTTCATAGTCCAACAGTCCGGCTGTCCGGATACCCCCTAATCCAGGACTCCCTCAATGATGATGGCGACGAATCCCCCTCTCTGGAGCCCCGAACGGACTCCAGATCAGCCCTCCCGAGAGGTTTTAGGGCTTGGCGGCGGCTCCGTATCGTAAAACGCGATGATTTCTTCTCTCTGATTTGTTTCTCCCCGAAAGCAAATATATAGAGTTGGAGTTTAGGTCGGAGGAGCTTCAGGGGGCCCACGAGGTAGGGGGCACGCACTAGGGGGGAGGGCGCGCCTTGCTAGAGGCCGCTACCAACCGTACAGGTCGGAGGTGATCCGAACTGTGACCAAGCCGACTTGAACCTAAGGGGTCGCGCGCTTAAGGGAAGGAACCTACGAGGTCAGTTCAGTGGACACCTGGTCGGATGTGATCCGAACTGGACTAGGAACGTGACCGAATAGACTTTGGGCTTTAGGGTCCGTGCGAGGCCCAAGTGTTGAGCCCGCGATGGACGCCTATATAAAGTGGAGGTGCGGCACACTCAGGTGGTTGATCGCTTCGGCGCTGCGACTAGGGTTTGCATGTGTTGCAAATAGCCACCTCCAATCGCCGCCGACTGTGTATTCGGACCTAGCAGTCTGCCGCACGACGTTCCTCCCGCACGTGCGGATACCGTTAGAGGCGGTGCACTTGCGCCGCTCCGGCGAACTCGTACATGGGATCGGACGACCGGCCGCTCGAGGGAGATCGGACGAGGAGGAGACGGTCCACGCAGACGCGCTGCCCCAACTCTTCTTCCGCTCCACGGCACCGCGCGTCTACTGGAAATGAACTATGGTCCATCTCCCGTAGCATGTTCTTGGTTGTTCTGCGCGTAGGAAATTTTAATTTGCAGTCGACGCACCCTACCGTAGAACCCAACATAATCAACTAGCGAGCCATAATAATAAATCTCGGATGACAACACTTTCTCAAAACAATCATGATATAATATAACAAGATGGTATCTCGCTAGCCCTTTCTAAGACCGCAAAACATAAATGCAGAGCACCTTTAAAGATCAAGGACTGACTAGACATTGTAATTCATGGTAAAAAAAGATCCAGTCATAGTCATACCCAATATAAATTAATAGTAATGGATGCAAATGACAGCTGCGCTCTCCAGCTGGTGCTTTTTAATAAGAGGGTGATGACTCAATATAAAAGTAAATAGAAAGGCCCTTCGCAGAGGGAAGCAGGGATTTGTAGAGGTGCCAGAGCTCGGTTTTGAAATAGAGATAAATAATATTTTGAGCGGCATACTTTCATTGTCAACATAACAACCAAGAGATGGAGATATCTTCCATGCTACACACATTATAGGCGGTTCCCAAACAGAATGGTAAAGTTTATACTCCCCCTCCACCAACAAGCATCAATCCATGACTTGCTCGAAACAACGGTCTCCAACTAGCAACAGTCCCAGGGGGAGTTTTGTTTCCAATTATTTTGATTTAATTTGCATAAAGCATGGGACTGGGAATCCCGGTGACCAGCCATTTTTTTTGTGAGTGTGGAGCGGAGTCCACTCCTCTTGAGAATAACCCGCCTACCATGGAAGATACGGACAGCCCTAGTTGATACATGAGCTATTCGAGCATACAAAATAGAATGTTTATTTGAAGGTTTAGAGTTTGGCACATACAAATTTACTTGGAACGGCAGGTAGATACCGCATATAGGAAGGTATGGTGGACTCATAAGGAATAACTTTGGGGTTTAAGGGATTGGATGCACAAGCAGTATTCCCGCTTAGTACAAGTGAAGGCTAGCAAGAGATTGGGAAGCGACCAACTAGAGAGCGACAACAGTCATGAACATGCATTAAAATTAATAAACATTGGATGCAAGCATGAGTAGGATATAATATATCATGAACATAAATATCGTGAAGGCTATGTTGATTTGTTTCAACTACATGCGTGAACATGTGCCAAGTCAAGTCACTTAAATCATTCAAAGGAGGATACCACCCCATCATACCACATCACAACCATTTTAATAGCATGTTGGCACGCAAGGTAAACCATTATAACTCATAGGTAATCAAGCATGGCACGAGCAACTATGATCTCTAATTGTCATTGCAAACATGTTTATTCATAATAGGCTGAATCAGGAACGATGAACTCATCATATTTACAAAAACAAGAGAGGTCGAGTTCATACCATCTTTTCTCATCTCAGTCAGTCTGTCATATATCGTCATAATTGCCTTTCACTTGCATGATCGAACGAAGTGAATAATAATAAGAGTGCACGTGCATTGGACTAAGCTGGAATCTACGAGCGATCAATAAACAGGAGAAGACAAGGCAATATGGGCTCTTGGTTAAATCAACAATAATGCATATAAGAGCCACTTCAACAATTTAATAATGGTTTTCTCCCATCGACCCCCAAAGAAAAGAAAAGAAATAGAACCTATTTACATGGGAAAGCTCCCAACAAGCAAAAAGAAGAACGGGAAATATTTTTGGGTTTTCTCTTTAATTATTTACTACTACGGCAAGAAAAGTAAACTAACTAAAAATTACTGTATTTTTTTGTTTTTTCTTAAGATTTAACAAACACATAAGAAGAAAGCACGAAAAATAAAATAAACTAGCATGGATATTACAGTGAAAGAGTATGAGCACCGACATCTAGCAATGAGTGTGTAATCATAAATGTAATGTCGGTGAGAAATATGTACTCTCCCAAGCTTAGACTTTTGGCCTAAGTTGGTTCATTGCCAAGGATGGCCTGGCGGATACCCGTAGGTGTAGCTGGGGTCATACTGAGATGAAGAGGACTCTGGCTACCACTGGTTGGCAGTCATCTCCGGATCCCAAAAGTAATCAGACTGTCGTGGAGGCTCAAATTGTGGTTCCGGCTCCGGGGCTGGTGTAGGGTTCCGGTAGGCTTGAATGGCAGCCCACGGAACGAGATACAGACCTTCAGATAAATCAAACAAGGAAGGAGCAGGCAAGGTAATAGTCTGAGGGTGATGTTTATCAAAGAACAATTTGTATTTAAGCTCCCCTTCCCTATTCTTAACAATAAAGTCATGCGCTAGCATACTCTTATAATCTAAATAAGCATTGGGCAGCAATTTTTCTTCTTTCTCATAGAACCTAATAGGTATGTTAAAATGTGCAGCTAGGCGTGAAGCATAAATACCTCCAAAGATGGGGCCCTTAGTACGGTTCAGACTTAACCGTTTAGCAATAATACCACCCATTCTAACAGTGTTATCGGAAAATAAACCATGGAACAAAATGATAATATCAGGAACACTAAGGTCTCCACAGTTTCCGCGACCAATCAAGCAACGACTAGCAAATATGGCAAAGTAGTGTAAAACAGGAAAATGTATGCTAGTGATTCTTGCATCAGAAACCTTCCTGGTTTCCACCACAGTAATGGTGCCAATAAACCCATCCACATATTTACGATGTGGTTCATCTAAGGTGCCTTCGAAGGGTATTTTGCAAACCTTGCAAAATTCAGCTAATGGCATCTTCTTAACAACATCATATAAATGGAACTCTACGAAGGAGGTGATTCCTTAGGAAAATAGTAGAAGTTTTGCACAAAAGTATTGGTGAGTAAGAGATACTGATGACGTTGGTCGCGGAGGAAGCCGGTGAGGCCAGCATTCTCAGCCAATGAATAGAAATCATCATAAATCCCGGCTTTTCTCAAGAAATCATCAGAAGGCCATTCACACGGCCGGACCTCCGCGGTGCGAGGCAAATTATATTTGGGCCTCTGTGCTTCTTCATTTTTCTTTTCCTTCGAGCTTCGGCTCGATGAGCCCCTCAAAAATCTCTTCATGATTTTCTGAAAAATTCTGAAATTTTTAGTAACTTCAAACTAAAGTGAACCAACCTCAATAAAATTGATAGCAACTACTCCTACAAGTGCCTAGAGACTATATCATGCATTAGAACTACTTGGAACCATATAAATTTGACATGCAAGCTCAAGAACATGGTCACCTAGGCAGCACAAATTTGTAATGAATAAAGCACTAGAGAAAAAACTAATTACACCAATGGAGGAGTCACATCCCAAGGAACAATCTCCCCAAGCAGTTTTGTGTAAGGTGCTTTGAGCAAGGAGATCGAAAATCGCAGCAAAATGAGCTAGAACTCGTGCTTGAGCTGGATATTCGTGTTTGTGGGAGGAAGAAGGAGTGTATGGGTGCAGGAATAAGTGGAGGAGGGCCAGCGTGGGCCCACGAGGCAGGGGGCGCGCCCTGGGGGGTAGGGCGCGCCCTCCACCCTCGTGGCCAGGTGGCTGACCCCCTGCTGTGTTCTCAGTTCCAGAAATCCTCAAATATTTTAGAAAAAATCATATTCCATTTTCAGGGCATTTGGAGAACTTTTATTTTCGAGGTATTTTTATATTGCATAGATAAATCAGAAAACAGACAGAAAAAATAATATTTTTACTTTATTTCAACTAATTAACAGAAAGTAGAAAGAGGGTATAGAAGGTTGTGCCTTCTAGTTTCACCCATCTCATGCTCATCAAAAGGAATCCACTAACAAGGTTGATCAAGTCTTGTTAACAAACTCATTCCGAATAACATGAAACCGGAGAAATTTCGAATAACACTATGTTACCTCAACGGGTATATGCACATCCCCTATAATAAGAATATCATATTTCTTCTTGACAGTAGGAAGAGGAAATTCAAAACCTCCAAAAATAATCGATGGAGTTTTTCCAATAGAGTTGATACTATGAACTTGAGGTTATTTCCTCGGAAAGTGTACCGTATGCTCATTACCATTAACATGAAAAGTTACATTGCCTTTGTTGCAATAAATAACAGCCCTACAGTATTCAAAAAGGGTCTTCCAAGAATAATAGACATGCTATCGTCCTCGGGAATATCAAGAATAACAAAGTCCGTTAAAATAGTAACGTTTGCAGCCACAACAAGCACATCCTCACAAATACCGATAGGTATGGCAGTTGATTTATCAACCGTTTGCAAAGATATTTCATTAGGTGTCAACTTGTTCAAGTCAAGTCTACGATATAAAGAGAGAGGCATAACACTAACACTGGCTCCAAGATCACATAAAGCAGTTTTAACATAGTTTGTTTTAATGGAGCATGGTATAGTAGGTACTCCTGGATCTCCAAGTTTCTTTGGTATTCCACCTTTAAAAGTATAATTAGCAAGCATGGTGGAAATCTCAGCTTCCAGTATCTTTCTTTTATTTGTAACAATTTCTTTCATGTACTTAGCATAAGGATTCATTTTGAGCATATCAGTTAATCGCATACGCAAAAAGATAGGTCTAATCATTTCAGCAAAACGCTCAAAATCCTCATCATCCTTTTTCTTAGATGGTTTGGGAGGAAAAGGCATGGGTTTCTGAACCCATGGTTCTCTTTCTTTACCATGTTTCCTAGCAACAAAGTCTCCCTTATCATAACGTTGATTCTTTGATTGTGGGTTATCAAGATCAACAGCAGGTTCAATTTCTACATCATTATCATTACTAGGTTGAGCATCATCATGAACATCATCATTAACATTTTCACTAGGTTCATGTTCATTACCAGATTGTGTTTCAGCATCAGAAATACAAATATCATTTGGATTCTCAGGTGTTTCAGCAATAGGTTCACTAGAAGCATGCAAAGTCCTATCATTTTTCGTTTTCTTCTTTTTAGAAGGACTAGGTGCATCAATATTATTTCTCTGAGAATCTTGTTCAATTCTCTTAGGGTGGCCTTCAGGATACAAAGGTTCCTGAGTCATTCTACCAGTTCTAGTAGCCACTCTAACAGCATAATCATTTTTCTTACTATTCATTTAATTGAGCAAATCATTTTGAGCCTTAAGTACTTGTTCTACTTGAGTGGTAACCATAGAAGCATGTATAGTAATGAGTTTAAGTTCACCTCTAACATCAACCATGTAATTGCCCAAGTGTTCGATCATATAAGCACTTTGTTTTAATTGTCTACCAAAATAAGCATTAAAATCTTCTTGACTAACCATAAAGTTATCAAACTCATCCAAGCATTGGCTAGCAATTTTAGTAGGAGGGATTCCAGCTCTATCATATCTATAGAGAGAATTTACCTTTACTACCTGTGTCGGGTTATCAAGACCATGAGGTTCTTCAATAGGTAATGGATTAAGATCATATGTTTCTTCAACAGGCGGTAAATTAAGACCATGTATCTCTTCAATAAGAGGTAAATTCTTAACATCTTCAGCTTTAATACCTTTTTCTTTCATAGTTTTCTTTGCCTCTTGCATATCTTCAGGACTGAGAAATAGAACACCTCTCTTCTTCGGAGTTGGTTTAGGAATAGGCTCAGTAATTGGCTAAGGAGCTGGCTCAGGAAGTGTCCAATTATTTTCATTTGTCAACATATTATTCAATAGAATTTCAGCTTCATCCGGTGTTCTTTCCCTGAAAATAGAACCAGCACAACTATCCAGGTAATCTCTGGAAGCATCAGTTAGTCCATTATAAAAGATATCAAGTATCTCATTTTTCTTGAAAGGATGATCAGGCAAAGCATTAAGTAACTTGAGAAGCCTCCCCCAAGCTTGTGGGAGACTCTCTTCTTTAATTTGCACAAAGTTGTATATTTCCCTCAAAGCAGCTTGTTTCTTATGAGCAGGGAAATATTTAGTAGAGAAGTAGTAAATCATATCCTGGGGACTACGCACACAACCAGGATCAAGAGAATTAAACCATATCTTAGCATCACCCTTTAATGAGAACGAAAATATTTTAAGGATATAGAAGTAGCAAGATCTCTCATCATTAGTGAACAGGGTGGCTATATCATTTAATTTAGTAAGGTGTGCCACAACAGTTTCAGATTCATAGTCATGAAAAAGATCAGATTCAACCAAAGTAATTATATCAGGATCAACAGAGAATTCATAATCCTTATCGGTAACACAGATAGGTGAAGTTGCAAAAGCAGGGTTAGGTCTCATTCTATCATTAAGAGATTGTATTCCATTTAGCTAATAATCTCTTGAGCTCATATCTATCTTTGCAAGCTAAAATAGCCAAAGAAGCTTCCTTATCAAAAACATAACCCTCAGGAATAATAGGCAAATCTTCATCATCACTTTCATCAATATAATCAGTTTCAATAATTTCTTTCTCTCTAGCCCTAGCAATTTGTTCATCAAGAAATTCACTAAGGGGCGCAGTAGTATCAAGCATAGAAGTAGTTTCATCATGAGTATCATGCATAGCAGAAGTGGCATCATCAATAACATGCGACATATCAGAACGAATAGCAGAAGCAGGTTTAGGTGTCGCAAGCTTACTCAAAACAGAAGGTGAATCAAGTGCAGAGCTATATGGCAGTTCCTTACCTTCCCTCGTAGTTGAGGGATAAATTGTTGTCTTAGCGTCTTTCAAGTTCTTCATAGTGACCAGCAGATATAAATCCCAAGTGACTCAAAGAATAGAGCTATGCTCCCCGGCAACGGTGCCAGAAAATAGTCTTGATAACCCACAAGTATAGGGGATCGCAACAGTTTTCGAGGGTAGAGTATTCAACCCAAATTTATTGATTCGACACAAGGGGAGCCAAAGAATATTCTCAAGTATTAGCAGTTGAGTTGTCAATTCAACCTCACCTGGATAAATTAATATCTGCAGCAAAGTATTTAGTAGCAAAGTAATATGATAGTAGTGTTAACGGTAACAAAAGTAACAGTAGCAAAAGTAATATTTTTGGTGTTTTGTAGTGATTGTAACAGTAGCAACGAAAAAGTAAATAAGCGAAGAACAATATAGGAAAATCTCGTAGGCATTCGATGGTGATGGAGAATTATGCCGGATGCGGTTCATCATGTAACAATCATATCATAGGGTGACACAGAACTAGCTCCAATTCATCAATATAATGTAGGCATGTATTCCGAATATAGTCATACGTGCTTATGGAAAAGAACTTGCATGACATATTTTGTCCTACCCTCCCGTGGCTGCGGGGTCCTAATGGAAACTAAGGGATATTAAGGCCTCCTTTTAATAGAGAACCGGAACAAAGCATTAGCACATAGTGAATACATGAACTCCTCAAACTATGGTCATCACCGGGAGTGGTCCCGATTATTGTCACTTCGGGGTTGCCGGATCATAACACATAGTAGGTGACTATAGACTTGCAAGATAGGATCAAGAACTCACATATATTCATGAAAACATAATAGGTTCGGATCTAAAATCATGGCACTCGGGCTCTACTGACAAGCATTAAGCATAGCAAAGTCATAGCAACATCAATCTCAAAACATAGTGGATACTAGGGATCAAACCCTAACAAAACTAACTCGATTACATGATAGATCTCATCCAACCCATCACCATCCAGCAAGCCAACGATGGAATTACTCACGCACGGCGGTGAGCATCATGAAATTGGTGATGGAGGATGGTTGATGATGACGACTGCAACGAATCCCCCTCTCCGGAGCCCGAACGGACTCCAGATCAGCCCTCCCGAGAGGTTTTAGGTCTTGGCGGCGGCTCCGTATCGTAAAATGCGATGATTTCTTCTCTATGATTTTTTTTATCCCCGAAAGCAAATGTATAGAGTTGGAGTTGAGGTCGGAGGAGCTTCAGGGGCCCACGAGGTAGGGGGCGCGCCCTAGGGTGGAAGGCGCGCCCCCCACCCTCGTGGACAGGGTGTGGGCCCCCTGGTCTTCATCTTTGGCAATGATTTTTTATTATTTCCAAATAGACGTTCCGTGGAGTTTCAGGTCATTCCGAGAACGTTTGTTTCTGCACATAAATAACACCATGGAAAGTCTACTGAAAACAGCTTCAGTCCGGGTTAGTTCCATTCAAATCATGCAAGTTAGAGTCCAAAACAAGGGCTAAAGTGTTTGGAAAAGTAGATACGACGGAGACGTATCAATCACCAACATCATGCACCTCGAGAAGCAGAGGGACTTCGGTGGTGTTTAGGCGCCCTCTGCATGGGCATGTCCATGTCTCTGCGCAACATGACCGTTGGATCAAACTCAGACGGTGCAGATCAGTCACTGTAGCACAAAGCGTGTGGGTGTGCTTGGTTGCATTCTCATCTCAATATAGTTGTTTCCTCTTCGTGTATTTGTGTTAACCTACTAGTGTGGACTCATGCGCCCTTCATGCACTCTGCCAAACACCCAAAAGTGGGTCGAGAAGGGAACTTTTGCTCCCATCCCGTGCACCTTTCATACACCCTGCCTAACATTATGCATGCTTCATATGGTTCATGTTTCGTGGAGTACTGTAGCACCGTACTCAACGTGCGTTGTAGACCTAGTTCTGTTAACATTGATCTCACCGTTCATTCTCGACCGGACAATCGAGAAAGGGTACTATGTTACTACATTACTATTCATATAGTTGACATGCGCACAACATCATTTGTTGTCATCATATCTTACTACACTAGCAACAAGATTATCTAGTACTGACGTATGAACCACTGCACATGCCTAGTAGTAGGAGCACTGTGTATGCTCAAGTGGCTGCCGTGTTTCGCACTCCTCCGTCGTAAGAGTGGAAACGCTTGCTGTAATCATTTTTTTTCTTCAGAAAAACAGTGGACACGCTCTACCGTGCGGATCCTCCTCCAGCCATGCACTAAATTACTCACTTTCGCCGACGTGTGGGACAGCCAGCATTGGGGTCCACCAGCCATGCACTAAATTACTCCGTAGTATAGTGACGGTAGACTACCCCGATCGAAGCGCCGCAGTAATGCCCAATGAGCTGTCAAATCACAAAACCCCCTCCTTTCCAGCAGTAAGTTGGGCGGACGAAGCAACCATCATTTCACTCTTCTCTCTCAGCTTCCTCTCTACCCAACTCGCTTCTCCCTCATCTTGTTCCTCATTTCTTCAAGAAAACCCCGACCTGCTTCTACCATTGTTCTTCTCTCCCAAAGAAGGAAAGGTGAGCGCATCAATGGTGTTGATTCTAGCCAAGGCCCGGTCTTGCAACCCCGAGATTAATCCTATCTCCCTCTCTTTTCTTCTTTTGGGTGTGTGATTATGGTTTCTTTTCTTTTATTTCTATTTGACAGTTTCTTGATGGCCGCTGGAGCACCGGCCGAAGTGATTTCTATGGCTCTGGCCAAAACCGTCGAGGCTCATGGTACGAAGAAGCGCAAGCACCCCGCCCAGACTACCACAGACAAGCTCAAAGCCATCGCCCTGTCCAAGCCCCCCTCTCCGGGATCCCTCATTAAGCAAGTCCAGGTAATATCTCTTCTTGACAATCTTTTTCTTGATCGTGTTTTTTCATCTAACACACAGTACTAGTACTAGTAGTACAACTTTCTGGGTGATCTTGCATGTGATTTTTGTGTGCCAAATGACCGTTCTAAATTCCTCTTTTGACCAAAATATGTGAGAGGTTGATACTGATTTCTTATAGATTACTTTCAACTATATGAACATCAATGCTACCATTGAAGAGGGTATATTTGCCTTAGTAACTTGTGTTATGGATATTGCAAGTAATCCCTCTGCTCTCATGCCTTTGAAGACATGTTCTAGTGTCTTTGTTCACTCATTTCTATGCGTATATGTAGTCATATATGGAGTATAATATCGAAAATCATCTTATATTTCTAAACGGAGGTAGTAATAAAATATGGTTTCTGTTTGAATTAGAACCAAGTCTGCGGTGGAGATGAAATTCTCAAAGTCATGCCATGTGAACTGGAAGACCTGAGGATGAGTTCTACTGCTAAACTATTCAGCTGGTGTGTCCTTGTCGCCATGTGTCCTGAACTAGTGTTTTCATGTAGCATTGTTGTCAGGCGTGTTCTCGAGGCTGTACTTGACCACAACAATTTCCCGGTTGTGCCTTCGATTACGAAGGGTGTGGTTCTTGTAAAGCTTCCCAAAAAATCTGATGCGGCCTATCTTCATGATCATGTTTATGAGTGGAAAGACCACTCTGTTAGGTTCTCCAACGTTGACGAGATGGTGATGGTGCATGTAGACATCTCTCACGAAGTCCATGGCCTAGTCAGTTATGCGGGGTTCATCCCGTAGGTCGATGGCAAGAAATAGTCTGCAGAGTTTAATTAGTGCAACTTTGCTTGTCTGTAGTAAGTACTATTGTTCACTACTTGATTTGTGTTTGTGAACCCTGTATTGTTTATTAGTACTGCCGCTTTTGGTGTGTGGTCAGTCCTGAGAACGGTCTATGTTAATGTCAGTCCACTCAACTCAGTCTGTATGTTTTGAAGTATCCAGATCATCTTTTTTGTGAGGACGGTTTATCAATTATGGTTACACTCCAATATCTGTATGCATTGCAGGGTTTATCGCACCCACCAGGATTTCCAGTCCCATGGATGTTCGGTCCATACGATTTGTCACGACCTTTGGACTGTCCTGCTTGTGGGAGTAGGCGGGGCCCCTGCATGCCACCCGTAGTTGGACGATCAATCTTCTGTTTAGTACTTCAACATAGTGATTTCCTGGTAAGGATTCACTCATGTCACATCAAGTAAATCTTATTGATTTACTGTCTAAATCTTATTGATTTAATGTCATGTTTTCTTTCTTTTCCTGCAATTTTACGATGTAGGTTTTGCCATGTGACATTCATCACAGAATAAACCGTTTGGTTTGCTCTGCGATGGCTATTTTTGCAGGTTTCACTTCTTATGTCGTGTCAGTAACGAAGGCACTGTCCATCACTTATATTCTTGGAAAAATTGGATCGACCATTGTCTGAGTACAAGCTGAATCCCTATGTTGAACTGCAATTTGGTTTAACAAAAACGCCACAATTAGTCCTTCTCGCGTTTAAAAGAAATGAAGAAAAAACTGGATCACGGTCACGAAGCCTAGTCAAGTTAGAAAGCTGATCATAGCAGACCAGACACGATCGCCGCTGTCTCGCACATCGGTACCACCTTCAGCAACGGATCGAGCACCGGCAGTTGCTCTAGCACTGATAGCGGTAGCAGCTCAGTCTAATCCAGCTGAGGATTGGGCACCGACCGCGTCAGCGGATCAGGCTGATCTACCGGAGGATCGGGCATCGACACCGGCACCTGCTCCGACACCGGCACCAGCTCTACAAGGAGCACCATCTCCGATAGCAGCAGCGGCTTCGGCACCTGCACCAACACTTGCACTTGCATCTGCTCAGGCTCGTGCAGCGGCAACCGAACGAGCAGTTGCACCGGCAACAAACTGGGCTGCAGTTTGCATTTCATATACCAAAGTCCTTAAAAAAACCGACATGTCCACCTTCTTGGTAAGCATTGGCCGCCCAAGTGTTTTGTTCTTTTTTCTTTCCATGTTGTTTCGCATGATTCACTCTGTTGATTGATACTCCTCCAACGTATCTATAGTTTTTTATTGTTCCATGCTATTATATTATCTGTTTTGGATGATTATGGGCTTTATTAAACACTTTTATATTATTTTTGGGACTAACCTATTAACCCAGAGCCCAGTGCTAGTTTCTGTTTTTCCCTTGTTTCAGTGTTTCGCAGAAAAGGAATATCAAACTAAGTCCAAACGGAATGAAACCTTCGGGAGAGTTATTTTTGGAACGGAAGCAATCCAGAAGACTTGGGGTGTACGTAAGGGAAGCAACGAGGAAGGCACGAGGTAGGGGGTGCGCCCTCCACCCTCGTGGGCCCCTCGTGTCTCCCCTCACGTATTTCTTCCTCCTATATATACCAATATACCCTAAAACCATCGAAGAACAGAGTAGATCGGGAGTTCCGCCGCCGAAAGCCTCTGTAGCCACGAAAACCCAATCGGGACCCTGTTCCGGCACCCTGCCGGAGGGGGGAACCCTCACCGGTGGCCATCTTCATCATCCCGGCGATCTCCATGACGAGGACGGAGTAGTTCACCCTCGGGGCTGAGGGTATGTACCAGTAGCTATGTGTTTGATCTCTCTCTCTCTCGTGTTCTTGAGGTGGTACGATCTTGATGTATCGCGAGCTTTGCTATTATAGTTGGATATTATGATGTTTCTCTCCCTCTACTCTCTTGTAATGGATTGTGTTTTCCCTTTGAAGTTATCTTATCAGATTGAGTCTTTAATGATTTGAGAACACTTGATGTATGTCTTGCGTGGGATAACCGTGGTGACAATGGGTTATTCTATTGATTCACTTGATGTATGTTTTGGTGATCAACTTGCGGGTTCCGCCCATGAACCTATCCATAGGGGTTGCCACACGTTTTTGTCTTGACTCTCCGGTAGAAACTTTGGGGCACTCTTTGAGGTTCTATGTGTGGGTTGAATAGATGAATCTGAGATTGTGTGATGCATATCGTATAATCATACCCACGGATACTTGAGGTGACATTGGAGTATCTACGTGACATTAGGGTTTTGGTTGATGTGTGTCTTAAGGTGTTATTTTACTACAAACTCTAGGGCTGTTTGTGACACTGATACGTCTCCGTCGTATCTATAATTTTTGATTGTTCCATGCCAACATTATTCAACTTTTATATACTTTTTGGCAACTTTTTATACTATTTGTGGGACTAACATATTGATCCAGTGCCCAGTGCCAGTTCCTGTATGTTGCATGTTTTTGGTTTCACAGAATATCTGTAACATCCCAAATTTTGGAATGTTAATATAATTAATTGAATTGTTTGTTTGTTTGCTTGAGTGAATTAAACTTGAGTGAAATTTGAACCTTTTCAAAAACTTTTGAAAGAGAGGAATAAAATGACTTTCCCTTCTCCGTAAATTCAAATTCATCCTATTAAAATCAATGAGAGAAGATGACATGACTTCTTCAACTATAAAGAATTTGAGCGGAGTTTTGCAATTTAATTCTTTCAAATATTTGCACTTGCTTCTCTATTTTCTTCCCGAGAAATACCCGAAAAATAAATTCTTGCAAGCAAGAAAGAGCGGAGGAAAATGACCCTCCAAAATCAGGGGCATTTTGAAAATATTTGAGCCAAGAAAACCAAAGTTTTTATTTAAAATTATTTGGAAAAAGAAATAAAGCCTTTAGGGATTTTCTGAAAAACATTTTTTAAGTTTTTATTTTGGCCGTGGAATAATGCTCATCATCTACATTTTATTTTTCTGATAATTTTAGTATATAAAAACTCTTTATTCGAATTGATTTGATTTCCTTTTATTGTTTTAGTTTCCTAATTTTAAAAATAGGAATGGAATCGTTTTATTAGGAAAAACCTGCTGGCCCATTAAGCACTTTCCTATTCTAGCCCAACAAGAGATCATCTCCTTCCTCTGTTTCCTCTCACGTTACAGAAGCTTTCCATGTCCATGGAGACAGGAAATCTCCACCTTCCCGATCTCCCTCGTCTTTCCATCCCAACGCCTCCCGAGACCGCCTATAAAACCCGCTCCCTCTCCTCGTTCCATTTTTCCCATCACCTCGCCCCCTCCCTGCCCGTAGCCTTCTCGCCACCGTCCTCCTTTTCCTGCCTAGAAACGCTCACCAGGAGCTCTCCTGGAACCTCCCATCGCCCAGCGCCACCTCCCAGCGCCAACCCCTCCTCCGCCACCCCACCCTCTTGGCGACCTCGCCCCTCGCCGAGCAGCCCTCCACATCGCCGTCTCCTTCCTGCCATCTCTGCCTCACGTACAGGTAACTCCGTTTTCGTTTTCAGATTTATTCCCGTAACAGATTTAGTTCCGTTCTTGTTTAGCTTATAACTTTTGATCTAGAAGTCCAATGATGCTGATTCTTTTGCGTTAGATCACAATTTTCTTGTAGTTTCAAAATATATAATTTGTCCATGTTTGGATTTATAAAATTGAGTTAGATCAGATTTGAATTAAAGCTTGTTTTGCTTATTCGGGAGTTTAAAAATAGATTTTATTTGATTCTTTTTCTACTGATCACTAGTGATCATATTTACCAGTGGTAAAAACTTCAAAATTGTTTG
The DNA here is from genome assembly GCA_021605205.1 of Aegilops longissima. Taxonomy (NCBI): domain Eukaryota; kingdom Viridiplantae; phylum Streptophyta; class Magnoliopsida; order Poales; family Poaceae; genus Aegilops; species Aegilops longissima. The sequence goes on from CM038676.1 coordinate 319,914,311, forward strand.
AGTATTTTAGCTTATTGTTTCATGTAAAACAAATTCTGTTTTAGTTCTATTCAATTATAGCTACTTCTTTTCTATAGTTGTTTTAAATTATTTTATTTTATATTTCAGAAAGTTTATGTTTGGTTTCTATTAGTTAAACAGTAGGTGTTCAACAAGTTTTATATTTATTTTATTTTGTTATCGTGAAATCAATTCAAGTTCGCTAATAACTTGCAATGGATTTCTCTACTTTTAACTCCCAATTGAAAATACTTTCAAAATAGCTTTATGAAAAAATACTTTATTTTTTCTTTGTCTTAACTAAATTTATATTTTATTCTCTGTTATTTTAGTGTTTTATTTTCCGTTAGACAAAACTATTTTTGTGAATGTTGTAGAAGAAGACTCCTAGTTTTATTTGAAGTTCCTTGATTCTTATTCGCTCTCTCTTTTGTTTTGATTGTTAGTGTGAGTGCTTATGTAAATGATATGTTTGTTATATAGATTTCATCAGAGAGTGACGAGTAGTCTATCAAGTTATTTCTTGAGAACGATAATTCTTCTTCGTCAACATCACCAGGCAAGTTCACTTTGACCATGCTTTCTTACCTATGTTTTATTGCATTTAGTGGCACCTTTGCAACCACCCCTCAGTAGTGTTATTGAAATTCTTGTAGTTGAGTAGTATGCATGAGGTAGGAACCCATCACCCTGTTACCAAGCCTGGGACGTTATTTTATTCTAATGCTACGCTGTAGTAGACGGGGTTTGGTATGAGTGTTCGAGAGTGGTGTGAAGAAGGAGGACTCTACGTCAATGACGACAACTCCATGATGGCATCTGCAAGGACTGCATTTTCAAGGCCTCAAGACTTCAAGACTCAAGACAAGAATTCAATACACACTACTGGGTGAAGGACGGTTGACGGGCACCCTGGAGAAACCAGTGGTTGGCTGGGATGCATGGAGAAGCGCCATGACATCTTGCGGAAAGCTTCACCCAGACTCGAAGAGACGGAAGAATACTTCATGCCCGGAAGCTTACCTGTGCAACCGCAAGTCATTATGGGCTCTGGCTTGGTTGACCATAGTTGTGACTCTGGCTGGGACGGTGCTAGCAGATGTAGAACTACGGTAGGATTGGATGGGTACGGACGATGGTCGAGGAACTCTTTGGAAGACCATGTTTGGTCATCTTGTTCTCAAACACTCAAAGTGCGAGAACGTAAAAGAGGATCGAATCTTGCGGGTAAAGTGTACAAACCTCTGCAGAGGTTAAAACCTAATCGATTAGCCGTGTCCCGATTACGGACAATTTGAGCATCTGGACTTGGATCTATCTCGGAACTCTCAACACCGGATGATAACTTAATTGTGGGCAACCTATGATGATTTTGGGCTATGAGACATCGGTTGGCGGAACCATGTCATGATAGAAAACTCCATAGTACAGACTTCACTTTTGCCTTTGATGTAGGTAAAATAAAACCAGCTTTTACGCAAACAAAATTCAGATCTGAGCCACAACGCCATATTGCATATAGTATAGTTTATCATCTGTTCTTTTATTGTGATCTTGCCAGTACATTCAATGTATTGACCTACACGGCTGCAACGTATCATGTTGCGATATTTCCTCGACGAGTAAGAATTACGATACAGGTTACGGTCTACACTCAACCTGCCGATGGCGTTGATGGGACTCCACACCCGTTTGATTGTTTCCGCTGAGTATTATGAGGTATATATCATTTTATGTTATTTATACATGTGATTGCACTTTGATATATACATTGATGTCTTGTGTGTGCCGACATACTTGATCCGAGGATGGCACGGATACACAGAGGCTTGACCGTCTGAGGTCGGGTCGCTACAATATCCATATCAAACGGAGTCCAAACGGGATAAAAATGACGGAGCTTATTTTTGGAATATTTGGAAAATCTAGGAGAAAGATCAGCGCGAACGGTGTCGAGGTGGTGGCCGAGGCGGGGCCCACGCCTCCCTAGGGCGTGCCCCCCACCCTCGTGGGCCACCCGTAAGGCGGTTGATTCCTTCTTCGCCGCAAGAAAGCTAATTTTGGTTAAAAAATCACGGCGAAGGTTTCAATCCAATCGAGTTACGGATCTCCATATATACCGAAGCGGTGAAAGGGCGTGAGTAACACGGAAACAGAGAGAGACAGAGAGACAGATCCAATCTCAGAGGGGCTCTCGCCCCTCCCATGCCATGGAGGCCAAGGACCAGAGGGGAAACCCTTCTCACATCTAGGGAGGAGGTCAAGGAAGAAGAGGAAGAAGGGGGCCCCTCTCCCCCTCTCCTCCGGTGGCGCCGGAACGCTGTCGTGGCCATCATCATCATCACCGCGATCTTCACCAACACCTCCGCCATCTTCACCAACATCTCCATCACCTTCCCCCCTCTATCTATAGCGGTCCACTCTCCCGCAACCCGTTGTACCCTCTACTTGAACATGGTGCTTTATGCTTCATATTATTATCCAATGATGTGTTGCCATCCTATGATGTCTGAGTAGATTTTCCTTGTCCTATCGGTGGTTGGTGAATTGCTATGATTGATTTAATTTGCTTGTGGTTATGTTGCTGTCCTTTGGTGCCCATCATATTAGCGCGCACGTGGATCACACCATAGGGTTAGTTGTATGTTGATAGGACTATGTATTGGAGGGCAAGAGTGACAGAAGCTTCAACCTAGCATAGAAATTGATGCATACGGGATTGAAGGGGGACCAATATATCTTAATGCTATGGTTGGGTTTTACCTTAATGAACGTTAGTAGTTGCGGATGCTTGCTAATAGTTCCAATCATAAGTGCATAGAATTCCAAGTCAAGGATGACATGCTAGAAGTGGCCTCTCCCACATGATACTTGCTATCGGTCTAGAAAAGTAGTCAATTGCTTAAGGGACAATTTCGCAACTCCTACCACCACTTTTCCACACTCGCTATATTTACTTTATTGCTTCTTTACTTACAACAGCCCCTAGCTTTTATTTTCTTGTTCTTTACTTTCTTGCAAACCTATCCAAAAACACCTACAAAGTACTTCTAGTTTCATACTTGTTCTAGGTAAAGCGAACGACAAGCGTGCGTAGAGTTGTATCGGTGGTCGATAGAACTTGAGGGAATTGTTCTACCTTTAGCTCCTCGTTGGGTTCGACACTCTTACTTATCGAATACTGTTGCGATCCCCTATACTTGTGGGTTATCATGACCTTTTTCTGGCGCCGCTGCCAGGGAGTCATAGCGCGGGGTGAATATTCTCGTGTGTGCTTGTTTGCTTTATCACTAAGTAATTTTTATTTGCTGTTCTTAGTTTTTCTTTATCTTTAGTTATGGATATGGAACACGAAATACTAAAAAAATAGGTGTACTTGCTACTCATGGAGATGGGGAACCTCCTAAAACCCTCGATGTTGGTTATGTGAAAGATATTATGTACTACTTTGATAATCCTGAGAAAACCCCATTCAATTATGTTATGGGAGTAACGATGGATCAATGTGAATACTTTAGGGATTATCGCTTGACTCAAAAAGGGAAAGTATTATGGGATCAAATTCATATATTGAAGTGGTATGCTAGGCAACTATGCTTGAGTTATGATTATACTTGTTGCTCTAGGATGAAGGCTCCACACCCTCCCTTTTCATGCAAATTTAATGATAATAAAACCTTAGCTTCTTATGCTAATGGTATATATGATTACTATGATGTGGAACAAATAGAAGAATTTATTGCTTTTATGGGTGCTTATGAAATTGAATCTATGTTTAAAGAGTTTGAAGATTTTGATGATGCTGGTTATAGACCTGAAAATTTAGCTATCCTCAAATATTGCTATGAGAATTATGAATACAATTCCGATATTAATGCACTCATTGAGAAAGTCTCCGCTGTCCAAGAAGAGACTAATATTTTGCAGGAATCTATGGAAGAAGAAGTTGATGAAACTGTGAGCTCATTGGATGAAAAAGATGAGGAGGAGAGCGAAGAACAAAAGGAGGAAGAGCGGATTAGCTACCCATGCCCACCTTCTAATGAGAGTAACCCTCCAACTCATACATTGTTTAATTTCCCTTCATGCTTACCGAAGGATGATTGCTATGATGACTGTTATGATCCCATTGATTCTCTTGAAATATCCCTTTTTGATGATGCTTGCTATGCTTGTGGCCAAGATGCCAATATGAATTATGCTTATGGAGATGAACTTGCTATAATTCCTTATGTTATGAATGAAATTGTTGCTATTGCACCCACGCATGATAGTCCTATTATCTTTTTGAATTCTCCCGATTATACTATATCGGAGAAGTTTGCAATTATTAAGGATTATATTGATGGGTTGCGTCTTACTTCTACACATGATGATTTTGATAGATATAATATGCATGTGCTTGCTGCTCCTACTTGCAATTATTATGAGAGAGGAACTATATCTCCACCACTCTATGTTTCCCACATGATAAAATTGCAAGAAACTGTTTATGCTATGCATTGGCCTTTACTTTGTGTGCATGAATTGTTCTTTTATGACATGCCGATGCATAGGAAGAGAGTTAGACTTCGTCATTTCTTGATATATGTTGCTTTGTGCTCACTACTAAATTACAAATCATTGCTAATTAAAATTGGCTTTGATATACCTTGGGATCCGGGTGGATTCACTACTTGAGCACTATATGCCTAGCTTAATGGCTTTAAAGAAAGCGCTGCCAGGGAGACAACCCGGAAGTTTTAGAGAGTCATTTATTTCTGTTGAGTGCTTTCATATAGTTTTAAAACAACAAAAATAAAGAGGGGAACCCAAAACTTTTCAAAAAGAAAAGTGAAAGTGAGAGAGACGAGCATTGTGAAAGTGGGGGACGTCCTTGAACTTTGTTCATGCCCATGGGAACTTTGTGAATCTTAATTACAGAAACTTTTCAATAAAAATAATTATCCGCTTGTACAATTCCATTGTATTATAAAAATAATGTGCCAAGGTCTGCCTTTAGGATGTTTACAATGCTTGGTGGTTTGTACGGTGCAGGACAGAAACTTTGTCTGTAGCGCGCAAATTTTAATTGTTTACTGGAACGTCAAATGGTTCTGATTCTTTTTTCAATGTCTTTATATAAAAAAAAATTATTTTTCCTAATTTTGGAAGAATTTTTCAAGTATCATAAGTATGGTGAATGTTCAGATTATTACAGACTGTTCTGTTTTAGATAGATTCTGTTTTTGATGCATAGTTTGCTTGTTTTGATGAAACTATAAATTTATATCAGTGGATTAAGACATGAAAAAGCTATATTACAGTAGACACAATGCAAAAATAAAACATGAATTGGTTTTCATCAGTACTTAGAGTAGTGATTTGCTTTATTATACTAACGGATCTTACCGAGTTATCTGTTGAAGTTTTGTGTGGATGAAGTGTTCGATGACCGAGAAGGTTTCGATGTGAGAAGAAGGAAGAGAGGCAAGAGATCAAGCTTGGGGATGCCCGAGGCACCCCAAGTAAATATTCAAGGAGACTCAAGCGTCTAAGCTTGGGGATGCCCCGGAAGGCATCCCCTCTTTCTTCAACAAGTATCGGTATGTTTTCGGATTCGTTTCATTCATGTGATATGTGCAATCTTGGAGCGTCTTTTGCATTTAGTTTTCATTTTTATTTTATGCACCATGCTGGTATGAGATAGTCCTAGGTTTATTTATAGAATGCTCATTGCAATTCACTTATATTCTTTGAGTATGGCTTTATAGAATGCTTCATGTGCTTCACTTATATCATTTGAAGTTTGGATTACCTGTTTCTCTTCACTTAGACAACCGCCATTTGTAGAATGCTCTTTTGCTTCACTTATATTTGTTAGAGCGTGGGCATATCTTTTGTAGAAAGAATTAAACTCTCGTGGTTCACTTATATCTATTTAGAGAGATGACAGGAACTAGTCATTCACATGGTTAGTCATAAAATCCTAAAACTTGTAGATCACTGAATATGATATGTTTGATTCCTTGCAATAGTTTTGCGATATAAAGGTGGTGATATTAGAGTTGTGCTAGTTGAGTAATTGTGAAATTGAGAAATACTTGTGTTGAGGTTTGCAAGTCCCGTAGCATGCATGTATGGTGAACCGTTATGTAACGAAGTCGGAGCATGAGGTGTTTATTGATTGTCTTCCTTATGAGTGGCGGTCGGGGACGAGCGATGGTCTTTTCCTACCAATCTATCCCCCTAGGAGCATGCGCGTAGTAATTTTTTTTGATGACTAATAGATTTTTGCAATAAGTATGTGAGTTCTTTATGACTAATGTTGAGTCCATGGATTATACGCACTCCCACCCTTCCATCATTGCTAGCCTCTTCGGTACCGTTCATTGCCCTTTCTCACCTCGAGAGTTGGTGCAAACTTCGCCGGTGCATCCAAATCCCGTGATACGATACGCTCTATCACACATAAACCTCCTTATATCTTCCTCAAAACAGCCACCATACCTACCTATCATGGCATTTCCATAGCCATTCGAGATATATTGCCATGCAACTTCCATCATCATCATATACATGACTTGAGCATTTATTGTCATATTGCTTTGCATGATCGTAAGATAGCTAGCATGATGTTTTCATGGCTTGTCCGTTTTTGATGTCATTGCTATGCTAGATCATTGCACATCCCGTACACACGGAGGCATTCATATAGAGTCATATCTTTGTTCTAGATATCGAGTTGTAATATTGAGTTGTAAGTAAATAAAAGTGTGATGATCATCATTATTAGAGCATTGCCCCAGTGAGGAAAGGATGATGGAGACTATGATTCCCCCACAAGTCGGGATGAGACTCCGGACGAAAAAAAAGAAGAGAAAGGCCAAAAAAAGAAGGCCCAAAAAAGGAAAAAAAAGAAGAAAAAATGAGAGAAAAAGAGAAGGGCAATGTTACTATCCTTTTACCACACTTGTGCTTCAAAGTAGCACCATGTTCTTCATATAGAGAGTCTCTTGAGTTATCACTTTCATATACTAGTGGGAATTTTCATTATAGAGCTTGGCTTGCATATTCCAACGATGGGCTTCCTCAAATGCCCTAGGTCTTCATGAGCAGGCAAGTTGGATGCACACCCACTTAGTTTCCAGTTTGAGCTTTCATATACTTATAGCTCTAGTGCATCAGTTGCATGGCAATCCCTACTCCTCACATTGACATCAATTGATGGGCATCATCATAGCCCGTTGATTAGCCGCGTCGATGTGAGACTTTCTCCTTTTTTTGTCTTCTCCACACAACCTCCACCATCATATTCTATTCCACCTATAGTGTTATGTCCATGGCTCACGCTCATGTATTGCGTGAAAGTTGAAAAGGTTTGACAAACATCAAAAGTATGAAACAATTGCTTGGCTTGTCATCGGGGTTGTGCATGATGTGAATATTTTGTGTGGTGAAGATGGAGCATAGCCAGACTATATGATTTTGTAGGGATAAGCTTTCTTTGGCTATGTTATTTCAATAAGACATAATTTCTTGGTTGGTATGCTTGAAGTATTATTGTTTTTATGTCAAATGATAGACTATTCCTTTGAATCACTCGTGTCTTAATATTCATGCCATGATTAGACATATGATCAAGATTATGCTAGGTAGCATTCCACATCAAAAATTATCTTTTTTATCATTTACCTACTCGAGGACGAGCATGAATTAAGCTTGGGGTTGCTGATACGTATCCCTTGTATCTATAATTTTTTACTGTTCCATGCCAATATTATTCAACTTTCATATACTTTTTGGCAACTTTTTATACTATTTTTGGGACTAACATATTGATCCGATGCCCGTGCAGCCTCACATCATTGCATGTTTTGGTTTCGCAGAATATCCATATCAAGCGGAGTCCAAACGGGATAAAACAGACGGATCTTATTTTTGGAATATTTGGAAAATCTGGAAGAAAGATCAACGTGAAGCGGTGTCCGAGGTGGCCACGAGGCAGGGCCCACGCCCTCCCGAGGGCGCGCCCACCCTCGTGGGCCACCCGTAAGCGTTGATGCCCTTCTTCGCCGCAAGAAAGCTAATTTTGGTAAAAAATCACGGCGAAGGTTTCAATCCAATCGGAGTTACGGATCTCCATATATACCCGAAACGGTGAAAGGGCAGCAGAACAGAACACAGAAACAGAGAGACAGAGAGACAGATCCAATCTCGGAGGGGCTCTCACCCCTCCCATGCCATGGAGGCCAAGGACCAGAGGGGAAACCCTTCTCCCATCTAGGGAGGAGGTCAAGGAAGAAGAGGAAGAAGGGGGCCCCTCTCCCCCTCTCCTCCGGTGGCGCCGGAACGCTGCCTTGGCCATCATCATCATCACCGCGATCTTCACCAACACCTCCGCCATCTTCACCAACATCTCCATCACCTTCCCCCCTCTATCTACAGTGGTCCACTCTCCCGCAACCCGCTGTACCCTCTACTTGAACATGGTGCTTTATGCTTCATATTATTATCCAATGATGTGTTGCCATCCTATGATGTCTGAGTAGATTTTCGTTGTCCTATCGGTGGTTGGTGAATTGCTATGATTGATTTAATTTGCTTGTGGTTATGTTGCTGTCCTTTGGTGCCCATCATATTAGCGCGCACGTGGATCACACCATAGGGTTAGTTGTATGTTGATAGGACTATGTATTGGAGGGCAAGAGTGACAGAAGCTTCAACCTAGCATAGAAATTGATGCATATGGGATTGAAGGGGGACCAATATATCTTAATGCTATGGTTGGGTTTTACCTTAATGAACATTAGTAGTTGCGGATGCTTGCTAATAGTTCCAATCATAAGTGCATAGAATTCCAAGTCAGGGATGACATGCTAGCAGTGGCCTCTCCCACATGATACTTGCTATCGGTCTAGTAAAGTAGTCAATTGCTTAAGGGACAATTTCGCAACTCCTACCACCACTTTTCCACACTCGCTATATTTATTTTATTGCTTCTTTACTTACAACAGCCCCTAGCTTTTATTTTCTTGTTCTTTACTTTCTTGCAAACCTATCCAAAAACACCTACAAAGTACTTCTAGTTTACTACATGTTCTAGGTAAAGCGAACGACAAGCGTGCGTAGAGTTGTATCGGTGGTCGATAGAACTTGAGGGAATTTTTGTTCTACCTTTAGATCCTCATTGGGTTCGACACTCTTACTTATCGAAAACTGTTGCGATCCCCTATACTTGTGGGTTATCAACACTTATAGGAATAGCCCAATGGATTGATCAGAAAGAATAACTTTGAGGTGGTTTCGTACCCTACCATAATCTCTTCGTTTGTTCTCCGCTATTAGTGACTTTCGAGTGACTCTTTGTTGCATGTTGAGGGATAGTTATATGATCCAATTATGTTATTATTGTTGAGAGAACTTGCACTAGTGAAAGTATGAACCCTAGGCCTTGTTTCAACGCATTGCAATACCATTTACGCTCACTTTTATCATTAGTTACGTTGCTGTTTTTATATTTTCATATTACAAAAACCTATATCTACCATCCATATTGCACTTCTATCATCATCTCTTCGCCGAACTAGTGCACCCATACACTTTACCATTGTATTGGGTGTGTTGGGCACACAAGAGACTCTTTGTTATTTGGTTGCAGGGTTGGTTGAGAGAGACCATCTTCATCCTACGCCTCCCAAGAATTGATAAACCTTAGGTCATCCACTTGAGGGAAATTTGCTACTGTCCTACAAACCTCTGCACTTGGAGGCCCAACAACGTCTACAAGAAGAAGGTTGTGTAGTAGACATCAAGCTCTTTTCTGGCACCGTTGTCGGGGAGGCTAGGTAAGCGGCACTCACACCCCGTCAACTAAGCTCTTTTCTGGCGCCGTTGCCGGGGAGGTGAGTGCTTGAAGGTATATCTTTAGATTTTGCAACCGAATCTTTTAGTTTCTTGTTTTATCACTAGTTTAGTTTATAAAATAAAACTACAAAAAATGGAATTGAGTTTGCCTCATACGCTTCATCTTTTTAATATCTTTCGTGAGTATGATGGAAAGGAAAATTGTGCCAAAGTGTTAGAAGAAGAATGCATTAAAATGTTTCGCACTAAATCTTTGAATAATGAGCATGATTGCAATGTTGTTAGTATGAACTCTTTGAATATCCATAGTACTAATGATGATTGCACTAGTTATGATGAAAATGTCTCCTATAAACATGTCAATTTTTGTGGAGTGCATTGGGTTTGCAAGTACACACCAAATAGGGAAGATAGATATTGCAAAAGGCATAAGCATTTAGAAACTAAATTGTTGCAAGAAAGGCTAGATGTATGTGCTGAAAATTTAAATTTTCTTAGCCGTACTTGTGAACTTTGCTATGAACGAGGTCATTTAACTATTCGATGCAAATTGTTTCATGATCTAATCATGTCCAAAAATTGTGATAACTTGATTTCCCTTGCACATTATAATGAACTTAGTTTGCTTATGGGTTACGAAGAAATGAAACGTATAACTAAGCATCTTCTAGAATTTGCCCGTTATAAACTTCTTGATTTTGATCTAGAAGAAATTTATATGTATTGTGCGGTGAATTGCATTGAAAATCCTTATATTGCCAATTACATAAAGACAAGAAAACAAATAGAAGATGAAGAGAATACTAATGAGAGGGAAGAGACTTCCCAATATTCCCCTATTATTTCTTATGATGAATCAGGTAACGAGGAGGAGCCTTCTATTCAACCAATTTCATTAATACGGAGCTCGAAAAAGAGGATTGAACCCACACATGATGTGGTGAAGAAGAAGAAAAGAAAAAGGAAGAGAGGTAAAAAGATATCTATCCCAAATAATGTTGCTCCTATTATTGTTGTGCCTCATGAAAATGAATCAAAAATAATTGTGTAAGATGATGCACTTGATGATGATCTTGTTATGCCTATTGCTTGTTGTGATGATTATGATTGGGAAGATAATGATACTTCTTATGATCTTGAAAACCTTTTTGGCACTTGCTTGGAAGAATATGATAATAATGTTTGCTATACTATTGGTGCTATCCATACTATTAATGATGAGATTGATTATGCTTATGATATGAAAGGGCCCAAGCTTGGGGATGCTATGTTTGATGAAGATGATGTTTTTGAGAATATATTTTCTGCAATTAATGTTTGTCCCAAGCTTGGGGAGGCTATGTTTAATGAAGATGATATTTTTATTCTCCCAAGTTTTGATACGCAAATTTATAATGATGATAGCATGCCTCCTACTTATGATGATTATATTGATGAAAGTGGGTTTGGAAGAGTGTCAACTTTAAGAAGTAATGATCCCACTATTTTGGAGGCTGTTGAATCTTATAATAAATATGAAAGTGGATTTGGAGAGGTCATGACTTTATTTAGTGATGATTCCACTATCTTGGAAGAGGTTTCAATCGATTATGATGAGAACAAAGTTGCTACTTATGATGATTATTGTGATGAAACTTATGCTATAGAAAGTAGTGATGACTATATTTATAAAACTTGTCATGATTATGATTCACCTTTTTCTAAACATTACTCTTTTAATGTGGAAACAATTTATAGTATTCAAGTCTCTTATGATATTCCCACTATCCTGAATGAGAAGAATTTTGCTTATGTGGAGAGTAGTAAATTTTCTATGCTTGTGGATCATGAAAAGAATGCTCTAGGTGCTGGTTATATTGTTGAATTCATTCATGATGCTACTGAAAATCATTATGAGGGAGGAATGTATGCTTGTAGGAATTGCAATAATATCAAGTTTCCTCTCTATGTGCTTAAAGTTTTGAAGTTATGCTTGTTTTGCCTTCCTATGCTAGTTGATTATTGTTCCGATAAGTTGTTTTCTCACAAAATCCCTATGCATAGGAAGTGGGTTATACTTAAATATGCTAGTCATATTCTTCATGATGCTCTCTTTATGTTTCAATTCTTATCTTTTATGTGAGCATCATTGAAATCATCATGCCTAGCAAGGGGCGTTAAACGATAGCGCTTGTTGGGAGGAAACCCGATTTTATTTTAGTTATTTACTTATTGGTTCTGTTTAGGATTAAGTAATACATCTAGCTTCTTTTTAGATGTGGTTTTGTGTTTTAATTAGTGTTTGTGCCAAGTAGAACATTTGGGAAGACTTGGGTGAAGTCTTTATGATCATGCTGTAAAAAATAGAAACTTTAGCGCTCACGAGATTAGCTAAAACTTTTTACTGGAGAGTGATATTTAGTTGATTATTTTTGCATATGATTACTAGACCAATTCCTCAGGTCCACCAATTTATTTTATAATTTTTGGAGTTCCATAAGTATACTTTTGATACAGATTACTACATACTGTTCTGTTTTTGACAGATTCTGTTTTCCGTGTGTTGTTTGCTTATTTTGATGAATCTATGGCTAGTAAAATAGTTTATAAACCATAGAGAAGTTTGAATACAGTAGATTTAACACCAATACAAATAAATAATAAGTTCATTACAGTACCTTGAAGTGGTGTTTTGTTTTGTTTCGCTAACGGAGCTCACGAGATCTTCTGTTAAGTTTTGTGTTGTGAAGTTTTCAAGTTTTGGGTAAAGATTCGATGGACTATGGAATAAGGAGTGGCAAGAGCCTAAGCTTGGGGATGCCCAAGGCACACCAAGGCAATATTCAAGGATAACCAAGAGCCTAAGCTTGGGTATGCCCCGGATGGCATCCCCTCTTTCGTCTTCGTTCATCGGTTACTTTACTTGGAGCTATATTTTTATTCACCACATGATATGTGTTTTGCTTGGAGCGTCGTTTTATTTTACTTAGTTTTGCTTGATGTTTGAATAAAATACCAAGATCTGAAATTCTTGAATGTTAGAGAGTCTTCACATAGTTGCATAATTATTCGGCTACTCATTGATCTTCACTTATATCTTTCGGAGTAGTTTGTCGGTTGCTCTAGTGCTTCACTTATATTATTTTGAGAGCCCTAAACAGCATGGTAATTTTCTTTGGTTATGAATTTAGTCCTAATATGATGGGCATCCAAGATGGCTATAATAAAAACTTTCATATAAAGTGCATTGAATATTATGAGAAGTTTGATTCCTTATGATTGTTTTGAGATATGAAGATGGTGATATTAGAGTCATGCTAGTTGAGTAGTTGTGAATTTGAGAAATACTTGTGTTAAAGTTTGTGATTCCTGTAGCATGCACGTATGGTGAACCGTTATGTGATAAAGTCGGAGCATGATTTATTTATTGATTGTCTTCCTTATGAGTGGTGGTCAGGGATGAGCGATGGTCTTTTCCTACCAATCTATCCCCCTAGGAGCATGCGTGTAGTACTTTGTTTCGATGACTAATAGATTTTTGCAATAAGTATATGAGTTCTTTAGGACGAATGTTGAGTCCATGGATTATACGCACTCTCATCCTTCCACCATTGCTAGCCTCTCTAATACCGCGCACCTTTCGCTGGTATCATACACCCACCATATACCTTCCTCGAAACAACCACCATACCTACATATTATGGCATTTCCATAGCCATTCCGAGATATATTGCCATGCAACTTTCCACGGTTCCGTTTATTATGACATGCTCCATCATTGTCATATTGCTTTGCGTGATCATGTAGTTGACATTGTATTTGTGGCAAAGCCACCGTTCATAACTCTTTCATACATGTCACTCATGAGTCATTGCACATCCAGGTACACCGCCGGAGGCATTCATATGGAGTCATATCTTGTTCTAAGTATTGAGTTGTAATTCTTGAGCTGTAAGTAAATAAAAGTGTGATGATCATCATTATTAGAGCATTGTCCCAGTGAGGAAAGGATGATGGAGACTATGATTCCCCCACAAGTCGGGATGAGACTCCGGACGAAATAAATAAATAAAAGAGGCTAAAGAAGCCCAAATAAAAAAGAAAAGAAAAAAAGAGGCCGTAAAAAATAGAAGGCCCAAACAAAAAAAGTGAAAAAATGAGAGAAAAAGAGAGAAGGGACAATGCTACTATCCTTTTACCACACTTGTGCTTCAAAGTAGCACCATGATCTTCATGATAGAGAGTCTCCTATGTTGTCACTTTCATATACTAGTGGGAATTATATATTATAGAACTTGGCTTGTATATTCCAATGATGGGCTTCCTCAGAATGCCCTAGGTCTTCGTGAGCGAGCGAGTTGGATGCACACCTACTTAGTTTCTTTTGTTGAGCTTCCATACACTTATAGCTCTAGTGCATCCATTGCATGGCAATCCCTACTCAATCACATTGAAATCTATTGATGGGCATCTCCATAGCCCGTTGATACGCCTAGTTGATGTGAGACTATCTTCTCCTTTTTGTCTTCTCCACAACCACCATTCTATTCCACCTATAGTGCTATGTCCATGGCTCACGCTCATGTATTGTGTGAAGATTGAAAAAGTTTGAGAACATCAAAAGTATGAAACAATTGCTTGGCTTGTCATCGGGGTTGTGCATGATTTAAATATTTTGTGTGATGAAGATAGAGCATAGCCAGACTATATGATTTTGTAGGGATAGCTTGCTTTGGCCATGTTATTTTGAGAAGACATGATTGCTTTGTTAGTATGCTTGAATTATTATTGTTTTCATGTCAATATTAAACTTTTCTTTTGAATCTTATGGATCTGAATATTCTTGCCACAATAAAGAAGATTACATTGATAAATATGTTAGGTAGCATTCTACATCAAAAATTATGTTTGTATCATTTACCTACTCGAGGACGAGCAGGAATTAAGCTTGGGGATGCTGATACGTCTCCAACGTATCTATAATTTTTTATTGTTCCATGCTATTATATTATCTGTTTTGGATGATTATGGGCTTTATTAAACACTTTTATATTATTTTTGGGACTAACCTATTAACCCAGAGCCCAGTGCCAGTTTCTGCTTTTCCCTTGTTTCAGTGTTTCGCAGAAAAGGAATATCAAACGGAGTCCAAACGGAATGAAACCATCGGGAGAGTTATTTTTGGAATGGAACCAACGCAGAAGACTTGGGGTGTACGTAAGGGAAGCAACGAGGAAGGCACGAGGCAGGGGGGCGCGCCCACCCCCCTGGGCGCGCCCTCCACCCTCGTGGGCCCCTCGTGGCTCCCCTGATGTATTTCTTCCTCCTATATATACCAATATACCCTAAAACCATCAGAGAACAGAATAGATCGGGAGTTCCGCCGCCGCAAGCCTCTGTAGCCACCAAAACCCAATCGGGACCCTATTCTGGCACCCTGCAGGAGAGGGGAACCCTCACCGGTGGCCATCTTCATCATCCCGGCGATCTCCATGACGAGGAGGGGGTAGTTCACCCTCGGGGCTGAGGGTATGTACCAATAGCTATGTGTTTGATCTCTCTATCTCATGTTCTTGAGGTGGTACGATCTTGATGTATCGCGAGCTTTGCTATTATAGTTGGATATTATGATGTTTCTCCCCCTCTACTCTCTTGTAATGGATTGAGTTTTCCCTTTGAAGTTATCTTATCGGATTGAGTCTTTAATGATTTGAGAACACTTGATGTATGTCTTGCGTGGGATAACCATGGTGACAATGGGTTATTCTATTGATTCACTTGATGTATGTTTTGGTGATCAACTTGCGGGTTCCGCCCATGAACCTATGCATAGGGGTTGGCACACGTTTTTGTCTTGACTCTCCGGTGGAAACTTTGGGGCACTCTTTGAGGTTCTATGTGTTGGTTGAATAGATGAATCTGAGATTGTGTGATGCATATCGTATAATCATACCCACGGATACTTGAGGTGACATTGGAGTATCTAGGTGACGTTAGGGTTTTGGTTGATGTGTGTCTTAAGGTGTTATTTTACTACGAACTATAGGGCTGTTTGTGACACTTATAGGAATAGCCCAATGGATTGATCGGAAAGAATAACTTTGAGGTGGTTTCGTACCCTAGCATAATCTCTTCGTTTGTTCTCCGCTATTAGTGACTTTCGAGTGACTCTTTGTTGCATGTGTAGGGATAGTTATATGATCCAATTATGTTATTATTGTTGAGAGAACTTGCACTAGTGAAAGTATGAACCCTAGGCCTTGTTTCAACGCTTTGCAATACCGTTTACGCTCACTTTTATCATTAGTTACCTTGCTGTTTTTATATATTCAGATTACAAAAACCTATATCTACCATCCATATTGCACTTGTATCATCATCTCTTCGCCGAACTAATGCACCCATACACTTTACCATTGTATTGGGTGTGTTGGGCACACAAGAGACTCTTTGTTATTTGGTTGCAGGGTTGCTTGAGAGAGACCATCTTCATCCTACGCCTCCCACGGATTGATAAACCTTAGGTCATCCACTTGAGGGAAATTTGCTACTGTCCTACAAACCTCTGCACTTGGAGGCCCAACAACGTCTACAAGAAGAAGGTTGTGTAGTAGACATCATTGATCCAACTGTTTGGGTATGTCTTCTTGTTTGCAAACAGAGAATTCTTAGAGCAACGAGGGAGTCGTTCAACAACCCGGGCGACAGCGGCCAAATTTCTCTTACCATGCGCAGCCTTGGTGTGAATGAACCTGCTCAATATACCGTAAGTACAAAGGATGGTCGCATGATGATTGATGCTAAAGGATGGTCAAGGTTCAAATCTAAATCATATCTTGCGGTAGGGGATGATCTCAAAATCGAACTTTCTCGGCAAGAGAGCTGGTCCAAATCAACTTTGAAATTCTTCAGTAGTAGCACGCAACTGCCGAACTGATCTATCCTACGAGAGATTTTGATGTAATAATCTGGCATGGTGAAACAAGTGTCCTGTGTGTATAAGTAATACAACAGTATTATTTATCACATGGTATATCGTTGATAGAATTGCAACTCTCATTGCTGGTTAGGAACTGTCGTTCGATTTCATTCTAACAATTGTCGTGCTTTACTCAATTTTGTGTATTCGCCTTGCGACAGCATCTAAAACCAGCGTCGTACCGATCGCTTGCAATATGAAAAGCGCTGAGGTAGAACACATGGGCCCCCAAACATGCAGGGTGGGCCTACGGCCCAAAGTCCAGAACCGTGAGCCTGTCTGAGTATTATATTCTCAGCTGAACCCCCATAATGCCCGTGCGTTGCACGTAACGTCAAGATGCATTTGTATGAGTATTTTATCTTGTGAGAGAAAAGGATGAACGAGGGAAGGCCTTATTTGCAAATGTGGAGAGGTGTGTGGGTACCTTTTTGCAAAACTGCCACAGTTTCCTTCCTATCCGTCAGATATAAATCGGACGACTTATATTGCAGGACGGCAGGCACACCATCATCACCAACTCGTCTATACTGTGTTAAAAACAACTCTGTTTTTTATAATTATATATGTTATATATATATTCCCCTTGATTTTTCTTATGTATAAAGTTGTGATATAAAAGATTTGTATATTTCTTTACAGAGGGAGTATCTCTCTGTCAAAAATATATTTTTGGGTAACTAGTTACTCCCGTCTTTCTACTTCCTTTCGCTAATATGTGGGGCATCTGGTAACGGGGTCCACGTGCCATATGCACAAATTAGAGTGCACAACTGCACGGTAGACACACCCCAGTCGTAGCGCCGTAGTAATGCCCAATGAGACGTCAAATCACAACCCCCCCCCCCTTCCAGCTTTAGCAGTAAGCTGGACGGACGAAGCGGCAATATTTCACTGGGCCTGAATCCCCTTCTCCCTCGTCTGCTTGTTCAGAGAAAACCCCCTCTCGGCGATTGCATAGGGTTTTCTCATGGAGAACTAGGTATGAATTCTTCATCCATCCCCGATAAATCCAAGTACCTTGGTCGCGGGTAATCCTAGGATGGCAGCCGCCGCCGTTGATGCATTTTTCTTCCTACTGAATCTAGTGTGTTTCATTTGCAATGCCCAAAGTGTGAGGACCCTACAGGTTTTTGCACCCTCGGCGAGACGCCACACTTGTTCCTTCTCATCCTAACACATCATTTTAAAACGCGCACAGTATGTTCCTAGAATCCTCTTTTCTATCCGGGAGGATGGGGATTTTTTGAACATGCTGTCGACTAATTTGGAAATTTGGATTGCTATATTTGGATAAAAGGTACTACCAATACGATGGTCAACACTGACGTGAAGGATAAAGTTATTTCTAGATTTGGATAGGGAATACATTGTGTACTCATATTATTTTTCCTGTAGTGCATTATTTGCTCTGCCAGAACACATGTACTCAAGATGCTCGGCCTTGCCATAACTGAATATACCAGTTTAATGGTCACAGTGAAGACAAGCCGTGGATATAAGTTCCGAGTTGGGTTCATGAACCAAGAAGATCGCTGCTTTTTTATGGCCTAACTTGGATAAACCTTCTCAAGTGTTACGGACTGAAAGTTGGCGCACGAATGTTGATGGAAATAACAGAACCTGGTCTCATCTTCACTGCGATCTTCCACCCCGACGCTGTTCCAATTGTTCATCCATGTTAGTTTTGTATCTGGTTCTTGCTTGTTGCCTCGATTACTTCTTAATACACCTATTCTATCTAACTAATCACAATTTAACTTTAGAAGTAGCAACGAATCTCTCACGAAGATGCTACTTCTAACTAATATTTTCTTATAATTGGTGGAACATGTAGCTTTTTTCAGAGTTAAGCAGGCTGCTCGTTTGTTATTCTGTAACAACTCGGCTGTTACTGATGGCACCAAGTTGGTGGGGCGACATCCACAAGTTCCTACACTTTATTGATCGTCTTGAGGTCCTTGTGGGGCATTTCAATGGTGGAAGGCGGTCGATATGTGTGCCCTCGCTGCACTCGTTGAACAGGTCCAACTGTGTCGAGAAACTTATGGTACGAGATGTTTTCTGTTATATATGTTGTTCATAAACTATTGCTTATACACAGTTTTACAGCTATGATCTTCTTGAAACAGAAACTTCCCAGTACTATTGTTCCTATACAGATGCATGACCATGGTCGGATCAGACCTGCGCTTGGTCACAACATAATGTTTATGTCGACCTACTCCATTCCCCTTGGAGGTGAAAAGATACTTATTCATGGGTGGTCTCAAATAATGAAGGCCCGTCCATCTTGGAGAATAGGACAGAAGATTATGTTCCTGCTTTTCCATGGCTCTAAAGCGAATATCATGTTTATTGACCACATTGCGAGATGAAGCCACTTTCAGAAGGTTGTGGATGCGTGGGGTGGCGCCTGGGCCTTGTCCTGGGGCTTGGCGGCCTCACCCTTGGTTAACTGTAGGCAAAGTAGCACTGTTCGAGGCGTGCTTTATACGGTTGAACTTGTATAAGTACTCATACCGCTTTCAGCTATGGTTGTTAAGTGCCCCTGCTGGTTTCAGTTAAGGTTGTTAAGTACTCCTGCTGCTTTTACAGTCTGTCGTGTTTCTTCAGTCCTGTCTTCCTCCGGCCGCCAAAACCAAATCAGCGCCAGCGGGGCCGCCTGCTTCCACCTCCCACGGCTGGTTGCGCCTCAGCGCACGCATCGCCGCCCCACCGTCTCCTAAATCGTTAACGCCGACGTCCGAGGCCTCGTCGTCGTCCTCCGCGTGCTTTGGTGCGCTCGTCGCGGCGCCGCCCTCTCGTGTTGTCAACATGGTTAACAAACAACAGGAATCGGTAGAAGTATGTGGAGAGGATGACAGTACAGGCCCACCATGTCAGCGTATGGAAAAATAAAATGCTTCCTCCTAGTGTTTTCCTGACATCTGGGACCCATGACATTGTGAGCGTATATAGTAAATAGACAAGAGAACAGCACAAGATCGGCTGACACCTGGGACGTAGCTGCTCGAGCAGTATTTTTTTTGTTATTGTTGAGATGGAGCAGGGTTTGAACTGGGCTGTGGCCCGTATAGCCCAGGCTTATATTTTATGTTCACCATGTGACTAGCCCAGCTATTTTTTTCTTTGTGAAAATGAGCCCAGTTTATTTTTTCTGAAGAATACCCAATCCAGGCCTATTTATTTTTCTATGCCCTGATGGGCTGCAACTCTTTCAAGACGCCTGCAAATCCTGAAAGTAACATGAAATGGGTTGTAAATATAAAAACAGATGACAAATTAGCAATTACTTTAAAATTTCTGAATTTTTTCACATTTTCAGATTCCTATTTCACTGGGCATTAACCTAATTTAAATATATCTTCAAAGTACTTTAAATCTGGCTCGACATTTCGGTATTAAAAATAGTTTGGAACCCGCAGAAATATGCGAAATTGGCCCTGGCCAACCAAAAAAATGGACTGCAATAAATTGCATAAGAAGTCGCAATGAGCTATATATAAATTAATAAAAAAAGAGGAAATGGTTTGACTTATGGGCCTATTAAGTTGATGCGTATGCAAGATTTTTTAGTTATTATATACATCAACAAACTATTCTAGCAGACGTAACCGTTGGATGTCAATCCAACGACCGTCGTGTTTCTTCAATCTCTGATCTTCTTGCTCCAGCCGCCAAATCCAGCGCAGGCGGGACCACCTGCTCCCGCCTCCCGTGCAGGCCTCACCACCCCTACTACTCCCACTGCTGGCCAGGGCATCCCTCTACTCACCCACACCCGCTGTTATTCTGCGGCGACGGCAGCCTCACACCGCAGCTTTCAGTGAACCCTCGTACTCCTCTCCGCGTGGGCATCCACTGCCGTGTCTTCCCCGGCTCCGCGTCTTCCCCTTCCTAGGCCTCGCCATCGTCCACCGCCCTGGTGCTCTCGGCGCGGCGTGGTCAACGTGGTCAAGGAACGACTTCCATCAGAAGAGTACTATCGTGGAGAGGCTGGCAGCTGGGTCCACAGCAGCTGCAAGGAAGTGCCTCCTTATTACGCGGAAAATAATTATTCCTCCACCTGACAGCAGAGACCCACCGGACGGGCCACCGTATTTGGCAAAAAAAACGTTTGCCCCCTGACTGCTGGGACGCACCGGACGGGCCACCGTATTTCGTGAAAAAAACGTTCCCCCGCTGTCATCTCGGACCCACCGAAAGTGCCTCCTTATTATGCACAAAAAAAGAATACTCCCCCTGCTAGTTGGGACCCACCTTGATGGGAGGCTGACTTGTGGGCCTACTAAGTTGACGGGGACGGAGTGCTTTGTCAACTTAGTCAATATGAACGATTCTAGCTCCAATGACCGTACGATGTCCATCCAACGGCCGTAGTGCTTCTTCAACCTCTGGTCTTCTTGCTCCAGCCGCCCAAAGCAACGCCGGTCGTGCCGCATGCTCCTGCCTCCCGTGAACGGCTGTGCTGCCGTGGAGGCCTCACCGCCCCCTACTATTCCCACCGCTGAACGGGCCCTATGGCGACGGTAGCCTCACTCCACAGCCGAACCAGTGAACCCTCGTAATCCTCTCCGTGCGGGCTTCCACTGCCGTGTCTTCCTCGGCTCTGCGTCGTCCCCTTCCTAGGCCTCGCCATCGTCCACCGCCCTGGTGCTCTCGGTGCGGTGTGGTCAACGTAGTCAAGGAACGACTTCCATCAGAAGAGTACTATACGTGGAGAGGCTGACAGCTGGGTCCACGGCGGCCGCAAGGAAGTGCCTCCTTATTACGCACAAAATAATTATTCCTCCACCTGACAGCAGGGACCCACCAGACGGGCCACCGTATTTCACAAAAAAAAACGTTTCCCCCTGACTGCTGGGACCCACCAGCTACATCTTCGCACGCAAGGAAGTGCGTCCGGGCAAAAAAAACGATTCGCCCCGCTGACTGCTGGGACCCATGAGCTACATCTTCGCAGGCAAGGAAGTGCCTGACAGGCGGGACCCACCTGGTTGAAGCGTACGTAGCGTTGTCATTCTGGTTGCGAACGTGTACGTGCATACTGGTCGATGTAGAGGCGCGCACGTGTTGTAGTAGAGGCGCGCACTAGCATGTACACGTACGTACAGCGGCCAGGGTGCAAGAAAGTAAATATGGCCACGTACGTACATACGGGCGGGGTCTCGAACGCCTAATCGCGCGTACGTACGGCCAGGGCTCATGTACATGGCTGGGTCGGAACGGAGAAACAGCGTCGTCTTCGTGTTCATGGGGAGCCAACTGGCTGGGTCGTAACGGAATGCATCGTCGTGTTCATCGGGATGGCTTGGACAGAACAGCCGATGGAAACGAGGCCTGGCGTACCGCAGAACGGAGGAAACGGCCTTGTGTTTGACCGGCCACGTTCGAAACGGGATCCTGTTCATCGGGAGGGGTATGACGTACCAAAAAACGGAGGAAACGGACCTCCTACGGTCGAAATGGGGGTCCTGTTGATCGGGAGGGGTGTGGCGTGCCGCAAAACGGAGAAGCGGTTTGTGTTGGGCGCTTCTGATCGAAGCAGGGGTCCTGTTCATCGGGAGGTATGACTCTATATGAATGCCTTGGCGGTGTATGCAGGATGGTGCAATGAATCAAGAGTGACATGTATGAAAAATAATGCATGGTGGCTTTGCCACAAATACGATGTCAACTACATGATCATGCAATGGCAATATGACAAAAGTAAAGTATGTCATGATGATGATGAATGGAACGGTGGAAAGTTGCATGGTAATATATCTCGGAATGGCTATGGAAATGCCATAATAGGTAGGTAAGGTGGCTGTTTTGAGGAAGATATAAGGAGGTTTATGTGTGATAGAGCGTATCATATCACGGGGTTTGGATGCACCGCGAAGTTTGCACCAGCTCTCAAGGTGAGAAAGGGCAATGCAGTGCAAGAGGCTAGCAAAGGCGGAAAGGTAAAAGTGCGTATAATCCATGGACTCAACATTAGTCAAAAGAACTCATATACTTATTGCAAAAATTTAGAAGTCATCAAAAATCAAGTACTACGCGCATGCTCCTATGGGGATAAATTGGTAGGAAAAGACCATCGCTCGTCCCCGACCGCCACTCATAAGGATGCACAAGCCAGGTACACTTCATGTTTCAAATTTGTTACACAACTTTAACCATACGTGCAAGCTACGGGATTTGCAACCTTCAACACAAGCATTTCTCAAATTCACAACTACTCAACTAGCATGACTTTGATATTATCACCTCCATATCTCAAAAAAATTATCAAGCATCAAACTTATCTTAGTATTCAACGCACTCAAAAGAAAGTTTCACATATCTTGAATACCAAGTATATTAATATTAAGCAAATTACCATGCTATTAACGACTCTCAAAATAATCTAAGTGAAGCATGAGAGATCAAGTTTCTTTAAAACAAATCCACCACCGTGCTCTAAAAGATATAAGTGAAGCACTAGAGCAAAAATTATCACGCTCAAAAGATATAAGTGAAGCACTATGAGCAAAACTATCAAGCTCAAAAGATATAAGTGAAGCACATAGAGTATTCTATCAAATTTCAATTCATATATGGCTCTCTCAAAAGGTGAGTACAGCAAGGATGATTGTGGTAAATTAACAAACAAAGACACAAATAATACAAGACGCTCCAAGCAAAACACATATCATGTTGGTGAATAAAAATATAGCTCCAAGTAAATTACCGATGGAAGTGGACGAAAGAGGGGATGCCTTCCGGGGCATCCCCAAGCTTTGACTTTTTGGTGTCCTTGGATTATCTTGGGGGTTCCATGGGCATCCCCAATGTCACGCCCAATATGCGACCCTATCCAAAAGGAACTCGACGGTCCCACCAAGGATAGACCCGCATATTGAAACGCTTTTGCAAGGTGGATATCATTACATCAACATTACATAATAGATGGGATACATACATAAGGCACAAATGCCACAAGAATACATCAACATCATATACAAGATCAACATCCAACTACGGATGAAACATAAACAGAAGCTCAAACGACATCCACCCTGCTAGCCCAGGCTGCCGACCTGGAACCTATCCCCTGATCGAAGAAGAAGCAGAAGACGAACTCCAACACAAGCAAACATCGCTCTCGCGTCATGATCATCGCAAGAACCTGTACCTGCAACTGGTGGTGTAGTAATCTGTGAGCCACGAGGACTCAGCAATCCCATTACCATGGGTATCAAGACTAGCAAAGCTTAATGGGAAAGGAAGGGGTAAAGTGGTGAGGTTGTAGCAGCGACTAAGCATATATGGTGGCTAACATACGCCAATGAGAGCGAGAAGAGAAACAAAGGAACGGTCGTCAACTAGTAATGATCAAGAAGTGATCCTGAACTCCTACTTACGTCGAGACATAACCCGAAACCGTGTTCTCCTCTCGATCAACCCGAAAAGAGACACTCACGGTTACGCTTTACGGTTGGGGTATTTTAGAAGAGTTTGCTTCAAGTTTACTACAACCGGATATCAACAAATTCCCATCTGCCACATAACATGGGCACGGCTCTCGAAAGTTTATACCTGCGGGGTGTCCCAACAAGCCCATGATAAGCTCTCGCGATCAACGAAGGATATTCCTTCTCCCGGAAGACTCGATCAGTCTCGAATCCGGCTACAAGACATTTCGACAGCAATAAAACAAGACCAGCAAAGCCGCCGGATGTGCCGACAAATCTGATAGGAGCTGCACATATCTCGGTCTCGAGGCACACCGGATGAGCAGTCCATACAACTAAAACCAGACCTCAAGTTGCCTTGAGGGGCGCCACCTGAGGGCTCTAGTTCGGGCCAGCACTCGAAAGAGCACTGGTCCGGGGGCTAAAATAAAGATGACCCTCGGGCTCCGAAACCCAAGGGAAAAAGGGCATAGGTGAGGCAAATGGTAAAACCAATGTTGGGCCTTCTTTGGAAAAGTCTTATTCAAAGCGAACTGCCAAGGGGGTCCCATAAATCACCCGACCGTGTTAGGGACGCAAAAATCCGGGAACATAATACCGATATGACGGAAACTAGGGCGGCAAGAGTGGAACAAAACACCAGGCATAAGGCCGAGCCTTCCACCCTTTACCAAGTATATAGATGCATTAATTAAATAAGATATATTGTGATATCCCAACAAGTAAACATGTTCCAACAAGGAACAACATCTCCATGTTCCAACAAGGAACAAACTTCATCTTCACCTGCAGCTAGCAACGCTATAAGAGGGGCTGAGCAAAGTGGTAACATAGCCAAACAACGGTTTGCTAGGAAGGATGCAAAAGGTTAGAGGCTGACATGGCAATTCGGGATGGCTTGATAAACAGGTAATAGGTGTAGCGCAGCATAGCGATAGAACGAAGCAACTAGCATAGCAATGATAGTAGTGAGATCCAGGGTAGCGGTCATCTTGCCAGAAATCCCGCTAGGAAGAAGAACGAGTCCATGAAGAAGACGAACGGAAGAAGCCGAACCAAGCGTAGACGAACGAATCCTCACAATCGCAACGAAACAGGAACTAACAAGAAGAAGCACACAACATAGTAAACACACCACACATGAACAAGACATGATGCACAACAAGCATGATGCATGACAAAGCTACATGAGGCTACTCATGGCAAGAGATGATGCAAACAAGAGCAACACATCAAGGCAAGTTTAAATGAGGCCGGGAACAACATATAACAATTCCGGTAAGTCCTCATATGCATATTTCAAAATTGGTCCAGATCTGAATAAACCTTATGTTTAAGTTGTTAAACAGCAAGTTAAGATGCACCACGATGATCTACACGAAAATTCTAGTCAAGTTACATATAAAGTTCATTAGATTCGGAGCTACGGCCTAGAAGATATGAGCAAAACAAGATAAACATGGCATTGATGCAAAATGCACCCAAACATCAAGCAAACACCTCAAAACAAGGATGCAACATGATAATATGAAACTACATGCAAAATCAAGCAAGTTTCATATAGAGCACGCTCAAAAGCAGCAACGGTTCAAGATGAGCTCAAATGAAAATGATGCAATGAGATGAAATGATCTACTCTTGAGCGAACATTTTGAAATATTACACGCGCAAAACGGAGCAATATCAGAGAGTTATGGCATGATGAAAATGCATGAAAATGACAAAATGCTTGGGACTTAGAAGAAAAAAAAAAGGACCTCGAGGGAGAAAGTCAGCGGCATGCGGATCTAGATCGGGATCTCGGCGGCACGGGAACCGAGGTTCGCCGGGGTGGGCCGCCGGAGACGAGGGAGAGGCGGAGGAGGAGGTGGAGCTCGGGCAGCGAGAGCACCGGGCGGCGGGCGGGCGGCGACAGCGCCCGGGCGGCGGGCCGGCAAGGCTGGCTGGCGCGGACGGGAAGCGGCGGCAGCGATGGCGAAGCGCGGCGCCGGCAGGGCGGAGGCGGCAGGCGGCGGCACGGCGGGCCGGGCGGCGGCGCCTCGGCGCCCAGGAGGCGGCGGCGGCGACCCGGGCAGCGTGGGAGCCGGGCGGCGGCGGATGGGCCAGCAGGGGCCCGCCAGGGCTCGGCGGGTCGAAGCGGCGGCGGAGGAGAGAGAGAGGGCGCGCTGAGGTGGCGCCTCCGGTTGGAGGAAGCGCGGCGGGGATGACGTGGCGCGCGCCCATTGGTCGGGCGACGTGGCTGGCTGGATGGGTCCGGCCGGGGCGGACGCGTCCGGCGGCGTGAGGAGAGCGGGGCTAGGGTTAATCTGCGAATTCATCCGCAATTTTCGGAGGGGGAGGTGTATTTATAGGTAGAGGGAGCTAGGAGAGTCCAAATGAGGTGCGGTTTTCGGCCACGCGATCGTGATCGAACGACCGAGAGCATGGAGGGGAGTTTGGTGGGTTTTGGGCCAGTTTGAAAGGGGTGTTGGGCTGCAAACAAAAGAGGCTTTTGCGGTTACCCGGTTAACCGTTGGAGTACCAAACGACCTCCAAATGATCCGAAACTTGACAGGCGGTCTACCGGTGCTATATCAAGGCTGCTTGACAAACCTCGGTCCATTCCGAGACCGTTTAACACCCGCATTACGAAAAAGAGGTAAAAGGGGCGCGGGAGACATAGGAGTGCGGATTGCAAAAGCGGACAACGGGGAAAATGCTCGGATGCATGAGACGAACACGTATGCAAAATAAAATGCACAGACATGATATGAAATGCAGATGATGACATGGCAAAGTGCAACACGCAAGCACATGACATGGCAAAGACGGTGAATAACTGGCGGACACCTGGCGCATCGAATCCGGGGCGTTACAACACTCCTCCACTAACAAGAGATCTCGTCCCGAGATCTTAGGACCGAGACGGAAGGGAAAAAGGGATGAGGTGAAACAAGAACTCAAAAGAAGAAGCAAAGAATCGAGAGCACTCGAGAAGAAGAGAGGAGCAGCGAGAATGGCGAGAATCGAAAGCTCACGGAATCGGATAGACTATGACACCACTCGTTCTAACCGGAGTGGTTAGAATGAAAAAAGCGGATAAGACTGAAAGGATTTAGGCAGCACTCCGGCTAAAACATGGAGGAATAGAACTTGAACTTAAGAGGATGGAATGATACTTGATGAAGACATGACACAAAACCTCCGGAAAGAATTGAAAGAGTTGAATGAAAAGAACGGATAAGAATATGACAACTTGTGCCACGAATGAAATAGAAAGCAACCTTAGAAGAAAAGATTGAATGGAGTTGTTGAGAAAATCAACAACAAAAGAATGAGCTTGTCGTGGACTTATGGAAAACATCTCAAAAATTATGAGGTGATAACCAGCCGCAAACAGAAATGATTGAATAGCTGAGAAGAATGAAGAAAAGCAAAACTCCACTTTCCACTAAAATGAAGAATTATTTGCTCTTCAAGACGGGAGAAGAAAAGATACTGGGACTCCTCCAACAAAATCTTGATGAACTCTTGAAGAATGAATTAAATCATGAAGAACCACCATGAAGAACTCCGGTGACAAAAAGGATGATGAGATAGAATGAAGGAAGAAAGAATAAGATGAGCCTTGCGGTGAATTAGATGGAGGATTCCGACGAACTGGTCGAGGAAATTTTGAACTCCGGAAAAGAAAAGATAGAGAACACTTGGAACTAGAATTTATTCATCAAGAACAAACTCCGAAGGAAGGGATTACTCACTTGGATGAAAATAAGAATAAGATTTATTGCATGCTTATCCTTCATCAAATTAAATTGATGACAAGCAATGGATTTTTCATACCACTTATTCTTCTTGAAAAGGATTGAGAAAAGACATGTCGCAAACTTGAGTAGGTCTTCATGAACCACCGGTAGGATTGAAAAGAACGAATGGATTAAAGTGATAATCAAGGAAAATAATCTTGAGCGAACCACCGTAAGAATTTGGAAATGACCGATGAAAGGAATGAATCACCGGGAAGAATTAGAAGAACAAATAAACTAGAGGGGATTTAGATGCACAAGAACAAAGAGATCATGATCGATAGAAGAATACTTGAGCGAAGCACGGAAGAATATTGAGACGAGCGAAGGGCACGGATATAGAATAATTGGAGAACGACTTTGAAAACTTGGAGCGAAGAAATATTCGAAAATATGGCCTCCGGATGATCGAGAGGAAAGCAACACCTGAAATGCTCGGATGGATGAAAAGAATTTGCATGACTAGAAACAATTAGATAGGATAACATCGAGCTGTCACCACGAATCTCCGGGAGAATGGACAAGATTTAGAAGACAACTCTTCTTCGGTCTTCAAATGACAACGAGAAACACCGCAAAAATTATTGCGATACTCCGGGAGAATGAAAAACGAAGAGGTTGAGCCAACAATGAAATGATTTGAAATTGACCTTGGAAAAGCATCTGACTGATGGGATCCATTCTTACGTCAAACTCGAAAAGAATTGAGAATAACTCCGGGGGAATTAAAAGAGTCAGGTAAGATCCTGGGAAAAGACCTGTGGGTTAGGGCCCACTAAAAGAAAACACCGTTGGAAAAGATTGTTGAACAGATAGATGATGCACGGAACAATTGAAATATTTGCATGAGGTGACAACCTCGGATTAATTCAAACACGCATTTAATCTCCCGAGATGTCTTGAGCACCCGGAAGGATAAACTGGCGAGAGCGAGCGAGCAGGAAGAACACTTGATCCAGGAAAAGAATGTGATCAACCCGAAAAAAAACTTGGATTGAGTGCACCGAAAAAAGAAAGGGATGAAGAATGTCGAACAAGACGAGAATTCACCGGTTGAAATAATTGACGGAAGACTGAAGAGACTCTGTACGAATGAAATTGATGGTCGGAAGAAACTCGAACTCCGGGAAGAAAAAGGGTGGGTGGGCGGGAAAAAAACAAAGGCAACTTCGGGAGGGAAACAGCGAATATCTTGAAGAGAAATACGGTTGAAATCATTGAGGAAAGAAAGCAAAGACTTCACACGAGTAGGATGGATACTCAAACTACGGACTCCGGTTCGAGAAGAAGAAGGGTGGGCGGTGGGAAAAACAAGGACAACTTCGGACAAGGAAAAACAACGACGTCGGAGGAAGAACTGAGGATTGAACTTGGCAAAGATGAAGATGGTCGAGTCAACTTGACGGGAAAAGCACCAGATAAAAGAGCTGAGGAACAACGATCGAAAAACCAACTGCGTGAACCTAAAGAAAATTTGAAGGGGAAGAGGAGTAATTCAAAACACCTACGTCAAGATTCCTCACCAGAGCGACGAAGGGGCTGAGGAGTAAAAAGAATTCCTACTCTCCGATATAACTAGACTCAGAAAATAGTTTTTTTCTAGACTCAACAACGGCCAAACTACATGATCAATCAAGGGGGGCTCCTAGGGTCGGTCGAGGCTCTGATACCAACTTGTCACGCCCAATATGCGACCCTATCCAAAAGGAACTCGACGGTCCCACCAAGGATAGACCCGCATATTGAAACGCTGTTGCAAGGTGGATATCATTACATCAATATTACATAATAGATGGGATACATACATAAGGCACAAATGCCACAAGAACACATCAACATCATATACAAGATCAACATCCAACTACGGATGAAACATAAACAGAAGCTCAAACGACATCCACCACTGCTAGCCAGGGCTGCCGACCGAACCTATCCCTGATCGAAGAAGAAGCGGAAGAAGAACTCCAACACAAGCAAACATCGCTCTCGCTTCATGATCATCGCAAGAACCTGTACACAACTGGTGGTGTAGTAATCTATGAGCCACGAGGACTCAAAGAATCCCATTACCATGGGTATCAAGACTAGCAAAGCTTAATGGGAAAGGAAGGGGTAAAGTGGTGAGGTTGTAGCAGCGACTAAGCATATATGGTGGCTAACATACACCAATGAGGCGAGAAGAGAAACAAAGGAACGGTCGTCAACTAGTAATGATCAAGAAGTGATCCTGAACTCCTACTTACGTCGACATAACCCGAAACCGTGTTCTCCTCTCGATCAACCCGAAAAGAGACACTCACGATTACGCACACGGTTGGTGTATTTTAGAAGAGTTTGCTTCAAGTTTACTACAACGGATATCAACAAATTCCCATCGCCACATAACATGAGCACGGCTCTCGAAAGTTTATACCTGCGGGGTGTCCCAACAAGCCCATGATAAGCTCTCGCGATCAAGCGAAGGATATTCCTTCTCCCGGAAGACCCGATCAGTCTGGAATCCGGCTACAAGACATTCGACAGCAATAAAACAAGACCAACAAAGCCGCCGGATGTGCCGACAAATCCTGATAGGAGCTGCACATATCTCGGTCTCGAGGCACACCGGATGAGCAGTCCATACAACTAAAACCAGACCTCAAGTTGCCTTGAGGCGCGCCTGCAGGGCTCTAGTTCAGGCCTGCACTTTCGAAAGAGCACTGGTCCGGGGGCTAAAATAAAGATGACCCTCGGGCTCCGAAACCCAAGGGAAAAAGGGCATAGGTGAGGCAAATGGTAAAACCAATGTTGGGCCTTCTTTGGAAAAGTCTTATTCAAAGCGAACTGCCAAGGGGTCCCATAAATCACCCGACCGTGTTAGGGACGCAAAATCCGGGAACATAATACCGATATGGCGGAAACTAGGGCGGCAAGAGTGGAACAAAACACCAGGCATAAGGCCGAGCCTTCCACCCTTTACCAAGTATATAGATGCATTAATTAAATAAGATATATTGTGATATCCCAACAAGTAAACATGTTCCAACAAGGAACAACATCTCCATGTTCAACAAGGAACAAACTTCATCTTCACCTGCAGCTAACAACGCTATAAGAGGGCTGAGCAAAGCGGTAACATAGCCAAACAACGGTTTGCTAGGAAGGGTGCAAAAGGTTAGAGGCTGACATGGTAATTCGGGATGGCTTGATAAGCAGGTAATAGGTAGCGCAGCATAGCGATAGAAACGAAGCAACTAGCATAGCAATGATAGTAGTGAGATCCAGGGTAGCGGTCATCTTGCCGAAATCCCGCTAGGAAGAAGAACGAGTCCATGAAGAAGACGAGCGGAAGAAGCGAACCAAGCGTGAGCGAGCGAATCCTCACGATCGCAACGAAACAGGAACTAACAAGAAGAAGCACACAACATAGTAAACACACCACACATGAACAAGACATGATGCACAACAAGCATGATGCATGACAAAGCTACATGAGGCTACTCATGGCAAGAGATGATGCAAACAAGAGCAACACATCAAGGCAAGTTCAAATGAGGCCGAGAACAACATATAACAATTCCGGTAAGTCCTCATATGCATATTTCGAAATTGGTCCAGATCTGAATAAACCTTATGTTTAAGTTGTTAAACAGCAAGTTAAGATGCACCACGATGATCTACACGAAAATTCTAGTCAAGTTACATATAAAGTTCATTAGATTCGGAGCTACGGCCTAGAAGATATGAGCAAAACAAGATAAACATGGCATTGATGCAAAATGCACCCAAACATCAAGCAAACACCTCAAAACAAGGATGCAACATGATAAATATGAAACTACATGCAAAATCAAGCAAGTTTCATATAGAGCACACTCAAAAGCGAACAGCGGTTCAACACATACACTCTATACAAGTCATGACAACAATCTGTCCAAAACAGCAACTAGGCATATTGCAAGCATCAAAACAACATGCTACAGCACCGCAACATGAAAACAAAAGGCATGGGCATGATGTACAGGTAAAGCATTACAAAACATGATCACTGAGCTATCTCCAGAAACCACTAGCACATGCTCAAAAACACATGGCAAGATTGCAAATAATAACAGTTTCAGGCATTGGCAGAAATAACATCAGGTTGCAATGTTTAGAGCTATCAAATAGCATGTTACAGGAACTTAACATGGCAAACAAAGGCATGGCATGAATCTACTAATTGCATATAACAAAAGTCCCTTACTGACCATAAGTCAAAAAGGATCCGAAAATATGATGGCACCCATGTAAACATGGCAAGTTATATTACAGATTCATACATGGCAGGAACAACAATAAGTAGGCATGTTGGTGAGCTTGAACCACTCACCACAGAGAAATACATGGCATGGCAAGGCAACCAACAGTAAGAAGACATGGCATAGAAGATATAAATGGCAAGAACAACATCATAGCATACACGGATCAACTACAACAACCTTGGCAAAATTGAATAACCTGTAAACAATCTGCCAGGAAACATTTTATAGCAAAAGTAGAGCTCGATTGACTCAAGCTAGACTACACCATAATTGCAAACAAGGGCATGGATGGATAGAGCAAGACATGTAGAACAAAACATCCTTACTGAAGTATCTCAAAATATGCATGGATCTCTCTATAGCATCAAGTTGACATGGCATAAAAATATCAGTGAGCAGAAATGAAATCAGCAACATCATGAAGCCTAGTTTGCATGCTTGTGCTAGTCACCACATAGATCACAAAAATACATGGAATACACCCTGGAAATATGGCATGGCATATTACAAAACACATATAGGACTCAAGTTCATAGGATGCACACATCAATCATGGCAAAATGACAAAGTGCATGTTACGATAAAAATCAGAAACTAACATCACATAGCACTCTTCTAACAGCATTTCGGGCATCAAGATGAGCTCAAATGAAAATGATTCAATGAGATGAAATGATCTACTCTTGAGGCGAACATTTGACATATTACACGCATAAAACGGAGCAATATGCAGAGAGTTATGGCATGATGAAAATGCATGAAAATGACAAAATGCTTCGGGACTTAGAAGAAAAAAAAGGACCTCGAGGGGGAGAAAGTCAACGGCCGCGGATCTAGATCGGGATCTCGGCGGCACGGGAACCGAGGTTCGCCGGGGTGGGCCGCCGGAGACGAGGGAGAGGCCGGAGGAGGAGGTGGAGCTCGGGGCAGGCGAGCACACCGGCCAGCCGGCGGGCGACAGCCGTGGCGCAGGCCAGCGCCGGCCTGGGACGAGAGGCGGCGGCGGCGGCGATGGCGAGGGCGGCGACGGCAGCGGGATGAGGCGGCGGGCAGCGGCGAGCGGCGCTCGGGCGGCGGCGCCTCGGCGCCCATGGAGGCGGGCGCGCGGCCGGCCAGGGCGTGCCGGGCCGGCGGCGGGATGGGCCATGGGGCCCGACGCTGGCTCAGCGGGCCGGGGCGGCGGGAGGAGAGAGAGAGGGAGGCGCTGAGGTGGCGCCTCCGGTTGGAGGAGAGCGGCCAGCGGGATGGCGTGTAGCGCCCATTGGTCGAGCGGCGTGGCTGGCTGGATGTGTCGGCCAAGGGACGGAAGCAGTCGTCGGGCGTGAGGAGAGCGGGCTAGGGTTCATCTGCGAATTCATCCGCAATTTTCGGAGGGGAGGTGTATTTATAGGTAGAGGAGCTAGGAGAGTCCAAATGAGGTGCGGTTTTCGGCCGATCGTGATCGAACGACCGAGAGCATGGAGGGGAGTTTGGTGGGTTTTGGGCCAGTTTGAAAGGGGTGTTGGGCTGCAAACAAAAGAGGCTTTTGCGGTTACCGGTTAACGTTGGAGTATAAACGACCTCCAAATGATCGAAACTTGACAGCGGTCTACGGTGCTATATCAAGGCCGCTTGACAAACCTCGGTCCATTCGAGACCGTTTAACACCCGCACATGAAAAGAGGTAAAAGGGGCACGGGAGACATAGGAGTGCGGATTGCAAAAGCGGACAACGGGGAAAATGCTCGGATGCATGAGACGAACACGTATGCAAAATAAAATGCACAGACATGATATGAAATGCAGATGATGACATGGCAAAGTGCAACACGCAAGCACATGACATGGCAAAGACGGCGAATAACTGGCGGACACCTGGCGCATCGAATCCGGGGCGTTACACCCAAGCTTAGGCTCTTGCCACTCCTTGTTCCATAATCCATCAAAAGAATTCACCCAAAACTTGAAAACTTCACAACACAAAATTCAATAGAAATCTCGTGAGCTCCGTTAGAGAAAGAAGACAAAAGACTACTTTAAGGTAGTGTAATGAACTCATTATTTATTTATATTGGTGTTAAACCTACTGTATTACAACTTCTCTATGGATCATAAACTATTTTACTAGCCATAGATTCATCAAAATAAGCAAACAACACACGCAAAACAGAATCTGTCAAAAACAGAACAGTCTGTAGTAATCTGTAACTAACGCAAACTTCTGGAACTCAAAAAATTCTACCAAAATTAGACGACCTGGAAAATTTGTTTATTTATCAGCAGCAATTGGAATCAATATTTTATCACGTTCTGGTGATTTTTAACAATTCGGGCACTGAGTGCAAAGTTTCTGGAAATTACAGCAAGATCAAATACCTATTATCCAAGAAGATCCAATAGGTTCAACTTGGCACAAACACTAATTAAAAGATAAAACCACATCTAAACAGAGGCTAGATGGATTATTTATTCCTAAACAGAAGCAAAAACAAAAACTAAAAATAAAATTGGGTTGCCTCCCAACAAGCATTATCGTTTAACGCCCCTAGCTAGGCATAAAAGCAAGGATAGATCTAGGTATTGCCATCTTTGGTAGGCAATCCATAAGTGGCTCTTATAATAGATTCATATGGTAATTTTATTTTATTTCTAGGAAAGTGTTCCATGCCTTTCTTTAATGGAAATTGGAATCTAATATTCCCTTCCTTCATATCAATAATTGCACCAATCGTTCTAAGGAAAGGTCTACCAAGAATAATAGGACATGAAGGATTGCAATCAATATCAAGAACAATAAAATCAATGGGCATATAATTCCTATTTGCAACAATAAGAACATTATTAATTCTTCCCATAGGCTTTTTAATAGTGGAATCTGCAAGATGCAAGTTTAGGGAGCAATCGTCAAAATCACGGAAATCTAGCAAATCGCACAAAGTTTTCGGAATAGTAGAGACACTAGCACCCAAATCACACAAAGCATGAAACTCATAATCTTTAATTTTAATTTTAATAGTAGGTTCCCACTCATCATAGAGTTTCCTAGGGATTAGAAACTTTCAAATCAAGCTTTTCTTCATAAGATTGCATCAAGGCATCAACAATGTGTTTGATAAAGGCCTTATTTTGACTATAAGCATGAGGAGAATTTAGCACGGTTTGCAACAAGGAAATACAATCAATTAAAGAGCGATTTTCATAATTAAATTCCTTGAGATCCAATATAGTGGGTTTAGCAACATCTAGATTTTTATTTCTTTCAATCCCACTTTTATCAATTTCATCATCAAGATCTAAAACTCGAATTCTTAGAACGCCTTCTAGGTAAAGGAAGATCATATTCAGTTTCATCAAGATTCATATTGCAAAACAAAGATTTAATAGGGACACATCAATAACTTTTAGATCTTCATCTTGATTTTCATAGGGATTAGAAGAACACGCTTTAATAAAGGCATCTTTGGAAGAACGCATCCTAGTGGTTCTTGTTGGAAATATGCCCTAGAGGCAATAATAAAATCATTATTATTATATTTCCTTGTTCATGATAATTGTCTTTTATTCATGCTACAACTGTATTATCCGAAAATCGTAATACGTGTGAATACATAGACTACAATCGTCCCTAGTAAGCCTCTAGTTGACTAGCTCGTTGGTCAACAGATAGTCATGGTTTCGACTATGGACATCGGATGTCATTGACAACGGGATCACGTCATTAGGAGAATGGCGTGATGGACAAGACAATCCTAAGCATAGCACAAAGATCGTGTAGTTCGTTTTGCTAGAGCTTTTCCAATGTCAAGTATCTCTTCCTTAGACCATGAGATCGTGTAACTCCGGATACCGTAGGAATGCTTTGGGTGTACCAAGCGTCCTGGCGTGGCGGGTGACTATAAAGGTGCATTACAGGTATCTCCGAAAGTGTCATTGGGTTGACACGGATCGAGGCGAGGATTTGTCACTCCGTATGACGGAGAGGTATCACTTGGGCCCACTCGGTAATGCATCATCATAATGAGCTCAAAGTGATCAAGTGTCTGGTCACGGGATCATGCATTCTGATGACGAGTAAAGTGACTTGCGATAACGAGACTAAGCGAGGTATTGGGATACCGACGATCGAGTCTCGGGCAAGTAACATACCGTCGACAAAGGGAATAGCATACGGGGTTGCTTGAACCCTCGACATCGTGGTTCATCCGATGACAACATCGAGGCGTGTAGGAACCAACATGGGTATCCAGATCCCGCTGTTGGTTATTGACGGAGAGCGTCTCGGTCATGTCTACATGTCTCCCGAACCCGTAGGGTCTACACACTAAGGTTCGGTGGCGCTAGGGTTAATAGGAAAACTTGTATGTGATTACGAATGTTGTTGAGTCCGGATGAGATCCCGGACGTCACGAGGAGTTCGGAATGGTCGGAGGTAAAGATTTATATATGGGAAGTCGTCAAGCGGACACGGAAAAGTTTGGTCATATCGGTTTTATGGAGGTCCACCGAAAGGTTCGGAGGACCACGGGAGGCCACCCTTTTGGGGGCCACTTGGGCTGCGTGGGAGGCAGCCAGCCCCTGGTGGGCTGGGCGCACCTCCCCTTGGCCCATGCGCCTAGGGTTGAAGGGGAACCCTAAGGGGCCCCCCTTGCTTGGGGCAAGCCCCCCCCTTAACCGCCCCCCTCTAGATGCATCTAGAGGGTCCGCCCCCTCCTCCCTCCCCTATAAATAGAGGGTGGAGGGAGGGCTGCACACACCATTGAAGGCGCAGCCCTCCCTCCCAACACCTCTCCTCCTCCGCATAAGCTTGGCGAAGCCTGCCGGAGAACAGTCCTCCATCGCATCACGCCGTCGTGCTGCCATTGGAGTGGTCTTCCTCAACCTCTCCTTCCTCCTTGCTGGATCAAGGCAGAAGGAGACGCCGTCATCCCGTCGTGTGTTGAGCGCGGAGGTGCTGTCGATTCAGCACTTGGTCATCGGTGATCGGAATCATGTTGGGAACGTCTTCATCATCACCACTCCCTCGAGCAGCTTCCGTATTCGATCTACAAGTGGTATGTAGATGCAAACTCTCTCTCGTAACTTCGTTGCTTAGTAGAACTCATAGATGGATCTTGGTGAAACCGTAGGAAAAATTTAATTTTCTGCAGCGTTCCCCAACGGTGGCATCATGAGCTAGGTCTATCGTAGTTCTCTTTGCACGAGTAGAACACAATTTAGTTGTGGGCGTGGATCTTGTCAATTTACTTGCCGCTACTAGTCTTATCTTGCTTTCGCGGTATTGTGGGATGAAGCGGCCGGACCAACCTTACGTGCGCTTACGTGAGACCGGTTCCACCGACTAACATGCACTAGTTGCATAAGGTGGCTGGCGGGTGTCTGCTCTCCTACTTTAGTTGGGCGGATTCGATGAAAAGGGTCCTTATGAAGGGTAAATAGAAGTTGACAAGATCACGTTGTGGTTATTCGTAGGTAAGAAAACGTTCTTGCTAGAACCCAATTGCAGCCACGTAAAAGATGCAACAACAATTAGAGGACGTCTAACTTGTTTTTGCAGCAATTGTCATGTGATGTGATATGGCCAAGTTGTGATGAATGATGAATGACATATTGTGATGTATGAGATCATGTTCTTGTAATAGGAATCACGACTTGCATGTCGATGAGTATGACAACCGGCAGGAGCCATAGGAGTTGTCTTTATTTTGTATGACCTGCGTGTCATTGAAGGACGCCATGTAACTTACTTTACTTTATTGCTAAACGCGTTAGCCATAGAAGTAGAAGTAGTCGTTGGCGTGACAACTTCATGGAAGCACAATGATGGAGATCATGGTGTCATGCCGGTGACAAGATGATCATGGAGCCTCGAAGATGGAGATCAATGGAGCTTTATGATATTGGCCATATCATGTCACTACAATATAATTGCATGTGATGTTTATTATGTTAATACATCTTGTTTACTTAGAACGATGGTAGTAAATAAGATGATCCCTTACTACAATTTCAAGAAGTGTTTCCCCTAACTATGCACCGTTGCTAAAGTTAAGTAAGCTTCTAAGCACCACGTGATGATCGGGTGTGATGGATTCTTACGTTCACATACAACGGGTGTAAGACAGATTTACACACGCGAAAACACTTAGGGTTTACTTGACGAGCCTAGCATGTACAGACATGGCCTCGGAACACGGAGACGAAAGGTCGAACACGAGTTGTATAGAAGATCGATCAACATGAGAATGTTCACCGATGATGACTAGTCCGTCTCACGTGATGATCGGACACGGCCTAGTCGACTCGGATCGTGTAACACTTAGATGACTAGAGGATGTCTAATCTGAGTGGGAGTTCATTTAAATAATTTGATTAGATGAACTTAATTATCATGAACTTAGTCTAAAACTTTTGAATGATATGTCTTGTAGATCAAATGGCCAACGCTCATGTCAACTTGAACTTCAGCGTTCCTAGAAAACCAAGCTGAAAGATGGCGGCAGCAACTATCGGACTGGGTCCGGAACTTGAGATCATCCTCATAGCTGCCAGAAACAATATGTCCTAGAAGGACCGCTAGGTGGCGCTCCGTCGAAGAACCAAGACATTATGAATGCTTGGCAGTCTCGTCTTGATGATTACTCCCTCGTTCGGTCGGCATGCTTTACAGACTTAGAACCGGGGCTCCAAAAGCGTTTTGAGCATCACGGAGCATATGAGATGTTAGAGAGCTGAAACTTGTTTTCCAAGCTCACGCCGGGTCGAGAGATATGACATCTCCGACAAGTTCTATAGTTGTAAGATGGAGGAAAACAGTTACATCGGTGAGCACATTACGAAGATGTCAGGTTGCACAACCGTATGACCCACTGAATATTAACCTCCACGATGAGGCGGTCATTGACAGAATCCTCGATCGCTCCCACCAAGCTACAAGAGCTTTGTGATGAACTACAACATGCAGGGGATGGTAAAGACCATTCTGAAGTGTTCTCTATCTGAAGTCGGCGAGGTTGAAATCAAGAAAGAACATCAAGTGTTGATGGTCAATAAGACCACTAAGTTCAAGAAGGACAAGGGCAAGAAGAACTTCAAGAAGGGCGGCAAGGAGGTTGCAGCCCCGTAAGCAAGTTGCGGGAAGAAGTCAAAGAATGGACCCAAACCCGAGGCTGAGTGCTTTTATTGCAAGGAGGGGTCCTTTGAAGCGGAACTGCCCCAAATACTTAGCGGACAAGAAGGCCGGCAACACCAAAGGTATATTTGATATACATGTAATTGATGTGTACTTTACTAGTACTCGTAGTAACTCCTGGTATTTGATACGGTGCCGTTGCTCATATTTGTAACTCACAGCAGGAGCTACGGAATAAGCGGAGGCGGCAAAGGGCGAGGTGACGATCTTGCGTCGGGAATGGTTCAGTCGATGTGATCGCCGTCGCACGCTACCTCTTCATTTACCTCTGGGATTAGTTATGAACCTTAATAATTGTTATTTGGTGCCAAGTTTGAGCATGAATATTGTATCTGGATCTCGTTTAATCGAGATGGCTACTCATTTAAATCCGAGAATAATGGTTGTTCTATTTATATGAGAGATATGTTTTATGGTCATGCTCCGATGGTCAATGGTTTATTCTTAATGAATCTCGGCGTAGTATTACACATGTTTATAGCGTGAATACCAAAAGATGTAAAGTTGATAACGATAGTCCCACATACTTGTGGCATTGCCGCCTATGGTCACATTGGTGTCAAGCGCATGAAGAAGCTCCATCTGATGGACTTTTGGAGTCTTTAGATTATGAATCATTTGACACATGCGAACCATGCCTCATGGGCAAGATGACCAAGACTTCGTTCTCGGAACAATGGGCGAGCAACCAACTTGTTGGAAATCATACATACCGATGTATGCGGTCCAATGAGCATTGAGGCTCATGGAGGATATCGTTATGTTCTCACTCTCACGGATGACTTGAGTAGATATGGTTATGTCTACTTGATGAAACACAAATCTGAGACCTTTGAAAAGTTCAAGGAATTTCAGAATGAAGTAGAGAATCACGTGACGAAAGATAAAATTCTTCGATCAGATCGTGGAGGAGAATATTTAAGTCACGAATTTGGTACACACTTAAGAAAATGTGGAATTGTTTCACAACTAACGCCGCTGGAACACCTCGGTAATAACGGTGTGTCGAGCGTCGTGTCGCACTCTATTGGATATGGTGCGGTCTATGATGTCTCTTACCGATTTGCCGCTATCATTTTGGGGATCGCTCTAGAGACAGCTACATTCACTTTAAATAGGGCACCGTCTAAGTCCGTTGAGGCGACACCGTATGAATTATGGTTTGGGAAGAAACCTAAGCTATCGTTTCTAAAAGTTTGGGGATGCGATGCTTATGTCAAGAAACTTCAACTTTGAAAAGCTCGAACCCAAGTCGGAAAATGTGTCTTCATAGGATACCCTAAAGAAACCATTGGGTATACCTTCTACTTAAGATCCGAGGGCAAGATCTTTGTTGCCAAAACGGAACCTTTACGGAAAAAGAGTTTCTCTCGAAAGAAGTAAGTGGGAGGAAAGTAGAACTTCGATGAAGTACTACCTCTTGAACAGGATAGTAGTGCAGCTCGGAAAGTATTCTGTGATGCCTACACCAACTGAAGAGGAAATTAATGATGATGATCAAGGTACTTGGATCAAGTTGCTCTTGAACCTCGTGAGTCCACAAGGACACGTTCCGCACCCAGTGAATGCGGCAATCCTGTCACGGAAATCATGTTGTTGAACAACGGTGAACCTTGAACTATGAAGAAGCGATGGCGGGCCCAGATTCCAACAAATGGCTAGAAGCCATGAAATCCGAGATAGAATCCATGTATGAAAACAAAGTGTGGACTTTGGTGACTTGCCCGATGATCGGCGAGCAATAGAAAACAAATGGATCTTTAAGAAGAAGGCGGACGCGGATGGTAATGTCACCATTTATAAAGCTCGACTTGTCGCTAAGGGTTATCGGCAAGTTCAAGGGATTGACTACGATGAGACTTTCTCTCCGTGGCGAAGCTTAAGTCCGTCCGAATCATGTTAGCAATTGCCGCATACTATGATTATGAGATATGGCAGATGGGCGTCAAAACAGCGTTCCTTAACGGTTATCTTAAGGAAGAGCTGTATATGATACAGACGAAGGTATTGTCGATCCTAAGAATCTTGACAAAGTATGCAAGCTCCAGCGATCCATTTATGGGCTGGTGCAAGCATCTCGGAGTTGGAACATTACGCTTTGATGAGATGATCAAAGCATTTGGGTTTATCTGAGACTTATGGAGAAGCTGCGTTTACAAGAAAGTGAGTGGGAGCTCTGTAGCATTTCTCATATTATATGTAGATGACATACTTTTGATGGGAAATGATATAGAATTATTGGACAACATTAAGGCCTACTTGAATAAGTGTTTTCAATGAAGGACCTTGGAGAAGCTGCTTATATATTAGGCATCAAGATCTATAGTGATAGATCGAGGCGCCTCATAGGTCTTTCACAAAGCACATACCTTG
Organism: Aegilops longissima; assembly: GCA_021605205.1. NCBI lineage: Eukaryota > Viridiplantae > Streptophyta > Magnoliopsida > Poales > Poaceae > Aegilops > Aegilops longissima. The sequence continues at coordinate 319,956,166 of CM038676.1, forward strand.
ACAAGATTTTGAAGAAGTTCAAAATGGATCAGTCAAGAAGGGTTCTTGCCTATATTGCAAGGTGTGAGATTGAGCTCAGCTCAATGCCCGACCACGACAAAAGATAGAAGAAGAGATGAGTGCCATCCCTATGCCTCAGCCATAGGATCTATTATGTATGCCATCTTGTGTACGGACCTGATGTAAACCTTGCCGTAAGTTTGGTAGGAAGGTACCAAAGTAATCCCAGCAAGGAACACCGGACAGCGGTCAAGAATATCTGAAGTACCGAAAAGGACAAAGGACATGTTTCTCGTTTATGGAGGTGATGAAGAGCTGTCGTGCGTAAAGTTACGTCGGCGCTAAGCTTCGACACAGATCTGGATGACTCAAAGTCACAAACCGGATCGTGTATATGTTGAATGGTGGAGCGATGGCTGGTGCAGCTGCAAGCGAGCGTCGTGGCGGGATCTACATGTGAAGCGGAGTACATGGCAGCCTCGGAGGCAGCGCATGAAGCAATTTGGGTGAAGGAGTTCATCACCGACCTAGGAGTCATACCCAATGCGTCGGGGCCGATCAAACTCTTCGTGACAACACTTGGAGCTATTGCCCTTGCCAAGGAGCCCAGGTTTCACAAGAAGACCGAGCACATCAAGCGTCGCTTCAACTCCATCCGTGAAAATGTTCAAGATGGAGACATAGAAATTTGTAAAGTGCACACGGATCTGAATGTCGCAGATCCGTTGACTAAACTTCTCTCTCATGGGCAAAACATGATCAACACGAGAACTCTATGGGTGTTTGATTCATCACAATGTAACTAGATTATTGACTCTAGTGCAAGTGGGAGACTGTTGGAAATATGCCCTAGAGGCAATAATAAAAGCATTATTATTATATTTCCTTGTTCATGATAATTGTCTTTTATTCATGCTACAAGCTGTATTATCCGGAAATCGTAATACGTGTGAATACATAGACTACAATCGTCCTAGTAAGCCTCTAGTTGACTAGCTCGTTGGTCAACGGATAGTCATGGTTTCGACTATGGACATCAGATGTCATTGACAAGCGGGATCACGTCATTAGGAGAATGGCGTGATGGACAAGACAATCCTAAGCATAGCACAAAGATCGTGTAGTTCGTTTTGTTAGAGCTTTTCCAATGTCAAGTATCTCTTCCTTAGACCGTGAGATCGTGTAACTCCGGATACCGTAGGAATGCTTTGGGTGTACCAAGCGTCCTGGCGTAATGGGTGACTATAAAGGTGCATTACAGGTATCTCCGAAAGTGTCATTGGGTTGACACGGATCGAGGCGAGGATTTGTCACTCCGTATGACGGAGAGGTATCCTTGGGCCCACTCGGTAATGCATCATCATAATGAGCTCAAAGTGATCAAGTGTCTGGTCACGGGATCATGCATTCTGTGCGAGTAAAGTGACTTGCCGATGTGAGACTAAGCGAGGTATTGGGATACCGACGATCGAGTCTCGGGCAAGTAACATACCGTCGACAAAGGGAATAGCATACGGGGTTGCTTGAACCCTCGACATCGTGGTTCATCCGATGAAAACATCGAGGCGTGTGGGAACCAACATGGGTATCGAGATCCGCTGTTGGTTATTGACGGAGAGCGTCTCGGTCATGTCTACATGTCTCCCGAACCCGTAGGGTCTACACAAAGGTTCGGTGGCGCTAGGGTTAATAGGAAGACTTGTATGTGATTACGAATGTTGTTGAGTCCGGATGAGATCCCGACGTCACGAGGAGTTCGGAATGGTCGGAGGTAAAGATTTATATATGGGAAGTCGTCAAGCGGACACGGAAAAGTTTGGTCATATCGGTTTTATGGAGGTCCACGGAAAGGTTTGGGAGGACCACGGGAGGAGCCACCCTTTGGGGGCCACTTGGGCTGCGTCTGAGGCAGCCAGCCCTGGTGGGCTGGGCGCACCCCTCCCTTGGCCCATGCGCCTAGGGTTGAAGGGAACCCTAAGGGGCGCCCTGCTTGGGGGCAAGCCCCCTCCCTTAACCGCCGCCCCCCTCTAGATGCATCTAGAGGGGCAGCCCTCCTCCTTCCCCTATAAATAGAGGGGTGGAGGGAGGCTGCACACACCATTGAGGCGCAGCCCTCCCTCCCAACACCTCTCCTCCTCCATAAGCTTGGCGAAGCCTGCTGGGAACAGTCCTCCATCGCATCACGCCGTCGTGCTGCCATTGGAGTGGTCTTCCTCAACCTCTCCTTCCTCCTTGCTGGATCAAGGCAGAAGGAGGCGCCGTAAATCCCGTCGTGTGTTGAATGCGGAGGTGCTGTCGATTCAGCACTTGGTCATCGGTGATCGGAATCACGTTGGGAGCGTCTTCATCATCACCACTCCCTCGAGCAACTTCCGTATTCGATCTACAAGTGGTATGTAGATGCAAACTCTCTCTAAGTAACTCGTTGCTTAGTAGAACTCATAGATGGATCTTGGTGAAACCGTAGGAAAATTTTCAATTTTCTGCAACGTTCCCCAACAGTTCTTTCTTTGCACTCATCAATGGAAATACTCATAGCTTTGAGAGACTCATTGATATCATGCTTAGGAGGAATAGATCTAAGCTTTAAAGAATCAACCTCAAGAGAAATTCTATCAACGTTCCTAGCCAAATCATCAACTTTAAGCAATTTCTCTTCAAGCAAAGCATTAAAATTCTTTTGTGAATTCATAAACTCTTTAACACTACTCTCAAATTCAGAGGGCATCTTATTAAAATTTCCATAAGAGTTGTTGTAGGAATTTCCATAGTTATTAGAAGGATTACTAAGATAAGGCCTAGGATTAAAATTCCCTCTATACGCACTGTTACCAAAATTATTCCTACCAACAAAATTCACATCCATAGATTCATTATTATTCTCAATCAAAGTAGACAAAGGCATATCATTGGGATCAGAAGAAACAATCTTAGTAGAAAATAATTTCATAAGTTCATCCATGTTTCCACTCAAAACATTGATTTCTTCTATAGCATGCACTTTTTTATTAGTAGATCTTTCAGTATGCCATTGAGAATAATTAACCATGATATTATCTAGGAGTTTAGTAGCATCCCCTAGAGTGATTTCCATAAAAGTGCCTCCCGCGGCCGAATCTAAAAGATTTCTAGAAGCAAAATTCAATCCAGCATAATTTTTTTTGTATAATCATCCACAAGTTCAAACCATGAGTAGGACAATTACATATCATTAATATCATTCTCTCCCAAGCTTGTGCAACATGTTCATGATCAAGTTGCTTAAAATTCATAATATCGTTCCTAAGAGAGATAATCTTAGCGGGAGGAAAATACTTAGAGATAAAAGCATCTTTGCACTTGTTCCAGAATCAATACTATTTTTAGGCAAAGATAAAAACCACACTTTAGCACGATCTCTAAGCCAAAAGGAAATAGCTTCAATTTAACGACATCATTATCGACATCTTTTTCTTTTGCATATCACATAAATCAGCGAAGCTATTCAGGATGAGTAGCGGCATCTTCACTAGGAAGGCGGTGAATTGATCTTCGTAACAAGATACAACAAAGCGGTATTGATTTCACAAGATTCAGTATTGGCAAGAGGAGCAATCGGTGCTAAGGAAATCATTATTATTGGTATTGGTGAAGTCACACAATTTGGTAGCATCTTGAGCCATCGCGACAAACAAGCAATCCAACACACGAGCAAGCAAAAGGCAGCGGGAAAAGAGGAGGAGATTGGGAAAGAGAGGCGAATAAAGCGGCAAGGGTGAAGTGGGGAGAGGAAAAGCGAGAGGCAAATGGCAAATAATGTAATCGAGAGATAGGGATTGTGATGGGTACTTGGTATGTTGACTTTTGCGTAGACTCCCGACAGCGGCGCCATAAATCCTTCTTGCTACCTCTTGAGCACTGTGTTGGATTTCCCTAAGAGGAGAGGATGATGCAGCACGATGGCGTAAGTATTTCCCTCAGTTTTTGAGAACCAAGGTATCAATCCGGTGGGAGGCCACGCACAAGTCCCTCGTACTGCACAAAGCGATAGCTACTACGCAACCAACGCGATTAGGGTTGTCAATCCTTCACGGTCACTTACGAGTGAGATCGATAGAGATAATATTTTTGGTATTTTTGGTATATAGATGCAAAGTGAAAGTAAAGGTAAAGTAAAACAAAGCAAGTATAAAAGCGATGGAGATTGATATGATGAGAATAGACCGGGGGCATAGGTTTCACTAGTGGCTTCTCTCAAGAGCATAAGTATTCTGATTGGGTGAACAAATTACTGTTGAGAAATTGACAAATTGAGCATAGTTATGAGGTTATCTAGGTATGATCATGTATATAGGCATCACGTCCGAGACAAGTAGATTGAAGCGATTACGCATCTACTACTATTACTCCACTCATCGACCGCTATCCGGCATGCATCTAGAGTATTAAGTTAAAAAGCGAGTAACGCCTTAAGCAAGATGACATGATGTAGAGGAATAAATTCATGCAATATGATAAATACCCCATATTGTTATCCTCGATGGCAACAATACAATCGTGCCTTGCAACCCTTTACATCCTTTGGGTAAGGAAACCGCAAGATTGAACCCAAAGCCATGCACTTCTCCCATTGCAAGAACTAACAATCTAGTTGGCCAAACCAAGCGGATAATTGAAGGGACTTGCAAAGATAACTCAATCATACATAAAAGAATTCAGAGAAGATTCAAATATTATTCATAGATAAGCTGGATCATAAACCCACAATTCATCGGTCTCAACAAACACACAAAAAGAAGATTACATCGAATAGATATCCACGAGAGGGGGAGTACATTGTATTGAGATCCAAAAGAGAGAAGAAGCCATCTAGCTACTAGCTATGGACCGACGGTCTGAAGTAAACTATGTTGGGGAGCGTAGTAATTTCAAAAAATTCCTCGCGCACATAAGATCATGGTGATGGCATAGCAGCGAGAGGGAGAGTATTGTCCACGTACCCTCGTGACCGTGGCGGAGGCGTTATGACAACGCGGTTGATGTAGTCGATGCGTCCTCATGATCCGACCGATCCAAGCACCGAGCGTCGGCACCTCCGAGTTCAGATCGATGGCGATCCCGGACTCCGATCCAGCAAAGTGTCGGGGATGAGTTTAAATCGACCTGACGGCGTGGTAGCGATGATGATGCTCTACGGCGCGGGGCTTCGCCTAAACTCATGACGATATGACCAAGGTGGAATATGGTGGAGGGGCACCGCTGCGCTAAGAGATCCAAGGGATCAATTGTTGTCTCTTTGGTGCTAGCCCTGCCCTCTATTTATATGTTGAGCCCGGGGTGAAACTTGGAGCAAAAGCCTCCTCAAAGTCGGGTTTGCCGAAAGGCAAAGTCCCACTCGGACTCCGGGACCAAACGCATACAATCCTTGGCGTCTGGTCCGAGACGCCATGGGCCTCGGCGTCGGCCCGGGCCGACGCCAGGTCTCCGGCGTTTGGCCCCAGCCTCTGCAAAACTCCTTTTGCACCGACCTAAAACCTCATGGGCTTGACCCTTAGCCTAAACATATCATCCAATATATGAATCTTTACGTCTCGACCATTTGAGACTCCTCGTCATGTCCCCGATCTCATCCGGGACTCGAACTCCTTGGTACATCAAAACATGTAAACTCATAATATAAGCATCATGAAACCTTAAGCGTGCGGACCCTACGGGTTCGAGAACTATGTAGACATGACCGAGAAATATTCTTGGTCAATAACCAATAGCGGAACCTGGATGCCCATATTGGTTCCTACATATTCTCTGAAGATCTTTATCGGTCAAACCGCATAACAACATCGTTGTTCCCTTTGTCATCGGTATGTTACTTGCCCGAGATTGATCGTCGGTATCTCATACCTAGTTCAATCTCGTTCTTGGCAGGTCTCTTTACTCGTTACGTAATGCATCATTCCGTAACTAACTCATTAGCTACATTGCTTGCAAGGCTTATAGTGATGTGCATTACCGAGAGGGCCAGAGATACCTCTCCAGACAATCGGAGTGACAAAACCTAATCTCGAAATATGCCAACCCAACATGTACCTTTGGAGACACTTGTAGTACTCCTTTGTAATCACCCGATTACGTTGTGACATTTGGTAGCACCAAAGTGTTCCTCCGATAAGCAGGAGTTGCATAATCTCATAGTTACAGGAACATGTATAAGTCATGAAGAAAGCAATAGCAATATACTAAGCGATCAAGTGCTAGGCTAACGAATGGGTCATGTCAATCACATCATTCTCCTAATGATGTGATCCCGATAATCAAATAACAACACATGTCTATGGTTAGGAAACATAACCATCTTTGATTAATGAGCTAGTCAAGTAGAGGCATACTAGTGACTATATGTTTGTCTATGTATTCACACATGTATCATGTTTCCGGTTAATACAATTCTAGCATGAATAATAAACATTTATAAGAAATAAATAATAACTTTATTATTGCCTCTAGGGCATATTTCCTTGAGTCTCCCACTTGCACTAGAGTCAATAATCTAGTTCACATCATCATGTGATTCAACACTAATATTCACATCGTATGTGATTAACACCCATAGTTCACATCGTCATGTGACCAACACCCAAAGGGTTTACTAGAGTCAATGATCTAGTTCACATCGCTATGTGATTAACACCCAAAGAGTACTAAGGTATGATCATGTTTTGCTCGTGAGAAGCTTAGTCAGCGGTTACATCACATTGAGCCGTATGTATTTTGCAAATATTCTATGTCTACAATGTTCTGCGCGGAGCTACTTTAGCTAATTGCTCCCACTTTCAATATGTATCCAGATTGAGACTTAGAGTCATCTGGATCGGTGTAAAAACTTGCATCAATGTAACTCTTTCTGACGGGCTCTTTTATCACCTCCATAATCGAAAATATTTCCTTATTCCACTAAGGATAATTTTGACCAATGTCGATGATCTACTCTTAGATCACTATTGTACTCCCTTGCTTAACACACTGTAGGGTATACAATAGATCTGGTACACAGCATGGCATACTTTATAGAACCTATGGCTGAGGCATAGGGAATGACTTTCATTCTCTTTCTATCTTCTGCCGTGGTCGGGCTTTGAGTCTTACTCAATTTCACACCTTGTAACACAGGCAAGAACTCTTTCTTTGACTGTTCCATTTTGAACCTTTTCAAAATCTTGACAAGGTATGTACTTATTGAAAAAACTTATCAAGCGTCTTGATCTATCTCAATAGATCTTGATGCTCAATATGTAAGCAGCTTCACCAAGGTCCTTCTTTTGAAAAACTCCTTTCAAATACTCCTTTATGCTTTGCAGAATAATTCTACATTATTTCCGATCAACAATATGTCATTCACATATACTTATCAGAAATGTTGTAGTGCTCCCACTCACTTTCTTGTAAATACGAGGCTTCTCCAAAAGTCATATAAAACCATATCTTTGATCAACTCATCAAAGCGTATATTCAACTCGAGATGCTTGCTCCGGTCCATTGATGGATCATTGGAGCTTGCACATTGTTAGCTCCTTTAGGATTGACAAAACCTTCTGGTTGCATCATATACAACTCTTCTTTAATAAATCCATTAAAGAATGCAGTTTTGACATCCATTTGCCAGATTTCATAACATGTGGCAATTGCTAACATGATTCGGATAGACTTAAGCATCGTTACGAGTGAGAAAATCTCATCGTATTCAACACCTTGAACTTTATAGAAAACCTTTTGCAACAAGTCGAGCTTTGTAGATAGTAACACTACTATCAGTGTCCGTCTTCCTCTTGAAGATCCATTTATTTAACATGGCTTGCTGATCATCGAGCAAGTCAATCAAAGTCTATACTTTGTTCTCATACATGGATCCTATCTCAGGTTTCATGGCCTCAAGCCATTTCGCGGAATCTGGGCTCATCATCGCTTCCTCATAGTTCGTAGGTTCATCATGGTCTAGTAACATGACTTCCAGAACATGATTACCGTACCACTCAGTGTGCGGATCTTACTCTGGAAGACCTCGAGGTTTGATAGCAACTTGATCTGAAGTTTCATGATCATCATCATTAACTTCCTCACTAATTGGTGTAGGAATCACTTTGGAACTGATTTACGTGATGAACTACTTTCCAATAAGGGAGAAGGTACAATTACCTCATCAAGTTCTACTTTCCTCCCTCACTTCTTTCGAGAGAAACTTCTTCTCTAGAAAGGATCCATCTTAACAACGAATAATTTGCCTTCGGATCTGTGATAGAAGGTGTACCCAATAGTTACCTTTGGGTATTCTATGAAGACGCACTTTTCCAATTTGGGTTTGAGCTTATCAGGTTGAAACCTTTTCATATAAGCATTGCAACTCCAAGCTTTAAGAAAGCGACGACTTAGGTTTCTTGCTAAACCATAGTTCATACGGTGTCATCTCAGCAGTTTAGATGGTGCCCTTTTAGCGTGAATGCAGTTGTCTCTAATGCATAACCCCAAAGCGATATTGGTAAATCGGTAAGAGACATCATTGATCGCACCATATCAAAATAAAGTCTGATTCGACATTCGGACACACCATAACATTGTGGTGCTCGGGTGGCGTGAGCTGTGAAACTATTCCACATTGTTTTAATTGAAGACCAAACTTCGTAACTCAAATATTCATCTCCACGATCAGATCGCGAAACTTTATTTTCTTGTTACGATGATTTTCCACTTCACTCTGAAATTCTTTGAACCTTTCAACTATTTCAGACTTATGTTTCATCAAGTAGATATACCCATATCTGCTCAAATTATCTGTGAAGGTCGAGAAAATAACGATACCCGCCACGAGCCTTAAAACTCATTGGTGCGCATACATCGGTATGTACTATTTCCAACAAGTTTGTTGCTCATTCCATTGTTCGAAGAACGGAGTTTTAGTCATCTTGCCCAAAAGGCACGGTTACGCAAGCATCAAATGATTCATAACCAAGTGATTCGAAAATCCATCAAATGATTCATAACCAAGTGATTCGAAAATCCATCTTTATGGAGTTTATTCATCGCTTTACACCGATATGACCCAAGCGGCGATTGCCACAAATAAGTTGCACTATCATTATTAACTTTGCATCTTTTGGCATCAATATTATGAATATGTGTATCACTACGATCGAGATCCAATAAACTATTTTCATTGGGTGTATGACCATTGAAGGTTTTATTCATGTAAGCAGAACAACAATTATTTTTGACTTTAAATGAATAACGTATTACAATAAACATGATCAAATCATATTTATGCTCAGCATAAGCGCCAAATAACATTTATTTAGGTTTAACACTAATCACGAAAGTATAGGGAGTGTGCGATGATGATCATATCAATCTTGGAACTACTTCCAACACTCATCGTCACTTCCCTTCAACTAGTTTTGTTCATTACGCAACTCCGTTTTGAGTTACTACTCTTAGCAACTGAACAAGTATCAAATACCGAGGGTTACTACGAACACTAGTAAAATACACATCAATTATCTGTATATCAAATATACCCTTGTTCACTTTGCCATCCTTCTTATCCACCAAATATTGAGGGCATTTCCGCTTCGGTGACCATTTCCTTTGCGGTAGAAGCACTTAGTTTCAGGCTTTGGTCAGCTTTGGGCTTCTTCACGGGAGTGACAACTTGTTTGCCATTCTACTTGAAGTTTCCTTTCTTTCCTTTGCCCTTTTCTTGAAACTAGTGGTCTTGTCAATCATCAACACTTGATGCTCTTTCTTGATTTCTACCTTCGTCGATTTCAACATCACGAAGAGCTCGGGAATCTTTTTCGTCATCCCTTGCATACTATAGTTCATCACGAAGTTCTAGTAACTTAGTGATGGTGACTAGAAGAATTCTGTCAATCACTATCTTATCTGGAAGATTAACTCCCACTTGATTCAAGCGATTGAAGTACCCGGACAATCGAGCACATGCTCACTAGTTGAGCGATTCTCCTCCATCTTTTAGCTATAGAACTTGTTGGAGACTTCATATCTCTCAACTCGGGTATTTGCTTGAAATATTAACTTCAATTCTGGAACATCTCATATGGTCCATGACGTTCAAAACGTCTTTGAAGTCCCGATTCTAAGCCGTTAAGCATGGTGCACTAAACTATCAAGTAGTCATCATATTGAGCTAGCCAAACGTTCATAACGTATGCATCTGCTCCTGCAATAGGTCTGTCACCTAGCGGTGCATTAAGGACATAATTCTTACATGCAGCAATGAGGATAAACCTCAGATCACGGATCCAATCCATAACATTGCTACTAACATTTTTCAATACAATTTTCTCTAGGAACACATATAAAAACATAGGGAAGCAAAAACATAGGGAAGCAACAACGCGAGCTATTGATCTACAACATAATTTGCAAAATACTACCAGGACTAAGTTCATGATAAATTAAAGTTCAATTAATCATATTACTTAAGAACTCCCACTTAGACAGACATCTCTCTAGTCATCTAAGTGATCACGTGATCCATATCAACTACACCATGTCCGATCATCACGTGAGATGGAGTAGTTTTCAATGGTGAACATCACTATGTTGATCATATCTACTATATGATTCACGCTCGACCATTCGGTCTCCGCGTTCTGAGGCCATATCTGCATATGCTAGGCTCGTCAAGTTTAACCTGAGTATTCTGCGTGTGCAAAACTGGCTTGCACCCGTTGTAGATGGACGTGAGCTTATCACACCGATCATCACGTGGTGTGCGGGCACGACGAACTTTGGCAGCAGTGCATACTCGGGAGAACACGTCTTGATAATTTTAGTGAGAGATCATCTTAAAATGCTACCGTCAATCAAAGCAAGATAAGATGCATAAAGGATAAACATCACATGCAATCAATATAAGTGATATGATATGGCCATCAAATTTGTGCTTGTGATCTCCATCTCGAAACACCGTTGTGATCACCATCGTCACCGGTAGCGACACCTTGATCTCCATCGTAGCATCGTTGTTGTCTCACCAACTATTGCTTCTCGACTATCGCTACAGCTTAGTGATAAAGTAAAGCAATTACATAGCGTTGCATTTCATACAATAAGCGACAACCATATGGCTCCTGCCGATTGCCGATAACTTCGGTTACAAAACATGATCATCTCATACAATAAAATATAGCATCACGTCTTGACCATATCACATCACAACATGCCCTGCAAAAACAAGTTAGGCGTCCTCTACTTTGTTGTTGCAAGTTTTACGTGGCTGCTACGGGCTGAGCAAGAACCGTTCTTACCTACGCATCAAAACCACAGCGATAGTTTGTCAAGTTGGTGCTGTTTAACCTTCGCAAGGACGGGCGTAGCCACTTTCAGTTCAACTAAAGTGAGAGAGCGGACACCCGCCGGTCACCTTTAAGCACGAGTGCTGCATAGCGGTGAAACCAGTCTCGCGTAAGCGTCTGGCGTAATGTCGGTCGGGCGCTTCATCTCACAATACCGCCGAACCAAAGTATGACATCTTTGGTAAGCGGTATGACTTATATCGCCCACAACTCACTTGTGTTCTACTCGTGCATATGACATCTCGCATAAAACCAGGCTCGGATGCCCTTTGTTGGGGAAAGTAGTAATTTCAAAAAATTCCCTACGCTACGCGCAAGATCATGGTGATGGCATAGCGAGAGGGAGAATATTGTCCACGTACCCTCGTGAGCCGTGGCGGGCGTTATGACAACGCGGTTGATGTAGTCGTGCGTCCTCACGATCCGACCGATCAAGCACCGAGCGTCGGCACCTCCGAGTTCAGCACCGTTCAGCTCGATGACAATCCCGGACTCCGATCCGGGAAAGTGTCGGGGATGAGTTTGTCGACCTGACGGCGTGGTGGCGATGATGATGCTCTACGGCGCGGGGTTCGCCTAAACTCCGCGACGATATGACCAAGGTGGAATATGGTGGAGGGGCACCGCTTTACGGCTAAGAGATCAAGGGATCAATTGTTGTCTCTTTGGTGCTAGCCCTGCCCTCTATTTATATGTTGAGCCCGGGGTGAAACTTGGAGCAAAAAGCCTCCTCAAAGTCGGTTTTGCCGAAAGGCAAAGTCCCACTCGGACTCCAGGACCAAACGCCACAATCCTTGGCATCGGCCCGGGCGCCATGGGCCTCGGTGTCGGCCCGGGGCGAGCGCCGAAGTCTCCGGCGTTTGGCCCCAAGCCTCCATAAAACTCCTTTTGCACCGACCTAAAGCCTCATGGGCTTGACCCTTAGCCTAAACATATCATCCAATATATGAATCTTTACGTCTCGACCATTTGAGACTCCTCGTCATGTCCCGATCTCATCCGGGACTCCGAACTCCTTCGGTACATCAAAACATGTAAACTCATAATATAACTGTCATCGAAACCTTAAGCGTGCGGACTGTCAGTGTCAAAACCGGTGGATCTCGGGTAGGGGGTCCCGAACTGTGCGTCTACGCGGATGGTAACAGGAGACAAGGGACACGATGTTTACCCAGGTTCGGGCCCTCTTGATGGAGGTAAAACCCTACGTCTGCTTGATTGATATTGATATTGTGGATGTTTACAAGAGTGGATCTACCACAAGATCAAGGAGGCTAAACCTAGAAGCTAGCCTATGGTATGATTGTAAGGGTTGTTGTTACGATGGTCCCTACGGACTAGAGCCATCCGGTTTATATAGACACCGGAGAGGGCTAGGGTTACATAGAGTCGGTTACAATGGTAGGAGATCTACATATCCGTATCGCCAAGCTTGCCTTCCACGCCAAGAAAGTCCCATCCGGACACGGGGAAGTCTTCAATCTTGTATCTTCATAGTCTTGGAGTCCGATCGATGATGATAGTCCGGCGGATGATAGTTGGTGATGATGATAGTCCGGCTATCCGGACACCCCTAATCCAGGACTCCTCGGTAGCCCCTGAACCGGGCTTCAATGACGATAAGTCGGTAGCGTATATTGCTTGGCATTGCAAGCGGGTTCCTCCTCCAAATGATAGAAGATCGTGAACACCGGGATAGTGTCCGGCTCGCAAAATAAATTCCACATTCCACCGTAGAGAATAATAATATATACACAAGTTCAATCTGCGGCGTTTTTGTGGCATGACATCACACCACTACCAAGCCATTACTCGAATTGTTTTTACTTTACCACCTCGGCGCATTTAGCGAGCGGTTTCCTTGTACGTCTTGTCGAGCGAGATCGTGTTTCCCCTTAATCCGGGATTCTCATCAATACGGACGTGGGTAACCCAACGCGCCATTGATGGTGATGCTTGGGAGATAGCGAGTTTTACCAGGGCGGTGGGGGCGCGTGAACTTAGCCCACCCATATAAGGGATAAGGATTCACCTTCTCACCTCGCCTTCTTCCTCATTTGCTTATCCATCTCCGGCCTTTTCGAGCTCCAGCGCCCAAGTTCGCGCATCTCGTCTCAACCTTCTCGACCATGTCGGGGCGGGAGGTAAATGGTTGGCCTCCATCGTTAAGGAGGAGCACATCGCCAAACTGCGCGGCGCGGATACCTTTCCGGCGACATCGCGCACCGGCTGCCGATCTTGGGGCAGCCCATCCCCCAGACCCCATGAGAGGTCGTCTTTCTTCCCACTTCCTCCGTGGTGGGCTTTCCACTGCATCCCTTTGTCCAGGGGCTCATGTTCTACTACGGCTGGATTTCCATGATCTGGCGCGAACTTCATCCTCAACATCTCGGCGTTTATCGTGGTATGCGAAACCTTCCTCTGCATCAGCCCCCTTGACTTGTGGCTCCGGACCTTCAATGTCAAGCCGAAGGTTGTGAAAGGCACTCAAGCGGAGTCTTGGGCGCCATGTTGGGCAAGATGCCCAATGTCCTTTAGTTGAAGGGACCTTCGTGGAATCTGTCAAGGGGTGGCAATCAGGCGGTTCTATATCACCGAGCAGCGTGACCCTAAATGGGCAGCGGCCCCGAGTTTAGATCTGGTATCCCCATAGCTCACCTCACAGAAAGAGAAGGGCTTCTTGTGGGGTAGTTCGAAAGGAGGCGAGACTCAAGCACTGCATCAAGAAGCTGGTGAAGAAGCTCGGGCTGGTTAACGTGGTCCAAGTCATGCTTTCGTCGCGGATTCTCCCATGCCAAGGCGGGCATTCAATCTATGGGAGTTCGATCGAATAGCACCACGCTGAGCAAGCTCTTGACACAACGTCTGAAAGCGCTGGAAGGTGCTGTTCAAGGCGAAGCCCCACATCGGCCCGAAGATCGCGGATTTCACTCATGGCCCGAGCCCGCAGGTAAGTGATTCTACCCCTTACGGGACACTTGTTTTCATAGTTTGACTCTATCTGGGTTTTAATTTCCCCTTTTCCTTTGTGGGACTGGATGAAGAAGGCGGAGCAGATTACTGTCTGGCTCCTATGCGAGAAAATCCGATGATCGCTTCGTCTAGCGAGGTTGCTGGTTCGGCACCGCCGCGTGGTGCGGAAAAAAACCAAGAAGAGGCCACGGGTGCTCGAAAGAGCTCCCGTTTTCAGTGTCCGGCGACTCGGGCGGACTCCTCCCGAAAATGAGGAGGAGGAAGAGGACTCTTTCCCGGAGGAGGAGAGAGGAAGAGGAAGGCTTCCCCAGCGGAGGCGAAGGGTCAGAGGAAGGACTATTCCCGGACAGCTCCGCCAACATCAACGTTGGCGAGGAAGAATAGCCTTCAAGGCCGGGCCTCTGGCGAGATCGTAAGTATCTGGATTCTGAATGATTTATAATTTCTTTTCTGCGTCACATAGTGTCATTCTAATGCCGCATGCTGCTGCAGTCCGGCCGTGATGATCTCCCGCTTCATCGGCGGGTCGTTGGCTCCGTCGGATGTAGACTCCATCGACCGCCTCCACCCCTCGCGATGCCGAGGGCGCGAGTGGGATCCCAAGAATGGAACCATCGGGGGAGGCTCGGAAGCGCCACAAGGCGTCCTCCGGACTTTCGCGGACTCCTAGCAGAACCGCGGTGGTTCGGAGTCGGCCGGCTGCTACGAGCGAAGGCAAGACGTGATCTGGCGGCTTCCGTCAACCGGGCGCCAGGGCAATTTGTTGGGCGCTGCGAGCGCTTCCATCAGGAAGAACACCGCACTATTATGAGTGCGGTGATTGAAAGTCTTGACTCGCCAAGGCGGGCTGACGAAACCTTCTTGATAGCCTTCTATCGAGTTTGAGGTAAGAAGTTAAAAATATGCAATGTAATACCGCATAGACATTAGCCCTGATGCTCGGTTCGGTGTTGGAAAGAAAAGCGGATGAGGATCTGAAAAAAAGATCATGAGGTTGCTAAAAATTATGTCAATATGGGTTGCGAGGCTGCGGCTTGACCTCTGCCCGCCTTGGCTGCGGTCGGTGCTTTGAAGCAGGAGCTCGGCGGTCCGAGCAAGAGCTCGGCAGCGCCAGAAGCAGCTCCGGGACAAAGAAGGTGAGTAACACCACTTTGAATTTGTACCTTCTGAGAAAAGGATTTAGGTTGCAATAAAAAGGAACAAGGATAACATGGTACTGCGGGGCCCGCGAGCGAGGTGGCGACCACGAAGGAGGCCGTGTCATGACGAGCATAATGCGGCCCGCAGGCAGGCGAGCAAGAAAAACAAAAGAAGCGCGGGTGGCGGTGGTTCAGCAAGAGCTCCAGGCTGTCATGGAAAAGCATGAGAGTTTGGGCGTGACTCGAACTTCGAGTCCGAGCTTGCCTCGGCTCTCGAAATATAAAACTGCCAAGGCCGATGCCCATAAGTCCCTTGAGGAGATTGAGTTGATGAGGAAGATAGCGGCGGGTAAGGCATTTTCATGCAAAGCAAGCATGTGAATGTAAATTACGTGTTACTTACCCGGTCGGAGCTCTCGAGGCGTTTGCGGATCTGCCTCATGGCGTGTACGATCTTGCCGCATTCTACCGAGCGAGGAGGGAGCTCGGCGGAGAAGGTCTTACGGTCTCGATATCTGAGAGACCGGCCATCCGTGCCCCTAGCGACCAGGTGAAGCGGTGGTCGAGCTTCCTAAGGTGGCCGAGCAGGCCATGAAAGGCCTCATAGTCGGTTGTGGCACAGGAGAGCCATGCACAGGAGCTACGCCGGCCTCGTCACGATGGCTGGTGGATCGTGCCCCTGGTGGAGGTTATCAAGCGCTCGCTTGTATTGAAGGTGCTCGTCGGGCCCTTGCCAGCGCAAAGGTGCATTGGGGCAAAATTGGATGCGGAGAAGCTAATCAGCGGCCGCGCCACCAGGTGGGCAAGGAACATCGTCGCCGAAATGTACTATAAGGCTGTCTGAAGGGTGCCCATAAGATTGCGGATGAGTGCCCGAGGATGAAATTTTGAGTAAATTAGCAATGTGTTATCACTGTGCGCTGAAAACTTTGTTCATATCGCTAAGCAACGCTTGTTAATTTAAAATATTACCTACATGCAGCCGTTTATTAAATCGAGAGATGGCAAGTCGTCGGCTTCAGCCCCATGCCACAGTGTTGGGGTGTTCGGGATAAACTTGAGCACTCTTGTTCCCATTTTGGGTCCATCTAGGGGCGCTCAACACAGCGAACAAAACAGCGGACTTATAGTGCTTGAACACTCTCACTTAGCCATAGAATTCTATAATTTTAAATTTGGTGAAGCCCCAGTATTCGGAGGACCCGAATTGGGGCGCTATCCACGCCTTAAGTCGGACATAATCCGAACTTGCTCGAGCGGCGTAGGTCTTTAAGGACCCGAAAGGACCTCTCGAATAGCGACCAGTCTCTCGCCTTATCATGACGGTCAGTTTAGCTTTCTCCTTTGGCGTTAACCGGCTCAGCAGGCATAATCGCGATGGTTCTCCCGATGCTACCTTAGCTGATAGAAGCGGGCGTAAGGTGCCAAACATGGGGCAGGCAAACCAACTATTGACCCAAGACATGATTGGAGCGATTCATATAATGCTATAAGTTAGAGGTGCCGCACTTGTGAAAGTATCGGACTTTATCACACCATAATCACGGAGGACATAAGCCCTGGTGTATTTAGCCGTACCAAGATGCAGGGTGCAACATGTAGAAAATGAACATATATATATATATATATATATATATAAAAGTAATGCAATTATAGGCAAAAAGTGCTGCATTTTATTAGAAGATATGCTATGAATGCGGAATGATACAAATAGTCACGGAAAGCAAAGGTTGGACGAATTAAAGGCGTCTCCCTCGAGGGTAGGCAGCGGAATGTTGTATTTAACAAATTTAATGCTCGTGATGGAGACCACACGAGTGTTAAATGTGACCTTTGTCCTTCCACGGCTGTTGCATCATGAGTTCGGCAAGTTCGCCGCGGACTGAGTTATGTATAAAAAGAAAAATAAAAGAAAAAAGTGACACACTTGGGAGCCCTGGTGTGGTCGAACCGCACTCTGGAGTGCTGTTGTGGTTGCGCCCTTCCCCTATGCCCATGGTATCTCAAAGGCGTATTTATGTCTGTGCGAGAGTTTGTCTTACAATTTTGCGAGGGCTGGGGTTGGGGCCGCATTACTCTGTGAGCTTCGGGCGTGCCAGTGGTCTTGGTTGATGTTGCTCGGGCGCGTTTGAGTCGTGTCCGGTCGTTTAACGACGGACTCGAGAATTCTTAAAGGGCTGCTCTGTACTTCAGCCACGAGCATTGTATGTTCCTCCGTTCGAGGAGGGCGTTCCGTGTTTCCATTGACCGTGATGACTCCACGAGGCCTGGCATCTTGAGCTTAAGGTATGCATAATGCGGCACCGCGTTCAATTTTACAAGCAGCGGTTCATCCGAAGCGAGCGTGATAGCGCTGCGAGCGGGACTATGTCGAAGGTTAACTCCTCGCTTGGAAATTATCAGGGATCCGAAGACCACTTCGATGTAGCGAGCCTGTACAATTGGCCTCGACACACTGGTATTCGCCTTTGAAGGTTGTCTTTGTAGGTTTAATCCTTGAAGGGTCTATGCCCATCTTGCGCATTGTATCACGATAAAGCGGGTTCAGACTCTGCCGCCGTCCATCGGGACTCTCATGAAGTGAAATCCATCGGCGATTGGGTCTAAAACCAATGCGGCGAATCCGCCATAAGCGGATCTTGGTCGGATGGTCTCTTCGATCGAAAGTGATCGGGCAAGAGGACCATGGGTTGAATTTTGGAGGCGGCTCCGCCAGCGTATCGTCCCTTAGTGCGCTTCCGCTCCCTCTTGGGAATATCGTTGCGTATATCATGTTTACCGTCCGAACTTGAGGGAATCCCTTTTGTCCTCTGTTGTTCGGCGGGTCTCTTCCTCGTCATCCTTTGTAGCCCTTGTCCTTTGTTTTCGGCGATTAATTTGCCTGCTGCTTGAATACCCAACAATCTCTGTTGGTGTGGTTAGCTGGCTTTTGGGGAGTTCCATGTATTTGTGAGGCGGTCGAGTATTCGGTCCAAATTGGGCCGGGCGGAGTGGTTCTTTTGAATGGCTTCTTCCGTTGACGGGCTTGGAGCCTCGGAATCCGGCGTTGGCTGCGTATCCTCATTCTTTGTCGCCGTTAATGCGGCGTTTGTTTTGTTTCGGCGCAACCTGCCATTGCGGTCCTTGGTATCGGACTGCCGGCATTTTTAAAGGTTGTTGCTGCGAGCTAGCCAGCTATCCTCTCCCGCCTGAAGCGGGCCATGAGTGATCGAGGGCTGCCATGGATTTCGGCTTCTCCTGTCCTAGGTGCGGGCCAGCCACTCGTCATGGATGTTATGTTTGAAGGCAGCGAGTGCCTCTGCATCCGGACGATCGGCGATTTGATTTTCTTTGTTAGAACCGTGTCCAAAATTGCACAGGCCGATTAAATGCGGCTGCTGAATTATGTGGCTTAGGTCATCTGCGTCGGTGGTCGCACATCGTGCCACAGGGTTGTCGAGAATGCGGCTTCGGTCTTCCCGACATCAATTGACTCTGCGGGCAGGCTGTTAAGCCAATGCCAAGCTGGTCCTTTAAGCAATGCGGAGATATTTGATGGCGTGAAGATGCGTCGCCCGGGCCATATGTATATGGAGGAGATAATCCTCAATCCAAACCCGGGTCTGTTGTGCCATCGTAGGATTCGATATTAGCGGGTTTAAACCCTTGAGGTTGATGATCCATTACTTCGTCGGTGAAGCATAGTGGGTGTCTTGGCGCCTCGTATTGAGTGATATCGCGGCGTAGCTCGAGGCGTTATGCTGCTGTGTTGAGCCCGGCGGAGTAGTTGTGTCGGCGTGGCGATATTAAATCGTGGGTCTTAGAGGCGCCCGTGATCCATAGATAGATCTGGATTGTCTTGCCTTGTCCTCAATATATCTACAAGTCCGTGCGTTCCCCGTAGCTTCATGCTTTTGACGATTGCGAATGCGGTTTTAGTGGAGGGCTTGCATGCCTCTGTCGCTGACCACGAGGTGGTCGGTCTGCCGTATTGTCTTGTTGGTGATGCAGGTTTGTCGCTTCCTCCTCTAATCGGGGAGCAACTTGCGTTTTAGGTAACTTTTGGAGGGGCATTGAGTTCATACTCTTGACGCGAGGACCTCGGTCCATCTGTCGGCGATAGGTCTTGATCAGCTTGAAGTTGTTGCTGCTTTTCTTTAGGCTGTTTGCCGTGGCCATTAACTGCGTCTGAAACGCTCTTGTTCGTGGGATCCTCGAGCACAGCCAATTAAATCGTCGCCGAGGCTTGCCTCGTCTCGGAGGAGGTAAGTAATTGTCATCCTCGACCTCTTAAATCGCCGCCCTCTCGTGAGGGCTTGCTTACCTCCTCCTCTGCGCTGGATCGTCTTTGGAGGGAGTTGTCTTCGGCACTTTACGGGGTGTTATTATCTCGTGCGGAATCTCCATTCTTCTTAGTGGCGGGATTTAGGCGGCGCCCGCGGCGTCGGCGCTTGGGCTGTTTCTTTAAGGAATCGGCCTTTGCTTTGTTCTTCGTCGTCCCCAACTTTTGGGGTGTCCACCATGTATATGTCATATGGCGAGGTGGTCTTCGGTGTCTGTGGCACTGGTTCTTAGTAATCTCGGCATCGTCGTCCATACCGTCGATGTCTTGAATCGTGGTCGATCACGTCGGTTAAATGCGTCGGCGGTGGCTCTGAAGTGGGTGGTGGGTGGGCTCTGAATTTCTTCGTCGTCGCGTCCCAACCATCGGCGTGGTTCGGCGGGGCTCTCGGATAGCGAGAGATGCTTGATGAATTTATGATATCGCCCGAAGGCGAGTCTTTGAAAAAGATGTCCATGGCGGTGAATTCCATGATCGGCGTGTCGGATTATTTGGTAGGGGCGCGGGAGGTTGAGTCGGCGGAGTCCGGCACCTCGAGTCATAGGCTTTATCGCGGGACAAGGTAAGTGTTTGGCTCCATCGCCGTAGAAGTTGCAGCTCCGGCGGTGTCCAGCCATCCGATCCTCGATCCGAGCGATCGGCTCCGGACTATGGGTGGGCGGATTCATGTCTTGACCTCAAGGTCTTTGTCCGTGGCGAGTTAGGTCATGCCCATCGTGACAGGCCTTGCGCTTCGGCTGTGGCTCGAATCCATCGAAGATCAAGTCCCGCGGATATCGGCCGTGAAGTTTAGGCTTCAAACCTGACTGACGGCGAGCGTAACTTCGATCTGCTCGGATGGCCATGAGTTGGCCCATGAATCTGAACCGCCGAATCTGAAGATCTGTCGGGAGAAAGGTCTCACCCGAGTTGCGTCGTTTTGAAGAGGCCATCACGCCTATCGGAGGCGACACGAGAGAACTCTCAATGAAAGCACCAATGTCGATTGTCAAAACCGGCGGATCTCGGTAGGGGTCCCAGGCTGTGCGTCTAGGCGGATGGTAACGAGGAGACAAGGGACACGATGTTTACCGAGGTTGGGCCCTCTTGATGGAGGTAAAACCCTACGTCTGCTTGATTGATATTGATATTGTGGATGTTTACAAGAGTGGATCTACCACGAGATCAAGGAGCTAAACCTAGAAGCTAGCCTATGGTATGATTGTAAGGTTGTTGTTCTAATGGTCCTACGGACTAGAGCCATCCGGTTTATATAGACAGGAGAGGGCTAGGGTTACATAGAGTCGGTTACAATGGTAGGAGATCTACATATCCGTATCGCCAAGCTTGCCTTCCACCAAGGAAAGTCCCATCCGGACACGGGGAAGTCTTCAATCTTGTATCTTCATAGTCTTGGAGTCGATCGATGATGATAGTCCGGCAGATGATAGTTGGTGATGATGATAGTCGGCTATCGGACACCCCTAATCCAGGACTCCCTCATGGACCCTACGGGTTCGAGAACTATGTGAACATGACCCGAGAACTATTCTTGGTCAATAACCAATAAGCGGAACACTGGATGCCCATATTGGTTCCTACATATTCTCTGAAGATCTTTATCGGTCGAACCGCATAACAATATCGTTGTTCCCTTTGTCATCGGTATGTTACTTGCCCGAGATTCGATCGTCGGTATCTCATACCTAGTTCAATCTACGTTCTTGGCAAGTCTCTTTACTAGATACGTAATGCATCATTCCGTAACTAACTCATCTACATTGCTTGCAAGGCTTATAGTGATGTGCATTACGAGAGGGCCCGAGATACCTCTCCGACAATCGGAGTGACAAAACCTAATCTCGAAATATACCAACCCAATATGTACCTTTGGAGACACCTGTAGTACTCCTTTATAATCACCGATTCGTTGTGGCGTTTGGTAGCACCAAAGTGTTCCTCCATTAGCAGGAGTTGCATAATCTCATAGTTCGAGGAACATGTATAAGTCATGAAGAAAGCAATAGCAATATACTAAGCGATCAAGTGCTAGGCTAGCGGAATGGGTCATGTCAATCACATCATTCTCCTAATGATGTGATCCCATAATCAAATAACAACACATGTCTATGGTTAGGAAACATAACCATCTTTGATTAATAAGGCTAGTCAAGTAGAGGCATACTAGTGACTATATGTTTGTCTATGTATTCACACATGTATCATGTTTCCGGTTAATACAATTCTAGCATGAATAATAAACATTTATAAGGAAATAAATAATAACTTTATTATTGCCTCTAGGGCATATTTCCTTCAAACTACTCACACTTCATCGGAGGCTATGGTGTTGATGTAGAAGCCCTCGTGGTGGATGCCCCCTCGTGAACTCGGAACAGGCCCCAAGATGGGATCTGTGGATCTGAGGAAGTTCTTGGCGGTGGAATTAGGTTTTGGCTCCTCTTACGATCGTTTGGAAGTGCGTGGGGTATATATAGAAGGAAGAATGCGTCGATTGGAGCAACGGGGGCCCACGAGGCGGTAGCGCCCTAGAAGTGCCCCACCCTCGTGACCGCCTCCGATGTTCCTTAGCGTGGTCCAATCTCTGGATCACGTTCGGTGAAAAATCACGTTCGAAGGTTTCATTCCGTTTGGACTCCGTTTGATATTCTGTTTCTTGAAACCTTTGAAAAACAAAAAAAGCAACAATTACGGGCTGGGCCTCCGGTTAATAAGTTAGTCCCAAAAATAATATAAAAGTGGAAAATAAAGCCCATTATAGTCCAAAACAGTAGATAAAGTAGCATGGAGCAATCAAAAATTATAGATACGTTGGAGACGTATCATTCAGTAACGCGTAGCCTACAGTGCAATCGCTCGGGTTCAGTTAGAGCCCAACGCCTCGCTTGGGTTCAGTTAGAGCCCAATGCCTCGCACCCACACCCATGAGTGTACGAGAGAAATGCGCTTCGCTCGGCCCCGACCACCCACCGTAATCGGGAACACCCCGATATTTTCCTCGCCCTCGCTTCTACCATGGTTTTTTCCGTCATGGACGGCCCAAAGAATGTCATGCAGCTACGTCTCCGGTCCTCCGAGGATGAAAAGCCCATTTTACATCATGATTTTTTGTCATAAGTAGGACCCCACCACATCTATGATGATGCGGGTTTTGTCACAATTATCATCATAGAAGTGTCATAAGTATGACAGAAAAAAATTTCGTTCGGCCCAAAATGTCACGAATGTGTCTTTTTTTTGTAGTGGTGACTTGCTCTAATGAGGAACGACCCATGATGGTCTCCAAGCACCACTCTGTCTCCTTCCCTATTCCTCGTTCTTCGACATCACCTTAATCCAACCATCAGTCGGAGGGAGCCAATGCTCCCTCTGCGAGGGTTTGGGCATTATTGACACACCTTTGTATAACTTATGCCACTTCTCTCCCAGGTGTGTCACGTGATCTACAATTTTTCATGGGTCACGGGTACACTTTCTGTCCTTCGCTTAATTCCTAGCCAAGCATACACTGGTACGCGTCGGTGCTAAACAAACGGTTTTTAACCCCTTTCCGTGATGGCATTCGGAACCGTCACCAAGTGATTGTGGGCGATAGGGGGGTCCTTCCCACACGACCCAGAAACCGTCGGGGATATGTGGCACCTGCAGCTTTCGGCAAAATGAATTAGTCGTGTGCGACCGTGACACTCAAATACAGAAATACGTACAATAGTTCTCAGAAAAATACAATTATACACGCGAAATCATTTCAGGTCATAAGTACATCCCACAGAGTCAGTCACCGCTAAATGTTTCCGTTCGTATATACATCCCACACAGGAAAAAAAGTTTGCGCAAGGTAGCATTACGCAAACAGTTTTCAAGAGAATGTCGTGTGTGATTGTTCATTGATCCAACACGGTTTATTCCTAGAAACTATGTGCGTTGCCTGAGGTCATCGCCCACTGTAACACCCCCAGTGTCATGCTACAGTACCCTCTGTGATTAAAGCTGTTCATTTTGCTAAACAGTGCTTGATCACCTCCGATTCAAATATCATTTGAAATTCCACTTTGTAATAGAATTCAATTTGCAAGTGAGATATGGAGTTGCACCAAAGTTGCTACAAAATAGTTCATCATTTAGCCAAAATTCCATAACATTTAATTGTTAAGGAGAACAACATCACCTAAGCGCTAAGATGGGCTGTAGCAATTATTACAATGCAATTTCAATATTTTAAAGTGCTATCTTATTTGTGAAAAATGCAAATGGATTCCTCTGGCCTCCAAACTTTTGTGGCACTGCCTAAAAAAATGCAAACTATTTAATAGGCTATGTCCCACATTTTCTCAGCTCTTTTGGTTACCCTAAATAGTAATTTTCTATCTCTGTTTTTAAGAAAAAAGAAAGAATGAACCCGCCCCCCTTGGGCCGACCCAGGCCCAGCAACAGCCCGAGGCGGCCCGCCCCGTCGCCCAGCCTACATCCCCCTCGGTCCACCCATAAACCCTAACCCCCCACTCTCCCGATCCCCCCTTCCCGATCCCATCTCCATCTCCCGATCTGGATCGGCCCCCTCCCGATGTCATCGCCTCGCTTGCCTTGATGCCACCATCTTAGTCTCGGCGCCCGCCACCTCGTCTTCGTCATTGGACCTCGCCGTCATCGCGCCACCACGCCTGGAACCGCCCGATGCGTTGCTCGTCCCCTCCCGACCAGTCGCCCGCCGCAGTTCGCCACCTCGCGGACTGCCTCCCACGCCATCCTCTCGCCCGTCGCCTCCACCCCACAGTCAGTGCGTCCCGTCCTCCTCCCCAAAGGCTCCATCGAGCCTCGCCGCCCGTTCCCACACAGCGTGGGGTGAGGACCTCCTCCGCCTCCCCTCGCCTCTGTTAAGCCGACCACGCATGTGATCGCGTCC
This sequence comes from Aegilops longissima, assembly GCA_021605205.1. Taxonomy (NCBI): domain Eukaryota; kingdom Viridiplantae; phylum Streptophyta; class Magnoliopsida; order Poales; family Poaceae; genus Aegilops; species Aegilops longissima. The sequence continues at coordinate 319,980,850 of CM038676.1, forward strand.
AACTTCATTGACCACTCGCCCGTCCTGGCCACGTCGTCCCATCGTGGCGCGGCACTCTGCTCCTGCTCCCACGGTAGCGCCTCTGGTCTGCCTTGCGCATTTCCTGCTGCGACCTCGTTACTGCAGCCCAGCGTGGCATCACTGCGCCCGTCGCCCTGCGCCGCACTTTTGCCACCGCCCCTCACCTTCTGTCCCCCACTCCGGTCGGCTGCGCCTGCCGTCAGCCATCGGCCCAGGCCAACCTGGCCGGGTCCGGCGACCCGGCACCCCAGCCCGTTCGGGTGCCCCAAGGCACCGAGAACCCGCCTACCGCTAAAGGCCCCCACGGGCCTATGACAAGGGCCCCCCAGAATATTTTTATAAAAAGGATTTAAAAATAATAATTATTATAACAATATTAATTAATTAATCAATTAATTAACTTAATTAATTCTGATTAATTAACTTAATCACTTAGTTAACTAATTAATCATGATTAGCTTGTCTAGCCAATGACAAGCGAGACCCACACGTCTGTTGACCCAGTCAACAGGCGGTTGACTGCGGACATCATGTTGACATCATGCTGATGTCATATTTAGTTTTCCTGATTAAATTAATTTTGTTATTCCTAAAAATGAAATAAAACTTTAAAAATTAATATAAAATAAAACGTAACTCCGATGAAAATGTTTTCTATATGAAAGTTACTCGGAAAAATGAATGAATCGAATCATTGGCCCGTTCATCTATCGGATACCTCTAACTATCCCGAACATGGAACATTCCCCTCGATCATCTGTTTGACCACGAGTCGGAAGCTGGAAATACATTCCCGGTTGAATTCCCCCTTCACCTATATCGTGTAGCCATACATTATGTCACACACGGCACAACTTATTGCCATGTTATGCTTTGTGATGCTATGTTTGCTTTATATTTACTGTTTCTTCCCCTCTTCTCTCGGTAGACCACGAGACCGATGTTGCCCTGTGATGACTAAATCGTGACGACCCCTCCTTGCGAGCAACCAGGCAAGCCCCCTTTGATCATCCGATGTCGTCCATTCCATTCTCTCATGCTTGCATTAGATTTTGCTCTTTATTGATTGCTCCTATTAGATGCATAGCCTACTTTTGTAACTTTGTTGTTGTACCTTACACCTTATCCTAAACTGCTTAGTATAGGTTGTAGTGACCCATCATTGACCCCCCACCTTGTCCTTGTTGCCCCGCTTCATCATGGGAGACCCGATCAGCGGGATCGAAGACCGGCCCGACACCGCATCACTTTCCCTTTGGTTGTTCGACACTCTTGGGTTACTATCGAAATCTTGTCGTGGAATTGTCCGGCGGATGTCCTCGTGAAAGGACTTAGTCGCGAGGGCCATCGTGCGGGTTAACTCATAGGGGTTAAGCGGACACAAAGCGGGAGTTATACTAGTTGACGCCGATGAAGGTAAAGCCTCGTCTAGTTGTGATGGGATTGATGTGATTTGGCGACTAGGGAGCAATAACCGCCTAAGCCTCGAATTTTCTGTCCCTAAACGCTTGCCGGGTCGTCCCTTATATACGGGTTGGCCTTGCGGCGGTCTCTGATCGAGGCGGCTCATACAAGTGTCGGCTCGGTCTCTTCCTTCTCTTATCTTCGGCTAAGTTACATGACTAAAGCGGTTTACATTAATGGAATCTAATCCGCCTCTGGGCTCCGGGCCTCCTGCCTTGCGGGCCCTAATTATGGAGCGAGGTAACCAGGCCCTTCGAGGCGGTTTACATTCAGCGATTATCTTCCCAACATTAGGCCCAGTTGGCTTGAACGGTTCATGTAATCTTCAACATCTTAAGGGAACTACGAATCTCCCTTCATATTTTGTAAACGCCATACTGCTTGAACCGCCATGGCGTCATCTTGACCACGGCAACGAGGCGCCTTAGCGTCATCCTTAATAAAAAATCCAAATAGTAAGATTCCCTTCATTTAATACTATCCACGGAAATCGGCGACCGCTGCGCCGTCCGCCCGCTTTGACTCCTCGATTCTCGCTTGTCAATTACCCGTTTCCTTATAAATAGACCGGCGGGCCCTTTCTCTTCTTCTTCCGCTTCTTCTTCCTCGCGGCGCTCCAGCTCTGAAGCTCCGCCGTCGCCTCCGACCTTCGAGCGCCCGGCGTCGGCTCGAGACCCTTGCATCAACCTGGTTGGACGAGAAGCTCTTGGCGCTCCTCCGGTATTCTGCGCGCCGGGTAAGGCCCTCTTCAAGCCCTAGATCCGCCTCTGAAGGTCCTGTTCATCTTGTAGTTCATCTTAGTTTCCTCATACCTTTCACGCCATGGCGTATGATTCAACGTAGTATACATCACGTGCGGCTGCTCCGCCCGTCGGTTTAACTCTTTGTGCATCTTTCTTTTTGTTGAGATCTTCTTGTTTAGGCGCCGACGAACCTTCACCTTTATAAGGCTTGCATAGGTGCATAAATTTTTTTTTGCTGAATCTTGGTAGATCCAAATTACCTCCATTAGCATGTGAAACCTGTTTCTGTCCACATAGTAGATTTTTCGATTCTGTCTCTTTAGGCGGTTTGACTCTTGATAGCAATCCGTCCTCCATTAGTCCTCGATTAAACGGAATTGGAAGCTGGCTGCGGAATTGCGGTTTAACATTGTATCGTTGTGTCGAACCGTTAACGGTGCGTCGTTTCTCCTTTCCTTTAGAGTTTAGTCTTCGGAATGGCCAAACAATTCTCAACTTGCAATTGGGTCCGTTCTAAGGTCAGCGAGCGCAACTCAGCGGATCGTCACCTGCAAGCGCTTTAGCTTCTAAAAATGTCCTCCTTTGGCGGGTTCGGATGCGAATGCCCTCCCGATCCATAAGAAGGAAAGTAATTGTGTTTGTGCAGCACTTAGACGGGGATTCTGCCGCCGGATCAAAATTCTTCGGGATGTCCTTGCAAGTTTTCAACTCCATCCACGGGATATTGGTCCGAACTACGTGTCAAATATATGCAATTTCCAAGTTTTCTGTGAAGTCTATCTTCAAGAAGAGCCATCTGTGGAGCTGTTCGAGTTTTCTTTCACTTGAACACGTGCAGAATTTTGGATGGTCCTAACACAGGAGGGTGGCGTTTCAATCCAAAAAGGAAGGAAGTAGATTTTCCTCACGCCAAACACCATAGCCATCCAAAAGATTGGAACCAAACCTGGTTCTCTTGCCGAATCTGCTCCTAACTGCGAGAATCCTTTGCGGGTTACCGCCCTCACGGCTTAGCAACCATCACCCGTTGCCTTTCGCTTGACCGCCCATGAGCGGAAGAATTTTGCGCCTCAAATTATCAAACTCCGGGCTCTAATGGCCAATGGATTAGCTGGTGTGGACCTTGTGCGATGTTGGGTTTCTTGGGGCATCTTGCCGCTAAGCCCGCCGGCCGGATTGATGCTGCGAATACTGCTGGCAGCCTCCAAGATCCTCAAAGGCGTCACGAGCTACCAATAAGCGAGCTTGAAGTCACGAGAGGCAGTAAAGAGGCTGCTTGATGAACCGATCTCATCGCAGCCAAACCGGGTTGGCTCCATTACGTGTTGCCAACAAACGCTGCTGGTAAGGCTCTGCTCACCGCTTTTACGACATTAATGCCTTGTTGATATATATTAATCCTTGTTACCTCTCGGGCTAACAGCTCATACAGAGCGGACCAAACCGGCCTAGGCTCCGCGTGTAAGTCCAAGACCACCAAGAAGGCTGGCAAGAGAAAACGCCGAGTCTTGATCCGCCCGGAAGGCGAAGATTGAGAAGCGAGGTAAAGCTTGATATCCTCACGAGGTCGCCGTAAACCGTCTCTCCTCTTTGCGTTTCTTCTTGCTTGTAGCTTGTCCCTTTTATTCTTCCTTTCTTGACAATTTTAACTCCGGGATGAGCTGAAGCGGTCATGCCGACCTGTTGAGGTAATCTTTCTTTCTTCGAATCCGACCTCGTGCGGTTAAAAATTAGCCGCGCAGTCCGGAAAGTGAAAAAATCTCATTCCTATGCTCATTTGAATCAAACCTTTCCTTGAAGACCAGCAGGCTGAAGAAGCGCCCGTCGACCCGGCACGATGGTCAGATTACCTCATCCGGTTTACGAGATACACCAACCCGAAGCGTCGTCGAGGTGATTTGTTCTCTGGCGTTATCCTTTAAAGGTTTCTTCCGATGTCCTCTCAATCCGTCGGCCCGAATTATCGGGCCTTTTCCAACTCCTCTGGCGGTTCATCAACCCGCATAACTGCCTCGCTTAAAGTTGCTGCGGGGTAAGCACCATACTTCCCGCCAATTCGGTTTATATTTGCGTTGGCGGTTTATCTCCTCTAATTCGAACATTGCAGCACCAAGGCTCGCTTGAGTAAGCGAAAACCCTTGATCCTCTGCAGATGTTGATCGGAAAAACCCGAACAGCATGGCGAAAATCACGAAATCGTTAAAAATAGCTCTGCGGGTTGAACCAAGTTGACAACGCTGATCCGCGAGAACTTGAGCGGACGCCCAAGTGAAACCTCATCCTGCTCCACGAGTCCGGCCCGCAGGCGGTCGTCATTGTTGAACCGCCGAGCCCAAAGAAGACCGTAATCTGGCCAGCCCGACCAAAAATGCGGCGTTATAGTGGCGACAGCGGCTACACCACCCCTAGCCAACGGTCGCTTTAGCAAAACCGGCACCAAGGAAGAGTCTACCAACATGAGTAAAGAGAAGGGAAAACCGATCGTCGACATGACAACCTCTCGCCCAGAACTTCCTCCGGCTTTACGAACCGACTCTACACAAGTCGTGACTTGAAGCTTGATGCAGTCATCGCATGAAGGACGCTATGAGGTAAGGTTATGCCTCTCTTGTACTTTTGCTGTGTAGTAGCCCCAAGGGTCGGTTCAACTTAGCATAGTTAAGCAGGCACTTAACTTTGTATAGAACCCATATGCCTTAAACTTCAGTGATGTAGCCCCCAAGGGTCGGTTCAACTTAGCATAGTTAAAGCGGGACTTAATTTTTGTAACTCCATAGCAAACTGAGATCAACTAGCCATTAGCCCCCAAGTGCCAAGTTGAATATTTGTATTGAGCTTGGGACTTTATAATGAAAGAACTAACGTGCTCCCTTTTACCGAGTGAGATATACCAACCAAACCGTACAACTCAAGGACCTTCGTGCCAATCTGGAAACTCAACAAGCGAGAGACCACCAAGGCCAGGGCGAATTGAAAACTGCCTTGGCCACTATGGAACAACTGAAGAAGTGGTACAAATCCGAGCAGGCCAAGGGACATCGAAGGCGGTTTGAAAAAGCAGGCGGAAGATCTGAAAGCGGCTCTTAAGCGGTGTGAAAGAGCTTACCGGACTAAAGCGTCGATTCACGCCATGACCTCTGCCATCTTTGGTAAGAAAATTTGCCTGATTACCCCTGTTTTGATATTTCCTCGGTTTAACTGGTACTATGCGAAGCAGTGCAGAGCGTATTGCTCATCAGGCTCGATGTGCGGAAGAAGCTCAAGGCAGCTTACCGCTGATTGAGCAGCTGTATACGGCGCCCGAGTCATATGTGCCACATCGTGCGACAACACAGCTCCGTCCTTGATCAAAGATCGCTGGACGGCTATCCATGATTAAGCACAGCTTGAAGAGTTAAACGATCCATGACCGGGCTGGCACTTTACTTGCTCTAACCGGCGCTAAAGGCGTGGATAAGCGGACCTTGATCCGGTGACATAGCCAAGGGTTTCCCAGGCGCTCAAGAAAGCGGTGAAGCCTTTGATAATGGCATACGAAGCGAATAACAAAGGAGATCGTCCTTGGCGAGTCAAGCGGCAGCGAAGCCAACTGGCGGTTCACCGCTCTTTCTACGATCACGAACAACAAGCGGGTGGAGTTTGTCATTCAAGTCGCGAGCCTTGTTCCTCAATCCGTAAGCACACTTATGCCCACAGCGTTGATCGGCTGAGCTTATAAGTGAAGAGGCTGTCTTCGGGCCTTAACCGGATTGGCTGGTCTACCAATGACTTCCGGCCTTTGGGTGATGAAGAAGAAGAAGTTGAACCGGCGCGGGCGCCCCTCTTCCTCACGTCAACCCGGCGAGGAAGCTTAATCCGTCAAGCCGGGTGATTCATCGAAGCTGCTAGTCATAGCGCCATCAAATACAGGGCCTTGAAAGGCTTTGTAATAGAATAGCCAGCACTTTGTTTTTGAACATGCCTTTATGACCTCGATCTGTAACCTTTCTTGCGGTGGTGCTGATACTTTGGATTGAAGAAACCTTCAATTTATTTTGCAAATCACAAATTCTTAAACCGCCATGGCGGCTTAATAGCCAACCGACTTGTGACCCTTATATACTCATATAAGAAAATATTGATGTATATGATCAAAACTTTGTGATACAAAAATACCTGCAGGCGTCGGGCATGCGATTGGCTTAGCCAATCTTGAGGCGGAGGTTGTATAAACCATTACCGTCAAAAGAAACAACTCCTGTGTTTATAATGCGGTTTACCGTGTAAACCGTGTCGAGGTCATGACAAGCCCCTGTTACTCCATAATGGGATGTTAACAGAAAAATTCAAACGAAACAAATATCTCGGGATTAAAAATGGACGAATTCCGTTAATTGACAGCTTGAACGGTTTAAAAAGGTTATCGGTTTAAAAGGCCAATAAAAATCAAATAACAGATTATGAAAACAATATGGAAGCAAAGGCAATGATAAAACCGTTTGCAAGAAGAGGCTTTCTTGAGCCGATCGGATGGTGTTACCATGGTCGGACGGGACCAAGCTCCCCATAAGGTGTAGCTATGGTTCAAGTCAGCCAGGCCCCCAAGCTGAAACCGTGGCATTATGCCGATCAAGTGGCATGGCAATGGTTGGTTTCGACCAAGCCCCAAGTGACTCTATGACCTTAGGCCGACCAAGAGGCATGGCTGGTTCAGATGTGACCATGTCCCCAAGTGATCTGGTGGCTTCGCCCATCAAAAGGTGTTGCATTGGTTGGGACACGACCAAGCCCCAGATGACATAAAACTTACGAAAAGCAAGATCAAGGGTTAAACCGGAGGTTGTTTTGAGACAACAACTCCATGTACCCAAACCGGATTTTTTGAGCGGATACCCGCTTTAGCGAGGCTCCGGTTTATTGCTTTTATTCATAATATATACATTGTCTTAATATGTACATAAGTGGAGCCGATGGCTCGGGTATAATAAGGCGAAGATGAGCTATGTTCCACGGCTGTTGGTCTCCTCTTCGGCGTCGTGAGTCTTTTGGCTCGAACATCAATCGGATAGTATGACCCGTTGTGCAGATTCTTGCTGACCACAAAAGGCCCTTCCAAAGGTGGGGATAGCTTGTGCATATCATGCAGGTCTTGAATGAGCGAAGCACCAAGTCTCCTTCTGAAAGGTTCGGTTCTAACCGCATGTTGTGATACCGCGAAGATCCTGCTGGTAAATCGCGAGCGAGCAGCCGCCATATCTCGCTCTTCATCCGGTCGATCCAAGCGTCTGCCGTGCAGCCTCGCTATCTGCCTCAACATAGGCTGCCCGCGAGGTGAATCATAGCGGATATCGGCTGGGAAGGACGCCTCTGCTCCATAGACCATAAAAGAGCGGTGTGTATCCGATGGACCTGTTAGGGGTAGTATTGATACTCCATATCACAGATGGTAGCTCTTCTACCCAACAGCCCGGCGTCCTCGTAAAGGGACCATAAGCGGGGTTTGATACCTCTCAAGATCTCTGATTAGCTCGTTACCTTGACCATTGGACTTGGGTGGGCCCTTTGAAGAAAGCGTCAAGCGGATGTGCTCACGTTCACAAAACTCCTTCATGGCACCCTTGGACAAATTGGTGCCATTATCCGTGATGATCTTGTGTGGAAATCAAACGGAAGATCACCCTTTTATGGCCCGAACCGTCGTGGCCACATCACACTTGCTAACGAGGCTGCCTCGACCCATTTTGTAAATTTGTCAGCTGCGACCAGCAAGTGTGTTTTCTTGTCCTTGGACCTTTTAAAGGCCCCACCATGTCCAGCCCCAAAGTTGCAAGCGGCCAAGTAATTGGTATCATCCTCAATTCTGGGCGGTATGTGAGCTGCGTCTAGAAAACTTACGGCAACCATCACATCGCTGACCGGATCCTCTGCATCGGCATGGGCGGTCAACCAATAAAAACCATGGCGGGCAGCTTTGGCAACCAAGGATTTTGAACCGGCGTGGTGACCACGGTCCCTTCATGGATCTCACGCAATATCTCACAGCCTTCCTCGGGGGACACACAGCAGCTGAAGCGCCCGACACCTTTGCAATGATGCAACTTCGCCATTAACAATGGTCATAGACTTAGACCGCCCGAACTACATCAGACCCAGCGTCTCATCTTACGGTAACTTCGCCCGGGTCATGTATGCCAAATAAGGGGCGTCAATCCGGAATGACATGCAAGGCTGCCTGTGAGCCTCCGGATCAGGAATAGCCAAATCTACTTCATCGGGAAGCTTGGTAGCCGGTTATGCGATACATCAAGGAAGACATTAGGCGGGACGGTTTACGTTGAGAACCCGGCGGCAAAGCATCCGCAACCGTTCTTCCGGCGATCCACATGGTCCACGATATCCTTTAAAGTGTCCTGCAACAACATCCACCTCCAGAGCGATATGCAGCCATGAGTGGATCTTTGGAATCCCAAGTACACGATACTTCTTTGGGCCACCAAGTCCGAGTCACCAAAGCACTTAACCGGCTTAGATTCATCTCCTTAGCCATCCGGAGACCATGGAGCAAAGCTTCATACTCAGCTGCATTGTTAGTACAAGGGAACATTAAGCGGAGGGCGTAACAAAACTTTTCACCTCGTGGGAAGTCAACACAACTCCGCCCCGAGCCCTCAATTGCTGGACCCATCAAAGTGGATGGTCCAATAGGTATGATCCGGCTTTTCTTCGGTAGCTTGCAACTCCGTCAATCATTAATGAAATCCACAAGTGCAGGATTTTTGCCGTCCAAGAGTACATCACAAGTAAACCGTCTTGACCCAAGTTCTATAGCCCTTAGCAATCCGCCCGATTGCTTCTCGGTTACGTATGATATCGCCCAAGGGAGCTGAGCGACCACCGTGATGGGATGCCCTTGAAAATATTGCTTCACTTCGGCTTGCCATAAAAACTCCAATACCAGCTTACGCCAATGCGGATATCTAGCTTAGACTCAATGAGCACCTCGCGATGTAATAAACCGGCCGTTGAACGGATATTCCTTCCTGCCTCCTTCGCTCTACCACAATGGCTACGCTAACTGCCACAGCATTAGCGACAACATATATGAAGCGGCTCTTTGTCAATGGGAGCGGCGAGAACGGCGGGTTGGCCAACTGCGCTTTAAATCCTCAATGCTTCATCGGTGGTGAACTCGAGACAAGCGATCCGTCTTCTTGACATCTGGTACAAAGGAATGGCCTTCTCTCAAAGGCGGTGATAAACCGGCTTAGCGCGGCAATCCGACCGCCAATCGCTGGACATCATTGATGCACTTTGGCTTAGCCAAGGAGGTGATAGCCGTAATTTTATCGGATTAGCTTCAATCCCCTGTTGGACACAAAAAGCCCAATAACACTGCTGGAACACGAAGACACACTTGGCGGGTTGAGCATCATCTTGTACACCCATAAGTTGTCAAAAGTTTCCTTTAGATCCTCAATCAACGTTTCCTTCTTCCTTGACTTAACCACGATATCATCCACATAAGCATGCGCGTTCGGCCGATCTGTTCGTGCAAGCAATTCTGTCTTAGCGGCGATAAGTTGCTTAGGCGCTCTTGAGCCCAAAGGCATAGATACATAGCGAAGGCTCCAAAGGGAGTGATAAATGCCGTCTTCTCCTGGTCCTTAACCGCCATCTTAATCGATGATATCGAATATGCATCAAAAAAGCTCAAGCGCTCACAACCGCGTAGCATCAATAATCTGATCAATGCGGGGGAGGCGAAAGGATCTATTGGACAAGCCTTGTTAAGATCTGTGTAATCCACACACATCGCCAAGTGCCATTCTTCTTAAGGACCAACACGGATTAGCAAGCCACTCTGGATGGAAAACTTCAGCGATAAACCCTGCTGCTAAGAGCTAGCAACTTCCTCTCCAATGGCCTTGCGCCTTTCCTCGTTAAACCGGCGAAGAAACTGCTTTACAGTGCATGCTTGGGATCAACATTAAGAGTGTGCTCGGCGAGTTCCCTCGGTACACAGGCATGTCGGAAGGTTTCCATGCAAAAATGTCGATTCTCACGGATGAACTTCGATGGCGCTTTCCTATTTAGGATCAAGTTAGCGATGGTGAACTGCTTGGGCGAATCGCGGGCACAAAATCAACAAGTTTAGTCTCGGCCGCGATTTAAACTTCAAATCCGGATCGTGCTCTGTAGTTGGCTTCTTCAGCGGGGTCATATCCGCCGGATCAACATTGTCTTTATAATACTTTAACTCTTGATGGCACAAACCGACTCTGCGTAACCGCATCACCTTCCTCGCACTCCAAAGCGATCCGGAGGCTCCCATGAACCGTTATCGTCCCTTTGTGACCCGGCATTTTCAGCTGCAAATAAACATAACAAGGCCGTGCCATAAACTTAGCATAAGCCGGCCGCCCAAATAGGGCGTGGTAAGGGCTTTGAATTTTCACCACCTCAAACGTCAATGTTTCCGATCTGGAGTCATGTTCATCCCCAAAGGCTACCTCCAGAGCTATCTTACCGACCGGGTACGCTGACTTGCCAGGCACCACACCGTGAAACTTTGTCTTTGGGCGGCTGAGATGCTTATCCGTCAACCCCATCGTCGGAAGGTCTCGTAGTACAGGATGTTGATGCTGCTCCCTCCATCCATAAGCACCTTGGTAAACTTGTATCCTCCCACGGGTGCCACCACTAGGGCTAGCTGACCGGATTGTAAACCGGGGAGGATGATCCTCTCTGCTCCATACAATAGGCTGCTCGACCAAGCGCAGGTAATGCGGTCGGCGGTTCAACAACATTATTGCCGCTTACGAAGTTTTCGGTCCCGCTTGTCCAAGCTGGTGGTAAAGACATGGTCGCATCCACCGTTCAAGCTGCTTCGGATTACTTTGATAACCCATTGCTGTTGTTGTTGATTGTAACCCCTTGGTTACGATTATTACGATTGTCTGCCTGCCCGGATAACCACGAACCTGGGCGAATTTCCTCCACCGTAACCGGGCGGACCACGAACCGCCGCCGGGCCCTTGATCATCTGGAAAGCATTAGAACTTTTGAACTCCTGCATAATATAACAATCCTTCGAGGTGGTTTGCTGGTGCCTCCTTCGTCCCATGCTTGGACAAGGTTGATTCAATAGGTAATTCAAGCGATCCGGATTGTGACTGGCGCACCGCCCGGTTTGATTGCTTACCCTTGCGCCGTTGACCCTTGTCCTGCGTGTTGGTGTTAGCTCTGAAGCCCATGTTACCGTTGCCTTACGCTTGTTTCCTCCATTACACCGTTGATCTTTGCTGGCCTCTGGAGTTCTTGTTCTATTTTCCCTTCCCTATTTCGTCATCCTCCTCGGACTCGGGATCCTTGGTACTATCGAATCAGCATACTTTACCAAAACGCCCATGAGAGTGCCCATGTCATTGCAAAAAGCTTCATCGACCCAACTTCAACTTTAACGGTTTGAGCGGCGGTTGGCTTCTAGGGTTAAGATCGCGGAATCGGGTTGATCCGATCTGAAGAATGTAAAACTTCGAAGCAGCGCGCACCCAATGGGTTGTGGATTCTCCCTCTGCACGGACACAAGCCGCCAAATCCACCAGACATAGTGCATTTACAGTGTCTTTGAAATTTTGAATGAACCGGGTCCATAGCGGGTCCATGAACTGGCCCGAGTTGGGTGGCAAGTTCTTCAACCAAATGCAGGCCGTACCTTCCAACATCATGGTGAAATACTTCGCTGCGCAGCTTCATCAACATCCGGCATCTCCATGGCCATCTCATAGCTTTCTATCCACGCTTACAGGCGGATCGGCGGTATAATTGGGCACCTGCGTGGCCCTTTGAAATCCTTGGGCAAGCGTACATTGCGTAAGCGGGGGCGAGCAAGGCACCCCAAAGAGCGGGCGTGACCCCAGGTTGAAGATGATCGGCCGAGCTGGCGCGAGTTGATGACCCTCATGTTGTCTTTGCTTCTTTCGGCCTCCTCGTGCCTGGCCGGTCCACCACCACTTGGCGTTTTGAAAGCCACCGCCGGGTTGTTTGCCTTGGCCAGACCCGCTTCTTAGCGTTGCTTGTCTGGCGGTTCATCTGCGTGCGGCTATAACTTCACGGCTTGGCGGGGGTGGAGTGGATCCGATCGGCCTATGAATATGCTTCTTGTTGAGCGGGGGCCGTCTGAGGCTCCTTTGCCGGCGTGTTTCTACCGCTGCGGTGAATCACCTTCGATTGGAATCGCCTCCAACCGTGCCGCAGCCGCAACAAGGTTATCCATCGGGTTGGAGTAGTGACCGGAGGTGTCTGCACAACTGAGGCGCGCGGCATGATGGCGAGCAGATCTATCTGCAGGGGCTGAATCGGCGCGCCGTCCAGTGCTTCGGCGGTTCACCACGGCGGCGGATTCTGGTTCCTGCCCACAGGGTATTGAAGAGGTCTCTTCCCTCGAAAACCGGCGGGCGGGATCTGTACTTTCTTTTCATGACTTCATGTGACGTTACGATCGGCGCGAGCCTATAAGCTGCGCATCCAAAAGCGGCGTTCGCCGTCATCCTTCGTCCGGCTGCCAGATCCGCTTTAGCCTTAGTGATTTGTTCCTTCACCTTTGCGATCTCTGCGTTGTGCAGGTCTTGATCCGCGGATTAGCCTCGCCATGAAACACGGCCAATCGTCGAATAACTCGATAAAACTTGAGCGGCGGGCGCGGGGCCTCCTTCGGCCGCCATCACGGCTGCTGAACCGGCGACCATCGGCGCCATGATCGAAGTGAAGCGTCAACGTGTGTACCGGCCATGAAAATTCCAACCCGGTTGGGTAGATCAAAGGGGTCGGAATATTCTCACCGTCGGAACAGCCCCGATCTGGCCATCTTGCAGCTGAGTACAGAGACTCGGTTTCTCCGTCGACGACTTCGTCATCGAGTAGACAACGGTTTCGCCGCGGATCTTGATCCGCCCTCACGGTCTCCGTGGATGACTCCCACAAAGCAACAGCGGCCGGTTTAGCGGGCGAGATTCTTCTTCGCCCGGCTGGCCGTCTCGGCGAATCGGTGCGGATGTCGGGCCACGGCCTGGCTCGCCCGATCTTGCCGATGAACACGTGTATGCCACCAAAGGGACCCGGTACCGTACTCAATCGAGCCGGCCTCGGGGCCCGATCTGCATCGTCGATGTAGAGCTTGCCCATGACGACTCTTAGTCATCCGGCCCACAACATAACCCGAGTCGCCGAACTTGCCCTCTAAGATCATCAAACCATCGATGCGATAGCGGCGCCAACTATCGTGGAATTGTCACGGCGGATGTCCTCGTGAAAGGACTTAGTCGCGGGGCCATCGTGCGGGTTAACTTCGAGAGGGTTAAGCGGACACAAAGACACGGAGTTATACTAGTTGACCCCTTCGATGAAGGTAAAGCCTACGTCTAGTTGTGATGGGATTGATGTGATTTGGCGACTAGGGAGCAATAACCGCCTAAGCCTCGAATTATGCATCCCTAAACATGTGGGTCGTCCCCTTATATAGGCGGGTTGGCGCTTGCGGCGGTCTCTGATCCGAGGCGGCTCATACAAGTGTCGGCTGGTCTCTTCCTTCTCTTATCTTACACCACAAGTTACATGACTAAAGGCGGTTTACATTAATGGACTCTAATCCGCCTCTGGGCTCAGGGGCTCCTGCCTTGGCGGGCCTAATTATGACGAGGTAACTTGCGGCCCTTCGAGGCGGTTTACATTCAGCAGTTATCTTCCCAACAAGTACCGAGGGTGAGACCTCTTCAGCACTTTTGATGTTAACCCTGTAGTGTAGTCATTTGGTCGTGGTCATCGAGGGTGATTTCCTCCTTAACCACTTCGTCTGACTACGTCGTGCAACCCCTCAAGAGTGAACCTCGGGGTGATTCCTCTTACGTTCACATTGATGATTACATCTAGTGGAATTCATCGGGGTGATTCCTCGGGTTTTCCCTTGATGTTAGGACACTGCAGTTGCTTGGACTTTACCATTGTTACTTGGAAGGCAGGTGGACCACGAGGGTACCAGCGTGAGCTTAATTGCAGTGATGTGGAGTCGGGTTGACTTTGAAGGGTGCATGAGATGATTCTGGCGTGGCGGGGCATTCCTAGCCCTTGCCACAAGTCCTCGAGGCAGAGACAGCGGGGTCACATCTTTCGTGAGTCTCTGCTTGTTACCGCGCGTTCCTAATCCACTACGATTTGGATATTTGATCCGAGGGCCTCTGGCACGATAGCACTAACCATCCGTGGGCATAGTATGGGCGTTACTGCGTCGTATACATCGATCGAAGCTTAATAGGCGTCGGCGATTGGCCAGCGGGCGCCGGGTTGGACTGCGTGGCGCATGCCTTGTTGAAGGAGGTAGCTAGGTCTGCTCACCGACCGCATACGCAACATCAGGGAGTTCGGGGAGATGGCCCATGACCCTGAGGGGCATAGGTTTAATCTGGCGTGCTGGCCTCTCTATTAAGCCTAGGTCGGGTTGCGGCGTATTGTTTGGCGAGGCGGGCATGACCAGGAAAGTGTGTCGGCGGAGTTAATCGGCGTGGTGGGTAAGTTGGTGCACCCCAGCGAAGAAAACATCTGTCGATAGCCTGTCCTATAGTAGCGGACACTTGGGTTGTATCCGATCGATACAACTAGAACTGGATACTTGTGATGAGGTGGATGGTGATGAGTAATGGATTGTGATGATAAGCTGGATAGTATGGCTCTGGGATTTCTTTCTGCGAGGGGAGTAGAAAGGATCTCGACGAGTTGATAACACTACTTCTACCTTACTTTGCTTCTCTATTCCTCCTATTTGCTGCAAGATGGTGGTTTCTAGAAGATGCTAGTCTTGATAGGACTAAACCTTCTCTCTATTCGGCATTTACGCAGCCAGTCCACATATCTGACCTTCCTTTGATAATGTTGCATATGTAGTGTAGATCCTTGCTTGCGATTACTTTGGATGAGTACTCACGGTTGCTTTGCTCCCCTTTTCCCCCTTTCTTCTTCTTTCCGGTTGATGCAACCAGATGGCCAGCCAGGGCGAGATGCCACCCGATGCTTACTACTACGTGGAGGCCGCCGATGACCGGGAGTAGTTAGGAGGCTCGAGGCGGGAGGCCTTGCCTTTTCGATCGATGTTGCTTTTGTACTAGCCTTCTTAAGGCAAACTGGTCTAACTCATATACGTACTCAGATATTGTTGCTTCAGTGACTCTTGTGTTTCGAGCTTATGTATTCGAGCCCTCGAGGCCCCGACTTGTAACATAAAGCTTGTATTATTTTATTTGTGTCTAGAGTTGTGTTGTGATATCTTCCCGTGAGTCCTTGATCTTGATCGTACACATTTGCGTGTATGATTAGTGTATGATTGAATCGAGGGCGTCACAAGTTGGTATCAGAGCCGACTGCCTGTAGGTAGCCCCCCTTCTTACTCCTTGGCCGAAGTCGAGTCTAGTCACTACAAAACTTTTACTAACATGGTTGTGTGTCTTACGGGCCCACGTCGCCATTGGGTGGTATTAGGATCTTTTACTCCTCGACCTTTACTCTGGGATTCGATCTATTTTCTATTCGGGTTAAACATTTTACTAACTTTCGACATTAGGTTCTCGTACCCACTTCCTCCCGGAGAGCCCGACATTATCGATGATCGCTTGCTTCACGGAAGATTCTGCGGATACTCCTCGATGTTTCTTGAGACCACGTGCCCATTGCCTTGCGTTCTTGACCACAGATAATCCCTGTGAATAACATCGTTGCCACTTGTACCTTCATCCCGCTTGTTCATATACTTTCCTAAATACTTGGAGATACTATCGATCTTCGAAAATCCTCTGCAGACCTATTACTCTTGATTCTCCTTGCTGCTTGCATTATGGATAATCCCATAAGTCTAGTAATCTTATTGGCATCCTTTGTCACTATCCTTTTGAGTCCGTTGATTCAATATGTTGTGGATGCTCGCAATCCTCGATCGGATCATAGAATTCATCCTTCCGGCTTGGGCGTCATTTGACTAAGAGTTGTTTCTCGACCAATCAAATTGCCGTCAATTGTATCCCTAGTGCTATTCAACCTACTTATCTTTTGATCGGGCGTCGCCCGATCTTCTATTTGAAATCATGTTTTGTTTGCATTTAAGCATCGAATTATTCAGATGTTTCTATAATCCAAAACCTTTGCATTCTTTCTTCTTACGGTTGGGTACCGATACTCATCGGATCCTATGTGGATCGCGGATCCTTTTTGGATTTTATCGACAACGTCCTTCATATTCAATAACTTTTGGAGCCTTTCCTCGGATACATAATGCTTTTGGTAAATTGTTTCCTCTTCCTTCTCAACCATGCTTTGCCTTGAGCTTGTGTTATTTTACTCGTGGAGTTTGTGGTATATGTTCCCAAGATGCCCCTATGGGTTGAACCTATGCCTTCCATAATTCGTGTGAACCCGAGAGTTTTCACGAGTCATACTCTTCTGGTGTTTTGCCAGATAAAATTTCAACACTACAAATTCTTCGAAATCGAGAGGTGAATGAGAGGTCGTGTATTGGAGAAGTGGGAGTCGACCTTGAACCTTGCGTTCATGCCCATGGACACGATGCCGATCTTATCATGGAAGCTTCTCGTAAAAATAATTACCCCCTTGGTATAAGTTCATCTTATATCTGAGATTTGGTTTTAAGTAATCGTGGTTCCGGCCATATTGATATGCTTTGATTCCTTTTCTCGGACAAGTTAAAGCACTTGTCTTATGTAGACCAATGCATCTCATAACCTCTATTTTGATCTACCTCGAGTATTGCCCCTGTTATTTCGAGGATATTGTGTCATTGCACTACCTCTTATGAATTCTCATTGGAATGATACTCCATCACATCATTCATAGCCTTGATCGGCTATATCATTATCGAGCTATTTTTAGCTGCTACCGGACCTTCTTCCCCGAGCACAATTTTCGACGATGAGCTAAGCCTACATCGATTTTCCTCGTCATATCATTTTGTCTTGAATAGCAAGCTTAATTTCGAGTTTGTTTCGTACCCGTGGTTCCAATAACCTTTCACTTCATCATTCCTTTGACTTGATGTCATCGCCGATCGATTACATCTTCATGAAATCTCTCGACAAATGTGTCGTGATCATCATCAACATTCTGAGCTCTTCTAGGATATCAATCGAATTCATGATGAGAAATACAATCCTTGCCCATCGATGATTTATGTTATCATTGAGAACATTCTTGCCTTCCCCAACACAAACTTGTTCATATAATTTTGGTAATACATCCTTTTTGACATGTCGATGGATTGTTCTTTGAGCCGTCGGCCACCCTCATCTTTTCTTTGCTGAAATTGTATGACTTATTTTCTAAGTTGTTTCCGATGGATCCTTTGTGTATCTGAAGTCTGACCTTTCCCTGATGACCATGTCAACACTATCCCGAAGCATGTGTGTGGTACTCCGATCATCAACACGAACATTCAGAGCGCAATGCTAACTGTTCTTGATCAATTATCCAAACAACCATTGTATGGGTAAACCTCATAAATTCCTTGCCCCTTAGTCTAAACGGTTTAATACTTGGAGTCCAATCATGCTCTGCCTTTCCTTGGGAAAGTTATACTCTAATACTTGGGTATAAACATCTTTCCTTTCCATTGGTCTGATTATCATAATAATCACATTTTCCTTTCCATTGTTTTGTTTAACCTTTAATCAAACTTATGCGGCAGAGATAATTCCTTGCTTATGTAAACACCTCGATGTACAAGCTCTGTCGATAAGACCACATTACTAATGTTGATGACATTCAGATAACCACCGATGGGCGAGAACTTTGCCCTCTTGGTCCGCCTCGTTTCAACGGCGGAGAATAGTTCTCTTTGTCCCTCGCCCTTAGTACAAGCGATTGTTGTTGACATAACTGGCAGGCTAACCTCTGACATGCCTTGCTATCATGACCGTGCAAAATGAATAGTGCCTTTCCTTCTTTTAACCCACATGGTGGGCCCATAACCACAGTTCCACAGATCGAAACCTGACTCTCTGTACAACCTTGATGTCAAAATATTCTTTACACTTGGCTTCATATCATGTCACGAGCCACCTTAGAGAGATGATCTATTCGATGCTCGGGCGCCTTTTCTCACACTCTGTTCAAGTATCAATCGTTGTTCATCCGGTTGAAACTTCCTATTGTACCTTCATACTTTTCTCTCGATGTTTTATTAAGTTTCAACTCGAGAGATACTTCTGCCTCATTCCCTGAATTGTTCACCAGATAATTAACCCTATAAGGGTCAGTTCTCCCGAAGTTACTCTTTACTTCCCCACTTAAATCTCGTCTTGTAGTGGAGGAGATTTGTAACACCCCCAGTGTCATGCTACAGTACCCTCTGTGATTAAAGCTGTTCATTTTGCTAAACAGTGCTTGATCACCTCCGATTCAAATATCATTTGAAATTCCACTTTGTAATAGAATTCAATTTGCAAGTGAGATATGGAGTTGCACCAAAGTTGCTACAAAATAGTTCATCATTTAACCAAAATTCCATAACATTTAATTGTTAAGGAGAACAACATCACCTAAGAGCTAAGATGGACTGTAGCAATTATTACAATGCAATTTAAGCATTTTAAAGTGCTATCTTATTTGCGAAAAATGCAAATGGATTCCTCTGGCCTCCAAACTTTTGTGGCTTTGCCTAAAAAATGCAAACTATTTAATAGGCTATGTCCCACATTTTTCTCAGCTCTTTGGTTACCCTAAATAGTAATTTTCTATCTCTGTTTTTTAAAGAAAAAAAGAAAGGGCCACCTTTGGCCGGCCGATTGGCCCAACTGCAACTTAGCCCGCGAGGCTGGCCCGCACCATCGCCAGCCTACATCCCCTCGGTCCACCCATAAAACCCTAACCCCCACTCTCCCCACGATCCCCCACTTCCCGATCCCATCTCCATCTCCCGATCTGGATCGGCCCCTCCCCGACGTCATCGCCTCGCTGCCTCGATGCCACCATCTTAGTCTCGGCGCCCGCCACCTCGTCTCCGTCGCGGACCTCGCCGTCATCGCGCCACCACGCCTGGAACCGCCCAGCTGTTGCTCGTCGCCTCCCGACCAGTCGTCGTCGCCTGATTCGCCACCTCGCCGGACTGCCTCCCGCCATCCTCTCGCCGTCGCCTCCTCCCACAGCCGGCCGTCCCGTCCTCCTCCCCAAAGGCTCCATCGAGCCTCGCCGCCCGTTCCCTGCAGCGTGGGGTGAGGACCTCCTCCGCCTCCCCTCCCCCTCTGTTAAGCCGACCACCACGCCCAGTCGCGTCCCAACTCGCCGACCATTGGCCCGTCACAGCCCGTCGTCCGCGCCGTGGCAGCAGCTCTGCTTCGCTCCCCAGTAGCGCTTTTCTACGGTCAACACGCGCGTTTCCTGCCTGCGACCTCATGCCTGCAGCCCGCGTGGCCTCGCTTCGCCCGTCGCCTGCTTTTTGCCACCGCCCCTCACCTTGCTGTCCCCACTCCGGTCGGCTGCGGCCGCCCTGCCGTGGCCGTCGGCCCGCCAAGACCTGCCTTGGTCCGGCGACCCGGCACCAGCCCGTTCGGGTGCCCCAAGGCACCCGAGAACCGTGCCTACCGCTAAGGCCCCGGGGCCTATGACAAGGGGCCCGCTTGAAATTTTTTATAAAAGGGATTTAAAATAATAATAATTATAACAATATTAATTAATTAATCAATTAATTAACTTAATTAATTCTGATTAATTAACCTAATCACTTAGTTAACTAATTAATCATGATTAGCTTGTCTAGCCAATGACAAGCGAGACCCTACGTCTGTTGACCCGGTCAGCAGGCGGTTATTCTTGACATCATGTTGACATCATCTTGGCGTCATATTTAGTTTTCTGATTAAATTAATTTCTGTTATTCCTAAAAATGAAATAAAACTTTAAAAATTAATATAAAATAAACCGTAACTCCGATGAAAATGTTTTCTATATGAAAGTTGCTCAGAAAAATCCAACGAATCCGAATACGTGGCCCGTTCATCTGTCAGATGCCTCTAACTATCTGAACATGGAACATTCCCCCTCCGGTCATCTGTTTGACACAGGTCCGGAACTGGGAATACATTCCCGGTTGAATTCCCCCTTCACCTATATCGTGTAGCCATACATTATGTCACACCCGGCACAACTTATTGCCACGTTATGCTTTGTGATGCTATGTTTGCTTTATATTTACTGTCTCTTCCCCCTCTTCTCTCCGGTAGACCCTGAGACTGATGCTGCCCCTATGATCGACTACGTCGACGATGACCCCTCCTTGCTAGAGCAACCAGGCAAGCCCCCCCTTTGATCATCCCGATATCGTCCATTCCATTCTCTCATGCTTGCATTAGATTTTGCTACTGTTATTGATTGCTCCTATTCTGATGCATAACCTGCTTTTGTAACTTTGTTGTTGTACCTTACCTTATCCTAAAGCGCTTAGTATAGGTTGTTAGTGACCCATCGGTGACCCCCACCTTGTCCTTGTTGCCCCCGCTTCATCATCGGAGACCCGACCAGCGAGATCGAAGACCAGGCCCGACACCGCACATCACTTTCCCTTGGTTGTTCGACACTCTTTGGGTTACTATCGAGTCCGAGGGTGAGACCTCTTGACGCCGATGTTAACCTGTAGTGTAGTCATTCGATCGTGGTCATCGAGGGTGATCTCCTCCTTAACCACTTCCGATCACGACTCGTCGTGCAACCCCTCAAGAGTGAACCTCGGGGTGATTCCTCTTCGTTCACCTTGATGATTACATCTAGTGGAATTCATCGGGGTGATTCCTCGGGTTTTCCTTGATGTTTGGACACACGGTTACTTGGACTTTACCATGTTACTTGGAAAGGCGGGTCGACCACGAGGGGTACCAGCGTGAGCTTAATTGCAGTGATGTGGAGTCGGGTTGACTGAAGGGTGCCAGCGAGATGATTCTGGCGTGGTCGGCATTCCTAGCCCTTGCCGCAAGTCCTCGAGGCGGGCAACGGGTCACATCTTCGTGAGTCTCTGCTTGTTACGCGCGTTCCTAATCCACTACGATTTGGATATTTGATCGGAGGGCCTCTGGCTGATAGCACTAACCATCACGTGGGCATAGTATGGGCGTTCTGCGTCGTATACATCAGCCGAAGCTTAATAGGCGTCGGCGTTGGCGGTGGCGCGCCGGGTTAGGCTGCGTGGCGCTGCCTTGTTGAAGGAGGTAGCTAGGTCTGCTCACCGGCCCACGCATAGCGTCTTGGGAGTTCCCGGAGATGGCCCATGACCCTGGGGGCATAGGTTTAGTCCGCGTGCTGGCCTCTCTATTAAGCCTAGGTCGGGTTCGCGCGTATTGTTTGGCGAGGCGGGCATGACCAGGAAAGTGTGTCGGCGGAGTTAATCGGCGTGGTGGGTAAGTTGGTGCACCCTGCGGTGAAGAAACATCTATCGATAGCCTGTCCTCTGATAGCGGACACTTGGAGTTGTATCCGTCGATACAACTAGAACTGGATACTTGTGATGAGAATTGGATGGTGATGAGTAATGGATTATGATGATAAGCTGGATAGTATGGCTCAGGATTTCTTTCTCGCGAGAGTCGAGAAAGGATCTCGGCGAGGTTGATAACACTACTTCTACCTTACTTTGCCCTACTCTATTCCCTCCTATTTGCTGCAAGATGGTGGTTTCGAGAAGATGCTAGTCTTCGATAGGACTAGGCCTTCTCTCTATTCAGCATTTAAAAGCCCGGTCCACATATCTGACCTTCCTTTGATAATGTTGCATATGTAGTGTAGATCCTTGCTTGCAAGTACTTTGGATGAGTACTCACGGTTGCTTTGCTCCCCTTTTCCCCTTTCTTCTTCTTTCGGTTGATGCAACGGATGGCGGAGCCAGGATCGAGATGCCACCGTCGATGCTTACTACTACGTGGAGGCGATGACCGGGAGTAGTTAGGAGGCTCCAGAGCAGGAGGCCTTGCCTTTTCGATCGATGTTGCTTTTGTGCTAGCCTTCTTAAGGCAAACTGGTCTAACTCATATACGTACTCGAGATATTGTTGCTTCGTGACTCTTGTGTTTCGAGCTTATGTATTGAGCCCTCGAGGCCCCAGCTTGTAACATAAAGCTTGTATTATTTTATTTTGTGTCTAGAGTTGTGTTGTGATATCTTCCGTGAGTCCTTGATCTTAATCATACACATTTGCGTGTATGATTAGTGTATGATTGAATCGAGGGCGTCACACCCATGGTGTTTTCTCATTAACTGTTTGCAATAGGAAAACCCAATTAGCAAGCTAATTGGCCAATTAGCGGGCTAATTGCCTTATTGTTAATAATCCATTTACTAATCTAATTGACATTCATATTAAGCACATAATATATTCCATTCATATTAAGGAAGCAGGATTTCATAATTGAAATACATCGTAGTACAACATGATATAGCTTGACACTCAGCCACCCCATTACACAAGCGCACCAAAGACAAGTTTCACATGCAACATCTAGAACCTTTCTAAATTAGCATCATAGATGGTACATAGAGAGATGCATCTCATCTGGAAAACTGCTGAAGCGGAAGGCGAGTATTGAGCCTTCATTCATGTTGAAGGTCTTTCAACTTTAGGCCAGTGCCTGTGGATGACTGACCGTCCATCCTTCAACCTCTTCAGGAACACTTCAATATTGAACCATGGGTGTTGCATGAAAACTTTCCTCGCCTCCTGACCACAGAGGTGGTTTGAGAGGTAATCACCAGTGAGGCCTGAAAACAAGGATGTGCATAAATATCTTCTCTATATTGGAAATGGGGCAAAGGAATAAAAAAGGCAAGGTATAATAGTTAGTACCATCTTGTAAACTTCAGTGCTTCCCATTGTTTCCCTGCAACACATATAAGGTAGTTAGTCATCAGGTTAAGTAAGGGTTCGCATGCTATCAGTAAAATATGTTGATGAAAAATAAGCACATTGCAGATTCATCAGATTAATTCAAGCCACATGGAAAACCCATTTATCCAAACCAAGCATGATTAAGAACTAGGAAATATAGCACTTGTATATGTTTCTCATGTATTAAGTGCAGCCAAATTCGATTTATTTCTCACATGGTATACAATAAGAGAATGCAGCCACAACAATTGAACATCGCATTGCAGAATTGAACCAAGCAGTTAACTAAACACCACAACAAATGAACCAAACATTAACTGAGCACCTCATTGCACAATATAACATACTCCTAATAGACGATCAAACAGTTAACCAAACAAAGCATGCTTAACAACTTGGAAATGTAGCAATTGTATTTGTTTCTCATGTATTTAGTACAGCCAAATTCGATTTATTCCTCACATGGTATACAATAACAGAATGCAGCCACAACAATTGAACATCGCATTGCAGAATTGAACCAAGCAGTTAACTAAACACCACAACAAATGAACCAAATGTTAATTGAGCACCACATTGCACAATATAACATACTCCTAATAGAAGATCAGACAGTTAACCGAACCAAGGAAGCTTAACAACTTGGAAATATAGCAATTGTATTAGTTTCTCATGTATTTAGTACACCAAATTCGATTTATTCCTCACATGGTATACAATAACAGAATGCAGCCACAACAATTGAACATCGCATTGCAGAATTGAACCAAGTAGTTAACTAGACACCACAACAAGTGAACCAAGCCACAACAAATGAACCAAGCAGTTAACTAAACACCAATTAAACAATATAACATACTCCTAATATAAGATCAGACAGTTAACCAAACCAAGCATGCTTAACAACTTGGAAATATTGCACCCTGAAGAATTGAACATCACAATTGCATAATTGAACCAAGCAGTTAACTGAACACCACATTGCACAACATATATAACATATACACTATAGCAGAAGATTGCATGGTAAAAGTAGATAGCACAATTCACTAGAATTTGTTAAGGAAAGGCAGTAGCTAGCAAACTAAACATGGGTCCTTATAGTGAGCTAATAAGACAAGCTACTCCTCATTGTCGGAGATATCAATGACGATTGGCTCCTTGGACATGGAAGAGGGCGAGGCCTCCGTATCGTGGGTGCCCTCGTTGTAGTGGTGAGTTGCCTGAGCCGCTCCGGGCACCAACCTGCTGGCTCTCGAGATGAGGTAAGCACGTGCACGCTGAGAAAACACCTTGTAGTCTTCATCGAAGGCATCGACGGTGGCCTCGAGAAAACGCCACGAACTGTCATTTAAAGCAGCCGACCGCATCGCGACGTCGGCGCGTGAGGCGTCAACGTTGGCCTCGACGGTGAGGTGCTCCTCCAAGATCTGGGGGTCGGCACGAATGGCAGCCATCGCGACCTCATCCATGTGTGCGGTCGCGATTTGCTTCTCCGCTGCCAAATGCTCCTTGAGATCCTGGCTATACTGCGTGCACCATGGCTTAGGACGGTGCTTATTTGGTGGAGGGGTCGGTGATTTGGGTGGAAGGTGTCGCTTTTCATCGGCGGTTGGGGCATGTGGGATGTGGAAGGAGGAGGAGGATGGGGTCGGGTGGATTACTGCGCCTGGATAGGCGAGGCGAGCAGCGTGAAGGAGGGTCATTTGGCGAGGCGGCGCTGCAAGCAAGGAGTGAAGGTTTCAACTTGGAAAGGAAGGCGTAAACAGGGAAATATGGCTTTTGGTAAGGGGAGGGCGGGAGGTAGATATTTCCGTGGAAGCGAAAATTTGGAATCGCTTCACCAAAAAGCGCACGCAGTGTCATCGACACGGTCCCTTATTCAAGGCGTATGCGATATGTGAACATCACAAGCGAGTCGGATAAGCTTAACCCGTGTGTGTTGAGTTTGAGCGTCAAAAATTTTGGTTGAATTTCCCTGGTTACAGTGGTCATCCACGTCATTGCATAATTTTGGTACACAAAGGAGACTAACTTCTTAATCGAGCAAGTTCAGCAATTAAACAGAGCTAGCTAACCTAAAAATTACTCTAACAAATTAAAGAACGGCGCTCTTAATTAAACAAAACAAAGAGTACTACTACGGCTGGTGCTCGTCGATCTCCGCCGCCGCCTCCATGTCCAGCTCGCGCCCGACGGTCTCCTGGGGAAGGGGCTCCATGGCATCAATTGCACCATACTCAGCAAGCATCTCGCCATCTGCGTCCGCCATATCTTTGGCATAGGCCGCCACGAGTTGGGCGTGGGCGGTCGCAATTTGGGCTCTAGCGGGCTCCGTCATGGAAAGGTATGCCGCACAGGAATGGACGGCTGCTCGAACTCTCTCGGCGATTGCCAGCTCTTTGGTCGTGGGTTGCCGACCGTTGTCGGAGAAGCTTTGTTTGATTTGTGCGGTGACCTCCACGAGCTGGGCGTGGACGGCCTCAACATTGAAGGAAATATGCCCTAGAGGCAATAATAAAGTTGTTATTTATATTTCCTTATATCATGGTAAATGTTAATTATTCATGCTAGAATTGTATTAAGCGGAAACTCAGTACATGTTCGAATACACAGACAAAACAGAGTGTCACTAGTATGCCTCTACTTGACTAGCTCGTTAGTCAAAGATGGTTAAGTTTCCTAGCCATAGACATGAGTTATCATTTGATGAGCAGGATCACATCATTAGAGAATGATGTGATTGACTTGACCCATCCGTTAGCTTAGCACTATGATCGTTTAGTTTATTGCTATTCCTTTCTTCATAACTTATACATGTCCTGTGACTATGAGATTGTGCAACTCCCGAATACAAGAGGAACACTTAGTGTGCTATCAAACGTCACAACGTAACTGGGTGACTATAAAGATGCTCTACAGGTGTCTCCGATGGTGTTTGTTGAGTTGGCATAGATCGAGATTAGGATTTGTCACTCCGATTGTCGGAGAGGTATCTCTGGGCCCTCTCGGTAATGCACATCACTATAAGCCTTACAAGCAATGTGACTAATGTGTTAGTTACGGGATGATGCATTACGGAACGAGCAAAGAGACTTGCGGTAACGAGATTGAACTAGGTATGATGATACCAACGATCAAATCTCGGGCTAGTAACATACCGATGACAAAGGGGACGACGTATGTTGTTATGCGGTTTGACCGATAAAGATCTTCGTAGAATATGTAGGAACCAATATGAGCATCCAAGTTCCGCTATTGTTTATTAACTGGAGATGAGTCTCAGTCATGTCTACATAGTTCTCGAACCCGTACGGTCCGCACGCTTAACGTTCGATGACGATCGGTATTATGAATTTACGTGTTTTGATGTATCGAAGGTAGTTCGGAGTCCCGGATGTGATCACGGACATGACGAGGAGTTCGAAATGGTCGAGACATGAAGATTGATATATTGGAAGGTTATGTTTGGACACTAGAATGGTTTCAGATGAGTTCAGGCATTTACCGGAGTACCGGGGGGTTACCGGAACCCCCCGGGGGCATAATGGGCCTACATGGGCTTTAGTGGAAGAGAGAAGAGGCGGCCAAGAGGAGGGGCGCACCCCCCAAGTCCAATCCGAATTGGGAGGGGGGCCGCCCCCCTTTCCTTCCTCTCCTCTTCCCCTTCCTTCCCCCTCCTAGTTGGACTAGGAAAGGGGGAAAACCTACTCCTAGAAGGAGTATGAATCCCCCCCCCCCTTGGGGGCGCACCATGAGGCCGGCCGGCCCCCTCCTCCCCTCCTTTATATACGGGGGAGGGGGCACCCCATAGACACACAAGTTGATTCTTAGCCGTGTGCGGTGCCCCCTCCACATATTTCCACCTCGATCATATTGTCGTAGTGCTTAGGCGAAGCCCTGGGTTGGTAACTTCATCATCACTGACAACATGTTGTCGTGCTGAGAAACTCTCCCTCGACCTCAGCTGGATCTAGAAGTTCGAGGGATGTCACTAAGCTGAACGTGTGCAGATAGCGGAGGTGTCGTGCGTTCGGTACTTGATCGGTTGGATCACGAAGACGTTCGAATACAACAACGCGTTAACGCGCTTCGCTTTCGGTCTCACGAGTGCGTGGACACACTCTCCCCGCTCGTTGCTATGCTTCTCCTAGATAGATCTTGCGTGATCATAGGAAAATTTTGAACTACTATGTTCCCCAACAGACATGGTAGTGGGCGGCCTCCATCAGGGCTAAGGCCGCCGCTGCGGAACGGACAGCTAATGTGCCGCTCTCGCCAGTGGCTATCCCCGAGGCAGATGCTGCTGCCGCCGCCTAAGAAGCAACAACGGCCGCTTGGGCTGCCTTGGCTGCTCGGACGCAGACTGCGGTCGCACTCACAAAGCTTGTTACCACGCGCTTAGCGGCTGCGGCCACGCTCTCGCCGGAGTGGGCCGCCGAAGTTGCCCTCACGACGTGGCTCCACGTCCCCATCCTTCACCGGCGACGAATGAACAGTGAAATGATATTTGGGGAGTGAGCTAGTGTGCTTGACATGCCGGCTGTGGACTGTAGCCGACGCACCTTCTCGCGTAAGCCATAGGCGTACTATACACCGACGGTGCTTGTGCTGCATGTCACACGATTGGTGATAATAAACTGTGTGCGATCTACTTGATTTATCGTCTTGATTTGAATTACGTAATGTGGCCACAACTACAAAGGATGGTGTTTGAATTGTTAGAACTTTTATCTGCAGCGAACATGCAACTATAGGTGTGTCGTCAAAAAAATTGGAATTATTCAGGGTTCGTTTGGACATTTTTATACATTAGCTTGGTTTTGTAGGCATTGCAGTTGCATAATTCAAATTTGAACTACATGCACAATCTCCAGTGCATATAAACTGGTTGAAAAATCAAATATGTGTCCTTGGTTGCATGCTTAGGTCACATGCAAGAAATGGGAATGAATTTCAAACACCCTGCCACCGTCACTCGGCCGCAAACATTGAGATACTTGGTTTCTAAATTCTAGTAAATCCAGAACTCGTCTGAAATTCATGAAACTTGGCATGCTATCATGGAGCAGCATCAACATGTTGTGGTAAATTTTTTGGCCCATTTGGGGCAGGTTTGGGTATAAGCTTCTCACAAACCAGAGCTTCTCACAACAAGCGTGATGGTTTCGGTAGGGAACGTGACGCATTTGGGACGAAATGATATCCGTTGCCTCTTATTGCTTTCCAAAAATTTCGAGTGTCAACATAGAACAACAGGAGTGTTGTGTTCAATTTTGGAATTTTTCAGGGTTCGTTTGGACATTTTTATTCATTAACTGGGTTTTCCAGGCATTTTATGCGCATAATTCAAATTTGAACTACATGCACATTCTCCGGTGCATATAAACTGGTTGAAAAATCAAATATGTGTCCTTGGTGGCATGCTTAGGTCCCATGCAAGAAATGGGAATGAATTTCACACACCCTGCCACCGTCACTCGGCCGCAAACATTGAGATACCTGGTTTTTAAATTCTAGTAAATCCAAAACTCGTCTGAAATTCATGAAACTTGACATGCTATCATGGAGCGGCAACAACATGCCATGGTAAATTTTTGTCCCATTTGGGGCAGGTTTGGGTATAAGCTTCTCACAAACCAGAGCTTCTCACAACAATCGTGATGGTTTCGGTAGGGAACGTGCCGCATTTGGGGACGAAATGATATCCGTTGCCTCTTATTGTTTTCCAAAAGTTTCGAGTGTCAACATAGAACAAGAGGAGTGTTGTGTTCAATTTTGGAATTTTTCAAGGTTCGTTTGGACATTTTTATACATTAACTGGGGTTTCCAGGTATTTTATGCGCATAATTCAAATTTGAACTACATGTACATTCTCCGGTGCATATAAACTGGTTGAAAAATCAAATATGTGTCCTTGGTTGCATGCTTAGGTCCCATGCAAGAAATGGGAATGAATTTCACACACCACCTTACCGTCCTTTCGACGCAAACATTGAGATACCTGGTTTTTAAATTCTAGTAAATCCAAAACTCGTCTGAAATTCATGAAACTTGACATGCTATCATGGAGCGGCATCAACATGCCATGGTAATTTTTTGTCCCATTTGGGGCAGGTTTGGGTATAAGCTTCTCACAAACCAGAGCTTCTCACAACAAGCGTGATGGTTTCGGTAGGGAACGTGCCACCTTTGGGGATGAAACAATATCCGTTGCCCCTTATTGCTTTCAGAATTTTTCGAGTGTCAACATAGAACAACATGAGTGTTGTGTTCAATTTTGGAATTTTTTGGGGTTCGTTTGGACATTTTTATACATTAACTGGGTTTTCCAGACATTTTATGCGTATAATTCAAATTTGAACTACATGCACATTCTCCAGTGCATATAAACTGGTTGAAAAATCAAATATGTGTCCTTGGTTGCATGCTTAGGTCCCATGCAAGAAATGGGAATGAATTTCAAACACCCTGCCACCGTCACTCGGCCTCAAACATTGAGATACATGGCTTTTAATTTCTAGTAAATCCAAAACTCGTATGAAATTCATGAAACTTGGCATGCTATCATGGAGCGGCATCAACATGCCGTGGTAAAATTTTTATCCCATTTGGGGCAGGTTTAGGTATAAGCTTCTCACAGACCAGAGCTTCTCACAACAAGCATGATGGTTTCAGTAGGGAACGTCCCACCTTTGGGGACGAAACGATATCCATTGCCTCTTATTGCTTCCAAAAATTTTCTTGTGTCAACATAGAACAAAAGGAGTGTTGTGTCAATTTTTGTGATTTTTCGGGGTTCGTCTAGACATTTTGTGCATTAACTGAGTTTTAAATGCATTTATGTGCATAATTCAAATTTGAACTACATGCACATGCTCCAGTGCATATAAATTGGTTGCAAATCAAATATGTGTCCTTGGGTGCATGTTTAGGTCCCATGCAAGAAATGGGAATGAATTTCAAACACCGGGGCACCATTGATTGCCGGCAAAACATCGAGATGCCTGGTTTTTAAATTCTAGTAAACCCAAAATTCGTCTGAAATTCATGAAACTTGGCATGCTATCATGGAGCGGCATCAACATGCCGTGGTAAATTTTTTGTCCCATTTGGGGCAGGTTCGGGTATATGCTTCTCACAAACCAGAGCTTCTCACAACAAGCATGATGGTTTCGGTAGGGAACGTCCCACCTTTGGGGATGAAACGATATCTATTGCCTCTTATTGCTTCCAAATATTTTCTCGTGTCAACATAGAACAGCAGGAGTGTTGTGTCAATTTTTGTGATTTTTTGGTGTTCGTTTGGACATTTTTATGCATTAACTGAGTTTTCAATGCATTTATGTGCACAATTCAAATTTGAACTACATGCACATGCTCCAGTGCATATAAATTGGTTGAAAAATCAAATCTGTGTCCTTATGTGCATGCTTAGGTCCCATGCAAGAAATGTGAATGAATTTCAAACACCAGGGCACTGTTGATTGCCGGCAAAACTTGAGATGCCTGGTTTTTAAATTATAGTAAATCCAAAACTCGTCTCGTGCGCAGGTTCACCGGGAGCGTGCGAGATGTTCAATGTAGGATTTGTGCATCTCTGCAATGCAAACGGTTCAGTGAAGCAGTAACGCGGCAGAAAATAAACCAAAAAATATACGTGCTGCCACACGCCCCGTGTGCCGTACGAGCAGGCGTGAGTTGACGGGACGCATGCGAGCAGTCCACCGCGCAGGCATGCCGGGAGGTGTGCGTGCAAGTGTGTGTATTGACGGGGAGGCGTGCAAGTAGCTGTGTGAAATGATGGTAGGAATGGCAGACGTCCGCCGCACAGGCTCACCGGGAGGCGAGACAACTTTTGACCGCAGCCTTCCTCGCTCCCACTGGTCCGTATTAATTGCGCGCCCGAGCCGCCAGCCATAATAGGCGGCCGCACCCCCGGTCCATAGTGGTCACCGACGTCTGGACTCCGGAGTGTATGACGACGCCGCCGAAGTGCACCATCAGAGGGAGTGGCGACAGCGGGGCTGGTGAAGCACCCGCACAATGCGTCAAGCTGGCCACAGAGGTTTCCGTCGCTGCCGACGAGGTCTCGCGCGGGCAGCAGCACGATCTTGAATTCGTTGGTGCCGTCGTGCCCCCGGCCGGGCGGAGGTCAACAGCAACTCCGGCAACAACTGCGACTCCGACGGAAAACCGGTTAGTCACCTACATATATGTTTGTGCCTTTTTTCTTCCTGATCTTGAGAATTGATTTTGAATGTCCTACATGTTATGCCATTTTTTCTTTTAGGTTAGTATGTACACAGATGAGGCTCTGACCAGCGCTGCCGCCGGATGTAGATCTTGGACCCGGCTGTGCGGCCAGAAGCACCCCCCTGGACGTGAGGAACCAGTAGAATCTCCAGCAGACCACATCAGCGATCTCCCGGACGGAATCCTTGGGGAGATCATCTCCCTTCTTCCCACCAAGGATGGCTGCCGCACGCAAGTCCTCGCATCTCGGTGGCGCACTCTGTGGCGCACCGCACCTCTTAATCTCGACTGCCGTCAGCTATCTGTCGATGATGATTCTGAACTCCCCGGAGCCATCATCTCCTCCCACGGGGGCTCTGTTCAACGCATCTGCATCCCGACATGGTGGCCGCCTGGCTGACATCCCGTCAATTCGATAAACTCCAGCAGCTTGAGTTCTACCATGACTATGTATGTAACATACCACGAACCGATGTATTGTGCCCTCACCACCGATGTCCATCACGTGGTTTTCCTCCTCTCTCCACACCGCCACCTTTGCCCGATGCCATCTAGTAGACAATCTGGTACAAATGCTTCGACTCCCACTACTAAAAAAACTTGCGCTTGTGGTGGTTGATCTGCCGGAGGCCGCACTGCACAACATCATCCACTCCAGCTGCCCTGCCCTGGAGCTCTTGCTGCTTGTTTTTGCAATGGAAATTCATATCCGTTGTCTCAAAATAAAGTCGCCCCACCTTGTAAGCATGGGGATTTGTTTTTTGGACATGATCTCATCATCGAAGATGCCCCTTCACTTCAAAGGTTGCTCCTTGATTCTGGTATAGTACCTTCGCAAATAACTATAGTCTCTGCGCCTAAACTGGAGACCTTGGGTGCAATTCGTGATCCTTTTAGATGGTTGCTCCACACCTATTGAGGTACTGTATATTATTCACGTAAACTTTTGTAATCTGCCTTTTTCATTTGTGCACATAAGTTAAGTATCATCTTGGAGTACACTTTTGGTACTAATATTATGTTCTATGCTCAATGAAGAGCATGTCCATCCTATCAGTGGTGGCGGATTCTGTCAAGACCTTACATATCAGTATGTGGTGTTTTGATCTGAACACGATTATTGGCTTGCTGCAATGCTTTCCATTGAAAGTGCGTTATATCGACTAGAGAGGGGGGGGGTGAATAGGCGATTTTTATGAATTCTTCACTGAGGAATTTGCCGGTGAGGAAATTCCTTAGCAAAGAACTACGTGCAGCGGAATAAGTACTCAGAAGTAAGCATAACAGAATACGCATAGTCATCATGATGAAATGAAGACAATCACAGAGTACGAAAAGCGTAATCACGAGGATAACACAAGATGAAGACAAACAGTGAAGAAATTGAACGAGGAAATTGAGAAAGTCTTGATCAAAGTCTTCAAACACGAGATATGAACAAACACTCAACACGATAATGAGGAAATGAAAGGGTTGAGGAAATAGAACCGATTAGGTTGGTGAAGACAATGATTTGGTAGACCAGTTCAACTGCTGTCTCGGTTATGCGTCTGGTTGGAGCGGCTGAGTATTTAAACTCGAGGACACACAGTCCGGACACCCGATCCTTGAGCACGCAGCTCGGGACACCAAGTCCTCACCGTATTCTCCTTGAACTAAGGTCACACCGACCTCGTCCAATCACTCGTGGTAAGTCTTGAGCGACTTCCAAACCTTCACAGACTTGGTCACTCGGCGATCCACAATTCCTCTTGGATGCTCTAGACCATGGCGCCTAACCGTCTGGAAGAAGCACAGTCTTCAAAGGTAACAAGCGTCGGATCCACGCAGATCAATTTCTTGATGATGCTCAATCACTTTGGGTTTATAGGGGTTTGGTTTTGGGTTTTCCTCACTTGATGATTTCGCTCAAAGTCCTCGGAGGATGGGTTGCTCTCAAATGACAAGTGTCAAGTTCTCTCGGGCAGCCAACCAGCTAGTGGTTGTAGGGGCGGCTATTTATAGCCTAGGGAGCAGCCGACATGATAAGACATAAATGCCCTTCAATGATATGACCGTTAGGTGGATAAGATATATTGGGACAGGTGGCGCTTGACAAACAACGGTCGGAAAATTTGAATCTCAAATTCCTCGGGGCTATCATGTTCCTCCTTTGTGTAGGCAATCCATGCCTTTGGCGAATTCCTAACTCCTCGGTCGAAACAAATTCCTCGGCGACGGAAGAACTTCGTCTCATCCTTGAAGAAATTGACTGAAGCTGTATGAGATTTCAAAGGCTTCACTCGAAGGGATTGGTAGGTGTAGGATTTTGAGTTGAGCATCACATGGAAATTTTCCTTAGTATTTCCTCGACCCCTTTAACGATGACGGTGTTTCCTATGACTCAAGAAAGAAAAATGAAACTATGAAAACAAAAGTCTTTATGCTTCATGTTCCTCAAATGAATACCAAGTCTTCAAGGTCACACCAATTTCTTCACTTTCAAAGTCTTGAGAAAGTCTTGAAATATCAAAATCTTGATTGAAGAACTTCATTTTAGGGTCGACTTTCTCTGTAAATATCAAACTCCTCATAGACTTATAGACCTGTGTACACTCACAAGCGCATTAGTTCCTTAACCTATAAGTCTTCAATACACCAAAATCACTAAGGGCACTAGATGCACTTACAATCTCCCCTTTTGGTGATTGATGACAATATAGGTTAAGTTTTCAACGAGGATAAACATATGAAGTGTAAATCACGATAATGAGGAATTTGATTGCAAGATATAGAAGAACTCCCCCTGAAGATGTGCATAGTGAGGAATTTGCTTTTGAGGCAATGCACATTTGAAGAGTTGAATCATGGAGATCTCCCCCTATATCTTGTAATTCATACACGCATTTAACATATAATATGAAGAATTTTGAAATGCATGATGAAATATGGTGCTTGATGTTATTCAGTATGCGTGCGATATCATTAATGAGGAACAGGCATGCAAAATAACGCATCAAGAATGTCAGAGCCCAAATCGATTTGCTATGAAGATTTTCAAGGAGCTCATGAGAATCAGAGCATAGTGCAAGAGCATAATGCATCAAAAGTATCAAAGCACCATCGGGTTTAAGATTACAACTCGATCCAATAAAAGTTTCGGAAGAGCGAGAGTTGTAACTTAATAGAAATAAATTACTGTATATAGGCAATGAACTAGACCCGCTTGAAGACTAACTCAAATTTCTCCCCTTTGTCATCGAATGACCAAAAGGATCGGCGAGGACTAACGCTCTGAAGAATTTCAAGTTGAAGGCGGAGCGCCAAACATTGTTGGGGTCGGTTGTTGAAGTAGGACCAGCCGCGGTGTCTTCCAAGTCTTCATTTTCATCAGTGTCGCGAGATGAAGGATAGGAGCTAGCCACCAAGGAAGGAACTTTGACCTTCTTGAATTTCTTCGGAGGAGGTGCAGACCAGTCAAATTCTTCCTTGAGTCCCATGGACGTCAGTTCTTCTTCACTGTAGACATGTGAAAGAACAGCCAGTGCGTTTGAAGGTTTCATGGAGGTAGTAGTGGTTTTCTTCACCGCATTGTGTGTTGAGGTCATGTTGTGAAGAAAAGTACCAAACGGCGCTTGACCCATTTATGATTACGATCAACCTTGATGAAGGCGAGGAGTAACTCACGATCGATCATCACCACAGGTGCGATAGCTTGAGGACTTTGCTTGGTGAGGTATTTGCGGTGAGTCATGTGTGGCGAGTCATCATTGGTGGAGTAGGATCTTTGCTTTGGCTGTCCATCAATGGGCGAATGCCTTCATCGATCACAGCAGATAGCCTTGCCCTTGTCATCATCTGAGGTAAATGTCCGTTTGAGGACTTCAATCGGAGGCAAGTAGCTGCAGTGGTTCAAGTATCAGCCTTGTAATTGAGTGAAGACCTTGTCTGATGAATCTCATAATCCAAGGCGCATAAGGCTTCAGCTCAAATGGTGACATAGCTATGTTTGCGAGTCCTCATGAAGAAATCATGGAAGTTGGCGGAGCGCCATGGATGATGTTGAAAAGCATATTCTTCATGATGCCAGCGACTTCTTCATCGTTCGAGTCGTGGCCTTTGATAGGACTCATTGTCTTCGTCGAGAATCCGATAGACAGTCCGAGGCACATATAATAATTCCTTAACGAGGAATTTGGTTCTTAGGGCCTGCCTTGGCTTCAAAGGCTTCATCGGCACTTGCATATAGTGATTTGAAAGTTACGGTTCGTTGTAGATCGACGTGCACCATCAAGTGGAGGATCGAGTGGTAGGGCACGAAGCAATTCGATTCTTGGTGCCTTGTAGTGAGTATTTTCAGTCATCAATCTAAGACCCATGAGTTCACGTCTTGAGCGTCTCCGGTGATGTGCAGCGTTGCATAAAATCGAAGAATTAGTTCTTCATTCGATCCACAGATATCGGTCAGAAATTTAGAAATCTGCGTCGTGAAGAACACCGAGGACTGGCTCAAAGCACAGCAGCGACTCCATGTCCACATGAGGAATATGAGCATGATCGAAGATTTTGTCCTTGTTGAAAAGCATTGAGGAATAGAAGTTGGCTTGGTGGCAGTCGAAGCGCCTCTCTAATGCGGCGAATCATATGGATTATAGTCGATGAAGAACACGTGCTCGGCAAAGAAATCTTCAGCCTTGAACTTTGCTTGCTTGAAAACGGATTCTTTTGCTTTGGCGGAGGGTGTCGATGAGTTGCATCACCACCTCGGGAATCGCAAGTTCAGGTTCTTGGTGAGGAATTTCTTGTTCCTCAACAGATCGATCGAGGATCAGCAGCAGCAGTTTCATCAACACTAGTGGCTGGAATTTCTTCATGCCTGAGAACCGATGGGTTGAGTTTCTTGAGTCCATTTGGACTATTTGTGTAGGGGTGAGGAATCTGTTGGGCGGGGTGTAGAGAGGAGTATTGGGATGCAGACTTTCCCAAAAGTCATCATTCATCACCGGTGTGGTGCATCCAATATCCACATCTTCATCTTCAATTTCCTCAACACCAGCCTCTTCAAGCTGTGAACCGAGGCATAGGTGAGAAATGGCGGGGTTGAAGGATTGCATCCACTTCAATTTCTTCATCAATCTGCTCGATGAAGCGGCGAGAATGATGTTCTTCATCGATCGATTGGGATCTCATAGTCTTCTCCAAAGGAACAACGTCCTTTGATGGTATGGAGGAAATTGGAACAGCATCAATTGGATTTTCGTATGAGCTGGTCATAGGCCTCATTTTCTTTGCAGCGAAGAATCGACGCGGTGATGCTTTCCTTTTCTTTACAACAGCTCGTTCTGCAGCCTTGGTTTTCTTCACATCGAGGCGATGGAAGAATTGGAGTTGGAGTTGGCGCAGGTGGGTGAGGAATTTGGTTCGATTTCTTGGTATGGCGATGCGGTTGCCTGTCTTGAGCGATTTCTTGAGCGCACCACTAGTGGGTGCCACAGCAATTTCTTCGGTGGTGGAATGGGATCATCAGCCTGGAACTAGCATTTTCATCGGCAGGCTGAACGTCATCAACAAGATCTTGGCGTGTTCTTGATTGGTTGGTGAGGCTTGACTGAGGAATTCATGTTGCCTTTGGGGCTGCAACATTTGTGAATTCTTCGTCGAGTTCACAAATCGACCTTGGCTCCTTGCCAATCAGCATAATAGGAATCGAAGTTTTGCTGAGGTCTTGAATTTCAGTCTGGACCTTGAGAAGCTCCTCGGTGTCATCTTGACAACGTTTTCTTGAGAACTTCTCCTTCTGTATTGAGCCTTTTGATTTCCTTGCCTTCTCAAACTTCCATTTTCTTCAGCGATGAAGTGAGTCAACATATGACTTTGTCCGGTGTCGAGATGAAAGTCGGGCATAGGGGTATTGGGATCCTTGTGCGAGAGATCAATATAGTCGAGGACTTTCTTGGATCAACAGCGATGGCACAGATGTACCTTTGGCTCTAGCGGCCTTTTCTTGGCGGTCTCGATGATTTCCGCAAGTTCATCATCGATACTTCATCATCGAAGGCACATGGAATGCAACCTGTTTCTTCTTTGGGCTAGGCGAGGACCTCGTCCATTTGTTGCTTTGGTCTTGGTGAGTCGGGCGATTGAAGAAATGGGAGTTCTTGAGAACTTGCGAAACGCTGAGGCAATTGAAAGCCAGCAGTCCTTTGACATGTAGCAGTGCACAGAGGCTGAAGGTTTTGCCGGAGCTATTGAGGACTTTGGTGGAGCAGCAGCGGTGTGAGAAATTTGCTTGGAGGTGCTTCTTTGAGGAACTTGGCCGTGAGGGCGCAGATGGTGAAGCACTTGGCTTATGAGCAGGCTTCTTTGCATGGATTTCCTCGGTTTGACCGAGACCTCGTGGCGATGCAGCGGCAGAATCCTCATTGAATTTCTTCACTTGCCTCCTTTGCTTGCTTTGCCAATTTTGCTTGGCGTTTAGCCCATTCATCGGAAAGTCCTCACCTCGTTTGATGCTTGTGGGATCAGCTACTTGGCAGTGCCAAAGGAGCTCTTGGGCATGGAGGATTAAGGCGAATTTCTTCATGTACTTAGGAGTTACATATCTGTATTCCCTCCATTCCGTGCCCATCTCCGTTCAATCTTACGAATCGCACCTTGCGTTGATTTTTGTTTTCTTCATCCGGTGTGCGATAGTCGGCATAGATTTCCTCGAGGGATTTCAAGCGCATCATAACCTCAGGTTTCTTTCCTCCTTTCGTGGCTTCTTACCGTCGCCATGTTCTTGATTGAGAATTTGAACAATTGAGTTCTTTGAAGAAGTATGCAGTTTTTCTTGAGGAGCGCTGCAAATGAGTTAAGTTGATGAGAACCTAGGGATTCAGCGGACATGTGTACTGTGAGCAGAGTATAGTTGCGAGGAATTTGGAGAGGTCATATCGTTCTCGGAAGGTTTTCAAAAGAACAGGTTTTGAGGATTTTGACGGATGAGCCTTGAAGAATTTCACTAAGCGTTCTTTGTCTTAGGTTCGAGTTGTATAGATCTAGGATCCACACAATTGAGGAATCTTGAATAAAATCATTGCTTAGAAAGCGAATCAAGAGATTTGAGGTGTTCATATGTGTGAAGATTTGAAGAATAAACACCTTTGAAGATTTTCAAGAAGGTTTGAGAATCAAAGCGAGTAATAAAAGTAACTTTTAATTACCCGAGTGAAGAACACAACGAACTGAGAAGAACAGTTGGGAAGTTAAATCGTTCAGATCTTCCACGCCCTAACTTGGCGGAGGAAGACAGCTACGGCAGCGGCGGAGTGAGGATTTCAGCGGTCGGCGCGATCGTCGGTGACGAGGTTGAAGCGATGAAGCTTTTCCTCACCGGCGACGATGGAGTAAGCGGCGGCGCTAGGGTTTGAGGAGCTCGGCGGGAGAGAGAGATCGGCGAGTAAAAGAAGTGAGGAAGGGAGAGGGTATTTATAGACACGGTGAAAAGCGGATCGTCCAAGATTTAGGGCGAACATGCCTGACCATTTCCTTCTCTCGACATGTGTCACCCACGTCGGTGTAGTGGAGATCGTGTCGATCGTGGGTGAATAGAATAATGCATCGTGGGATGCGGAGCGGTTTAAGCGCAAAAGCGAAAGTTTGGATAAGATCAGTTTAAAGTTCCGTTGCAATTTCTTCAGTATCAAGGACACGGTGAAGATTTTGAGCGAGTTTCAAAATAGAACGCACATGAAGAATTTGTGAATGGATTGGGTTGAGTATAGCATAGAGGGGAAGGTCCGATCACATTCACTTAGCGAAAAAGCGACTTGAAGAAATAGCCATAAGTGAATCTTGTAGAGGACATAAACCCATATATACATATATATCCAATGAAGAAAGATGACGGAAGCAGTGAAGATTTTGCAAAGTTGAAGAATTTGAAAAACTGAAGAATTTCAAAACGAGGAAAACTCAAATTGAAGATTTTCAACTTTGGTGGTGGCGTGACCCACCAGTATAAGAAAGATGATTTCAGACACAGCGTACAATTGTCGTAGGGTTACGAGAATCAAATTCTTCATTAATTTCTTCACACTAAGAGTGTTATTCTTCATTGATTGAAGAAAACGTTTCTTCATGTGTTGCACATCTAAGTCATCAATTTTGCATAAGTGTTAGGATGTGTGTCTTTTTCAAAGAACGTTCGAAGATTCTAAGATATTTAGCTCACACAACTTGCTAAATCTCTTCTCATCCAAGGGCTTAGTGAAGATATCAGCTAGCTATTCTTGATCTTCACGTGCTCGATGGAGATGTCGCCCTTCAACACATGATCACGAAGAAAATGATGGCGAATTTGAATGTGCTTTGTCTTGAGTCTGAAGCTGGGTTGTGAGCAATCTTGATGGCACTCTCATTGACACAATAGAGAGCACATTCTCACGTTGATGCCATAGTCCTTGAGAGTTTGCTTTATCCATAGCAATTGAGCACAACACGAGCCAGCTGCAATGTATTCAGCTTCCGATGAGACGGTGATCTGCAGTTCTGTTTCTTCGAGGACCAACGGACCAAAGATCGTCCGAGAAATGACAAGTACCGAGATGTTGACTTGTGGTCCACGATCACCAGCATAGTCGAGTCGAATATCAATGAGATCAAAAGTAGAGCCCTTGGGGTACCATAATCCTATTGTTGGTGTGTGAGCTAGATATCGAAGAATATGCTTCACAGCCTTATGGTGTGATTCCTTGGTGTAGCTTGAAATCGGGCACACATGCAAACACTAAGCATTATATCTGGCCTAGATGCACATAAGTACAATAAAGAACCAATCATGGGCGGTATACCTTGTGATCAAGTCAATACCATTTTCATCGATGCATAGATGGCCATTTGTGGGCATAGGAATTTTGACACCTTTGCAATCTTGCATGCGAATTTCTTGAGGACATCTTTGAGGTATTTCTCTGAGATATGAATATGCCATTGTGTTGTTGACGAATTTGAAGACCTAAGAAGAATTTCAACTCTCCCATCATAGACATTTGATATTCCTCACTCATCATATAGGCAAATTCATCACTATAACGTTGGTCAGTACAGCCAAAGATAATATCATCAACATATATTTGGCACACAAACAGTTCACCATCATAAGATTTAGTAAAGAGAGTAGGATCGAGTGAACCGGGTGTGAAGCCATTCTTCACGAAGAATTCCTTCAATGTATCATACCACGCCCGAGGGGCTTGCTTGAGACCATAGAGGGCCTTATTAAGTCTGAAGACTTTGTCAGGATTCTTTGGATCTTCAAAACCTGGGGGTTGAGCAACATATACTTCTTCCTCAAGCTTACCATTGAGGAATGCACTTTTCACATCCATTTGATATAAAGTGATATTGTGATGGTTAGCATAGGCGAGTAATATGCAAATAGACTCAAGTCTAGCAGCAGTGCAAAAGTATCATCGAAATCAATTCCTTCAACTGCGTGTAGCCTTGAGCTACTAGTCGTGCCTTATTCCTCACCACAAGACCATTTTCATCTTGCTTGTTGCGGTAGATCCACTTTGTGCCAATGATATTATGATTGCGAGGATCTGGACGTTTGACCAGTTCGGACATTGTTGAGCTCGAATGATGT
Source organism: Aegilops longissima (assembly GCA_021605205.1). Taxonomy (NCBI): domain Eukaryota; kingdom Viridiplantae; phylum Streptophyta; class Magnoliopsida; order Poales; family Poaceae; genus Aegilops; species Aegilops longissima. Next base: position 320,021,843 of record CM038676.1, read on the forward strand.
AATTCTTCTTGCATGGCCTGAATCCACTCGGCTCGAAATGCTTCATCTACCTTAGTGGGCCTCTGTGATAGAGACAAAAGCATAGTGCCCACAAAAGTTAGATAAATGTGAAGCTTTTGGCGTGTGAGAGGACTGGCGCTTTAATGTCATCGATGATCTTCTCCACTTGCACTTCTTTTTGCAGCGCGTGGATGAGCTGGTTGTCGTCGAGGAATTTGATCATTTTCCTCGGCACCATTTTCTTCAACATTATCTTGGTGCATCACTCGGCGTTCTTCAGCGTCTGAGGATGAGTTCTTGAGCAGTTTCTTGATGGGAATGACATCCTCGGTTGCCTTGAACTGATAGAATCCTCGGTGCTGGTTCATCTAACACAGAAGGTAGGTGCTCTCTTTGCGAGCCATTAGTTTCATCGAACCGCACATCTACAAAGTCAACAATCTTGTGTAGAGTGATGTTGAAGACTCTGTAGGTGTGCGAGTCCTTTCGTAACCAAGCATAAAACCTTCATGTGCTTTGGTGCAAATTTAGAGTTGTGATGAGGATCTCTAATCCAGCATTTAGCAATCAAGACTTTGAAATAACTTACATTAGGTTTCTTGTCGGTGAGGAGTTCATAGGCGGTCTTCTTGAAGAATTTGTGAAGATATACTCTGTTGATGATGTGGCACGCAGATGTCGATTGCTTCAATCCGAAAACGACTAGGCGTTTTGTATTCATCAAGCATAGTGCGAGCCATCTCAACGAGTTCTGTTCTTGCGCTCCACGACGCCATTTCTTTGAGGAGTATAAGGAGCGGATAACTCATGAGTAATACCAAGTTCATCAAGATAGTCATCAAGACCGAATTCTTGAACTCAGTTCCATTGTCACTCCCGATGTGCTTGATCTTCACACCAAAGTTAGTTGAAGCCCTCGAGGAAAATCATTTGAAGACTTCACGCACTTGATTTTTGTAGGTAACAATGTGTACCCATGTGTAACGAGAGTAATCATCAACAATAACAAAGCCATATAGAGATGCATCATTAACGACAATGAGTAATGATTGGGACCAAAGAGGTCCATGTGAAGCAATTTGAAGGGGCGAGTAGTGGTCATGATAGTCTTCGTTGGATGCTTGGCCTTGGTCATTTTCCAGCTTCACAGGCTCGCATAAGTGATCCTTGAGGAATTTGACATTCTCAATGCCAATGACATGCTTCTTCTTTGCAAGCGTGTGCAAATTCCTCATGCTGCGTGACCAAGGCGCCGATGCCATAGCCAGCCTATACGAAGCTTTTGCAAGTAGACACACGGCTGGTTGTGGTCTGTGGAGAAGTCAACAATGTACAAGTCTCCTCTCCTAAAGCCTTGAAGACTTTGGAATTGTCGACTTCCATAATCACAACACAACGATACTTGCCAAAGATAACAACCATATCAAGATCACAAAGCATTGAGATCGACATGAGGTTGTATCCTAAGGACTCAACAAGCATGACTTTGTCCATGTGCATGTCCTTAGAGATAGCAACCTTACCAAGACCCAATACTGACTTTTGCCTTTGTCGGCAAAGATGATATGCTTGAGATGTGGCGGTGATAAGGAGCATCCATCAATAGATTCTTATCACCGGTCATGTGATTTGTACATCCACTATCGAGAACCCACTCGGTGGCTTTGGGTTGATCATCCTGCGGATGAATTAGTACAACTTACGATCTCATATACTTCATCGGTGAAGAATATGATGTCAAGTTCATCGATGAATTTCATCGATCGGTATCAATCGATAAGCGGTAGGAGGGCGTGTGAAATGAAAGTTCATTTCATCATGATTAGCTGCGTCCTTTCGAGCAGTTTTGTCGGGCCCCGGCAAATTCTTGAGACGTTAAGGCACGTCGGAGACCTGACCTCGCAGAAGAGATTAGTTCTTTTCTTCACCACCCACATCTGAAGGGGTGGCAAAGAGTTCATCACTCTGCGAGCACCATATGAGAATGGTGGCATAGAGGCCAAACCATTTCGATTCACATAAGAGGGGTTAGGGTAAGCATATGAATAAGCGAGAGAAATTCTTGAGGACATATGAACATATTGGTTTGAAGAATAATGCACATATTCATAGCCCTTATCTCTACCCTGCGAAACAGAGTTGTTAGCACGATGATAATCATATGGGGACTTTGATCCTTTTGAGGAATTTGATCCACGTGAGGAATTTGGTCCGTATGAGGACTTGGATCCATATGAAGAATTTGGTCCATATGAAGAATTTGATCTGGGGTTCCTATTCTTCACCGGTGGTGTCATGAGGACATTCACGAAGACTTTCAAGGCACTTCTTGGGAACCTAGATTTTCTTCATAGGGGAACCGTTCTGCAGATTAGTGCCAACATATCTAGCAAATACTTCACCATTCTGATTTTTGAACAGTTTATAGTTGAGTCAAATGACTCATCGGTAGAATGAGGAAATTAGCATGTAAAGCCAAATAAGTTAGATGGATCAATCGGAGGTCCCTTTGCAGCAACCCATGAGGTTTTGGGATCTTGCTCGGGCTTCCAAATGTTCCATCGACATTTAGTTTCCTCTCAAAGGCGATACCCTCTTTCCTAGGGTTCTGTTGAGGATCTGCTTTTAAGCACATCACAAAGAGTCGATGCCCTTTGAGGCTTTTGTACATGCTCATCATGTACAATTCCTTCAACCCTGCATCGTCGGTGATACTAGCAATGTCCTCGGATGAGGAATTAGTGATAGCAGAGGCAGGTGAAGAATTTGTAACAGTTGAAGCATTTGAACATTCAGGTGAAGAATTAGCAGATTCACGTTCAATGCACTTTAAGCATGGAGGAACAAATTCTTCTTGAGAAGCGCTGATTTGTTGAGCAAGTAATGAATCGTGCTCCTTCTGAAGATCTTCATAACTCACTCTTAGCTTCTCAAGATCTTGCTTTCTTTGAAGAAATTCATAAGAAAGTTTCTCATGATCAGATAAGAGAGTGTTATGATGACCTTGAAGGTTGTCAAGCCTAGATCAAGTCTCTGAAGGTTTTCAGTCAGGGCTTTAGTGCGATCCATTTCTTCACCCAACATATCATCACTTTTGTCTAGCATGTTTTGAACCTTTTCAAAAGCCCTTTGTTGCTTTATAGCAATCTTAGCAAGTTTAGAGTAGCTAGGCTTGAGATCCTCATCGATTCATTTTCACTAGATTCGGAGGAGGTGAAATTGAGACCTTGGCACCTTTTGCCATGAAGCAATAGGTGGGGCGTAGTCATCATCATCCTCATCGGGCTTGTCGGTGGTCAGTTTCTTGATGTTGAAGATGGACTTGCTAACAAAGCGATGGCGAAAGCCGACTAGCCACACCAGATTCGGATTCTTTAGACTCCTCCTCTTCCTCATGTTCCTCGATTCAGCTTGAGTCCATTTCCTTGCCAATGAATGCCCGAGCCTTTTTGGAGCTGCTCTTCTTGTGAGAAGAAGGCTTTGAGGATTTTGATGATGAAGATTTCGATGATTTCTTCTTCTTCTTGGCGTCATCGTAACTGTAATCCTTGTGTTTCTTATTCTTTAATTCCTTTTCCCATCGAGGACAATCTTGGATGTAGTGACCAGGTTTCTTGCATTTGTGACAAAGTCTTCTCTTATAGTCACTAGATGAGGAATCACTTTGCTTCTTGAGGATTTTCCAAAGCGACCACGTCTTGAGAATTTCTGGAATTTCTTCACGAGCGATGCTAGCTCTGGCCTAATTCTTGAGGATCTCCAAGGCTACTACCGAGTCTTCACACTCGATTCGGACACGCCTTGGCCTTGAGGCACGTGTTTTTCCATAGCGAACCATAGAGATCTCTCTTTTGACAAGTCGAACTCGTGAGTATTTAGCCTTCGAGGATATCGGCGGGATCAAGAGACTTGTAGTCAGCTCGTTCTTGTATCATCGGTGCGGAGTATCAAATGAGGAATCAAGCGATCTTAACAATTTCTTCACCACCTCATGGTCGGTGATGTCAGTGGCACCAAGTGCTTGAAGCTCATTTGAGATGTTAGTGAGGCGATCGAAGGTTTGTTGAACATTTTCGTTGTCGAGTCTTTTGAAGAGGTTGAAGAGATTTCGAAGAACATCAACTCGAGAGTCACGCTGAGTTGAGACGCCTTCATTTACTTTGGACAACTTTGTCCCGGATGAGCTTAGCGATTCCAAAGCACTCACTCTTCCATATTGACCTTTGCTCGGATGGCCACATATGATATTCTTCGCTTGAGAATCGAGTTGCTTGAATCTCTTCACATCAAGAGCATTCGGAGAAGGTGTGGTGAGGAACACCATTTTCCACAACATACCGTAGATCGTTGTAAATTGCTTCAAAATGCATTCGCATCTTGTTCTTCCAGTAGGGGTAGTCCGTCCCATCGAAGGTAGGACACCCTGCTGAGACCTTGATCATACCTGCGGTCAACATAACTAAAACTCCAGGTGGTTAAACCAAAATCACGCAGAACAAGGGAGTACCTTGCTCTGATACCAATTGAAAGTGCGTTATATCGACTAGAGGGGGGTGAATAGGCGATTTTTATGAATTCTTCATCGAGGAATTTGCGGTGAGGAAATTCCTTAGCGAAGAACTACGTCAGCGGAATAAGTACTCGAGTAAGCATAACAGAATACACGCATAGTCATCATGATGAAATGAAGACAATCACAGAGTCTGAAAAGCGTAATCACAGGATAACACAAGATGAAGACAAACGGATGAAGAAATTGAACTGAGGAAATTGAGAAAGTCTTGATCAAAGTCTTCAAACACAGATATGAACAAACACTCAACACAAGAATGAGGAAATGAAAGGGTTGAGGAAATAGAACCGATTAGGTTGGTGAAGACAATGATTTGGTAGACCAGTTTCAACTGCTGTCTCGGTTATACGTCTGGTTGGAGCGGCTGAGTATTTAAACTCGAGGACACACAGTCCGGACACCCAATCCTCGAGCACGCAGCTCAGGACACCAAGTCCTCACCGTATTCTCCTTGAACTAAGGTCACACCGACCTCGTCCAATCACTCGTGGTAAGTCTTGAGCGACTTCCAAACCTTCACAGACTTGGTCACTCGGCGATCCACAATTCCTCTTGGATGCTCTAGACCATGACGCCTAACCGTCTGGAAGAAGCACAGTCTTCAAAGGTAACAAGCGTCGGATCCACGCATGATCAATTTCTTCTGATGCTCAATCACTTTGGGTTTGTAGGGTTTGGTTTTGGGTTTTCCTCACTTGATGATTTTCGCTCAAAGTCCTCGGAGGATGGGTTGCTCTCAAATGACAAGTGTCAAGTTCTCTCGAGCGCCAACCAGCTAGTGGTTGTAGGGGCGGCTATTTATAGCCTAGGGAGCAGCCCGACATGATAAGACATAAATGCCCTTCAATGATATGACCGTTAGGTGGATAAGATATATTGGGACAGGTGGCCAAGAAGACAAAGAACGGTCGGAAAATTTGAATCTCAAATTCCTCGGGGCTATCATGTTCCTCACTGTAGGCAATCCACCTTGGCGAATTCCTAACTCCTCGGTCGAATAAATTCTCAACACTGAAGAACTTCGTCTCATCCTTTGAAGAAATTGACTGAATCTGTATGAGATTTCCAAAGGCTTCACTCGAAGGGATTGGTAGGTGTAGGATTTTGAGTTGAGCATCACATGGAAATTTTTCCTTAGTATTTCCTCGACCCCCTTTAACAGTACGGTGTTTCCTATGACTCAAGAAAGAGAAAATGAAACTATGAAAACAAAAGTCTTTATGCTTCATGTTCCTCAAATGAATACCAAGTCTTCAAGGTCACACCAATTTCTTCACTTTCAAAGTCTTCAGAAAGTCTTCAGAATATCAAAGTCTTCAGTTGAAGAACTTTATTTTTAGGGGTCGACTTTCTCTGTAAATATCAAACTCCTCATAGACTTATAGACCTGTGTACACTCACAAACGCATTAGTTCCTTAACCTATAAGTCTTCAATACACCAAAATCACTAAGGGGCACTAGATGCACTTACATCCATGTCTGGAGAATTTGTATATAAAGGTGATGATTTCACGCACATTGAAAGCCCATATATAATGTACTATAATTAATCATTGAGCTATCACTCTTTCAACATAATCTTTTTAAACATTAACTGCTTTCAATCTTCATCTCTTTTTAGGCACTAACACATGGAGAAAAAGGTGTAACCAATCGATGGTTCAAGAAGCACCGGGATTTTCTCAGATCTCATGACATTCGTTTGAAGACAGTAACACTGGAAGGATATGCATCCAACAATGCAAACACTAGCTTTGTCACATTCTTCATGTTGAATGCGAGGGCACTATTGTCTGTGAGGATTAAGTTTTTCGACAAGAAATTTCTTACGACCGCAAGTGTTGAACAACATAAAAAGAAGTTTCAGGTGGACCTAAGGGCTTCTGATCGTGCTCGGCTTCTATTTACAACAGCTTTTCATCATGTACCAGTAGAATTTCTGGTCGGGGATCTTGATTTTATGGACCAGACCGATCCATTTGATTGTGACTTCCGAAAACTTTGGTTGAGTTAGGTGTCATTGTCCTGTTCAATCTGGATTTTGTCTAAACCTAATGAGCAATTAATCCTCGTGCTTTGTACTGTTTGTAAGCTGGAGTTAGATATTGTTTCCCTTTTTAACTCGGTTTTGACCCATATTTTCTTTCATACTGGGCCAATGGCTTGCCATTTCTTTCATTAAGACATAAATATTATAAGCATTCACAACATAGGGAAAGAACATCGCTGTTACTGTTAGTCCAATTTGTGACAAGTTTTGGTACAAACTTCTTATAAATCGGAGCTTCTCTAAAAAAGGCTCATGGTTCCGAGAGGGACCTTGTCACCTATGTGTGCGAAACGACATACGTTGTCTCTTCCCGCCTTGATTTATTTTATAGAGGCAACATGCAACTATATATAGTAGTGTCGTCCTAAAAATATGAAATTATTCACAGTTCGTTTTGCCTTTTTATACATTATTTGAGTTCCCTAGGCATTTTGGAACGTACTTTTGTGTGTGCGAAGGTCATGTGTGTACTAGCCACATATGTAATTCGATGTTCAATCTGTTTATGGAATCAAGTCCTTATAAGTTATAAATACATATGTTGTTGTTCTGTGTGCAATGACATTGCACACGGACCCTCCTGGGGAACCCATCGGTGATGATTTAATCAATCGCTAAACAATTGTATACCACCAAGCACTTGCCCATAACACACACAGCTTATTAGCAGCAATCGTCTGTGTTATTATGGATCTTCGCACACATTTTTGATTATAGACCTGTTTGCCGCGTATCACACACATCTTGTTATAATGAACCGTTTCTGTTCTCTTGGCTCAAAGCAAACAGTTCATCCGAGTGAACCGCATGCCCTATATCGTACACACCTTCATCTGGCTGACCGTTTCTTTTGTGTTGCCTAATCACAAACAGTTCATCCGAGTGAACCGTATGCTGTATATTGCACACACCTTCATCTGGCTGCCCCTTTCTTTTGTTCCTCATCATCACAAACAGTTCATTGAACTGAACCGTATGCCCTGCATCGCACACGCAACTAAAATCTGAACCGTGTCTGATGCATCCTCCATCGCAAATGTTTTGCACCTTTTTCGACGGTTTTTTTACATCCCCGTTTGCGATTAGTGCATCGCACACAGTTTCGTGAAAGGGTCTCTGGTCGTAGTGTCCCGTTAGCAGCATCCTGCAGTAGTGATAGGTTGCAGAGCCCCTGAATTACCATCAATTTTTCGCCACACCATCCTGGCGTAGCCACTCCATCATCCAGCTACGTAAGTCGCTTTGGAAGGCAATTGGCAGCGGCAGGTTCGTTATGCAAACCCCTTTTTCGTACTACCCATGTGCTACAGTTAAATATGTAAATCACAAGTCACCATTGGACAATGTACTTAGCATGAAAATGGGAGAAGTATAAGGAAATGTCCACTTTGTAGTCAGGCCTTTGTTTTAGTTTGATTTTCTCAGATATACACCATATTACTTTTCTTTATGTTTCCCGTGGACACAAAAGCATTATCTTTGTTGTCATCGAAGAATAAGGAGACGCAAACATGTCATTACTCTACATGCACATTGTAAATAAGAAAATTAACATGCCATTATCACTCGCGATAGGTTAGAAGCGTTTCATTTGTAAATTAGAGATACAATGGACTAGACTTTTGAAGCGGTGACAGTGCTAGAGTAATGGGGTGAATATAATGGAAATAAATGAGTAGTAGGGCTCAAGCAAAATATGTTACTTTGTTTTCTTGCAAGGTGATGGTTGTTAAAGAGACATGACGATATCCAAGGATGATAGAAGTGGGAGAGAATCGACCTCTACATTAATTGAAATCACATGCCATCATAAAATGGCATACATTTGGATCTATAATTTTTCCCATGGCAACCCACGAGTATTCAACCAATATCACAAAAAACACTATCATTTTGCTATTCATGGGTGCTCCACACATGCCTTCTCATTGTGTAGGTTTGAATGCAAGCCCACAGAAAACTATGGGAGCCTTGTATTGTATAGGCTTGACCAATAATTGTTTTCGTAGAAGAAGATGAAGAAATTGAACTCGTGCTCTCGTTCAAATGTAATAATAGTTGTAGGCAGTGTACTTCCAACTTTAATCGGTGCCAGCCATCCTATGAAGATTACAAATATCAACGCCACCTCATTAACAAAATTTTTACATACCGCATCACTAAACCCCATGGGCTCTCATCCCTCAAGCATGGCACTGAACATAGTGTTAGACTTGTCAAAGGAATAAAAATACCAAGAAATGATGACACATGCATTCTCGGGCGGCAACGAAAGCCCACTCATCCTGCCCAATGCGGAAGAAGGCTCACAGATATAGCCGATGCCCAAAGGAGAAAAGAAATGGACGATGATAAGAAGACATTTGCAACTAAGAACTTTGGTGACATGTTTGAGGATGGAGCTAGACATTGTGAGGGGCATACATAGGACACCCGATCAAGCTCATTTTCCTTTACACATTTATTATTCATATATATAGTGTGTAACACCCTCAACTCCAAAACATGTGATTTTTCTCAGAAAAATATAAAAAAATGTGTTTTTTGGCCCCGAAAAATGTGATATTTAGAAATGAGTGGATGACACATGTCATGGGCCAGGGTTGCGGGGGAAAGCTCCATATAATGGGCTACGCTACCTCGTAGTAACCTTGTTAAGCCCAAAACTATACAGAAATGAGGCCCGTTGTTTCTCCCGCAGAGCGCTAAAGCCCAACACAGCGTTCCGAAGAAAACCCAAAACCCAACACAACGGCGATAAAATGAAGCTGAGCGCTCCACATCACACGTTTGGCGAGCGATGCGCGCGAGCGGCGGCGCGAGCCCACGACCCGCACCACCGAAGCGCTCCGCCACTCCGACCACCACCAAACTACCAGTACCAACCTCCTCCTCCCTCGCCATGCCGGCCCCTCGCCTCGCCCACCTCCGCCGCCTACTCTCGCCCCACTCCCCGCCTCCCCACCCGCTCGCCTCCAGCCCCGTCCGCCCGGTCCGCCCATCCTTCATCCTCCCCCGCGCCATGGCCGGCGCCGCGCAGGCAGGTAAGCTCGCGAACCGGACCGAAACATAAACTCCCCCTCCGCTCCATTTGGGGACAGCGAATGATGCGGCGGTGCGTGGGGGGTGGGCGCAGGTGCGGCGACAGGGTCGGCGGAGTACGAGGAGGTGCTGGGGTGCCTGGCGTCGCTGATCAAGCAGAAGGTGCGCGCGGACACCGGCAACCGCGGCAACCAGTGGGAGCTCATGGCCAAGTACCTGCAGGTGGTGTTTGCTGCGACGGCCGTCTATTCGATTCATCTGTGGTTTGTTCTGTTGTTCTTGATTGCGGTTTGGTTTGTTTTGTTTTGTTTTGCTAGATACTGGAGCTGGAGGAGCCCATCGCGCGGCTGAAGGTGGTTCACGTCGCCGGGACCAAAGGGAAGGTGAGTGCAGCTGGACACGGCGTTAGGAATGGCGTTGCTGGGTTAAGATTTGAATTGTTCCGGAATTCTGGATGGGTTTAGGCTTGCGGTTTTAGTTTATTGGTAACCAAGCACAACAATGGTTGTAACAGTATGAACTAGTGTTATCTACATCGTTTGCATTTCAACTCTGTTTTCTCGTGAGACGTTGGATTGGCAAGATGATCACATCGCCCCTCTGCCTCTGTCTCAATCTTCCCTGGACGCTGGTGGGGGGCTGGGGGCACATCCTCGGGCCTTCATCCAAGACTCTACGCAGGTGCCGCACTGTTATATGTTTGGTCGAATGTCTGCAAGGAGCAGAACAGACACATTTTTAGAAATGAAATGACTTCTTAGATGCCGAGGGGATTTCTTTCCTCACTCAAGAGGATATCTTGCATTATTGTGTGTCTTGCAGTGTTTGAGCCAACGGGTAGACAGCCTACTTCTTTGTTTTGCCGAGGCGACCGAGCCCCCCTCCCCCCTATACTTTTAGAACTTTGTTCCTCTGAATGAATGACAGCGCTCCTACTGTTTTTTTCAAAAAAGAAAAGGAAAATAAAACATTGGATTGCCTTTGTTTTTTATGCGTGTCTTCATCTGGCTTGAAACACGGAGTAATACAAGTTGGCATCAAGCAGTTTACTTTAGAAACTAACATAATTGCTGAAGTAGCCTTTACCCGAGGCCTTGCTTATTTTAATGAAGTGTTTGTAATTTTGTAGTCTGTGTCGTGTTTCTAGTTGTTTGTGATATGGATTATGACCTAGTGATATCTAACAATGTAAACAGACTATAGCACTTTCTCATTGTTTTCGTGCGCACTTACTGAGTCTATCCTTTGTAATATTCTTGCAAAGAAAATTTTGCAGCAGAGCGGCTGTTAACTTCTCTGGGCTTTTTATATCCGTCAGGGTTCAACATGCACATTTGCCGAGTCAATTCTTCGATCATGTGGTTTCCGCACTGGACTTTTCACCTCTCCACACTTGATTGATGTCCGTGAGCGGTTTCGGCTTGATGGGTACTTTTCTCTTTGCTGTGATGCTACATTATTTTAAATGAAAGTCTTTAGTTGCTTCTCATTATAATTAGACTTGAGGGAATTACTATTGTTGAGTGACTTATTTAATTCGTCCTATCACTATGCATCATTGTACTTACCTATTACCCTTTTTTTCTGGTGAGGTTACAGGCTGGACATTTCAGAAGAAAAGTTCATTAGGTATTTCTGGTGGTGCTGGAACAAATTGAAGGTAAATATCACCTGTTTTGTTTCATACGATGCCATTGCGGCTGTATCATGTTGAAGTGGGACTATATGAAATAAATACTAGTGGAATCTGCATTATTTCTTTTCGTGAACTTTAATACTTTCCTTAAAACACCCATTAATGTGGTGAATTTTGTTTACGTTTCAGGTCAAAACTGGTGATGATATTCCAATGCCAGCCTACTTTAGGTTCCTTGCGCTGCTAGCATTCAAGATTTTTTCAGATGAGCAGGTTAATACTTTTCGAATACTTATTGTTCGACAAGCTTTCACTCTTGTCATGAATCTAGATAAATACATGTTTGAGCCTTTTCTTATATGTGAATTTTGAAGACTTTCCCATCTAAAGGCTAGATATTGTGGACATTGGCTCATTGTGTATCAGATTATTTGTACGCTTATGCAGATTATTTGTACGCTTATGAAAGAAAATGGCTTTATTTTCTGTAAAAAGGCTGCCAGTACCCACCTCCATAATAATTTTCATCTTCACTCGAACTGTCTGTAGCCTATGTTACTGACGGGTGTCATATGACTGGTAATTTGAACTGTGAAAGGGTCAGTTCAGGTAGGTTTATTCAAAGGCATCATGATTTTCTAGGTAGATGAGCCTGTGGTATACTTCTCGATTTTCAGAACTGCATTTATGATGGTTTCCTAGAATGTACTCATTTTTTGTGTTGTGTGTTTAAGCAGGTGGATGTAGCTGTGCTGGAGGTCGGTTTGGGAGGGAAATATGATGCAACAAATGTGGTTTGTGACATTTCTATGATCATTTTGTAGTTAAATAATCCACATTAATATGAAGTGTCTGTATGACATGATCGCCAACCAAAAAGAAAGCTCATACACCAGCACATGTTGTCCTTTTGATACTTCACTTTGGTTCTGATTTTAATACTAAACTTGCATATGTACTTGAGCTGCAAAAAGGCTGGTCGGAGATCACAGTGCAAACTATAGCAGAATGACAGTCATGTAGTTCGTTTAACCTAAGTTCACCTGTAAGATATCTAGAATCTGTTTGGAATGCATACTAAGCTTATCTTTCTTCCTATTTTAGCCCGTTGAGATCACCGTCAACATCTTGACTTAAAAGACCGGAGAGCATAACTGCTGTGAAAATTGAAACTTTTGCAGGTAAAAGCACCTGTAGTTTGTGGGATATCTTCCCTCGGATACGATCACATGGAAATTCTTGGTTAGTCATGAAACTGAATGAAAAAAATAAATCCTTTGCATCCGTAGTAAACTGGTTTCATTCATGTTGCCAATGCTTGAGCAGGAAATTCACTTGTAGAAATTGCTGGGGAGAAGGCTGGAATATTGAAGGTTTCTCTCGACCTATTTTTTTTCCTTTAACATATTTTTTAGGAGAATGTACATGTTTGCTTTGCTCCTATCTCCTTCAGCTGACAACTTCTGTAACTAAATTTGACTGTTGTTTTGTACCTGCATGACTTTTTATTTATCAAAACACAGAAGGGAGTTCCAGCCTATACAGTTCCACAACCAGAGGAGGCAATGTCTGTACTGAAGCAGAGAGCTTCTGAATTGGGTGTATGTTATATTCCGTGCTACACATTCTTTTGGTCGCCTCTCTGCCTGCCACATTCTGATTGCAATGAGCATGACTATAGTTTGGTCCAGTTAATTTATGAAACTTAAATTCATTAAAGGTTTCTATCCGAATAGTTCCACCTTTGGACCCACGGCAATTAGAAGATCAACCTCTTGGGCTGCATGGTGAGCACCAGTACATGAATGCAGGCCTTGCAGTTGCATTGGCTAATACCTGGCTTGAGAGGCAAGGACATTTGGACAGAATACATGTCAAAGATCATGTAAGTACTCCAAACTGGCATTTATTTATTTTCCGCAAAAGGATATGTTAGGATCAATTATCATGTTAGCATGGAGTGCAGGGCACCTTACCAGATCAGTTCATCAAAGGGCTATCAATTGCTTGTTTGCAAGGCCGAGCACAGATTGTCCCAGATCTACAAGTGAGCTCAGAATGTAAGGACACCAGTTGTCCCTTAGTTTTCTATTTGGACGGGGCACATAGCCCAGAAAGTATGGAAATATGCGCAAAGTGGTTTTCCCATGTTACGAAAAAGGATGCAGCACAACCAGGTCCTTTTGAGCAGCCTCGTAGTGGTATCAATTCTAAGAAGGTATGCTATGCCTTGCAGTGGCAGCCTCTCGGATTAAAGCAATGTTTAGATGGTCTCTCTCTCTCTCTCACACACACATTCTCTTGTGGGATGCTTTCAGATTCTTCTGTTCAATTGCATGTCAGTAAGAGATCCTCAGATATTGCTTCCACGTCTTCTAGATACATGTGCTCAGGAAGGTACGTCAACATAATTCTTTGCTGATGTATCAATGATGATCTTGAACAATGCAACTATTTCATTTTGTAGTTACTGGCAAACATGCCCGTGCGTTGCAACGGGAGGAAAAATCTTAGATCTGTAAACAAATTAGCATTGATGATCCCCATCCTGACCTTCACATACTCTATTTTATCATGACACTCATCTCCCATGTCGCCACTCATCTTCCTTTTCTATGGCTGCTTCCTGTGTTGCAAAACTCGATGCTCATGTCTTTGGAGCACTTTTGCAGCTCGGACACCAGCCGTTCCTTTCAACCTCTCAGGATGTTGTATATGTTATTATCCATCGTGTCCTTCTTGCTCGGATTACCACCGTAATTCACCTCACTTTTTGTTAACGGTAGCCTGCTCCTTGTTTACTCCATCATTTTGATCCGCGGCAGAATAAAAAACACATGGAATAAATTCGCAGCACAGGATGATGTTTAACTAAACATCTTAAATAGCATCATGATTACCTGGGAATTGGTAACACCTTCTTTTGCAACTCACATGACTTGCCCGGTATTTAAGGAGAGTGCGATCAAATGGTGAAACAGAAAATCATATGTATGACTCAACCCGAAGTGCAGTTGATTTGCATAACAGAATTGTACCATATCCACATGTTAATGCTTCGAAATGAGATGAACGATATGCCCAATAATTTAATCAAACTGACAAAACGGAACCAATCAATTATGACAGAATTACTCATTACTCCATTTTGTTGCCCCACTCAAACGGACACCAGGTTGCGGGTTGATCAAACCAGTCTCAGACTATAGTTGAACCAAATACAAAAAAATGTATCTATCTAAATAGGATCTTAAAATATAATAACATATGCAAAAATCTGCATGCATAGTTAATCTAACAAATACTCCCTCCTTCCCAAAATATAAGGCGCCGATTGAGTTTTCTGATCTTCGTTACACAACTTTGACTATGATTTTCATGTATTATATGTCTACAGAATTAGTATACAGACATATGAAATAAAATTATTTTCAAAGACAAATACGGTGATGCCATTTATACATGCTTAATCCATGTACTTTGGTATATATTAGCGGTCAAAGTCATGCATCAAAGACCGTGCAAAGTCAATCATGCCTTATATTTTGGGAAGGAGGGAGTATATTTCTCTATATGTACCATATGAGCGCTACATAAAATATTAAATGTCAGATTCATGAACCTTTCCCTCTTTCCTTCAACTCAAAACCATGAATATTTAGCCTGTATGTGGAATAGATTTAAGAATCATACAATTCTAAGTTCTAATTAACAAACAAATGGATCGCCACCCAGTTCTCAACTCTCCCCTAAAAAAAGACACCCATATGAAAAAACAATAAAGAAGATATTTCAGTTACATTTCCCATTAGCTTTCTTCTTCTATTTTTTTGTTCTACCCCTCTTATGCATTCTGCTTTCTGTTTGGATTTATAAGAGGGACTGCCAAATCAGTTTACCAAACAATCCTTATTATTTACATCCTCTGTTTGCCATGTCCGAGTCCGGCATCTGCCGGGCGTACTGCGCCGGCTGCACAATTAGCCAAAAAAAATTAGCCGCATACAGTGCTGCCTTTAATCTTCATATAAAATTTATTTCCTTCTTTCAACCCCCCCCCCCCCCCTTTCCTTTAATTAGCCGCCAGTGATTGCTGGGTCGTTACTTGCCTCGCTGATGGACAGTGGAGATCCCAGTCGCTCAGATGGGCCGTCTAATCGCTGGTTCATTTCTTGCCTTGCTAGAGGGACGGGACACAAACTTTTTGTATGCTGAAATTGGAATCCTGTTCAGGCCAGTTAATCTGGTTCAAATCCTGGGCACATCACGTCCTTGTTCGTGCTCACAATACTGAAATTCATCAGTTCCCACAAATCTGGTTTGAGTGTCCACGCACGTCCATCCTATGGAATATATTCCTTGCAGTCCGTCCACATTTCATGACATTAAATCCCTTCCCTTTTTAATAGCCCCAAGACACAGCCCACAAATTCCATTCCGTTTCCTTAGATGCACACCTTTCCTTTTTAATAGCCCCACACGACAGCCCACAATTTCCGTTTAACGATCAGAATCTATGTACCTTCTTTATATATACTCTTGACAGCCCATAATTCATCTCGTCCGTCCTCCCTGTTGTTGTCAAGGCGTCTTGCTGATATGAATTTGCAATCCTATATAAACTGGTCCTTATGTGTCTTCAGGAGCGAGGTGGTATTATTAACACTAAATATGAACGGCCGAGTTGGTTGGTGCAGATGTCTTGCGACTTGTATACGTCAAGTTACGAGTTCGATAACCCAGCGCGGCAATTTTTTTTGTGTGGACGGTCCATACGAAAAGGCCCATCTGTGGCCCAGTAGCGCAGCGAAGACCGGGCTAGGCGCACGACTTTTTGCCGTACGATCCCCCAGCCGTAGCTACTCTTTTCACGAGGCTCACATATTCATGAAGGAGTGCGGATTGGTTAAAAAATACAGGGTCTTTTTTATAAATATTAATGACAGGACGAAACCAAGAATATCACCTTGCTTTATTAGTAGGGGTAATAGATATAGATATAGACTCAGCATGTTTGGAGGAAACAAATTTCTACTAGTGCAATTGTTCACTTTTACCTTTTGGCTTTTTATTTTTGCTATCGCTTTTGTAAATAAGCTTGTACTCCTTGTTTTTTTCAGTTAATGAAATGGGCAGAGTCCCCGCCTTTAACGTCAAAGAGAAGTTGTTCATTTACGTGTCATGTAGATAATCTGTCTTGTATTTCCTTAATTGCTTGTGTGGTTGAATGAATTACCAGCAAGCTGAGGACTGTCTGAAGTCACTGGCATAATTTTCTTTGTGCTTACTTTTCAAAATGAACAATATACTCGTGCTGTAGGTTGAGTGGATGCTTTCATTGCTCTTCTATAATGACAAGTTATTTTGCCCAGGCCTCCGCTTTGATCAGGCCTTATTTGTGCCAAACCAATCGCAATATAACAAGCTTGGTTCGCATGCATCACCACCTCCAGGGAGAGAGCAAATTGATTTGTCATGGCAGTCGTCGCTCCAAACAGTCTGGGAAGACTTGCTTCGTGGCAAGAAAGGTATACTAAAAATTCATCGCAGTTTGTTCTCAAACTGGGTTGTACTGTCAACACGACCATTTGAGTTAAAGATGATTGATGAACTATAATGGGAACAATGCAGGTCTAAATGGCACAAGTTCTAGCGGGGCTAGTTTAGTTTTTGAATCTCTTCCATCAGCAATTAAGTGGCTAAGGGAAACTTCTCAACAAAACCAATCTACTTCATGCCAGGTAATTTTTTTGGGCATATTTGATTGTTTTCAGTGATGTTCTCTGAAATGTCTTATAGCAGTACTACATTATGTCATGCGATGACTGGAATATTTCACCCAGCCATCCATAACTAGCTACCCCCCTCTAGGCATTGTAGGATTCGTTATCACTTATCCTTTACTGACCCTCATTCACACATGTATGTAATTGTCTGTCTTTTTGGCATATACTCCCTCCGTTCCTAAATATAAGTCTTTCTGGAGTTTTCAGATGGACTACCACTTACGGATTATATAGACATATTTTAGAGTGTAGATTCACTCATTTTGCTCCGTATGTAGTTACTTGTTGAAATTTAGGAACGGAGGGAGTATTATTCTTCTACTCGTTCAATTCACGTTCATTTGTTTGTTTCCTTCATCTGGTTCTGCTATTCCATGATTTATACCTGCCATTTTATTACACTGGTGTTTTGGTTTGCTTTATGTTTATTCAGTTCTGCTAATCCATGACTAAGAACATGTGTTATGTATCTGTATTTATTCTCTTGCAAGTTGCAACTGCTTTCCTACTTGATGCTTATAGGTTTGTTTTTGTGTACTGAATCAGGTCTTGGTTACTGGCTCCCTGCATCTCGTTGGTGATGTCTTAAGATTGATTAAGACCTGATTCTCCTTGCGTCTTGTTGGTGATGTCTTGAGATTTCTCAAGTAAATTTGGTTGGAATACAAGGTTCAGATTGAAGCATCTGTTTACTAGACCACCATACACCGGAGCCTATTGTTATTTATGATTGGCGTCCACAATACAACTACCTGGCTAAAGAATGGGAGACTTGAAGGCCTTTTTCTTCTGACATTGACTAGATGCAAACATGTTGTACTACCTCATTTTTTTTTCTGCCTATGTGGGCGCTTGTACAACACTGTAGCCCATTTTTGTAAAAATATATTTACTCTGCTTTGGAGTGTACAAATAGCGAACTATATTATGATATGAATAACCATGCAAATTTTCAAACTTGGAATAACAATGTTTTCCAAGCTTCGATTCTTCAAAAATTATTGTGTCAAATCCGAATACCCTTCATACCGGCATTCCTTGTTGGAAGATAGAGAATAGACTGACTAATTGTCAGGTACTTTTCCTGCACATCCATCGTAACTTTACTTTGCAGCGAAGCAGACAGGACTGACAGGTCACTCTTTTGCAGAACAAATTCTTGGGACTGAAGCTAGATCAGAGGTATCCTGATTGCTTGCTGGTTTGTGGCCCTGGTAATGTTTCACCTTCATTTCTCTTGTTTCTCCAGTTCATAGACTAAAGCTAGTAGCAACTTAACTGTTCATTTAGATAATTCTAGGAGTTATCTTTTTGCGCCTTGAATTTTTATATAAGCTTTTTGCTGCATTGTTTCTTTGTTTCTGAAAAGCGGTTTGGGTTCAAGGCCAAACAAAGTCTTGGCGTTTATTCATTGTATATTCAAGTGCATGTTATTTGATATTTATCATATTTGCTGTAAACGAGCATGTTTTTTCTGGTTATATTGAGAATGCATGTGTGTCTTTCTGGTGCACTAAGAATAGATTTAACATCGACCACCTTCTTCGTCCAAGAAAATCTTGACCGACAGATACCAACGCCTTCTAATTTCGCAATACTTCTCCCTATGTCTTGGACTATTGTTAGTATTTAGTTATCTTTGGACACTAAATATAGTTGAACACTTTGTATAGGAGAATAACCACAAATTAGAACCGTGCAAGCAGTAATCTCCAAAGTTAGCATTATGACGTGGCACATCTATTCCCATCTCTGACCTTTTCTTGTGGCTTGGTGTTAGAGCCTAGCCTCTTCTATTTTAACTTCTGCCTCTCCCAAATCCGGTTTCAGGCATTCATTTAAAGCCTTCCACTGCTTCTGGGTCCAACCTCTCTTTGGCTTTCATCTGCTTCTATTAGGTCGCAGATCGAGAGCCGAAGACAGGTTATCTTGATAGCATTAGAAGGCTTGAGCCAGACAACTCTTGTTAGCAACTGAGTGGCATATTTCGCTAGGTTTCACCACCAAGAATATCAAGATGACATTCTATGGTACACAGGACAAGTGCAAGGCTTGTGACAAGACCGTTCATTTCATTGACCTCCTTACTGCGGATGGCATTCCCTACCACAAGTATTGCTTCAAATGCAGCCATTGCAAAGGCACTCTTTCGGTAATGTCCCCTTCTTGACATTTGCTGTCGGATGCATCAGTTTCTCACATCCCTTTGCTCTATGATCTTCTGAATTATGTCTTGTGCATGAGCTCACGTTGAACTGCACAATTTCTAGATGTGCAGCTACTCCTCCATGGATGGAGTTCTTTTCTGCAAGACTCATTTTGAGCAGCTTTTCAAGGAAACAGGCAGCTTCAAGAAAAACTTCCCCACATGTAAGTTTGTCCTGCATTGCTCTTCCCCCTGTTGTTTTGTTTGCAATTACAACAGAAATCTCATCACATTGTACTTGTTCTTTTTTTTTTGTTCAGGCGCAAAGGCAAATAATGAGCAGGTATTGCTTTCTCGCCATTCTGTGGGCCACACTTATATTTGTTGTGAAATGATTATGAAAAAATATATATTGCAGCCTGATAGGTTATCCTTTGCTGCTGATTTAATACGAGTATTTCGTAGAGTACAATCAGCAATATCATTATTTCCCAATTTGTCACAGATTGCAGCTCATAATTCGTTTTTTTCCCTACAGTCTAAGGTCCCAAACAAGTATGGCTCTGTGTTCTGTGGAACTCAGGACAAGTGTGCTGCCTGCAAGAAGACTGTGTACCCATTGGAGAAGGTAAGAAATTCCCGTTCTTGAACGATTAAGCTGGTCGAGATTAAGCAGTGGAAACTTCGGTAACTGGGAAATCTGAACTATTGGCTAAGAAAATTGAAGAGCAATAAAATGCACATGCATATATGTGTTTGCATCATTTCAGTCCTTGATCAACCTACCCAAATTTCATGAGTAATCTTTGGACACGACAGACTACGCATGCGCCTGTTGCGTCGTTTCCATATGCAAAAGTCTGTCTGATAATTTCAATTCCTTGGCAGATGACCTTGGAGGGCGAGCCCTACCACAAGACCTGCTTCAAGTGCGCTCACGGCGGCTGCATCCTGACGACTGCCTCCCATGCCTCCCTTAACGGGATCCTGTACTGCCAGAACCATTTCTGGCAGCTGTTCAAGGAGACGGGCAGCTACAGCAACCTGCTCAAGCCCGCCTCCAAGAACGCCGAAGAGCCAGAGGCGGCCAAGGAAGAGGAGCAGGCGCCAGAAGCCGTCGAGGACCAGCTGCCAGAAGCCGTCGAGGACCAGGAGCACTCATAAGGAACTACACTACACGTAAACAGTTACAAGAACCTACATACATGTTCGTTCCCCACGCTGATGTTGCTCTTGTGTATTGCTGCTGCTGCCCATCTTTTTTCTCATCCCACAGAGGCACGCAGTGGCTGTTATGCATCTTATCGCCTTGGCTATCGCAATCCTGAATTCTGTATCTCATTGCCCGTGCCATCGTCACGTGAATGGTAGCAGAATTTGCACGAGTTTGTTCTATCTTGGTCTTGCAATTCCAAGGATATTCGGAAGAGGGGTGGTGAAACCTAACGACGTTCAAAGTAAACGCCTACATTTTTCAAGCCATGAATATGGACGCTTCTCCATGTGTACTAAATCGATATAATATATCTGACATCATCTCTCGACCATCGCGCCGTAAATGATCTGGTCGCCCGGTCCGAATTTTTGTCGGAAGAGACCACCTGTAGAACCGAATTGTCAGAAAAGACCCCCTCTGAGACGAATTGGCAAAAAAGACCCCCTTGGCCGTGGCGGCGGGCGTGCCAGGCGACACGTGGCACCTGCCGCCACGGCGCTAGGCGGCGGGCCCAGCCGCCAGCCAGCCAGGCGGCAGGTTGTGGGCTACGGTTTTCAGCGCTGGCGACGGAACGGGAACGACATGTGGGCCCCTGCCGCCTCAGGGGCTGGCGGCAAGACTGTTCATGCGCTGTTGCGGCGGCCTCGTTTCTGGCAGACGGAAACTGAAACTGCTGCTGACAATATCAGATAAGCAAGACAAATCAAGGAGGAAATAGTAGAGTGTGTACTGCTGCTCGTGCTGCTTCTCGCATTGCCTCGCATGCGCACCCGCGCGGTGACTTGATGGATCAGCCTCTGGTGCTTCTGTACTCCAGGAACATCGTATTAAAATATGAGGCCAAGCCTGCCGCCAGCCCCTGAGGCGGCAGGGACCCACATGCCATTTCCGTTCTGTCGCCAGCGTCGAAAATCATAACACGCAGCCTGCCGCCTGGTCAGCTGGCGGCAGGGCCTGCCGCCTCGCGCCATGGCGGCAGGTACCACGTGTCGCCTGGCGCGCCTGTCGCCACGGTCGAGGTGGTCCTTTTTGCCAATTCATCTCAGAGGGGGTCTTTTCTGGTAATTCGATTCCGCATGTGGTCTCTTTCGACAAAAAATCGCCCGGTCCATCCCTCTCATAACCTTCTATCTATCCTTTTAGTTCTGTGTAGTCTGTTTTGGCTACCCCGTGCTTTTAGATATTAGGTTTGGCTATATGTGTTTGATTCAAACACGTAGCACTTCACTAATTATAGCCTAACACATAAACATATTCGTCAAGGTTTCAACAAGCTCAAGTGATATGAATTTCAGCAAAATGTTACCTATGCTAGCAACCATATATGGCCAGAAATATCTGAAGACATATGCAACCAAGCTAAGGGCGCGGTGAGCAATGTGCGAGGATCGCTAATTTAAAGGAAGGAGACGCGAACACTAATTTTGCAATGTGCGAGGATTGCCAATTTAAAGGAAGGAGACACGTACACGCACAAAAATTCATCGCCACCAATGCAAGGAGGAAGGACTACATTGATAGGCTCATGCATTGGCAAGGCTAGGTCACCGACCAAGAAGAAGATCATACATGAGCACTTCTCCAACGTCATGGGAGGGGAGACTGGAGTGCCAAAGATTTTAATTGGAATGAACTCAACTTGGAGGTTCACGACTTGTATGAACTTGACAACACCATCTCGGAAGAAGAGGTCAAGGAGGCCATCAATGACATACCAAGTGACAAGGCACCCGGGTTGGATGGCTTCACCAGTGCATTCTTTAAGAAATGTTGGGGGTATCATAAAGGGTGATATCATGCGAGTCATTCATTATTTTGACTCCCTTCATGCGGCAAACCTCCATTGGCTCAATTCCACTAATGTCACACTCTTGCCCAAGAAGGAGGGTGCGGACGGGATCTCGGACTATAGGCCCATTAGTCTTATTCATGCCATTGCAAATGTGCTCTCCCGTCGGCTTGGCCCGCAAATGGATGCCCTTATTTCCAATGCCCAAAGTGCCTTTATCAAGAGGAGAAGTATTCGTGACAACTCCATGTACGTCCGGAACCTTGCCCGTCGATTGCACAAAAGGAAGACCCTCTCCCTCCTCTCTGGAACTTGATATTCACAAGGCATTTGATTCGGTCAAATGGGAATACATCATCAACCTCCTTCAAAAGCGTGCGTTCCCAAGCAAATTTAGGGATCGAATCACCACTCTCCTTGGCTCACAATCTTCAAGGATCCTTCTAAATGCCCCCCCCTCGCGGGAGCCGTGTGAACTCCACTTTATGTGGATGATGCGGCAATCTTTATGGCTCCTATCAAGGGCAACATTGATAACCTCTCAGGCATCTTGAGAGGCTTCGGGGAGGTCACGGGCCTTTGTACTAACTTCCAGAGCTCAGTGGTTCCTGTTCGACGCAACCACATCAACCTCTAGCACATTTTGCAAAGCTTACTGGCATCTAGAGCCTCCTTCCCAATGCGTTATTTCGGGCTGCCTATCTCCATTTGGCGCCTCAAAAAATTGGGTCTTCAATACCTTGTGGATAAGGTCGCCGGAAAGCTAGTCACTTGGGAGGGCCAAAACATAACCTCCATTGGTTGCACGGCTCTTGTCAAGTCCGTGGTCACCTCCCAAGCTATTTACTTCATCACATCCCTGTTGGGAAATGTTGCATGGAAAACAAAAAAAATCTACGCACACGCAAGATCTATTCATGGAGATGCATAACAACGAGAGGGGAGAGTGTGTGTACATACCCTCGTAGACCATAAGCGGAAGCGTTTGACAACGCGGTTGATATAGTCGAACTTCTTCGCGTTCCAGCCGATCGAGCATCGAACGTACGACACCTCTGCGTTCAGCACACGTTTAGCTCGATGACGTCCTCCGCCTTCTTGATCCAGCAAGACGGTGAGTATATATAGGTGGGGGGAGGAGGGAGCAGCCAGGAGGGCGCCCCAAGTAGGCCGAATCCTACTTGGGGTCTCCTCCCAAGTGGCGCCCCCTTGCCTTGTTTAGGTGTGGGGGAAAGGCAGGGGAGGAGGCGCCGCCCCCCTCCTTTCCTTTCTCCCATGAGAAGGGGAAGGCAGGAGGGGCTAGCCCTCCCCCTTTCCTTCCCTTGGGCTGGCCGGACAGGGAGAGGGGCGCACCAGCCCCCTATGGGCTGGTTTGTCCCCTGCTTGGCCCGTTAAGTCCATATACCTACCGGGGGGGGGGGGGGTGTTCGGAACCCCTTCCGGTGACCCGATGACTACCCGGTGCATCCCGAAACACATGTATTTCATTTATGTATTCACACATGTATTTAAGTTTCCGATCAATACAATTCTAGCATGAATAATAAACCTTTATCATGAATAAGGAAATATAAAATAACAACTTTATTATTGCCTCTAGGGCATATTTCCTTCAATCCCTAGTAGTGCTGCCGGATATTGTTGATGATGTCAAAAATCTTGAATGATTCTTCATTTGGTCCGCTTCAGACAAGACGCCCGATGCAAGATGCAAGGTCAATTGGGGGGGGGGGGGGGTTGTAGGCCTAGGGAATATGGTGGGCTTGGTGTGCTCAATGCCGACAAATTTGCTTCGATGGCCATGGTATGAGTGGAAGGAGCCTTCCAAGCTATGGGTGGGGATGTGCAATCCACGTGATGAGGATGACCTCAACTTCATCTATGCCTCCACCACCATTACCGCCAGCGAGGGCACCTTTTTGGAGCTTGTAAGGTCATTTCCCTACTTTGTGTTTTGGATGATGATGACAACTCTCTGTTGGTCTAATCCTGTGTTAAGTGCTTCAGGTTCTCGGTGATTAGGCTTGCTTCGATTTGGTATTCTCTCTGGAAGGAAAAGATCGAAGACGGTGTTTGTCTACGTGTTTATATCTTTGGTCGTAGGAAACCCGTACTATTAAGAGGGAATCCACATCGGAAGGAGTTGGGTGAATCATTGCACGTACACATTTTCCTCACCCACCTTTGCCTTCCGTTCCTTGCTTGAGATAGAGCTCTCCTTATTTTCAACTGTTGCGGTGATCTCTCAGCGGTTGTACCGCTTGCTCGAGCAGTTGTACCGCTGGCCCTTGGTACCGGCCCAACCACCACCCCAGGGGTGATACCGTGGGGTTGAACTTCCCAGTAAATGACCAAGCGGTTGTACCGCTGCCCTCGGGCGGTGGTACCGCCACCATGCTTAAAAATATCTATGGAGTTCTTTGGCGGTTAAACCGGCCAGGTACCGCTGAACAACCGAACATGGTTCTGTTTTGATGCGGTACTCGGGCAGTGGTGGCCCGGTTGTTCCAGTTGTGCTCCGCACACCGGTACCACCGGTTCCCTAAGCTGTTCTTGATACGTCTCCAACGTATCTATAATTTTTTATTGTTCCATGCTATTATATTATCTGTTTTAGATGTTTAATGGGCTTTACTAAGCGCTTTTATATTATTTTTGGGACCAACCTACTAACCCAAGGCCCAGTGCAAATTGCTGTTTTTTTTGCCTATTTTAGTGTTTCGCAGAAAAGGAATATCAAACGGAGTCCAGACGGAATGAAACCTTCGGGAGAGTTATTTTTGGAACAAACGTGATCCATAGGACTTGGAGTGGACGTCAAGAAAGAAGCAAGGAGGCCACGAGGCAGGGAGGCGCGCCCCCACCCTCGTGGGCCCCTCGCAGATCCACCGACCTACTTCTTCCTCCTATATGTACCCATATACCCCGAAAACAACCAGGAGCACCACGAAACCCTATTTCCACCGCCGCAACCTTCTGTACCCGTGAGATCCCATCTTGGGGCCTTTTCCGGCGCTCCGCCGGAGGGGGAATCGATCATGGAGGGCTTCTACATCAACACCATAGCCTCTCCGATGATGTGTGAGTAGTTTACCTCAGACCTTCAGGTCCATAGTTATTAGCTAGATGGCTTCTTCTCTCTCTTTGGATCTCAATACAAAGTTCTCCTCGATCTTCTTGGAGATCTATTCGACATAATTCTTTTTGCGGTGTGTTTGTCGAGATCCGATGAATTGTGGCTTTATGATCAAGACTATCTATGAACAATATTTGAATCTCCTTTGAATTCTTTTATGTATGATTTGTTATCTTTGCAAGTCTCTTCGAATTATCAGTTTGGTTTGGCCTACTAGATTGATCTTTCTTGCAATGGGAGAAGTGCTTAGCTTTGGGTTCAATCTTGCGGTGTCCTTTCCCAGTGACAGCGGGGCAGCAAGGCACATATTGTATTGTTGCCATCGAGGCTAAAAAGATGGGGCTTATATCATATTGCTTAAGTTTATCCCTCTACATCATGTCATCTTGCCTAATGCGTTACTCTGTTCTTATGAACTTAATACTCTAGATGCATGCTGGATAGCGGTCAATGTGTGGAGTAATAGTAGTAGATGCAGAATCATTTCGGTCTACTTGTCGCGGACGTGATGCCTATATACATGATCATGCCTAGATATTCTCATAACTGTGCACTTTTCTATCAATTGCTCGACAGTAATTTGTTCACCCACCGTAATACTTATGCTATCTTGAGAGAAGCCACTAGTGAAACCGATGGCCCCCGGGTCTATTTTCCATCATATTAATCTTCCGTCAACTAACTATTTCTGTCACCGTTTATTTTGCAATCTTTACTTTTAATCTTTATCGTAAAGTACCAAAAATATTATCTTATCATCTCTATCAGATCTCACTTTTGCAAGTGGCCATGAAGGGATTAACAACCCCTTTATCGCGTTGATTGCAAGGTTCTTATTTGTTTGTGTAGGTACGAGGGACTTGCGTGTGGCCTCCTATTGGTTGATACCTTGGTTCTTAAAAACTGAGGGAAATACTTACGCTACTTTGCTGCATCACCCTTTCCTCTTCAAGGGAAAACGAACGCATGCTCAGGAGGTAGCAAGAAGGATTTCTGGCGCCGTTGCCGGGGAGTCTACGCACAAGTCAAGACATACCAAGTACCCATCACAAACTCTTATCCCTCGCATTACATTATTTGCCATTTGCCTCTCGTTTTCCTCTCCCCCACTTCACCCTTGCCGTTTTATTCGCCCTCTTTTTTCGTTCATCTCTCTCTTTGCTTGCTTCTTGTTTGCCTTAATGGCCCTGCCTAAAAATGTTGATTCTTACCTTAAAAGGTTGGAAGAAATTGAAAACAACGTCAGAAGCTTTATGACTTTGCAATTTGAGCATAATAATTTCTTTAGAAACGAGCTTAAAGAACAAAAAAGCTTTATGGTGTACATGAATAAAGGGCTTGATGATATGTCTAAAGAATTTTATGGTTTGAAATCTCAGTTTGCTCATCTTGAAAAATTAATATCCCAAATTTCGGATAAGCAGGCCACCTTAGTCAATAAGATGGCCGCTAAACCGGAAGATCTAGAAGGTAATAAGGATGAAGATCTAAAAGTGATTGATGTGTCTCCTATTAAATCTTCGTTTTGCAATATGAATCTTGATAATGATGGGACTAGAGATGAGTCAACTTTAGTTAAAAGGCGTCCCAATGATTCAGAGTTTTTAGATCTTGATGGAAAAATTGGTAAAAGTGGGATTGAAGAGGTCAAAACTTTACATAGCAATGAACCCAACATTTTGGATTTCAAGGAATTTAATTATGATAATTGTTCTTTAATAGATTGTATTTCCTTGTTGCAATCCGTGTTAAATTCTCCTCATGCTTATAGTCAAAATAAAGCTTTTACCAAACATATCGTTGATGCTTTAATGCAATCTTATGAAGAAAATCTTGAATTAGAAGTTTCTATCCCTAGAAAACTTTATGATGAGTGGGTTAAAATTAAAATTAAAGATCATGAATGCTATGCTTTATGTGATTTGGGTGCTAGTGTTTCCACGATTCCAAAAACTTTGTGTGATGTGTTAGGTTTCCGTGAATTTGATGATTGTTCTTTAAACTTGCACCTTGCGGATTCCACCATTAAGAAACCTATGGGAAGAATTAATTATGTTCTTATTGTTGCAAATAGGAATTATGTGCCCGTAGATTTCATTGCTCTTGATATATATTGCAATCCTTCATATCCTATTATTCTTGGTAGACCTTTCCTTAGAACGATTGGTGCAATTATTGATATGAAAAAAGGGAATATTAGATTCCAATTTCCGTTGAGGAAAGGCATGGAACACTTTCCTAGAAAGAAAATTAAATTACCTTATGAATATATTATGAGAGCCACTTATGGATTGCATGCCAAAGATGACAATACCTAGATCTATCCTTGCCTTTTATGCCTAGCTAGGGGCGTTAAACGACAGCGCTTGTTGGGATGCAACCCAATTTTATTTTTGTTTCTTGCTTTTTGGTTATGTTTAGTAATAAATCTTTTATCTAGCCTCTGGTTATATGTGTTTTCATGTTTTAATTAGTGTTTGTGCCAAGTAGAACCTTTGGGAAGACTTGGGTAAAGTCTTTTTCATCTTGCTGTAAAAAACAGAAACTTTAGCGCTCACGAGATTAGCTACAACTTTTTACTGGAGAGTGCTATTTAGTTGATTATCTTTGCAGATAATTAATAGACAAATTACTCACGTCCAGCAATTTATTTCAGAATTTTTGGACTTAAATAAGTATACGTTTGATCCAGATTACTACAGACTGTTCTGTTTTTGACAGATTCTGTTTTTCGTGTGTTGTTTGCTTATTTTGATGAATCTATGGCTAGTATCGGAGGTTATGAACCATAGAGAAGTTGGAATACAGTAGGTTTAACACCAATATAAATAAATAATGAGTTCATTATATTACCTTAAGGTGGTGGTTTGTTTTCTTTCGTTAACGGAGCTCATAAGATTTTCTGTTAAGTTTTGTGTTGTGAAGTTTTCAAGTTTTTGGGTAAAGATTTGATGGATTATGGAACAAGGAGTGGCAAGAGCCTAAGCTTGGGGATGCCCAAGGCACTCCAAGGTAAAATACAAGGACAACCAAAAGCCTAAGCTTGGGTATGCCCCGGAAGGCATCCCCTCTTTTGTCTTCGTCCATCGGTAACTTTACTTGATGCTGTATTTTTATTCACCACATGATATGTGTTTTGCTTGGA
This sequence comes from Aegilops longissima, assembly GCA_021605205.1. Taxonomy (NCBI): domain Eukaryota; kingdom Viridiplantae; phylum Streptophyta; class Magnoliopsida; order Poales; family Poaceae; genus Aegilops; species Aegilops longissima. The sequence continues at coordinate 320,050,363 of CM038676.1, forward strand.
GCGTCTTGTATGATTTGAATCTTTGATTTTTAGTTAACCACAATCATCCTTGTTGTACACACCTTTTGGGAGAGACACACATTAACCGGAATTCATTAGAATATTCTATGTGCTTCACTTATATCTTTTGAGCTAAATAATTTTGCTCTAGTGCTTCACTTATATCTTTTAAAGAACGGTGGTGGTTTTATTTTATAAAAATTATTGATATCTCATGCTTCACTTATATTGTTTTGAGATTCTTTTAGAACAGCATGGTAGTTTGCTTTGGCTATAAAATTAGTCCTAGTATGATGAACATCCAAGATGGGTATAATAAAAACTATCATATGAAGTGCATCGAATACTATGAGAAGTCTGATTCTTTATGATTGTTTTGAGATATGAAGATGGTGATATTAGAGTCATGCTAATTGAGTAGTTGTGAATTTGAGAAATACTTGTTCTAAAGTTTGTGATTTCTGTAGCATGCATGTATGGTGAACCGCTATGTGATGAAGTCGGAGCATGATTTATTTATTGATTGTCTTCCTTATGAGTGGCGGTCGGGGATGAGCGATGGTCTTTTCCTACCAATCTATCCCCTAGGAGCATGTGCGTAGTACTTCGTTTCGATAACTAATAGCTTTTTGCAATAAGTATGTGAGTTCTTTATGACTAATGTTAAGTCCATGGATAATACGCACTCTCACCCTTCCACCATTGCTAGCCTCTCTAATACCGCGCACCTTTCGCCGGTATCATACACCCACCATATACCTTCCTCAAAACAGCCACCATACCTACCTATTATGGCATTTCCATAGCCATTCCGAGATATATTGCCATGCAACTTATCACCGTTCCGTTTGTTATGACACACTCCATCATTGTCATATTGCTTTGCATGATCATGTAGTTGACATCGTATTTGTGGCAAAGCCACCTTTATAATTCTTTCATACATGTCAATCTTGATTCATTGCATATCCCGGTACACCGCCGGAGGCATTCATATAGAGTCATATTTTGTTCCAAGTATTGAGTTATAATCTTTGAGTTGTAAGTAAATAAAAGTGTGATGATCATCATTATTAGAGCATTGTCCCAAGTGAGGAAAGGATGATGGAGACTATGATTCCCCCACAAGTCAGTATGAGACTCCGGACGAAAAAAGAAAAAATGAGTCCATAAAAAAGAAGGCCCAAATAAAAAAATGAGAGAAAAAGAGAGAAGGGACAATGTTACTATACTTTTTCCACACTTGTGCTTCAAAGTAGCATCATGATCTTCATGATAGAGAGTCTCTTGTTTTGTCACTTTCATATACTAGTGGGAATTTTACATTATAGAACTTGGCTTGTATATTCCAATGATGGGCTTCCTCAAAATGCCCTAGGTCTTCATGAGCAAGCAAGTTGGATGCACACCCACTTAGTTTCTTTTGTTGGGCTTTCATACACTTATAGCTCTAGTGCATCCGTTGCATGGCAATCCCTACTCACTCACATTGATATATATTGATGGGCATCTCCATAGCCCGTTGATACGCCTAGTTGATGTGAGACTATTGTGATGCCCTCGATTCAATCGTACACTAATCATACACGCAAATGTGTACGATCAAGATCAAGGACTCACGGGAAGATATCACGACACAACTCTAGACACAAATTAAAATAATACAAGCTTTATATTACAAGCCAGGGGCCTCGAGGGCTCGAACACATAAGCTCGAAAACACAAGAGTCAGCGGAAGCAAGAATATCTTAGTACAGACATAAGTTAGACAAGTTTGCCTTAAGAAGGCTAGCACAAAAGCATCTGTGATCGAAAAGGCAAGGCCTCCTGCCTGGGAGCCTCCTAACTACACCTGGTCGTCGGCGGTCTCCACGTAGTAGTAGGCATCAGCGGTGGCATCTGGCTCCTGGGCTCCGACATCTGATTGCATCAACCGGAAAGAAGAAGAAAGTGGGGGGGGGGGGGGGGAAGGGTAGCAAAGCAACCGTGAGTACTCATCCAAAGTACTCGCAAGCAAGGATCTACACTACATATGCAACATTATCAAAGGAAGGCTGTATATGTGGACTGGGCTGCAGAAATGCCAGAATAGAAGGGAGAACCTAGTCCTATCAAAGACTAGCATCTTCTGGAAACCACCATCTCGCAGCAACAGGAGGGAGTAGAGTAGCATAAAGCAAAGTAGTAGTAGTAGTAGTGTTATCAACCTCGGCCAGCGATCCTTTCTCGACTCCCTGCGAGAAAGCAATCCCAGAGCCATACTATCCATTTCTCATATCCATGTCTCATCTCAAGTATCCAGTTCTAGTTTTATCGATCGGGATACAACTCCAAGTGTCCGTTACCGTAGGACAGGCTATCGATAGATGTTTTCTTCCCTGCAGGGGTGCACCAACTTACCCACCTCGCTTGATTAACTCCGGCCGGACACACTTTCTTGGGTCATGCCCGACCTCAGCCAAACATACGCCGCAACCCGACCTAGGCTTAATAGAGAGGCCAGCACGCCGGACTAAACCTATGCCCCCAGGGGTTATGGGCCATCGCCCCGGGAACTCCTGCACGTTGCGAGGGCGGCCGGTGAGCTGACCTAGCTACCTCCTTCAGAAAGGCAGGTGCCTACACAGTCCAACCCGGCGTGCGCCGCTCAGTAGCTGACATCTATTAAGCTTCGGCTGATGTATACGACGCAGAACGCCCATACTATGCCCACGTGATGGTTAGTGCTATCAGGCTAGAGGCCCCTCGGATCAAATATCCAAATCGTAGTGGATTAGGAGCACGCGGTAACGAGCAGAGACTCACGATCGATGTGACCCCGTCGCCCCATCTCGAGGACTTGTGGCAAGGGCTAAGAATGCCCGGCCATGCCTCGTAATTATCTCACGGGCACCTTCCAGGTCAACCCGACTCCACATCACTCGCAATTAAGCTCGCGCGGGTACCCCTCAGGGCCGACCCATCTTTAGTAACAGGATTCAATGTAAAGTCATAGTAACCATAGTAACCGTGTGTCTAACACCAAGGGGAAAACCTGAGGAATCACCCTTGACGGGTTTCCACTCGATGTAATCATCAAGGTGAACGTAAGAGGATCAACCCTCGAGGTTCACACTTGAGGGGTTGCACGACAGAGTCGTATCGGAAGTGGTTAAGGCGGAATCACCCTCGATGACCACGACCGAATAGCTACACTACAGGGTTAACATCAGAAGTGCTGAAGAGGTCTCACCCTCGGCACTCGATAGTAATCCAGTAGTGTCGAGCAACTAAGGGGAAAGTGATGTGCGGTGTCGGGGCCTGGTCTTCGATCCCGTTGATCGGTTCTTCGATGATGAAGCAGGGGCAACAAGGACAAGGTGGAGGTCACTGATGGATCACTAACCAACCTATACTAAGCAGTTTAGGATAAGCAGGTAGGTAACAATAAGCAGGTTACAAAAGCAGGCTATGCATGAGAATAGGAGCAAACAATAACAGTAGCGAAATCTAATGCAAGCATGAGAGAATGGAATGGGTGATATCGGGATGATCAAAGGGGGGTCTTGCCTGGTTGCTCTGGCAAGGAGGGGTGGTCGTCGTCGTAGTCGATCACAGGGGCAGCATCGGTCTCGGGGTCTACCGGAGAGAAGAGGGGGAAGAAACAGTAAATATAAAGCAAACATAGCATCACAATTCATAATGTGGCAATATGTTGTTCCGGGTGTGACCTAACGTATGGCTACACGATATAGGTGAAGGGGGAATTCAACCGGGAATGTATTCTCGGTTCCGGACTTGTGTCAGACAGATGACCAGAGAGGGAATGTTCCATGTTCAGCATGCTAGCTAGGGGCATGTAACAGATGAACAGACCGCGTATCCGGATTCGTTGGATTTTTCTGAGCAACTTTCATGTATAAAGTTTTTTCGATCCGAGCTATGGTTTATTTTCTATTAATTTTTGAAGTTTAAAACAATTCCTGAAATTATTATTAAATCTAAAATGGGGTTATTGAACCAGCATGACGTCATCATGACGTCAGCGGTCAACACTAACCATTGACTGGTCAAACAGGGCAGTGGGGCCCATTTGTCATTGACCTAACTAATTAACAGATTTAAATTAACTAAACTAGTTCATTAGGGTAACTAAGTTAGTTAATTAGTTAATTAACTAATTATTTTTATATTCATTTTTTAAATATCTTTATTTTTACAAGGGGCATGGGGGCCCTCGGTCAGTGGCCCAGGCCTTAGTGGGGCGGGCGTGGCCACGCGGTTGCCGGGCACGGGAGCTGCTCGTTAGGGCGCCCGCCACGAGCCACGAGGGAGAGGCGGCGACGCCCGGACAGCGGGCGTGGGCTGGTGCGGGAGGAGCGGCACGACGGCGGCGGCGGCGGAAGCGCTACCGGCGCGACGACGGGTTGAAGTGCAGCAACAGGCGAGCAATGGAGGCGAGGACGCGCGGAAGGGGATGGCGCGTGCACGTGCGGCGCGGGGCTTGGCCACCGTTGCATGCGACGAGCGCGACAGGGCGAGGCAGGCGGGGCGTGCTGGGCACGGGCCGGAGCGGAACACATTGGGGAAGCACTCGACCGAAACGGCGCTACGGCGTGAAGCAGCTCGAATGGAAGGGCTAGGCTTGCTCTATGCAGTGCGGCGAGCACGTTGGGCACTAGCCCGTGACCAAAAGGTCACCGGAGTCTCGCCGACGACGAGATCCGCAGCGATGCATTCAGGCGCTCATCGGAGATAGGGCTAGGGAGCATGGTAGGATGCGTGCGCATGCGCGTTGGGCTCCTAGGAACCCCAGGAGCACAACGGTGAGCTCGGGCGAGCTTGTCAATGGCCACAATGACGGCAACGAGCTCGTCGGCGGCGACGTGTTTAGGCGCAAGCAGAGCGGCGACTACGGCCAGATAGCGGCAGCTAGCGGGGAAGAGAGGGACGGGAAGGCTCACCTAGTGGCTACGAAAAGCCGGCGACAGGTTAGTAGCAGTGAGCGTCGCCGGAGTCGGAGGGGATCGACGGAGATCGAAGATGCAGACAATGGTGAACGGAGGTAGCGGGGCTCCGTGTCTCCACCTTGTGGCACCAGGAGAGGTGCCCGACCGCGGCGAGGCCCGTGGACAAGGCCAGCGGGCACGGGGCCGTCGTGGCCGCGGAGATGACGGAAGGCAGTGGCGATGGCGCTCAGTGAGGGGGGGGGGGAGAGAAGGCGATCTGGTGGGGAGAGGGAGGAGAAGTGGATGTGGGAGGGGGGCGTCGAGGAGGAGTGAGGCCAGGGGCCAGGGGAGGCAGGGCGTCGCCCTTATCCCTTCCCCGACGGGGACGGAGAGAGGGTTCGGTGGCGATGCTACCTCTTGAGCACTGTGTTGGATTTCCCCGAATAGGAGAGGATGATGTAGCAAAGTAGCGTAAGTATTTCCCTCAGTTTTTGAGAACCAAGGTATCAATCCTGTAGGAGGCTACGCGCGAGTCCCTCGTACCTACACAAAAACAATAGCTCAACGCAACCAACGCGATTAGGGGTTGTCAATCCCTTCACGGTCACTTGGGAGTGAGATCTGATAGAGATGATAGATAATATTTTTGGTATTTTTGGTATAGAGATGCAAAGTGAAAAGTAAAAGGCAAAGTAAAAAAGCAAAGCAATAATAAAGTGATGGAGATTGATATGATGAGAATAGACCCGGGGGCCATAGGTTTCACTAGTGGCTTCTCTCAAGAGATAAGTATTTCTACGGTGGGTGAACAGAATTGAGCATAGTTATGAGAATATCTAGGTATGATCATGTATATAGGCATCACATCCGAGACAAGTAGACCGACTCCTGCCTGCATCTACTACTATTACTCCACTCATCGACCGCTATCCAGCATGCATCTAGAGTATTAAGTTAAAAACAGAGTAACGCCTTAAGCAAGATGACATGATGTAGAGGGATAGTTTCATGCAATATGATAAAAACCCCATCTTGTTATCCTCGATGGCAACAATACAATACATGCCTTGCTGCCCCTTCCGTCACTGGGAAAGGACACCGCAAGATTGAACCCAAAGCTAAGCACTTCTCCCATTCCAAGAAAAACCAATCTTGTAGGCCAAACCAAACTGATAATTCGAAGAGACTTGCAAAGATAACCAATCATACATAAAAGAATTCAGAGAAGATTCAAATATTATTCATAGATAGACTTGATCATAAACCCACAATTCATCGGTCTCAACAAACACACCGCAAAAAGAAGATTACATCGAATAGATCTCCACAAGAGAGGGGGAGAACATTGTATTGAGATCCAAAAAGAGAGAAGAAGCCATCTAGCTACTAACTATGGACCCGAAGGTCTAAGGTAAACTACTCACACTTCATCGGAGAGGCTAGGATGATGTAGAAGCCCTCCGTGATGATGGCCCTCTCCGGCGGAGCTCTGGAATAGGCCCCAAGATGGGATCTCATGGGTACAGAAAGTTACGGCGGTGGAATTAGGTTTTTGGCTCCGTATCTGATCGTTTGGGGGTACGTAGGTATATATAGGAGGAAGGAGTACGTCGGTGGAGCTTCAAGGGGCCCACGAGCCAGGCGCATACAGGGGCGCCCACCTCGTGACCGCCTCGTGGCTTTCTTGACGGAGGTTCCAAGTCTCCTGGGTCTTATCTGATGAGAAAATCACGTTCCCGAAGGTTTCATTCCGTTTGGACTCCGTTTGATATTCTGTTTCTCCGAAACACTAAAATAGGCAAAAAAACAGCAATTCTGGGCTGGGCCTCCGGTTAATAGGTTAGTCCCAAAAATAATATAAAAGTGAAAAATAAATCCCAATATAGTACAAAACAGTAGATAATATAGCATGGAGCAATAAAAAATTATAGATACGTTGGAGACGTATCAGGCATCCCCAAGCTTAATTCCTGCTCGTCCTCGAGTAGGTAAATGATAAGAAGAGAATTTTTTATGCGGAGTGCTACTTGGCATAATTTCAATGTAAATCTTCTCAATTGTGGTGTGAATATTCAGATCCGAAAGATTCAAGACAAAAGTTCATATTGACATAAAAATAATAATACTTCAAGCATACTAACTAAGCAATTATGTCTTCTCAAAATAACATGGCCAAAGAAAGTTCATCCCTACAAAATCATATGGTTTAGTCATGCTCCATTTTCGTCACACAAGAATGCTCTCATCATGCACAACTCCAATGACAAGCCAAGCAATTGTTTCATACTTTAATAATCTCAAACTTATAAACCTTCACGCAATACATGAGCGCGAGCCATGGATATAGCATTATGGGTGGAATAGAATATGATGATGGGGGTTATGTGGAGAAGACAAAAAAAAGTCTCACATCAACGAGGATAATCAATGGGCTATGGAGATGCCCATCAATTGATGTTAATGCAAGGAGTAGGGATTGCCATGCAACGGATGCACTAGAGCTATAAATGTATGAAAGCTTAACAAAAGAAACTAAGTGGGTGTGCATCCAACTTGCTTGCTCATGAAGACCTAGGGTATTTGAGGAAGCCCATCGTTGGAATATACAAGCCAAGTTCTATAATGAAAAGTTCCCACTAGTATATGAAAATGACAAAACAAGAGACTCTCTATTATGAAGATTATGGTGCTACTTTGAAGCACAAGTGTGGAAAAAAAGGATAGTAGCATTGCCCCTTTTTATTTTCTTTTTTTTGGGCCTTCTTTTTTTTTCTTTGGCCTTTCTCTTTTTTTGGGACAATGCTCTATTGAATGATGATCATCACACTTCTATTTATTTACAACTCAATGGTTACAACTCGATACTAGAACAAAGTATGACTATATGAATGCCTCCGGCGGTGTACCGGGATATGCAATGAATCAAGAGTGACATGTATGAAAGAATTATGAACGGTGGCTTTGCCACGAATACTATGTCAACTACATGATTATGCTAAGCAATATGACAATGATGGATATGTCATGATGAACGGAATGGTGGAAAGTTGCATGGCAATATATCTCGGAATGGCTATGGAAATGCCATAATAGGTAGGTATGGTGGCTGTTTTGAGGAAGATATAAGGAGGTTTATGTGTGAAAGAGCGTATCATATCGCGGGGTTTGGATGCACCGGCGAAGTTTGCACCAACTCTCAATGTGAGAAAGGGCAATGCACGATACCGAAGAGGCTAGCAATGATGGAAGGGTGAGAGTGCGTATAATCCATGGACTCAACATTAGTCATAAAGAACTCATATACTTATTGCAACAAATCTACAAGCCATCAAAAACCAAAGCATTACGCGCATGCTCCTAGGGGGATATATTGGTAGGAAAAGACCATCGCTCGTCCCCGATCGCCACTCATAAGGAGGACAATCAAATAACACCTCATGTTTCAAATTTGTTACATAACGTTTACCATACGTGCATGCTACGGGACTTGCAAACTTCAACTCAAGCATTTCTCAAATTCACAACTACTCAACTAGCACAACTTTGATATTATCACCTCCATATCTCAAAACAATTATCAAGCGTCAAACTTTTCTTAGTATTCAACGCACTCAAAAGAAAGTTTTACAAATATTGAATACCAAGCATATTATTATTATTAAGCAAATTACCATGCTATTAAAGAATATCAAAATAATCTAAGTGAAGCATGAGAGATCAATAGTTTCTTTCAAACAAATCCACCACCGTGCTCTAAAAGATGCTCCCTCCGTTCCCAAATAATTGTCTTTCTAGCCATCTCAAATGGACTACAACATACAGATGTATGTAGACATGTTTTAGAGTGCATATTCACTCATTTTGCTCCGTATGTAGTCACTTGTTGAAATCTCTAGAAATACAATTATTTAGGAACGGAGGGAGTATAAGTGAAGCACTAGAGCAAAAACTATAAAGCTCAAAAGATATAAGTGAAGCACATAGAGCAAAACTATAAAGCTCAAAAGATATAAGTGAAGCACATAGAGTATTCTATCAAATTCCAATTCATGTATGGCTCTCTCAAAAGGTGTGTACAGCAAGGATGATTGTGGCACACTAACAAACAAAGACACAAATAATACAAGACGCTCCAAGCAAAACACATATCATGTGGTGAATAAAAATATAGCTCCAAGTAAAATTACCGATGGAAGTAGATTTAAAGAGGGATGCCTTCCGGGGCATCCCCAAGCTTTGAATTTTTGGTGTCCTTGGATTATATTGGGGGTGCCATGGGCATCCCCAAGCTTAGGCTCTTGCCACTCCTTGTTCCATAATCCATCAAAAGATTTCACCCAAAACTTAAAAACTTCACAACACAAAACTCAACAGAAATCTCGTGAGCCCCGTTAGCGAAAGAAAACAAAAGACCACTTCAAGGTACTGTAATGAAGTCATTCTTTATTTATATTGGTGTTAAATCTACTGTATTTCAACTTCTCTATGGTTTATAAACTATTTTACTAGCCATAGATTCATCAAAGTAAGCAAACAACACACAAAAAATAGAATCTGTCAAAAACAGAACAGTATGTAGTAATCTGTAACTAACGCAAACTTCTGGAACTCCAAAACTTCAGCCAAAATAGGACGACCTGGGAAATTTGTTTATTTATCAGAATCAATTGGAATCACTATTTTATCACGTTCTGGTGAATTTTAATAATTGTTTTCGTGAACCGAAAGTTTCTGGAAATTACAGTAAGATCAAATAACTATCATCCAAGAAGATCCTATAGGTTTAACTTGGCACAAACACTAATTAAAAGATAAAACCACATCTAAACAGAAGGTAGATGGATTATCTATTACTAAACATAAACAAAAGAAAAAAACTAAAATAAAATTGGGTTGCCTCCCAACAAGCGCCATCCTTTAACGCCCCTAGCTAGACATAAAAGCGAGGATAGATCTAGGTAGTGCCGTAGTAATAAGGTAGATCAGTGAAACTCATTTCATATTCTCTACGTCGGCAGCAAGTTTTCTTTGAGGCAAGCAAAAGTAATCAAAAAGGATAAATTTAATAGGATAGAAGTCCCCAAGATCAATTTTAGGAGGTATAGGTTCCTCTTTCGGCCCTTCGTATTGCACAACCAATTCATCATTATAAGCATTCTTTTGACAGAACTTTGTGAGCCTATACTCAAGAGAGCATCCTAGCTCATTATTTCGAATAGCCAAATCATCATTAAGTTCAGAGATTCTATCAATTAAAATATTGGTAGGCACCTTTCTTCTAAGGTTTTCATTGAAAACAACATAGTCAAGAGATTGAAAACGCATTATTTCTTCTTGATCAAAGAGGATAGATTCTATGGGAGGACGACCAGCGTCCACCCTATAATGCGCAAAGATTTCTTTGGCCTATTTTATTATAAATCTGAATTCATGAGCCAAAAAGATAGTAGCGGCACGAGTAAAGAAATATTGAATAACTCCTTTTCCAATAATATTACCACTACCGATTCGAAATCTTTTTGTATGATAGGTAGGGGATTCTTTAGCAGGAGCTTCAGAATTTTCTAGGATATTATTATCGCCCATATCGGCAATAATTTCCCCAATTTCAGACATAGCGACAGAGTGGGCGGAGAGCGAAAGACGGCGAACAAAAATAAGAGGGCGAATAAAACGGCAAGGGTGAAGTGGGGGAGAGGAAAACGAGAGGCAAATGGCAACTAATGTAATGCGGGAGATAGGGATTGAGATGGGTACTTGGTGTGTTGACTTTTGTGCAGACTCCCCGGCAACGGCGCCAGAAATGGCTCGTTGTCGGGATTCAAATCTTGACTTGACTTCGCCTAAGCCTTCCCGACAACGGCGCCAAAAATTCTTCTTCCTACCTCTTGAGCACTGCGTTGGATATCCCCGAAGAGGAGAGGATCATGCAGCAAAGTAGCATAAGTATTTCCCTCAGTTTTTGAGAACCAAGGTATCAATCCAGTAGGAGGCTACGCGCAAGTCCCTCGTACCTACACAAAAACAATAGCTCAACGCAACCAACGCGATTAGGGGTTGTCAATCCCTTCACGGTCACTTACGGGAGAGAGATCTGATAGATATGATAGATAATATTTTTGGTATTTTTGGTATAGAGATGCAAAGTGAAAAGTAAAAGGCAAAGTAAAAAAGCAAAGCAATAATAAAGTGATGGAGATTGATATGATGAGAATAGACCTGGGGGCCATAGGTTTCACTAGTGGCTTCTCTCAAGAGCATAAGTATTTCTACGGCGGGTGAACAAATTACTGTTGAGCAATTGACAGAATTGAGCATAGTTATGAGAATATCTAGGTATGATCATGTATATAGGCATCACGTCCGAGACAAGTAGACCGACTCCTGCCTGCATCTACTACTATTACTCCATTCATCGACCGCTAACTAGTATGCATCTAGAGTATTAAGTTAAAAACAGAGTAACGCCTTAAGCAAGATGACATGATGTAGAGGGATAGTTTCATGCAATATGATAAAAACCCCATCTTGTTATCCTCGATGGCAACAATACAATACGTGCCTTGCTGCCCCTTCTGTCACTGGGAAAGGACACCGCAAGATTGAAACCCAAGCTAAGCACTTCTCCCATTGCAAGAAAAACAAATCTAGTAGGCCAAACCAAACTGATAATTCAAAGAGACTTGCAAAGCTAACCAATCATACATAAAAGAATTTAGAGAAGATTCAAATATTATTCATAGATAGACTTGATCATAAACCCACAATTCATCAGTCTCAACAAACACACCGCAAAAAGAAGATTACATCGAATAGATCTCGACAAGAGAGGGGGAGAACATTGTATTGAGATCCAAAAAGAGAGAACAAGCCATCTAGCTACTAACTATGGACCCGAAGGTCTGAGGTAAACTACTCACACTTCATCGGAGAGGCTAGGATGATGTAGAAGCCCTCCGTGATGATGGCCCTCTCCGGCGGATCTCCGGAACAGGACCCAAGATGGGATCTCGTGGGTATAGAAAGTTGCGGCGGTGGAATTAGGTTTTTGGCTCCGTATCTGATCGTTTGGGGGTACGTAGGTATATATAGGAGGAAGGAGTACGTCGGTGGAGCTTCGAGGGGCCCACAAGGTAGGGGGCGCGCCCTAGGGGGGGCGCCCTTCACCCTCGTGACCGCCTCGTGGCTTTTTTGACTGAGGGTCCAAGTCTCCTGGGTCTTATCTGATGAGAAAATCACGTTTCCGAAGGTTTCATTCCGTTTGGACTCCGTTTGATATTCTGTTTCTCCGAAACACTGAAATAGGCAAAAAACAACAATTCTGGGCTGGGCCTCCAGTTAATAGGTTAGTCCCAAAAATAATATAAAAGTGAAAAACAAAGCCCAATATAGTCCAAAACAGTAGATAATATAACATGGAGCAATCAAAAATTATAGATACGTTGGAGACGTATCAGGCGACCGGCGAGCGCAGACGTTGGGTCGGGTGAACAAAAAGGAGGGAGGCGACCGGGGGAGGTGGGCTGCTGGGTTGGGCCGCCCAGATGACTAAGGCCCAGGGAGGTCAGGGGGGTTTTCCTTTTCTTCTTCTTTTTTGCATGTCTATTTCTTTTCCCTTTTTACAGAAAATGCTCTGCAAATTTTTGGAGCTGCCAAAAGGATTCTGTAAAATGTGGGACTTGGCCACATAATTACAATGCAATGTTTGACACAGCCACAAAAAGTTTGGAAGAAGTTTGAATTAGATGGAATTTGCAAAAACATGTAAAAGCAATTAATTTGCTGAGTTGGCACTGTTTTAATTTGCTATAGTCCATCTTAGCTTGGAGGTGATGTTGTTTTCCTTGACAATCATTTGTTTTGGAATTTTTACTAAATGATGGACTATTTTGCAGCAACTTTTGTGCAACTTCAAAAATCACTTGCAAATTGAATTTGATTCCAAAGTGGAATTTCCAATGAGATATGAATCAAAGGTGATTAAGCATTGTTTGAAAAAAATGTTTAGCTTAATCATAGAGGGTTACTGTAGCATGACATTGGGGGTGTTACAACTATCTTCTCCTTTTTTGTCTTCTCCACAACCACCATTATATTCCACATGTAGTGCTATGTCCATGGCTCACACTCATGTATTGCGTGAAGATTGAAAAAGTTTGAGAACGTAAAAAGTATGAAACAATTGCTTGGCTTGTCATCGGGGTTGTGCATGATTAAATACTTTGTGTGATGAAGATAGAGCATAGCCATACTATATGATTTTGTAGGGATAACTTTCTTTGGCCATGTTATTTTGAGAAGACATGATTGCTTAGTTAGTATGCTTGAAGTATTATTATTTTTATGTTAATATTAAATTTTTATCTTGAATCTATCGGATCTGAGCATTCATGCCACAATAAAGGAAATTACATTGAGGAATATGATAGGTAGCATTCCACATCAAAATTTCTGTTTTTATCATTTACCTACTCGAGGACGAGCATGAATTGAGCTTGGGGATGCTTGATACGTCTCCAACGTATCTATAGTTTTTTATTGTTCCATGCTCTTATATTATCTGTTTTGGATGTTTAATGGGCTTTACTAAGCGCTTTTATAATATTTTTGGGACTAACTACTATCCCAAGGCCCAGTGCAAATTGTTGTTTTTTTGCCTATTTCAGTGTTTCACAGAAAAGGAATATCAAACGGAGTCCAAACGGAATGAAACTTCGGGAGAGTTATTTTTGGAACAAACATGATCCAGAGGACTTGGAGTGGACGTTAAGAAAGAAGCGAGGAGGCCACGAGGCAGGGAGGCGCGCCTGCCCCCCTAGGCGCGCCCACACCCTCGTGGGCCCCTCGCAGCTCCACCGACCTACTTCTTCCCATATACCCCGAAAACAACCAGGAGCACCACGAAACCCTATTTCCACCGCTGCAGCCTTCTGTACCCGTGAGATACCATCTTGGGGCCTTTTCCGGCGCTCCGCCGGAGGGGGAATCGATCACGGAGGGCTTCTACATCAAAACCATAGCCTCTCCGATGATGTGTGAGTAGTTTACCTCAGACCTTCGGGTGCATAGTTATTAGCTAGATGGCTTCTTCTCTCTCTTTGGATCTCAATACAAAGTTCTCCTCGATCTTCTTGGAGATATATTCGATGTAATTCTTTTTGCGGTGTGTTTGTCGAGATCCGATGAATTGTGTGTTTATGATCAAGATTATCTATGAACAATATTTGAATCTCCTCTGAATTCTTTTATGTATGATTTGTTATCTTTGCAAGTCTCTTTGAATTATCAGTTTGGTTTGGCCTACTAGATTGATCTTCCTTGCAATGGGAGAGGTGCTTAGCTTTGGGTTCAATCTTGCGGTGTCCTTTCCCAGTGACAGCAGGCGCAACAAGGCACATATTGTATTGTTCCCATCGAGGATAAAAATATGGGGTTTATATCATATTTCTTGAGTTTATCCCTCCACATCATGTCATCTTGCCTAATGCGTTACTCTGTTCTTATGAACTTAATACTCTAGATGCATGCTGGATAGCGGTCGATGTGTGGAGTAATAGTAGTAGATGGAGAATCGTTTCGGTCTACTTGTCACGGACGTGATGCCTATATACATGATCATGCCTAGATATTCTCATAACTATGCACTTTTCTATCAATTTCTCGATAGTAATTTGTTCACCCACCGTAATACTTATGCTATCTTGAGAGAAGCCAGTAGTGAAACCTATGGCCCTCGGGTCTATTTTCCATCATATTAATCTTCCGTCAACTAGCTATTTCTGTCACCGTTTATTTTGCAATCTTTACTTTTAATCTTTATCATAAAAATACCAAAAATATTGTCTTATCATCTCTATCAGATCTCACTTTTGCAAGTGGCCGTGAAGGGATTGGCAACCCCTTTATCGCGTTGGTTGCAAGGTTCTTATTTGTTTGTGTAGGTACGAGGGACTTGCGTGTGTCCTCCTACTGGATTGATACCTTGGTTCTTAAAAACTGAGGGAAATACTGACACTACTTTGCTGCATCACCCTTTCCTCTTCAAGGGAAAACCAACGCATGCTCAAGAGGTGGCAGTTCTACCGCTTAGGACTTAGCCACCCAGGGTACCAGGGCCAGGCGGTTGCACCGGCGCACTATCGCTCAATCACAGCTCACAGGGGTGACTCCCTACTGTTTCAAAGTGGTGGTCGTGCGGTGGCAGAGCGGTTGTTCCGGTTGTTCTTCAGAACCGGTACTACCGCCTGTCTATCCGATTGTACCGCCTGTCAGGTTTTTCTGAAGTGTAATCGTGAAACCCGGTTGTACCGGGGTAATGAGCGGTTGTACCGCTGCAGTGCTTTTTTCGCAGTAACGGTTGGATTATAGGGTTTGCTATATATAGGAGGTTCTTCCACCTACCACATTCACCTCTTGCCTCTCTCTCTCCACCATTAATGCCCTTCAAGCTTTCTTGCCTGATCTCTCTCTCTAGCCACTCAAACTTGTTGATTTGCTAGGGATTGAAGGAGGAGACCTAGATCTACACTTCCACCAAAGGATATTTGATTCCCCCATACTTTCTTGTGTGGATTCTGTTACTCTTGGGTGTTTGAGCACCCTAGACGGTTGAGGTCACCTTGGAGCCACATTCCATTGTGGTGAAGCTCCGTGGTTTCGTTGGGAGCCTCCAATTAAGTTTTGGAGATTGCCCCAACCTTGTTTGTAAAGGTTTGGTCACCGCCTCCAAGGGCACCAATAGTGTAATCACGGCATCTCGCATTGTGTGAGGGCGTGAGGAGAATACGGTGGCCCTAGTGGCTTCTTGGGGAGCATTGTGCCTCCACACCGCTCCTACGGAGACGTACTTCCTCTCAAAGGGAAGTTACTTGGGTAACACATCCTTGTCTCCACCGGTTCCACTCTTGGTTATCTCTTACCTTTACTTGTGCAAGCTTATATTGTGTTGTGTCCCTTGCTTGCTTGTGTGCTTGTTGTTGTTGTTGTTGCATCATATAGGTTGCTCACCTAGTTGCATATCTAGACAACCTACTTTGATGCAAAGTTTAAATTGGTAAAGAAAAGCTAAAAAATGTTAGTTGCCTGTTCACCCCCCCATCTAGTCAACTATATCGATCCTTTCAATTGGTATCAGAGCCTCGTCTCTTTATTAAGAACTTTGCCGTCCGAAGAGTACGGTTGACACCGTAGACGGTGGGAAGGAGCACCCCGGTGTGATTCTGTCCTCGTCTACGGCCGATGGGGCATCCTCGGTCTCCCGTGAGGAGTTCAATGCGGCTTTGGACACATTGAAAACCTCCATGACGACCGAGGTTGAAGGCATGTGCAATAAGTTTTTAGAAGGCCTTAAATTATCCACCGCACCAATGAAAGTGGGTGATCCCGCTAATAAGGTGACGGATGCTAACTCCGACAAGGGGGAAGCTACTAGTGACAAAGTTCCTTTATCTAGTGGTAGAAGTGGAAATGGCATCTTTGCCCATGTTGAATCTCCACTTACTTATGGAGGACCAGTTCCTTCCACTCATTTGAATCATGTTGGTCCTCCTCCTAAGCTTGTGAAAAATGAGGATTTTGCCTCTTGTTTCTATCGCTTTAAACGCAATTTAAATCATAGTTCTACTAACCTTTGGCGAATTATTGAGCAAGGTTTCTACCCGCATGACCCAAGCAACTTCACACCTAGAGAAGCCGCTGATCATCAATTCAATGAGTCCGCTCTTTGCATTCTCCAAGAGTCCATCCCTCCCGAAGATATTGCGCATCTCTGACCTTTCACCGTGGCCAAGGAAGCATGGCAACATGCTGTTTCCATTTATAAGGGAAGCGCAAGCATTCAACGCTCCAACTATGAAGTGGTTCAAGATGAAGCCGATGAGTTTGCAATGAATGAAGATGAAGAACCTCGTGAGCTTTACCGGAGATTAACCACTCTCGCGGTCTCACTCCGTGATCATGGGAGCAAGGATACGGATGACAATTGGATCAAGCGCAAGTTTCTCAAGGCCATGATGCCTTACCATAAGGCCATGTTGTAGGATCGAAAGTATGTCTAGAGGGGGGTGATTAGACTACTTGACCAAATAAAAATCTAGCCTTTTCCCAATTTTAAGTCTTGGAGGATTTTAGCAACTTTAGAACAAGTCAAGCAAGAAACCTACACATGCAAGTCTAAGAGTATAGCAGCGGAATGTAAAACATTGCATATGAAGGCAAAGGGAGGAATTTGGATGGAGCAAACGCAATGTAGACACAGAGATTTTTTTCCGTGGTTCCGATAGGTGGTGCTATCGTACATCCACGTTGATGGAGACTTCAACCCATGAAGGGTCCACGAAGAAGCAACCTCGTCTATCCCACCATGGCCATCGCCCACGATGGACTTGCCTCACTAGGGTAGATCTTCATGAAGTAGGCGATCTCCTTGCCCGTACAAACTCCTTGGTTCAACTCCACAATCTTGTCAGAGGATCCCAAGTGAGACCTAACCAATCTAGGAGACACCACTCTCCAAAAGGTAATAGATGGTGTGTTGATGATGAACTCCTTGCTCTTGTGCTTCAAATGATAGTCTCCCGAACACTCAACTCTCTCTCACAGATTTGGATATGGTGGAAAGATGATTTGAGTCGAAAGCAACTTGGGGAAGGCTAGAGATCAAGATTTATGTGGTTGGAATGGAATATCTTGGTCTCAACACATGAGTAGGTGGTTCTCTCTTAGAAAATGTATGCTGGAAGTGTAGGCACGTTCTGATGGCTCTCCTCGACGAATGAAGGAAGGGTGGAGGGGTATATATAGCATCCACATAAAATCTAACCGTTACACACAATTCACCAAACTCGGTGGGACCTAATCAGAAAACTCGGTTAGACCGATTTAGTTCAAAATGTGAACGTTAGGCTTTTCGGTGGGACCAACATGTCAACTCGGTGGGACCAATTTCATTAGGGTTGTTAGGTGTAAGTGCATCTAGTGCCACTCCTAGTTGGTTTTGGAGTATTGAAGACAAACCTGGTTGAGGGACTAATGTGTTTGTGAGAATTGCAGGATAACGCAGGTAGTAGTCCCTCATTGATTCGGTTTACCTACCGAAGACGACCCCAAAAAATGTATGAAGACATTGAAGACAGTGGTGGTATATGAAGATATTCACATTGAAGACTATGACATGAGAAGACATTTAGTGAACACTATGGAGCGCGAAGACTTAGATATTTCGTTATTTCCTTTTCTTCTTTGTTAAGTCATAGGAACCACCGTACTGTTAAGTGGGGTCCAAGTGAACAAAGTCAGAGTGACTGAAGTGATGCTCAACCAAATTCCTATGTCTTCGAGCAAAGACAATGAGAGCAAATCTTATCCAGAGCTGGATGAGTCAGCTTTGCTTGCAGCCCAAGTAAAGTTGCCGTGTGTGTTTGAAATCTGACCGTTGGAACACGTG
This sequence comes from Aegilops longissima, assembly GCA_021605205.1. Taxonomy (NCBI): domain Eukaryota; kingdom Viridiplantae; phylum Streptophyta; class Magnoliopsida; order Poales; family Poaceae; genus Aegilops; species Aegilops longissima. The sequence goes on from CM038676.1 coordinate 320,068,735, forward strand.
TCGGTTCCTTAGTGACCAGTGTCATTTCGACAAATCAGGTCGGGTTGCCTAGTGGCTATAAATAGCCCACCCCCTACACCATAAATTGGTGGCTGCTCAGAGTTAGTGCACAGCTTTTGTCGTTTGAGAGCAACCCACCTCCGAAGCTTTTGAGAGAGAGAAATCCTTGCGAGGACAAAGCCCAAACACCCAGAGCCAAAGAGTGTTAGGCATCACTAAAGTCTTTCTGTCTGAGTGACCTGAAGACTTGTTACACTTGAGGGCTGTGAATCCTCCAGCCGGTTAGGCGTCGCGTTTTGAGCATCCAAGAGTCATTGTGGATCGCCGGTGAACGAAGTCTGTGAAGGTTTGGAAGTCTACCTTGAAGACTTACCAGAGTAATTGGGCGAGGAGTGGGTGTCCTTAGCTCAAGGGGAATAAGGTGAAGACATGGTCTTCTGAGTTGAATCTCAGCCTCCCTAACCAGATGTACAATTGTCACAGCAACTGGAACTGGTCCAACAAATCCTGTGTCCTCAACAAGTGACTGGTTCTATCCTCTCCCTCTCTTTACTTAGAGTTTGTCTTCGTGAAGTCATTGCCTGTTTTCCTTACCTATTTGTCTTCACTGTTTGACTACTATCGTTGTTTGGCTTTGTACCATCTTCCATCCTGATCCTTACTACCTAGCTGCTATTAGTCTTCGTGCTTTTACCTCATTGCATACTTGACTATGGTTTGCTTAGTGTAGTTTATCTTCCACTGCATATCAATAGGATCATTTCTATCATTTGTCTTTGAAACTACCATGTTTTGAAGACTTTCGTAAAAATCGCCTATTCACCCCCCTCTAGTCGATAACTAGCACTTTCAATTGGTATCAGAGCAAGGTACTCCCTTGTTCTGTGTGATTCAGTTTAACCACCTGGAGTTTTAGCTATGTCGACTGCAGGGATAATCAAAGTCTCCGCTGCTTGCCCTGTCTTCGATGGAACTGAATATCCCTACTAGAAGGATAAGATGCACATGCATCTTGAAGCCATTGATGTCGACCTCTGGTATGTCGTCAAGAATGGCGTTCCCAAGACTGGTGAAGGTGTCACTCCTGATGATGTCAAGAAGTTCATTCAACTGGATTCAACTGCCAAGAACATCATCTGTGGTCATCTGACCAAAGGACAGTATGGCCGTGTGAGTGCTCCGGAAACGTCAAAGCTAGTCTGGGACTGGCTTTCCAAGGTTAACGAAGGCGTCTCAACCCAGAGAGATCAAAGGATCAGTGTTCTTCGCAACCTCTTCAATCGCTTCAAGAGAAACGGCAATGAAAGTGTCCAACTCATGTTTGATCGCCTCACTGACATCACAAATGAGCTTCGTGCTCTCGGCGCCACTGAGATTACCAAACATGAAATCGTCAAGACACTGCTGAGATCACTTGACAGCTCCTTTGACACCCTTGCCCTCATGATACAAGAACGTCCTGACTTCAAGACACTCGATCTGTCTGATATACTTGAGAGGCTCAACACACATGAGTTCCAGCTATCTGAGAAAAGAGATCTATGGTCCCAACTATGGCCGAACTCGCGCTTTGAAGGCAAAAGCTGTTTCCTCATCTGAAGAAGAATCCGACTGCAGTTCTGATGATCCTGAAGACATTGGAAAGGAACTTGCTATGCTTGTGAAGAAGTTCTAGAAGTTCACCAAGAAGAAGGGCTTCAGAAAGTCTTCACGATCCAGCTCAAGAAATGATGAAGCTTCCACTCATGACCACAAGAAGAGAACATGTCACAAGTGCAAGAAACCTGGACACTATACTCTGAGTGTCCACAGTGGGAAAATGAGAAGAAGAAGAAGAAGAGCAAGGAATATGATTCTGATGACAAGAAGAAGAAGAAATCTTCAAAATCTTCTTCCAAGTCCTCATCCAAGTCTTCATCTCATAAGAAGAGCTCATCTGGCAAGGCCCATGCTTTTGTTGGCAAGGAGATGGATTCAGAGGAGGAGTCTGCTTCTGAGGAGGCGGAGGTGGAGTCTGAGGAGGAGTCCGACCCCGGCGTTGCAAGTCTGGCTCTAGCTACAGCCTACGCTGCCAAGTCCATCTTCAACACTGAAGACAATGACTCCCTCACCAACGCTGAAGCTAATGACAAGGACGACTCTGCTCCCACCTACTGCTTCATGGCACGTGGTGCCAAGGTAAAATCACGCGATGCTTACTTTCAAACATCAAGTGAAGATGACTCTGACTGTGAATCCAAACCCAGCTACAAAACACTTGCTAGAATTGCAACTGAACAACAAAAGGCTATGGAACATACTAAAAAACTGTTAGACAAAAGCGATGACCTGTTGGACGTGGAAATGACTCGTTCATAGTCCTTACTTGAAGACATAAAAAATATTCATGCTAAGTACCAAGAACTTGGAAGTCGTCATGAAACGCTCTCAACCACTCATGAAAAGCTCTCCTATGATTATCTTCAAAGGAAGCAAGAGCTTGAGAAAACGAGAGCGGCTCATGAAGATCTTCAAAAAGAGAATGAGTCACTTCGCGCTCAACAGATCAGTCGCTCTCAGGATGGATTTGAACCTCTATGTCTAAAATGCCTTGAGCGTGACAACGCTAACTCTGTTCCTGAATGTTCTACTGCTGCTACTGTTGCATTGTCTTCAACTACTGATGTGGTAACTAACCCCTCTGCTGAGGATACCACTACTATTGCTGATGAAAATGCTAGGTTGAAGACATTGCTTGAAACAGGGATGTACAAAAGTCCGAAAGGGCATCGACAATCGTATGATGTCCTCAAAAGCGATTCTCGAACCGAAACCCTAGGAAAGAGGGTGTTGGGTTCGAGAGGAAAATGAATGTTGATGGTTCCTACTGGAAGCCTGAGCAGTACCCCAAAACCACATGGGTTGTTGCAAAGGGACCTTCAGTGGACCCATCCACCTTATCTGGCTTTACCTATGCTAACCCTATTGTCATTGATGAATCCTTTGGTGCAAACTATAAACTGTTTAAGAATCAAAATGGTGAAGTGTTTGCCAGGTATATTGGTACTAACTGTAGGGATGGGCCACCTATGAAGAAGATCTGGGTTCCCAAAAGCTGTCTTGAGAATCTTCCAGTGAATGTCATCATGACACCACCTGGGAAGAAGACAAACCCTAACGCCAATGTTTTGCAGGGAAACCATACTCAGACTTATGAATATGAGCGTGTGTCTTCGAACCGCTATGTTCATAGAACTAAAAACTTTTCTGCTTATTCATATGAGTATCGTTCTTCTCCTGCAAGGCTATTTGCTAGGGTCCAAAGCCGAAGTTCTCAGATGCTGCACTTAGACTCATCGCTTCTAAGCCACCCCTGAAGATGTGGGTGGTTAAGAAGAATTAACTTTCTTTTGCAGGGAAAGGTCTCCAGACAGAAATCAAAGGCGTCTGATGCTATTGCTGGGGACCTAAAACATCTTGTAGGGCGCAAGATCAAATGCCCAAATGGTCTCACTATGTATTTTGTTCCTGAATCTTTTGCCATTCATCCTATCAGTCCTAATCTTGATCTGAGCTTCAATAATCCTCTTGCCCGTCAAATGTTTATGCTTCACACATCTCTTTGTGAGGCCTATCCCCCTGACTGTACTGTAGGGTATGACCCCTCATGCTTCAGAATGGATTATGGATAGCGGATGCACTAATCATATGACTGGTGATCGAAGTCTTCTCATGGACTCAACTTTACGTCCATCTGACAAGAGTCACATCACATTTGCTGACACTGGTAAAAGCAAGGTATTGGGTCTAGGTAGAGTTGCAATCTCAAAGGATCAACACATGGATAAAGTGATGCTCGTTGAATCCCTTGGTTTCAACTTAATGTCTGTCTCAATGCTTTGTGACTTGAACATGATTGTGATATTCGGAAAATATCGTTGCCTTGTACTAATGGAATCTGACAAGTCTCTAGTCTTTGAAGGGTACCGAAAATATGATCTATACATGGTAGATTTCTCAGCAGGTCCACAGCTTGCCGATGTATTCTTGCAAAAGCTTCAGAGTGCCGGCTCGCATCGAAGGTCGGGCATGTTGGCATGAGGAACTTACACACTCTCGCCAAGAAGAAGCATGTCATAGGCATCGAGGGCGCCAAGTTCAAGAAGGATCATTTGTGCGGTGCTCGAAGTCGGAAAGATGACTAGGCCAAGCATCCTCGAAGACAATCATGACGACATCTCAACCCTTCGAGCTGCTACACATGGACTTATTTTGCCCTACTCACTACTCTACACTCACAACAACTGCTTGTCTCTATGGCTTCGTCATTGTTGATGATTACTCAAGATATACGTGGGTGCACATAGTTCTCTACAAGACTGAAGTGCAAGATGTCTTCAGACATTTCGCCAACCGCGCCTTGAACAACTATGGCGTCAAGATCAAGCATATCAGAAGTGATAATGGCACTGAGTTCAAGAACACCGGCCTTGATCTTTATCTGGATACAATGGGAATCACTCATGAGTTCTCAGCTCCGTACACACCTCAGCAGAATGGCATCGTGGAGCACAAGAACAGAACCCTCATTGAGATGGCTCGAACAATGCTCGATGAATACAAGACACCAAGAAAATTCTGGCCTGAAGCTATTGACACTGCATGCCATGTCATCAACCGTGTTTATATTCACAAGCTTCTGAAGAAAACATCCTATGAACTCCTCACTGGCAAGAAGCCAAATGTCAGTTACTTCAGAGTATTTGGTGCTAGGTGCTGGATCAAAGATCCACATCACAAATCAAAATTTGCACCGAAAGCACATGAAGGTTTCATGCTTGGTTACGGAAAGGACTCACATTCCTACAGAGTCTTCAACCTCTTTCTCTATAAAGTGGTTGAAACGGTGGATGTACGGTTCGATGAAACCAATGGCTCGCAAAGAGAGCTCCTGCCAAATATGCTAGACGAAGCTCCACCCAGTGAATCTATCAAGCTAATGGGAACTGGTGAAATCATGCCTTCTGAAGCACAGCCTGAAGAGAAAAAAACCTGAAGACAATGCTCAGCCTGAAGACAATCCTTCCAATGATGATAGTGATCAGCAATAACAAAGTCTTCGTCCAGTTCATCCGCGTGTTGCAAACGAAGTACAGATTGAGAAGATAATTGACAGCATAAATGCGCCAGGTCCACTCACTCGTTCAAGAGCAACACAACTAGCAAATTTCTGTGGGCACTTTGTTTTTGTCTCAATATCTGAACCCAAGAAAGTTGCTGAAGCCTTTATGGAACCTAAATGGATTCAAGCTATGCAAGCTTCAACAGTTCAAACTGAACAATGTCTGGGAACTGGTCAAGCGACCTGACCCTCGCAAGCACAACATAATAGGCACAAAATGGATATACCGCAACAAGCAAGATGAGCATGGCCAAGTCGTCAGAAACAAGGCTCGTCTCGTCGCTCAAGGATATACTCAAGTGGAAGGGATTGACTTCGATGAAACATTTGCTCCTGTGTCTAGGCTTGAAGCTATTCGCGTACTGCTAGTCTATGCTAACCATCACAACATATTGCTATATCAAATGGATGTGAAGAGTGCATTTCTCAACGGCAAGATTGAAGAAGAAGTATACGTCACACAACCTCCTGGCTTTGAAGATCCGAAACATCTTGATATGGTGTACAAGCTAAACAAAGCACTGTATGGTCTCAAACAAGCTCCTCGCGCTTGGTATGATACGCTCAAAGACTTCCTGAAGAGCAAAGGATTCAAACCTGGTTCCCTGGATCCCACACTCTTCACGAAGACATATGATGGTGAACTGTTTGTGTGCCAAATATACGTGGATGACATTATCTTCGGCTGCACCAACCAGAAATATAGTGATGAGTTTGGACACATGATGCAAGAGCAATATCAGATGTCCATGATGGGTGAGCTGAAGTTCTTCCTTGGTCTTCAAATTCGTCAGCAAAGAAATGACATCTTCATATCTCAAGAGAAATACCTCAAAGATTGCCTGAAGAAGTTTGGAATGCAAGATTGCAAAGGTTACACGACGCCAATGCCAGCTAAACACCATCTGGGTCCCGACGACAATGGTAAAGAGTTTGATCAAAAGGTATACCGCTCCATGATTGGTTCTTTACTTTATCTATGTGCATCTAGGCCAGATATTATGCTTAGTGTTTGCATGTGTGCTCGATTCCAAGCGGCACCAAAGGAATCGCATCACTTAGCTGTGAAGCGAATTCTTCGATATTTGGCTTACACCCCAACATTAGGATTATGGTATCCAAAGGGCTCAGAGTTTGATCTGGTTGGATTCTCGGATGCTGATTATGCTGGTGACAGGTGGATCACAAGTTTACATCAGGCACATGTCATTTTCTAGGACGATCACTGGTCTGTTGGTCCTCAAAGAAGCAGAACTATGTATCACTCTCCACTAATGAATCTGAATACATTGCTGCTGGATCTTGCTGCGCTCAGCTTCTATGGATGAAGCAAACTTTCAAAGACTATGGCATCCATCTGAAACAAGTACCACTCTACCGCGACAACGAAAGCGCCATCAAGATTGCCAACAACCCAGTTCAGCACTCGAATACAAAGCACATTGAAATTCGTCATCACTTTCTCAGAGATCATGTCATGAAGGAAGATATTGATATCATACACGCCAACACCAAGAGCAATCGCGATATCTTCACAAAGCCCTTGGATGAGAAAAGGTTTTGCAAGTTACGGTGTGAGCTAAATATCTTGGAATCCTCAAATGTCCTGTGATCAGGCACACATCCTAACACTTATGCATATTGATGACTTAGATGTGCAACACACGAAGTAAAGTATATCTTCAATCAATGAAGACTTACATTCTGAGTGTGAATACATTAACGTGGAATTTGACTTCGGAGCGCCACGATAATTGTGCGCCGTGTCTGGGTCTAATACTTCCTATACGGGCCACCACCAATTTCTTCCTTTAGAAGTGTTTTTCTCATGGCGTTACTTTTGCAAAGTCTTCGCACTTGATTTGTCTTCAACATTGATTTGCTTTCTTGATTATCTTCACAATGTTTATTTGGTATATGCATATATAAGTGTTCTGTCCTCTACAGCATTCACTTATAGCTATGTCTTTTCATTTGAATCTTTTGATCTAAGTGAATGCGATCGGACCCTAACCTCTCTATGCTTCTACCTCAAATCTATCTATCCAAATCATATGCACTATTGAAACTGTCGAATGTCTTCTCTGCGTCCTTGTCAGCAGAAGACACAGAGACAAACATTTAATCTATTTTAAATGCTTAATCCTTATTGCCTGAAACCCGGAGAAGCCAGAACGACCGCCCGACAATCCAGACGAGCGTGGGAACATGGAAAAGCTTTCAATGTATTGCATGTTCGCCACGTGTCCCTCAGATGTGAACCGCCAGGGGCACCTGCGTAATTGCGCTGTGCCATCCCTTTCCTTATAAATACATGTCCCCTCACGGTCAAAAATCCTTCTTCCACCTCTCCACCTCATCAAAACCCTAGCGCCTCCGCTAGCTCTTGACGACGCTGGCGACGAAGCGCTTAGCTGCCGCAACTTCACCGACGCAGTTCTCACGCCGGCCGCGGACTGTCAGTGTACTAGAGTAGGGGTACCCTAGTATCCCGAACTCGTGCACGGGCAGTTGCAGCACCTCGCGGCAAGGCTTGGCTAGTGACCGCCAAGGTCCTCCGCGGCTCCTTTGGAGCCATTCAAGAACAAAGTATTCAAGACCCCGGCAAGAGGAGCTTGCCGGGAAGGCCACTCAAGGCACGCAGAAGACAAGACCCCGGCAAGAGGAGCTTGCCGGGAAGGCTTGGTGAGCGACAAGCTCCCGAGCGCGACAAGGATTCAGCCGCGGCAAGCAACCTCTCTTCATCTCCGCTCCAGCTCATCCACCAACGTGTCGCCATGGGGCCATTCCAGGCGTGCGTGTCAAGAGGCTGTGCAGCCAGCGGAGAGCAGCGGTAAGCGGCGCTGACAAGGGTGCAATCGTGGCGAGCGGTGGCGCCCCTAACGGTCCCTTTCTGCACTGTTTAGGCGGCATGGACGGGCATTTATTGCTCTTGTCCCTTGCCGTCAGAGTTAGGTATTATACACTGTACACTGTACAAGTCGGTGTACCAACCGCAACTCTTTTTCCCATTTTTTCCCTCGTCTACGTTGCCACCTGTGGTGACCCCTTGAGCCTATAAAAGGAGGCCCATGTGCAACGTAGAGGGGGTTCGGTTGGACTCATTCAATACTACACTCACTCAAGCTAGGTTTTGTAGCTCTCATTGCTCCCTGGCAAGAACACAATACAATCAACCAAGCAGCAGTAGGAGTATTATCTCTCCGGAGAGCTCCGAAGCTGGGTAAACTGCTCGTGTGCATCGCCGATCTGCTTTTCGTGCAATCTCCGCCCCCCAACTGGGGGGACTCGGTCCGCTAAGTCCCATAGGTGTTCGTGGGTCACGATCACCTTCCCGACATCTTTGGCGCACTGTAGGGGCGCCGAGGCTGTGTGAACCTGATCCGCGCTCACACGAGCAACATCTTCATCATCTCATCAACATGCCACCGAAGAAGAAGGCTTCGCGGCAGCAGAGCCGTCGCGTCAAACCCACCACCACCGGCCGACGAGTGGTGGGGAAGACGCCGGCGAGGAACGGCGCCGCCGAGGGAGCCCACGACGCTGCCAAGTCCAAGGACAAGGCGGCGAGACCTCGGCGTCCGGATACGCATCAGCGCCCATCTCAGAGGCGCGAGACCGACAACGCCATGGTGCTCGAGCGCCATGCGCTCGCTGGGACAAGATCGAGCTGGTGGATCCAGAGACGCCAAGAGCAGCTCGCGCGCAAACAGTCGGTGCGAGCGAGCACGGTCGCCGGACAGGATGCTGCTCCTTCTAATGTATTTAGAAGTCCGAGCACATCCCGCTCCTCGCACCGTTCGCCATTGCCGCCCACCACTCAAGCGGAAGCTTTGGCGCGGGCTCAACTACTCCTGGATTACCCTCCAATGGCTGACAAGGTCGACGAATGGAGGGCCACCATTCAAAGCCTCATCGGCTTTGCCAACGGCGATACTCTGCGGCAACCAACTGCATCCTTGCCGCGGTGAGACGACAAGGCACGAGCCGGTGGCGACGAAACCTATGGGGGTGCAACCACCATGCACTCTCCATCCCGAAGGCCAAGATCACCAGCTCCTCGGATCCACCTCGACAGCGACTCCACCGCGTCATCGGATCCACGAGTTCGCCGTGATCAGCGCCAAGTTCTTCAAGAACGGCAACAAGAAGACCCTCGAACTCGCATCGAGCGCCGAAGAGAAGCGCGACGTCAATCCGACCAGCGCGCTGGGCCCGCTTTCGACATGCAAGCGCCAGGAGAACCAGGTGACTTGCCGTACGCGGTAGGTTGCCCTGCGTTCACTCGTGAGCTGCGGCAAGTCTAGTGGCCCGACAAGAAAAACTTCAAACCAGATGTGCCAGAGAAGTATGATGGCAGGACACACCCATCGGAGTTCCTCAGCATCTACACCATTGCGGTGCAGGCTGCAGGGGGACGAGACGACAAGATCCTCGCCAACTACTTCCCGCCGGTATCAAGCCAAATGTCGATCTTGGCTCATGCACTTGCCGGACAGTTCCATATCTTCTGGGCAGATCTATGCCATCGGTTTGTTGGCGCCTTCACAGCGACCACAAACCTCATGGCCAAGAGAGTGACCTTCACCGCCGCCTGTAAGGAAGGAGAGTCCTTGCGCAAGTTCATCCAGAGATTCAGCCGTGTGCACTACAACATCCCGATGTCCACCCTGCCGTGGTGATCAGCGCGTTTCATCAGAACGTGCGGAAACCGCAGGATGAGGGAGGAGATGGCGATGTGCAAAGTCAAGGACATCAGTGAGCTGTATGCCTTGGCCGACAAATGTGCACGTGCCGAGGAAGGAAGAAGACTCTCGGGAGAGAATGCGTAAGGTGGATCTCGACAAGGAGGAGACCGCCCAAGAAGAAGATCCGGGCGGAACAACAGAAGAAGAAGAGCAAAGAGGTACTAGTTGTCGAGCAGTCCGCAATGGAGGTGGCGCCAAGAAGGCCAAGGTTGGTGGCTCCGCAAGGAGGTTGTTGCCGACACCGACCGCCAACTCCGTGGCGGCCGCCGACAAGCATGACAGCTCCAACAAACAAGATCGCAAGATTCACCGCACTAAGGGCCATGACCTCCAGAGCTGCAAGAAAGTCGAGCAGCTTGTTGAACTGCAGAAGGCTGAGTACGAGCGGCGTGACAAGGAGAAGGCCCAGGAAGGTGCTGTGGCAGCTAGCAAGAAGCGACCCGGCCGGGGAGGACGCCGCGGCAAGGCCAAGCTGCGACAAGGAGACCGACCTCCCCGCGGCCGCGACAAGGATGAAGACGACGATGATGATGAAGACATGGAGGATGACGAAACTGATGAGCAGGAGTTTCAGAAAGCAACAGAGGTCCTCTGCGTCGACGGCGGTGCTTCTCAGATACCTCACACCGCCAACTCAAGCAAAGGATGCGGAGGTTAATGCAGCAGTAACCATCCGTGAGTCGCGCAAGCCTCTGGTGGTCCAAGACGCCTATCATCTTTGATATTGAGGACCACCCTGATCGCATAACTGCGGTTGGGTGTTTGCCGATGTTGGTCTCACCAACTATCCGCAACCTCAAGGTCACCAAGATGCTAGTTGACGGCGGGGCCGGCTTAAACCTGATCTCCTCCGCAGTGCTCCAGAAGCTTCAAATCCCTGACAGTGAGCTTGAAGAGACTGGCACGTTCCAAGGAATAAATCTAGGAAGGAGCAAGCCGAAAGGGAAGATTACGTTGCCGGTAACATTTGGCAGCGAACTGAATTTCAGGACTGAGAGGGTCACATTCGACGTTGCTGATTTCCCATTGCCCTACAATGGAATACTTGGCCGCCCAAAGACTCGCCAAGTTCATGGCAGCCTCTCATTATGCATACAATTTGCTCAAGATGCCCGGCCCGATAAGTGTCATTTCTGTTCATGGCGACAAGAAAGATGCTCTTATCTGCGCCGACAAGATTTACCGGGAGGCAGCAGCTGCAACAGAAAGCAAGTCACTTGCCGCTGAAGCTCCCGGGGGGAAGAAGAAGACCAAGTCCGGCAAGAGCTCTGATGCCCACTCCGGCAAGCGCACCTCTTCGGAGTGCTGCGCTACCGTCGAGGACGCACCATCGAGCTCCACCGCAAGTGCAAGAAGATGATGGTAGCTCCGCCAAGACCAAGAAAGTGCCCGCCAAGGAGGACGGCACCGGTGGTACCTTCACCATCGCCACTCGACCCTAAATAGGAAGGCGAGCTCGTTGCTCTCAAGGGCGAATGTCGATGTGTTTGCATGGCAACCATCCGACATCCCCGTGTTCCTGTGAAAGTAATTGAGCACCACCTAGCTGTCTGTCCTCATGCGCGCCCGCTAAGCAAAAAAGTCGAAGCGTGCAAAGGAGCGCCAAGAGTTCATTGCGTAAGAGATCAAGAAGTTGGAAGCAGCAGGCCTTGTCGAGGAGTGCTCCATCCCACGTGGTTGGCCAATCCGGTAGTTGTACGCAAGGCAAATGGGAAATGGAGACTTTGTATTGACTTCACAGATGTTAATAAAGCTTGTCCCAAAGACCCATTTCCCTTGCCACGTATCAACCAGATTGTTGACTCCACGGCTGGATGCGATTTGCTTTCATTTCTTGATGCATACTCAGGATATCATCAGATCTTCATGGCAGAAGAGGATGAAGAGAAAACCGCATTCATTACACCATGTGGCACATACTGTTTCATACGGATGCCTTTTGGTTTGAAGAATGCTGGTTCAACGTTTGCAAGAGTAGTCCATGACGCTTTTGAGCCACAAATGCACAGAAATTTAGAAGCCTACATGGATGACATAGTAGTCAAAAGCAAGGACAAAGCAACTCTGGTTCAAGATTTAGATGAGACCTTTGCAAATCTGCGCAAGATCAACCTCAAGCTCAACCCCGAGAAGTGCGTGTTTGGAGTTCCTTCCGGCAAACTTCTCGGGTTCTTCGTGTCTCAGTGGGGAATTGAAGCCAATCCCGACAAGATCAAGGCCATTGAGCAGATTGAAGCACCAAAGCGCCAAGGATGTACGAAGACTTGCCGTTGCGTGGCTGCTCTCAAGAGGTTTATCTCTAGGTTCTGCTGAGCGCCTCGCCATTTTTCAAGATTTTGAAAAGGCAGGTCCAATGAAATGGACTCAAGCGGAGGCTGCACTCGCAATACTTAAAGAGGTACCTGTCCTCTACTCCAATACTTGTCGCACCTAGGCCACAAGAGAAGTTGCTGCTGTACATAGCGGCGACCAATCAAGTGGTTAGTGATGCGTTGGTAGCGGAAAGGGAGGCGGACGATGAGCCGCAACCGAGGCAGATGCATCCAGCGACAAGCGTGGGGCTTCACCACAAGCTCGTCCCGACAAGAACGGATTAAGTAGAAGATGCGAAAAGGATGGTGCAGCGCCCACCTACTTTGTCGGGCCTTCTGCAGGGGCTAGGTCAAGGTACTGTGTGCAGAAATTGCTTTTCGCCTCCTCATGGCCTCGAGAAAGCTGCGCCATTACTTCCAAGCACATGAGATAACAATCGTCACCGCTTCATCAAGAGGATATTGCAAAATCCGTAAGCAACAAGCAGGATTGTCGAGTGGGCACTGAACTGTCAAGCTTTGGCCTCAAGTTTGAAAGCACTTCAACTATCCAAAGCAGAGCATTGGCAGAGTTTATAGCAGAATGGACGCCGATGCAAGATGAAGAAACTCCGTAAACGAGTATCCCCGCAAGGAAGCAAGTAAAGAGTGGCTGATGTACTTTGATGGTGCCTTCGCTGCAAAGGCGCGGTGTTGGCGTCTCGCTTATCGCACCCACCGGAGAGCACCTCAAGTACATAGTCCGTATGCACTTTCCCAAGGAGCAAGCGACAAATAATACCGCAGAGTATGAAGGCTTGCTTGCCGGACTCGTGATAGCAAAGGACCTTGGGATCGGAAGCTCATTGTCGGGGGTGACTCGCAGCTTGTAGTCCGCCAAGTGAACAAAGATTATCGAGTCCGCTGATGGAAGCCACGTTGATGAAGTGAGAAAGCTAGAAGAACACTTTGAAGGCCTGCAAATGGAACATGTTCCAAGAGCTCGTAATGATATTGCCGATGGCTCACAAAGTGCGCCAGACTCAAGTTACTGTGGAACCAGGAATTTTGTGCTCAAGCTGACTCAACCAACTGTAACGCCATCAACCGGACAGAGCAAGAAGAGGAAGTTGATTATCGGTGACTACTTCCCGCCGAGCTACCCGGCCGCCGCCGAAAAGTCCCCAAGATCAACACCAAGAGTGCTGAGGAGCAGTCTGCTCCGACAAGCCCTAGGGTTTGTTTCGTTGAAGCAGACGCTCCCGACAAGTTTGGCTCCGGCAAGCTTGCCGGGGAACATCAAGCTCCGCCGAGCCACGTGTTCTGTCGAGAAGCGGATGTTCCCGCAGCAGCAGATGTGCCTTTAGTCCTCGTTGTCGAGCCGCAAGCTCCCACATGGGCACAACAGATTGTCCATTTCCTTCAGACAGGAGAACTTCCCGAAGAGCAAGAAGAAGCGGAGAGAGTAGCCCGGCAGTCAAGTATGTACCAGTTTGTCGACAAGACACTGCATGTAAGAAGACTCAACGGTGTGAAATTGAAGTGTATTTGCCGAAGATGGATGAAGTTGTTGGCGAGATACATGGAGGCATATGTGGTCACCACATTGGCAAGAAGAGCACTTGCCGCAAAGCTTTCCGGCAAGGTTTCTTCGCCGACAGCCTCCGTGATGCAATCGCACAAGTAACCAAGTGTGAAGCGTGCTGCCCATTCCAAGCAGATACACCAGCCAACTCAAGCTCTCCAGACGATCCCTTTATCCTCGCCATTTTCGTCCGGGGCTCGACATCCTCGGCCCCTTTCCCGAAGTTGTCGGAGGCTTTGAGTACTTGTACGTCATAATCGACAAGTTCACAAAGTGGCCGGAAGTGGAAGCAGGAGGAAGGTGACAAGACAACAAGCAAAGTTCTTCAGTCAATTGTTTGCCGCTTTGGGATTCCTAACAGATCATCACCGACAACGCACACAATTCACGAGCCGCACCTTCATGCAATACGCCCAAGATCTTGGTGCCAAGGTCTGCTTTGCTTCGCTTGCTCATCCGAGGAGCAACGGTCAAGCGAGAGGGCAAACGCTGAAGTGCTGCGAGGACTCAAGACCGAACTTTCGACAGGCGCGCAAGTGCGGAAGAAACTGGATTGAGGAGCTGCCGGTGGTTCTTTGGTCGATCGTGACGACGCCAAATCGAGCCACCGCCAAACACCTTTTGCTCTAGTCTATGGAGCAGAGGCAGTTCTCCCACGGAACTCATATACGGTCACCTCGAGTGCTCGCTATGATGAGCTCGAGCAAGAGCAGCTATGACAAGATGACGCGCTGCTCCTTGAGGAGGATCGCCTTCAGCCATGTCACGAGCTGCTCGTTACCAGAAGCTTTGCGCTACCATAGCCGCAGTTAGTGCCGAAGTTTCGAGGAAGGCGACCTTGTTGTTCGCTGCTCACCCACCAAGAATTCCAAATGTTGACGCCAAGGGGAAGGCCCTTATCGGGTGAAACGAAGTCACTAGGCCCGGCGCTGTCCGCCTTGAGACCGAAGATGGCATTCTGGTGAGCAACTCCTGGAACATTGAGCATCTTCATAAGTTTTACCCATAGGGCGCGGTTGCCGGAACCTGTTCCGGCAACCACCTTTTGTACAAGTCTTGCCGATGTTGCATGTAATCCTTTGTACAAAGCCGGGCGCAGACCCCGTGCATCAGTAAAGCTTATGTGTTGCGCACAACTTGTCAATTTCATGCTTTCATAATTTTGTTGCATGCTTTGTCTGACGCTTTGTGCAGCATCGACACTCGGTAAGCAATAACGAGCCACTAGGCTCCATGACTTTATTTTCTTCTTTCTTTCTCAAAGAAAGAAGGTTCATCCACCCACAAGTTAGCCGGGGAGGAGAAGATAATGGTGTGGGCCACCAAGTGTCGCCGAGGAAGTATCGCTTGCCGGAAGCAAACGATGTAAAGCTAAGTTGCCAAAGTTTGAGCAATCCATTTTAAATTTAAGTTATCTTCCTCGAACGATAGTACTTTGTATGGAAAACCTGTGCGGAGGAACCAACTCAGAGCTGGTCGCGCCCTTACTTTGTTTCGAGTCCGCCAACAACTTAAGTGAGCTGCAACTAGTTGCGATAAGGTTGCTTGTCGGAGGCGGCACCGCCAAAGAAGTTGCCGACGTTTCGCACTCAGCCATGCAAGGGTGCTCATACGACAAGTTCCCTAAAAGCGAGGGCACAAACATACAAGGAAGGAATCAAGTAAAGGAAATAACATTGCAATCGCTGCCAAGATAGAGTATATTATAAAATAACTTGTCGCAGATCTAATGAATTGTTCTCCTAAACATGATCAACAGCGACAAGGGAAAGATAAATTTGGCGGCCTAGTCCACGCGGTCGCCATCAACCCTCTTGACCCCGCCACCCTGTCCACAATGGTGCGATAAGGGCCTTGAGCGCTTAACGCCAGCAATGGGCGATGTGGACTTGAGGATCGCTGGCGGCCGACGCTCGATTGCGGAAGGCCACCTTCATCAAGACCTTCAAGAGCCCTCAGACAGATTTGGCGCGACTCGCCGGCCAGCTGCTTTGGGATCTCCTCCCGAGTCGCTGGAGAGCCGCCACCACGCCTTGAAGAACAGGCTGAGCTTGGCGCTGGGTTGAGATGCTCGCTTGTGGAGTACCCGAGGTCCACCATCCCCAGCTCCATCAGCCCTTGTCGATGGCGGCGGCTGTATTCACAAGACCTCGGTCCAGATCATCACGCTCTCTCTCAAGGTGTTATGGGCGGTCGTGGCATTCGCTAGCAGCTCCTCGCTGGCCTTGATCTTCTCCAACAAACCCACTTCCCGCCTCCTTGGCACCGGCCCAGCGCCTCCGCTGTGGTGGACAACTTCAGCTCAAGATCTGCCTTGGAGTCCTTGGCGGCGCGAAGTTCTTTGATCCTCTCAAATGAGACGGCCCTGCAACTCGCCAAGAGTGTAGGCGCCCTTCAAGGCCAGGCTTCAGCCAGCAGTGACCTCCTCGCCGCTTCTTCTCGAGGGTGGCCTCCAGCCTGTGTCACCTCGCCTCCAACTCCTTCTTGGCGGCCTCGGCAGCTGCAGGCAGCCCTTTGCCTCCTTGAGAGCTCCGCCAAGTGATTGCTCGCACAGCAAGCTCTTCCTCATAGCTGTCAAGGTTGATCTTCCGCTGCGCCACCGCCTTCTTCTGCGCAGATAGCTTCGCCCGCAAGCCTTTGCTGCTCTTCGACCTCGCCTTCTCAAGGATGAAGGCTGTGCGCCTTCGTGAGAGTTGCTCCCTGCTCGCTATGTCCCGGAGAGCCTCCTGGTTGGCGCGCCGGAGCTCTTCAAGGCTTCTCCATGTCCGCCCCGCCGCGCGACAAGTGCTTCCCGACTCTGGTTGGCTTGCCGGGCGCGGTAGAGCGACAAGAGCTTTTTCAAAGAGCTGCCTCCTCGACTCGCCATCGCTGCTGCTTACGCGCGTCAACCAGCGACAGCCCAGCGGAGGCAAGCAGCTCTCGTCAAGGTCTTCCTCGACCGCGCCGAGCTCGACGCCCATGGAGCTTGATGAAGACGCCGCCGCCGCCTTCGATAGGCGCGCGGCTGGGGCTCTTCGAGCTCGACGCTGCATCGGTGGCGGAGGGATCGGCGGTCGGCGAAGCGCCTGGCGCCCCTGCGCCTCGTGGTCGCCAAGACGATCACTGCATTCTCCCAGCCTTTTGCGGCAAGCAGCCTTGGCGGCTCTCGCCGGGCGGACCCATCGGCGCCGTCTCCTCCTCCATGTTGGCGGCGTTGCCATTGTTGCCGCCAAGACGCCCTTCGCCGCAACCTCAGTTTCCATCGCTCTCCGCAGATGGATCTCGACGATCAAAAAAGAAAGAACAACAAGCAAGTGTTCAAAAGAAGAACAGAAGAAAAGGAACCCAAGGGAAATTTTCAGGCAAGGAGATTACCCGCGATGGGATCTGTGGTCGCGTCTCCACCACCGAGGATCGCCGCGCTGCCCTTGCTCGGAGAAACTTCCCTTGTCGGAGAAGCCTCCTTGCCGGAGAGTGCCCTTGCCGGAGAATTCTCCTTGGCGCGAAGTTGAAGCAGGCATGAACTTTCGAGCGACTTCCGCCCTCCCGATGAAGCTGCTCGCCTCCTACACAGATCAACAAGTCGATGTCAAGAAGAAGGAGCACCCATGCACACCTAACCGTAAGAAATAAACCAAATACTTACGCTGGGGCCAGCTGGGGCTGCTCGAGAAGGGTTGCCGGTCCGCAAGGAGTCTCAGACGCCCCCTGTCAGAACGGGGATCGCTTCGATGACAACCACCGGGTCTTGGCTCTTCGACGCCTCTCGAGCTAGCGCCCCAAAAAGGAAAGGGTTCGTAACGGCAAGTCGATACAAGACAAAGCAGCAAATTGAAGGATTACAAGTACAATGACAAGATCTTACTTCTTCTTCTTCCTCCTGAGCTGAGAGCAGAGAAGTCGAATTCCGCCTCCGCCCGTGCATGCGATTTAGCCGGAAGAGTAGGCTCCTGACGCTTGGCGGGTGCGGGAGCCGTGGTCCTGTAAGGCCCCGCCCAGCTTGTTGGGAGGGCGTGAGGCGCCCCCGCAATGTAGCTTGTCGCTGGAGCTGCAAGCGCGCGGCGCGACGGCTGTTGGTCTGCCCGCCGCCCGCCACTTCCCTAGTCTTGCGGAGGCGCTTTCAGGAGCTGCGGATCCTCCCGCGACAAGCTATCTCAAGGTGGAGGGAGGCGCCGCAGTTTCGCTCGCTCAAAGATCGCTCGGCCTGCCCTTCGCACCGCAAGCTCCTTCGGTCGGCAAGGCTTGCCGCCGGCTGCCTCCGCCTCCACGGTGAACCCGAACTCACCAGCGGCAGCAGCTTCCGCCGCTTCTAGCTCGGGTGGCGCGCTGCAGCTCGGCGCCGGTGGTGTCGCGGTGAGCTACTTCGCCGTCGGGCGCGGATCGGCATTTCTTCCAAGCTGTCAAGAACCGCCGCACGATGTCGCCGGGCGGGTTTCTGCTGTTGGAACGATCCCATGGGAATCGCACAACGGCATCATCGCTGGATGCGGCAAGTCAAGAGTTGTTGCACAAAGGACGACCCCCTCGCAACATGAACCACTCGGATGATCTGGTCGTGCTTGAACAGCTCCAAAGAGATCGCATCCAGCTCCAAGACGGTGAAATTCCGCTTGAGGCCCGGCGAGCCTCATGATGTCCGCCGATTTTGGAACTCCCAAGCAGGTCTCCTCCTCTCCTGCAAGGGAGCGGCGGCGGCGAAGGAAATCCGCCAACAACGCCTACAAGTGAGTCCGCATGCCCGAGGCGCAAGATCCGGTCACGGCAATCTTCAACCTAGCATCCTCCGCGCCAAGTTGCTCCAATCGCTGTCACAAGACTATGGGATTTTGGCGCCGCGTGAAGGGCTGCGGGTTTTCCTCAATGATCCAGCACCAATCGGCTTCCACTCCTCCCACTTGCTACGGAGCTCTCCTTGCGATATGCTTCTTTCTTGCCGATCCCGGAGATCCAAGCAATCCTCCGCAAGCGGCTCTCCTCTCTCAACGCGGGGCATGAAGAAGTGGTGGAAGAGGGCTACGCTTGGGTGGATTCCACAAAGTTTTCGCAAAGGTGTGCGAAACTGCCATGGTCGTGACAGCGCTAGGGGTGAAATCAAGGAGGCGGAGACCGAGGTGTTCATGATGTCGCAAAAGAATTGAAAAGGGCGGCATAGCCCGCAGAGAAAAAGAGCGCCAAGAAGGGATACCCGACAGTGAAACCTTCTGATGCGGGGCGGAGATCACCTCGCGCTGGTGCGCCTGCTGCTCCGCACGACTGTAAGAGGTAGTACCTCCCGCAGCTCCTTTGCGCCGAAAGGGGGTCAAGGTGGCCCGCCTTCCGCAGCGCCCATGAGCCGCCGCGCCGCCGACTTCACGCCTTTCCCTTGTCGGCTGGAGCCATGGTGGGGGTGGTGGAGGAGACCGACGACGTTGATGGCACCGTGGCAATGGGGGCGGGCGCCGCTTCTTCGGACTTGAGAAGAAGGGGGAGCGCGGTGGTTTTTGAGATGTGACAAGAATGGCAAGGTGGGCGCCCGCCTGCTTCTCGCTTATAAGGAGGGAGAGGGGCGGACGCCCGCTTTTCCACTAAAGAAAGCCCCACGATCTCTCCCACGACGCCACGCTCGACGCAGGCTGTCTGTGGGGGACGTGGTGGGTCCGGGCGAGTAACGGCGTGATCTAGGCCGCAAGTGTCTGCAGAATCGCTTTTGGGCCCGGCCCAACAGAGCTCGGCGCTGCAGGTGGCCCAGTGCCCGGGCTCTTGTCGGTGTACTAGAGTAGGGTACCCTAGTATCCCGAACTCGCACGGGCAGTTGCAGCACCTCGCGGCAAGGCTTGCCTAGTGACCGCCATATCCTCCGCTGCCCTTTGGAGCCATTCAAGAACAAAGATTCAAGACCCCGACAAGAGGAGCTTGCCGAAGGCCACTCAAGGCACGCAGAAGACAAGACCCCGCAAGAGGAGCTTGCCGAAGGCTTGGTGAGCGACAAGCTCCGAGCGCCGACAAGGATTCAGTTGCTGCAAGATGCTTGCCGCAGCAAGCAACCTCTCTTCATCTCCGCCCCAGCTCAACCACCAATGTGTCGCCATGGGGCCATTCCAGCGCATGGTCAAGAGGTCGGTAGCCACGGAGAGCAGCGGAAGCGGCACTGATAAGGGTGCCATTGTGGCGAAGCGGTGGCGCCTCTAACGGTCCTTTTCTCGCACTGTTTAGGCGACATGGACGGCATTTATTGCTCTTGCCCTTGCCGCCGAGTTAGGTATTATACACTCGTACATCGCACAAGTCGGTGTACCAACCGCAACTCTTTTTCCCATTTTGCCCTCGCTCACGCTACACTGTGGTGACCCCTTGAGCCTATAAAAGGAGGCCCATGTGCAACGAGAGGGGTTCGTTGACTCATTCAAGACTACACTCACTCAAGCTAGGTTTTGTAGCTCTCATTGCTCCCTAGCAAGAACACAATACAATCAACCAAGCAGCAGAGGAGTATTATCTCCGAGAGCTCCGGCTGGGTAAACTGCTCGTGCATCGCCTCGATCTGCTCTTCGTGCAATCTCCGCCCCCCTCCGAACCAAAAGGGACTCGGTCCGCCAAGTCCCATAGGTGTTCGTGGGTCACGATCAGCTTCCCCGACACGGACATCGTCTTCTCCGCCGCCGCCGTACTCGAACTGCTCGGTCTCCTATTCTTCCCATCTAGCAGTTCATCGTGTGGTAATTAAAATCTCACTTCTTACCGTCTTTTGATCTAATTGATTCATCCTTATTCACCAAAAGTGGTTTCTGTGACTACAAACTTGGATCTATCTAGTTCTGCATCTCATACTGTGCCGAGCATCTTCACTTATGCATCTAAACTAGTTATATTCCTCACTTGTACCTATTCTTGGATTTGTACAAATCTGGAACCAACTTCAAACACATAAGTGAATGTCTTCGCGTTATGAGGTCAATATCTTCAAACTGATTTATCTTCAAAATCTTCTGAGAATGCATATGACCTCTTCCCCTTCCCTCGCATCTTTAATGCTGTCAAGGTACATGTCCGTGGGAGAATCCCTTGGTTCTCATAGTCTGCATTCATTTGCAGAATTCTTACAGCATCATATCAACTCTCCCGAAGCCAGTTCTTGTCTGACCAAGAAGCCTTTGTCAGTGTTGAAGCCATACAGTCTGAACTTCATGGCTTCGCAAAAGTCAGTGAGGAAGGGCGACAGACAGCACCGTGGGGAAACATCAAAGGATTTGCTAGCTGATCTGCATGAACTATACAAAACTGATCCTGAAGAAACCTATAACAAACGCAAAACTCGAATCCAATGGATTCGAAGATATTGGGCTGAGCAATGGTTTAAGTACATATTCGTCACCAAGGAGTATGCTCAGAAGAATGCTATCAAGCGTCCCTGGGGAGATATTCTCTATAAAAATCTTCAACCCAAGACCAGAACTGAAGCCATTGCTCAGGGTTTCTTCCCTTGCATGGTCCGTGGACCTCAACCCATCGATGCTCATCCCACATCTCTCGTTATGGTGTCGGGTTGACAACTGCTCAAGCGCAACTTTCAGCTTGCCAAGAACTCGCCAAGGAGAACAAGAAATCTTGGGGATTAGAATTAACCTCGCCCTTCAAGGCCGCGTCGATGGCACACGCGGTTGAACCAAATCTAGTTGGGCCCTTCTATGACTTAGAAGGTCTCATCACTCATATCGTGGTTCAAGGCGATGTGGATCGACCGCAGATGACGCCGACTCTAATGAAGCGCCTCGCACCTCCGTCAAGAAGCAGAAGAAACCCAAGGCTCCGAAGCCTTCCTCTCCACCAAAAGCTTCATGGGTGAAGCCCTTGGCCACCGCTCCACCTGCACCAAGTGTGCAGTCTGAAGATCTCTCTAGCGTCTCCAAGACTGAGATGAAGAAGAAGCCTATGCACTCCTCTAGTCTTGCTCTGACCCCTGCTACCATTCTGAGAAATGAAGCCATTGATCTGTCAAGTGACGATGATCTTACCGATGACGCTCTTGAGCTATTGATTAAGAGTAAGCAGCAGGCGGAAATCTTCAATGATCTTCCCCTCTTCGATGTTGAGATTCTGAACAAGTTCATCGATGACTGGTTTGACAATCCAGAACTCAGTTTTGACGATCTACAACTTCCAATTGGCCTCAGCGTCTCCTTCAACGGCGCCATTGCTTCTGAGTTAGCTCTTGCTCAGAAAATTGTTGAGCTGAAGCACAAGATTGATTTTGAAAAGGCTCAGTTCAAGAAGCATATGGCCAGGCTCAGTGTGAAGGATGTGCAGAACTTCAAGATCATGCTACACGAGCTCAAGGAAGCATTTCTCAAGAAACTTGGCCGACCTGGCATTGACCCTAGAATGGCTTCAAAGCCACTCAAGAAGTCCAAGAAGCCTGCAGCAAGTCCTACTCCTGCACCTAGGCAAGATGCGCCAACCATTGTCTTCCCAAGCAGCATGACCGGCTCGAAGCCAAAGGTCAAGTCAACCGCTTCAGAACTGAAGAAGACGAGGGCTGCCGAGGCTGAAGCCAGAAAAAGGAAAAATCTTGAAGCATCTGATGACGCACCCTCCAAGAAGAAGCGCAAAACCAAGAAAGATCGGGCTGCTCCCACAGAGCCCCTTGTTGTCGAGCCCATTTTTGTTGCTCGTCCTGAATCCACACAACAAGAAAGACGTATGATAGTTCATGAGCCCGCTTCCACACAGCTCCTCGGTTGAAGATATTCCAGCTGCTGACCCCACCACACCAAGACATTGGTCACCACGACAATGTAGAAGATGATGAAGTCCTTCCTCAGATTGAACAAAATGTGGTATCATCGCCTGTGCTCACGCACAGCGAGCTCATCAACATTGGTCGTCCTCTAACGCCAATTGCTCAGGATGCATCGTGGGCTGATCACCCACAACAACAAGACACCCCAAGTACCTCCCAACCACAAGTCACCTCACAAGTGCAAGATGACCATGATTTTGAGGCCCAGCCAACTCCATCTCCACACGCGTCGCCAGCGTTACGCAGGCTTCACAAAGGACCAAGGACCCAAGTCACTCTTCCGAGCGTTCCAGAAGGAGAAGTGCACCACCGAGCTGTTGCACGTCAAGTGTTCCCAGAAGCCACTCCAACTGTGAACGTCTCTGAGTCTGAAGCCAAAACGGTTGAAGATATTCCGGCTGCATCAGCCGATGATAAAGAAGAACCAAGAGTTGAAGAAGAACGAGTTGCAACTTCCCCAGTCCACCAAGAAGCTGTTCTCGAGGAGAATGTGTCAAACCCTCCAGCCACACAAGTGGAGGTTGAAGCTAACGTCACCACCAACAACAACACTGCTGACGACACTGATGTCGTCATGCCCGAAGCCAATAATGAAGCACCTGAAGCCAATGTGGCCCTTGAAGCCAATGCTGCACCAGACGTGATCATTGATGTCTACTACACAACCTTCTTCTTGTAGACGTTGTTGGGCCTGCAAGTGCACATGTTTGTAGGACAGTAGCAAATTTCCCTCAAGTGGATGAACTAAGGTTTATCAATCCGCGGGAGGCGTAGGATGAAGATGGTCTCTCTCAAACAACCCTGCTACCAAATAACAAAGAGTCTCTTGTGTCCCCAACACACCCAATACAATGGTAAATTGTATAGGTGCACTAGTTCGGCGAAGAGATGGTGATACAAGTGCAATATGGATGGTAGATATAGGTTTTTGTAATCTGAAATAATAAAACAGCAAGGTAACAAGTGATAAACGTGAGCGTAAACGGTATTGCAATGATAGGAAACAAGGCCTAGGGTTCATACTTTCACTAGTGCAAGTTCTCTCAACAATAATAACATAGATAGATCATATAACAATACCTCAACATGCAACAAAGAGTCACCCAAAGCCACTAATAGCGGAGAACAAACGAGAGATTATGGTAGGGTACGAAACCACCTCAAAGTTATTCTTTCCAATCAATCCGCTATTATTCCTATAAGTGTCACAAACAACCCTAGAGTTCGTACTAGAATAACACCTTAAGATACAAATCAACCAAAACCCTAATGTCACCTAGATACTCCATTGTCACCTCAAGTATCCGTGGGCATGATTATACGATATGCATCACACAATCTCAGATTTATCCAACCAACATAAAAGTACTTCAAAGAGTGCCCCAAAGTTTCTACCGGAGAATCAAGAACGTGTGCCAACACCTATGCATAGGTTCATGGGCGGAACCCGCAAGTTGGTCACCAAAACATACATCAAGTGGCACATGATATCCCATTGTCACCACGGATAAGCACGGCAAGACATACATCAAGTGTTCTCATAAAAGACTCAATCCGATAAGATAACTTCAAAGGGGAAACTCAATTCATCACAAGAGAGTAGAGGGGGAGAAGAAACATAAGATCCAACTACAATAGCAAAGCTCGGGATACATCAAGATCGTGCCATAGAGGGAACACGAGAGAAACAACGAGAGAGAGAGAGAGAGATCAAACACATAGCTACTGGTACATACCCTCAACCTCGAGGATGAACTACTACCTTCTCGTCATGGATAGCGCCGGATGATGAAGATGGCCACGGAGATGGATCCCTCCGCAGGGTACCTAAAGGGGTCCCGATTGGTTTTGGTGGCTCGAGGCTTGCGCGGCGGAACTCCCGATCTATCTTCTGTTCGGAAGTTTTAGGGTACGACGGTATATATATGGGTGAAAGGAGTACGCTGCTGGAGCTACGGGGGCCCCATGAGGCAGGGGGCGCGCCAAGGGGGGTGGGGGCGCCCCCCACCCTGGAGCACCTCCCATATCTTCCGACGTGGGGTCCAAGTCCATCGGTGTGTTTCCTTCCAAAAGTAACTTCTCCAGTTGATTTCGCCTGCTTTGACTACCGATATTCCTTTTCCTTGAAACACCGAAATAGGCGAAACAACAACTGGGCTGGGCCTCCGCTTAATAGGTTAGTCCCAAAATAATATAAAAGTGGATAATAAAGCCCAATATTGCCTAAAACAGTAGATAAAGTAGCATGGAGCAATAAAAAATTATAGATACGTTGGAGACGTATCAAGCATCCCCAAGCTTAATTCCTGCTCGTCCTCGAGTAGGTAAATGATAAAAAAGATAATTTTTGATGCAGAGTGATACTTTGGCATAATTTCAATATAAATCTTCTTACTTATGATATGAATATTCCGATCCAAAGATTTAAGGCAAAAGTTCATATTGACACAAAAATAATAATACTTCAAGCATACTAATCAAAGCAATCATGTCTACTCAAAATAACATGGCAAAAGAAAGTTCATCCCTACAAAATCATATAGTTAGGCTATGATTCATTTTCGTCACACAAAGATGTTCCCAACTTCTATACCCCCGATGACAAGCCAAGCAATTGTTTCATACTCAAATAATCTCAAACTTTTTCAACCTTCACGCAATACATGAGCGCGAGCCATGGATATAGCACTATGGGTGGAATAGAATATGATGATGGGGATTGTGTGGAGAAGACAAAAAAGGAGAAAGTCTCACATTGACGAGGATAATCAACGGGCTATGGAGATGTCCATCAATTGATGTCAACATGAGGAGTAGGGATTGCCATGCAACGGATGCACTAGAGCTATAAGTATATGAAAGCTCTACAAAAGAAACTAAGTGGGTGTGCATCCAACTTGCTTGCTCACGAAGACCTCGGGCACTTTGAGGAAGCCCATCATTGGAATATACAAGCCAAGTTCTATAATGAAAAATTCCCACTAGTATATGAAAATGACAAAATGAGAGACTTTCTATCATGAAGATCTTAGTGCTACTTTGAAGCACAAGTGTGGTAAAAGGATAGTAGCATTGTCCCTTCTCTCTTTTTCTCTCATTTTTTGGGCCTTCCTTTTTTTGGCCTTGCTCTTTTTTTTAGCCTTCCTTTGTTTGGCCTTGCTCTTTTTATTTTTTTTATTTTGTCCGGAGTCTCATCCCGACTTATGGGGGAATCATAGTCTCCATCATACTTTCCTCATTTGGGACAATGCTCTAATAATCATGATCATCACACTTTTATTTTTCTTACAACTCAACAATTACAACTCGAAACTTAGAACAAAATATGACTCTATATGAATGCCTCCGGCGGTGTACCGGGATGGTGCAATGAATCAAGAGTGACATGTATGGAAAATAATGCATGGTGGCTTTGCCACAAATACGATGTCAACTACATGATCATGCAATGGCAATATGACAAAAGTAATGTATGTCATAATGATGATGATGGAAGTTGCATGGCAATATATCTCGAATGGCTATGGAAATGCCATGATAGGTAGGTATGGTGGCTGTTTTGAGGAAGATATAGGAGGTTTATGTGTGATAGAGCGATCATATCACGGGTTTGATGCACCGCTAAGTTTGCACCAACTCTCAAGGTGAGAAAGGGCAATGCACGGCATCAAGAGGCTAGCAAAGGCGGAAAGGTAAAAGTGCGATAATCCATGGACTCAACATTAGTCAAAAGAACTCATATACTTATTGCAAAAGTTTAGAAGCCATCAAAATCAAGTACTACGCAAGATGCTCCTAGGGGATAGATTGGTAGGAAAGACCATCGTCGTCCCCGACCGCCACTCATAAGGATGCACAAGCCAGGTACACTTCATGTTTCAAATTTGTTACACAACTTTAACCATACGTGCATGCTACGGACTTGCAAACTTCAACACAAGTATTTCTCAAATTCACAATTATCAACTAGCACGACTTTGATATTATTACCTCCATATCTCAAAACAATTATGAAGCATTAAATTTATCTTAGTATTCAATTCACTCAAAAGAAAGTTTCACATATCTTGAATACCAAGTATATTAACATTAATCAAATTACCATGCTATTAACGACTCTCAAAATAATATAAGTGAAGCATGATATTTCATCTATTTCTTCAAAATAAAACCACCATTGTGCTCTAAAATATATAAGTGAAGTACTAGAGCAAATGACAAACTACTCCGAAAGATATAAGTGAAGATCAATGAGTAGTCGAATAATTATGCAACTATGTGAAGACTCTCCCATTTAATAATTTCAGATCTTGATAATTTATTCAAACAGCAAGCAAAGCTAAAGAAAATGACATGACGCTCCAAGCAAAACACATATCATGTGGTGAATAAAAATATAGCTCCAAGTAAAGTTACCGATGAACGAAGACGAAAGAGGGGATGCCTTCCGGGGCAACCCCAAGCTTAGACGCTTGGTTATCCTTGAATATTACATTGGGGTGCCTTGGGCATCCCCAAGCATAGGCTCTTTCCACTCCTTATTCCATAGTCCATCGAATCTTTACCCAAAACTTCAAAACTTCACAACACAAAACTTAACAAAAACTCGTGAGTCTGTTAGCTAAAAGAAAACAAAACACCACTTCAAGGTACTGTAATGAACTCATTCTTTACTTATATTGGTGTTAAACCTACTGTATTCCAACTTCTCTATGGTTTATAAACTATTTTACTAGCCATAGAGTCATCAAAATAAGCAAATAACACAATCAAAACAGAATCTGTCAAAAACAGAACAGTCTATAGTAATCTGTAACTAACGCAAACTTATGGAATTCCAAAAATTCTAAAATAAATTGGTGGACCTGAAGAATTTGTCTAGTAATCATCTGCAAAAGGAATCAACTAAATATCACTCTCCAGTAAAAAGTTGAAGCTAATCTCGTGAGCGCTAAAGTTTCTGTTTTTTACAGCATGATCATAAAGACTTCACCCAAGTCTTCCAAAGGTTCTACTTGGCACAAACACTAATTAAAACATAAAAACACATCTAAACAGAGGCTAGATGGATTAGTTATTCCTAAACAGAACCAAAAAGCAAGAAACTAAAATAAAATTGGGTTGCCTCCCAACAAGCGCTATCGTTTAACGCCCCTAGCTAGGCATTATGATTTCAACGATGCTCACATAAAAGATAGGAATTGAAACATAAAGAGAGCATCATGAAGAATATGACTAGCACATTTAAGTATAACCCACTTCCTATGCATAGGGATTTTGTGAGCAAACAACTTATGGGAACAATAATCAACTAGCATAGGAAGACAAAACAAGCATAACTTCAAAACTTTAAGCACATAGAGAGGAAACTTGATATTATTGCAATTCCTACAAGCTTCCTCCCTCATAATAATTTTCAGTAGCATCATGAATGAATTCAACAATATAACCAGCACCTAAAACATTCTTTTCATGATCTACAAGCATAGAAATTTTATTACTCTCCACATAAGCAAATTTCTTATCATGAATAATAGTGGGAGCAAACTCAACTAAATAACTATCATGTGATTGAAAATTAAAATCAAGATGACAAGTTTCATGGTTATTGTTGGGGATACAACTGCGGAGTGTGAACCGCCCCGGAAGGGCCGGTTTACCCTCGTTCATGATCCAGGCCCATGATGGAGGCCTGGAGCCCAGAGGCGAATTAAGGTCCATATATGTAAACCGCCTTATTATTGTAGCTTGTGTTGTAAGACAAGAAAGAAGAGACCAAGCCGGACTCTTGTATGAGCCGGATTGGGACTTCAGGACCGCCAAGGCCAACCCGTATATAAGGGGACGACCAAGCGGCGAAGTTAGGGACAGAGAATTCGAGGCTAAGGCAAAGCTATTGCTCCTAGTCGCCAAACCATATCAATCACACCACAACCGGACGAGGTTTTACCTTCATCGGCGGGCCAACCAGATAATTCCTGTCTCGTGTCCGCTTAACCCCCTAGGTTAACCCGCACGATGGCCCTACGACTAAGTCCTTTCATGAGGGCATCTCGCCGTGACGATTCCACGACGCTTGGCGCCACCGTGGGGCTATCGATGATGGTTTGATGATCTTAGAGGGCAAGTTCGGCGACTCAAGGTTATGCAAGGGGCCGGATGACTAAGAGTCGTCGCGCAAACTCTACATCGACGATGCGGATCGGGCCCCGAGGCCGGCTTTCAGTTGAGTACGGGTACCGGGTCCCTTTGGCGGCATACACGTGTTCATCGGCAAGATCGGCGAAGTCAGGGCCAGGGCCGGACGCCTGCGCCGACTCGCCGAGACGGCTCAGGGCGAAGAAGAGTCCTGCCTCGCTAAACCGGGCGTCAAGCATGTTTTCGGGAGTCGCCCATGGAGGCTACGAGGACGAATCAGCATTCCGTGACGAGACTATCGTTTACTCGATGCATTTAATCGTCGACCGGGAAACCGAGTCTCTATACCAGCTGTAGGATGGCCAGATCGGGCTGTTCCGATGGCGAGAGTATTCCGACCCTTCGATCTACCCAACCGGTTGGGGTCTTCATGGCCGGTACACAGAGGCGCTTCACTTCGACCGCGGGCGCTCGGTCGCCGGTTCAACAGCGTGTGATGGCAGCCGGGACGGAGGCCCCGCGCGCCCACCGCTCAAGTTTTGTCGAGCTGACGATTGGCTGTGCTTTCATGGCGGAAACTAATCCGCCGGATCAGACCTGCACAACGCGGAGATTGCAAAGGTGAGGGAACAGATCACTAAAGCTAAAGCGGACCGGGCGGCCGCGACGAACGGATGGCGTGGAACGGGCCGCTGGATGCGCAGCTTATAGGCTCAGCCGACCAGAGCGCCACAGTGAAGTCATGAAAAGGAAGTACAGTCCCGCTTACCTTCAGTTTTTGAGGGTAGGGAGCTTTTCAATACCCTGGGCAGGGACCAGAATCCGCCGCCATTGGTAAACCGCCGAAGCACCTGGACGGCCGCACCGGTTCAGCCCGTGTGGTAGATTTACTCGCCATCATACCGTGCGCCTGCATGCATCGCAGACACCTCCGGTCACTACTCCAACCCGATGGATAATCTCGCAGCTGCGGCACGGTTGGGAAGCGATTCCAATTGAAGGCGATTCACCACAGCGGTAGAGACACGCCGGTTAAG
Organism: Aegilops longissima; assembly: GCA_021605205.1. Taxonomy (NCBI): domain Eukaryota; kingdom Viridiplantae; phylum Streptophyta; class Magnoliopsida; order Poales; family Poaceae; genus Aegilops; species Aegilops longissima. The sequence continues at coordinate 320,098,450 of CM038676.1, forward strand.
GAGCTCTCAGACGGCCCTGCTCAGCAAGAAGCGATTCGCATACGGGATCGGATCCACTCCACCCCGCCCGAGCTATAGCCGACGCTGTCGATTTAACCGCCAGATCAAGCAATGCGCAGCGTGGTCCGCCTCGTGGCAACAATCCGCAGGTGGCTTTGAAGATGCTCATGGTAGTGGACCGCGCCAGGCACGAGGGAGGCCGAGCTAGCAGCACAAGCAGAGGATCATCCGCGCCGCCGTTCGTTCGACCATCTTCAACCAGGGTCACGCTCGCTCTTTGGGGTGCCTTGCCTCGCCCCTCATGACGCAACGCGGCTTGCCCAAGGACTTCATACGCGCGCAAGGTGCCAAATTATACCGCCGATTTGGCTCCTGAGGCATGGATAGAAAGCTACGAGATGGCCATGGAGATGCTAGATGTGGATGAAGCCGCATGTGCGGGTACTTCACAATGATGCTGGAAGGTACGGCCCGGACTTGGTTGAAAAACTTGCCGCCCAACTCTATCAGCTCGTGGACCCAGTTGCGAACCCGGTTCATCCAAAATTTCAAAGACACCTGTAAACAGCCCATGTCTGTGGTGGATTTAGCAGCTTGTGTCCAGGCGGAGGGAGAGTCTACAACCCATTGGGTGCGCCGCGTTTCGGAAGTTTTACATTCTTCGACGGATCAACCCTGATTCCGCGATCCCGACCTTGGAAGCCAATTGCCGGTTCGAGCCATTGAAATTGAAGCTCGGTCGCATGAAGCGTTTTTGCCATGACATGGGCACTCTAATGGGCGTTTTGGTAAAGTACGCTGATTCGATAGTACCAAGGATCCCGAATCTGAGAATGATGAAGTGGGAAGGAAAACAGAACGGCAACTCTGTGGGCCAAAGCAGATCATTCGGCAGCAATGGAGGGAACAAGCGAAGTTTAACGGCAACATGGGCTTTGTGGTTAACACCAACGCTACAGGACAAGGGCCAGCGGCGAGAGGTAGGCAGTCAAACCGGGAGGTCACAACCGGATCGCTTGAATTTTATATTGAATCAACCTTGTCCAAGCATGGGACGGAAGGAGGCACCGCGAACCACCTTGGAAGGATTGTTATATTATGCAGGAGTTCAAAACTCCAACTCTTTCCGGATGATCAAGGGCCCGTGGTGGTTCAGGTCCCGCCCGGTTACGGTGGAGGAAATGCCGCCCAGGATTTGGTGGTAATCCGGCAGGCAAGGCAATCTGAATAATCAAGGTAATCGTAATACCGTAACTAAGGGGCTACAATCAACAACAGCAGCAATGGGTTATCGAGCAACCCAAAGCAGCTTGAATGGTGGACAAGACCACATCTTTACCACCAGCTTGGACCGACGAGACCGAAAACTTCGAAGCGGGCGGTCAAGTTGTTGAACTGCTGCGCCAGATTACCTACGCTGGTCCGAGCAGCCGATTGTGTGGAGCAGAGGACCATCCTCCCCGGTTTACAATCCGGTCAGCTTAGCCCTGGTGGTGGCACCCTGTAGGAGGGTACAAGTTTACCAAAGTTCTTATGGATGGAGGAAGCAGCATCAACATCCTGTACTACGAGACCTTCCGCGATGGGGTTAACGGATAGGCATCTTAGGCCATCCAGCACAAGTGTTTCACGGAGTGGTGCCTGTAGGTCGGCGCATCGGTCAAGAAGATAGCTCGAGGTGACCTTTGGAGACTAACATGACTCCGATCGTAAACATTGACATTTGAGGTGGTGAAAATTAAAGCCCTTACCGCGCCTCTCTTGGGCGGCCGGCTTATGCTAAGTTTATGGCACGGCCTCGTTATGTTTACTTACAGCTGAAAATGCCGGGTCACAAAGGAACGATAACGGTTCATGGAGCCGCGGATCGCTTCCGAGTGCGAGGAAGGTGATGCGGCTTACGCAGAGTCGGTTTGTGCCACGTAAGAGCTAAAGTATTATAAGGACAATGTTGATCCGGCGGATATGACCCTTTGAAAAGCCAACCACGGAGCATGATCCGACTTGAAGTTCAAATCGGCGGCCGAGACAAAGCTTGTTGATTTTGTGCCGGCGATTCATCCAAGCAGTTCACCATCGCGCTAACTTGATCCTAAATAGGAAAGCGCTACCATCGAAGTTCATCCGTGAGAATCGACATTTTTGCATGGAAGCCTTCCGACATGCCAGTGTACCGAGGGAACTCGCTGAGCACACTCTTAATGTTGACCAAATACAAACCGTAAAACAGTTTCTTCACGGTTTAACGAGGAAAGACGCAAGGCCATCGGAGAGGAAGTTGCTAGGCTTTTGGCAGCAGGGTTTATCGTCAAGTCTTTCATCCAGAGTGGCTTGCTAATCCGTGTTGGTCCTTAAGAAGAATGGCACTTGGCGACAAAGCGTGGATTACACAGATCTTAACAAAGCTTGTCCAGCAGATCCTTTCGCCTCCCCCGATTGACCAGATCATTGATGCGACGGGGGTTGTGAGCGCTTGAGCTTTTTGATGCGATTCCGTTATCACCAGATTAAGATGGCGGTTAAGGACCAGGAGAAAACAGCGCTTATCACCCCTTTCGAGCCTTCGCTATGTATCTATGCCTTTGGGCTCAAGAGCGCCAAGCAACTTATCGCGCTATGCGTAACTGTTTGCATGAACAGATCGGCCGTAATGTGCACGCTTATGTGGATGATATCGGGTGAAATCAAGGCAGAAGGAAACATTGATTGAGGACTTAAAGGAAACTTTTGACAACTTGCGGGTGTACAAGATGATGCTCAACCCGCCAAGTGCGCCTTTGGTGTTCCGCAGCAAATTGTTGGGTTTTCTTGTGTCCAACCGGGATTGAGGCTAATCCGGAGAAGATTACAGCTATCACCTCCTTGGCTAAGCCAAAGTGCATCAACGATGTCCAACGCTTGACAGCCGGATTGCTGCGCTTAAGCCGGTTTATCACCGCCTAGGAGAGAAGGCTATCCTTTGTACCAGATGTCAAGAAGACGGATCAATTCGTCTCGAGCTGAGCCGCCGATGAGGCATTGAGGATTTAAAGCGGCAGCCGCCAACCCGCCTGTTCTTGCTGCCCCTATTGACAAGGAGCCGCCCTGTTATATGTTGTCGCTAATGCCGTGGCAGTGAGTGTGGCCATTGTGGTGGAGCGCAAGGAGGCAGGGAAGGAGTATCCGTTCAGCGCCGTTTATTACATCAGCGAGGTTCTCATCGAATCTAAACAAAGATATCCGCATTGGCGTAAGCTGGTATATGGAGTTTTTATGGCGTCGGAAGCTAAAGCAATATTTCCAAGGGCACCCCATCACAAAGGTCGGCCTGCCCCTGGGCGATATCATACTAAACCGGAAGCGATCGTCGGATCGCTAAGTGGGCTATAGAACTTGGGCCGACGGTTTAAAGTATGTGCCCGGACGGTCAGAAAATCTCGTGCACTTGTGGATTTCATTAATGATTGGACGGAGTTGCAAGCGCCGTAAGAGAAGCCGGATCACACATATTGGACCATCCATTTTGATGGGTCCAGTAATTGAGGGCTCGGGGTGGAGTTGTATTAACTTCCCCACGAGGTGACAAGTTCTGTTATGTTCTCCGCCTAATGTTCCCTTGTACTAACAATGCAGCTGAGTATGAAGCTTTGCTCCATGGTCTCCGGATGGCTAAGGAAATGAATCTCAGCCGGTTAAATGCTTTGGTGACTCGGACTTGGTGGCCCAAAGAAGTATCCGTACTTGGGACTCCAAAGATCCACTCATGGCTGCATATCGTCGGAAGTGGATGTTGTTGCAGACATTTTAAAGGATATCGTGGACCATGTGGATCGCCGGAAGAACGGCGGCCGATGCTTTGAGCCGGCTGGGCTCCCAACGTAAACCGTCCCGCCTAACGCTTTCCTTGATGTGCTGCACAAACCGCCGCTTAAGCTTCCTGATGAGATTGATTTGTCTATCCCTGATCCGGAGGCTCAATTGGTGGCGGCCCGCATGTCATTCCGGATTGACGCCCCTTATTTGGCATACATGAGCCGGGCGAAGTTACTGTAAGATGAGACGCTGGCCCGGCAGATAGTTCGGGCGGTCTAAGTCTATGACCATTGTTAATGGCGAAGTTGTACTGCTGCAGGTGTCGTATGCTTTCAGCGCCAGTGTCCCCTCAAGAGGGCTGTGAGATATTGCGAGAGATTCATGAAGGGATTGTGGTCACCACGCCGGTTCAAAATCCTCGTGGCCAAAGCGCCCGCCATGGTTTCTATTGGTTGACCGCCCATGCCGATGCGGAGGATCTCGCCGACGATGTGATGGTTGCCAAAAGTTCTCCAGCGCGTGTTTATGTGCCAGCCCAAGAATTGAGAATGATTCCAATTACTTGGCCGCTTATGCATTTGGGGTTGATATGGTTGACCTTTCAAAAGGTCCAAGGATTAAAAGGACCCACCTATTGGTGGCGGTTGATAAATTTACCAAGTGGGTGGAGGCAGAGCCCGTTAGCAAGTGTGATGCGCCACGGCGGTTCAGTTCATCAAACGGGTGATTTTCCGTTTGGGTTTCCACACAAGATCATCACGGACAATGGCACCAATTTGTCCAAAGGAGCTATGAAGGAATTTTGTGAACGAGAGCACATCCGCTTGATGTTTCTTCCAGAGCCCACCCGCAATCCAATGGTCAAGCGGAACGAGCTAATCAGAAATCTTGAAAGGTATTAAACCTCGCTTATGGTCCCTTTAGAGAGGACACCGGGTTGTTGGGTGGAAGAGCTACCATCGGTGATATGGAGTATAAACACTACCCCAACCGACCCAATCGGATACACGCCGCTCTTTATGGTCTATGGAGCGGAGGCGGTCCTTCCCAAAGGATATACGAACGACTCGCTCGAGTAGTAGCTTATGTTGAGGCAGATAGCGAGGTAGCACGGCAAGATGATTTGGATCGACCGACGAAGAGCGTGATATGGCAGCAGCTCGCTCGGGCGGTCTACCAGCAGGATCTTCGCCGGTATCACAGCCGGCGTGGTTAAAACCAGAACCTTTCGTGAAGGAGACTTAGTGCTGCGCTCATTCAAGACCGTAAAGATATGCACAAGCTATCCCCACCTTGGGAGGGGCCTTTGTGGTCAGCAAGAATCTATACAACGGGTCCTACTATCTGATTGATGTTCGAGAGCGAAAGGACTCACGACGCCGAGGAGGAGACCAACAGCCATGGAACATAGCTCATCTTCGCCTTATTATACCGAGCCATTGGCTCCACTTATGTACATATCAAGACAATGTATATATTATGAATAAAGGCAATAAACCGGATCCTCAGCCACGGCGGGTATCTGCTCAGATAAAAGACCGTTCGGGTACATGGAGATGTTGCCGTGAAGCGCCTCCGTTTAACCCTTGGCCTCGCTTTCGTAAATTTTTGTCATTTGGGGGCTTGGTCGGTCCGAACCAATGCAACACCTCTTGGCAAAGCGAAAGCCACCAGATCATTTGGGGCATGGTCACGCCTGAACCAATCACACCTCTTGGTCGGCCTAAGGCCATAGAATCACTTGGGGCTTTGGTCAACCCAACCATCGCAATGCCACTTGATCGGCATCATGCCACGAGTTCGCTTGGGGACCTGGCTGACTTGAACCATCGCTACACCATATAGGGGCTTGGTCCCGTCCGACCATGGTAACACCATCCGATCCGCTCAAGACAGCCTTTTCTTGCAAAATGATTTTTCTCATTGATTTTGCTTCCATGTGGTCTTTATGCCGTTGATTTGGCTTTTGTTGGCCTTCTTAAACCGACAAAACTTTTTAAACCGGATTTACGCTGTCGTAATTCGATACGCTTTTAAGTCGGGCGATTTTGTTCCGTTTGATTTTACCGTTAACATCCCATTATGGAGTAACAGGGGCTTATCATGCCCGACACGATTTACATGGTAAATCGGCATTATACACACAGGATCGCTTCTCCTTTGACGGCGATGGTTTATAAAGGCCTCCGCTTTGGGATTGGTTAAAGCCTACCGTGTGCCGACACGGCAGGTATGTTTGTATCGCATAATTTTGATCAGATACCTCGATATTTTATTATATAAATATATTGGCATCACAATCCGATCGAGGCGCAAGCCGCTGTATGTTTAAGAATTTGTGATTGCAGCAAAATATGTTGCAGGATTCACTACTTCAAACCCAACGATCCAAAGACCGCCATACAAAGGTTTACAGACCGAGGTTGTACCGCATTGTTCAAAATAAAGCACTAACTATCCTATTACAAAGCCTTTGGAGGCCCGGGCGCTTGTAGAGTTATGCCTTGAAGCTTTGGATACGCCCCCGCTTGACGAATTACGCTGCTTCACCGGGTTGGCGCGAGGTAGAGGGGACGGCGCCGCGCCGGTTCAGCTTCTTCTTCCTCCTCACCCAAAGCCCGAAGTCATTGGTGGACCACCAATCCGGTTAAGGCCCGAAGATGCTTCTTCACTTATCACTCAGCCGATCAACGCTGGGGCATAAGTGTGCTTACGGATTGAGGAACAAGGCTCGCACTTCCGGATGACAAACTCCACCCGCTTGTTGTTTGCGCTATAAAAGAGCGGTGAACCTCCAGTTGGCTTCAGCTGCCAATTGACTCGCCAATGGACACATTTCCTTTGTAATCCGCTTCAGGGCGTCGTTATCAAAGGCTTCACCGTTCTCTTGAGCGCTGGGAAAACCTTTGGCTATGTCACCGGATCAAGATCCGCTATCCACGCCTTTGGCACGAGTCGAGCCGAGGGTGCCAGCCCGGCATGGATCGCTTTAACTCTTCGTTGCCCCGGAATCATGGACAGCCGGTCCAGGTATCTCGATCGTGGATGGCGCCGTGTTGTCGCACGATATGGCGATATGGCTCGCTACGCCGTATATAGCTGTTCAATCAGAGTGTAAGAAGCCTTGAGCTTCTTCCGCACGCCGGAGCCCGGATGAGCGGCGCGCTTGCCTGCACCAAGTTCGATAGCCAAGTTAAACCGCAGAAATATCAAAATTAAGATAGTCCGTGCAGTTTTCTTACCAAAGACGGCAGATGTCATGGCATGCACTTGGCGCTTGAGTCCGTAAGTTCTTCAACACCGTTTAAGGGCTGCTTCAGCTTCTTCCGCCCGCTTTATTAAACTGGCTTTCTCGGTGTCCCAGCTTGACCCGCCGGATTTGTACCACTCCTTCAGCTGTTCCATGGTGGTCGTGGCAGTTTTAACTCGCCTTTGGCTTTGGTGGCTTCGCTATTTGAGTCTCCGATTGGCTCAAGGTCCTTGAGTTGCACAGCTTGTTGATATATTTCATTCTCGTGACAAAGGGAACATGTTAGTTGTTTCATTATACAAAGTCCCAAGCTCAATACAAGTATTCAACTTGGCACTTGGGGGCTAATGGCTAGCTGATCTCACCGCTATGAGGAGACATTAACTTAAGTCCCGTTTAACTTTGCAACGTTAAACCGACCCTTGGGGGCTACTATGCAGTTAAAATATAAGAAAAGTCAACTCATTACCTCATAGCGTCCTTCATGCGATTTACTAGACCGGCTTCAAAGTCACGGCTTGTGTAAAGCCGGTTCAGAAGCCGTAATGAAGTTCTTGGGCAGAGAAATTGTCGTAAGCGTATATATCAGCCTTCCCTTGTCTTTGCTCATAGTAGTGGAACTTTCTTTGATGTCGTGCTTTGCTAAAGCAACCGTTGGCTAGGAGCAGTGTAGCCAGACTGTCACAATAACATCGCTATTTTCAGCGGTCTTGTTTGGGCTTGATGTCGCTTTTGCTTTGGCTCGGCGGTTCATCAGTCACGACCACCTCGCGGACGGGTTTGATGGAGCAGGCTGTGAGGTTTCCACTTGACCTCCGGTTCAACTTCCGCGGGTCAGCAGATCGCCTTTGTACAACTCGCCGTAGCTTTCCTTGGCAGCTTCAGGATTTTCGTGGTTGTTCTGGGTTTTTTCCGATCAACATCCGGAGTAGGATCAAGAGTTTTCGCTTTCTTGCTCAAGCGAGCCTTGGTGCTGCAATATTCAGAATTGGATCAAGACAAATTGACCAAGGTGATAGTGAATCAATTGACGGACAACAATTACATACCCCGCGCGATGTTCAGCGGAGGCAGTTGTGTGGTGGATGAACCGCCGACGAGTTGGAAGAGGCCTGATAATTCGGGTCGACGGATTGAGAGGACATCGAAGAAACCTTTAAGGGATAACGCCAGAGAGCAAGTCACCTCGACGACGCTCCGGGTTGGTGTGTCTGTAAACCGGATGAGGTAATCCGCACATCGTGCCGGGTTGTACGGGCGCTCTTCAGCCTGCCTGTGTCTTCAAGGAAAGATTTGGATTCAAGTAAGCACAGGAATGATATTTTTCACTTTCCGGACGGCGCGACGAATTCTCTTAACCGCGCAAGATCGGATTCGAAGAAAGAAGGATTACCTCAACAGGTCGGCATGACTGGCTTCAAAGATCATCCCGGAAGAAAATTGTCAAGAAAAGAATGTAAAGGGGCCAAGCATATGCAGGAAGAAACACAAAGCGAAAGCCGTTTACGGCGGCTTCCTTTGTAAGTGTCAAGTTTTACCTCAGCTTCGATTCTTCGCCCTCCGGCGGATCGAGGACTCGGCGGTCTTCTTCTTGCTCGCTTAGTGGCCTTGGACTTTACACGCGCGCCCAACCGGTTTGCGCGTTTCGTATGAGCTGTCACCGAGAAGTAACAAGGATTAGCGATATCAACAGAGCATTAAGAGCCCGAAAGGCAGTGAGTAGAGCTTATCACGGCGGTTTGTTGGCGGCACAAAATGGAGCCAACCCGTTAGGCTGCAGACGGAGATTGGCTCATCGAGCATCTTCTTGACGATCTCGGTGACCTCCTGCTCGCTTATGGGCAGCTCGTGACGCTTTGAGGATCTTTTGAGGCTGCCGTGTACTGCATCAATCCGGCCGGGCGGCTTAGTGGCAAACGCCCCAAGAAACCCAGCAACGCACAAGATCCACGCCGTTGCCATTGGCCATTAGAGCCCGGAGCTTGATTATTTGCGGTGCGAAGTTCTTCCGCTCCGCGGCGGTTAAGCGTGAAGGCAGCGGATGCTGGTTGCTGAGCCGGTGAGAACGGTAACCCGCAAGGGGTTTTCGCTAAGGTGAGCAGTGTTCCGCAGAGAACCAGGTTTGGTTCCAACTTTGATGGCTGTGGTGCTTGGCGGAGGAAAATCGACTTCCTTCCTCTTCGATTGAAACGCCGCCCAGCTCCGTGTTGGGACCATCGTAAAATTCTGTGCGACGGTTCAAATGGAAAAATCCCGAACAACTCCACGATGGTTCTTCTTGAAGATAGACTTCACGTAAGACTTGAAAGTTGCATATGTTCGACACGAATTGGGCCGATATCCTCGCGGATGGAGTTGCAAACCGCAAGGACGCCCCGAAATTTTTGAACCGGGCGGCAGAACCCCGTCTAGGTGCTGCATAAACACAATTACTTCTCCCGCCATGCTCGAGGAAACTCGCCCTCGAACACGCCAATGGAGGACATTTTTGGAGCCAAACCGCCAAGGTGACATAGCCGCTGAGCTGCGCTTTCAGTGATTTTGGACCGACCCGCTTGCAAGCGGAAAATTGAGGAGCCATTCCGAAGACTAAAGCTGCGAAAGAAAGGAAGAAAACGGTTCACCATTGAACGGGTCAGGCATTGCAGATATTGTTAAACCGGCAATTCAGCAGCCGGCTTCCCATTCCGGCTTAACTGAGGACTAATGGAGTGACGGATTAGCTATCAAAAGTTAAACCGCCAAAGGAGGCAGAGCTGAAAAGTTACTAAGTGTAGATGTAAACAGGTTTCCCACGCTAATGAAAGTAATCTAGATCTACCGGAGTTCAAGAAGAAAATTTCTACGACCTATGCAAACCTCGACAACGCAGAAGGTTCGTGCATGTTAAAATAAAGGATCTGAACAGAAAAGGGAAGATGCATAGAGTCGGATGGGCGGCGAAAGCAGCGATTTGCACAGGATGAGCGGTACGGCTGAGCCGTACGGTCACGGCAGAGCAAGTATGAAGAACTGGTATGAACGCTACGAGCTATGAGACGAACAGAGTTTTTAGATGAGATCTAGGGTTTGAAGGAAACCTTACTCGACGAGCGGAAACCGCGGAGGAGCATCAAACTCGTAGGATCAGGTTGATGCAGCGCCCGGCGTGAAGCGCCGGTCGAAGGTTGAGGGCGACGGCAAGAGCTTGTGGTCGGAGCGCCGCGAGGAAGGAGAAGAGAGGAAGAAGAAGAAGAGAAGGGCCCGACCGGTCTATTTATAAGGGACCGAGCAATCAACGGCGCGAGAATCGAGGAGTCAAAAGCGGCGGAAGGTGCAGCGCCGCCTCGATTTCCGGATAGCCTTAATGAAGGGAATCTTACTGCTTGGATCTTTTGTTTAAAATGACGCTGTGGTGCCCCGACACGAAGATCGAGGATGATGTCACGGCGGTTCAAGCGGGTGGCGGTTTACAAAATGGGAAAGGAGATCAAGAGTTTCGAAGATGTTGAAGATTAACCCGAACTGGTTCAAGTCAACTGGGCCTAATGTTGGGGATACAATCATGCGAGTGTGAACCGCCTTAAGGGCCGGTTTACCCTCGCTCATGATCCAGCCCATGATGGAGGCCTCGAGCCCAGAGGCTAATTAAGGTCCATATATGTAAACCGCCTTATTATTGTAGCTTGTGTTGTAAGACAAGAAAGAAGAGACCAAGCCGACTCTTGTATGAGCCGGATTGGGACTCAGGACCGCCAAGGCCAACCCGTATATAAGGGGACGACCACCAAGAAGTTAGGGACAGAGAATTCGAGGCTAAGGCAAAGCTATTGCTCCCTAGTCGCCAAACCATATCAATCACACCACAACTGGACGAGGTTTTACCTTCATCGAAGGGCCAACCAAGATAATTCTCGTGTCTCGTGTCCGCTTTAACCCCCCTAGGTTAACCCGTACGATGGCCCTACGACTAAGTCCTTTCATGAGGGCATCTGCCGTGACGATTCCACGACAGTTATCATTATTCTTTAAAGCATATGTGTCATCAAAATAATCATCATAGATAGGAGGCATGCTTTCATCATAATAATTTTGCTCATCAAAGCTTGGGGGACAAAAAATATCATCTTCATCAAACATAGCTTCCCCAAGCTTGTGGCTTTGCATATCATTAGCATCATGGATCAAGGAATTCATACTAACAACATTGCAATCATGCTCGTCATTCAAATATTTAGTGCCAAACATTTTAATGCATTCTTCTTCTAACACTTTGGCACAATTATCCTTTCCATCATACTCACGAAAGATATTAAAAAGGTGAAGCGTATGAGACAAACTCAATTCCATTTTTTTGTAGTTTTCTTTTATAAACTAGACTAGTGCTAAAACAAGAAACAAAAAGATTCGATTGCAAGATCTAAAGATATACCTTCACTTACCTAGCCTCCCGGAAACGGCGCCAGAAAAGAGCTTGATGTCTACTACACAACCTTCTTCTTGTAGACGTTGTTGGGCCCGCAAGTGCACAGTTTGTAAGACAAGAGCAAATTTCCTCAAGTGGATGACCTAAGGTTTATCAATCCGGGAGGCGAGGATGAAGATGGTCTCTCTCAAACAACCCTGCAACCAAACAACAAAGAGTCTCTTGTGTCCCCAACACACCCAATACAATGGTAAATTGTATAGGTGCACTAGTTCGCGAAGAGATGGTGATACAAGTGCAATACGGATGGTAGATATAGGTTTTGTAATCTGAAATAATAAAACAGCAAGGTAACAAGTGAAAACGTGAGCGTAAACGGTATTGCAATGATAGGAAACAAGGCCTAGGGTTCATACTTTCACTAGTGCAAGTTCTCTCAACAATAATAACATAGATAGAGCATATAACAATCCTCAACATGCAACAAAGAGTCACCCAAAGCCACTAATAGCGGAGAACAAACGAGAGATTATGGTAGGGTACGAAACCACCTCAAAGTTATTCTTTCCAATCAATCCGTTGGGCTATTCCTATAAGTGTCACAAACAGCCCTAGAGTTCGTACTAGAATAACACCTTAAGATACAAATCAACCAAAACCCTAATGTCACCTAGATACTCCATTGTCACCTCAAGTATCCGCGGGCATGATTATACGATATGCATCACACAATCTCAGATTTATCCAACCAACATAAAAGTACTTCAAAGAGTGCCCCAAAACCCGCAAGTTGGTCACCAAAACATACATCAAGTGGCACATGATATCCCATTGTCACCACGAATAAGCACGGCAAGACATACATCAAGTGTTCTCATAAAAGAATCAATCCGATAAGATAACTTCAAAGGTGAAACTCAATTCATCACAAGAGAGTAGAGGGGGAGAAGAAACATAAGATCCAACTACAATAGCAAAGCTCGGGATACATCAAGATCGTGCCATAGAGGGAACACGAGAGAAAACACGAGAGAGAGAGAGAGAGAGAGAGAGAGAGAGAGAGAGAGAGAGAGAGAGAGAGAGAGAGATCAAACACATAGCTACTGGTACATACCCTCAGCCCCGAGGGTGAACTACTCCCTCCTCGCCATGGATAGCGCCAGATGATGAAGATGGCCACGAGATGGATCCCTCCGTAGGGTACCAAAAGGGGTCCCATTGGTTTTGGTGGCTCGAGGCTTGCAGCAGCGAACTCCCGATCTATCTTCTGTTCGGAAGTTTTAGGGCACGACGATATATATGGGTGAAAGGAGTACGCCGGTGGAGCCACGGGCCCCACGAGGTGGGGCGCGCCAGGGGTGGGCGCCCCACCCTCGTGAGCACCTCCCATATCTTCCGACATGGGGTCCAAGTCCATCAGCGTGTTTCCTTCCAAAATAACTTCCCGAGTTGATTTCGCCGCTTTGACTCCGTCGATATTCCTTTTCCTCAAACACCAAATAGGCATAAAACAAAGAATCTGGCAGTGCCTCCGTTAATAGGTTAGTCCCAAAAATAATATAAAAGTGGATAATAAAGCCCAATATTGCCTAAAACAGTAGATAAAGTAGCACAGAGCAATAAAAAATTATAGATACATTGGAGACGTATCAATCATTCCTCCTGAAGCTATTGTGCCACTTGCAGCCCATATCAAAGAAAATGCCAATGCTCCTGTACCCCCTCCAAGACCTCATACTGTTGAGCTGGCATTTGATCATGGTCAGCCTGTTATGGTCCGATGGCCCATTCTGGTTCCTCCACCTGCTGCGGGTCCACAATTTGACTATCATGTCGAGCACAGGCCTCAATTCCAGAAGCCCAAGTCAAGACTTCCAAGATTCCCAGGCACTGCAACCTCACCTGGAGTCTTCAATGTGAATGGCTTTGTGGCACATAACACCTTCTTCGACAGCGCCAAGAACCCATACTCCAAACCTCGCATTTCATCGGATCGGTTATGGAGCTATCAGCAGTGCAGCTACTATTCATGCGTCTTATACAATCAAGGGCACATATTTCCAGATATTGTAAGTGCATCTAGTGCCACCCCTAGTTGGTTTTGGAGTATTGACGACAAATGTGGTTGAGGGACTAATGCGTTTGTGAGAATTGCAGGATAACGAGGTAGTGTCCCTCATTGATTCGGTTTACCTACCGGAGACGACCCTAAAATGTATGAAGACATTGAAGACAATGGTGGTATGTGAAGATATTCACATTGAAGACTATGACATGAGAAGACATTGAGTGAAGACTATGGAGCGCGAAGACTGTGTTGTTTCACTGTTTCCTTTTCTTCTTTGTTGAGTCGTAGGAACCACCGTCATCGTTAAGTGGGGTCCAAGTGATCATAGTCAGAATGACTGAAGTGATGCTCAACCCAAATCCTATGTCTTCGAGCGAAGACAATGAGAGCAAAACTTATCCAGAGCTGGATGAGTCAGCTTTGCTTGTAGCCCAAGTAAAGTTGCCGTGAGTGTTTGAAATCGACCGTTGGAACACGCTTGAGTTCCTTAGTGACCCGGGTCATTTCGACATAACAGGTCGGGTTGCCTAGTGGCTATAAATAGCCCACCCCTACACCATAAATTGGTGGCTGCTCGAGTTAGTGCACGGCTTTTGTCGCTTGAGAGCAACCCACCTCAAGCCTTTGAGAGAGAAAACTTTGCGAGGACAAAGCCCAAAACACCCAGAGCCAAAGAGTGTTAGGCATCACCAAGTTTTCCTGTCTGTGACTGAAGACTTATTACACTTGAGGACTGTGAATCCTCCAGCCGGTTAGGCGTCGCGTTCTGAGCATCCAAGAGTCATTGTGGATTGCCGGTGAACGTCGTCTGTGAAGGTTTAGAAGTCTACCTTGAAGACTTACCAGAGTGATTGGGCGAGGACTATGTGTCCTTAGCTCAAGGGGAATAAGGTGAAGACGCGGTCTTCTGAGTTGAATCTCAGCCTCCCTAACCAGATGTACAGTTGTCACAACAACTGGAACTGGTCCAACAAATCCTGTGTCTTCAACAAGTGACTAGTTCTATCCCTTCCCTCCTTTACCTTGAGTTTGTCTTCGTGAAGTCATTGCTTGTATGCCCTATCTGTTTGACTTCATTGCTTGACTACTTTTGTTGATTGGCTTCATACTATCTTCCATCCAGATCCTTACTACATAGCTGCTATTAGTCTTGTCCGTTCACATTATTGCATACTTGACTATGGCTTGCTTGTTGTAGTTATCTTCCGCTGCATATCAACTAGGTCATTTCTGTTGTTTGTCTTCGAAACATCCGTGTTTGGAAGACTTTCATAAAAATCGCCTATTCACCCCCCCTCTAGTCGATAACTAGCACTTTCACATATGCGTCTCGACACTGAAGCTATAGCTGGCCTGCCCTGTCTAGAAGAAGCGTTGGATTGCTTGAGAGATGCTGGACTCCTGCAATTTGTCACAGACAAGGAACACTAGAATGAAGAGCTTCTATTACAGTTTTATGCAAATCTTCACATTCGCGGCTACAACAGGGATCCAAAGACTTGGGTCCTTGAGTGGATGATAGGCAATGTCCATCATGAAGCCAAAGCTCTTGATATCATTGAGCTAACTGGCCTGTCCACTCCAGGCGATCTGTTTGAACCTGGTTTGTAGGCTTCACCGTGATGCTACGGAGAGCATTTTTCAGAAGCCCAAGCCCAACATGAGCCAGATGCTCAGTATGATGAAGCCTTTGCCTCCAGATGCTGAATATCCTCAGGTGTTCTTTGTTGAAGACCTTGAGTATCTGCCACGCACCATCTACCACATCAAACGGCGAACTCTCTGGCCTATCAAAGGACATTCTCCAGCTGCAAAACTTGAAGGTACAATGAAGACATTGGTCTTCTATATTATCAATGGCAAGAGCTTCAATGCACAAGATTTCTTCATTCACAACCGGCAAGATCGAGCTCGTACATCTTTGGACTGAAGTTCTATGCTCCATGGGTCATGCACCTCATCAATCTTCACTCTGCAATCAACTATCAACCCTCTGCACGAAACCATCATGTCTTTTTGCCGGAGTTCAATCTGTCTGTTGATGCCATTTACCCCGACCGCAAAGGAGCCGCTATGTCTTCACAATGCGACCATCAAAGCTTCACTCAGCCTATTCCAAGTCATTATGTGCCCAATGCTATCACTGTGTTTATCCATTGGCGAGCAATACTGTGCCCTCTTCAAGCCAACACGTAAAGCACTATTGCTCAAAGGCCCTAAGCGCCTCGTGTTCTAAATGATCGAGAACTTCTTGTCGCACTTCATCAAAAGCAAGATAATCATCATGATCGGTCAAGGCCAATGCATAGTCTCTTGGTGGATGTAAATCGCATTCGCAATCTTGCCACCAAGAACGCATTTGTCTCCCATGAAGCCTGTCAGCGATCTTGGAAGAGTCTGACACTTCTGTGCTCTGAAGATGATTTAAGAGCGGATGGCTTCACTGAGAGATATAAGTTTGATTCAATGCCTCCAAGGAATGCAGTTCTGCGACGGACTCCATCTCTTGAAGACTCTGAATACTCCTCTTCAGCGACTACTGTAAATGCCAGAGTCATTGAGGATGAAGATGATGTGACTTCTCCAACGTCTGCATCGCCGCATATCGACACTGCCCAAGTTCTTCTGCACCGCCAAACGCCAACAACGACCCTGCTGCTTCACCTACTCCCTCTGGGAACGAGTAGAAGCTCTATGTCTTCAAACCTTTTTGGTCCTTACTGACAAAAGGGGGAGAAGCATATGAGTTGATAGTCTTCAAGCGGGTCCATATGGGCGGTTGCGTTATATTTTGCCTTTTGGTTTACAACTCTCGCTTTTGATACATTTGGTTCTTTGAGTTGTAAAAATTAAACTCGATGGTCGTCTGCTACTTATTTGCTATTCTGTGATGCGATGATAAATTCCGCATGTGCAATGATAACTTCCGCACTTAGGTCATTCTGCAGACATCCATTTTTCATTATGCATGTCATTATCTTCGTTATATCAAATCATGCATGATGAATTGTCATCATAAGTTGAAGAGGATCTCCACAAGTACAACCAGCCATGTGCATTTGCATTCCAAAAGCAAATTACTTATATACACATCTTCAGGGGGAGCCTTTGCCACTTATGAAGACAATGCCTTTATCCTTTACAATTTCACATAATTTATCCCTGTTGAAAACTTCAACCAGTTTGTCATCAATCACCAAAAAGGGGGAGATTGTAAGTGCATCTAGTGCCACCCCTAGTTGGTTTTGGAGTATTGACGACAAACCTGGTTGAGGGACTAATGTGTTTGTGAGAATTGCAGGATAACACAGGTAGTAGTCCCTTGTTGATTCGGTTTACCTACCGAAGACGACCCCTAAAAATGTATGAAGACATTGAAGACAGTGGTGGTATATGAAGATATTCACATTGAAGACTATGACATGAGAAGACATTTAGTGAAGACTATGGAGCGCGAAGACTTAGATATTTCGTTGTTTCCTTTTCTTCTTTGTTGAGTCATAGGAACCACTGTACTGTTAAGTGGGGTCCAAGTGAACAAAGTCAGAGTGACTGAAGTGATGCTCAACCAAAATCCTATGTCTTCGAGCGAAGACAATGAGAGCAAATCTTATCCAGAGCTGGATGAGTCAGCTTTGCTTGCAGCCCAAGTAAAGTTGCCGTGTGTGTTTGAAATCTGATCGTTGGAACACGTGTCAGTTCCTTAGTGACCCAGGGTCATTTCGGACAAATCAGGTCGGGTTGCCTAGTGGCTATAAATAGCCCACCCCCTACACCATAAATTGGTGGCTGCTCAGAGTTAGTGCACGACTTTTGTCATTTGAGAGGAATCCACCTCCGAAGCTTTTGAGAGAGAGTAATCCTTGCGAGGACAAAGCCCAAACACCCAGAGCCAAAGAGTGTTAGACATCATCAAGTCTTTCATCGTCAGAGTGACTCAAGACTTGTTACACTTGAGGACCGTGAATCCTCCACCGGTTAGGCGCCACGCTCGAGCATCCAAGAGTCATTGTGGATCGCCGCTAACGAAGTCTGTGAAGGTTTGGAAGTCTACCTTGAAGACTTACTGAGTAATTGGGCAAGGACTGGGTGTCCTTAGCTCAAGGGGAATAAGGTGAAGACATGGTCTTCTGAGTTGAATCTCAGCCTCCCTAACCAGACGTACAGTTGTCACATCAACTGGAACTGGTCCAACAAATCCTGTGTCCTCAACAAGTGACTGGTTCTATCCTCTCCCTCTCTTTACTTAGAGTTTGTCTTCGTGAAGTCATTGCCTGTTTGCCTTACCTATTTGTCTTCACTGTTTGACTACTATCGTTGTTTGGCTTCGTACCATCTTCCATCTCGATCCTTACTACCTAGCTGCTATTAGTCTTCGTGCTTTTACTTCATTGCATACTTGACTATGGTTTGCTTAGTGTAGTTTATCTTCCGCTGCATATCAATAGGATCATTTCTATCGTTTGTCTTCAAAACTACCATGTTTTGAAGACTTTCATAAAAATCGCCTATTCACCCCCCTCTAGTCGATAACTAGCACTTTCATTAGGGCATAACGTAATCTTGGTGAGACCGATTACACAAACTCAGTAGGACCGACTTTGGTAATAAGCTAACCAGAGAGTTGATCAGCCAAACTCAGTGGGATCGATTCGCTCATCATGGTGAGACCGAAATGTTACGAAAGGGAAACAGAGAGTTTGCATTGCGAACTCGGTGGGACCGATCGCTCATCTCGGTTGGACCGAAACGTTACGAAAGGGAAACATAGAGTTTGCAATCCCATCTCGGTGAGACCGAGATCCCTATCGGTGAGACCGAAGTGACTAGGGTTTCTGGCAGTGGCTATGTCAAATGAACTGAGTGGCGCCGGATAGATCAAATCGGTAGGGCTAAGTTTGACTTTTGGTTTGGGACATATGTGGAAATGAGAAAGTGGTTGAGGGCTTTTGGAGCATATCACTAAGCATTTTGAGCAAGCAAGCCGTTAAGCAACACCTCATCCCCTTTTAATAGTATTGGCTTTTCCTATGGACTCAATGTGATCTTGGATCACTAAAATGAAAATGTAGAGTCTTGAGCTTGAGCCAATGTGTGTCCTTAGCATTTTGAGGGGTCCACATTACTGATCCATGCCATGCCAATCATTGAACTTTCTAAAATGATCATCTTGAAATAGTATTATAGTTCAATGAGCTATATGTTGTTAGTAAGTACCAAAACCACCCAGGGATAGTTGCACTTTCAATCTCCCCTTTTTTGGTAATTGATGACAACATATAGATCAAAGCTTCGACAATTGATAATAAGATTGAAATACATCGTCGCTTTGAGAAGTATGTGATAAGCAAGAGCTCCCCCTAAATTTGTGCATTATTTAAAATTTGCTTTTGAATGCAAATGCACAATCGATTAGGATCATGGGTTACTCTTCCATGTCACATACATCTTGGTGGAGCGCTCAAAATGATAGGAATTAAAACATGCACTCATCACCAAGCAAATATTAAAGTATGATATGATCAAACACATGACCATACAAGTATCTCACACACAGACATAAAGTATCAAACAAGCACACAAAAGTTTCAACCAAATAACAAGAGAGACAAAAAGCAACACCCTCTCTCGAAGCCTAGGATCTATACATTTCTCCCCCTTTGGCAACAAGTTACCAAAAAGTTTGAAAATGCATAGTGCTATGTGTCTCTCAGGCTTGGTCTTCGGGAGGTGGTGTAGAGAGAACTCCAAGGACGAAGGCATTTGTTGAAGTTGTTGGAGATGGTGGAGTGGCAACTGGACGTGGCACTGAAGCTATTGCTGCTGGTGTAGATGAAGTAGCTCTTGTATCTGGCACTGGCACTACAGCTGACCTCTGACCTCTTGGCACTCGTTGAAAAGCATCTGTAGTACCCTGTCCTGTCTTCTCTTCTGCTTCCTCCTGGAGCTGCTCAATAGCTGTCTATATCTCAGTTACTTTCAGATCAATATCATAAAACTTGGTCTCAATGATCCTCTCCAAGCTCTCCTGATTCCGAGTCAGGGTGGCCAAGCCCTTCTCAATCCTCAAAGTTGCTTGAATCAGATAGGCTAACTGATCTTGTTTGCTTTTTAAGAACACCTGAGATGCCTTCTCAACACTTGGCATCTTTGCAACCTTTTCTGCCTTTGCCTTTGCTCTTTTCTCTTGTGCTTGCACTGAGGTGGGATCATCCTCATTCATGATAACAGTGTTATCTTCAAATTCTAGGTGCAAAGGTAAATGCTCCTTGTCCAACAAGTAAGTGCATGTGCCCATCTTGGAGTTCATGAGCACCTGAATGTGTGGAGCATACCCACAAGATCGTTTCTGATCAGCAACTGTCCTCTTGATTGTTTCAACAATCAGACTAATGACCTTGAATTTTTTGAGGGACATCAAATATCTGCAGCAAGTTGATTGAATGTCCTCTAATCATCTTGTGATCTCCAGATTTGGGTAACAGAGTGTGCCTCAAGATTGTGCTGATTGTAGGTAGACCAGACAACAAATAATGCACAGATCCAAACTTGTGTGTTTCCAAAGCTTTGTCTGGGATCTCCTTGTACATATTTGCCATAGAGTTGTGGTCTTTTTTGTTCTTGGCATACACATCCAAATCATCCTCATGCTCTTCTGGGGCACTGATCAACTTGGCCCGCTCATCAACAGTTGATTGGTACCTTGTACCTTCAGACATCCATACTATTCTACCATCTGGATAGAAATGAGTTGTTGAATAGAACTTCATAATGAGCTCATCATTCCATTTGGTAAGCTTCTGTCCCACAAACTTGTCAACTCCACAAGCTTTAAAGCTTTCATGCACTCCTGGAAAATAATCTTCATTCTCATCAATTAATTCCCAATCAACCCACTTCATATCACAAACTATGGGTTTCTTGTCCAACAGAATGGTCTCATAGAAATCTTGTTCTTCCTTGGTGTGGAACCTATAGTCCACAACAGTCCTCCTCCTCACAGCATAGGGCTCAGACTATCTCCACAGTCTCAGTCCTGCATCCTTCCTGATGTGCATGTCCTCAGCCACTGGATGAGTGTCATTGTGGTCTGGAATCTTTGGTTTCAGTTTTCTCAGCACTTGGGCTTTAGCATCTTCTTCTTCAACCTCAGGCACTGGGGCCTTGTTCTTCTCTTTAGCCGGTATGTTCCCGGTGCTTCTCTTGGGCTTAGAAGGCTTCTGAGCTTGAGCAGTAGCTTTGGGTGTAGCTTTGGGCTTTGATGGAGTAGTCCCTGACTTAATTGCATCCCCCATAAGCTTTTGGGACTTGGGTGCTGGTGCATCATCTTCTTCTTCTTCTTCATCTGATGAGTGCCTTTCACATTCTGCCATGGGGGTCCACCTTCTTGGACCATCTTCCTCTCTTTCTCTCCTTCTTCTTACCCTCACCAGCAGCCTCTCCTCCAGTTGATTTGGAAGGTTCCTGAGTGGAGGCCCTGGCCTTAGACATTGGAACTCTCTTAGCTGGTACCTTCTTGTTCAAGCCAGGCTTTGTTGCAGCTGTAGCTCCATATTCCTTCTTCAACACTTTGTTTTTGGAGCTCACTTCCTCCTCAACAGCCACATAGTCCTCATCCTCAGAATCTGAGGTTCTCTTCTTCCTTGATCTGGTGGCTGCCTTGGGCAAATTACTTGGAGTGCTTCTGCTGCCCTCATCATAGCTGCTTGAGGGACTAGTGTCCTCACTCATCTGCACTTGCTCTTATGATTTGTTCTGGCTATCACTCTGGTCAGACATTCTGGCAAGCAAACTGACAGCAGACCCTGTGAATAGATATAGATGAGGTAGAGTGGATGAGCATCACAAAGTGCAGAGTTTTTGCAAAACAGATGAGTCAAAAACTTAGTTTTAGTTATCCACAGAAAGCATTTCGGAGCTACCGATTTGTTAAAATCGGTGACACTGAAGCAAAATTTGGAGTCTAAACTAGTGAAACTCAGTCAGACCGAGTCACAGTTCGGCGGCTCTGAGATTGCAAGGGTTTGACAGAGAATTGAACTCGGTCGCACTGATTTGCAATTTTCGGTCAGACCGAAAAATGCATGTGCAATGTATTGGAAATATGCTCTAGAGGCAATAATAAAATGGTTATTATGATATTTCCTTGTTCATGATAATTGCCTATTGTTCATGCTATAATTGTATTAACCGGAGACCGTAATACATGTGTGAATACGTAGACCACAATATGTCCCTAGTAAGCCTCTAGTTGACTAGCTCGTTGATCAATAGATGGTTACGGTTTCCTGACCATGGACATTGGATGTCATTGATAACGGGATCACATCATTAGGAGAATGATGTGATGGACAAGACCCAATCCTAAGCATACCACAAGATCTTGTAGTTCATCTGCTAAAGCTTTTCTAATGTCAAGTATCATTTCCTTAGACCATGAGATTGTGCAACTCCCGGATACCGTAGAAATGCTTTGGGTGTGCCAAATTACAAAACCTGTAATTGGGTGGCTATAAAGGCACACTACGGGTATCTCCGAAAGTGTCTGTTGGGTTGGCACGAATCGAGACTGGGATTTGTCACTCCGTGTGACGGAGAGGTATCTCTGGGCCCACTCGGTAGGACATCATCATAATGAGCTCAATGTGACCAAAGAGTTGATCACGGGATGATGTGTTATAGAATGAGTAAAAGTGACTTGCCGGTAACGAGATTGAACGAGGTATTGGGATACCGACGATCGAATCTCGGGCAAGTAACGTACCGATTGACAAAGGGAATTGTATACAGGATTGATTGAATCCCCGACATCGTGGTTCATCCGATGAGATCATCGTGGAACATGTGGGAGCCAACATGGGTATCCAGATCCCGCTGTTGGTTATTGGCCAGAGAGCTGTCTCGGTCATGTCTGCATGATTCCCGAACCCGTAGGGTCTACACACTTAACGTTCAGTGACGCTGGAGTTGTTATGGGAATTAGTGTGACGCTACCGAATGTTGTTCGGAGTCCCGGATGAGATCCCGGACGTCACGAGGAGTTCCAGAATGGTCCGGAGATAAAGATTTATATATGGGAAGTCCTATTTTTGGCCACCGGAAAATGTTCGGGATTTTTCGGTATTGTACCGGGAAAGTTCTAGAAGGTTCTGGAGTGGGGCCCACCTACATGGGGTG
Organism: Aegilops longissima; assembly: GCA_021605205.1. Taxonomy (NCBI): domain Eukaryota; kingdom Viridiplantae; phylum Streptophyta; class Magnoliopsida; order Poales; family Poaceae; genus Aegilops; species Aegilops longissima. The sequence continues at coordinate 320,121,142 of CM038676.1, forward strand.
ACCCACATGAACGTGGGTAGTGGGGGCAAGGCCCCACACCCCTGGTCAAGGCGCACCAAGATCCCCCCTTAGAAAATCGTCATTTGGTTGCAGCCAAAGACCCAAAGAAGACCGTGTCGAGGATGTCGAGGATCGTCATTCGGTTATCTTGTGTTCTCTACTATGGGTATATCACATTACTATGAAAGGGCACATCACAAGGTACAACATTGGCCCTACACTTGGGCGTTAGGATGGGAACGATGACTAAGGCGACTGAGGCGACCGTGCTGCCGCCGCCGGAGCCACCGCCCGCGCCGCCAACCTCGGTGGACGAGGAGTCTGCCAAGGAGCGGCGGGTGTGGACGCCGCCGCTGGATTCATCGCCGCTAATCACGCAGGCTCGTGAGGGGGATGGAGAGGGGGTGGTGGTTGTGCCGCCGCCGGCGGCATCGCCTCCGCTAATCAAGCCGGCGCTTGGGGGCGTGGTTCAGGCTACCTTGTCGTCGTCTCCGGCGCGGTCATGGCCGCCAGGGTGTGCTGGTTCCGAGTCTGATTCGGATCTGGATCACGATCCGTCCGCTAACCTGTCCGATGAGGTATGTTGGAGGGTTCATTTCAAAGATGACCGGAAGGTGGAGATCTGGCGGGATGGCTTCATCTACATTCACCCGCGTTTGAATTGGACGACGGTGAGGGATGAGGAGCACGACATTCTGGCCGGATGGTACCTGGGTGCTGGTGAGACGATTCAAACAGGTGCGCGTTTGCATATTGATTTCTTCGAAATTATTGTGCTGGATTGCTTGCAGGTTTCATCTAGCGGGGAGGAGCAGATCGAGATCGTCGATCTAACCACTTCCGAGCATCAAATCTCTAGACCGAATCCAGGGATTGGAGGAAGGTTTTGGGTGCTTGTTGATGACAAAGAAGAGGATGTCGAGGATCGTCATTTGGTTGCAGCCAAAGACCCAAAGAAGACCGTGTCGTCGTCGTCGTTGGTGCCAGAGGTAGTTGCGCCTTCATACAAGCCGGGAGAGAGATGCAACCGCAAGAGTTCCACACCAAGGCCGGCGGCGGGATGCAAACCTGCGGCGACGGCAATCAAGCCGTGGAAAGGGCCTCTTCCTAAGGTTAGTTTGCCTCCTGTCACATTATCAGATTTCCTTCCGGCAGATGGGTGGACAAAGGTCACCCGGAAAAAGAAAAAAACAGTATTGGCGGTGAAGGTTCACTCGCTGCCGGCGGCCGTCGATCCTGGTGAGATCCGGGCGGCGCGTTGTCTGCGTTTGAATCACTTTTGCGCTGACGCTGGGCTGGAGCTTGTTGTGCCAAGTCTGGGGCCGGGGCGGCTGGGTATGAGGCCCAATCCGTGACCCAGAGACTGGACGCGAGCAACATGGCCCATGGGCCTGTGCATGAGCTGGTGTTGGACTCCGTGTCCCCCCATGCACGTAAGGCGATCGCGATCAGGCGGATCCCTCGATCGGGGTTTCCTCACCTACCGCTGGGTCGCGCTAGGAGGATACCGCCACTTCGATCGATCTCGGCTGGGCTCATGGCGGGTCGCGGAAGAGGTCTGCCGCCGCCGATCAAGCCCGCTCCTCCGTCGCAAAAACCACCGCCTCCGCATAAGCCGCCGCCGCCGGCGCCGAGGCCCGCCCCGCCGCCGCCAGCCAGGGCCGCTCCTCCGCCTAAGGCTGCGCCTCCACCCGCTAGGGCTGGGACGACCCAGTCCGGGCCTCCTCAGCACCGCCCGCCCGTGCATGCCCAAAGTATGCAGAAGCAGCATCAATATGTGGCGCGGGATGGTCGACCCAGGACGTCTGACGCACATGCCGGAGGTCGCGGGTCTGACGTGGCCAGCGATGCTACTGGCGGATATGCTGACCGGGACCCTCCGCGTGGGCGTTGGGGCGATGATGGATATGATGTCTACGGGGAAGGCCAACATCGTGGTTCCTCGTCGACGGGAGGCGGCCGTGGGTACGCTTGGCAGAGTGATGGAACCGCCGAAAAGCCGTTCTATGGCCCCCCTGGAGGATTTGTTGAGGGGGTATCTAGCCCGGACTACCGGCAGAGGGGTGGCTACAGAGGTCATCGTGGTGGTCGCGGTGGCCGCGGTGGTCGGAACCGGTACTGCCCACCTCCACCGCCTGTTGTTGTCGAGCCGACGACGTCCTCGGAGGTGACTATTTCTGGTCAGATGCCGGATTTGTCCGGTCAGGTTTTGGAGGTAGTGACGGCATTGGCTAACGCTGACATACCTGTGACGGAGTCTGCGCCTGCCGTTACCACCGATGCCACCGATAAGTCCGATGCAGATAGGGCTTCGAGGTGGGCTCGAAAAAAGGAAAAGATGCTATGCTATCGTTGTGGAGAGAGAGGCCATTTCATTGGTGAGTGCACGACTGAGTTATGTGATACTTGTCTCAAGCCAGCACATGACACGGGGGAGTGCCCCGTTTTACGTGATCAGATGCCGAATATTACTATCTATGGTGTTTACTGTGCTGAGCTGATGTTCTTTGAGTCTCCTAGTGCGAGGGAGATTCTTGAGGAGCCTCAGAGCACAACCACGGGGATTGTAAAGGTCACGAAGGGGAATGTGTCTGAGGCGCAGATTATTCACAGGCTCAGCGAGTTGGCTCCGGGTGATTTTCAGTGGGAGCTCTCTCCTCTCGAGGCCAATTCATATAAGGTTGATTTTCCTACCACAGAGGATTTGGAGCGTCTTCTGAGTTTTGGGTTGTGCAAGGTTCCTAGAACGCAGTGCATTCTCGAGTTCCATGAGTGGAAGAGAGTTGAGCCGCAGGGCACGCCGGTTACTCAGGTTTGGTTGCGATTCTCTGGTGCTCCATCCAAACCGCTTCAGGATGCTCATGTGGTAGCGAGCTTGGGGATTCTGGTTGGGAAAACGGAGAAAGTGGACATGGCTTTTACCCGAGCTAACGGGGTGGCTCAACTGTTGGTGAGTGTTCTCGATATAGAGTTCGTACCTGACGTGGTCAAGTGGACTTATAGGGGCCAGGTATATAAACTGGATATCGAGTTTGAGGATACTGATCTTTTTGCTGAGGCTGTGGCTGGGACAGATGTGGACATGCATGACATGAATGATGGATCAGGTCACATGGCAGCGCGAGGGGATGATGTTGGGCATGAGTCATCCAATGGCCCCAGTGCTACGCCACAGACGCCTGGGACAGGGGTTGCCCCTTCGGTTTCGGTGCCGATGAACACTCTACGATTCAGATCTTTCGAGCCAGCTTCTGCCCCTCCTAGGTTATGGAGCGATCGAGTGGAGTCTGAGAGCGTGCTAGAGTGCACGCTCCCTCCCTTGGATTTTGCCGTGACTGATGGTTTTGTCGATGGGAGCATGGAGATGGCTACACCTCTGCTGATTTCGGTCGAGGGGGGGGGGGAGGATCGTGGGCAGGTGGCCCCTCTCTCCCCTTCACTATTGCCGTCAGTTGAGGGAGGGGAGGATCGCGGGCAGGTGGCCCATTGTTCCCCTTCTCCTTCCGATGCCTTGCCACAGTCGAGGACTGCGGTCGAGATGTCTGTGGTGACGAGCGGCGACGCACTAGCTTTGGGAGGGGGCCTGGGCAGGAGGTCTCGGCCCTCTCCTCTCCTGCAGTGCTTGGGCGAGGGACGCGGCAGGAGGCCCCGGTTCCTTTTTCTCCTGAGCGAGAGGTGGGCGCGCTTACTGGGGAGCGTGGGCAGGCGGCCCTAAGCTCTCCTCTGAGACCGCCAGTACTAGTGCCTGCGGGTCCTGGCACCCCTCTGTGTGATAGGACCTAGCCGCGCGTTGGGGGTGGGGCTGGAGGCCTCATCCCTAACGAGGCTTCTCGGGAGGAGGTCATCGCGTTTGGAGGCATCCCGGATCCTAGGTCTGAGGGGAGGCGGATGAGCTCCCGTCTCCAGGACCAGCAGGATGTTGACGACATGCAGCTGAGGTGCGCCAAGCGGGCGGCCAAGCTTCATGATATAGAGATCACTACTGGTATGTCGGTCAACACCTCCAACTCCGTTTTGCATTTCTCTAATAATGAAATTATTTATAATGCAAATCAGTTAGGAGTTTCACTAGGTAGTAATGATAGTGAAATTTCGAACTCTGTTAATGATATCCTAGATTTGGAAGCGGAACGCGCTTTAGAAATGATTCGAAATTTAGCAGCGGTTAAACCCATGAATGATGCAGATATTGATGCGTTGGGTGTCAGAGTGCTTGATAATTTTTGTGCGGACCTTGCACCATCCATTCCTGGGTCTGAGGAAGAGGATACCACTTTAGAAGATGTTGTAGTTCGATCCACTGAGCCCGGTTATGAGGACCGGGTGGAGGACCATAGCACTTCAGCGGTACGTAGGAGTGCTAGGATCCGTACTTCAAAAAAAATTTCATGATGAAATATGAAAGGAATCTTTTGGAATAGCAGAGGTCTGAAAGACTTGGCTAAAAGAAGGTTTCTTGCAGATGCGTCTATCGAGGATAGATTAGATTTTTTGCTCTCTCGGAAACTGGCAGAGATAATTTTGCACCCCAGTTTCTTAATTCTTTATCGGGAGGTGTCGATTTCGATTGGCACTGCTTGCCTCCACGAGGAAGATCGGGTGGGATCTTACTTGGAGTGAGATGCGATTCGCTGGAAGTCCGAAGTGTCGTGAAGGGTGACTTCGCGGTTAAGTTTCGGGTTAGGTCCAAAGCAGATGGGTTTAACTGGGCTCTGGTGGCGGTTTATGGGGCCGCGTAGCCCGAGCTTAAACCAGAGTTTTTGGCGGATCTTGTTCGAATTTGCGGCTCTGAGCAGCTCCCAATTTTGGTTGGGGGTGACTTCAATTTCATTAGGAGGAGAGAGGAAAAGAATAATGATAATTTTGACGGAAGATGGTCGTTTATGTTTAGCACCATTATCGAAAGCTTGGATCTGAGAGCGATAGAGCTTTCCGGTAGAAAATTTACTTGGGCTAATGCTTTGCCAAATCCGACGTTTGAGAAGCTGGATCGAGTCCTAGCGAGCGTCGAATGGGAACAGAAATTCCCTTTGGTAACGGTCCAGGCCCTCTCGCGTGGAATCTCCGATCGCACGCCTTTGTTCGTGGACTCTGGTGAGCCCAATCATGTGGGAAACAAAAACTCCTTTTCATTCGAGCTGGCATGGTTTGAACATGAAGGCTTCTTGGATCTGATAGCCAGGGAATGGGCTAAGGATGCAGGAGGTAGGACTTCCATTGAGCGCTGGCAGAATAAGATTAGGCATTTGAGAAGTTTCTTACGTGGGTGGGCTAAGCACCTTAGTGGGATTTATAAGGTCGAAAAGGAAAGGCTCCTTACACTTATTCAGGCCCTAGATCTAAAAGCTGAATCCACAATTTTGCAAACCACGGAGCTTCATGCTAAGCTAGAAGCGGAGATGAGGTTGAAAGAGCTTCTCCATGAAGAGGAATTAAAGTGGGCATTGCGGGCTAAGGTGCGCAAAGTTGTCCAAGGGGACGCGAACACTCAATTCTTTCACTTGATCGCTAATGGCAAGCACAGAAAGAAGAGAATATTTCAGCTTGAACAAGATGAAGGAACTATTTTAGGTCAAGATAACCTAAAATTATACATTAACGAATACTATAAGCAGTTGTTTGGTCCTCCGGAGGATAATTGTGTGTCCCTGGATGAGTCCAGGATTGAGGATGTGCCTTAACTTACTGCTGATGATAATGATATTTTGGTTGCCCCATTCTCGGAGAAAGAGGTGTTTGAAGCCATTGCACAGATGAAAAACAATAAGGCTCCAGGGCCGGATGGGTTTCCGTCAGAGTTCTATAAAAAGTGTTGGCATATTATGAAGGGTGATTTGCTACCATTGTTCCATGATCTATTCTCTGGGCAGCTTCAGTTATTTCACTTAAATTTTGGAACAATAACTTTGCTTCCTAAGAAAACGGAGGCTGTGAGAATCGAGCAGTTCAGGCCGATCTGCCTTCTCAATGTTAGTTTCAAAATTTTCACCAAGGTTGGGACTAATAGGCTCACACAGATTATGATTCGTGGTGCAGCGATCCCAAACAGCTTTCATGCCGGACAGAACATCCTAGAAGGGGTGGTGGTCCTTCATGAAACGCTCCATGAAATCCACTCAAAAAAATTAGATGGAGTTGTTTTTAAGGTGGATTTTGAGAAAGTGTATGATAAAGTCAAATGGCCATTCCTTCAACAGGCCTTGCGTATGGAAGGTTTTTATGAAGCCTGGCGATGCCAGGTAGAATCATCCACGCAAAAAGGAAGTGTTGGAATTAAAGTGAATGATGACATAGGTCATTATTTCCAGACACAGAAGGGCCTAAGACAAGGGGATCCGATGTCTCCTATCTTGTTCAACATTGTAGTTGATATGTTGGCAATTATGATAGGAAGGGCTAAGGAGGCTGGTCAGGTGGGTGGCTTGGTACCTCATCTAGTTGATGGAGGAGTGTCAATCCTACAGTATGCCGATGATACGATCATCTTTATGGAGCATGACTTGGCCAAAGCGAGAAACATGAAGCTGGTGTTATGCTTATTTGAACAATTGTCCGGGTTAAAGATTAACTTTCACAAAAGCGAATTGTTCTGCTTTGGTAGAGCCAATGACGAACAAGAGGCATATCGGCAATTGTTTGGGTGCGAATTGGGGACTTTACCTTTCACGTACTTAGGTATCCCAATTCATCATCGCAAGCTGACACACAGAGAATGGAAGTGCATCGAGAACCGATTTGAAAAGAAACTGAGTTGCTGGAAGGGCAAGCTCATGTCATACGGAGGCTGATTAATTCTGATAAACTCGGTTCTCACGAGTATGCCTATGTTTCTTTTGTCGTTCTTCAAGTCCCGAGTTGGAGTTAGGAAAGACTAGACTTCTATCGATCACGCTTCTTCCGGGAGAGCGATGAACTAAAAAGAAAATACCGACTTGCCAAATGGGATATCATCTGTCGACCGAAAGACCAAGGGGGTCTTGGTATTGAGAATCTTGAGTTTAAAATAGATGTCTTCTCGGCAAGTGGTTGTGGAAGTTATCGGTAGAGACCGATGCCATTTGGGCACAGATCCTTCGTAGCAAGTATCTTCATTCCAAAACCTTGTCCCAGGTGACAGCAAGGCCGACTGACTCACCCTTTTGGAAAGGGCTTATGAAAGCCAAATTAACCTTGTTTAATAGGACAAAGTTTATTATTGGCAACGGCGCTAGCACGCGATTCTGGGAGGATACTTGGCTCGGAGAGACCCCCCTTGCCATTCAATACCCGTCTCTGTATCGTATTGTTCAACGACGTGAGGCATTCGTTGCAATGGTACTTCAATCCACTCCCCTTAATATGCAATTCAGAAGGACGCTAATTGGAAACCGTTGGGAAGAATGGCTCCATCTAGTAGGTAGACTGATGGAGGTTCAACTATCTCAACAGCCCGATAAATTATGCTGGAAACTTACTAGGTCTGGAGAGTTTACAGTTAAATCAATGTATGTTGATGTTATCAATTCAAGCTCGATTCCTAGTTCCAAACATGTTTGGGCTGTCAAAGTTCCTTTAAAAATCAAAGTGTTTATGTGGTTTGTCCATAAACAAGTAATTTTAACCAAGGACAATTTGGCAAAGCGTAATTGGACAGGACCTACTAGGTGTAGCTTCTGTGATCGGGATGAAACTATCAAACACCTTTTTCTTGACTGCCCGTTAGCAAAAGTTCTCTGGCGGACAGTTCATATTGCTTTTAATATCACTCCACCGAGTTCTGTCAACACGTTATTTGGAACGTGGCTTAACGGGATAGGGCCCGAAACAGCGAGACACATTCGTGTAGGAGTTTGTGCTTTACTATGGGCAGTCTGGAACTGCAGGAATGATTTGGTTTTTAACAGATCAACAAATATTCATTTTTTGCAGGTTATTTTCCGGGCCACTACGTTGATCCGTATGTGGTCGCTACTCACTCCGACGGAGGCCAAGGAGCGTTTGGTTACTGGATCTATCTGCTGGGAGATGGTAGCATGGGATATTTTCAACCGGTTTGGATGGCGGCCATGTAATAGGATAGGCAATTAGTTTACCTATCTTTCTTATGCCAGCCGGTTGTGGCTTTTTGTGGCGAGTTTGTTTTTCGCCTTTTTGGTTCCTCGTGAGCACTCTTTTATTTTCGCTTTGAGACTTTAAGACCTTGTTGAACCTATTTTTTTATTTAATAAGTAGGCCGTATGCATCGTTCAGATGCAGAGGCCGGGGAGTCCCCCTTTTCAAAAGAAAAACAATCGGTGGGGAAGGGAAATGATGGGATTTCTTTCCCCCACCTTTTCCAACGCCCCAATGGACTTGGAGGGCAAGAAACCAGCCCCCTCCACCCCTATATATAGTGGGAAGACACATGGGAGCCACAACCCTTCCGCTGGCGCAGCCCTCTCCCTCCCCAACACCTCCTCCTCCTCCGTAGTGCTTGGCGAAGCCCTGCCGGAGAACTGCAAGCTCCACCACCACGCCGTCGTGCTGCCGGAGCTCTCCCTCAACTTATCCTCTCCCCTTGCTGGATCAAGAAGGAGGAGACGTCCCCGGGCTGTACATATGTTGAACGCGGAGGCGCCGTTGTTCGGTGCTTAGATCAGAATCAACCGCGATCTGAATCGCTGCGAGTACGACTCCTTCATCCGCGTTCTTGTAACGCTTCCGCACCGCGATCTTCAAGGGTATGAAGATGCACTCCCCTCTCTCTCGTTGCTAGTCTCTCCATAGATTGATCTTGGTGATGCGTATAATTTTTTTAATTTCTGCAAGATCCCCAACAGTGGCATCATGAGCTAGGTCTATGCGTAGTTTCTATGCACGAGTAGAACACAAGTTGTTGTGGGCGTCGATTTTGTCAATTTACTTGCCGTTACTAGTCCTATCTTGTTTCGACGCCATCGTGGGATGAAGCGGCCCGGACCGACCTTACACGTACGCATACGTGAGACAGGTTCCAACGACTGACATGCATTAGTTGCATAAGGTGGCTAGCTGGTGTCTGTCTCTCCCACTTCAGTTGGATCGGATTTGATGAAAAGGGTCCTTATGAAGGGTAAATAGAAATTGGCATATCACATTGTGGTTTTGGCGTAGGTAAGAAACGTTCTTGCTAGAAACCTATAGCAGCCACGTAAAAACTTGCAACAACAATTAGAGGACGTCTAACTTGTTCTTGCAGCATATGCCGTGTGATGTGATATGGCCAAAAGGATGTGATGAATGATATATGTGATGTATGAGATTGATCATGTTCTTGTAATAGGAATCACGACTTGCATGTCGATGAGTATGACAACCGGCAGGAGCCATAGGAGTTGTCTTAATTTGTTATATGACCTGCGTGTCAATGAAAATGCCATGTAATTACTTTACTTTATTGCTAACCGTTAGCCATAGTAGTAGAAGTAATAGTTGGCGAGACAACTTCATGAAGACACGATGATGGAGATCATGGTGTCATGCCGGTGACGATGATGATCATGGCGCCCCGAAGATGGAGATCAAAAGGAGCAAAATGATATTGGCCATATCATGTCACTATTTGATTGCATGTGATGTTTATCATGTTTTTACATCTTATTTTCTTAGAACGACGGTAGCATAAATAAGATGATCCCTCACAAAATTTCAAGAAAGTGTCCCCCCTAACTGTGCACCATTGCGAAAGTTCGTTGTTTCGAAGCACCACGTGATGATCGGGTGTGATAGATTCTAACGTTCGCATACAACGGGTGTAAGCCAGATTTACACATGCAAAACACTTAGGTTGACTTGACGAGCCTAGCATGTACAGACATGGCCTAGGAACACAAGAGATCGAAAGGTCGAACATGAGTCGTATAGTGGATACGATCAACATGAAGATGTTCACCAATGATGACTAGTCCGTCTCATGTGATGATCGGACACGGCCTAGTTGACTCGGATCATGTATCACTTAGATGACTAGAGGGATGTCTATATGAGTGGGAGTTAATTAAATAATTTGATTAGATGAACTTAATTATCATGAACATAGTCAAAAGGTCTTTGCAAATTATGTCGTAGCTCATGCTTTGGTTCTACTGTTTTAGATTTGTTCCTAGAGAAATTTAGTTGAGAGTTGATAGTAGCAATTATGCGGACTGGGCCCGTAAACTGAGGATTGTCCTCATTGCTGCGCAGAAGGATTATGTCCTTAATGCACCGCTCAGTGTGCTGAACCTCGAGCGTCGGTTGTGGATGTTGCGAACATCTGACATACACGTTTTGATGACTACATGATAGTTCAGTGCGTAATGCTAAAGGGTTTAGAATTGAGGCACCAAAGACGTTTTTGAAACATCACAGAACATATGAGATGTTCCAAGGACTGAAATTGGGATTTCAGGCTAGTGCCCACGTTAAGAGGTATGAGACCTCTGACAAGTTTCTTAAGCCTGCAAACTAAGGAGAAAAGCTCAATCGTTGATCATGTGCTCAGATTGTATGAGTACTACAGTCGCTTGAATCGAGTGGGAGTTAATCTTCCAGATGAGATAGTGATGGTTCTCCAAATTCACTTCCACCATGCTACTAGAGCTTCGTGATGAACTATAACATATCAGGGATAGATATGATGATCCTTGAGCTATTCGCGACACCGCAAAAGTAGAAATCAAATAGGAGCATCAATTGTTGATGGTTAGTAAAACCACTAGTTTCAAGAAGGGCAAGGGCAAGAAAGGGATACTTCATGAAACGGCAAATCAGTTGCTGCTCTAGTGAAGAAACCCAAGGTTGAACCCAAACCCGAGACTAAGTGCTTCTGAAATGAGGGGAACGGTCACTGAAGCAGAACTACCCTATATACTTGGTAGATGAGAAGGCTGGCAAGGCCGATAGAAGTATATTGGATATACATTATAATGTGTACTTTACTAGTACTCCTAGTAGCACCAGGGTATTAAATACCGGTTCGGTTTCTAAGTGGTAGTTACTCGAAATAAAAAGCTATGGAATAAACGGAGACTAGCTGAAGGTGAGATGACGATATGTGTTGGAAGTGTTTCCAAGGTTGATGTGATCAAGCATCGCATGCTCCCTCTACCATCGAGATTGGTGTTAAACCTAAATGATTGTTTTTGGTGTTTGCGTTGAGCATAGACATGATTGGATTATGTTTATCACAATACGGTTATTCATTTAAGGAGAATAATGGTTACTCTGTTTATTTGAATAATACCTTCAATGGTCTTGCACCTAAAATGAATGGTTCATTGAATCTCGATCGTAGTGATACACATGTTCATGCCAAAAGATATAAGATAGTAATGATAGTACCACATACTTGTGGCACTGCCATTTGAGTCATATTGGTATAAAACGCATGAAGAAGCTCCATGTTGATGGATCTTTGGACTCACTCGTTTTTTGAAAAGTTTGAGACATGTGAACCATGTCTATTGGTTTATACGCATGAAGAAACTCCATGCAGATGGACCGTTTGGACTCACTTGATTTTGAATCACTTGAGACATGAAAAACATACCACATGGGCAAGATGACTGAAAGGCCTCGTTTTCAGTGAGATGAAACAAGAGAGCAACTTGTCGGAAGTAATACATTTGATGTGTGCAATCCAATGAGTCTTTGAGGCTCATGATGAATATCGTTATGCTCTTACTTCACAGATGATTTGAGTAGATTCTAAGTATATTTACTTGATGAAACACAAGTCTGAATTATTGAAAGGTTCAAGTGATTTCAGAGTGAAGTTGAAGACCGTTGTGACAAGAAGATAAAATGTCTATGATATGATCATAGAGATGAATATTTGAGTTACGTGTTTGGTACATAATTAAGACAATGTGGAAATTGTTTCACAACTAATGCCGCCTGGAACACCATAGTGTGATGGTGTGTCCGAACATCATAGCTGCACCCTTTTGGATGTGGTGCAAACCATGATGTCTCTTATCGAATTACCACTATTGTTTATGGGTTAGGCATTAGAGACAACCGCATTCACTTTAAATAGGGCACCACGTAATTCCGTTGAGATGTCACCGTATGAAATATGGTTTAGAGAAACCTAAGCTGTCATTTCTTAAAAGTTTGGGGCTGCGACACTTATGTGAAAAGGGTTTAGCCTGATAAGCTCGAACCCAAAGCGGATAAATGCATCTTCATAGGACACCCAAAACAGTTGGGTATACCTCCTATTTCGGATCCGGAAGCAAAAGTGATTGTTCCTAGAAACGGGTCCTTTCTCAAGGAAAAGTTTCTCTCGAAAGAATTGGGTGGGAGGATGGTGGAGACTTGATGAGGTTATTGAACCGTCACTTCAACCAGTGTGTAGCGGGGCACATGAAGTTGTTCCTATAGCGCCTACACCAATTGATGTGGAAGCTGATGATAGTGATCATGAAACTTCGGATCAAGTCACTACCAAACCTCGTAGGTCGACACGGATGCGTACTATTTCAGAGTGGTACGTAATCCTGTCTTGGAGGTCATGTTGCTAGACAACAATGAACCTACGAGATATGGAGAAACGATGGTGGGCCCGGATTCCGACAAATGGCTCGAGGTCATAAAATCTGAGAGGATCCATGTGTGAAAACACAGTATAGACTTTGGAAGAACTACTTGATGGTCGTAAGGCTATTAGGTACAGATGGATTTTAAAAGGAAGACGGACAATGATGGTAAGTATCACCATTAAGAAAGCTCGACTTGTCGTTAAGATGTTTTCCGACAAGTTCAAGGAGTTGACTACGGTGAGACTTTCTCACTCATAGCGATGCTAAGAGTCTGTTGGAATTGTATTAACAGTTACTGCATTATTTATGAAATCTTGCAGATAGGATGTCAAAACATTGTTTCCTCGACAATTTTCTTGAGGAAAGGTTGTATGTGATACAACCCGAAGGTTTTTGTCAATCCTAAAAGATGCTAACAAGTATGCAAAGCTCCAGCAATCCTTCTAAGGACTGGAGTAAGCATCTCGGAGTTGGAATATACGCTTTGATGAGATGATCAAATATTTTGGGTTTATACAAAGTTTATGAGAAACTTGTATTTCCAAACAAGTGAGTGGGAGCACTATAGGATTTCTGATGAGTATATGCTGTTGACATATTTTTGATCAGAAATGATGTAGAATTTCTGGAAAGCATATAGGGTTATTTGAAAAGTGTTTTTCAATGGAAAACCTGGATTAGGCTACTTGAACATTGAGCATCAAGATCTATAAGGATAGATCAAAAACGCTTAATAGTACTTTCAAATGAATACATACCGTGACAACATTTTGAAGGATTTCAAATAAGATCAGCAAAGAAGGAGTTCTTGGCTGTGTTATAAGGTGTGAGCATTGAGTGAGACTCAAGATCTGACCACGGCAGAAGAGAGAGAAAGGACGAAGGTCGTCCGCTATGCTTTAGACGTAGGCTCTACAGTATGCTATGTTGTGTACCGCACCTGAAGTATGCCTTGCCATGAGTCAATCAAGGGGTACAAGAGTGATCCAGGAATGGATCACATGACAGCGGTCAAACTTATCCTTAGTAACTAGTGGACTAAGGAATTTTCTCGATTATGGAGGTGGTAAAAGAGTTCGTCGTAAAGGGTTACGTCGATGCAAACTTTGACACTAATCCGGATGACTCTGAGTAGTAAACCGGATTCGTATAGTAGAGCAGTTATTTGGAATAGCTCCAAGTAGCGCATGGTAGCTGCATCTACAAGAAGACATAGAGATTTGTAAAGCACACACGGATCTGAAAGGTTCAGACCCATTGACTAACAACCTCTCTCACAAGCGAGATATGATCAAACCCCATGGGTGCTGGATTCATTACAATCACATAGTGATGTGAACTAGATTATTGACTCTAGTGCAAGTGGGAGACTATTGGAAATATGCCCTAGAGGCAATAATAAAATGGTTATTATTATATTTCCTTGTTCATGATAATTGTCTATAGTTCATGCTATAATTGTATTAACCGGAGACCATAATACATGTGTGAATACGTAGACCACAATATGTCCCTAGTAAGCCTCTAGTTGACTAGCTCGTTGATCAATAGATGGTTACGGTTTCCTGACCATGGACATTGGATTTCATTGATAATGGGATCACATCATTAGGAGAATGATGTGATGGACAAGACCCAATCCTAAGCATAGCACAAGATCGTGTAGTTCATCTGCTAAAGCTTTTCTAATGTCAAGTATCATTTCCTTACACCATGAGATTGTGCAACTCCCGGATACCGTAGGAATGCTTTGGGTGTGCCAAACGTCACAACGTAACTGGGTGGCTATAAAAGCACACTACGGGTATCTCCGAAAGTGTCTGTTGGGTTGGCACGAATCGAGACTGGGATTTGTCACTCCGTGTGATGGAGAGGTATCTCTGGGCCCGCTCGGTAGGGCATCGTCATAATGAGCTCAATGTGACCAAAGAGTTGATCATGGGATGATGTGTTACGGAACGAGTAAAAGTGACTTGCCGGTAACGAGATTGAACGAGGTATTGGGATACCGACAATCGAATCTCGGGCAAGTAACGTACCGATTGACAAAGGGAATTGTATACAGGATTGATTGAATTCCCGACATCGTGGTTCATCCGATGAGATCATCGTGGAACATGTGGGAGCCAACATGGGTATCCATATCCCGCTGTTGGTTATTGGCCAGAGAGCTATCTCGGTCATGTCTACATGATTCCCGAACCCGTAGGGTCTACACACTTAAGGTTCGGTGACGCTGGAGTTGTCATGGGAATTAGTGTGCAGCTACCTAATGTTGTTCGGAGTCCCAGATGAGATCCTGGACGTCACGAGGAGTTCCGGAATGGTCCGAAGGTAAAGATTTATATATGGGAAGTCCTATTTTGGCCACCGGAAAATGTTCGGGATTTTTCGGTATTGTACCGGGAAAGTTCTAGAAGGTTCCAGAGTGGGGCCCACCTACATGGGGGGACCCACATGAACGTGGGTAGTGGGGGAAAGGCCCCACACCCCTGGTCAAGGCGCACCAAGATCCCCCCTTAGAAGGAATAAGATCATATCCCGAAGGGATAAGATCAAGATCCCTAAGAAAAGGGGAATAACAATCGGTGGGGAAGGGAAATGATGGGATTTCTTTCCCCCACCTTTGCCAACGCCCCAATGGACTTGGAGGGCAAGAAACCAGCCCCCTCCACCCCTATATATAGTGGGGAGGCGCATGGGAGCCGCCACCCTTCCGCTGGCGCAGCCCTCTCCCTCCCGAACACCTCCTCCTCCTCCGTAGTGCTTGGCGAAGCCCTGCCAGAGAACTGCAAGCTCCACCACCATGCCGTCGTGTTGCCGGAGCTCTCCCTCAACTTCTCCTCTCCCCTTGCTGGATCAAGAAGGAGGAGGCGTCCCCAGGCTGTACGTGTGTTGAACGCAGAGGCACCGTTGTTAGGTGCTTAGATCGGAATCAACCACGATCTGAATCGCTGCGAGTACGACTCCTTCATCCGCGTTCTTGTAACGCTTCCGCATCACAATCTTCAAGGGTATGAAGATGCACTCCCCTCTCTCTCGTTGCTAGTATCGCCATAGATTAATCTTGGTGATGCGTAGAATTTTTTTTAATTTCTGCAACGATCCCCAACACAATGGCCTAAGCAAAATCGGTGAGACCGATTTCTACAACTCGGTCGGTCCGAGATGAGTTCGGCGAAGACCTAACCCTAAATTTTTGAATCAAACCTAACCTAAAGGAGGTTTTCTCTGGATAGATTGATTTCATACATGGTAATGATCATGGCAAAGCAATGTGCTGGGAATCAGAGTAAGGAATTAGCACACAAGGTCGAACTCATACCCTATTTCGGCGGGAGTTCGCTACTGGGACAATGGCGGGGCAGAATCCCGTTGACGGTGACGGAGACCAGCGGCGGGAGGTCGCTGGCGACAAGGAGACGATCCGGAGACCTGAGGCGGCAGAGCAGGACACGCGGGATGGAGAGTTTTGAAATTTTTTCCAAAATATCACCCGTAGGTATATATATCCTGACCTTGACGGTGTGACCGAGTGGAACAACTCGGTGGCACCGAGATGCAGAATTGCAAGTGGTCATTACAACTCGGTGTGACTGAAAAGTTCAAATCGGTTGCACCGAGATTGAAAACCTAGATCAACTCAGTGAACTCGGTGTGACCGAAGTGGATGGATCTGTCATACCGAAATGCACAGAGAGGTTTTGGAAGTTTAAGTCTATGACGAATCGGGGACTCTGAGTGCTCCTCACACAGAGTGGTTCGAATCTGACTTGATCAAACTTTGTGATGTAGCATGAATAGAGTTTGAGACGAGAGAAGCATTGATAGCTAGAGGGTGTTCTTAGGCATTCTTGTCCATCCACTTGGCAAAAGAAAAAGAGACAATCGATCAAAACGACAAGTGGATGTCCTCGAATGAACAAAATATGCAATCAACATGCTCACACAATAAACTGGCAAATGAAATATGTGACAAAGCATGCACAAGCACTCTAGCATCTATCAAGCATTTGGCGATGACTAGGTCATCTATATATGAGTATATTGACTTAGGAGTCAAATGAGAACATTTGATCATAGGTCATACTCATCGTTTAAGCACAAGTGGGGTTACCACTTTTATATAAAGCATTGTTGTGTTCACACCATTAGAGTTGCTTCAGCTCGATTGATTAGACTAAAGCTCCCCCTAGATGTGATATCCCCCCTAAGAGGGATGAACTAACCTTGGGTTTGTCGATGATGACTTCGTGTAGATGTTGAGGATGTGGATGCTCAATGTTGATGTAGATCATTCGGAGCAATCCATTGGAGTGAGTTGCACTTTCAATACCTACACGGGTTAGTGTCGGTGTCAAAACCGGCGGATCTCGGGTAGGGGGTCCCGAATTGTGCGTCTAGGATCGATGGTAACAGGAGACGGGGGACGCAATGTTTATCCAGGTTCAGGCCCTCTCTATGGAGGTAATACCCTACTTCCTGCTTGATTGATCTTGATGAATATGAGTGATACAAGAGTTGATCTACCAGGAGATCGTAATGGCTAAACCCTAGAAGTCTAGCCTATGAGTATATGGTAATGAATCTGTCCTATCCGGACTACACTCTCCGGTTTATATAGACACCAGAGAGATCTAGGGTTACATGAGGTCGGTTACATAGGAGGGAATCTTCATAATAGGTCGCCTAGCTTGCCTTCCACGCCAAGTAGAGTCCAATCCGGACACGGGTATTGTCTTTGGCCTTCATATCTTCACAACCCATCAGTCCGGCCCATGGATAACAGGCCGGACGCCCGAGGACCCCTTAGTCCAGGATCCCTCAGTAGCCCCTGAACCTGGCTTAAATGACGAGGAGTCCGCCACGCAGATTGTCTTCGGCATTGCAAGGCGGCTTCCCCTTCTTCCGAACTCCAAGATAGTTTTCGGATGTAGTAAATATATCCGGACATGTGTATGTAATTGCAGAAAATACAATACTCCACGAGTCCAATCTGCTGACAATAGTTTATGACATTGTGTCATGCCCGCCCGGTTATTATTTCCGACCGTTGGCTAGCCCGTCGCCCCACGTCTCGGGGAGCGGTTTTATCGGCACGCCTTGTCAAAGCAGAGATCGTGCCCCCCTATTCACGGGATTTTCAGTAACACAGTGTGGGTAACCCAACCGTCCCCAGGGTACAACTCTTTGAGGATAGGTAAGTTTCGAGACCCGGGAGGGGACGCTCGATATTCTGGGCCTTTATATAAAGACCCAAACTTGTCTTTCTCTTCCGCGCTTGCTTCTTCCTCAACCCCAGCCACCTCAAGTTCTATCCCTCGAGTTTCAATCACCACCAGCTCCAATATTGTCCGGGCCCGGCCGTTCAGGCCGGTGGGTGGCCTCTTCTGTCACAGAGGAGGATATTGTGAAGCTCCGCGTGGCGAGGTATCTGACCCCAAAAATTCTTCATCGGCTTCCTGCCAAGGGGCAGGTTATTCCCAGCCCCAAATCCGGCGAGAGGGTAGTATTTGTGTCACACTTTCTTCCTGGGTTAGGGTTCACGCTTAACCCCTTCGTCCGGGGGCTCATGTTCTACTATGGGCTAGATTTTCACGATCTACCCCCGGACTCCGTCCTCCTCATCTCGACATTTATCGTCACATGTGAGGCCTTCCTCCGGACTCCTCTGCACTTTGGTTTGTGGCTCAAGACTTTCAATATGAGGCCGCGGGTGACGGAGGAGGAGCAGGCAGAGTGCGGCATTGTTATAATAAGCAAGCTCGCCAGCGCGGTTTGGTTTGAAGGATCTTTCGCCGAGTCTTCCGACCTATGGCAGCAGGGGTGGTTTTATGTCAACGAGCCGCGGGGCTCCAAGTGGGCAGCTGCGCCCATGTTCCGACCCGGCCCTTCGACTCAGCTCGCTTCATGGATCAATAGAGGATTAGATTGGGGGTCCGCCAATGAAGTGCAGACTCTGCAAAATCGCATCCAAAGCCTTACCGAGAAGGGCATCGGACTCGTGAATGTTGTTCAAGTAATGCTAGTCCGCGGGATCCTGCCATGTCAGCGGCGGCCTCTCCGTATGTGGGAGTTCAATCTAGAGGGGCGGCGGACTCTTCAGCACTTCTTCGGCGCTACGCATGAAGGGATGTGGAGATTATATTTCGGGGAGCGGGAACAATGTTCGGACACCACTGAGGACATTGGCCTTGACTGGAATCATCCAGACACTCCGGCAAGTATTCAATCTCCGAACACCTTTCATTCACGCATCTCTTGACAAGATACTGAATGACCCGTCTTTGTATAGGACTGGATAAAGAAAGCGGTGACCCCTTCCCGAAGACCCCGCGTCCGCCCTGCTGACGCGGATGTTAACTCCAACACCGCACCAGGTGTCTGCAGAGGGGGGTGAGAGCGGGGAGCCCAAAGGAGATGCCCGCCCTGAGGACGATTCTGACGCTGCGTTCGGGGAAACCGAAACCCTTTTGCCCAGGGGCAAAGGTGTAGAGGGGCCCTTCCATAGGAAGAAGAGGGCCGCTTCTGGAGGTCAGGAGGGGAAACCTTCCAAGAAAGGGAAAACGCAATCGTTGGGCAGCTTGGGTCGGGCGAGCGATGTCGATGTAGAGCTTGATGATGAGGACGAACCTCCAGCCAGACCGTAAGTGACACAGGGTACTTTAACCATACCTCATTCTTTTCTTATTACTGAAGTAATCCTCCGGTATATGCACGTCCCCGCAGGTCAACGCCTGGTGTTTCTCAATCGTCCTCCTCCTCGGGAGAACTTCTGCCGGAGATGATGGAGAGTGACACGCCTTCTCCGGCCTCCTCGCCCAATAGGGCGGATGATCTTGAGGTGTCATCCCGGAGGGCTCCTCCCCACCGGCAAGTAGCGCAGGAAACGAGGAAGGAGTTGCCCGAAGGTGGCGCCTCTGTCGCTCAGGGTTCGGGGATCAAGAATGACGACCCCGAATTATCCGGTTTACAGCCGGAGGTGATTCTGGAGGCGGGTAAGCGGATTCCTTCAAAGGAGTGTCGTGCTCCGGCAGCGGTGTCCTAAGACCCAGGAGTGCCGGGGACACTGATGGACATGCTGCGACGAGCATCTGTTTCGGAAGAGCACCGTGCCTTAATGGTTACGGTGGTCGAAAAGGTTCTGTCCACGAAGAGCGGGTTGGACGAGGCCTTTACGAGCCTCCTGAGAGGTTTTGAGGTTTGTGATGTAATGTTGCCAATTGAATGATATTGACAGAATGCACCTGTTGTTATGCAGTAGCCCCTGAGGCTTGAATTGCCTTCCGAAGGAAGCAGTCGGAGGATCAAAAAAGATATGCTTAGGTACTAATCTTGATTTAATTTGGAATACAGGCTACCGCCCCTCCTGCCACTACTCAAAGTACGGAGGTGGCTGATACGTCTCCAACGTATCTATAATTTTTGATTGCTCCATGCTATATTATCTACTGTTTTAGGCAATATTGGGCTTTATTATCCACTTTTACATTATTTTTGGGACTAACCTATTAACCGGAGGCCCAACCCAGATTTGCTGTTTTATGCCTATTTCAGTATTTCGAGGAAAAGGAATATCAGACGGAGTCAAACGAACGAAATCAATCAAGAAGTTATTTTGGAAGGAAACCCACCGATGGACTTGGACCCCACGTCGGAAGATACGGGAGGTGCTCACGAGGGTGGGGGCACGCCCACCCCTCGGCGCCCCCCGCCTCGTGGGGCCCCGTAGCTCCACCGACATACTCCTTTCACCCATATATACCTCACGCACTTAAAACTTCCGAACAGAAGATAGATCGGGAGTTCCGCCGCCGCAAGCCTCTGTAGCCACCAAAACCAATCGGGACCTGTTCCAAGCACCTGCCGGAGGGGATCCCATCACCGTGGCCATCTTCATCATCCCGGCGCTATCCATGACGAGGAGGGAGTAGTTCACCCTCGGGGCTGAGGGTATGTACCAGTAGCTATGTGTTTGATCTCTCTCTCTCTCGTGTTCTTTCTCGTGTTCCCTCTATGGCACCATCTTGATGTATCCCGAGCTTTGCTATTGTAGTGGGATCTTATGATGTTTCTCCCCCTCTACTCTCTTGTGATGAATTGAGTTTCCCCTTTGAATTTATCTTATCGGATTTAGTCTTTTATGAGAACACTTGATGTATTTCTTGCTGTGATTATCTGTGGTGACAATGGGATATCATGTGCCACTTGCTGTATGTTTTGGTGATCAACTTGCGGGTTTCGTGACATTGGGAACCTATGCATAGGGGTTGGCACACGTTCTTGACTCTCCGGTAGAAACTTTGGGGCACTCTTTGAAGTAATTTTATGTTGGTTGGATGAATCTGAGATTGTGTGATGCATATCGTATAATCATGCCCACGGATACTTGAGGTGACAATGGAGTATCTAGGTGACATTAGGGTTTTGATTTATTTGTGTCTTAAGGTGTTATTCTAGTACGAACTCTTTTATAGATTGATCCGAAAGAATAGCTTTGAGGTGGTTTCGTACCCTACCATAATCTCTACGTTTGTTCTCCGCTATTAGTGGCTTTGGAGTGACTCTTTGTTGCATGTTGAGGGATTGTTATATGATCTATCTATGTTATTATTGTTGAGAGAACTTGCACTAGCGAAAGTATGAACCCTAGGCCTTGTTTCCTATCATTGCAATACCGTTTACGCTCACTTTTACTACTTGTTACCTTGCTGTTTTTATATTTTCAGATTACAAATACCTATATGTACCATCCATATTGCACTTGTATCACCATCTCTTCGCCGAACTAGTGCAACTATACAATTTGCCATTGTATTGAGTGTGTTGGGGACACAAGAGACTCTTTGTTATTTGGTTGCAGGGTTGCTTGAGAGAGACCATCTTCATCCTACGCCTCCCACGGATTGATAAACCTTAGGTCATCCACTTGAGGGAAATTTGCTACTGTCCTACAAACTTGTGCACTTGCAGGCCCAACAACGTCTACAAGGAGAAGGTTGTGTAGTAGACATCAAGCTCTTTTCTGCACCGTTGCCGGGGAGGCTAGGTAAGTGAAGGTATATCTTTAGATCTTGCAATCAAATCTTTTTGTTTCTTGTTTTAGCACTAGTTAGTCTATAAAAGAAAATTACAAAAAAATGGAATTGAGTTTGTCTCATACGCTTCAACTTTTTAATATATTTCGTGAGTATGATGGAAAGGAAAATTGTGCCAAAGTGTTAGAGGAAGAATGCATTAAAATGTTTGGCACTAAATATTTGAATGATGAGCATGATTGCAATTTTATTAGTATGAATTCCTTGAATATCCATGATGCTAATGATATGCAAAGCCACAAGCTTGGGGATGCTATGTTTGACGAAGATGATATTTTTTGTCCCCCAAGATTTGATGAGCAAATTTACTATGATGAAAGCATGCCTCCTATCTATGATGATTATTGTGATGACACCAATGCTTTAAAGAATAATGATAACCATGAAACTTGTCATCTTGATCTTAATTCTCAATCACATGATAGTTATTTAGTTGAGTTTGCTCCCACTATTTTTCATGAGAAGAATTTTGCTTATGTGGCGAGTAGTAAATTTTCTATGCTTGTAGATCATGAAAAGAATGCTTTAGGTGCTGGTTATATTGTTGAATTCATTCATGATGCTACTGAAAATTACTATGAGGGAGGAATATATGCTTGTAGGAATTGCAATAATATCAAGTTTCCTCTCTATGTGCTTAGAGTTTTGAAGTTATGCTTGTTTTACATTCCTATGCAAGTTGATTATTGTTCCCATAAGTTGTTTGCTCACAAAATCCCTATGCATAGGAAGTATGTTAGACTTAAATGTGCTAGTCATATTCTTTATGATGCTCTCTTTATGTTTCAATTCCTATCTTTTATGTGACCATCATTGAAATCATCATGCCTAGCTAGGGGCGTTAAACGATAGCGCTTGTTGGGAGGCAACCCAATTTTATTTTAGTTTCTTGCTTTTTGCTTATGTTTAGGAATAAATAATCCATCTAGCTTCTGGTTAGATGTGCATTCATGTTTTAGTTAGTGTTTGTGCCAAGTAGAACCTTTGGGAAGACTTGGGTAAGTCTTTATGATCATGCTGTAAAAAAACAGAAACTTTAGCGCTCACGAGATTAGCTAGAACTTTTTACTGGAGAGTGATATTTAGTTGATTATTTTTGCAGATGATTACTAGACAAAATTCTCAGGTCCACCAAGTTATTTTAGAATTTTTGGGCTACCAGAAGTTTACGTTAGTTACAGATTACTACAAACTGTTCTGTTTTTGACAGATTCTGTTTTCTATGTGTTGTTTGCTTATTTTGACGAATCTATGGCTAGTAAAATAGTTTATAAACCATAGAGAAGTTGGAATACAGTAGGTTTAACACCAATATAAATAAAGAATGAGTTCACTACAGTACCTTGAAGTGGTCTTTTGTTTTCTTTCGCTAACGGAGCTCACAAGTTTTCTGTTAAGTTTTGTGTTGTGAAGTTTTCAAGTTTTTGGGTAAAGATTCGATGGACTATGGAATAAGGAGTGGCAAGAGCCTAAGCTTGGGGATGCCCAAGGCACCCCAAGGTAATATTCAAGGATAACCAAGAGCCTAAGCTTGGGGATGCCCCGGAAGGCATCCCCTCTTTCGTCTTCGTTCATCGGTAACTTTACTTGGAGCTATATTTTTATTCACCACATGATATGTGTTTTCCTTGGAGCGTCATGTAATTTTATTTACCTTTGATTGCTGTTATTTAGATTAATGTTTTGCATCTGTAGTTTCAATAAAAATGTCAATGATAGCCTTTGCCATGCTTATTTTGCAAGTATACATGTTGCTGTTTGAAAACAGAAAGTTTACCGCTGTTGCAAAAATTCCCTAGAAAATTCAGAGAGTGGTATAATGTTGAATCCTTTTGCATAATGAGATCTGATAAATTTATTACAGTGTGAATTTTAGTTCATAATTTTTGGAGTTAGGGAAGTATGATGAATCTTGCATTCTTTACAGACTATACTGTTTTGACAGATTGCTGTTATGTTTGCGTTGTTTGCATATGTTTGCTTGTTTAATGATTCTATTTGAGGATAGGAGTATTAAATATGCAGAGGCATTTAGTATGCAATGTTGAATAATAATTTTAGTGATTTGTTACAGTAGGAAATGATAAGGTTTTGCATTGGTTTATACTAACCTATCTCACGAGTTCTTGTTGAGTTTGTTGTCAATGAAGCTTTTTATAAAAAGAGAAACCATGATATGAGAGGAACTAAGGAGACACAAAATTTCAAGCTTGGGGATTCCCAAGGCACCCCAAGATAATATTTCAAGAAGTCTCAAGCATCTAAGCTTGGGGATGCCCCGGTAGGCATCCCACCTTTCTCCTTCAACAACTATCGGTTAGTATCGATTGAGCCTAAGTTTTTGCTTCTTCACATGAGTTGTGCTATCTTTGCAATGTCATTTTATTTTGCTTTGCTTGCTGTTTGAAACAATACCAAGATCTGAAATTCTTTAATGAGAGAGAGTCTTCACATAGTTGCATAATTATTTAGCTACTCATTGATCTTCACTTATATCTTTGGGAGTAGTTTGTTGTTGCTCTAGTGCTTCACTTATATCTTTTAGAGAATGGTGGTAGTTTTATTTTGGAGAAATAGTTGAACTCTCATGCTTCACTTAGGTTACTTTGAGAGTCGTTAATAGCATGGTAATTTGCTTAATGTTAATATACTTGGTGTTCAAGATATGTGAAACTTTCTTTTTGAGTGAATTGAATACTAAGATAAATTTAATGCTTCATAATTGTTTTGAGATATGGAGGTAATAATATCAAAGTCGTGCTAGTTGATAATTGTGAATTTGAGGAATACTTGTGTTGAAGTTTGCAAGTCCCGTAGCATGCACGTATGGTTAAAGTTGTGT
The DNA here is from genome assembly GCA_021605205.1 of Aegilops longissima. NCBI lineage: Eukaryota > Viridiplantae > Streptophyta > Magnoliopsida > Poales > Poaceae > Aegilops > Aegilops longissima. Next base: position 320,145,603 of record CM038676.1, read on the forward strand.
AACAAATTTGAAACATGAAGTGTACCTGGCTTGTACATCCTTATGAGTGGCGGTCGGGGACGAGCGATGGTCTTTTCCTACCAATCTATCCCCCTAGGAGCATGCGTGTAGTACTTGAGTTTTGATGGCTTCTAAATTTTTGCAATAAGTATATGAGTTCTTTTGACTAATGTTGAGTCCATGGATTATACGCACTTTTAGCTTTCCACCTTTGCTAGCCTCTTCGGTACCGTGCATTGCCCTTTCTCACCTTGAGAGTTGGTGCAAACTTAGCGGTGCATCAAACCCGTGATACGATCGCTCTATCGCACATAAACCTCCTTATATCTTCCTCAAAACAGCCACCATACCTACCTGTCATGGCATTTCCATAGCCATTCCGAGATATATTGCCATGCAACTTCGATCATCATTATTATGACATACATTACTTTTGTCATACATTGCATGATCATGTAGTTGACATCGTATTTGTGGCAAAGCCACCATGCATTATTTTCCATACATGTCACTCTTGATTCATTGCACCATCCCGTACATCACGGAGGCATTCATATAGAGTCATATTTTGTTCTAAGTTTGAGTTGTAATTGTTGAAGTTGTAAGAGAAATAAAAGTGTGATGATCATCATTATTAGAGCATTGTCCCAAGTGAGGAAAGGATGATGGAGACTATGATTCCCCATAAGTCGGGATGAGACTCGGACGAAATAAAAAAGAGCAAGGCCAAAAAAGGAAGGCCCAAAAATGAGAGAAAAGAGAGAAGGACAATGCTACTATCCTTTTACCACACTTGTGCTTCAAAGTAGCACCTTGTTCTTCATGTAGTGAGTCTCATATATTGTGTTTCAAAGTAGCACTAAGATCTTCATGATAGAGAGTCTCTCATTTTGTCATTTTCATATACTAGTGGGAATTTTTCATTATAGAACTTGGCTTGTATATTCCAATGATGGGCTTCCCCAAAGTGCCCTAGGTCTTCGTGAGCAAGCAAGTTGGATGCACACCCACTTAGTTTCTTTTGTAGAGCTTTCATATACTTATAGCTCTAGCATCCGTTGCATGGCAATCCCTACTCCTCATGTTGACATCAATTGATGGGCATCTCCATAGCCCGTTGATTATCCTCGTCAAATGAGACTTTCTCCTTTTTTGTCTTCTCCACACAATCCCATCATCATATTCTATTCCACCCATAGTGCTATATCCATGGCTCGCGCTCATGTATTGCGTAAAGGTTGAAAAAGTTTTGTCGGGGAAGCTGATCGTAACCCACGAACACCTATGGGACCGGCGGACCGAGTCCCTTTCGGTTCGGTGGGGGGCGGAGATTGCACGAAGAGCAGATCGAGGCGGAACACACGAGCAGTTTACCCAGCTTCGGAGCTCTCCGGAGAGATAATACTCCTACTGCTGCTTGTCTGATTATGTTGTGTTCTTGCTAGGGAGCACAGAGAGCTACAAGACCTAGCGTGTGTGTGTAGTTTCGAATGAGTCGAACCTCCTCTACGTTGCGCATGGGCCTCCTTTTATAGGCTCAAGGGGTCACCAACAGGTGGCAACATAGACAAGGGCAAAATGGGAAAATGAGTTGCGGTTGGTACAGCTACTTTGTACAGTGCATTCTACCTAACTCTGACGGCAAGGGACAAAAGCAATAAATGCCCGTCCATGTCGCCTAAACAGTGCAACAGGGACCGTCAGGAGCGCCACCGCTTGCCACGATGGCATTCTTGTCAGCGCTGCTTACCGCTGCTCTCCGCTGGCTGCACAGCCTCTTGACACGCGCGCCTGGAATGGTCCCATGGTGACACGTTGGTGGATGAGCTGGAGCGGAGATGAAGAGAGGTTGCCTGCCGCGGCAAGCGCCTTGCCGCGGCTGAATCCTTGTCGCGTCCGGAAGCTTGTCGCTCACCGAGCCTTCCCGGCAAGCTCCTCTTGCCGGGGTCTTGTCTTCTGCGTGCCTTGAGTGGCCTTCCCGGCAAGCTCCTCTTGCCGGGGTCTTGTCTTCTTGGCTTAAATACTTTGTTCTTGAATGGCTCCAAAGGAACCATGGAGGACCTTAGCGATCACCAGCAAGCCTTGCAGCGAGTGCTGTCTGCAAATGCCCGTGCACGAGTTCGGGATACTAGGGTACCCTACTCTAGTACACCGGCAGAGCCCTCGGCTGGGCCACCTGCAGTGCCGAGCGCTGTTGGGCCAGGCCCAAAACAGTCTGCAGACACGCTGCCTAGATCACGCCGTGAATCGCTCCGGACCCACCACGTCCCCACGAACAGCCGCTACCGAGCGTGGCGTCGTGGGAGAGATCGTGGGGTTTCTTTAATTGGAAGCGGGCGTCCGCCCCTCTCCTCCTTATATACAGGGGAAATAGGGGCAGGTCGCCCACCTCGCCAATTTGCTGTCCCATCTCGAAAACCACTGCCGCTCCCCCTCATACATAGTCAGAAGAGAGCAGCGCCCGCCCCATCGCCACCAGCGCCATCAACGCCGTCGGTCTACTCCACCACCTCCGCCATGGCTCAAAGCTGACAAGGGAAGGGCGTGAAGTCGATCGGCCGCAGGGCTCATGGCGCTGAAAGGAGCGGGCCGTCTCCCCCCTCCCAGCTCGGCGCAAGGAGCCGAGGGAGGGCTACTACCTCTTCGGTCGACGGAGACGCGCGCATCCAGCGCCGAAGGTACTCTCCGCCGCATCAGAGTTGGGTCCGAGCGGGTACCCCTTCTTCGCGCTCTTCTTCTATTGCGGGCTCTGCCCGCCCTTCTCTGAATTCTTCTGCGATATCATGAACACCTACGGGCTCTGCCTCCTTGATTTCACCCCCAATGCTGTCCTGACCATGGCAGTTTTCGCACACCTTTGCGAAAACTTTGTCGGAGTCCACCCAAACGTAGCCCTCTTCCGCCACTTCTTCATGCCCCGCGTTGAGAGAGGAGAGCCACTTGCCGGAGGGATTGCTTGGATCTCCAGGATCGGCAAGAAAGAAGCCTATCTGGAAGGAGAGCTCCGTAGCAAGTGGGAGGAGTGGAGAGCCGATTGGTGTTGGATCGTTGAGGAGAACCCGCAGCCCTTCACTGCCCAGCACCAAACTCCCATAGTGCGCGGCAACGATTGGAGTAACTTGGCGCCGGAGGATGCTAGGTTGAAGATTGCTGTGACCCGGATCTTGCGCCTCAGGCTTGCTGGACTCACCGTAGGCGCCATTGGCGCGAGACTTCCTTCGCCGCCAGACGCTTCCCTTGCAGGAGAGGAGGAGACCTGCTTGGGAGTTCCAAAATGCGGCGGACATCATGAGGCTGCGCCTGGCCTCAACTAGAATTTCACTGCCTTGGAGTTGGATGCGATCTTGCTGGAGCTGTTCAAGCACGACCCGATCACCCAGTGGTTTAGGTTGCTGAGGAGTCGTCCCCATTATGCAACAACTCTTCGCTCGACCGCATCCGCGCCATGATGCCATTGTGCGATTCGCATGGGATCGTTCCAACCTGGCAAGAGCTGCGGACGACGTTGTCGGCAGTTCTTGATAGCTTGGAAGAAGTGCCGATCCGCCCCGACGAGCAGAAGTGGCTCACCCGCGACACCACCGACGCCGAGATGCAGCGCGCGCCACCAGGCTGGAGGAGGCGGCAGCCGGCGAATTCGGGTTCACCGTGGAGGAGGCAGAGGCAGCAGAGGCGGCAAGCCTTGCCGACGAGAGGAGCTTGCCGGCGAGGAGGAGCAGGCCGAGCCGAAGTCGAGCCGAGCGAAGTCGCCGAGGGCCTCCTCCACACCTTCAAGTAGCTTGCATGGCGCGTGCCCACGGCTCCACCAAGAAGGCGCCTCAAGGCCGGGAAGTGACGGGCGGCAGACGGGTTAACAGCAGCCCGCTGCGGCGACGGCCTGCTCCACCGCGGCAAGCATCTTGTTGCTGCTGAGCACCCACACCGCTGCAACAACTGAGGCGGGATCTTCTCAGGCCACCGCTGCCACCCCCACCAAGCGGTCAAGAGAACCTACTCCCCCGCCTCTTCGCACCGGAGGCGAGCCGGAATTTGATCTCTCCGCGCTCAACTCCGACGAGGAACAAGAAGAAGAGTAAGCTTCTATGCTGTGCTTGTATTTCTTCAATTTGGTTGCTTTGTCTTGTATCTAATTTGCTTCATTCTGAACTCTTTCCTTTTTCAGGGCGCTGGTCCAGAGAGCGTCGAAGAGAGCCAAGACCCCGGTGGTTGTCATCGAAGATGATCCCCCCGTGGCAACAGGAGGCGCATCTGAGACCCCCTTGCCGGACCCGGCAACCCTTCCTCAAAGCAGCCCCCAGCACAGCCCCCAGCGTAAGTATATGGTTTATTTCTTACGGTTAGGTGTGCATGGGTGCTCCTTCTTTGCTGATATCTGACTTGTTGATTTGTGTAGGAGCAGAGCAGCCTCATCAGGAATGCCCGGAAGCCGCTCCTGAAATACCATCTGCTTCAACTACGCCGCCAAGGGAGAATTCTCCGGCAAGGGAGCATTCTCCGGCAAGGGAGACTTCTCCGGCAAGGGACGGCACCAGTGATCCTCCGGTGATCGAGACCATGGCTGCAGATCCCATTGCAGGTAATCCTCTTGCGTGAAAATTTCCCTTGGGTTCTTTTTCTTCTGTTCTTCTTTTCGAACATTTGCTTGACTGTTCTTTCTTTTTCTGATCGTCAGATCCATCTGCCGCAGAGCCGATGGAGACTAAGGTCGCCGGCGAGGAGGACGCGCGCGGCAACAGTGGCGACGTCGCCACCATGGAGGAAGAGGCTGGCGCCGATGGGTCCACCGGCGAGGAGGCCGCCAAGGCTGCCGCCGCAAAGGCTGGCGAGGGGTCTGGCGATCGTACTGACGACCCTGAGGCCGCAGGAGCGCCAGGCGCTACGCCGACCGCCGATCCCTCCGCCACCGGTGCAGCGTCGGGCTTCGAAGAGCCCCAGCCCGGTGCCTATCTGAAGGCCGGCGATGGCGTCTTCATCAAGCTCCCCTGGGCGTCGAGCTCCAGGGCGCCGGTCGAAGGGGAGACCTTTGACGAAGAGCTGCTCGCCTCCGCTGGGCTGTCGCTGGTTGATGCGCCAAGCAGCAGCAGCGGCGAGTCTGAGGAGGAGCAGCTGCTGAAGAAGCTGTTGTCGCTCTACCGCGCCCGACAAGCCAAGTTGGAGTCCCGGGAAGCACTTGTCGCAAGGGCGGGAGCAGACATGGAGAACGCGCGAAAGAGCTCCGGGCGCCAACCAATAAGCTCTCCTAACGTAGCGTAAGAGCGGAGCGACTCATGAAGAGCGCACAGCCTTCATCCTTGAGAAGGCTGAGGTCGAGGAGCAGCAACGGCTTGCCGCCGAGAAGCTATCTGCGCAAGAAGGCGAAGTTGGCGCAGCGGAAGATCAATCTTGACAGCTATGAGGAAGAGCTTGCAGCGCAGCAATCAATTGGCGGAGCTCTCAAGGAAGCAAAAGATGCTGCTGCAGCTGCCGAGGCCGCCCAGAAAGAGTTGGAGACGAAGGTGACGCAGCTGGAGGCCAACCTCCAGAAGAGCGGCGAGGAGCTTGCTGCGCTGAAGCACGAGCGCGAGAAGGACGCCTACACTCTTGGCGAGTTGCAGGGCCGTCTCGCTGAAAGGACCAAAGAGCTCGATGCCGCCAAGGACTCCAAGGCAGATCTTGAGCTGAAGCTGACCACCCTGATGCAGACGCTGGACGGCACCAAGGAGCGGGAGGTGGCCCTCTTGGAGAAGATCAAGGCCAACGAGGAGCTGCTGGCGAGTGCTACGACCGCCCAGAACACCTTCAGAGAGAACGTGATGCACTGGACGGAGGGTCTTGTGGATACTGCCGCCGCCATCGATAAGGAGCTGATGGAGCTGGGGATGGTGGATCTCGGTACTCCTCCGACGCGCCTCAACCCAGCGCCAAGCTCAGCCTGTTCCTCAAGGGCGCAGGACGGCTCTTGGCGACTCGGGAAGAGATCCCGAAGCAGCTGGCGAGCAATCGCGCCAGATCTGCTGGAGCTCTCGAAGGTGTTGATGAAGGTGGCCTTCCGCAATCCAGGCCTCAACCTCAACGGCGCCCTCAGATCCTTGCCGCCAGATGCCGATGTGGAGGCGCTCAAAGCCCTTGTCGCACCCATTGTGGACAAGGTGGGCAAGATCAAGCGGGTTGATGGCGACCGCGTAGACTAGGCCGCCAATTTTATCTTTCCCTTTGTCGCTGCTGATCATGTTTAGGAGAACAATTTATTAGATCTGCGAAAAGCTATTTTTGTAATATAACTCTATCTTAGGCAATGATTGCAATGTTATTTCCTTTACTTGATTCCTTTGTATGTTTGTGCCCTACGCTTTTAGGGAACTTGTCGGCGCGGGCACCTTTGCATGAAAGTGCTTTGAGTGCGAACGTCAAGAGCCTCTTTGGCGGTGCCGCCTCCGACAAGCAACCTTGTCGCAACTGGTTGCAGCTCACTTAAATTGTTGAGCAGACTCAAAACAAAGTAAGGGCGCGGCCAGCTACGAGTTGGTTCCTCCGCGCACAGGTTTTCCATACAAAGTACTATCGTTCGAGGAAGATAACTTAAAAATTTAAAAACTGATTGCTCAAACTTTGGCAACTTAGCTTTTCTGGCGTTTGCTTCCCGGTAAAGTGATACTTCCTCGAGCGACGCTTGGCGGCCCACACCATTATCTTCTCCTTCCCCCCCGGCTAACTTGTGGGCGAAGGAACCTTCCTTTCTTTGAGAAAGAGAAAGAAGATAAAATAAAGTTATGGAGCCTTGTGGCTCGTTATCGCTTACCGGGTGTGGATGCTGCACAAGATGTTAGATAACACATGCAAAAATGATAATGAAAGCATGTATTTGACAAATTGTGCGCAACACATGAGCTTTACTTATGCACGGGGTCTGCGCCCGGCTTTGTACAAAGGATTACATGCAACATCGGCAAGACTTGTACAAAGGTGGTTGCGGAACAGGTTCCAAGAACCGCGCCTATGGGTAAAACTTACGAAGATGTTCAATGTTCCAGAGTTGCTCACCGAATGCCATCTTCGGTCTCAAAGCGGACAACGCCAGGCCTAGTGACTCGTTTCACCCGATAAGGGCCTTCCCACTTCAAGTCAACTTGTTGGAATTCTTGGCGGACTGAACGCGCCAAGAACAAGGCCGCCTTCCTCGAGACTTCTCGGCGTTAACTTTGCGGCTATGGTAGCGACGCAAAGCTTGCTGGTAACGAGCAGCTCGTCAAAGCAGCTCAAGACGGTCCTCCTCAAGGAGCAGCGTCATCTTGTCGCAGCTGCTCTTGCTCAAGCTCATCATAAGCGAGCACTCGAGGTGACCCGTATACGAGTTCCGTGGGGAGAACTGCCTCTGCTCCATAGACTAGAGCGAAAGGTGTCTGGCCAGTGGCTCGATTTGGCGTCGTCCTGATCGACCAAAGAACCACCGGCAGCTCCTCAATTCAGTTTCTTCCGCACTTGTGCAGCCTGTCGAAAGTCCTGGTCTTGAGCCCACGCAGAACTTCAGCATTTGCCCTCTCCGCTTGACCGTTGCTTCTCGGATGAGCAACGGAAGCGAAGCAGACCTTGGCGCCAAGATCTTGGACGTACTGCATGAAGGTGCGGCTCGTGAATTGTGTGCCGTTGTCGGTGATGATCCTGTTAGGAATCCCAAAACGGCAAACAATCGACCTGAAGAACTTGACCGCTGACTGTGCTGTCACCTTCCTCACTGCTTCCACTTCCGGCCACATTATGTGAATTAGTCGATTGCGACGTACAAGTACTCAAAGCCCCCGACAGCTCGGGGAAAGGGGCCGAGGATGTCGAGCCCCCAGACCGACAATGGCCAGGATAAAGGGATCGTCTGGAGAGCTTGAGCTAGCTGGTGTATCTGCTTGGAGTGGAACTGGTACGCTTCACACTTGGTTACTTGTGGAGTTGCATCCTGGAGGGCTGTCGGCCAGAAGAAACCTTGCCGGAAAGCTTTGCCGACAAGTGCTCTTGCGCCAATGTGGTGACCACATATGCCTCCGTGTATCTCTGCCAACAGCTTCTGTCCATCTTCCCGGTGAATACACTTCAATTTCACCCTGTTGAGTCTTCTTCTGTACAGCGTGCTGTCGACAAACTGGTACATACTTGACTGCCGGGCTACTCTTTCCGCTTCTTCTTGCTCTTCGAGAAGTTCTCCTGTCTGAAGGAAACGGACAATCTGCTGTGCCCATGCTGGAGCTTGTGGCTCGACAACAAGGACTAAAGGCACATCTGCTGCTGCGGGAACATCAGCTTCTACGGCGAGAACTTGCGGTTCGGCCAGAGCTTGATGTTCCCCGGCAAGCTTGCCGGAGCAAAGCTTGTCGGGAGCGTCTGCTTCAACGAAACAAACCCTAGGGCTTGTCGGAGCAGATCGCCTCAAGATTTTTGGTGTTGATCCCGGTGACCTTCTTGGCGGCGGCTTCGGGAGCTCTGCGGAAAATAGTCACCAAATCAACTTCCTCTTCTTGTTCTGTCCAGTTGATGGTGTTACAATCGGTTGAGTCAGCTTGAGCACAAAAATCCCTGGTTCCATTGTGTAACTTGAGTCGGCGACTTTGACATCCATCAGCCATATCATTCGAGCTCTTGGAACATGTTCCATTTGCGAGCCGTCAAAGTGTTCTTCTAGCTTTCTCACTTCATCAACGTAGGCTTCCATCAACGGACTCTGGTAATCTTTGTTTACTTGGCGGACGACAAGCTGCGAGTCACCCCTGACAATGAGTTTCTTGATCCCAAGGTCTACGGAAATTTTGAGACCGGCAAGCAAACCTTCATACTCTGCAGTATTGTTTGTTGCTTGCTCCTTGGGAAAGTGCATTTGGACTATGTACTTGAGGTGTTCTCCGATGGATGCGACAAGCAGCACGCCGGCACCGGCGCCTTGCAGCGAGAAGGCACCATCAAAGTACATCAGCCACTCTTTTCTTGCCTCCTTGACGGGGATGCTCATCTCTGGAATCTCTTCATCCTGCATTGGCGTCCATTCTGCTATGAACTCTGCCAATGCTCTGCTTTGGATAGTTGAAGTGCTTTCAAACTTGAGGCCAAAGCTTGACAGTTCGAAGCCCACTCGACAATCCTGCCCGTTGCTTCGGATTTTGCAATATCCTCTTGAGGAAAGCGAGTGACGATCGTGATTTCATGTGCTTGGAAGTAATGGCGCAGCTTTCGAGGCCATGAGGAGGCCGAAAAGCAATTTCTGCACACCAGAGTACCTTGACCTAGCCCCCTGCAGAAGGGAACCGACAAAGTAAACTGGGCGCTGCACCATCCTTTTTTGCATCTTCTCGCACGCCTGCGCAGATCCGTCCTTGTCGGGACCAGAGCTTGTCGGTGAAGCCCCCTGCTTGTCGCTGGATGCATCTGCCTTGGTTGCCGGCTCATCGTCTGCCTCCCTTTCCGCTACTAACACAGCACTAACCACTTGATTGGTTGCCGCTATATACAATAGCAACTTCTCTTGTGGCCTAGGTGCGACAAGTATTGGAGTGGAGGACAGGTACCTCTTTAAGTCTTGCAGCGCAGCCTCCGCTTCGGGAGTCCATTTCATTGGACCTGCCTTTTTCAAAATCTTGAAAATGGCGGTATGCGCTCAGCAGAACCTAGAGATAAACCTCTTGAGAGCAGCCACGCAACCGTCAAGTCTTCGTACATCCTTGACGTGCTTTGGTGCTTCAATCTGCTCAATGGCCTTGATCTTGTCGGGATTGGCTTCAATTCCCCGCTGAGACACGAAGAACCCAAGAAGCTTGCCGGAAGGGACTCCAAACACGCACTTCTCGGGGTTGAGCTTGAGGTTGATCTTGCGCAGATTTGCAAAGGTCTCATCTAAATCTTGAACCAGAGTTGCCCTGTCCTTGCTTTTGACCACTATGTCATCCATGTAAGCTTCTACATTTCTGTGCATTTGGGGCTCAAAAGCGTCATGGACTACTCTTGCAAACGTTGAACCAGCATTCTTTAGCCCGAAAGGCATCCGTACAAAACAGTACGTGCCACATGGGGTGATGAATGCGGTTTTCTCCTCATCCTCTTCTGCCATGAAGATCTGATGATATCCTGAGTATGCATCAAGAAATGAAAGCCGATCACATCCAGCCGTGGAGTCAACAATCTGGTCGATGCGCGGCAAGGGAAATGGGTCTTTGGGACAAGCTTTATTAACATCTGTGAAGTCGATACAAAGTCTCCATTTCCCATTTGCCTTGCGTACAACTACAGGATTGGCCAACCACGTGGGATGGAGCACTCCTCGACAAGGCCTGCTGCTTCCAATTTCTTGATCTCTTCGCAATGAATTCTTGGCGCCCACCGCTCGCTTCGACTTTACGCTTGACGGGCCGCGATGAGGACAGACAGCTAGGTGGTGCTCAATTACTTTCGGAACACCGGGATGTCAGACGGCTGCCATGCAAACACGTCGACATTCTCCCGCAGGAAAGCAATGAGCGCGCCTTCCTATTTAGGGTCGAGAGTGGCACTGATGGTGAAGGTACCACCAGTGCCGTCCTCCTTGGCGGGCACCTTCTTGGTCTTCGATGGAGCTGCCATCGTCTTCTTGCACTTGCCGGTGGGGCTCGATGGTGCGTCCTCGATGGTAGCGCAGCACTCCGAAGAGGTGCGCTTGCCGGAGTGGGTATCAGAGCTCTTGCCGGACAAAGTGGTCTTCTTCTTCCCCCCGGGAGCTTCAGCGGCAAGTGATTTGCTATCTGTTGCAGCTGCTGCCTCCCGGTAAATCTTGTCGGCGCATATAAGAGCATCCTTCTTGTCGCCATGGACAGAAATGACACTTATCGGGCCTGGCATCTTGAGCAAGTTGTATGCATAATGAGAGGCTGCCATGAACTTGGCGAGCGCTGGACGACCGAGTATCCCATTGTAAGGTAATGGAAAATCAGCAACGTCGAACGTGACCCTCTCGATCCTGAAGTTTAGCTCGCTGCCAAATGTTACCGCAACGTGATCTTCCCTTCGCTTGCTCCTTCCCGGTTGATTCCTTGAAAGTGCCGCCTCTTGAGCTCGCCGTCGTGGATCTGAAGCTTCGGAGCACCGCGGAGGAGATCAGGTTTAAGCCGCCCCGCCGTCAACTAACATCTTGGTGACCTTGAGGTTGCGGATAGTTGGTGAGACCAACATCGGCAAGCACCCGACCGCAGATTATGCGATCGGGGTGGTCCTCAATATCAAAGATGATAGGCGTCTTGGACCATTTCGAGGCTTGCGTGACTCTATGGATGGTTCTCGCTGCATTAACTTCCCTCATCCACCGCTTGAGTTGGCGGTGTGAAGTATGCGAGAAGCACCGCCAAACGCAGAGGACCTCTGTGGCTTTCTGAAATTCCTGCTCATCGGTCTCGCCATCTTCCATTTCTTCATCGTCGCCGTTGTCTTCATCCTTGTCGCGGCCGCGGGGAGGTCTGTCTCCTTGCCGCTGCTTGGCCTTGCCGCGGCGTCCTCCCCGGCCGAGTCGCTTCTTGCTAACTCCCCCAACACCTTCCTGGGCCTTCTCCTTGTCGCGCCGCTCATACTCAGCCTTCTGCTGTTCAACAAGCTGCTCGACCTTCTTGCAGCTCGAGGTCATGGCCCTTGGTGCGGTGGATCTTGCAAGATCGCTTGTTGAGCTGTCCCTTGTCGGCGTCGCCACAGCTTGGCGGTCGGTGCCAGCCGCAACCTCCTTGCCGGAGCCACCAACTTTGGCTTTCTTGGCGGCACCACCGTTGCCGGATTGCTCGACAACTAGCACCTCTTTGCCCTTCTTCTTTCTGTTGTTCCGTCACGGCTCTTCTTCGCCGGGCGGTCTCCTCACTATCGATCCTGCTTCAGATTCTCTCCCGAGTCTCCTCCTTCCTCAAAGACGCGCACACTTGTCGGCCAGGGCATACAGCTCACTGACGTCCTTGACTTTGCACATCGCCATTTCTTCCATCATCCTGCGGTTCCGCACGTTTTGATGAAACGCGCTGATCACCGCGGCAGGGTGGACATCTGGGATGTTGTAGTGTACACGGCTGAATCTCTGAATGAACTTGCGCAGGGACTCTCCTTCCTTCTGGGCGAGCAGATGAAGGTCGCTCTCTTGGCCATGGGGCTTGTGGCCGCCTGTGAAGGCGCCGACAAACTGATGGCATAGATCTGCCCAAGAGGATATGGAGCTGTCCGGCAAGTGCATGAGCCAAGATCGACATTGGGCTTGAGTACCGCCGGAAGTAGTTGGCGAGATCTTGTCGCCTCGCCCCCCGCAGCCTGCACCGCGATGGTGTAGATGCCGAGGAACTCCGACGGATGCGCCCCGCCATCGTACTTCTCTCGCACGCCGGCATGAAATTCTTCTTGCTGGGCCATCGACTTGCCGCAGCTCACGAGTGAACGCAGGGCAACCTACCGCGTCGGAAGTCGCTGGTTCTCTCGGGCGCATGCAAATCGACAGAGGGCCCAGCGCGCTGGTCGGATTGACGCCGCGCTTCTCTTCGGCGCTCGGCGCGAAGTTCGAAGCGTCTTCTTGTTGCCGTTTGAAGAACTTGGCGTTGATCACGGCGAGCTCGTGGATCCGGCGACGCGTGGAGTCGCTGCCGAGGTGGATCCGACGAGTTGGTGATCTTGGCCTTCGAGGTGGGGAGTGCATGGTGGTTGCACCCCACAGGTTTCGCCGCCACCGCTCGTGCTTTGTCGTCTGCCGCCGCTGCAACGGCGTAGTTGGTTGTCGCGAGAGTCGCCGTGGCAAAGCCGATGAGACTCGATAGTGGCCTCCATTCGCCGACCTTGTCGGCTGTTGGAGGGTAGTCTAGGAGCAGTTGAGCTCTCGCCAAGGCTTCCGCTGGAGTGGTGGGTGGCAGTGGTGAACGACGCGAGGAGCAGGATATGCTCGGACTTCTAACTATGTTAGAAGGAGCAACATCCCGTCCAGGCTACCGTACTCCGCTCGCGCCAAAGATGTCGGGCGCGCGACGCTGGTCTTGAGGGCCTCGCGATCCTCCAGCTCGGTCTTGATCCAACGAGCGATGGTACTATGAATACCATGACGCTGCCGGTCCCGCGCCTCTGAGACGGGCGCGGTGCGTGTCGGACGCCGAGGTCTGCGCAGCCTTGTCCTTGGACTTGGCAGCGTCATGAGCTCTCTCGTCGACGCCCGTTCTTCCGCCGGCGTCTTCCCCGCCATCCGTTTGCTCCAGTGGTGGCGGGATCGACGTAGACGGCTCCGCTGCCGCTGAAGCCTTCTTCTTCGGTGGCATGTTGATGAAGATGATGAAGATGTTGCTCGTGTGAACGCCGGATCAGGTTCACACAGCCTCGACGCCCCCTACCTGGCGCGCCAAAGATGTCGGGGAAGCTGATCGTAACCCACGAACACCTATGGGACCGGCGGACCGAGTCCCTTTCGGTTCGGTGGGGGGCGGAGATTGCACGAAGAGCAGATCGAGGCAAAACACACCAGCAGTTTACCCAGCTTCGGAGCTCTCCGGAGAGATAATACTCCTACTGCTGCTTGTCTGATTATGTTGTGTTCTTGCTAGGGAGCACAGAGAGCTACAAGACCTAGCGTGTGTGTGTAGTTTCGAATGAGTCGAACCTCCTCTACGTTGCGCATGGGCCTCCTTTTATAGGCTCAAGGGGTCACCAACAGGTGGCAACGTAGACAAGGGCAAAATGGGAAAATGAGTTGCGGTTGGTACAGCTACTTTGTACAAGGTATTCTACCTAACTCGACGGCAAGGGACAAAGCAATAAATGCCCGTCCATGTCGCCTAAACAAAGGCAACAGGATCGTCAGAGCACCACCGCTGCCACGATGTCATTCTTGTCGGCCGCCATCTTACGCTGCTCTCCGCTGGCTGCACAACCTCTTGACACGCTACCGAATGGTCCCATGGTGACACGTTGGTGGATGAGCTGGAGTGGAGATGAAGAGAGTTGCTGCAACGGCAAGCGCCTTTGCCGCTGCTGAATCCTTGTCGCGTCCGGAAGCTTGTCGCCATCGAGCCTTCCCGCAAGCTCCTCTTGCCGGGTCTTGTCTTCTGCGTGCCTTGAGTGGCCTTCCCGACAAGCTCCTCTTGCCGGGGTCTTGTCTTCCTGGCTTAAATACTTTGTTCTTGAATGGCTCCAAAGGAACCATGGAGGACCTTGGCGATCACCAGGCAAGCCTTGTCATGGTGTCAGAATCGCCGTGCACGAGTTCGGGATACTAGGGTACCCCTACTCTAGTACACCGACAAGTTTGAGATTATTTGAGTATGAAACAATTGCTTGGCTTGTCATCGGGGGTGTAGAAGTTGGGAACATCATTGTGTGACGAAAATGAAGCATAGCCTAACTATATGATTTTGTAGGGATGAACTTTCTTTGACCATGTTATTTTGAGAAGACATGATTACTCTGATTAGTATGCTTGAAGTATTATTATTTTTATGTCAATATAAGCTTTTGTCTTGAATCTTTTGGATTTGAATATTCATATCACAAGTAAGAAGAATTACATTAAAATTATGCCAAGTAGCACTCCGCATCAAAAATTATCTTTTTATCATTTACCTACTCGAGGACGAGCAGGAATTAAGCTTGGGGATGCTTGATACGTCTCCAACGTATCTATAATTTTTGATTGCTCCATGCTATATTATCTACTGTTTTAGGCAATATTGGGCTTTATTATCCACTTTTATATTATTTTTGGGACTAACCTATTAACCGGAGGCCCAGCCCAGATTTGTTGTTTATGCCTATTTCAGTATTTCGAGGAAAAGGAATATCAGACGGAGTCAAAATGGAACGAAATCAACTCGAGAAGTTATTTTTGGAAGGAAACCCACCTGATGGACTTGGACCCCATGTCTGAAGATACGGAGGTGCTCACGAGGGTGGGGGGCGCGCCCACCCCCCCCGGGCGTGCCCCCTGCCTCGTGGGGCCCCCGTAGCTCTACCGACATACTCCTTTCACCCATATATACCTACGTACCCTAAAACTTCCAGAACAGAAGATAGATCGGGAGTTCCGCCGCCACAAGCCTCTGTAGCCACCAGAAAACTAATCGGGACCCTGTTCCGGCACCCTGCCGGAGGGGGATCCCATCACCAGTGGCCATCTTCATCATCCCGGCGCTATCCATGACGAGGAGGGAGTAGTTCACCCTCGGGGCTGAGGGTATGTACCAGTAGCTATGTGTTTGATCTCTCTCTCTTGTGTTCTCTCTCGTGTTCCCTCTATGGCACGATCTTGATGTATCCCGAGCTTTGCTATTATAGTTGGATCTTATGATGTTTCTCCCCCTCTACTCTCTTGTGATGAATTGAGTTTCCCCTATGAAGTTATCTTATCGGTTGAGTCTTTTATGAGAACACTTGATGTATGTCTTGCCGTGATTATCTGTGGTGACAATGGTATATCATGTGCCACTTGATGTATGTTTTAGTGATCAACTTGCGGGTTTTGTGACATTGGGAACCTATGCATAGGGGTTGGCACACGTTCTTGACTCTCCGATAAAAACTTTGGGGCACTCTTTGAAGTAATTTTATGTTGGTTGGATGAATCTGAGATTGTGTGATGCATATCGTATAATCATGCCCACGGATACTTGAGGTGACAATGGAGTATCTAGGTGACATTAGGGTTTTGATTTATTTGTGTCTTAAGGTGTTATTCTAGTACGAACTCTTTTATAGATTGATCCTAAAGAATAGCTTTGAGGTGGTTTGGTACCCTACCATAATCTCTATGTTTGTTCTCCGCTATTAGTGGCTTTGGAGTGACTCTTTGTTGCATGTTGAGGGATTGTTATATGATCTATCTATGTTATTATTGTTGAGAGAACTTGCACTAGCGAAAGTATGAACCCTAGGCCTTGTTTCCTATCATTGCAATACCGTTTACGCTCACTTTTACCACTTGTTACCTTGTTGTTTTTATATTTTCAGATTAAAAATACCTATATCTACCATCCATATTGCACTTGTATCACCATCTCTTCGCCGAACTAGTGCACCTATACAATTTTCCATTGTATTGGGTGTGTTGGGGACACAAGAGACTCTTTGTTATTTGGTTGCAGGGTTGCTTGAGAGAGACCATCTTCATCCTATGCCTCCCACGGATTGATAAACCTTAGGTCATCCACTTGAGGGAAATTTGCTACTGTCCTACAAACCTGTGCACTTGCAGGCCCAACAACGTCTACAAGGAGAAGGTTGTGTAGTAGACATCAGTGGCCGAACTGCAGCGAAAGCTGGATATTGCGGAGGATGACATTGCATTGATCAACAAGCGTCTTGACGACTCGCAAGGTATATATTTCGAGCATTCCTTACACCAATGTGCTTGTAATTTAAGCGTGACTATGAAAAAGAGCTTTATATGAAATGTGCATCAATGCAGATGGTGCCGCCGCCGTGGAAGCCCTTCGGGCAGAGCAGGCCCGGGTCAAGGAGCAGGCCCGATTTAGTTATGCGGCTACCGAAAAGGCATCGACTGAGTTGAAAGCCGAACAAGCTGCGCGGCGCCAAGACAAGGATAAGATGTCCACCATGGCGCGCGAGTTAGAGAATGCGGCTAGCCGCTGCAAAATTCTTGAAAAGGAAAATGAAGTCAAAACGGCTGAACTTGATAAGGCCTTACGAGAGGCAAGAGAAGCGCGGTCTGAATCCAGAGCAGCCCGAGAGGAGATCCGGCAAGCTGGGGAGATTGTGGCTGGCAAGCCCTTTTTGCTACAGGCTAAGTTCGGAGATCCGAACTATGCTCAGCTTAACCAAGTGTGGAGTTCTCGGGCAATTTTTTTAGACTTGCCAAAGAGTTCTTCCGATGCGGCGCAATTTTACCATGCGCAAGAGGGGTATGCCACGGAGATGCTTTTCTGGTCACAATTTGGTGCGTCGAAGCGCCCTCTGTTACTGAATGAACAGATGTCTCAGTGGGCCGAGCTGCATAGGATATCTTGCGTTGCCATGAAGAACATCGTAGTCCGGTTGTGGCCGACTAATCCTATTCCGAGTAGTTACTTCGGCCTGGTGCAGCGGCTTATTAATGCGGTGGCGCGTATCGACGCTGTGAAGCGGTCGGCGTGCATTGAAGGTGCACGAATGGCCTTTGCCCGTGTCAAGACATTCTGGGGGAAGATGAAGGTCATCGATGTTGCAGCGAAGAGTCCACCCAAAGGCAAGGACCTTCCGGAACCGGAGCACTATTTTGAAGATGTCCTAGAGGCCGCCCGCTTGATAGAGGGTCAGTGCTCGAAAGACATAATGTTCGAGTAATCTATATAAGTGTTGTAACAAACAACTTTATGGTTAATCTGTTTTCATCTTTTGCTCGAAAGCTTGTATTCCTCCTTTGTGGCCGTTTTAATGTAATCTGAAAGTTTTCCAGTCGTCGGCTTCAGCCCCATCGTAGGAAATACGGTGGTGTTCGGAAAAGCATTGAATCACTCTTTATCCAACGTCTCGGTCCATGAAGGAGGTGATAATGCGGCGAACCAGGCAATCATACTATAGGGCGTTAACACTTTCACTTAGCCATAGGAGTTTTATGGCGGGGCTACGACATAGCCCCTGGTATGTATGTGGCGTATTATAATTTTTGTGCCTTACATGTTTTGATCTGAAAAAGATCCTTCGTGTGACACGGAGAACCGCTAAAGATTCGAATAAGTCGTCAAGTGGTTGACCAGCTCTCGCCGCATCATGACAGTCAGTTTTCGGCTTTCTCTACTAAGGCGCTCATCCGGTCAAATCCAGGGCACAATCGCAGTAGTTCTCCCTTTACTACCATATCCGATAGAGCGGAACGTAGGGTAGCAAGCACAGGAGCTGGGCAACCCAACTATTGACCAAAGACAATGATTCGGAGCTGATGCATATAAGGCCAAACTTGCGACGCCGAAGTACGCTATATAGTTGTTCAGACTTTCATTGGCGACTCATTTGTTCCCATGCCGAGCCCCTGGCAGGTTATGCTGAGGTGCATCTTGTAACACAACAGTTAGGGCCTTACTCATTGTAGGAAGAGTATGGAAAATTAGTTCGGATATAGTTTACTGGGAGTGGAGCAACAAGCCAATGATAAATTCGTATATGGAAAGGAAAAACCACAACCCGGCTATTTGACATGCTCGGGGTAGGGGATGGAGGAAAAAAGGCATAATACATGCTCAGAATAAAGAGTGCGGTCTACAAAAAGCTGTTTTGGACCTCCTGTCGCACGTCTGCGCCGCCCGTCCTCGGGGAGGGGAGTCCTTAACGGAAGTAGCCCCTTAGGTGAATGTACGGATCCGAACTCCGATAGTCCGTTGTAGATGCTGTCCTGTTGGTCACCTGTTTTGAGTTATAATAAAGAAAAGTAAGTGAAATAGATAAAGAACGTTACGGGAATGCTTGCAGGGTTGTCCGTATTGTGCTTCCGCCGATCCCCATGGTATTTTGAGTGCGTAGTGATGCACACGTGGTGTAAATATGTCCTGCATAGTGGGTGGGTGACGGAAGCCGAACTGCTATTTCCGTTCTGGGAGTGGTCGAACTTCGGAGGGAAACTGTTTCTGGCCCCTGGCGTTCGGCTGGCGAGCTGCTCCGTCGTCTTTATCGCTTGATGGCCTCTTCCCCTTGTGCTCGGTGTTAAGCTTGCCTGCCTGCTTGAAGACCCAGCAGTTTCTGTTGGTATGATTAGCTGGCTTATCAGGGTGACCGTGAATCTGACAAGGGTGGTCTAATATCCTGTCGAGGGCAGATGGTTCATCCTGGTTGGCCTTAAATGGCTTCTTCCGTTGACCGGGTTTCGGATTGTGAAATCCGGAGTTGACCGCTGTGTCGCGTGATCTTTCATTATTGCTGCGACTGTTGTGTTCTTTTAATTGTGGCTTGCCTTGCCGTCTCGGATTTCGGAAGTGCCCGGGTCGCTGGTGTTGTTGCTTTTACGAGCGAGCCAGTTGTCTTCTCCCGCACAAAAGCGAGTCATTAGAGCGGTAAGGGCTGTCATGGATTTAGGTCCTTCCTGGCCGAGGTGACGTGCTAGCCATTCATCTCAGACGCTGTATTTGAAGGCCGCAAGGGCTTCCGCGTCCAGACAATCGACAATTTGGTTCTTTTTGACTAAGAACCTAGTCTATAGTTCCCTGGCTGACTCGCCGGGCTGTTGGACAATATGACTTAAGTCATCGACATCTGCTGGCCGGACATGTGTTCCTTGGAAGTTGTCATGGAAGGCGTCTTCCAGATCTTCCCAACTGCCAATAGAATTTTCTGGCAAACTGTTAGCCAGTACCGTGCTGGCCCCTTAAGCTTGAGAGGCAGGTATTTAATGGAATGAAGGTCGTCTCCGCGAGCCAAGTGGATATGGAGGAGGAAGTCCCCAATCCATACCGCGTGATCTGTTGTTCCATCGTATGATTCGATGTTGATGGGCTTAAACCCGTCTGGGAATTCATGCTCCATTACCTCATTGGTGAAGCAAAGAGGGTGTGCGGCTCCTCTATGTTGGGCCACACTATGAAGCACCTCCGGCGGACTCCGCTTACGGTTTTCGGACCGAGCGTGCTCGGATTTGTTGTGTCCTGTTCTGCCCTCCGGGTCTTGTTGGATGTCGTGAGTGTTCCCCCGAGCTTCTTTATTCTTGTTTGGACGGCTGGATGGGTTGGTATGGAGCTCTGCTGGGGCTACTGCTTTGCCCGGACCGAACTGTGGTCGGCCTACTGGCTTATTCGATGGTGGTGTGGGCTCCAAAGCCTTGCCATCGTATTGAGGGAGCCGCCTACTGTTGTGGTGGCTTTTATCTGGGCCGCTAAGGCCATATTCTTTGGGGGCCAGGACCTCGGTCCATCTATCATTGAGAAAATCCTGGCTCACTTGAAGCAACAGCTGCCTCCTCCTTAGGCTCTTTGCGGTGGCTATGAGCCGACGTTTAAAGCGCTCCTGTTCTAGAGGTTCCTAGGGCGCGATGAATTCCTCATTGTTGAGGCTCTCTTATTCCTCGGAGAGTGGAAGATAATTACTATCCTCCGAGTCCCCATATTCGGCCTATTCATCAGGGCTATCCTGCCCGCTTTCCTGGTCCTCCTATTCGGATCCTGTCTCAACAGGGTCTTCATTGTCCAGAGTATTATCACCTCCGGTGTTAGTATTGTTTTCTCTTGAGTGACGTGACTGAGAGTGGCGCAGGGGGCGCCGGTGTTCGGACTGTGTACCAGGAGGTTTATCCTCGACTGGATCCTCCTTGTCATCGTCGAGATCGTCGTTGGGTGTGTCTACCATACACACATCATACCAGGAAGTGGTCGCCCCACGTCTAGCCGATAGTAAGTTCTGGCTTTGCTCCTCATCATCGTCCAGACCGTCGATGTCTTCGGAGCGGGGGTCAGGCGTGTTGGTTGGGTCTTCGACGGTGGCTATGAAGTGGGTGGTGGGTGGGAAGCAAAATTCTCCATCATCCGCCGTAAGGTCGAACCGAAC
The DNA here is from genome assembly GCA_021605205.1 of Aegilops longissima. Lineage (NCBI taxonomy): Eukaryota > Viridiplantae > Streptophyta > Magnoliopsida > Poales > Poaceae > Aegilops > Aegilops longissima. The sequence goes on from CM038676.1 coordinate 320,166,048, forward strand.
ATAGTTCGGCGACGAGCCGTCTGCCAGGGATAGGCTTTTTAGTGAGTTTAGGAGGTCGCCCATGGGCGAGCGTTGGAAGATATCCGCGACGCTGAACTTTAAGATCGATAACTGATCGAGTTCGGTATCCGCAGGCTCGCAGGGTTCAGAACTCGATATCGGAGACAAGTCCGGAGTTCCGTTGATGCAAGTATCATACGAAGTGGGATCTGCATGCGGCTCCAATGCCTCCGAATCGGTAGCCCCTGTGATGGGGTTGAGTTTCCCATCTTCGGATGACTTGATCTGCTCCGGGTCTAAGGCCAGAGTTGTTACAGGAGTTATCTCCTGGATACGGCCCGATGACATGTTTAAGCCATGTTCATCGGGGCGAAGGGGAGTGGTTGCCGTGGTCTCGAATCCGTTGAATATCAAGTCTCCACGGATGTCCGCGACGTAGTTCAGGCTTCCGATCTGACCTGATGGCTAGGGGCGTAACTATCGATCTGCTCTAGATGGCCAAGCGAGTTGGCCCGCAGTACGAAGCCGCCGAATACGAAGATCTGTCCGGGAGGAAGGTTTCTCCCTGGACCACGCCATTACTCGCGATCGAAGGGGCCATCGAGTCCTTTGCCGACGACACAGTGGAACTCTCAATGAAAGCACCAATGTCGGTGTCAAAACCGGCGGATCTCGGTAGAGGGTCCCGAACTGTGCGTCAAGGATCGATGGTAACAAGAGACGAGGGACACAATGTTTACCCAGGTTCGGGCCCTCTCTATGGAGGTTACAAGAGTTGATCTACCACGAGATCGTAATGGCTAAACCCTAGAAGTCTAGCCTATGAGTATATGGTAATGAATCTGTCCTATCCGGACTATGCTCTCCGGTTTATATAGACACAGGAGAGATCTAGGGTTACATGAGGTCGGTTACATAGGAGGGAATCTTCATAATAGGTCGCCTAGCTTGCCTTCCATGCCAAGTAGAGTCCAATCCGGACACGGGTATTGTCTTCGGCCTTTGTATCTTCACAGCCCATCAGTCCGGCCCATGGATAATAGGCCGGACGCCCGAGGACCCCTTAGTCCAGGACTCCCTCAGTTAGTCCCACAAGGAACAGACAAGGATATCCATAGACATAGAGTGATGTACACACAAGATGATGTCCATGAAAGCATTAGGTTACCTTGTCCCTTGTCTTACCAACAAGAGGGTTTGTGACTCCTTGAACTAGTGCAAGATGTGGAAGTGGTTTGCTCATGTTCTTGCCAAGATGATATGAGTGAAATATGTTGGCGGAGTCACCCTCAAGAACTCTCTAGTTCTTCTTCTTCGGGATCCACATCATCTTAATGGGAATCCTTGGTGTTGTAGTCGTACTTGATGAAGTAGAAATTGATGTAGTCTTGGGAACCCACTTGACCAAGGCCTTAGGAGCTTCTTCAAATTCATCAATCTCCTCTTGAAGCTTGTCCTTGCCTTTTTGCTTGTAGTCTTGTGGCCGAAGATCATCTTGAGCTTATGTCCCTTGGAAAGAAGTAGGATCATACTTATCTTGTTGAGGGACAAACTTCGTCTTGGGGTATTAATCTTCTTCCCACTCAACTCCATTGGCATTGAACTTTCGTGCAAAATCAACACCTTGATTCTTCCGGTGCCTTCCTTGCTTGCGTACAATTTCCTCAAATTGCTTACTCCCAGCAAGGCTCTTGTAAACACCTTTCTCTATAATTCCCTTCAATAAGCTATTTTCTTGCTCAAGTGTAACTTGGCTAAGAAAATCATTAGTGGAATCAAGAGAACTACTAGAAGCAACAACATTGGATTTGGCATGATTGTTGTTACTACTAGAAGAAGAATCTTTCTTACTCTTGTTGCTAGTTTTAACTTGTGGCATATAAGTAGACAAGTAAACGCTTGGCAACATAAGAAGAACTTTTTTTGCGAAGATCATCATTGATTGCTTTTAAGAACCCATGCTCTTGCTCAAGGTTGAGCCTTTCAAAGCGTAACTTTTCACGAGTCTTTAAAAGTTCTCGATGATCTTCCAAAGTAGTTTCATGAGCTAACTTAAGAGTGGTTAGTTCTTTAGTTAGACGCTCAATATCCTTCTTATCATCATCATTCATTTTATCTTGATTAGCATGATTAATAGCAAGTTCATCATAGTTTTCATCACTAGAGTTGTCAACAAGTAAATCATCATCACCTAGCAAGTCATCTTTGTCACTATTGAAATCAACATACTCGGGGTGTGATACCTTTGGACCTTTAGCCATGAAGCATCTTCCAATTCCTTCATTTGGCGAGTCAAATATGTCGTAGGAGTTGGTTGACACAAGTGCTAGACGGCAACACCTTCATCTTGAGTATATTCGGAGTCGGAGTGATGGTCTGAGTCGGAGCCGGATACCCATTCACCAACATGACCTTGATGTCTTCATTTTCTGTAGTGATATGTCTCCGTCATATCTACTTTTCCAAACACTTTTGCCCTTGTTTTGGACTCTAACTTGCATGATTTGAATGGAACTAACCCGGACTAACGCTGTTTTTAGAAGAATTGCCATGGTGTTATTTATGTGCAGAAACAAAAGTTCTCGGAATAACCTGAAACTCCACGGAGATTATTTTTGGAAATAATAAAAAATATTGGTGAAAGAATTAAGGCCAGGGGGCCCACACCCTGGGCACGAGGGTGGGGGGCACGCCCTACCCCCCTGGGCGCGCCCCCTGCCTCATGGGCCCCCTGGAGCTCCACCGACCTCAACTCCAACTCCATATATTCGTGTTCGGGGAGAAAAAAATCAGAGAGAAAGATTCATCGCGTTTTACGATACGGAGCCGCCACCAAGCCCTAAACTCTCTCGGGAGGGCTGATCTAGAGTTCGTTCGGTGCTCCGGAGAGGGGAATCCGTCGCCACCGTCTTCATCAACCATCCTCCATCACCAACTTCATGATGCTCACCGCCGTGCGTGAGTAATTCCATCGTAGGCTTGCTGGACGGTGATGGGTTTGGATGAGATTTATCATGTAATCGAGTTAGTTTTGTTAGGGTTGGATCCCTAGTATCCACTATGTTCTGATATTGATGTTGCTATGACTTTGCTATGCTTAATGCTTGTCACTAGGGCCCGAGTGCCATGATTTCAGATCTGAACCTATTATGTTTTCATGAATATATGTGAGTTCTTGATCCTATCTTGCAAGTCTATAGTCACCTACTATGTGTTATGATCCGGCAACCCCGAAGTGACAATAATCGGGACCACTCCCGGTGATGACCATAGTTTGAGGAGTTCATGTATTCACTATATGTTAATGCTTTGGTCCGGTACTCTATTAAAATGAGGCCTTAATATCCCTTAGTTTCCGCTAGGACCCCGCTGCCACGGGAGGGTAGGACAAAAGATGTCATGCAAGTTCTTTTCCATAATCACGTATGACTATATTCGGAATACATGCCTACATTACATTGATGAATTGGAGCTAGTTCTGTGTCACCCTATGTTATGACTGTTACATGATGAACCGCATCCGGCATAATTCTCCATCACCGATCCAATGCCTACGAGATTTTCACATATTGTTCTTTGCTTATTTACTTTTCTGCATACATCACTATAATCACTACAAAACCCAAAATATTACTTTTGCTACCGTTATCACATTTCCATACTACTTTTCTACTAAATACTTTGCTGCAGATATTAAGTTATCCAGGTGTGGTTGAATTGACAACTCAACTGCTAATACTTGAGAATATTCTTTGGCTCCCCTTGTGTCGAATCAATAAATTTGGGTTGAATACTCTACCCTCGAAAACTGTTGCGATCCCCTATACTTGTGGGTTATCAAGACTATTTTCTGGCGACGTTGCCGGGTAGCATAGCTCTATTCTTTGAGTCACTTGGGATTTATATCTGCTAGTCACTATGAAGAACTTGAAAGACGAGAAAACAAAAATTTATCCCTCAACTACGAGGGGAGGTAAGGAACTACCATCTAGCTCTACACTTGATTCACCTTCTGTTTTGAGTAAGCTTGCGACACCTAAACCTGCTTCTGCTATTAATTCTGATATGTCGCATGTTATTGATGATGCCACTTCTCCTATGCATGATACTTATGATGAAACTACTTCAATGCTTGATACTACTGTGCCACTTGGTGAATTTCTTGATGAACAACTTGCTAGGGCTAGAGAGAATGAAATTATTGAAACTGATAATATTGATGAAAGTGATGATGAAGATTCTCCCCCTAAATATGAATTTCTTGTTGTGCCTGAGGGCTATGTTATGGATGAAGAAACTGCTAGAGACTTTCTTGCTTGCAATGATAGAAGCGATCTTAATAAATTATTAGCTAAGCTTAAACAAAAAACTCTGAATGCTAGAATGAAATATGAGCCTACTTATGCTACTTCACCTATCTTTGTTACTGATAAGGATTATGAATTCTCTGTTGATCCTGATATAATTACTTTGGTTGAATCTGGTCCTTTTTATGGCTATGAATCTGAAACTGTTGTGGCACGTCTAACTAAATTAAATGATAGCCACCCTATTCACTAATGATGAGAAAACTCGCTTATATCCTTAAAATATTTCTGTTCTCATTAAAGGGTGATGCTAAGATATGGTTTAATTCTCTTGATCCTGGTTGCGTGCGTAGTCCCCAGGATATGATTTATTACTTCTCTGCTAAATATTTCCCTGCTCATAAGAAACAAGCTACTTTAAGGGAAATATATAATTTTGTGCAAATTGAAGAAGAGAGTCTCCCACAAGCTTGGGGGAGGCTTCTCCAATTACTTAATGCTTTTCCTGATCATCCTCTTAAGAAAAATGAAATACTTGATATCTTTTATAATGGACTAATCGATGCTTCCAGAGACCACCTGGATAGTTGTGCTAGTTGTGTTTTCAGGGAAAGAACTGTTGATGAAGCTGAAATTCTATTGAATAATATGTTGACGAATGAAAAAAATTGGACACTCCCTGAACCAACTCCTAAGCCAACTCCTAAGAAAAGGGGTATTCTATTTCTCAGTCCTAAAGATATGCAAGAGGCAAAGAAATCTATGAAAGAAAAAGGTATAAAAGTTGAAGATGTTAATAATTTACCTCCTGTTGAAGAAATACATGGTCTTCATTTACTGTCTGTTGAAGAAATACATGATTTTAATCCATTACCTATTGAAGAAACACATGGTCTTGATAACCCGACACAGGTAGTAAAGGTAAATTCTTTTTATTGATTTGATGAAGGTGATATTCCTCGTTATAAATCTGCTAGCCAATGCTTAGATGAGTTTGATAATTTTATTGTCAAACAAGAAAAATTCAATGCTTATTTTGGTAGACAATTAAAACACAATGCTTATATGATTGAACTCTTGGGGGACTATATGTCTAGAGTTAAATGTGAACTTAAACTCATTAGTAAACATGCTTCTATGGTTACCACTCAAGTAGAACAAGTACTTAAGGCTCAGAATGATTTGCTCAATGAATTGAATAGTAAGAATAATGACTATGTTGTTAGAGTGTCTACTAGAACTGGTAAAATGACTCAGGAACCTTCGTATCCTGAAGGCCATCCTAAGAGAATTCAACAAGATTCTCAGAGAAATAATATAGATGCACCTAGTCTATACCTACTAATAAAGCAAGGTGATATTCTTGGTTTCGTCCTGTCATTAATATTTATAAAAAAGACCCTATATTTTTTAACCAAACTGCATTCCGTCATGAATATGTGAGCCTCGTGAAAAGAGTAGCTACGGCTGGGGGATCGTACGGCAAAAAGTCGTGCGCCTAGCCCGGTCTTCGCTGCGCTACTGGGCCACAGATGGGCCTTTTCGTATGGACCGTCCACACAAAAAAATTGTCGCGCTGAGTTATCGAACTCGTGACTTGACGTATACAAGTCGCAAGACATCTGCACCAACCAACTCGGCCGTTCACATTTAGTGTTAATAATACCACCTCGCTCCTGAAGACACATAAGGACCAGTTTATATAGGATTGCAAATTCATATCAGCAAGACGCCTTGACAACAACAGGGAGGACGGACGAGATGAATTATGGGTTGTCGAGAGTATATATAAAGAAGGTACATAGATTCTGGTCGTTAAACAGAAATTGTGGGTTGTCGTCTGGGGCTATTAAAAAGGAAAGGTGTGCATCCAAGGAAACGGAATGGAATTTGTGGGCTGTGTCTTGGGGCTATTAAAAAGGGAAGGGATTTAATGTCATGAAATGTGGACGGACTGCAAGGAATATATTCCATAGGATGGACGTGCGTGGACACTCAAACCAGCTTTGTGGGAACTGATGAATTTCAGTATTGTGAGCACGAACAAGGGCGTGATGTGCCCAGGATTTGCACCAGATTAACTAGCCTGAACAGGATTCCAATTTCAGCATACAAAAAGTTTGTTTGCCGTCCCTCCGGCAAGGCAAGAAACGAACCAGCGATTAGATGGCCCATCTGAGCGACTGGGATCTCCACTGTCCATCAGCGAGGCAAGTAACGACCCAGCGATCACTGGCGGCTAATTAAAGAAAGGGGGGGGGGGTTGAAAGAAGGAAATAAATTTTATATGAAGATTAAAGGCAGCATTGTATGCGGCTAATTTTTTTGGCTAATTGTGCAGCCGGCGCAGTACGCTCGGCAGATGCCGGACTTGGACATGGCAAACAGAGGATGTAAATAATAAGGATTGTTTGGTAAACTGATTTGGCAGTCCCTCTTATAAATCCAAACAGAAAGCAGAATGCATAAGAGGGATAGAACAAAAAAATAGAAGAAGAAAGCTAATGGGAAATGTAACTGAAATATCTTCTTTATTGTTTTTTCATATGGGTGTCTTTTTTTAGGGGGGAGTTGAGAACTGGGTGGCGATCCATTTGTTTGTTAATTAGAACTTAGAATTCTTAAATCTATTCCACATAGAGGCTAAATATTCATGGTTTTGAGTTGAAGGAAAGAGGGAAAGGTTCATGAATCTGACATTTAATATTTTATGTAGTGCTCATATGGTACATATAGAGAAATATACTCCCTCCTTCCCCAAATATAAGGCATGATTGACTTTGCACGGTCTTTGATGCATGACTTTGACCGCTAATGCCTTTGAAAATAATTTTATTTCATATGTCTGTATACTAATTCTGTAGACATATAATACATGGAAATCATAGTCAAAGTTGTGTAACAAAATCAGAAAACTCAATCGGCGCCTTATATTTTGGGAAGGAGGGAGTATTTGTTAGATTAATTATGCATGCAGATTTTTGCATATGTTATTATATTTTAAGATCATATTTAGATAGATACATTTTTTTGTATTTGGTTCAACTATAGTCTGAGACTGGTTTGATCAACCCGCAACCCGGTGTCCGTTTGAGTGGGGCAACAAAATGGAGTAATGAGTAATTCTGTCATAATTGATTGGTTCCGCTTTTGTCAGTTTGATTAAATTATTGGGCATATCGCTCATCTCATTTCAAGCATTAACATGTGGATATGGTACAATTCTGTTATGCAAATCAACCGCACTTCGGTGGAGTCGTACATATGATTTTCTGTTTCACCATTTGATCGCACTCTCCTTAAATACCGGGCAAGTCATGTGAGTTGCAAAAGAAGGTGTTACCAATTCCTGTAATCATGATGTTATTTAAGATGTTTAGTTAAACATCATCCTATCCTCGCTAATTTGTTCCATGTGTTTTTATTCTGCCGGATCAAAATGATGGAGTAAACAAGGAGCAGGCTACCGTTAACAAAAAGTGAGGTGAATTACGGTGGTAATCCGAGCAAGAAGGACACGATGGATAATAACATATACAACATCCTGACAGGTTGAAAGGAACGACTGGTGTCCGAGCTGCAAAAGAGCTCCAAAGACATGAGCATCGAGCTTTGCAACACAGGAAGCAGCCATAGAAAAGGAAGATGAGTGGCGACATGGGAGATGAGTGTCATGATAAAATAGAGTATGTGAAGGTCAGGATGGGGATCATCAATGCTAATTTGTTTACAGATCTAAGATTTTTCTTCCCGTTGCAACGCACGGGCATGTTTGCTAGTTCTTCTAAAAAGAAGAAAAATAAAAATGATAGGACTTTGCATGCTTCTAGTGAACCTATTGCTGAACCACCTGAGAATCCAAATGATATTTCTATTTCTGATGCTGAAACACAATCTGGTAATGAACATGAACCCAGTGATAATGTTAATGATGATGTTCATGTTGATGCTCAACCTAGCAATGACAATGATGTAGAAATTGAACCTGTTGTTGATCTTGATAACCCGCAATCAAAGAATCAACGTTATGATAAGAGAGACTTTGTTGCTAGTAAGCACGGTAAAGAAAGAGAACCATGGGTTCAGAAACCCATGCCTTTTCCTCCCAAACCATCCAAGAAAAAGGATGATGAGGATTTTGAGCGCTTTGCTGAAATGATTAGACCTATCTTTTATGTATGCGATTAATCGATATGCTCAAAATGAATCCTTATGCTAAGTATACTGAAAGAAATTGTTACTAATAAAAGAAAGATACCGGAAGCTGAAATTTCCACCATGCTTGCTAATTATACTTTTAAGGGTGGAATACCAAAGAAGTTAGGAGATCCAGGAGTACCCACTATACCATGCTCCATTAAAAGAAATTATGTTAAAACTGCTTTATGTGATCTTGGGGCCGGTGTTAATGTTATGCCTCTCTCTTTATATCGTAGACTTGATTTGAATAAGTTGACACCTACTGAAATATCTTTGCAAATGGCTGATAAATCAATTGCTATACCTATCGGTATTTGCGAGGATGTGCCTGTTGTGGTTGCAAACGTTACTATTTTAACGGACTTTGTTATTCTTGATATTCCCGAGGACGATAGTATGTCTATTATTCTTGGAAGACCCTTTTTGAATACTGCAGGGGCTGTTATTGATTGCAACAAAGGCAATGTCACTTTTCATGTTAATGGTAATGAGCATACGGTACACTTTCCGAGGAAACAACCTCAAGTCCACAGTATCAATTCTATTGAAAAAATTCGATAGATTATTATTGGAGGCTTTGAATTTCCTCTTCCTACTGTCAAAAAGAGATATGATATTCTTATTGTTGGGGATGTGCATATCCCCGTTGAGGTAACATAGTGTTATTCGAAATTTCTCTGGTTCCATGTTATTCGGAATGAGTTTGTTAACAAGACCTGATCAACCTTGTTAGTGGATTCCTTTTGATGAGCATGAGATGGATGAAGTTAGAAGGCACAACCTTCTGTACCCTCTCTCTACTTTCTATTATTTAGTTGAAATAAAGTAAAAATAGTATTTTTCTGTCTGTTTTCTGAATTACCCGTGCAATATAAAAATACCCCGAAAATAAAAGTTCTCCAATTGCCCTGAAATTGAAATATGATTTTTTCTGGAATATTTGAGAATATGTGGCACTGACAACACAGCAGGGGGAGCAAGCACCTCGGCACGAGGGTCCAGGGCGCGCCCACCCCCCTGGGCGCGCTCCCTGCCTCGTGGGCCCATGGTGGCTCCCCTCCACTTATTCCTGCACCCACACACTTCTTCTTCCTCCCAAAAAAATCACCATCTAGCTCAAGCACGAGTTCTAGCTCATTTTGCTGCAATTTTTGATCTCCTTTCTCAAAGCACCTCTCACAAAACTGCTTTGGGGGATTGTTCCTTGGTATGTGACTCCTCCATTGGTCCAATTAGGTTTTGTTCTAGTGTTTTATTCATTGCAAATTTGTGCTGCCTAGGTGACCATGTTCTTGAGCTTGCATGTCAAATTTATATGGTTCCAAGTAGTTCTAATGCATGATATAGGCTCTAGGCACTTGTAGGAGTAGTTGCTATCAATTTTGTTGAGCTTGGTTCACTTTTATTTGAAGTTACTAAAAATTTCAGAATTTTTCAGAAAACGATGAAGAGATTTTTGAGGGGCTCATCGAACCGAAGCTCGAAGGAAAAGTAAAGTGAAGAAGCAGAGAGGCCCAAATATAATCTGCCTCGCACCATAGAGGCTCGGCCGCGCGAATGGCCTTCCGATGATTTCTTGAGAGCAGCCGGGATTTATGATGATTTTTATGAATTGGCTGAGAATGCAGGCCTCACTGACTTCCTCCGCGACCAACGCGAACAGTATCTCTTACTCACCAATACTTTTGTGCAAAACTTCTACTATTATCCTAAGGAATCACCTCCTTCAGTAGAGTTTCATTTATATGAGGTGGTTAAGAAGATGCCACTATATGAATTTTGCAGGGTTTGCAAAATATCTTTCGAGGGTAGCTTAGAGGAACCACATCATAGAGATGTGGATGGGTTTATTGATACTATTACTGTAGGGGAAACTAGGAAGGTTTCCGATGCAAGAATCACTAGCATACATTTTCCTGTTTTACGCTACTTTGCAATATTTGCTAGTCGTTGCTTAATTGGTCGCGGAAACTGTGGAAACCTTAGTGTTCCTGATATTATTATTTTGTTCCATGCTTTACTCCGTGATGACTCTGTTAGTATGGGAGCTATTATTGCCAAACGGTTAAGTCTGAACCGTACAAAGGGCCCAATCTTTGGAGGTGTCTATGCTTTACACCTTGCTGCTACTATAACATACCTATTAGGCACTATGAAAAAGAAGAAAAATTGCTGCCTACTGTTTATTTAGATTATAAGAGTATGGTAGCGCATGATTTTATTGTTAAGAATAGGGAAAGGGAGCTTAAATACAAATTGTTCTTTGATAAACATCACCCTGAGACTATTACCATGCCTGCTCCTTCCTTGTTTGATTTATCTGCATGCCAGTATCTCGTTCCGCTGGCGGCCATTCACGCCTACCGGAACCCTACAGTAGCCACAGAGCCAGAGCCTGAACCACAATTTAATTACCAGTGGGACCCGGAGGCAATTGCCAACCAGTGGCAATTCGAGGCTTCTTCTCAGTACGACCCCAACTACAACTATGGATATCCGCCAGGCCATCCGTGGCAATAAACCAACTTAGGCCAAAAGCCTGAGCTTGGGGGAGTACGTATTTCCCACCGACATTAAATTTATGCTCACACACTCATTGCTAGATGTCGGTGCTCATACTCTTTCACTGTAATATCTATGCTAGTTTATTTTCCTTTTTATGCTTTCTTCTTGTGTGTTTGAAAAACCTTAAGAAAACCAAAAAAAAATTTAGTAGTAGCTTTTAGCTAGTTTACCTTTCTTGTTGTAGTAGTAATAATTAAAAGAAAACCCAAAAATATTTCTCGTTCTTCTTTTGCTTGTTGGGAGCTTTCCCGTGTAAATAGTTTTATTTCTTTTCTTTTCTTTGGGGGTCGATAGGAGAAGACCATAATGAAAATGTTGAAGTGGCTCTTATATGCATTATTGTTGATTTAACCAAGAGCCCATATTGCCTTGTCTTCTCCTGTTTATTGAATGCTCGCAGATTCCAGCTTAGTCCAATGCACGTGCACTATTATTATTTTCACATCGTTCGGTCACGCAAGTGAATGGCAATTATGACGATACATGATGGACTAATCGAGATGAGAGAAGCTGGTATGAACTCAACCTCTCTTGTTTTTGTAAATATGATTAGTTCATCGTTCTTGATTCAACCTATTATGAATAAACATGTTTGCAATGAAAATTAGAGATAATAGTTACTTATGCCATGCTTAATTAGCTAGGAGCTTATAATGGTTTACCTTGCGTGCCAACATGCTATTAAAATGGTTGTGATGTTGTATGATAGGGTGGTATCCTCCTTTGAATGATTCAAGTGACTTGACTGTTGGGGAACGTAGCAATAATTCAAAATTTTCCTACGTGTCACCAAGATCAATCCAGGAGATGCTAGCAACGAGAGAGAGAGGGAGTGCATCTTCATACCCTTGAAGATCACTAAGCGGAAGCGTTAAAAGAACGCAGTTGATGGAGTCGTACTCGCGGCGATTCAAATCACGGAAGATCCGATCTAGCGCCGAACGGACGGCGCCTCCGCGTTCAACACACGTACAGCCAGGGGACGTCTCCTCCTTCCTGATCTAGCAAGGGGAGAGGAGAAGTTGAGGGAGGACTCCGGCATAACGACGGCATGGTGGTGGAGCTTGTGGTATTCCTGCAGGGTTTCGCCAAGCTCTACGGAGGAGAAGGAAGAGTTCGAGGAGGGAGGGGCTGCGCCAGGGAAGGGGTGCGGCTGCCCTCTATCTCCCTCACTATATATAGGGGGAAGGGGGTGGAGGAGGCGCCCTAGGGTTCCCTAGGGGAGGGGCGGCGGCCACAGGGGAAACCCTAGATGGGTTTGGGTGCCCCACCCCTAGGAAACTTGCCCCCCAAGCCGGGAGGGGTGGCTGCCCTAGGGGAGGCGCCCCCACCTCTCTAGGTTACGTGAGAGGGGCAGCCCCTTAGTGGGCTGGTGTGCCCCCTCCCCTTGGCCCATAAGGCCCCCGAACGCTTGTCGGGGCCTCCGAAACACCTTTCGGTCACGCTGGTCGTCACCCGGTACTCCCAGAACAATTCCGGACTCCAATACCCTTCGTCCAATATATCGATCTTCACCTCCGGACCATTCCGAAGTTCCTCGTCACGTCCGGGATCTCATCCGGGACTCCGAACAACCTTCGGTAACCACATACTATTTCCCATAACAACTCTAGCATCACCGAACCTTAAGTGTGTAGACCCTACGGGTTCGGGAACCATGCAGACATGACCGAGACACCTCTCCGGCCAATAACCAATAGCGGGATCTGGATACCCATATTGGCTCCCACATGTTCCACGATGATCTCATCGGATGAACCACAATGTCGGGGATTCAATCAATCTCGTATACAATTCCCTTTGTCTATCGGTATATTACTTGCCTGATACGTCTCCAACGTATCTATAATTATTGATTGCTCCATGCTATATTATCTATTGTTTTGGACATTATTGGACTATATTATCCACTTTTATATTACTTTTGGGACTAACCTATTGACCCGAGCCCAAAGCGATTCTGTTTTTTCCTTGTTTGATGTTTGAAGAAAAGGAATATCAAACGGAGTCGAAACGGAATGAAACCAACTGGAGAAGTTATTTTTGGAAGGAAAGCTACCGGAAATACTTGGAGTGCATGTCAGGAAAGAAATGAGGGAGCCACGAGGCAGGGGGCGCGCCCTCCCCCCAGGCGCGCCCTCCACCCTCGTGGGCCCCTCGTGGCTCCCCTGACGTACTTCTTCCTCCTATATATATCCATATACCCTAAAAACTTTGGGGGACAGAATAGATCGGGAGTTCCGCCGCCGCAAGCCTCTGTAGCCACCAAAAACCAATCGGGACCCAGTTCCAAGCACCTGCCGGGGGGGGAACCTCACCGTGGCCATCTTCATCATCCTGGCGCTCTCCAGGACGAGGAGGGAGTAGTTGACCCTCGGGGCTGAGGGTATGTACCAGTAGCTATGTGTTTGATCTCTCTCTCTCGTGTTCTTGATTTGGCACGATCTTGATGTATCGCGAGCTTTGATATCGTAGTTGGATGTTATGTTGCTTCTCCCCCTCTACTCTCTTGTAATGGATTGAGTTTTCCCTTTGAAGTTATCTTATCGGATTGAGTCTTTAATGACTTGAGAACACTTGATGTATGTCTTGCCGTGCGTATCTGTGGTGACAATGGGATATCACATGATTCACTTGATGTATGTTTTGGTGATCAACTTGCGGGTTCCTCCCATGAACCTATGCATAGGGTTGGCGTACGTTTTCGTCGTGATTCTTCGGTAGAAACTTTGGGGCACTCTTTAAGGTTCTATGTGTTGGTTGAATAGATGAATCTGAGATTGTGTGATGCATATCGTATAATCATACCCACAGATACTTGAGGTGACATTGGAGTATCTAGGTGACATTAGTGTTTTGGTTGATTTGTGTCTTAAGGTGTTATTCTAGTACGAACTCTAGGGCTGTTTGTGAAACTTATAGGAATAGCCCAATGGATTGATTGGAAAGAATAACTTTGAGGTGGTTTCGTACCCTACCATAATCTCTTCGTTTGTTCTCCGCTATTAGTGACTTTGGAGTGACTCTTTGTTGCATGTTGAGGGATAGTTATATGATCCAATTATGTTATTATTGTTGAGAGAACTTGCACTAGTGAAAGTATGAACCCTAGGCCTTGTTTCCTAGCATTGCAATACCGTTTACACTCACTTTTATCATTAGTTACCTTGCTGTTTTTATATATTTAGATTACAAAAACCTATATCTACCATCCATATTGCACTTGTATCACCATCTCTTCGCCGAACTAGTGCACCTATATAATTTACCATTTTGTTGGGTGTGCTGGGGACACAAGAGACTCTTTGCTATTTGGTTGCAGGGTTGCTTGAGAGAGACCATCTTCATCCTACGCCTCCCACGGATTGATAAACCTTAGGTCATCCACTTGATGGAAATTTGCTACTGTCCTACAAACCTCTGCACTTGGAGGCCCAACAACGTCTACAAGAAGAAGGTTGTGTAGTAGACATCAAGCTCTTTTCTGGCGCCGTTGCCGGGGAGGCTAGGTAAGCGGCACCCACACCCCGTCAACTAAGCTCTTTTCTGGCGTCGTTGCCGGGGAGGTGAGTGCTTGAAGGTATATCTTTATATCTTGCAATCGAATCTTTTTGTTTCTTGTTTTAGCACTAGTTTAGTTTATAAAAGAAAACTAAAAAATGGAATTGAGTTTGTCTCATACGCTTCATCTTTTTAATATCTTTCGTGAGTATGATGGAAAAGAAAATTGTGCCAAAGTGTTAGAAGAATAATGCATTAAAATGTTTGGCACTAAATCTTTGAATGACGAGCATGATTGCAATGTTGTTAGTATGAACTCCTTGAATATCCATGGTACTAATGATGATTGCACTAGTTATGATGAAAATGTCTCCTATAGACATGTCAACTTTTGTGGAGTGCATTGGGTTTGCAAGTACACATCAAATAGGGAAGATAGATATTTCAAGAGGCATAATTACTTAGAAACTAAATTGTTGCAAGAAAGTCTAGATGATTGCGCTGAAAGATGCAATATTTATCGTGTCCCTTGTTAACTTTGCAATGAACATGGTCATTTAAAACTACAATGCTATTTGTTTCATGATCAAGTCGTGCCCAAAAATTGTGATAACTTGATTACCCTTGAGCATCATAAAGAGCTTAGTCTTCTTTTGGGGTATGAGGAAATGAAACGTATAACTGAGGGTATTCCCAAGTTTAATCTTGATAGATTTCTTGATTTTGATCTAGGGAAGATTTATATGTATTGTGCGGTGAATTGCATTGAAAGTCCTTATATTGCCAATTACATAAATAAAAGAAAACAAATAGAAGATGAAGAGAATACTAATGAAAGGGAATAGACCTCCCAGTATCCTCCTATTATTTCTTATGATGAATCAGGTAATGAGGAGGAGCCTTATATTCAAGCGATCTCATCAATAAGGAGCTCCAAAAAGAGGATTGAATCCACACATGATGTGGTGAAGAAGAAAAGAAAAAGGAAGAGAGGTAAAAAGGCATCTCTCCCAAATAATGTTGCTCCTATTATTGTTGTGCCTCATGAAAATGTATCAAAAATAATTGTGGAAGATGATGCATTTGATGATGATCTCGTTATGCCTATTGCTTGTTGTGATGATTATGATTGGGAAGATAATGATACTTCTTATGATCTTGAAAATCTTTTTGGCACTTGCTTGGAAGTTTATGATAATTGCTATACTATTGGTGCTATCCATACTATTAATGATGAGAGTGATTATGCCTATAATATGAAAAGGCCCAAGCTAGGGGATGCTATGTTTAATGAATATGATGTTTTTGAGAATATATTTACTGCAATTAATTTTTGTCCCAAGCTTGGGGATGCTACGTTTAATGAAGATGATATTTTTAGTCTCCCAAGTTTTGATATGCAAATTTATAATAATGATAGCATGCCTCCTACTTATGATGATTATATTGATGAAAGTGGGTTTGGAAGAGTGTCAACTTTAGGAAGTAGTTATCCCACAATATTGGAGGATGTTGAATCTTATTGTGATAATTATGAAAGTGGATTTGGAGAGGTCATGACTTTATTTAGTGACGAGTCCACTATCTTGGAAGAGGTTTTAATCGATTATGATGAGAACAAAGTTGCTACTTATGATGATTATTGTGATGAAACTTATGCTATAATAAGTAGTGATGATTATATTTATAAAACTTGTCATGATTATGACTACCCTTTTTCTGAACATTACTCTTTTAATTTGGAAACAATTTATAGTATTCAAGTCTCTTATGATACTCCCACTATCCCGAATGAGAAGAATTTTGCTTATGTGGAGAGTAGTAAATTTGCTATGCTTGTAGATCATGAAAAGAATGCTTTAGGTGTTGGTTATATTGTTTAATTCATTCATGATGCTACTGAAAATTATTATGAGGGAGGAATATATGCTTGTAGGAATTGCAATAATATCAAGTTTCCTCTCTATGTGCTTAAGGTTTTGAAGTTATGCTTGTTTTGCCTTCCTATGCTAGTTGATTATTGTTTCCATAAGTTGTTTGCTCACAAAATCCCTATGCATAGGAAGTGGGTTAGACTTAAATGTGCTAGTCATATTCTTCATGATGCTCTCTTTATGTTTCAATTCTTATGTCTTATGTGAGCATCATTGAAGTCATCATGCCTAGCTAGGGGCGTTAAACGATAGCGCTTGTTGGGAGGCAACCCAATTTTATTTTATTTTATTGCTTTTTTGGTTCTGTTTAGGAATAAATAATCCATCTAGCTTCTGTTTAGATGTGTTTTTGTGTTTTAATTAGTGTCTGTGCCAAGTAGAACCTTTGGGAAGACTCGGGTGAAGTCTTTATGATCATGCTGTAAAAACAGAAACTTTAGCGCTCACGAGATTTGCTTCAACTTTTTACTGGAGAGTGCTATTTAGTTGATTCTTTTTGCATATGATTACTATAAAAATTCCTCAGGTCCACCAATTTATTTTATAATTTTCGGAGTTCATTCCAGAAGTATACGTTTGATACAGATTACTACAAACTGTTTTGTTTTTGACAGAGTCCGTTTTTCGTGTGTTGTTTGCTTATTTTGATGACTCTATGGCTAGTAAAATAGTTTATAAACCATAGAGAAGTTGGAATACAGTAGATTTAAAACCAATATAAATAAAGAATGAGTTCATTACAGTACCATGAAGTGGTGTTTTGTTTTCTTTCTCTAACGGAGCTCACGAGTTTTCTGTTAAGTTTTGTGTTGTGAAGTTTTCAAGTTTTGGGTAAAGATTCTATGGACTATGGAATAAGGAGTGGCCAGAGCCTAAGCTTGGGGATTCCCAAGGCACCCCAAGGTAATATTCAAGGATAACCAAGCGCCTAAGCTTGGGGATGCCCCGGAAGGCATCCCCTCTTTCGTCTTCGTTCATCGGTAACTTTACTTGGAGATATATTTTTATTCACCACATGATATGTGTTTTGCTTGGAGCGTCATTTTATTTTATTTTGTTTTGCTTGCTGTTTTAATAAAATACCAAGATCTTAAATCCTTAAATGGAAGAGTCTTCACATAGTTGTATAATCATTTAACTACTCATTGATCTTCACTCATATCTTTTTGGAGTAGTTTGTCATTTGCTCTAGTGCTTCACTTATATATTTTAGAGCACAATGGTGGTTTTATTTTGAAGAAATAGATGAACCCTCATGATTCACTTAGATTATTTTGAGAGTCTTAAATAGCTAGGTAATTTTTTAAATAATCCTAATATGCTAAGCATACAAGATTTGTAAGAATTCTTATGAGTGTGTTGAATACTAAGAAAAGTTTGATGCTTGATAATTGTTTTGAGATATAAAGATGGTGATATTAGAGTCATGCTAGTTGAGTAGTTGTGAATTTGAGAAATACTTTTGTTAAAGTTTGTGATTCCCGTAGCATGCACGTATAGTGAACTGTTATGTGATGAAGTCGGAGCATGATTTATTTATTTATTGTCTTCCTTATGAGTGGCGGTCGGGGACGAGCGATGGTCTTTTCCTACCAATCTATCCCCCTAGGAGCATGTGTGTAATACTTTGCTTTGATAACTTATAGATTGTTGCAATAAGCGTAGCGACCCGACCTCAGACGGTCAAGCCTTTGTGTTTCTGTGCCATCCCTGGATCAGTATGCTGGCACACACAGTACATCAATGTATATATCAAAGTGCAATCACATGTATAAATAACGTAAAACTGATATATACCTCATAAGTCACAGCGGAAACAAATAGTCGGGTATGGAGTCCCATCAACACCATCGGCAGGTTGAGTGTAGACCGTAACCCTGTACCGTACTCTTACTTATCGGAAGAAAGTATCTGCAACATGATACGTTGCGGCCGTGTAGGTCAGTACATTGAATGTACCGGCAAGATCACAACATGAGAAAACAGATGATAAAACTATACTATATGCAATATGGCTTTGTGGCTCTGTGTCTGAATTTTGTTTTGCATAAAAGCTGGTTTTATTTTCCCTACATCAAAGGAATAACTGGAGTCTATACTATGGAGTTTTCTATCATGACATGGTTCCGCCAACCGATGTCTCATAGCCCAAATCATCATAAGTTGCCCACAATTAAGTTATCAGTCCGGTGTTGAGAGTTCGAGATAGATCCAAGTCCGGATGCTCAAATTGTCCGTAAATCGGGACACGAATAATCGATTAGGTTTTAACCCTCTGCAGAGGTTTGTACACTTTACCCGCAAGATTCGATCCCTCTTTTACGTTCTCGCACTTCGGGTGTTTGAGAACAAGACGACCGAAAGATGGTCTTCGAAGAGTTCCTCGACCACCGTCCGGTGCTCATCCAATCGCATCAGTAGTTCTACATCTGCTAGCACCGTCCCAGCCAGAGTCACAACTAAGGTCAACCAAGCGAGCCCATAGAGACTTGCGGTTGCACAGTAAGCTTCCGGCATGAAGTATTCTTCCGTCTCTTTGAGTCTGGGTGAAGCTTTCCGCAAGATGTCATGGCGCTTCTCCATGCATCCCAGCCATCCACTGGTTTCTCCAGGGTGCCCGTCAACCATCCTTCACCCAGTAGTGTGTATTGAATTCTTGTCTCAAGTCTTGAAGTCTTGAGGCCTTGAAAATGCAGTCCTTGCAGATGCCATCATGGAATTGTCGTCATTGACGTAGAGTCCTCCTTCTTCACACCACTCTCGAGCACTCATACCTACCTCGTCTACTATAGCGTAGCACTAAAATAAATAACGTCCCGGGCTTGTAAGAGGGTGATGGGTTCCTACCTCATGCATACTACTCAACTACAAGAATTCAATATCACTACTGAGGGTTGTTGCAAAGATGCCACTAAATGCAATAAAACATAGGTATGAAAGCATGGTCAAAGTGAACTTGCCTGGTACGTTGATGAAGATAACAACACTCTCACAAAATTTGATATAACTATTCGTCACTCTCCGAAGAAAATCTATACAAGTCAAACATAGCATTCACATAAGCAATCATTCTAGCAAGCAATACTAACACTCAAAATAACAACTAAAAAAACTCAATAATAAAACTCCAACAAAGTCCAAAGAAGCTTCAAATAAAACTAGAAAGAAAAACTACAAACGAAAATATATGACTTTGCTACAAGCATCTAACATAGTTTTGCCCTAAGTAAAAAAACTTAACAGCAATTAAAACACTAAACTAATAATTTAACAGAAAATAAAAAGTAAAACAACTAAGTTAACAGAAAGTATTTTTCATAAAATTTTATTTGCAAAAATAAACAAATAAAAAGCTTTTATAAAACTCTAACTATGACCTATATAAGGTTTCATACAAAACTAAGGAAAATAAATTTTTAAAATAAAATAAAATTTTCTCCTGTTGTCTAACAGAAACACAACTAATTTTGTCAAAGTGAAAAAATAAAACTAATAAAAACAATAAAGAAAAGGCTAAAACAGAACTATAAGTAAAACAGTACTGTTTTGCTAAAATCCTAATTTAAATTAACCTAAAAATAAAATACTAAATACTACTGGATAAACAAAGGTCCTAGAGACCAGGAGCAAAAAGAATCAGTCGAAAATAATATTCCTAACTCAAAATAGCTCAAATCTAGTGATTTGAGAAAATTCATACAAACACAAATTTAAACTGCTCAAATATGAAATACAATTGAACTAACAGAAACTATATAAAATTTGTGATCCAAGGCAGCTGGAATCACTCAAAAATACCTCGTAGATAATTAACTATGGATTTTACAAGATTGAAACTATTCCGTTTTAAAAACAGAACGAAAAAAAATAGTAGGTCGGGATTTACTGTAGCAGTTCCGATGATGGGGTTCTGGTGGAGCTCCGGCGACGTCCTCCGGTGGCCCTCTGGCGTCGGGGAAGGGATGGTCGGGGGCGGCAGAGCGGGGCGGAGCGGCTGGTGGGGTCTGTGGGTGGCGGGGATGGTCGGAGGTGGTGGGGCGGGGCGGCAATGGCGGCGGTGGTCCGGCGAACACCGGCGAGGTGGCACGGCGACGTGGGGTGAGGAGAGGAGGGACTAGGGGGGAAATGGGTGCGGGAGATGGCCATTTATAGGGGGGGCAGGACGGTTTGGAGGAGGGGGCAAGGGATTTCGCGAATCCCGCGATCTCCGGCGATGGCCGACGCGGCTGTGCTCGGGAACGAAATCCAGTTCGTGAGGAAAGAGATGATTTGGCGCGATTGGGCCGGATTTGGCCCCAAAAAAAGCAGTACCTTTCTTTTTTTAATAACCCGCGAAGAAGAATCATTTTAGGAAATAAAATGAAAATAAAATATAGGAGTATTATATATCAAAATGATCAGAAAAATAAGCCCAATTTAATGGGATATTTTGCAGGCAAATAAAATACTTTTGAAAAATCATTTTTAAATTCAAACAAAAATCAAAATGACTCTCAAAACTCTATGGAAAATTTATTCCAACATTTTGGGGTGTCATGTTACTCCCTCTCAACACTTTTGTTAAAGTGTTCTTTGTCGAAAAGTTTTTGAATAAAACTCAAATGCCACTTTGAGTTAAAAACAAAATTTGAAATGACAAATTCAAAATGAAATTTTCTTTACTTCCCACTCTCTTTCATTGAAGAAATCATGAGGATCATTGAGTGGCATGAAGTTTGAAATATTTCCAAATTCAAATATTTTCAAAGAGAAGCATTTTTGGGAAGTCCTTTTATTCCTCTCAACAAAACTTCAAAAGTTTAAAATTCCAATCAATTTCACATAATCGATCACTCAACAATCAATCAAACAATCATATATTTTAAT
This sequence comes from Aegilops longissima, assembly GCA_021605205.1. NCBI lineage: Eukaryota > Viridiplantae > Streptophyta > Magnoliopsida > Poales > Poaceae > Aegilops > Aegilops longissima. The sequence goes on from CM038676.1 coordinate 320,187,421, forward strand.
TATTATAACATTCCAAAATTTAGAATTTTGGGATGTTACAAACTACCACACTTAAAATGAATCTCGTCCTCGAGATTCGAAGAGGCTAGCAAGAAAAGGTTAGGGTTTGGAGGTCTTCCAGCAAATCCATCGATCGGAATGGTCTAGTGTGCCACCACACTTAAAAGCAGGGTTATGGTTCCGACGGAACTCAGGTACTCCATCCCTTTGGGTTGACAGTGTCGCTCCGGGATAACTCTTTCACTGAGGCTCTTTCGGTAGGGGTATAACCTTTTTCTCAAAATCTTGTGTCCTCTCAATCCTGGTGAGGTTCTTCCGAAGGGTGGGTCTTCATATCTGACATGTCTGTCGTCAATACTAAGAAACTATCGGAACCTCCTGGCGGTCAACAATTTATGGCTTCTCCTGCAAGAAAAAAAAATGGTCGGGGTTGAATCTCCCCGTATATCCTACGATTGGCATCGGCTGCCTGTAAGGGTTCCATCGCCCTACCATTCTATGGTTTTATGGCTTGACATGTCGACACTCTTCTAAGGTTTTCAAGGCTCTCTGATTTTCCATCAACATATGATAGTTCATGATAGAAGTCTCCGGTATGGGGGCCAATCCATCCCGTACTTGAACCATTACTACATATGCAGACATCGAATCACGTATTCTAACACTTGGGCATACTCACAAGCATTGCGGAATTTCTCTTGTTGACGAACTGAGTTCGAATAAATCCATGGTTTCTGCAAGCTGAACAAGACATCTAACGTTTCTTCACAACCCTCGGGTTTCCGTATCCTCCTAAAAATGTCGGATGATTAACTCAGAGTTTTCTTCCGAAATATCTTCCTTCAGCAAGAGTGTGCTTGCTTCTTATTAACTCCTGGGCACATGGGTTATGGCCCACTTCAACTCTTGTACAAGTTTAACTCATCCTTCCGAGGATTATCATTCCATATTCCAACATTACATCTCCTGTAAATCCAATAGTACTTCTTCCTTCATACCCTTGTGGTGATGATCATACAAAACTCCAACTTATTTGGTCCAGCTCCCTTCTATGGACTGTCATGAATAACACATTTCTTTCTTCATTGATCCTGTGGCTTTACGGAGTACTACCACACCAAAAAATGCACTAGTTTATCCATAAATCACATTATTTTCATATCAATCTTTTATTACATCCTTAACCATTTTTCATAAATCCAAATTCCAAAAAGTTTATTACAAATGCTGCCACCCACATGGTTCGGTATGGTCAGACATTACTTCCAACTTTATTCATTTTTCCTCCTTGAGGATTCTTCAGTCCCACTGGAATTGTGCGACATGCGCCTTGAAATCTTCAATCTTCTATTTCATCGTGGTGGCCTTGAGCTTCATCTCCAATTTCTCTGCATGCACTTCTCTTAGGTATTCCTGAGTATAACGAAGTCTTGCTTCAAGTATTTCTCCGATCTGGCGTATGGCTTCCATGGCTGCTTCACGAACAGCGTCGAAGAAAGTTGCTTGTGGTACACGTGAGATGAAAAAGTACTGCCCCATCCTCTTTGGGCAAACTCCTTTCATACGGTGGAGGTGTACCTCCACATACCAAAGTTCCACTCCCTTTTGCATGAAGGGGTAGCCTTTGTAGACTGCATCTCCTTCAAGGTGAATATGCTTCATCATGTCCTTCAGGATCTTCGGGTAATCATGATCACTTGTCAGGGCCATGATCGTTTCAGGGCCCTTAAGGAAAGACTCATAAAGGGTTGTCATCTGCATGTGTAGGATAAGAGGGGTACTCAGAACAAAGAGTGTATCTCCATGGGGAATTTTTTTTGTCTCCAGAAAAGTTTGGTGTTCAGCTGTCCATGGGTTCGAGGTTTCGGGGTCTGGTTGAGATAGAAAGAGAAAGAGAATACCCACCCATCAACAAACAAATCCGAGCTCAAAAGAAAAAAATCGTTTGTAATGGGCCGTTCTACTATGGTTTTGTTTCTAAGTCTTCATTTCTCCAGGTCTTCAATGCTCGGGAGTTTCCAATTCCTGATGCTTTTCCCATATGAAGGCCTTCTACCATTCTTCCGTAACTTACGTCTCTCAAGGTTGACATAACAAGCCTACGAATATCGCATCTATCCAACCATTCAATAAACACAGAAAATAATAGCAACCAAGCATTCATTTATTCAATCAATTCTATAGTATCGCCACCCACATAAGTTGGTATGGTCAGATACTTAAATCGAGAAAGCGTTCATCTTTATTTTTCTCATGGTGGGCTACTACTAAGCTAATTTATCGGGAACTTGATCATTGTCCCCACTGGGACTTCATTTGTGTGGACTTGATCTCCTCCAATTTTTCTGCTAGATTTTCCCTGTTGACGCGGAGTTTCTTGTGACGACCCTATATGTCCTGAAGTTGTTCCTTGAGCTTCTGGATCTCAACGTCCTTGGCATGAGACATGGTCATGCTGCTTTTCAGTTCCTGACGCATTCTCGGGATCTCGAGGTTCTCCTCCTCCAGGTTGTCTACCTTCAGTCTCTGAGTCTCAACCTCTTCTCGTAGTGCTTCATTGTCAAATAGGGCTTCCAGGAGGTCCATCCGAAGATTCTTGATGTATTGTTCTAGATCCTGATTGTACACTAACAGTGGGGAGAACTTCATCTTGTGCACTTCCGTCAAGGAAATAGTTGCTCCATCAAACTTCTGCCATCCAATCCTTCCAAAGAAGTGTGGGTTTAGTGCAGCACGATGACGATAGCATAAGCGTGCAATAGTATCATGGACGGCAGTGTTGATGCCCATATCACAGTCACCATTTATGGTGCCGAAGCTGATGTCTGCAGTCTTGGGGTCTTCTTTACGGCCGAAAACTTGGGTCTTGACTCCCCATGATCTAGACGTCCTCTTAGTTGCCTTGATCTCAGGTATCGGTAGCTTCAGCAGCCTGACTAGCTCCACAAGGAAGGGGCCTCCAAGAACCTTCTCGTAGTGTTCTCTTTTGTTCAGAATGTAGCTCTCCATCTATAGTTTGAAATAAGGAAGGTTCAGTAAAAGGAATCATGTGTTACGAGAGTGGTAACAAAAACAAACGTCGTTCCTGTTGGGGTCTTCATATTACTAAGTCATTTCCTAGGGTCACGTCCTCACACCAACATGTGCTCGATACCATATCAGAAGCGACCCGACCTCGACGGTCAAGCCTCGTGTTTCGTGCCATCCTCGGATCAAGATCTTTGCACACACAAGACATCAATGTATATATCAAAGTGCAATCACATGTATAAATAACGTAAAACTGATATATACCTCATAAGTCACAACGAAACAAATAGTCGGGTATGGAGTCCCATCAACGCCATCGACAGGTTGAGTGTAGACCGTAACCTGCACTGCACTCTTACTCGTCGGAAGAAAGTATCTGCAACACGATACGTTGCAGCCGTGTAGGTCAGTACATTGAATGTACCGGCAAGATCACAACATCAGAAAACAGATGATAAAACTATACTATATGCAATATGGCTTTGTGGCTCTGTGTCTGAATTTTGTTTTGCATAAAAGTTGGTTTTATTTTCCCTACATCAAAGGAATAACTGGAGTCTGTACTATGGAGTTTTCTATCATGACATGGTTCCGCCAACCGATGTCTCATAGCCCAAATCATCATAAGTTGCCCACAATTAAGTTATCAGTCCGGTGTTGAGAGTTCCGAGATAGATCCAAGTCCAGATGCTCAAATTGTCCGTAACCGGGGACACGGCTAATCGATTAGGTTTTAACCCTCTGCAGAGGTTTGTACACTTTACCCGCAAGATTCGATCCCTCCTTTTACGTTCTCGCACTTCAGGGTGTTTGAGAACAAGACGACCGAAACATGGTCTTCCGAAGATTTCCTCTGACCACTGTCCGGTGCTCATCCAATCCTACCGTAGTTCTACATCTGCTAGCACCGTCCCAGCCAGTCACAACTAAGGTCAACCAAGCCAGAGCCCATAGTGACTTGTGGTTGCACAGGTAAGCTTCCGGGCATGAAGTATTCTTCCGTCTCTTTGAGTCTGGGTGAAGCTTTCCGCAAGATGTCATGGCGCTTCTCCATGCATCCCGGCCATCCACTGGTTTCTCCAGGGTGCCCGTCAACCATCCTTCACCCAGTAGTGTGTATTGAATTCTTGTCTCAAGTCTTGAAGTCTTGAGGCCTTGAAAATGCAATCCTTGCAGATGCCATCATGGAATTGTCGTCATTGACGTAGAGTCCTCCTTCTTCACACCACTCTCGAGCACTCATACCAACCTCGTCTACTATAGCGTAGCAATAAAATAAATAACGTCCCGGGCTTGTAAGAGGGTGATGGGTTCCTACCTCATGCATACTACTCAACTACAATAATTCAATATCACTACTGGAGGGTTGTTGCAAAGATCCCCCTAAATGCAATAAAACATAGGTATGAAAGCATGGTCAAAGTGAACTTGCCTGGTACGTTGATGAAGATAACAACACTCTCACAAAATTTGATATAACTATTCGTCACTCTCCGAAGAAAATCTATACAAGTCAAACATAGCATTCACATAAGCAATCATTCTAGCAAGCAATACTAACACTCAAAATAACAACTAAAAAAAACTCAATAATAAAACTCCAACAAAGTCCAAAGAAGCTTCAAATAAAACTAGAAAGAAAAACTACTAACGAAAATATATGACTTTGCTACAAGCATCTAACATAGTTTTGCCCTAAGTAAAAAAACTTAACAGCAATTAAAACACTAAACTAATAATTTAACAAAAATAAAAAGTAAAACAACTAAGTTAACAGAAAGTATTTATCATAAAATTTTATTTGCAAAAAGAAACAAATAAAAAGCTTTTATAAAACTCTAACTATGACCTATAGAAGGTTTCATACAAAACTAAGGAAAATAAATTTTTAAAATAAAATAAAATTTTCTCCTGTTGTCTAACAGAAACACAACTAATTTTGTCAAAGTGAAAAAATAAAAACTAATAAAAACAATAAAGAAAAGGCTAAAACAGAACTATAAGTAAAACAGTACTGTTTTGCTAAAATCCTAATTTAAATTAACCTAAAAATAAAATACTAAGTACTACTGGATAAACAAAGGTCCTAGAGACCAGGAGCAAAAAGAATCGGTCGAAAATAATATTCCTAACTCAAAATAGCTCAAATCTAGTGATTTGAGAAAATTCATACAAACACAAATTTAAACTGCTCAAATATGAAATACAATTGAACTAACAGAAACTACATAAAATTTGTGATCCAAGGCAGTTGGAATCACTCAAAAATACCTCGTAGATAATTAACTATGGATTTTACAAGATTGAAACTATTCCGTTTTAAAAACAGAACGAAAAAAAATAGTAGGTCGGGATTTGCTGTAGCAGTTCCGCTGATGGGGTTCTGGTGGAGCTCCGGCGACGTCTGCCGGTGGCCCTCTGGCGTTGGGGAAGGGATGGTCGGGGGCGGCAGAGCGGGGCGGAGCGACTGGTTGGGTCTGTGGGTGGCGGGGATGGCCGGAGGTGGTGGGGCGGGGCGGCAATGGCGGCGGTGGTCCGGCGAACTCCGGCGAGGTGGCGCGGCGACGTGGAGTGAGGAGAGGAGGGACTAGGGGGAAATGGGTGCGGGAGATGGCCATTTATAGGGGGAGCAGGTCGGTTTGGAGGAGGGAGCAAGGGATTTCGCGAATCCCGCGATCTCCGGCGATGGCCGACGCGGCTGTGCTCGGGAACGAAATCCAGTTCGTGAGGAAGGAGATGATCTGGCGCGATTGGGCGGTTTGGCCCCAAAAAAGCAGTACCTTTCTTTTTAATAACCCATGAAGAAGAATCATTTTAGGAAATAAAATGAAAATAAAATATAGGAGTATTATATATCAAAATGATCAGAAAAATAAGCCCAATTTAATGGGATATTTTGCAGGGCAAATAAAATACTTTTGAAAAATCATTTTTTTAAATTCAAACAAAAATCAAAATGACTCTCAAAACTCTATGGAAAATTTATTCCAACATTTTGGGGTGTCATGTTACTCCCTCTCAACAATTTTGTTAAAGTGTTCTTTGTCGAAAAGTTTTGAATAAAACTCAAATGCCACTTTGAGTTAAAAACAAAATTTAAAATGACAAATTCAAAATGAAATTTTTCTTTACTTCCCACTCTCTTTCATTGAAGAAATCATGAGGATCATTAAGTGGCATGAAGTTTGAAATATTTCCAAATTCAAATATTTTCAAACAGAAGCATTTTTTGGGAAGTCCTTTTATTCCCTCTCAACAAAACTTCAAAAGTTTAAAATTCCAATCAATTTCACGCAATCGATCACTCAACAATCAATCAAACAATCATATATTTTAATTATTATAACATTCCAAAATTTAGAATTTTGGGATGTTACAATAAGTATATGAGTTCTTTATGACTAATGTTGAGTCCATGGATTATACGCACTCTCACCCTTCCACCATTGCTAGCCTCTCCAATACCGCGCACTTTTCGCCGGTATCATACACCCACCATATACCTTCCTCAAAACAGCCACCATACCTACCTATCATGGCATTTCCATAGCCATTCCGAGATATATTGCCATGCAACTTTCCACCTTTCCGTTTATTATGACACACTCCATCATTGTCATATTGCTTTGCATGATCATGTAGTTGACATCGTATTTGTGGCAAAGCCATCGTTCATAATTCTTTCATACATGTCACTCTTGATTCATTGCATATCCCGGTACACCATCGGAGGCATATAGAGTCATATTTTGTTCTAAGTATCGAGTTGTAATTGTTGAGTTGTAAGAAAATAAAAGTGTGATGATCATCATTTTTAGAGCATAGTCCCAAGTGAGGAAAAGGATGATGGAGAATATGATTCCCCAACAAGTCGGGATGAGACTCCGGACGAAAAAAATAAAAAAATAGAAAAAAAGAGGCCATAAAAAAGAAGAAGAGAAAAGGCCCAAAAAAGGGAATAAAAAATAAAAAAAATGAGAGAAAAAAGAGAGAAGGGACAATGCTACTATCCTTTTACCACACTTGTGCTTCAAAGTAGCACCATGATCTTCATGATAGAAAGTCACCTATGTTGTCACTTTCATATGCTAGTGGGAATTTTTCATTATAGAACATGGCTTGTATATTCCAATGATGGGCTTCCTCAAAATGCCCTAGGTCTTCGTGAGCAAGCGAGTTGGATGCACACCCACTTAGTTTCTTTTGTTGAGCTTTCATATACTTATAGCACTAGTGCATCCGTTGCATGGCAATCCCTACTCACTCACATTGATATCTATTGATGGGCATCTCCATAGCCCGTTGATATGCCTAGTTGATGTGAGACTATCTTCTCCCTTTTTGTCTTCTCCACAACCACCCTTTTATTCCACATATAGTGCTATATCCATGGCTCACGCTCATGTATTGTGTGAAGATTGAAAAAGTTTTGAGAATGTCAAAAGTATGAAAAAATTGCTTGGCTTGTCATCGGGGTTGTGCATGATTTAAATACTTTTTGTGGTGAAGATAGATGATAGCCAGACTATATGATTTTGTAGGGATAACTTTCTTTGGCCATGTTATTTTGAGAAGACATAATTGCTTAGTTAGTATGCTTGAAGTATTATTATTTTTATGTCAATATTAAACTTTTATCTTGAATCTTTCGGATCTGAATATTCATACCACAATTAAGAAGAATTACATTGAAATTATGCCAACTAGCATTCCACATCAAAAATTATCTTTTTTATCATTTACCTACTCGAGGACGAGCAGGAATTAAGCTTGGGGATGCTTGATACGTCTCCAATGTATCTATAATTTTTGATTGCTCCATGCTATATTATCTACTGTTTTGGACATTATTGGGCTTTATTATCCACTTTTATATTACTTTTGGGACTAACCTATTGACCCAGAGCCCAGTGCCAGTTCCTGTTTTTTCCCTTGTTTCAGTGTTTCGAAGAAAAGGAATATCAAACGGAGTCGAAACGGAATGAAACCAACTGGAGAAGTTTTTTTTGGAAGGAAAGCTACCGGAAAAACTTGGAGTGCACGTCAGAAAGAAACGAGGAGCCACGAGGCAGGGGCGCGCCTCCCCCACTCCAGGCGCGCCCTCCACCCTCTGGGCCCCTCATGGCTCCCCTGACATACTTCTTCCTCCTATATATATCCATATACCCTAAAAACTTCGGGGGACAGAATAGATCGGGAGTTCCGTCGCCGCAAGCCTCTGTAGCCACCAAAAACCAATCGGGACCCTGTTCCGGCACCCTGCCAGAGGGGGGAACCCTCACCGGTGGCCATCTTCATCACCCCGGCGCTCTCCATGACGAGGAGGGAGTAGTTCACCCTCGGGGCTGAGGGTATGTACCAGTAGCTATGTGTTTGATCTCTCTCTCTCGTGTTCTTGATTTGGCACGATCTTGATGTATCGCGAGCTTTGCTATCGTAGTTGGATCTTATGTTGCTTCTCCCCCTCTACTCTCTTGTAATGGATTGAGTTTTCCCTTTGAAGTTATCTTATCGGATTTAGTCTTTAATGACTTGAGAACACTTGATGTATGTCTTGCCGTGCGTATCTGTGGTGACAATGGGATATCACGTGATTCGCTTGATGTATGTTTTGGTGATCAACTTGCGGGTTCCGCCCATGAACCTATGCATAGGGGTTGGCACACGTTTTCGTCGAGATTCTCTGGTAGAAACTTTGGGGCACTCTTTGTGGTTCTATGTGTTGGCTGAATAGATGAATCTGAGATTGTGTGATGCATATCGTATAATCATACCCACGGATACTTGAGGTGACATTGGAGTATCTAGGTGAAATTAGGGTTTTGGTTGATTTGTGTCTTAAGGTGTTATTCTAGTACGAACTCTAGGGCTGTTTGTGACACTTATAGGAATAGCCCAATGGATTGATTGGAAAGAATAACTTTGAGGTGGTTTCATACCCTACCATAATCTCTTCGTTTGTTCTCCGCTATTAGTGACTTTGGAGTGACTCTTTGTTGCATGTTGAGGGGTAGTTATATGATCCAATTATGTTATTATTGTTGAGAGAACTTGCACTAGTGAAAGTATGAACCCTAGGCCTTGTTTCCTAGCATTGCAATACCGTTTACGCTCACTTTTATCATTAGTTACCTTGCTGTTTTTATATTTTTTAGATTACAAAAACCTATATCTACCATCCATATTGCACTTGTATCACCATCTTTTCGCCGAACTAGTACACCTATACAATTTACCATTGTATTGGGTGTGTTGGGGACACAAGAGACTCTTTGCTATTTGGTTGTTGGGTTGCTTGAGAGAGACCATCTTCATCCTACGCCTCCCACGGATTGATAAACCTTAGGTCATCCACTTGAGGGAAATTTGCTACTGTCCTACAAACCTCTGCACTTGGAGGCCCAACAACGTCTACAAGAAGAAGGTTGTGTAGTAGACATCATTGCCCGAGATTCGATCGTTGGTATCCCTATACCTTGTTCAATCTCGTTACCGGCAAGTCTCTTTACTTGTTCCGTAACGCATGATCCCATGACTAACTCCTTAGTCACACTGAGCTCATTATGATGATGCATTACCGAGTGGGCCCAGAGATACCTCTCCATCATACGGAGTGACAAATCCCAGTCTCGATTCGTGCCAACTCAACAGATACTTTCGGAGATACTTGTAGTGCACCTTTATTGCCACCCAGTTACGTTGTGACGTTTGGTACACCCAAAGCATTCCTGTGGTATCCGGGAGTTGCACAATATCATGGTCTAAGGAAATGATACTTGACATTAGAAAAGCTCTTAGCAAACGAACTACACGATCTTGTGCTATGCTTAGGATTGGGTCTTGTCCATCACATCATTCTCCTAATGATGTGATCCCGTTATCAATGACATCCAATGTCCATGGTCAGGAAACCATAACCATCTATTGATCAACGAGCTAGTCAACTAGAGGCTTACTAGGGACATGTTGTGGTCTATGTATTCACACATGTATTACGGTTTCCAGTTAATACAATTATAGCATGAACAATAGACAATTATCATGAACAAGGAAATACAATAATAACCATCTATTATTGCCTCTAGGGCATATTTCCAACAGTCTCCCACTTGCACTAGAATCAATAATCTAGTTCACATCACTATGTGATTGTAATGAATCCAACACCTATGGGGTTTGTTCATATCTCGCTTGTGAGAGAGGTTATTAGTCAACGGGTCTGAACCTTTCAGATCCGTGTGTGCTTTACAAATCTCTATGTCATATTTTAGATGCAGCTACCGTGTGCTACTTGGAGCTATTCCAAATAACTGCTCTACTATACGAATCCGGTTTACTACTCAGAGTCATCCGGATTAGTGTCAAAGTTTGCATCGACGTAACCCTTTACGACGAACTCTTTTACCACCTCCATAATCGAGAAAATTCCTTAGTCCACTAGTTACTAAGGATAAGTTCGACCGCTGTCATGTGATCCATTCCTGGATCACTCTTGTACCCCTTGACTGACTCATGGCAAGGCACACTTCAGGTGCGGTACACATCATAGACTACTGCAGAGCCTACGTCTAAAGCATAGGGGACGACCTTCGTCCTTTCTCTCTCTTCTGCCGTGGTCTGGTCTTGAGTCTTACTCAATACTCACACCTTATAACACATTCAAGAACTCCTTCTTTGTTGATCTATTTTTTAACTCCTTCAAAATCTTGTCACGGTACATATTCATTTGAAAGTACTATTAAGCATTTTTTTATCTATCCTTATAGATCTTGATGCTCAATGTTCAAGTAGCTTAATCCAGGTTTTCCATTGAAAAACACTTTTCAAATAACCCTGTATGCTTTCCAGAAATTCTACATCATTTTTGATAAACAAAATGTTAACAACATATACTCATCAAAAATTCTATAGTGCTCCCACTCACTTCTTTGGTATTACAAGTTTCTCATAAACTTTGTATAAACCCAAAATCTTTGAACATCTCATCAAAGCGTACATTCCAACTCCGAGATGCTTACTCCAGTCCTTAGAAGGATTGCTGGAGCTTTGCATACTTGTTAGCATCTTTCAGGATTGACAAAACCTTCTGGTTGTATCACAGACAACCTTTCCTCAAGAAAATCATCGAGGAAACAATGTTTTGACATCCTATCTGCAAGATTTCATAAATAATGTAGTAACTGCTAACATAATTCCAACAGACTCTTAGCATCGCCACGAGTGAGAAAGTCTCATCGCAGTCAACTCCTTGAACTTGTCGGGAAACATCTTAATGACAAGTCGAGCTTTCTTAATGGTGACACTTACCATCATTGTCCGTCTTCCTTTTAAAATCCATCTGCCCCCAACAGCCTTACGACCATCAAGTAGTTCTTCCAAAGTCTATACTTTGTTTTTATACATGGATCCTCTCTCGAATTTTATGGCCTCGAGCCATTCGTCGGAATCCGGGCCCACCATCGCTTCTCCATAGCTCGTAGGTTCATTGTTGTCTAGCAACATGACTTCCAAGACAGGATTACGTACCACTCTGAAGTAGTACGCATCCTTGTCAACCTACGAGGTTTGGTAGTGACTTGATCCGAAGTTTCATGATCACTATCATAAGCTTCCACTTCAATTGGTGTAGGTGCCACAGGAACAACTACCTGTGCCCTGCTACACACTAGTTGAAGTGACGGTTCAATAACCTCATCAAGTCCCCACCATCCTCCCACTCAATTCTTTCGAGAGAAACTTTTCCTCGAGAAAGGACCCGTTTCTAGAAACAATCACTTTTGCTTCCGGATCTGAAATAGGAGATATACCCAACTGTTTTGGGTATTCTATGGAGATGCATTTATCCACTTTGGGTTCGAGCTTATCAGCCTGAAACTTTTTCACATAAGCGTCGTAGCCCCAAACTTTTAAGAAACGACAGCTTAGGTTTTTCTAAACCATAGTTCATGGTGCCCTATTTAAAGTGAATGCGGTTGTCTCTAATGCCTAACCCATAAACGATAGTGGTAATTTGATAATAGACATCATGGTATGCACCATATCCAATAGGGTGCAGTTATGATGTTCGGACACACCATCACACTATGGTGTTCCAGGCGGTATTAGTTGTGAAACAATTTCCACAATGTCTTAATTGTGTGCCAAACTCGTAACTCAGATATTCATCTCTATGATCATATCATAGACATTTTATCCTCTTGTCACGACGATCTTCAACTTCACTCTGAAATTACTTAAACCTTTCAATAATTCAGACTTGTGTTTCATCAAGTAAATACACTCAGCATCTACTCAAATCATATATGAAGTAAGAACATAACGATATCCATTGCGTGCCTCAGCACTCATTGGACTGCACACATCAAAATGTATTACTTCCAACAAGTTGCTTTCTTGTTCCATCTTCTCAAAACGAGGCCTTCCAAATCATCTTGCCCATGTGGTATGATTTGCATGTCTCAAGTGATTCAAAATCAAGTGAGTCCAAACGATCCATCTGTATGGAGTTTCTTCATGCATATATACCAATAGACATGGTTCGCACGTCTCAATCTTTTCAAAAACGAGTGAGTCCAAAGATCCATCAACATGGAGCTTCTTCATGTGTTTTATACCAATATGACTCAAATGGCAGTGCCACAAGTATGTGGTACTATCATTACTATCTTATATCTTTCGGCATGAACATGTGTATCACTACGATCGAGATTCAATAAACCATTCATTTTAGGTGCAAGACCATTGAAGGTATTATTCAAATAAACAGAGTAACCATTATTCTCCTTCAATGAATAACCGTATTGCGATAAACATAATCCAATCATGTCTATGCTCAACGCAAACACCAAATAACAATTATTTAGGTTTAACACCAATCCCGATGGTAGAGGGAGCGTGCGATGTTTGATCACATCAACTTTGGAAACACTTGCAACAAATATCGTCATCTCACCTTTAGCTAGTTTCCGTAGCCTCTTATTTCGAGTTACTAACACTTAGCAACCGAACCGGTATTTATTTCCCTGGTGCTACTAGGAGTACTAGTAAGGTACACATTAATATAACGTATATCCAAAATACTTCTGTCGACCTTGCCAGCCTTCTCATCTACCAAGTATCTAGGGTAGTTCTGCTTCAGTGAACGTTCCCCTCATTACAGAAGCACTTAGTCTCGGGTTTGGGTTCAACCTTGGGTTTCTTCACTAGAGCAGCAACTGATTTGCCATTTCAGGAAGTATCCCTTCTTTCCATGCCCTTCTTGAAACTAGTGGTTTTACTAACCATCAACAATTGATGCTCCTACTTGTTTTCTACTTTCATGGTGTCAAACATCGTGAATTGCTCAAGGATCATCATGTCTATCCCTGATATGTTATAGTTCATCACGAAGCTCTAATAGCTTGGTGGCAGTGACTATGGAGAACCATCACTATCTCATCTGGAAGATTAACTCCCACTTGATTCAAGCGATTGTAGTACTCAGACAATCTGAGCACATGCTCAATGATTGAGCTTTTCTCCCTTAGTTTGCAGGCTTAAGAAACCTGTCAGAGGTCTCATACCTCTTGACATGGGCACTAGTCTGAAATCCCAATTTTAGTCTTTGGAACATCTCATATGTCCTGCGACGTTCCAAAATCGTCTTTGGCGCCTCAATTCTAAATCGTTAGCATTACGCACTGAACTATCACGTAGTCATCAAAACGTGTATGTCAGATGTTCGCAACATCCATAGACCTCGAGGTTCAGCACACCGAGCGATGCATTAAGGACATAAGCCTAATGAGGACAATCCTCAGTTTACGGACCCAGTCCGCATAATTTCTACTATCAACTTTCAACTAAATTTTCTCTAGGAACATATCTTAAACAGTAGAACTAAAGCGTAAGCTACGACATATTTTGCCAAGACCTTTTGACTATGTTCATGATAATTAAGTTCATCTGATTATTTAATGAACTCCCACTTAGAAAGACATCCCTCTAGTCATCTGAGTGATACATGATCCGAGTCAACTAGGCCGTGTCCGATCATCACGTGAGACGGACTAGTCATCATCGGTGAACATCTTCATGTTGATCGTATCTACTATACGACTCATGTTCGACCTTTCGGTCTCTTGTGTTCCGAGGCCATGTCTGTACATGCTAGGCTCGTCAATTCAACCTAAGTCTTTCGCATGTGTAAATCTGGCTTACACCCGTTGTATGCGAACGTTAGAATCTATCACACCCGATCATCACGTGGTGCTTTGAAACGACGAACCTTCGCAATGGTGCACAGTTAGGGGGAACACTTTCTTGAAAGTTTAACGAGGGATCATCTTATTTATGCTACCGTCGTTCTAAGCAAATAAGATGTAAACATGACAAACATCACATGCAAATCATAAAGTGACATGATATGGCCAATATCATCTTGCGCCTTTTGATCTCTATCTTCAAGGCGCGGCATGATCACCTTCGTCACCGGCATGACACCATGATCTCCATCATCGTGTCTTCATGAAGTTGTCTTGCCAACTATTACTTCTACTACTATGGCTAACGGTTAGCAATAAAGTAAAGTAATTACATGGCGTTTACATTGACTCGCAGGTCATAAAATAAATTAAGACAACTCCTATGGCTCCTGCCGGTTGTCATACTCATCGACATGCAAGTCGTGATTCCTATTACAAGAACATGATCAATCTCATACATCACATATATCATTCATCACGTCCTTTTGGCCATATCATATCACATAGCATACCCTGCAAAAACAAGTTAGACGTCCTCTAATTGTTGTTGCATGTTTTACGTGGCTGCTATGGGTTTCTAGCAAGAACGTTTCTTACCTACGCAAAAGCCACAACGGTGATATGCCAATTGCTATTTACCCTTCATAAGGACCCTCTTCATCGAATCCGATCTGACTAAAGTGGGAGAGACAGACACCCGCTAGCCACCTTATGCAGCAAGTGCATGTCAGTCGGTGGAACCTGTCTCACGTAAGTGTACGTCTAAGGTCGGTCTGGGCCGCTTCATCCCACAATGCCGCTGAATCAAGATAGGACTAGTAACAACAAGAAGATTGACCAAATCATCGCCCACAACTACTTTGTGTTCTACTCGTGCATAGAATCTACGCATAGACCTAGCTCTGATACCACTGTTGGGGAACATAGCAATAATTCAAAATTTTCCTGCGTGTCACCAAGATCAATCCAGGAGATGCTAGCAACAAGAGAGAGGGAGTGCATCTTCATACCCTTGAAGATCGCTAAGCGGAAGCGTTACAAGAACGCGGTTGATGGAGTCATACTCGCGGCGATTCAAATCGCGGAAGATCCGATCTAGCGACGAACGGACGGAGCCTCCGTGTTCAACACACGTACAGCCTGGGGACGTCTCCTCCTTTTTGATCCAGCAAGGGGAGAGGATAAGTTGAGGGAGGACGCCGGCAGCACGACGGCGTGGTGGTGGAGCTTGTGGTATTCCTGCAGGGCTTCGCCAAGCTCTACGAAGGAGAAGGAAGAGTTCGAGGAGGGAGGGGCTGCGCCAGGGAAGGGGTGCGGCTGCCCTCTATCTCCCTCACTATATATAGGGGGAAGGGGGTGGAGGAGGCGCCCTAGGGTTCCCTAGGGGAGGGGCGGCGGCCACAGGGGAAACCCTAGATGGGTTTGGGTGCCCCACCCCTAGGAAACTTGCCCCCCAAGCCGGGAGGGGTGGCTGCCCTAGGGGAGGCGCCCCCACCTCTCCAGGTTACATGAGAGGGATTGGGAGGGGCGCACAGCCCCTTAGTGGGCTGGTGTGCCCCCTCCCCTTGGCCCATAAGGCCCCCAATGCTTGTCGGGGCCTCCGAAACACCTTTCGGTCACGCTGGTCGTCACCCGGTACTCCCAGAACAATTCCGGACTCCAATACCCTTCGTCCAATATATCGATCTTCACCTCCGGACCATTCCGGAGTTCCTCGTCACGTCCGGGATCTCATCCGGGACTCCGAACAACCTTCGGTAACCACATACTATTTCCCATAACAACTCTAGCGTCACCGAACCTTAAGTGTGTAGACCCTACGGGTTCGGGAACCATGCAGACATGACCGAGACACCTCTCCGGCCAATAACCAATAGCGGGATCTGGATACCCATATTGGCTCCCACATGTTCCACGATGATCTCATCGGATGAACCACAATGTCGGGGATTCAATCAATCCCGTATACAATTCCCTTTGTCCATCGGTATGTTACTTGCCTGATACGTCTCCAACGTATCTATAATTATTGATTGCTCCATGCTATATTATCTACTGTTTTGGACATTATTGGGCTTTATTATCCACTTTTATAGCACTTTTGGGACTAACCTATTGACCCAGAGCCCAGTGTCAGTTCCTGTTTTTCCCCTTGTTTCAGTGTTTCGAAGAAAAGGAATATCAAACGAAGTCTAAACGGAATGAAACCAACTGGAGAAGTTATTTTTGGAAGGAAAGCTACCGAAAAAACTTGGAGTGCACATCAGGAAAGAAACGAGGGAGCCACAAGGCAGGGGGGCGCCCTCCCCCCCAGGCGCGCCCTCCACCCTCATGGGCCCCTCGTGGCTACGTACTTCTTCCTCCTATATATATCCATATACCCTAAAAACTTCGGGGGACAGAATAGATCGGGAGTTCCGCCGCCGCAAGCCTCTGTAGCCACCAAAAACCAATCGGGGCCATGTTTCGGCACCCTGCCGGAGGGGGGAACCCTCACCGGTGGCCATCTTCATCATCCCGGCGCTCTCCAGGACGAGGAAGGAGTAGTTCACCCTCGGGGCTAAGGAAATGATACTTGACATTAGAAAAGCTCTTAGCAAACGAACTACAAGAACTTGTGCTATGCTTAGGATTGGGTCTTGTCCATCACATCATTCTCCTAATGATGTGATCCCGTTATCAATGACATCCAATGTCCATGGTCAGGAAACCATAACCATCTATTGATCAACGAGCTAGTCAACTAGAGGCTTACTAGGGACATGTTGTGGTCTATGTATTCACACATGTATTACGGTTTCCAGTTAATACAATTATAGCATGAACAATAGACAATTATCATGAACAAGGAAATACAATAATAACCATCTATTATTGCCTCTAGGGCATATTTCCAACATTGACTTGGCACATGTTCACACATGTAGTTGAAACAAATCAACATAGCCTTCATGATATTTATGTTCATGGCGGATTAATATCCTACTCATGCTTGCACTCAATGTTTATTAATTTTAATGCATGTTCATGACTGTTGTCGCTCTCTAGTTGGTCGCTTCCCAATCTTTTGCTAGCCTTCAATTGTACTAAGCGGGAATACTGCTTGTGCATCCAATCCCTTAAACCCCAAAGTTATGCCATATGAGTCCACTATACCTTCCTATATGCGGTATCTACCTGCCGTTCCAAGTAAATTTGTATGTGCCAAACTCTAAACCTTCGAATGAAATTCTGTTTTGTATGCTTGAATAGCTCATGTATCAACTGGGTTGTCCGTATCTTCCATGCTAGGCGGGTTATTCTCAAGAGGAGTGGACTCCGCTCCTCACTCACGAGAAAATGGTTGGTCACCGGGATGCCCAGTCCCATGCTTTATGCAAATCAAATCAAAATAATTGCAAACAAAACTCCCCCGGGACTGTTGTTAGTTGGAGGCACTCGTTGTTTCGAGCAAGCCAGGGATTGATGCTTGTTGGTGGAGGGGGAGTATGAACTTTACCATTCTGTTTGGGAACCGCCTATAATGTGTGTAGCATGGAAGATATCGCCATCTCTTGGTTGTTATGTTGACAATGAAAGTATGCCGCTCAAAATATTATTTATCTCTGCTTTAAAATCGAGCTCTGACACCTCTACAAATCCCTGCTTCCCTCTGCGAAGGGCCTATCTATTTACTTTTATGTTGAGTCATCACCCTCTTATTAAAAAGCACAAGCTGGAGAGCACTGCTATCATTTGCATCCATTACTATTAGTTTATATTGGGTATGACTATGACTGGATCTCTTTTACCATGAATTACAATGTTTAGTCAGTCCTTGTTCTTTAAAGGTGCTCTGCATTTATGTTTTACGGTCTCAGAAAGGGCTAGCGAGATACCATCTTGTTATATCATATTATGATTGTTTTGAGAAAGTGTTGTCATTCGAGATTTATTATTATTGCTCGCTAGTTGATTATGCCATTGACATGAGTAAACATGAGACCTAAATGTTATTGTGAATATGGTTAGTTCATAATCTTTGCTGAAAACTTGGATGCTGGCTTTACATATTTACAACAACAAGAGTAAACAGAGTTTGTTAAAGTTTTTCTTTATCACTTTCAGTTTATCAACTAAATTGCTTGAGGACAAGCAAAGGTTTAAGCTTGGGGGAGTTGATACGTCTCCGTCGTATCTACTTTTCCAAACACTTTTGCCCTTGTTTTGGACTCTAACTTGCATGATTTGAATGGAACTAACCCGGACTGACGCTGTTTTCAGCAGAATTGCCATGATGTTATTTATGTGCAGAAACAAAAGTTCTCGAAATGACCTGAAACTCCACGGAGATTACTTTTGGAAATAATAAAAAAATTGGCGAAAGAATTAAGGCCAGGGGGCCCACACCCTGGGCAGGAGGGTGGGGGTGCGCCCTACCCCCCTGGGCGCGCCGCCCTGCCACGTGGGCCCCCTCGAGCTCCACCGACCTCAACTCCAACTCCATATATTCGTGTTCGGGGAGAAAAAAACCAGGGAGGAAGATTCATCGCATTTTACGATACGGAGCCACCGCCAAGCCCTAAACTCTCTCGGGAGGGCTGATCTGGAGTCTGTTCGGGGCTCCGGAGAGGGAAATCCGTCGCCATCATCATCATCAACCATCCTCCATCACCAATTTCATGATGCTCACCGCCGTGCGTGAGTAATTCCATCGTAGGCTTGCTGGACGGTGATGGGTTGGATGAGATTTATCATGTAATCGAGTTAGTTTTGTTAGGGTTTGATCCCTAGTATCCACTATGTTCTGAGATTGATGTTGCTATGACTTTGCTATGCTTAATGCTTGTCACTAGGGCCCGAGTGCCATGATTTCAGATCTAAACCTATTATGTTTTCATGAATATATGTGAGTTCTTGATCCTATCTTGCAACTCTGTTGGAAAAGGCAGTGCCTAGGAGGCGCTTAGGCACGCCTAGGCGCTAGGCAATGGCCCAACGCCTCGCCTAGGGCATAAGTAGAAGTCTAGGCAGAGCAAGTAAGAAATTGTCTACCTAAGCGAGAAATCATGCCATATTGCACTGATATGCCAAAAGGGCCATATTCCAATAGTAGTAGCTGCTCGTTAACATACTTATATGCGCAAAATTAATAGAATACACATATAATAACCTCATATACACCCTAATAGTTAAAATTATATAATAGCCTAGGCTACGCCTAGGGCGCTTAAGCACCGCCTAGGTACTAGGCGAAGGCCAACCGCCTCGCTTACGCCTACCACGTTTTCCAACCAATGCAAGTCTATAGTCGCCTACTATGTGTTATGATCCGGCAACCCCGAAGTGACAATAATCGGGATCACTCCCGGTGATTACCATAGTTTGAGGAGTTCATGTATTCACTATGTGTTAATGCTTTGGTCCGGTGCTCTATTAAAAGGAGGCCTTAATATCCCTTAGTTTCCGCTAGGCCCCGCTGCCACGGGAGGGTAGGACAAAATATGTCATGCAAGTTCTTTTCCATAAGCACGTATGACTATATTCAGAATACATGCCTACATTACATTGATGAATTGGAGCTAGTTCTGTGTCACCCTATGTTATGACTGTTACATGATGAACCGCATCCGGCATAATTCTCCATCACCGATCCAATGCCTACGAGCTTTTCACATGTTGTTCTTTGCTTATTTACTTTTCTGTTGCTACTGTTACAATCACTACAAAACCCAAAAATATTACTTTTGCTACCGTTACCGTTACTTCCATACTACTTTACTACTAAATACTTTGCTGCAGATATTAAGTTATCTAGGTGTGGTTGAATTGACAACTCAACTGCTAATACTTGAGAATATTCTTTGGCTCCCCTTGTGTCGAATCAATAAATTTGGGTTGAATAATCTACCCTCGAAAACTGTTGCGGTCCCCTATACTTGTGGGTTATCATGTATCTCCTTGATGACTTGTCCTTCCTTTCCGAATACTTGCTTCTCTGAGAGGTTCTTCGTTCATAACGATCATCTCTAGTCCTCCTCTATCTAAGTGGTGGTTCTTCTCTTCTACTTCTCCTTTTGGGTGAATCTTCTCTTCTTTTGTAGGGGGTCGTACACTCATTGGAGTAGTGTCCGGGTCTTCCACAATTGTAGCAATTACACTCACGAATCGAAGATCTTTTGTCATTGTGGGACCTTGACTTGGAACTTCTTTCCTTGCTTCTACTCTTTAGAACTTGTTGAAGTTATTCACCATTAGACTCAATTCCTCGTTGAAGGTTTGTTTCTCACTTGATGATGTAGGAGCATCACATGAGGCTTTGTAAGCACCACTTGACTCGTTGTGAAGCTCTTCCTTATCATTGAGTGACATCTCATGAGCAACAATTCTTCCAATGACTTCCATTGGCTTGAGATCTTTGTAGTTTGGCATCATTTGGATCAATGTGCACACAGTATCATATTTTCCATCCAAGGCTCTTAGGATCTTCTTGATGATGAATCTATCGTTCATATCTTCACATCCTAAGTCGGCAATCTCGTTTGTGATGAGAGCAAGCCTAGAGTACATTTCAGCGACACTTTCACCATCCTTCATTTTGAACTTGTCAAGTTGACTTTGAAGCACATCCAATTTGGATTCCTTGACGGAGTCGGTACCATCGTGCATATCAATCAAAGTATCCCAAATTTCCTTTGCATTCTCAAGACGGCTAATTTTGTTGAATTCTTCGGGGCACAATCCGTTGAAGAGGATATCGCAAGCTTGAGCATTGTATTGCAGCATCTTCAACTCTTCCGCGGTAGCTTCACGGTTCGGTTCTCTCCCATCAAAGAATTCACCTTGCAATCCAATACACACAATGGCCCAAACGGCGGGGTTATGTCCAAGAATATGCATTTTCATCTTATGCTTCCAAATAGCAAAATTAGTACCATCAAATTAAGGACCTCTACGGTGGTAATTTCCCTCGCTAGACGCCATACTCTCCTAGGTTGTGAAACCAAGGCTATGATCACCAAAAGCTATGGAAATCAAGGCAAATGGAGACGAAAGCTCTGATACCACTTGTAGGATCGAAAGTATGTCTAGAGGGGGGGGGGTGATTAGACTACTTGACCAAATAAAAATATAGCCCTTTCCCAATTTTAAGTCTTGGCAGATTTTAGCAACTTTAGAACAAGTCAAGCAATCAATCTACACATGCAAGTATAAGAGTATAGCAGCGGAATGTAAAACATTGCATATGAAGGTAAAGGGAGGAGTTTGGAGGGAGGAAACGCAATGTAGACACGGAATTTTTTCCCGTGGTTCTGATAGGTGGTGCTATCGTACATCCACGTTGATGGAGACTTCAACCCATGAAGGGTAACAGTTGCGCGAGTCCATGGAGGGCTCCACCCACGAAGGGCCCACGAAGAAGAAACCTTGTCTATCCCACCATGGCCATCGCCCACGAAGGACTTGCCTCACTAGGGTAGATCTTCACGAAGCAGGCGATCTCCTTGCCCGTACAAACTCCTTGGTTCAACTCCACAATCTTGTCGGAGGCTCCCAAGTGACACCTAACCAATCTAGGAGACACCACTCTCCAAAAGGTAATAGATGGTGTGTTGATGATGAACTCCTTGCTCTTGTGCTTCAAATGATAGTCTCCCCAACACTCAACTCTCTCTCACACAGATTTGGATATGGTGGAAAGATGATTTGAGTGGAAAGCAACTTGGGGAAGGCTAGAGATCAAGATTTATGTGGTTGGAATGGAATATCTTGGTCTCAACACATGAGTAGGTGGTTCTCTCTTAGAAAATGTATGCTGGAAGTGTAGGTACATTCTGATGGATCTCCTCCACAAATGAAGGGTGGAGGGGTATATATAGCCTCCACACAAAATCTAACCGTTACACACAATTCACCAAACTCGGTGGGACCAAATCAGAAAACTCGGTCAAACCGATTTAGTTCAAAATGTGAACGTTAGGCTTTTCGGTGGGACCGACATGTCAACTCGGTGGGACCGATTCCATTAGGGTTGTTAGGGCATAACGTAATCTCGGTGAGACCGATTACACAAACTCGGTAGGACCGACTTTGGTAATAAGCTAACCAGAGAGTTGGTCAGGCAAACTCGGTGGGACCGATTCGCTCAGCGCGGTGAGACCGAAATGTTACGAAAGGGAAACAGAGAGTTTGCATTGCGAACTCGCTGGGACCGATCGCTCATCTCGGTTGGACCAAAACGTTACGAAAGGGAAACAAAGAGTTTGCAATCCCATCTCGGTGAGACCGAGATCCCTATCGGTGAGACCGAAGTGACTAGGGTTTCTGGCAGTGGCTATGTCAAATGAACTCGATGGCGCCGGATAGATCAAATCGGTAGGGCCGAGTTTGACTTTTGGTTTGGGACATATGTGGAAATGAGAAAGTTGTTGAGGGATTTTGGAGCATATCACTAAGAATTTTGAGCAAGCAAGCCATTAAGCAACACCTCATCCCCTTTTAATAGTATTGGTTTTTCCTATGGACTCAATGTGATCTTGGATCAGTAAAATGAAAATGTAGAGTCTTGAGCTTGAGCCAATGTATGTCCTTAGCATTTTGAGGGGTCCACATTCCTGATCCATGCCATGCAAATCATTGAACTTTCTGAAATGATCATCTTGAAATAGTATTAGTTCAATGAGCTATATGTTGTTAGTAATTACCAAAACCACCCAGGGATAGTTGCACTTTCACATGTCCTCCATCATCTGTCAAAGGCCGGACTTCCACACCTTGTCCTGAAGTGAACTGTTGGATGAGTTTGTGGCAATGAGGATCTTGGACAAGACCGCCGACAATGCGGTGTTGCGTTCTCAACGCACAAAGAAGCCCAACTTGCCTTGAAGGCCAAGGCTAGTGTGGAAGAATATGATTAAGAGTAAGAAGAGGAGAGTAACCCCGAAGATACAAAATATGTTTATCATGAGCACATGGCTCTGCTTCAAGGCAATTTTGGAGCAAGAAGAACTCAAGGCCCAACTTCAACAAGAACAACTCAAGTGGCACCAGGGGCAAGAAACGTGTGAGGACATGCTATAATTGTGGCAATGTGAGCCACTTTGTTGCAGAGTGCCCATATGAGAAGAGGGAAGACAATGGTGGCAAGCTTATCCGAAAAGACAAGGCCAAGTCCTTCCCCAACAAGAACAACTTCACCAAGAAGACTCCTCCCAAGGGGTTGGTGGCACAAGAAGAGTGCAATGAGGATGAGGATGAGGATGATGATGACGATGACGATGATATGGTTGCCATGGCCTCCGTTGCCATTGCCTCAACTCCACGGGTGCCCCTCTTCGATTCGCCCAATGTTATCACCGCCAAGTGCCTCATGGCTAAAGCCACTAACGGGTAACCCCCAACATCAAAACCATCATGATTACTAATCCTTCTCTGACGGATTGCATTGATGAAAGTGAGGGGTCTAATGAGGAGGAAAATGAATTCGAGTCTTTTATGAGTAAGCTCAAGGGTAAATCCAAGAAGCACTTTGTTGCTCTCTTGGAACAACTTGGTGAAGCCAATGACATGACCGAGGCTCACGAAGAAACCATCTCTAAGATGGAGGGGCATAGTCGTGACTATTCCGATGAGATATCGGATCTCTCTAATGCGCTTGAGGAAGAGTGTGGTCATCATTTGGCTCTTGAGGAGTCACACAACGATGATCATGCTAAATTAAATAAAGATCTTGATCATGCTCTTGTTGTATCTCGTGTGCTCAATTCTGAGAAGGCCAAACTTGGGGTTGATCTTGCTAGACTCAAGGCGGAGTTTGATATACTTGACAAGGCTCACAAGGCCTTGAAGGGTACTCATGCTAGCCTTAAAGAGTCTCATGATCAACTCCAAGTGAAGCTAACCAAGGAGAAAGACACATTTCTCCACATGGTTTTAATTGATAATGCAAATGCTACTAACCCGTGTTGTGAGCATGTGCATCTTGTGGAGGAGAATTCTAAGTTGAAGGAGCAACTTGAGAAAGTCCTTGTGTCTTGCATACAAGGTGAGAAGAACCTCAACGACCTTTTGAGCAATCAAAAGGAAGTTGTTGGCAAGGAGGGAATTGGATTTGCTCCCAAGCCCAAGAACAAGAAGAAGAATGACAAGGCCAAACGACCTCCACCTCTCAAGCAAACTTTTGTGAAGGAGGGAGAGGGTGCTTCTAAGGAGAAGAAGAACAAGGAGAAGGGTGGTGGTGTCAAGAAGGGCAATGCCACCCCTTCCAACAAAGCCGGCGACTTTAACCCTTCTTATGTGTTATGCCATGCTAGTGATGGGCATGTTTATGATAAATTTGTTGGTTCTCCTTATGAGTACATTGAATGGTCTATTTGGGTTCCTAAGACCCTTGTTACTAACATCAAAGGACCCATTACAAAATGGGTACCTAAAACCAAGCATTGATCTCTTGTAGGTGTTTGCTTCCGGTGGGGGATCATGGTTGCTCGATAGTGGAGCCACAAATCATATGACCGGAAGCAAGGACTTGGGGGTGGACGTGCACAAGATTTCATCTATGCCCACCAATTTCGAGTGGGGTGATGCCTCGTCTTAGAAGGTATTGGGTCTTGGTAAGGTTGTCATTTCTCATGATCTCACGATCGAGAAAGTCATGCTTGTTGAGTCCCTTGCTTATAATTTACTTTTCGTTCATCAACTTGCACTCATGGGCTTTGCCACTTTCTTTGATATTGATACCGTGGCCCTCTTGTGGAGCAAGACTCTTAAAGTAGCTTTTGTTGGGCATGTCGAGAACGGTCTTTATGTGATTAACTTTTCGGAGTGATCCACTAAGACCGCGACATGCCTAATGGCTAAAGTTGACGTGGGATGGCTTTGGCATCGCCGTTTAGCCCATGCCAATATGAGATCTTTGCAAAGTCTTCTCAAGGGGGACCATGTCCATGGACTAACAAATGGTAGTTTTGCCAAAGATCGTGCTTGCAGTGCTTGTATCGAAGGAAAGTTACATGAGAAGGCTCACCCTCCCATGACTATCATCTACTAGAAGAGGCCTTTGGAGCTCCTTCACTTGGATCTCTTTGGGCCTCCATCCTTTGATAGTCTTGGGGGTAGAAAGTATTGCTTGGTGATTGTGGATGATTATTCAAGATACACTTGGGTATAGTTCTTCAAGAGGAAGAGTGAGACCCAACAAACCGTCATTGACTTTGCAAATGAAGCTCAACGTCAACACAATACAAAGGTCTTGACAATAAGAAGTGACAATGGCACCGAGTTCAAGAACTACACCTTAGATGAGTTTCTTAGTGATGAGGGGATTAAGCATCAATATTCCGCACCTTACACCCCTCAACAAAATGGTGCAGCGGAGAGTAAGAACCGGATGTTGATGGATGCGACAAGGACCATGATGGCGGAATTCAAGTCTCCATACAACTTTTGGGCCAAAGCCATCAACACCGCTTGTCATGCATCCAATTGGCTCTATCTCCGCAAAGGCTTGAACAAGACTCCATATGAGATACTCACCGGCAACAAGCCCAACCCCAAGTACTTCCGAGTGTTCGGGTGTAAGTGTTTCATTCTCAAGAAAGGTGTTCGCTTGTCTAAATTTGAGGCTAGAGCTCATGAGGGCATATTTGTTGGTTATGATACAAACTCTCATGCTTACCGTGTCCTCAATAAGTCCACGGGACTTATTGAGGAGATGTGTAATGTGGAGTTTGATGAGAATAACGGCTCCCAAGTGGAGGAAAGTGGTGCTTGTGATGTAGGTGATGAAATTCCTCCCCAAGCCATAAGAAGAATGGGTGTTGGTCAAATCCTACCCATTGAGGAACCCCTTGTGGCCGAAGGAGAAGGACAATGTTCCACTCAAGTGGAACCATCACCAACCCAAGACCCACACGCTTTCGAAGAACAAAGTGAAGGCCCTCAACCAAATGAACAAGATCAAGGGCAATCTCAACCTCAAGTTGGTGGTGATCCACCAAGTGATGCCCAAGGTCGAGTTCTCACAACCGAGCAAGTTCAAGATCAAGAGCAGGCTCAAGATCAAGAACAAGCTCAATACGACGCTCAAGATCAAGGGCAATCTCAACCTCAAGTTGGTGGTGATCCACCAAGTGATGCCCAAGGTCGATTTCTCACAACCGAGCAAGTTCAAGATCAAGAGCAGGCTCAAGATCAAGAACAAGCTCAATACGACGCTCAAGATGATCAAGTTGCCGCTCCTCAACTCTCTCCTGAGGAGGAATTGGAGCGTCGTGCTGCCAAGATTGCATCCAAGCTCACTACCAAATATCATCTCATGACGAATGTGCTTGGAAGCTTAAGAAAGGGGGTAAGAACTCGTAGACAATTAGCAAACTATTGTGAACATCACGCATTTGTTTCTTGTGTTGAACCCCAAAAGGTCTATGGGGCGCTCGAGGATCCGGATTGCCTTAATGCCATGCATGAAGAACTCAACAACTTCGAGCAAAACAAGGTGTGGAGATTGGTGCCAAGACC
This sequence comes from Aegilops longissima, assembly GCA_021605205.1. NCBI lineage: Eukaryota > Viridiplantae > Streptophyta > Magnoliopsida > Poales > Poaceae > Aegilops > Aegilops longissima. Next base: position 320,214,192 of record CM038676.1, read on the forward strand.
AACGGGAACCATAATGTCATTGGAACCAAGTGGATATTCAAGAACAAGCAAGATGCTCATGGAATCATTGTTCGCAACAAGGCTCGGTTGGTAGCACAAGGCTACTCCCAAGTCGAGGGTATCAACTACGATGAAACCTTTTCTCCCGTTGCTCTCCTTGAATCTATTTGTTTGTTGATTTCTTATGCCTCTCATCATAACTTCGAGTTGCAACAAATGGATGTGAAGAGTGCTTTTCTTAATGGCCCTATTAATGAGTTGGTGTATGCCAAACAACCCCCGTGGTTCGAGGATCCTATTTCCCCGATCATGTGTACCAACTCGATAAGGCACTATATGGCCTTAAACACGCCCCACGTGCGTGGTATGAGCACCTTACCGAGTTGTTGCAAGATCGTGGGTTTGAAATTGGGAAAATCGACCCCACTCTTTTTACTAAGATGGTCAAAGGGGAGTTGTTTGTATGCCAATTATATGTTGATGATATTATCTTTGGTTCCCCTAACAAAGCTTTCAATGAGGAATTTGCCACTCTCATGACCTCGAAGTTCAAGATGTCCATGATGGGAGAGTTGAAGTTCTTTCTTGGGTTCGAAATCAAGCAAAGAAGAGAAGGAACCTTCATCAACCAAGCCAAATATACTCAAGACATGCTCGAGAGATTCAAGCTAAGTGATGTCAAGCCAGCTTTCACCCCAATGCCCGTCAAATGCTAACTTGACATAGATCCCAATGGTAAAGCGGTGGATCAAAAGGTATATCGCTCCATGATTGGCTCCTTGCTTTACTTTGTGCATCTAGACCGGATATCATGTTGGGTGTGGGAATTTGTGCACGGTTTCAAGCCGCACCTAAGGAAATCCACTATGTGGCGGTAAAGCGAATCTTTCGATATTTGGCTCATACCCCAAACTTTGGCTTATGGTACCCAAGAGGAGAAAACTTCAACCTTGTGGGCTTTTTGGACTCAGATTGGGCGGGAGACAAAGTGGATAGGAAGTCAACTTCCGGCGGGTGCCAATTTCTTGGTTGCTCTTTGGTGAGTTGGTCTTCTAAGAAGCAAAGTTGTGTGTCTCTCTCGTCCACCAAAGAGGAGTATGTGGCTGCCGGTAATTGTTGTGCACAACTTCTATGGACGAGGCAAACTTTAAAGGATTGCGGTGTCATTTGTGACAAAGTGCCTCTTTGGTGTGACAATGAAAGTGCCATCAAGATTTCTCTCAACCCAGTGCAACACTTCAAGATGAAGCATATTGAGATATGGTATCATTTCATCCGGGATCATATTAGGCGAGGGGAGATCGAGCTCAACTATGTCAACACTCATGATAACCTTGCAGATATCTTCACGAAGCCATTGGATGAAGCAAGATTTCGCGAGTTAAGGCATGAGCTAAATATCATTGATTCAAGCAATGTGGCTTGAACCTTTGCACACCCTACCATACTCATCGTGATGCCTTGTTCTAGGTGTAGGCATGGACATAGGGGGAGTATTGTTCTCTCAATGAACTTTTCCTCCCCCCATTATGCATAAATTGATCAAGTCTTCCACATTAGCCATTTTTATGGTACTTGTGCTTTAAAGATGAGTTCTAGTCATGGGCCCAAGGTTAAAATCTTTGCGGTGCCATACCTTTACACTCAAACCTAGGTGGCCTCGGCCACCGCCCTTCCTTTTCTAAGGGGAGTTGGATTTGGTTTCCTTGGGTCTTTTTCGCTCTTGCCTAGTCCTTTGTTAGGTCCGGTGTTGTGATCTCCAAGTTGTGGTTTTTCTCGTTGGTTGCTTCTTGCTCTTGGAGATCATCACACCATATTCCAGTGTCTTGCTCCATCCCAAGCCTTTTTCTACCTCTTAAACATCTAATCCAATTGCACACATCTTGATCTTGGTATGGGTAATGCTGACTAGGCGGTACAACAGGTGGCCCGAGCGGTTCAACCGCTGGTACACACGGTTTGTACCATCCCAGGAGGACTCCCAGGGGTGTCTAAGCGGTTACACCGCTCGACCCCAGGTCGTGCTCCTGGCCGGTACTACCACTCGATTACAGGCGGTACTACCGGTGCCTTCCAGGCAACGAAAGTACCGCCCGCAACCACTGGTTTGTATCAGGAAGCGGTACAACCGCTTCGCGTCTGCGGGCATATATATAGGGTCGGGGCCGAAGGGTTTTCTTTTCCCTTCATCCCCTTTCCTCCTCCATCTCCTGCCCTAGCCGCCAGTCGCCATTGCCCCTGCCCCGGAGTGCTCGTCGTGCTCCGGATCCATGGGGTCTCTGTGGATCCGCTCCGTGGAGGCCCCCTCCTTCCCGATCTCTTCCTACTGATGCCGGTAATGCCCCATTTTCTTCTCTCTATGGTTTCCCTTCTTACAGGGCATTACTTGACATTCCGCGTTTATTGTTCTAACTATTGGGTGGAAGAGATCTATATATGCCTCCTGCCTTGTTTGCATTTCTTAGAAGTTAGAATATTGTTAGTTTGATTCAAATCTCGTGGATAGTCTTTCTACAACTAGTAGTGCTGCTCTCCCAGCTGTTCTACCGCCTCTAGGGGCGGTACAACCGGTTGTAGACCCGGTACAACTGCGATGTCTGAACCACGTAGCACTGTTCTATCTTCTCTGTTTCGCAAGCAATCTATTCCTCTGCTCGTGTGTGCAATCCTCTCATCTTTGCTGGGTTTCTTGTGTTCTTCCCGTGTGTGTGTGTGTGTGCAGTTGGCTCTGGTTCTCACTCTGCTCCTCGTAGAAAGACCAAGAACAGGGCTCGGAGATGCAAGCGCCCGGTTGAGACTGAAGAAGAAGAAGAAGTTCTGATTCCTACCAAGCCCACTTGCTGTGAGAAGTCTGCTGCTGCCAAGCAACGTGTGCCCTTGCACCGGTGGAAAGCCAAGGATTGGGAAGCCTTCCGGACAAAAAATCCATACGAGGTTCCCATTGCGCCTTGTTGGACCACCGTTCAGTTCCGGAATGAGATGCAAGTGAGGATCGTTCATGAACTTTTTGAGCACGACAAGAATAGGTATGACAAGCAGTGGACCATCGATCTTGATCTTTGGAGGAGCAACTTGGAGTATTTTGGTGAGGCTTTGGCTCTTTGTGAGGAGTTTGATTTGGTCAAGCTCATGTCTGTCAACTGTGACTTTGATGTTCAGCTCATTCATCAGTTTTATGCCACCGTTCACTTTGGAGAAGATGACGCTCTCACTCTCTCATTCATGTGCCGTGATGAGCTCTTTCAAGTGCCCTGGAGGGCTTTCTACAATGCCATTGGGTATGAGGATACCGGCCTCAAAGGGAATGGTGGCATTCGTCCTCACGACCATTCCCATTCTATGCCTAAGGAGAAACTTGCTCCTCTATACATTCATGGACGAGGCATTATTGGAGAATTCAAGGATCTTCAGAAGGTCTATGATATCATGCATCGGGTGTTCCGCGATGTGCTTTTGCCCAAGGTTGGAAATCAGGATGAAGTCTATGGGTACCTTGTTGACTTGCTTGTTGCTATGAAGACCAAGGTGGGCTCTGGTGCTACTTTTCATGTGTCCAACTGGATGTGGCACGAGATGTACAACATGGTCATCAACAGAAAGGTCCCCATTTATGCTCCTTTGTCATGTGCTTTGTGAACTCAGTGTGTGCTGTTCGCCGCCCTGGAGAGCGTCTCACTTCCCCAGATAACCTCACCGTGCATGAGGTCAAGCAACTCAAGAAGAAGAAGCATGCCAAGCCTCACTTTCCTGCCAATGATCCCGAGGATGTCTATGTTACTTCAGATGATGAGGACTTTGAGCTGGATCCAGGGGCCAAGCCCTCTTGGGTGATCAAGCTCACTGCTAAAGTGAAGAAGACTTTCTGCCTTCAGACTGACATTCAGAAGAAGATGTATGAGGCCCATGTCAATGAGAAGCTTGCCAAGCGTCGTCAGATTGCTATGATGAAGCACCTCAACATGCTTGTCGAGAGTGGATCTGAGAAGAGCATCACCCCTGAGGACCGGTGGATCTTTGCGCACAACACATGGTCTGATGATGAGGCTCCTCGCCAGCCTTTTACCTCCTTTGCTGCTGATGATGATATCATGGAGGACGCTGACAAGGACGATAATGAGGAGTCTGATGATCATGAGGATCCAGATGCGACCGAGGAGTCAGAGGAGGACTACCGAGCTCTGGGGCGCTAGCTTCGCTCTTTTCCTTTTTGGTGTCTTGATGCTAAAGGGGGAGAGAGTTCTATTAGGTCTCAGGATTTGCATGGGATTTGCTTGGGTTTGTGTTTTTCGTGCTTGGTGTTGAAATTCAGTTTATGGACCTTGTTTCTTATCTCGTCTTGCATGGTGTGAGACATGTGCTACTCTATCTATCATTAATGTCGGTTATCCTTTAAGTCTTTATTATGCGCTTACTGCTTATCTTCGCATGTCTAGTAGTGTGGCGGGTCTATAAAATCTAGGGGGGGTCTTGCTCCTAATGTGTGCCTTTGCATTCCAAAAGCAAATTCAAAATAGTGCACACATCTAGGGGGAGTCCCGTCTATATTTTTGAGACCTCTCCTTTGCAAATTGTGTTGTCATCATCATCCACCAAAAAGGGGGAGATTGTAAGGTCATTTCCCTACTTTGTGTTTCAGATGATGATGACAACTCTCTGTTGGTCTAATCTTGTGTCAAGTGCTTCAGGTTCTCGGTGATTAGGCTTGCTTCGATTTGGCATTCTCTCTGGAAGGAAAAGATCGAAGACGGTGTTTATCTACGTGTTTATCTCTTTGGTCATATGAAACCCGTACTATTAAGAGGGAATCCACATCGGAAGGAGTTGGGTGAATCATTGCACGTACACATTTTCCTCACCCACCTTTGTCTTCCGTTCCTTGCTTGAGAGAGAGCTCTCCTTATTTTCAACTATTGCGGTGATCTCTCAGCGGTTGTACTGCTCCCTCGAGCGGTTGTACCGCTGGCCCTTGGTACCGGCCCAACCACCACCCCAGGGGTGATACCCCGGGGTTGAACTTCCCAGTATATGACCAAGCGGTTGTACCGCTGCCCCCTGATAACCCACAAGTATAGGGGATCGCAACAGTTTTCGATAAGTAAGAGTGTCGAACCCAATGAGGAGCTAAAGGTAGAACAAATATTCCCTCAAGTTCTATCGACCACTGATACAACTCTACGCACGCTTGACGTTCGCTTTACCTAGAACAAGTATGAAACTAGAAGTACTTTGTAGGTGTTTTTGGGTAAGCTTGCAAGAAAATAAAGAGCACGTAAATAAAGACTAGGGGCTGTTTAGATGAAGACACAACTAAATTAGTTTTATTAAAGAGCTTGTTGTCACGAGAAAGTTATTTGTCCCTAGGCAATTGATAACTAGATCGGTAGTCATTATTGCAATTTTATTTGAGGGAGAGGTATAAGCTAACATACTTTCTCTACTTGGATCATATGCACTTATGATTGGAACTCTAGCAAGCATCCGCAACTACTAAAGATTCATTAAAGTAAAACCCAACCTACTTACTCGGGTCTGTGCTTCTGTCACTCACGCCACCCACCATAAGCAAATCATGAGCATATTGCAAACCCTACAGCGGGAATCCCTCACGCTTGCGCAACACGGAGAGCACCATAGGACGGCACCAATAATAAAACATACAACTCAAACCAATCACGATCATCAAATAGCCATTAGGACAAAACAGATCTACTCAAACATCATAGGATAGCCATACATCATTGAGAAATAATATATAGCGTTGAGCACCATGTTTAAGTAGAGATTACAGCGGGTAAGAGAGAGGTTACACCGCTGCATAGAGGGGGGAAGAGTTGGTGAAGATGACGGTGATGATGATGGCCCCGGCAGTGCTCCGGCGCCACCGGAAGCGAGGGGGAGAGAGCCCCCCTCCTTCTTCTTATTCCTTGACCTTCTCCCTAGATGGGAGAAGGGTTTCCCCTCTGGTCCATGGTCTCCATGGCGTGAAAGGGGCGAGAGCCCCTCCGAGATTGGACATGTCTCTCTGTCTCTCTCTGTTTCTGCGTTCTGTTTTCTGGCCCTTCACCGTTTCTTAAATATTCGGAGATCCGTAACTCCGATTGGGGTGAATCTTTCGCCCAGATCTTTCTCATAAAATTAGCTTTCTTGCAGCAAAAGAAGGGCACCAACCACCTTACAGGGTGGCCACGAGGGTCAGGGGCGCGCCTGACACCCTGGGGCGCGCCCCCCTACCTCGTGCCCCCCTCGGGCATCGTATCGCGATGATTCTTCTTCCCAAAAATCATAAATATTCCAAAAAAAATCTCCGTCCGTTTTTATCACGTTTGGACTCCGTTTGATATGGATATTCTGCGAAACCAAAAACATGCAATGTATGTGAACTGCACTTTGGCATTGAATCAATATGTTAGTCCCAAAAATAGTATAAAAAGTTGCCAAAAAGTATATGGAAGTTGTAGAATATTGGCATGGAACAATCAAAAATTATTCGATCACCGCACTTCCGACGGATACCCGCTATAGGATCGAGGTGCACATTCCAGGGAGAACCTTCGGATGACATACAGAGCCTATTGACTTTGAGTTTACCGACTTCAACAGGATCCTCGGAAGAGACATGGCGATTTATCGTGCACTTGGACATCTCCGAGAAGAGTACAGGGCCGAGCTCGATCCATCAGACCTCGCCATGGTTTCTCACAGAGCAAGGAATGGAGATATCATCCGTACCGTAGAGGACGACTCCATTCTCTCGTATGTCCAAGACTTGGAGTGTCTCCTCAGGAAACGGGAGATCCAAACTCGCCGTAACTCGAAGGTACACAGGAGGCTGTTGTTTCGTGAACTGGAACTGGAGGAGAAGGCACACGCAGACTTCCTTGACCATGATGAAGAAATCGCGGACTTCATGGAGAGAGTCGACGACCTGAAGATGAAGGTTGCCGCATTAGAGGAAAAGATGGACTTGGGAGAGGACCTTTTTCCGAGTGGAGATGACGGACCTCTCGTGAGCAATGATCAGGATTATGAAGGGAGTTCCACTGGAGAAAGCCGCAAGAGGAGGCGCCGCAACAGAGGACGCCACACCAGAGGACACCACACCAGAGGACGCAAGGATAATTGATGAAGACATTTAGTCGAGCACCATGTTATTTTACTTTTTCGTCGATCAGTTAGGTCGTTATTTTCGATTAGTCGTGAGCATTTTGTAATCGAGTTTGAACCGTGTTTGAGTGGAATGACTAAATGATTGGTGTGATTATGATTGTGCATTCATATGGGTAGTGTTATTTCTCATTAGACCATTGTTCTATTCTAATTTTCTCATCCACTCCAAAACACCAGATGCCTCCGAGACGTGACCCCGGTCTCAACTTCCCGCCAGAGCTCACCCAGCTGATCCGAAGAGCGAATGCCCTCATGCAGATGCTCATTCGAACCGAACAACAACAACAACAACAACAATCCACCGCCACCACCCCTGTTGACAACTTGACTCGATTCCTAAGGCTAAATCCGCCAGTGTTCTCTAGCAGACCGAGCCGATTGTGGCCGATGATTAGCTCCGCAAGGTCGGAAGGAGTTAATCACTGTTGGATGCACGGATGCAGAGAAGGTGCGCTTTGCGCACATCAACTTGATGGACCTGCAGCTTCTTGGTGGGAGAACTACACCGCCACTTATCCCATCGGCACCATCACGTGGGATCAGTTCCAGCAGCCTTCCGCACCGCTCATGTTTCACCGGAGCCATGAGTGCAAGAAGCGTGAGTTCCGCAACTTACGCCAGGGGAACCGTACTGTGGGGCAGTACGTGGATGAGTTCAACAAGTTAGCTCACTATGCCCCGGATGATGTGGCCACAGATGCCGCAGAGCAGGAAAAGTTTCTCGAGGGACTCAATGACGAGCTGGGTATGCAGCTTATGGTGGCTACCTTCACCAACTACCAGGAGCTGGTAGACAAGGCCACCATACTTGAAGGCAAGCAGCAGCAAATCGATAGCATAGCGGAAGTATGGCCAGGGAAGTACAACTCGAGCTCAGCGAAGCCCGATATGCCCCATACTCGGGAGGGCATACCCATCATAACCATGGAGGACATAACCATGGAGGAAATGGGAACAACCGCAACCAGGACAACAAGTCGCAATGGAAATGGCAATGGAAATGGTAATGGCAACCAGCATCGTCCTGCCCCGGCTCAAGGATCTGAGTCATATCACTGTTTCAAGTGCGGAAAACAGGGCACTATGCCACCGACTGCCGGAGGCCAAGCGGAGGAATGGAAGCGGCAATGGAAGCTCAGCGAAGAAGCCCAACCCTTTCCCTCGTGCTCGGGTGAACCACATTGACGTGGAGGACGTCTATGATCAGCCAGACACTGTGGTTGGTAAGTTTTATTTGAATTCACGTTTAGTATTGGTACTCTTTGATTCTGGTGCAACGCATTCATTCATATCAAGGGTAGTTGTGGAAAAGTATGGGTTGCCCACTAAAACCCTTAGAAGCCCCCTTCACGTCAATTCCGCGGGAGGAGAAATGATGGCAGGTTTAGGCTGTCATGCAACCCTCAACATCGGAAATCATAAATTTCCCGCAGACCTCATAGTATTGGAAATCCAGACCTTGGATGTAATCCTAGGCATGGATTGGTTGACGAAGTTTGAAGGAAACATAGATCTGTGCCCAAGAAGTCGATTCTGCTCACCACCCCGGAGCAGAAGAGGATCAAGTATGTATCCAGTCATAGCCAGATGAAGAATCAGGTGAATTCCCTCACGGGAGTTGTTCAGGAGGAAGTGCCAGTAGTGCAAGATTTTCCCGATGTGTTTCCGGAGGAATTACCAGGAATGCCACCGGACGGGACATTGAGTTTCTGATTGAGTTATTGCCCGACACAGCCCCGATATCCAAGAGACCCTATCGGATGCCACCGAACAATTTGAAAGAGATCAAGAACCAAATTAATGAGCTATTGGAGAAAGGATATATTCGGCCAAGCTCATCACCTTGGGGAGCCCCAGTTCTTTTGGTAGAGAAGACGGATGGAACACTGAGAATGGTTGTGGACTATCGCTCGTTGAACGACGTGACCATCAAGAACAAGTACCCTCTGCCGATGATTAATGACTTATTTGATCAGCTAGTTGGAGTCAAGGTATTCTCCAAGATCGATCTTCGATCAGGGTATCATCAGTTGAAGATCCGTGAAAAGGATATACCCAAAACAACATTCACTACCAGGTATGGTTTATATGAGTATACCGTCATGTCATTTGGATTGACTAATGCCCCTGCATACTTCATGAATTTGATGAACAAGGTATTTATGGAATATCTGGACAAGTTTGTCGTGGTGTTCATCGATGATATACTGATTTTCTCCAAGAGCGAGGAAGAGCATAAGGAACATTTGCATCTAGTTCTGGAGAAACTTCGAGAACATCAGTTGTATGCCAAGTTCAGCAAATGTGAATTTTGGCTGAAGGAAGTCGGATTCCTCGGACATGTTATTTCAGGAGAAGGAATAGCAGTTGACCCGCCAAGGTTGAATCAGTCACCGATTGGCGCCACCCACCTCGACCAAGGAGATCCGCAGTTTTCTCGGACTCGCAGGATATTTTCGGAGGTTTATTGAGAATTTCTCGAAGATTGCCAAGCCCATGACTGAGCTGTTGAAGAAGGAGGCCAAGTACATTTGGACCGAGGATTGCGAAGCCAGTTTTCAGGAATTGAAGAAACGTTTGGTTACAGCCCAAAGCTGATTTTGCGGACATACACAAGGATTACGGTATATTGTGACGCTTCTCGTCGTGGACTCGGAGGAGTACTCATGCAGAAGGAAAAGTTGTAGCTTATACCTCCAGATAGCTACGACCTCACGAGATGAATTATGCCACACATGATTTGGAGTTAGCAGCCGTAGTGCATGCACTCAAGACTGAGACATTTCCTCATCGGAAACCGTTGTGATGTTTACACAGATCATAAGAGCTTGAAGTATATTTTCACGCAGAAAGAGTTGAACCTCAGGCAGAGGAGATGGCTAGAGTTAATAAAGGACTATGACATGAGACTGCATTATCACCCAGGGAAAGCTAATGTTGTAGCAGATGCTTTGAGCCGTAAGAGTTATGTGAATACTCTTATAGCAGGAGGATTACCCCAGGAGTTAGTCGATGACCTCAGAGATCTCCGACTGGAGATAGTCCCGAGAGGATATGTTGCAACTCTGGAAGTTCAGTCCACTTTGGCCGAAAGGATTCGTGAAGCCCAGAAGTCGGACAAGGAAATTGAGGAGATAAAGAAAAAGATGAATGAAGGAAAAGCCAAAGGATTTCGTAAGGATGAATACGGAGCTATATGGTTCGAGGATCATATTTATGTGCCCAATGATCCCGAACTCAGGAAGCTAATTCTTCAGAGGCTCATGATTCACCGTACTCGATTCACCCCTAACACCAAGATGTATCTGGATTTGAAGGAAAGTTTCGGTGGACGGTATGAAGAAGGATATTGCCGAGTACGTAGCGATTGTGCGATGTTTGTCAACGAGTAAAGGCAGAACATCAGAAGCCAGCAGGGTTACTTCAACCTTTGCCGATTCCCGATTGGAAATGGGAAAAACTTGGAATGGATTTTATCACAGGATTACCCAAGACCCGTTCAGGTTATGATTCCATCTGGGTAGTGGTGGATCGTTTGACCAAGGTAGCTCACTTCATTCCCGTGAAGACTACCTATACCAGTGCTAAGTTAGCCAAGATATACATGACCAGGATCGTATGTCTGCATGGAGTTCCGAGGAGTATCGTGTCAGATAGAGGAACACAGTTTACCTCAAAGTTTTGGAATCAGTTGCATGAAACTTTGGGTACGAGGCTGGAGTTCAGTACAGCCTTTCATCCACGCATGATGGACGGACCGAGAGAGTCAACCAGATTCGGAGGACATGCCGAGAGCTTGTGTGCTAGACTATGGGTCTAGCTGGGATGATAATTTGCCATACGCAGAGTTCTCATACAACAACAGTTATCGCACCGATCAAGATGGCACCTTCGAAGCTCTATACTAAGGAGTGCGCGAACACCATTGCTGTGGGATGGTGTTGGAGATTGAACACTTTTGGTTCCGACCTTATCGAGATTCCAAGAAAGTCAAGCTGATTCGGGATAGGCTCAAGATAGCTCGATCGAGGCGTAAGAGTTATGCCGACAATGGCGCAAGGAAGTAACTTACGAAGCAGGAGACCGAGCATATCTTCGTGTGTCTCCACTTCATGGAATCAAGAGGTTCGGTGTCAAGGGAAAGTTAGCACCCCGATTCATTGGCCCCTACAAAATCCTCGAACGTCGTGGATAAGTTGCTTACAAGTTGGAATTGCCAGAAGGATTGTCCGGAGTTCATGATGTCTTCCATGTTTCTCAGCTGAAGAAGTGTCATGCCGACATGGCCGATATTCCGTTGAGAGACACAAAGGTGCCTGGAGGCCATACAGCTCGACGGTGATCTGACTTATAAGGAGAAACCCGTCCGAATTCTCGAGACTCAAGAACGAGTCACCCGCAGAAAGATCATCAAGTTTTGCAAGGTGCTGTGGAGTCATCACTCCGAGGAAGAAGCCACCTGGGAGCGAGAAGAAGACCTTCTTCGAGATCACCCGCACCTATTTGCTAGCCAACCCGAATCTCGAGGGCGAGATTCATCTTAAGGTGGGTAGGTTTGTAACATCCCAAATTTCCTATTTGGAATGTTTTACAATTATAGCTAAGCATCTATGCATTCTGTTTGAATTTGAGTGGCATTTGAAGTTTCAGAGGTTTTGGAGTTGTTGGAATTGAATTCAAATTTTGGCAGTGGAAATCATTTCAAAAACTATGCCTGATAAATACTTGAGAAAAAGTATGAGAGGAGTAAACATGACACTCCAAAAATATCAGAGGAAAAACATTGCCAAAAAGTTTGAATTCAAATTTGAATTTTTTGGAATTTTAGAAAATGATTTTTATAAAGTTTGGATTTTGCCTCGGAAAATGTTCAAATGATAGGGAATATTCCCCTGATCATTTTGATATATATATGTCCTATATAAAATATTTATATTTTATATATTTCCTCTCTGTTTTTATTTTCAAAAAAAAATTAGAAAAAGAAAAGACCCAGGCGCCAGCCAGGCCGACTGGCCCAACCAGCACCTGGGCAGCCCACCGAACTGGCCCAACCAGCCAACGGCCGCTGGCCCACGCCGAGCCGACCGACTCCCTCGCCCGAAAACCTCCCGCGTCGGTCGACCAACCCAACCCCTCCTTCCTCACTCACGACGGTGGCCCCACCCGTCACCTTCCTCGCCCACGCCAACCAGCGCGCCACTCACGAGATCCCGAGATCCCGGGATCCTCCCGATCTCCCCCGATTGCCCTCCTCCAAGTCGAGGCCCCGCCTATAAATACCCCCACCCAACCCGTTTTCCCCCTCTCCCCTCGCCTCGACCCCTCTCTCACACAAGACGCGCTCATGGAGCCCGAGCACGCCGCCACCGCCATTAACCTCGTCCCGACCCACCCCGGCCACCCCGAGCTCGCCCGACTCCACCAAACGGACCCCCTCGCCCGTCCGCACCCGCCGGAGGTCCCCGCCGACGCCCCCGACCACCGGAGTCGCCGGAGCACTCGCCGCCCGAGCCGCCGTCGCCGTCGAGCCGCGGTAAGTCGCCGGAGTCTTCCCCCGCCGTTAGATCTAGGTCGGACGGTTAGGATTAGATTCCCCGAAGGGGTATGTTTTATTTTAGGTTTAGTTTATAAAAACCGGTTCAGATCGGTTTAGTTAGGGTTTAGTTGAACCGGCCCGACTCGGTTTAAACCCTAGGGCCCGTTTTAGTTATGTTACGCCCAGGGCGTTAGATAGGCCCATTAGGCCGTTTTTCTTTATTTTTCGTTTTCTGTTTTAACAGAATAGTTTCAGATTTGAAAAATTCATATCTTTTAATCTACTTAATATTTTTAAGTGATTCTTTTTTTGTTGGTTTGCAAATTTCTTATAGTTTCTGTAGAAAATGTAATTTGCCATGTTAAAATTATTTAAAATTGCTTTATTTTAGATTTAGACAGAATAGTAAATCTGCTATAAAATGAGTTAGGAATATTATTTTTTAATGATTCTTTTTGTCACAACTTTGTTTTGACATTGCCTAACCGTAGGAATTTATTTGGGCATTTTAGGATTAATAAAAAAATAGTTTTAACCAGAATCATGTTATTCTTAATTATTTAACTAACTACTGTTTTCCTATTGTTTTAATTAGCAAATGAATTTATTTTTCCTATGTGATAGATTATTCTAGGTTAGTTTCTGTAACTTTAGAGCATGAACTTTTATTTATAATAAATAAAACTTTTATTTTATTTTTCTTATTAGAATTTGCTTTAGGCCTAATAGGAGTTTTATAATAGCTTTTAAAGTGATTCTTTTTGCTCCTAGTTGCATGATGAATTCTTTTCTGTTAAGTTAACAAAAACCCATGCTTAGGTTCTGTTACGAATTTTTTTTATGTAAAACTATTTTTAGTTGTTGCTTGAAGTAGGAAAACATTGAGTTGGATTTCTTGGAGTTTTCCTTTGGGTTTTGATTCGTTTGTTTTGGTGTGTTATGTTAGCATGCTATTGTGTTAAGTGATCCTATGCTATATGCTTATTATGGTTATTGTTTGCCTCGGTAGAATTTCCGGAGTGCGAAGCTTGCTACCACGAGTCCCTAGCTTACGAAGATCGTCAGCAAGGCAAGTCATTGATCATGTTTCTTTACATACCTATGATTTTTGTTGCATTAGAATTATACCTCCCCACCATGCATGCAGTAGGTGAAATTTTGAAGTTATGTTCTTGAGTAGTATCATGTGGTAGGATGAACCAATTCCCCTTGTTACCATGACCCGGACGGAAGTAGTTTAATTTTGCTATGCTCAGAGACGGGGTTGGTTGAGTGAATTCATAAGGGAGATGTGAGAGTTAAAGATGATGACAACCCCATGAACTTCAAGCTCAAGGTGGACTTCGGAATTCACTATTGGGTGGAGGATTTGTTGACGGGCACCTGGAGAACCCAGTGGTTGGCGGGATGCATGGAGAAGTGCCATGACATCTTGCGGAAAGCTTCACCCAGCCACGAAGAGACGGATGTATACCCCATTGATCGGAAGCTTACCTGTGCAGCCGCAATCCATTATGGGCTCTGGCTTGGTCAACCCTAGTTGTGACTCTGACCGGACGGTGCTACGAGATGTAGAAGAACGGTAGGATTGGATGGGTACGGCAGCGGTGGCGAGGAACTCTTCGAAGACCCTGTTTAGCTCGTCCGTCTTCAAACACCATGAAGTGCGAAGACTTAAAAGGAGGGAACGATTCTTGCGGGTAAAGTGCGCAAACCTCTGCAGAGAAAAGATCTAATCGATTAGCCGTGTCCCCGGTTACGGACAATTTGAGCCTCTGGAACTTGGAGTATTTTGGAAATCTCAACACTAAAATTAATAAATTAATTGAGGGGGTTATGACTTAATAATTTGGGAATGAGACATTGGTTGGTGGAACCATCTCAATAACTACCAACAATTTTGTATAATTTGCAAGCAAGTCCACTGTTGTAGGGAAAAACTAGCTTTTCGCAAAATGATGAAACTTAGAGCCCCACAGCCAAATTGCATATAGTATTAGTAATATTTTATTATTGTATTCTCTCTTCATGACTTGCCGGCATATTCAAAATGCTGACCTACACGGCTGCAACGTCTTATGTTGCAGAGGAGTATTCCGATCAAGATTGAGGCTACGATCCGCGCTTGGCGATTGCCCTATGGAGTCGGATGGACTCGCTATTCTTCTACGCTTCCGCAGCTTTACTTAGTTTATTTCTCATGAGTTGGCCTTCGGCCGAATTTATTCTATTGTAATAAAGACTCGATATGAGAATCGTGTAATAAGTTTAGGTGTGATTGAACTTTGATTATTTCATCAATGTAATGTGAGTGCCAGCATGATCTTGGGATGGTACAGACACAGAGACTTGACCGATTTTGGGTCGGGTCGCTACAGGATTGAAGGAGGAGACCAAGATCTACACTTCCACCAAAGGATATTTGATTCCCCCATACTTTCTTGTGCGGAGTTTGTTACTCTTGGGTGTTTGAGCACCCTAGACGGTTGAGGTCACCTCGGAGCCACATTCCATTATGGTGAAGCTCCGTGGTTTCGTTGGGAGCCTCCAATTAAGTTGTGGAGATTGCCCCAACCTTGTTTGTAAAGGTTCGGTCGCCGCCTCCAAGGGCACCAATAGTGGAATCACGACATCTCGCATTGTGTGAGGGCATGAGGAGAATACAGCGGCCCTAGTGGCTTCTTGGGGAGCATTGTGCCTCCACACCACTCCAACGGAACGTACTTCCTCCCAAAGGGAAGGAACTTCGGTAACACATCCTCGTCTCCACCAGTTCCACCCTTGGTTATCTCTTTCCTTTACTTGTGCAAGCTTATATTGTGTTGTATCCCTTGCTTGCTTGTGTGCTTGTTGTTGTTGCATCATATAGGTTGCTCACCTAGTTGCATATCTAGACAACCTACTTTGATGCAAAGTTTAAATTCGTAAAGAAAAGCTAAAAGTTGTTAGTTGCCTATTCACCCCCCCTCTAGTCTACTATATCGATCCTTTTAGAGCTCCCATTGGCTTCTTGGGCATAGACCCATGGATATTCCACCTCTTATCTTCGAGGCATCCTCGATAAATAACTGGAAAGTTAGAGACGCTCTATGAGACAATGCTTGGATCTTCAACATCATGCCTTCTACCGTTATCTCCATCCAACGCATTTCACGAATTTTTCAAGCTTTGGATGCTTCTCCATGAGGCGCGTCTTGATGAGCACACCCAAGATGACATTGTGTGGAAGCACACGACTAGTGCGGGCACTACTCGACGGCTTCCGTGTACAAGGCTCAGTTCCTTGGGAAGATTCTTTCTTCGATGGAGCATACCGTGTCGAAAGTTTGGGCACCACCAAAAGTTAAACTTTCTTGTGGTTGCCAATCCAAGATCGAATTTGGACCACCGATAGACTAGGCAAGTAAGGGTGGTCAAATTGTGGTCTTTTCCCACTTTGCAAGAGGGTGCAAGAATCCAGCAACCGCCTCTTCTTCAAGTGGCGGTTCACTCTCCGCCTTTGGAATATGGTCATAGAAAAACCTCAACTTGACATCATTGACACATCATCATGGTACCTTGACCACAATGTCGAGGATTGGTGGGCTAACGGTCCGGTCATGGCATCCCCAATAGGAAGGCCATGACCATCCTAACCATGCTTGTTTCTTGGTCAATTTGGAATGAGAGAAACACTTCTTCTTGCATAAAAGCACCCCCCCGGCGATCTTGCTTAACATGGTCGTCGACGAAATGAAGCTTTGATACCACAGATGCAAAAGAAACTAGGGTCATTGTTGTTGGGAAGAGTAAGAAATTAGGGTCATTGTTGTTGGGAGAGTAATCTTGTTGATGGTTGTGGGGACCTTGTAACTCAAACTTTATTCTCTTTTTAATTATATATAAGGCAAATCTTTTCCCTCCGTTTAGAAAAAGGGGTCCGGGGAGCACTTTTACGCAACACTAGACCGTATAGGCGCGCTTTGCTGCGCCCGATGATGACCCACAAGTATAGGGGATCTATCGTAGTCCTTTCGATAAGTAAGAGTGTCGAACCCAACGAGGAGCAGAAGGAAATGATAAGCGGTTTTCAGCAAGGTATTCTCTGCAAGTACTGAAATAAGTGGTAACAGATAGTTTGTGATAGGATAAATTGTAACGAGCAACAAGTAACAAAAGTAAATAAAGTGCAGCAAGGTGGCCCAATCCTTTTTGTAGCAAAGGACAAGCCTGGACAAACTCTTATATAAGGAAAACCGCTCCCGAGGACACATGGGAATATCGTCAAGCTAGTTTTCATCACGTTCATATGATTCGCCTTCGGTACTTTGATAATTTGATATGTGGGTGGACCGGTGCTTGGGTGCTGTTCTTACTTGAACAAGCATCCCACTTATGATTAACCTCTATTGCAAGCATCCGCAACTACAACAAAAGTATTAAGGTAAACCTAACCATAGCATGAAACATATGGATCCAAATCAGCCCCTTACGAAGCAACGCATAAACTAGGGTTTAAGCTTCTGTCACTCTAGCAACCCATCATCTACTTATTACTTCCCAATGCCTTCCTCTAGGCCTAAATAATGGTGAAGTGTTATGTAGTTGACGTTCACATAACACCACTAGAGGCTAGACAACATACATCTCATCAAAATATCGAACAAATACCAAATTCACATGACTACTAATAGCAAGACTTCTCCCTTGTCCTCAGGAACAAACGTAACTACTCACAAAGCATATTCATGTTCATAATTAGTTGGGTAATAATATGCATATAGGATCTGAACATATGATCTTCCACCAAGTAAACCAACTAGCATCAACTACAAGGAGTAATCAACACTACTAGCAACCTACTAGAACCAATCCCGGACTTGGAGACAAGAATTGGATACAAGAGATGAACTAGGGTTTTGAGATGAGATGGTGCTGGTGATGATGATGGTGATGATTTCCCCCTCCCGAAGGGAAGTATCCCCGGCAGAACAGCTCTGCCGGAGCCCTAGATTGGTTCTGCCAAGGTTCCGCCTCGTGGCGGCGGAGTTTCGTCCCGAAAGGTTGCCTTTTATATTTTTATCGACGAAAGACTTCATATAGCAGAAGATGGGCATCGGAGAGCCACCAGGGGGCCCACGAGGTAGGGGCGCGCCCTAGGGGAGGCGCCCCACCCTCGTGGAGAGGTGTGGGCCCCTGGTCTTCATCTTTAGCGAGGATTTTTATTATTTATTATAAGATATTCCGTGGAGTTTCAGGAATTTTGGAGTTGTGCGAATAGGTCTCTAATATTTACTCCTTTTCCAAATTTGAATTCCAAATTGCCGGCATTCTCCCTCCTTATGTAAACCTTATAAATAAGAGAGAATAGCCATAAGTATTGTGACATAATGTGAAGTAATAGCCCATAATGCAATAAATATCGATATAAAAGCATGATGCAAAATGGACGTATCAACTCCCCCAAGCTTAGACCTCGCTTGTCCTCAAGCGAAAGCCGATAACAATAAATATGTCCCCATGTTTAGAGGTAGAGGCGTCGATAAAAATAAAATACGGACATGAAGGCATCATGGTCATTCTCATAACAACAACATATATATATATATATATATATATATATATATATATATATATATATATATATATATATATATATATATATATATATATTGTCATATGATTACTTATGTTCAAGTGATGATCTATTCACAATGCAAAAGTATGAATCGAAACCTTATTGAGAACCAACAAACTATAACCTCACCATTGAAGCAATTGCAATTTATCATAACATCGAGAAAGAGTCTATGTCAGAGCTTAAAAGCAAGTCCACATACTCAACTATCATCTAGTCCTTCATAATTTCTAACACTCACGCAATACTTGTGGTTATGAAGTTTTAATCGGACACAGAGAAAGATAGGGGCTTATAGTTTCGCCCCACAACCTTTTACCTCAAGGGTAATGTCAACAGTAATAACTCATGCTCCCCTACATCCAATTAGGTATATATATCAGAATCTTTCCAACATATTGTGCTTGCCAAAGGATAAAATGAAAAGGGAAAGGTGAAGATCACCATGACTCTTGCATAAGGTAGAAGATAATAATAAAAGATAGGCCCTTCGCAGAGGGAAGCACAGGTTGCCATGCGCTTTTATGGTTGGATGCATAAAATCTCAATGCGAAAGAACGTCACTTTGTATTGCCCCTTGTGATATGAACCTTTATTATGCAGTCAGTCGCTTTTATTACTTCCACATCACAAGATCGTATAAAGCTTATTTCTCCCACACCAATCAATCATACATATTTAGAGAATTTTTTATTGCTTTGCACCAATGACAACTTACTTAAAGGATCTTACAATCCATAGGTAGATATGGTGGACTCTCATGGCAAAACTAGTTTAAGGGGTATGTAAGCACAAGTAGTATCTCTACTTGGTGCTGAGAATTTGGCTAGCATGAGGGGGAAAGACAAGCTCAACATGTTAGAGGATCCATGACAACATACTTTATCTCGGATATAAGAAAACATAACTCATTACGTTGTCTTCCTTGTCCAACATCAACTCTTTAGCATGTCATATTTTAATGAGTGCTCCCAATCATAAAAGATGTCAATGATAATATATTTATATGTGAGACCTCTCTTTCCTTATTACTTCCTATTAATTGCAACGATGACCAAAGCTATGTCTGCCAACTCCCAACAACTTTTAAATCATCATACTCTTCCTATGTGAAGTCATTACTCTTAATAAGATCAATATGAACTTTTTGTTTCTTTTTATTCTTTTTCTCTTTTCTTTATTCACTCAAGATCATAGCAAGAAAATCAAGCCCTTTACTCAACACTAATCTTTATTATATAGCTCACGGACTCGATTACATAGAGAGATCATAAGGCAAAACTCAAAACTAGATCATGCCATAAACTTTATTCTACTAGATCAAAATACTACTAATGGGATCAAACTAAGAAAAACGGTAAAGATAGGAGATGTGTTTGTGATACGATACCGGGGCACCGCCCCCAAGCTTGGCAGTTGCCAAGGGGAGTGCCCATACCCATGTGATTATGTCTCCTTCTTTGGTGATGGTGTAATATTCTTGGCGATGATGCCCTCAGGATACGATTCTCCTCCTCGAGCTTATTGACTTGGTGCTTGAGATCCATTATTTCCTTACGGAGCTTCCCTGTGACAGCTAAAGCTCCTTGCACCCAAGGGTGTTGCATAGCTGCGGGAGAACAAGTGACACTCCTCTTCATATTTTCATAAGAAAGAAATCTAGCATTGGAGTCTGGGTGAAGGAGTTCATCACCGACCTAGGAGTCATACCCAATGCGTCGGGGCCGATCACACTCTTCTGTGACAACACTGGAGCTATTGCACTAGCCAAGGAGCCCAGGTTTCACAAGAAGACCAGGCACATCAAGCGTCGCTTCAACTCCATTCATGAAAATGTTCAAGATGGAGACATAGATATTTGTAAAGTACATACGGACCTGAATGTAGCAGAACCGTTGACTAAACCTCTCCCTAGAGCAAAACATGATCAACACCAGAACTCTATGGGTGTTTGATTCATCACAATGTAACTAGATTATCGACTCTAGTGCAAGTGGGAGACTATTGTAAATATGCCCTAGAGGCAATAATAAAATGGTTATTATTATATTTCTTTGTTCATGATAATTGTCTATTGTTCATGCTATAATTGTGTTATCCGAAAATCGTAATACATGTGTGAATACATAGACCACAACACGTCCCTAGTGAGCCTCTAGTTGACTAGCTCGTTGATCAACAGATAGTCATGATTTCCTGACTATGGACATTGGATGTCATTAATAACGGGATCACATCATTAGGAGAATGATGTGATGGACAAGACCCAATCCTAAGCATAGCACAAGATCGTGTAGTTCGTTTTGCTAGAGCTTTTCCAATGCCAAGTATCATTTCCTTAGACCATGAGATTGTGCAACTCCCGGATACCATAGGAGTGCTTTGGGTGTGCCAAACGTCACAACGTAACTGGGTGACTATAAAGGTGCACTACGGGTATCTCCGAAAGTGTCTGTTGGGTTGGCACGAATCGAGACTGGGATTTGTCACTCCGTATGACGGAGAGGTATCTCTGGGCCCACTCGGTAATGCATCATCATAATGCGCTCAATGTGACCAAGTGTCTGGTCACGGGATCATGCATTACGGTACGAGTAAAGTGACTTGCCGGTAACGAGATTAAACGAGGTATTGGGATACCGACGATCGAATCTCGGGCAAGTAACGTATCGATTGACAAAGGGAATTGTATAAGGGATTGATTGAATCCTCGACATTGTGGTTCATCCGATGAGATCATCGAGGAGCATGTGGGAGCCAACATGGGTATCCAGATCCCGCTGTTGGTTATTGACCAGAGAGTCGTCTCGGTCATGTCTGCATGTCTCCCGAACCCGTAGGGTCTACACACTTAAGGTTCGGTGATGCTAGGGTTGTAGAGACACTAGTATGCAGTATCCCAAAAGTTGTTTGGAGTCCCGAATGAGATCCCAGACGTCACGAGGAGTTCCGTAATGGTCCGGAGGTGAAGAATTATATATAGGAACTCCAGTTTCGGTCATCGGGAAAGTTTCGGGGGTCACCGGTATTGTACCGGGACCACCGAAAGGGTCCCGGGGGTCCACTGGGTGGGGCCACCTATCCCGGAGGGCCCCATGGGCTGAAGTGGGAGGGGAACCAGCCCCTGGTGGGCTGGTGTGCCCCCCCTTGGGCCTCCCCTGCGCCTAGGGTTGGAAACCCTAGGGGTGGGGGGGGGCGCCCCACTTGGCTTCGGGGGCAAGCCACCCCCTTGGCCGCCGCCCCCCTTGGAGATTGGATCTCCTAGGGCCGCGCCCCCCCAGGGGGCCTATATATAGTGGGGGGGAGGGAGGGCAGCCGCACCCTAGCCCCTGGCGCCTCCCTCTCCCTCTCCAACACCTCCTCCTCCTCCGTAGAGCTTGGCGAAGCCCTGCCGAGATCCCCGCTGCATCCACCACCACGCCGTCGTGCTGCTGGATCTCCATCAACCTCTCCTACCCCCTTGCTGGATCAAGAAGGAGGATACGTCTTCCCCAACCGTACGTGTGTTGAACGCGGAGGTGCCGTCCGTTCGGCACTAGGATCATCGATGATTTGGATCAGGACGAGTACGACTCCATCAACCCGGTTTTCTTGAACGCTTTCGCTCGCGATCTACAAGGGTATGTAGATGCAATCCTCTCTCTCTCGTTGCTAGATGACTCCATAGATTGATCTTGGTGAAGCGTAGAAATTTTTTATTTTCTGCAACGTTCCCCAACAGTGGTATCAGAGCCAGGTTTATGTGTAGTTTCTATGCACGAGTAGAACACAAACTTGTTGTGGGCGTAGAAGTTGTCAATTTTCTTGCCACTACTAGTCTTATCTTGCTTCGGCGGCATCGTGGGATGAAGCGGCCCGGACCGACCTTACACGTACGCTTACGTGAGACAGGTTCCACCGACTGACATGCACTAGTTGCATAAGGTGGCTAGCGGGTGTCTGTCTCTCCCTCTTTAGTTGGAGCGGATTCGATGAAAAGGGTCCTTATGAAGGGTAAATAGAAATTGGCATATCACGTTGTGGTTTTACATAGGTAAGAAACGTTCTTGCTAGAAACCTATAGAAGCCACGTAAAAACATGCAACAACAATTACAGGACATCTAACTTGTTTTTGCAGCATATGCCTTGTGATGTGATATGGCCAAAAGATGTGATGAATGATATATGTGATGTATGAGATTGATCATGTTCTTGTAATAGGAATCACGACTTGCATGTCGATGAGTATGACAACCGGCAGGAGCCATAGGAGTTGTCTTTTTTTTGTATGACCTGCGTGTCATTGAATAACACCACGTAAATTACTTTACTTTGTTGCTAAACACGTTAGCCATAGAAGTAGAAGTAATCATTGGCATGACAACTTCATGAAGACACGATGATGGAGATCATGATGATGGAGATTATGGTGTCATGCCGGTGACGACGATGATCATGGTGCCCCGAAGATGGAGATCATAAGGAGCAAAATGATATTGGCCATATCATGTCACTATTTGATTGCATGTGATGTTTATCATGTTTTACATCTTATTTGCTTAGAACGACGGTAGCTTAAATAAGATGATCCCTCGCAATAATTTCAAGAAAGTGTTCCCCCTAACTGTGCACCGTTGCGAAGGTTCGTTGTTTCGAAGCACCACATGATGATCGGGTGTGATAGATTCTAACGTTCGAATACAACGGGTGTAAGCCAGATTTACACACGGAATACACTTAGGTTGACTTGACGAGCCTAGCATGTACAGACATGGCCTCGGAACACGGAAGATCGAAAAGTCGAGCATGAGTCGTATAGAATATACGATCAACATGAAGATGTTCACCGACGTTGACTAATCCATCTCACGGGATGATCGGACACGGCCTAGTTGACTCGGATCATGTTTCACTTAGATGACTAGAGGGATGTCTATCTGAGTGGGAGTTCATTGAATAATTTGATTAGATGAACTTAATTATCATGAACTTAGTCTAAAATCTTTACAATATGTCTTGTATATCAAATGGCCCACGCTAATGTTGCCCTCAACTTCAACGCGTTCCTAGAGAAAACCAAGCTGAAAGATGATGGCAGCAACTATACGGACTGGGTCCGGAACCTGAGGATCATCCTCATAGTTGCCAAGAAAGATTATGTCCTAGAAGCACCGCTAGGTGAAGCACCCATCCTGCAGAACCAAGACGTTATGAACGCTTGGCAGTCTCGTCTTGATGATTACTCCCTCGTTCGGTGCGGCATGCTTTACAGCTTGAACCGGGGCTCCAAAAGCGTTTTGAGCAACACGGAGCATATGAGATGTTCAAGAGCTGAAAATGGTTTTCCAAGCTCATGCCCGGTCGAGAGATGTGAAGTCTCCGACAAGTTCTTCAGTTGTAAGATGGAGGAAAATAGTTCACGGTGAGCACATACTCAAAATGTCAGGTTGCACAACCGCCGACTCGGCCGGGAGTAAATCTCCGGATGACGCGGTCATTGACAGATCCTTCGCGCTTCCACCGAGCTACAAGAGCTTTGTGATGAACTTCAATATGCAGGGGATGGAAAAGACCATTCCCGAGGTATATTCAATGCTGAAATCAGCGGAGGTGGAGATCAAAAGGAACATCAAGTGTTGATGGTGAATAAAACCACTAAGTTCAAGAAAGGCAAGGGTAAGAAGAACTTCAAGAAGGACGGCAAGGAGTTGCCGTGCCCGTAAGCCGATTGCGGGAAGAAGCTAAAGAATGGACCCAAGCCTGAGACTGAGTGCTTTTATTGCAAGGGAAATGGTCACTGGAAGCAGAACTGCCCCAAGTACTTAGCGGACAAGAAGGCCGGCAACACCAAAGGTACATGTGATATACATGTAATTGATGTGTACCTTACCAGTACTCATAGTAGCTCCTGGGTATTTGATACCGGTGCGGTTGCTCATATTTGTAACTCAAAGCAGGAGCTGCGGAATAAGTGGAG
Source organism: Aegilops longissima (assembly GCA_021605205.1). NCBI lineage: Eukaryota > Viridiplantae > Streptophyta > Magnoliopsida > Poales > Poaceae > Aegilops > Aegilops longissima. The sequence continues at coordinate 320,238,472 of CM038676.1, forward strand.
ACTGGCGAAGGACGAGGTGACGATGCGCGTCGGGAATGGTTCCAAGGTCGATGTGATCGCCGTTGGCATGCTACCTCTACATTTACCTACGGGATTAGTTTTAAACCTCAATAATTGTTATTTAGTGCCAGCTTTGAGCATGAACATTGTATCTGGATCTCGTTTAATGCGAGATGGCTACCCATTTAAATCCAAGAATAATGGTTGTTCTATTTATATGAGAGACATGTTTTATGGTCATGCCCCGCTGGTCAATGGTTTATTCTTAATGAATCTCGAACGTGATGTTACACATATTCATAGTGTGAATACCAAAAGATGTAAAGTTGATAACAATAGTCCCACATACTTGTGGCACTGCCGCCTTGGTCACATTGGTGTCAAGCGCATGAAGAAGCTCCATGCTGATGGACTTTAGAGTCTCTCGATTATGAATCATTTGACACATGCGAACCATGCCTCATGGGCAAAATGACCAAGACTCCGTTCTCCGGAACAATCGAGCGAGCAACCAACTTATTGGAAATCATACATACTGATGTGTGCGGTCCAATGAGCGTCTAGGCTCGCGGAGGCTATCGTTATGTTCTCACCTTCACTGATGACTTGAGTAGATATGGGTATGTCTACTTGATGAAACACAAGTCTGAGACCTTTGAAAAGTTCAAGGAATTTCAGAATGAGGTAGAGAATCAAAGTGACCGAAAGATAAAATTCTTATGATCAGATCGTGGGGGAGAATATTTAAGTCACGAATTTGGTACGCACTTAAGGAAATGTGGAATCGTTTCACAAATCACGCCGCCTGGAACGCCTCAGCGTAATGGTGTGTCCGAACGTCGTAATCACACTCTATTGGATATGGTGCGATCTATGATGTCACTCACCGATTTACCGCTATTATTTTGGGGATACGCTCTAGAGACAACTACATTCACTTCAAAATAGGGCACCGTCTAAATCCGTTGAGACGACACCGTATGAATTATGGTTTGGGAAGAAACCTAAGCTGTCGTTTCTAAAAGTTTGGGGATGCGATGCTTATGTCAAGAAACTTCAACCTGAAAAGCTCGAACCCAAGTCGGAAAAATGTGTCTTCATAGGGTACCCTAAGGAAACCATTGTGTATACCTTCTACCTAAGATCCGAAGGCAAGATCTTTGTTGCCAAGAACGGGTCCTTTCTGGAGAAAGAGTTTCTCTCGAAAGAAGTAAGTGGGAGGAAAGTGGAACTTGATGAAGTACTACCTCTTGAAAGTAGCGCAGCTCAGGAAGATGTTCCTGTGGTGCCTGCACCGACTAGAGAGGAAGTTAATGATGATGATCAAGGTACTTCGGATCAAGCTCCTACTGAACTTCGTAGGTCCACAAGGACACGTTCCACACTAGAGTGGTACGGCAACCCTGTCTTGGAAATCATGTTGTTAGACAACGTGAACCTTCGAACTATGAAGAAGCATTGGCGGGCCCAGATTTCGACAAATGGCTAGAAGCCATGAAATCCGAGATTGGATCCATGTATGAAAACGAAGTATGGACTTTGACTGACTTGCCCGATGATCGGCGAGCCATAGAAAATAAATGGATCTTTAAGAAGAAGACAGACGCGGATGGTAATGTGACCATCTATAAAGCTCGACTTGTCGCTAAGGGTTATCGACAAGTTCAAGGGGTTGACTACGATGAGACTTTCTCACCCGTAGCGAAGCTGAAGTCAGTCCGAATCATGTTAGCAATTGCCGCATTCTATGATTATGAGATATGGCAAATGGACGTCAAAACGGCATTCCTTAACGGTTTTCTTAAGGAAGAATTGTATATGATGCAGCCGGAAGGTTTTGTCGATCCTGAGAATGCTAACAAGGTGTGCAAGCTCCAACACTCAATCTATGGGCTGGTGCAAGCATCTTGGAGTTGGAACATTCGATTTGATGAGATGATCAAAGCGTTTGGTTTACATGACTTATGGAGAAGCCTGTGTTTACAAGAAAGTGAGTGGGAGCTCTGTAGCATTTCTCATATTATATGTGGATGACATACTGTTGATGGGAAATGATATAGAATTCTTGGAAAGCATAAAGCCCTACTTGAACAAGTGTTTTTCAATGAAGGACCTTGGAGAAGCTGCTTATATATTAGGCATCAAGATCTATAGAGATAGATCGAGACGCCTCATTGGTCTTTCACAAAGTACGTACCTTGACAAGATATTGAAGAAGTTCAATATGGATCAGTCCAAGAAGGGGTTCTTGCCTATATTGCAAGGTGTGCGATTGAGCACGGCTCAATGCCCGACCACGGCAGAAGATAGAGAAAAGATGAGCGTCGTCCCCGATGCCTCGGCCATAGGGTCTATTATGTATGCCATGCTATGTACCAGACCTGATGTAAACCTTGCCGTAAGTTTGGTAGGAAGGTACCAAAGTAATCCCGGCATGAAACACTGGACAACGGTCAAGAATATCCTGAAGTACCTGAAAAGGACTAAGGACATGTTTCTCGTGTATGGAGGTGACAAAGAGCTCGTCAGAAGGGTTACGCCGACGCTAGCTTCGACACAGATCTGGATGACTCTAAGTCACAAACCGGATACGTTTTTATTTTGAATGATGGGGCAGTAAGCTGGTGCAGTTGCAAGCAAAGCGTCGTGGCAGGATCTACATGTGAAGTGGAGTACATGGTAGCCTCGGAGGCAGCGCATGAAGCAATCTGGGTGAAGGAGTTCATCACCGACCTAGGAGTCATACCCAATGTGTCGGGGCCGATCACACTCTTCTGTGACAACACTGGAGCTATTGCACTAGCCAAGGAGCCCAGGTTTCACAAGAAGACCCGGCACATCAAGCGTCGCTTCAACTCCATTCGTGAAAATGTTCAAGATGGAGACATAGATATTTTTAAAGTACATACGGACCTGAATGTAGCAAATCCGTTGACTAAACCTCTCCCTAGAGCAAAACATGATCAACACCAGAACTCTATGGGCGTTTGATTCATCACAAGTAACTAGATTATCGACTCTAATGCAAGTGGGAGACTGTTGGAAATATGCCCTAGAGGCAATAATAAAATGGTTATTATTATATTTCTTTGTTCATGATAATTGTCTATTGTTCATGCTATAATTGTGTTATCCGGAAATCGTAATAAATGTGTGAATACATAGACCACAACACGTCCCTAGTGAGCCTCTAGTTGACTAGCTCGTTGATCAACAGATAGTCATGATTTCCTGACTATGGACATTGGATGTCATTGATAACGGGATCACATCATTAGGAGAATGATGTGATGGACAAGACCCAATCCTAAGCATAGCACAAGATCGTGTAGTTCGTTTTGCTAGAGCTTTTCCAATGTCAAGTATCATTTCCTTAGACCATGAGATTGTGCAACTCCCGGATACCGTAGGAGTGCTTTGGGTGTGCCAAACGTCACAACGTAACTGGGTGATTATAAAGGTGCACTACGGGTATCTCCGAAAGTGTCTGTTGGGTTGGCACGAATTGAGACTGGGATTTGTCACTCCGTATAACGGAGAGGTATCTCTGGGCCCACTCAGTAATGCATCATCATAATGATCTCAATGTGACCAAGTGTCTGGTCAAGGGATCATGCATTACGGTACGAGTAAAGTGACTTGCCGGTAACGAGATTAAACGAGGTATTGGAATACCGACGATCGAATCTCAGGCAAGTAACGTACCGATTGACAAAGGGAATTGTATACGGGATTGATTGAATCCTCGACATCGTGGTTCATCCGATGAGATCATCGAGGAGCATGTGGAGCCAACATGGGTATCCAGATCCGTTGTTGGTTATTGACCGAGAGTCGCCTCGGTCATGTCTCGCAGATGTCTCCCGAACCCGTAGGGTCTACACACTTAAGGTTCAAAGGACGCTTAGGGTTGTAGAGATACTAGTATGCAATATCCCGAAAGTTTTTCGGAGTCCCGGATGAGATCCCGGACGTCACGAGGAGTTCCGGAATGGTCCGGAGGTGAAGAATTATATATAGGAAGTCCAGTTTCGGCCATCGGGAAAGTTTCGGGGGTCACCGATATTGTACCGGGACCACCGGAAGTGTCCCGGGGGTCCACCGGGTGGGGCCACCTATCCCGGAGGGCCCCATGGGCTGAAGTGGGAGGGGAACCAGCCCCTGGTGGGCTGGTGCGCCCGCCTTGGGCCTCTCCTGCGCCTAGGGTTGGAAACCCTAGGGGTGGGGGGGGGGCGCCCCACTTGGCTTGGGGGCAAGCCACCCCCTTGGTCGCCGCCCCCCCTTGGAGATTGGATCTCCTAGGGCCGGCGCCCCAGGGGCCTATATATGGGGGGAGGAGGCAGCCGCACCCTGGCCCCTGGCGCCTCCTCTCCTCTCCAACACCTCCTCCTCCTCCATAGAGCTTGGCGAAGCCCTGCCGAGATCCCCGCTGCATCCACCACCACGCCGTCGTGCTGCTGGATCTCCATCAACCTCTCCTACCCCCTTGCTGGATCAAGAAGGAGGAGACGTCTTCCCCAACCGTACGTGTGTTGAACGCGGAGGTGCCGTCCGTTCGGCACTAGGATCATCGGTGATTTGGATCACAACGAGTACGACTCCATCAACCCCGTTCTCTTGAACGCTTCCGCTCGCGATCTACAAGGGTATGTAGATGCAATCCTCTCTCTCGTTTCTAGATGACTCCATAGATTGATCTTGGTGAAGCGTAGAAAATTTTTATTTTCTGCAACGTTCCCCAACATTACCACCTTCGGATTAGTACCTTCGAAGTTGTTGATCTTTATTGCACCGGAACGATAGACCTCCTCGATAACGAAGGACCTTCCCATTTAGAGAGAAGTTTTCCTGCAAAAATTCTTAAACGAGAGTTGTATATCAATACATAATCACCTACATTAAACTCACGCTTTTGTATCCTTTTGTCATGCCATCTTTTAACTTTTTCTTTAAACAACTTGGCATTTTCATAAGCTTGGGTTCTCCATTCATCAAGTGAGCTAATATCAAATAACCGCTTTTCACCGGAAAGTTTGAAATGATAGTTGAGCTCTTTAATAGCCCAATATGCCTTATGTTCTAGTTCGAGAGGTAAGTGACATGCTTTTCCATAAACCATTTTATACGGAGACATACCCATTGGATTTTTATATGCAGTTCTGTAAGCCCATAATGCATCATCAAGTTTCTTGGACCAATTCTTTCTAGACCTATTAACCGTCTTTTGCAAAACTAATTTGAGCTCTCTGTTGCTCAATTCTACTTGACCACTAGACTATGGGTGATAAGGAGATGCAATTCTATGATTAACATCATACTTAGCAAGCATTTTGCGGAAAGCACCATGAATAAAGTGTGAACCACCATCAGTCAATAAATATCTAGGGACTCCAAACCTCAGAAAAATAACTTCTTTAAGCATTTTAATATAAGTGTTATGATCAGCACTACTAGTTGGAATAGGTTCTACCCACTTAGTAACGTAATCAACAGCAACTAGAATATGTGTATGTCCATTAGAGGCAGGAAAAGGTCCCATATAATCAAAGCCCCAAACATCAAATGGTTCAATAACAAGAGAATAATTCATATGCATTTCTTGACGTCTACTAATATTACCAATTCTTTGACATTCATCACAAGACAAGACAAACTTACGGGCATCCTTGATGAGAGTAGGCCAATAAAAACCGGATTGCAATACCTTATGTGCAGTTATATCTCCAGCATGGTGTTCTCCATAGGCTTCGGAGTGGCACTTGCGTAGGATCTGTTCCTGTTCATGCTCAGGTACACAACGTCTAATAACACCATCTACTCCTTCTTTATAAAGATGTGGGTCATCCCAAAAGTAATGTCTCAAATCATAGAAAAACTTTTTCTTTTGTTGGTATGTGAAGCTAGGTGGTATGAATTTAGAAACAATGTAATTAGCATAATCAGCATACCAAGGAGTACTACGGGAAGTACTTATAACATTTAGTTGCTCATCAGGAAAGCTATCATCAATAGGTAGTGGGTCGTCAAGAACACTTTCTAACCTAGATAAGTTGTCTGCAACGGGGTTCTTAGCTCCTTTTCTATCAACAATATGCAAATAAAATTCTTGTAGCAAGAGAACCCATCTAATAAGCCTAGGTTTAGCATCTTTCTTCTCCATAAGATATTTAATAGCAACATGATCAGTTTCGATAGTTACTTTAGAATCAAAAATATAAGGTCTGAACTTATCACAAGCAAATACAACTGCTAAGAGTTCTTTTTCAGTAGTAGCATAATTTCTTTGAGCATTGTCTAGAGTCTTACTAGCGTAATGGATAACATTTAGTTTATTATCAACTCTTTGCCCTAGAACAACACCTACAGCATAATCACTAGCATCACACATAATTTCAAAGGGTAAATTCCAATCAGGTGGCTGAACAATAGGTGTAGAGACCAACGCTTTCTTAAGTATTTCAAATGCTTCTACACAATCATCATCAAAGACAAATGGTATATCTTTTTGTAATAAATTAGTTAGAGGCCGAGAAATTTTTGAGAAGTCCTTAATGAACCTCCTATAAAATCCGGCGTGACCAAGGAAACTTCTTATACCTTTGATGTCCTTGGGACATGGCATCTTTTCAATAGCATCAACCTTGGCTTTATCAACTTCAATACCTCTTTCAGAAACTTTATGCCCCAAGACAATACCTTCATTAACCATGAAGTGGCACTTTTCCCAATTCAAGACAAGATTAGTTTCTTCACATCTCTGCAAAACTCGATCAAGATTGCTCAAGCAATCATCAAAAGAAGATCCATAGACGGAAAAGTCATCCATGAAAACCTCACAAATCTTTTCACAAAAGTGAGAGAATATAGCCATCATGCATCTTTGAAAGGTAGCAGGTGCATTACATAAACCAAAAGGCATACGTCTATAAGCAAAAGTACCAAAAGGGCATGTAAAAGTAGTTTTTGATTGATCTTTAGCCGACACAGGTATTTGAGAGAAACCAGAATAACCATCTAGGAAGCAGTAGTGTGTATGTTTGCATAATCTTTCTAGCATTTGATCAATAAAAGGTAAGGGTAATGATCTTTCTTAGTAGCCTTATTTAATTTATAAAATCAATTACCATCCTATAACCTGTAATAATTCTTTGTGGAATTAATTCATCTTTATCATTAGGAACAACAGTAATACCTCCCTTCTTAGGGACACAATGGACATGACTTACCCACTGACTATCAGCAACGGGATAAATTATACCTGCCTCCAGAAGCTTTAGTATTTCTTTTCTTACCACTTCTTTCATTTTAGGATTCAGACGTCTTTGAGGATCACAAACTGGTTTGGCGTCCGCCTCCAAATTTATTTTATGTTGACATAGAGTGGGACTAATGCCCTTAAGATCATCAAGAGTATATCCAATAGCATCACGGTGCTTCTTCAGAGTTTTCAACAATCTTTCTTCTTCATGCTCTGAATGGTTAGCACTAATAATAACAGGATATATCTTCTTTTCATCAAGATAAGCATATTTAAGATTATCAGGCAACAATTTGAGCTCAAACACGGGATCACCCATAGGTGGAGGAGGATCCCCTAGGATTTCAACAGGCAAATTGTGTTTCAGAATAGGTTCCTTTTAAAGAATACTTCATCTATTTCCCTTCTTTCATTCATAAGCATATCATTCTCATGGCCTAGCAAATATTGTTCTAAAGGATCGCTAGGAGGTATGTCAATAGAAGCAAGACCAATAATTTCATCCTTACTTGGCAATTCTTCTTCACGGTGTTGTTTACTAAATTTAGAGAAGTTAAACTCATGAATCATATCATCCAAGCCAATAGTAACAACATTCTTTTTGCAGTCTATCTTAGCATTAACAGTGTTCAAGAAGGGTCTACCAAATATAATGGGACAAAAGCTATCTTGTGGGGAACTGAGAACAAGAAAATTAGTAGGATATTTAGTTTTCCCACACAAGACTTCAACATCTCTAACAATTCCCATTGCTGAAATAGTATCTCTATTGGCAAGTTTAATTGTGACATCAATATCTTCTAACTCAGCAGGTGCAATTTCATGCTTAATGTCTTTATACAAGTCATAAGGTATAACACTAGCACTAGCACCCATATCACATAAGCCATGCTAACAATGATCTCCTATTTTAACAGAAATAACAGGCATGCCTACCACAGGTCTATGTTTATCTTTAGCACAAGGTTTAGCAATTCTAGCAGTTTCACCGCAGAACTGAATAACATGCCCATCAATATTATCAGCCAAGAGATCTTTAACAATAGCAACATTAGGTTCAACTTTAACTTGTTCAGGAGGTGTATAAGTTCTAATATTGCTTTTACGAACCACAGTTGAAGCTTTAGCATGATCCTTTATTCTAACAGGGAAAGGTGGTTTCTCAACATAAGAAGTAGGAACAATAGGATCATTATAAGTGACAGTCTTTTCTTCAACTTTAATTGGTGCAGCTACTTTTACTTCTATGGGAGGGTGATATTTAAACCACTTCTCCTTAGGGAGATCAACATAATTAGCAAAAGATTCATAGAAAGAAGCTACTATCTCAGAGTCAAGTCCATATTTAGTGCTGAACTTACGGAAAATATCGGTATCCATAAAAGATTTAATCAAACTTAGGTGTCATACCTGACTCCTTACCTTCGTCGAGATCCCAATCTTCAGAGTTGCGTTTAATTATATCCAATAAATCCCATTTAAATCCAATAGTCTTCATCATAAAAGAGCCAGCACAAGAAGTATCGAGCATGGTGCGATTATTTTCAGAAAGCCGAGCATAAATTTTTTGAATAATTGTTTCTCTTGGGAGCTCATGATTGGGGCATGAATATAACATTGATTTAAGCCTCCCCCAAGCTTGAGCGACGCTTTCTCCTTCGCGAGGCCAAAAATTATATATATAATTGCGATCACGATGAACAAGATGCATAGGGTAATACTTTTGATGAAATTCCAATTTCAATCTTCTATAGTTCCATGATCTCGTATCATCACATAGCCTATACCATGTCAATGCATCTCCCTTCAAAGATAAAGGGAAGACCTTCTTCTTAGTAACATCATCGGATATACCTGCAAGCTTAAATAATCCACAAACTTCATCCACATATATTAAATGCTCATCAGGATGCTTCGTTCCATCTCCTGTAAAAGGATTAGCTAGCAGTTTTTCTATCATACCCGAAGGAAATTCAAAGGGAACATTTTCATTTTCAGTAGGTTCAGTAGGTTGAGGAGCAACTCTTTGCTCTACTGGTCGGGGTGAAGATACCCCGAACAAGCCCCTCAGAGGATTACTTCCATAGTAACAAGTGACACTAAATTCCAGCACACTATATAAATTTTTCCTTACCAAATTCCACCTACCAAAGGCGCTTCACTCCCCGGCAACGGCGCCTGAAAAGAGTCTTGATGACCCACAAGTATAGGGGATCTATCGTAGTACTTTCGATAAGTAAGAGTGTCGAACCCAACGAGGAGCAGAAGGAAATGATAAGCGGTTTTCAGCAAGGTATTCTCTGCAAGTACTGAAATAAGTGGTAACAAATAGTTTGTGATAGGATAAATTGTAACGAGCAATAAGTAATAAGAGTAAATAAAGTGCAGCAAGGTGGCCCAATCCTTTTTGTAGCAAAGGACAAGCCCGGACAAACTCTTATATAAGGAAAAGCGCTCCCGAGGACACATGGGAATATCGTCATGCTAGTTTTCATCACGTTCATACGATTCACGTTCGATACTTTGATAATTTGATATGTGGGTGGACCGGTGCTTGGGTGCTATTCTTACTTGAACAAGCATCCCACTTATGATTAACCTCTATTGCAAGCATCCGCAAATACAACAAAAGTATTAAGGTAAACCTAACCATAGCATGAAACATATGGATCCAAATCAGCCCCTTACGAAGCAACGCATAAACTAGGGTTTAAGCTTCTGTCACTCTAGCAACCCATCATCTACTTATTACTTCCCAATGCCTTCCTCTAGGCCCAAATAATGGTGAAGTGTTATGTAGTCGACGTTCACATAACACCACTAGTGGCTAGACAACATACATCTCATCAAAATATCGAACGAATACCAAATTCACATGACTACTAATAGCAAGACTTCTCCCTTGTCCTCATGAACAAACATAACTACTCACAAAGCATATTCATGTTCATAACCAGAGGGGTGAAAGTGCGTTATATCGACTAGAGGGGGGTGAATAGGTGATTTTTATGAATTCTTCAATGAGGAATTTGCCGGTGAGGAAATTCCTTAGCGAAGAACTACTTGCAGCGGAATAAGTACTCAGAAGTAAGCATAACAGAATGCGGGCATGGTCATCATGATGAAAATGAAGACAATCACAGAGTACAGAAAGCGTAAACACAGGATAGCACAAGATGAAGACAAACAGATCAAGAAATTGAACGAGGAAATTGAGAAAGTCTTGATCAAAGTCTTCAAACACAGATATGAACGAACACTCAACACAAGAATGAGGAAATGAAAGAGTTGAGGAAATAGAACCAGTTAGGTTGGTGAAGACAATGATTTGGTAGACCAGTTCCAACTGCTGTCTCGGTTATGCGTCTGGTTGGAGCGGTGAGTATTTAAACTCGAGGACACACAGTCCGGACACCCAATCATTGAGCACGCAGCTCAGACACCAAGTCCTCACCGTATTCTCCTTGAACTAAGGTCACACAGACCTCGTCCAATCACTCGTGGTAAGTCTTGAGCGACTTCCAAACCTTCACAGACTTGGTCACTCGGCGATCCACAATTCCTCTTGGATGCTCTAGACCATGACGCCTAACCGTCTGGAAGAAGCACAGTCTTCAAAGGTAACAAGTGTCGGATCCACACATGATCAATCTCTTCTGTGATGCTCAATCACTTTGGGTTTGTAGGGGTTTGGTTTTGGGTTTTCCTCACTCGATGATTTTCGCCAAAGTCCTCGGAGGATGGGTTGCTCTCAAATGACAAGTGTCAAGATCTCTCGGAGCAGCCAACCAGCTAGTGGTTGTAGGGGCGGCTATTCATAGCCTAGGAGCAGCCCGACATGATAAGACATAAATGCCCTTCAATGATATGACCGTTAGGTGGATAAGATATTTTGGGACAGTGGCAAGCGCAAGACAAAGAACGGTCGGAAATTTGACTCTCAAATTCCTCGGGGCTATCATGTTCCTCATCGTAGGCAATCCGACCGGCGAATTCCTAACTCCTCAATCGAACAAATTCTCAATGACTGAAAGAACTTCGTCTCACATCAAGAAAAAAACTGAACTGTATGAGATTTCCAAAGGCTTCACTCGAAGGGATTGGTAGGTGTAGGATTTTGGGTTGAGCATCACATGGAAATTTTTCCTTAGTATTTCCTCGACCCCCTTTAACAGTACGGTGTTTCCTATGACTCAAGAAATAGAAAACGAAACTACGAAAACAAAAGTCTTCACGCTTCATGTTCCTCAAATGAATACCAAGTCTTCAAGGTCACACCAATTTCTTCACTTAAGTCTTCAGAAAGTCTTCAGAATATCAAAGTCTTTAGTCGAAGAACTTCAGTTTTAGGGGTCGACTTTCTCTGTAAATATCAAACTCCTCATAGACTTATAGACCTGTGTACACTCATAAACACATTAGTCCCTTAACCTATAAGTCTTCAATACACCAAAATCACTAAGGGCACTAGATGCACTTACAATCTCCCCTTTTGGTGATTGATGACAATATAGGTTAAGTTTTCAACGGGGATAAACATATGAAGTGGAAATACTGATATTGAGGAATTTGATTGCAAGATATAGAAGAACTCCCCCTGAAGATGTGCATAGTGAGGAATTTGCTTTTAAGGCAATGCACATTTGAAGAGTTGAATCATGGAGATCTCCCCCTATATCTTGTAATTCATACACGCATTTGACATATAATATGAAGAATTTGAAATGCATGATGAAATATGGTGACTGATGTAGTTCAACATGCGTGAATTAACATATAATGAGGAATAAGCATGCAGAGGAACACATCAAAAGTATCAGAGCACCATTGGGTTTAAGATTACAACTCGATCCAATAAAGTTTCAGAAGAACGAGAGTTGTAACTTAGCAAAAATAACTTTCCCATATAATAGACCCGCTTGAAGACTAACTCAAATTTCTCCCCCTTTGTCATCGAATGACCAAAAGGATCGAAACTGAGGACTAACGCCCCTGAAGAATTTCAAGTTGATGAAGGAGCGCCAGCGTTGTTGGGGTCGGTTGTCATAGTAGGGCCTGCCGCAGTGTCATCCAAGTCTTCATTTTCATCAGTGTCTCGTGATGAAGAATAGGAGCTGGGCACCAAGGAAGGAACTTTGACCTTCTTGTATTTCTTCGGAGGAGGTGCAGACCAGTCAAATTCTTCCTTGAGACCCATTGTCTTTAGTTCTTCCGCGCTGTAGACTTTAGAAAGAACAGCCCAGGTGCGGTTGAAGGTTTCATGGAGGTAGTATTGGTTTTTCTTCACTGCATTGTGTGTTGAGGTCATGTTGTGAAGAATTGAACCAAACTGACGCTTGACCCATTTATGATTGCGATCAACCTTCTGATGAAGACTGAGGAGTAACTCACAATCAGTCATCACCCTGGGTGCTGTGGCTTGAGGATTTTGCTTGACTGAGGTGTTGGCGGCAGAGTCATGTCTGGCAGAGTCATCATTGGTGGAGTAGGATGCAGCTTTGCGAAATTGACCATCCAATGGACGAATGCCTTCATCTATCACAGCAGTAGCCTTGCCCTTGTCATCAACTAAGGAAAATGTCCGTTTGACGACTTCAATTGGAGGCAAGTAGCTGCAGTGGTTCAGAGTATCAGCCTTGTAATTGAGTGAAGACCTTGTCCTGATGAACCTCATAATCCATGGTGAATAAGGCTTCAGCTCAAAAGGTGACATAGCAATGTTTGCCAGAGTCCTCATGAAGAAATCATGGAAGTTGACAGGAACACCATGAATGATGTTGAAAAGCATATTCTTCATGATGCCAACGACTTCTTCATTATTTGAGTCGTGGCCTTTGATAGGACTCATTGTCTTCGTCAGAATCCGATAGACAGTCCGAGGCACATAGAGCAATTCCTTGACGAGGAATTTGGTGCGAGGTGCCTGCCCTGGCTTCAAAGGCTTCATCAGCACTTGCATGTAGTGATTTGAAAGCTCAGGTTCGTTGTAGATACAACGAGCACCATCAAGGGGAGGACTGAGTGGTAGGGCACGAAGCAATTCAGTTGCTAGTGCCTTGTAGTGAGTATTTTCAGACATCCAGTCCAACACCCATGAGTTCACATCTTCAGCGTCTCTGGTGATGTGCAGCGTCGCATAGAATTGAAGAATGAGTTCTTCATTCCAATCACAGATGTCAGTGCAGAAAATTTCAGAAGTCCTGCATCGTGAAGAACACTGAGGACTGGCTCGAAGCCTGGCAGAGATTCCATGTCCACATGAGGAATATTTGCATGATCGAAGACTTTGTCTTTGTTGAAAAGCACAGAGGAATAGAAGTTGGCTTGACTAGCAGTCCAGAAACGCCTCTTCCTTATGCGAGCAGAGTCGTATGGGTTGTAATCCGTGAAGAAAACATGCTCGCCAAAGAAGTCTTCAGCCTTGAACTTTTGTTTCGTTGAGAATGGAATCTTTGGCTTTGGCAATGGAGTGTCAGTGAGTTGCATCATGACCTCTGGAATCGCAATCTCAGGTTCTTCAGTGAGAGGAATTTCTGGTTCCTCTACATGTGCGATCGAGGATCAGCGAAGAAGGGTTCATCAGCGCTAGTGGCTGGAATTTCTTCATGTCTGAGATGAAGTGGGATGAGTTTCTTCAGAGCCCATTTGAACTGTTGGAGCAGGGACCGAGGAATCTGTTAGATTGGGGTGAAGAGTGGAGAATTTGGATGCTGAATTTCCCAAAAGTCATCATTCATCACCATGCTAGTGCTTCCAATATCCACATCTACTTCAATTTCTCAACACCAGCCTCTTCAGCTATGAACTGAGGCATAGGCGAGGAAATGATTGGGGTTGAAGGGATTGCTTCCACTTCAATTTCTTCATCAATCTGCTCTGATGAAGCAGCAGAGTGATTTTCTTCATCAGATCCGCTTGGGATCTCATAATCTTCACCAAAAGGAACAAGGTCCTTTGATGGCATGGAGGAAATTGGAACAACATCAATGGGATTTTCAAATGAGCTGGTCATTGTCTTCATCTTCTTCGGGGCTGAAGAATTTGAAGCAGTAGATGCTTTCCTTTTCTTCACTGCAGCTCGTTCTGCAGCCTTGGTCTTCTTCACATCAGATGCAGATGGAAGGATTGGAGTTGGTGTAGGCGCAGGAGGAGCTAAGGAATCTGGTTGAATTTCCTCAGGCGCAACTAATGCAGTTTCCCTGATTTCTTCTGTTTCTTCAGGCGCACCACTAGTGGATGCCCCAGCAATTTCTTCAATGGCTGGAATGGAATCATCAGCCTGGAACTAGCATTGTCTTCAAAGAGCTGAACTTCATCAGCGGTCTTGGCATGTTCTTCGATCGGTGAAAGGAGGCTCCACCGAGGAATTTCTTGTTGCGTTAGCTGCAACATTTGAAAACTTCTTTGTCGATTGACAAATCTGACTTTGGCTCCTTGCCAATCAGCATAATATGAGTCAAATTTGTCGCCGAGGGCTTTGATGTCACCTGCATCTTGATAAGTTCTTCATTGTCATCTTGACAACATTTTTCTTCAGAGTTTCTTTTTTAGATCTGCGATTTCTTGATCTCTCCGTCAGATCAAATTTCCATTTCTCCTCTTGGATGAAATGAGTCAGCATGTGACTTTGGCCAGGTGTCAACATGAAGTCGAGCATAGGAGTGTTTGGGTCCTTGTGTCGAGATCAATGTAGTCTAGGATCGCTCTTGGATCCAACAGCGAAGGGCATGTGTGCCTTTGGCTCTAGCGGCCCTTTCTTGTCGGTCTCGATGATTTCCGCAAGTTCCTCATCATCAGCCTCATCATCTTCAGTGGCTCTTGAAGGCGACCTGTTTCTTCTTGGGACTTGGCCGAGGACCTCGTCCCACCTGTGGCCTTGGTCTTCAGCAGTTGGGCGGATGAAGAATTTGGTGCAGCTGAGGAACTTGCTGAGACACCAGAGGCAATGGAGATGCCTGCAGTCCTTTGGCACGTGGCCAGATGCACAGGTGCTGAGGATTTTGTCGGAACTGCTGAGGACTTTGTAGGAGCTGCTGAGGACTTGGGAGGAGCTGAGGATTTGGGAGGAGCAGGAGCAGCATGAGGAATTGGCTGTGAGGGCACAACTGAGGAACTTGGCCGTGAGGGCACTGTTGGTGAAGCACTTGGCTTGTGTGCGGGCTTCTTTGCCATAGATTTTCTTGGCTTGACAGAGGCCTCAGTGGCAGCAGCAGTAGCAGAGTCCTCATTAAATTTCCTCACTGCCTCGTTGGCTTGTCTTGCCAATTTGGCTTGGCGCTTGGCCCATTCTTCAGGAAAGTCCTCACCACGCTTGATGCTGGTGGGGTCAGCTTCTTGACCAGGTGCCAATGGAGCTCTTGGGCATGGAGGATTAAGAGCGAATTTCTTCATGTACTTTGGAGTAACATATCTGTACTCCCTCCATTCCCTTGCCCATCTCCTTTCAATCATTTGAATGCGCACCTCGCGCTGATTTTTGTTTTCTTTTCCGAACTCGGCTTCATCAGGTGTGCAATAATCAACATAGATGTCCTCGGGAATCTCAAATGCAGTCATGACCTCAGGCATCTTTCCTCCTTTCTGTGGCTTCTTTCCTTCTGCCATATTCTTCAGCTGAGGAATTTGAACAATCGAATTCTCTGAAGAAGTATGCAACTTTTCTTCAAGGAACGCTGCAAATGAGTTAAATTGATGAGAACCTAGTGATTCAGCAGCGGACATGAGTACCTGTGAACAGAGTATAGTTGCGAGGAATTTGGAGAGGTCATATGCGTTCTCAGAAGGTTTTTCGAAAAGAACTAGTTTGAGGAAATTTGACCAGATGAGCCTTGAAGAATTTCACTAAGCGATCTTTGTCTTAGGTTCCAGAGTTGTATAAATCGAGGATCCACACAATTGAGGAATCTTGAAGGAAAAATCATTGCTTAGAGAAACGAATCAAGAGCATATTTCGTTTGAGGTGTTCATATGTGTGAAGATTTGAAGAATAAACACCTTTGAAGATTTTCAGGAAAGTTTGAGAATCAAAGCGAGTAATAAAAGTAACTTTTAATTACCCGAAGTGAAGAACACGACGAACTGAGAAGAACAGATGGGAAGTTCGTCAGGTTAGATCTTCCACGCCCTAACTTGGCGGAGGAAGACAGCTACGGCAGCGGCGGAGTGAAGATTTCCGCGGTCGGCGCGAGTACTACGGCGACGAGGTCGAGGTAGTGAAGCTCTTCCTCCCGGCGACGATGGAGTAGCGGTGGCGCTAGGGTTTGAGAAGCTCGAGCGAGAGAGAGCGGTCAAGCGGAGTAAAGGAAGTGATGAAGGGGAGCGGGGGGGTGAGGGAGTCCTGGATTAGGGGGTGTCCGGATAGCCGGACTATCATCATCAGCCAAACTATCATCTGCCGGACTATCATCATCGACCAGACTCCAAGACTATGAAGATACAAGATTGAAGACTTCCCCCCCGTGTCTGGATGGGACTTTCCTTGGCGTGGAAGGCAAGCTTGGCGATATGGATATGTAGATCTCCTACCATTGTAACCGACTCTATGTAACCCTAGCCCTCTCCGGTGTCTATATAAACCGGATGGCTCTAGTCCGTAGGACTATCAGAATAACAACCCTTACAATCATACCATAGGCTAGCTTCTAGGGTTTAGCCTCCTTGATCTCGTGGTAGATTCACTCTTGTAAACATCCACAATATCAATATCAATCAAGCAGGACGAGGGTTTTACCTCCATCAAGAGGGCCCAACAGGGTAAACATCATGTCCCTTGTCTCCTGTTACCATCCGCCTAGACGCACAGTTCGGGACCCCCTACCCGAGATCCGCCGGTTTTGACACCGACATTGGTGCTTTCATTGAGAGTTCCTCTGTGTCGTCGCCGATAGGCTTGATGGCCTCTTCAATCAACAAGGACGCAGGCCTGGGTGAGACTTTTCTCCCCGGACAGATCTTCGTATTCGGCGGCTTCGCACTGTGGGCCAACTCACTTGGCCATCCGGAGAAGATCCAAAGCTACGCCCGCCGCCGTGTCAGGTTTGAAGCCTAAACTTCACGGCCGATATCCGCGGGACTTGATCTTGATGGATCTGAGCCACACCCGGCGTGCCGCTGTCCCGATGGGCATGACCTAACTCGCCACGGACAGACCTTGAGGTCAA
Organism: Aegilops longissima; assembly: GCA_021605205.1. Lineage (NCBI taxonomy): Eukaryota > Viridiplantae > Streptophyta > Magnoliopsida > Poales > Poaceae > Aegilops > Aegilops longissima. Next base: position 320,255,890 of record CM038676.1, read on the forward strand.
GACACGAATCCGCCCACCCATAGTCCGGAGCCGATCGCTTCGGATCGAGGCTGGATGGCTGGACACCGCCGAGCTGCAACTTCTACGGTGATGGAGCCGAACACTTACCTTGTCCCGCATAAAGCCCATGACTCCGAGGTGCCGGACTCTCTGCCGGACTGCGAACCTCCTGCGCCTTACCACCGAATCCGATTGGGCGCCAATCATGGAATTCACCGCTGCGGACATCTTTTCAGACTTTCGCCTTCGGCGATATCATAAATTCATCAAGCATCTCTCGCTATCCGAGAGCCCCGCCGAACTACGGCCAGGATGGTTGGGACGCGACGACGAAGAAATTCAGAGCCCACCCACCACCCACTTCAGAGCTACCATCGACGATTTAACCGACGATTTCGACTACGACCAAGACATCGACGGTATGGACGACGATGCCGGAGACTACTAAGAACCAAAGGCTTACAGACACGGAAGACCACCTCGTCATACGACATATACATGGTGGACACCCCAAAAGATGGGGACGGCGAAGAAACAGAGAGGCCGATTCCTTAAAGAACAGCCCAAGCGCCGACGCGCCGGGCGCCGCTTAAATCCCGCCACGGCAAGAATGGAGATTCCGCACAGAGATAATAACACCCCGTAGTGCCGAAGACAACTCCCTCCAAAGACGATCCAAATAGCAGGAGGAGGTAGCAAGCCCTCACGAGAGGCGGCGGAAGAAGAGGTCGAGGATGACAATTACTTACCTCCTCTCGAGACGAGGCAAGCCTCGACGATTTACTTAATTGTCTGTGCCTCGAGGATCCCGCTTAACAAGAGCATTTCAGACGCAGTTAATGGCCACGGCAAACAGCCTAAAGAAAAAGCAGCAACAGCTTCAAGCTGATCAAGACCCATCGCCGACGGATGGACCGAGGTCCGCGTCAAGAGTATGAACTCGAACGCCTCCAAAAGTTACCTAAAACGCAAGTTGCTCCCCGATTAAAGGAGGAAGCGATAAACCTGCATCACCAGCGACAATACGGCAGACCGACCACCTCGTGGGTCAGCGACAGAGAGGCGTGCAAGCCCTCCACCAAAACCGCACTTCAGATCGCACAAAAAGCATGAAGCCACGGGGAACGCTACGGACTTATAGATATATTGAGGACAAGGCAAGACAATCCAGATCTATCTATGGATCACGTGGGCCCCCAAGACCCACGACGAATATCGCCGCCGGACACAACTATCTCCGCCCGCCGAACACAGCAGATAACGCCTCTCGAGCTACGCCGCGATATCACTCAATACAGAGGCGCCAAGACACCCACTATGCTTCACCGACGAAGTAATGGATCATCAAATCCTCAAGGGTTTAAACCCGTTAATATCGAATCCTACGATGGCACAATGCACCTCGCGGTTTGATTGAGGATTATCTCCTCCATATACATATGGACCGCGTGACGATCTTCACGCCATCAAATATCTCCCGCTTAAGCTTAAAGGACCAGCTCGGCATTGGCTTAACAGCCTGCCCGCAGAGTCAATTGATGTTGGAAGACCTGGAAGCCGATTCTCGACAACTTCCAGTGGCACGATAAAGCGATCACCGACGCAGATGACCTAAGCCACATAATTCAGCAGCCGATTTAATCGGCTAGGCAATTCTGGACACGGTTCTTAACAAAGAAAAATCAAATTGTCGACCGTCCGGATGCGAGGCACTCGCTGCCTTCAAACATAACATCCATGACGAGTGGCTGGCCCGCACCTAGGACAGGAGAAGCCGAAATCCATGGCAGCCCTCACATCACTCATGACCCGCTTCAGGCGGGAGAGGATAGCTGGCTAGCTCAAGCAGAACAACCTCAGCAAAAATGCTGGCAGTCCGGATACCAAGGACCGCAATGGCAGGTTGCGCTGAAACAAAAACAAACGCCGATTAATGGCGACAAAGAATGAGGATACGGCAATAACGCCGGATTCCGAGGCTCCAAGCCCGGTCAACGGAAGAAGCCATTCAAAAGAACCACTCCGGCCCGGCCCAATTTGGACCAATACTGACCGCCTCCGCACAAATACATGGAACTCCCCGAAAGCTAGCTAACCACACCAACAGAGATTGTTGGGTATTCAAGCAGGCAAATTAATCGCCAAAAAAAAGTGACAAGGGGCTACACAACGATGACGAGGAAGAGACCCGCCGCCGAACAATAGAGGACAAAAGGATTCCTCAAGTTCGGACGGTAAACATGATATACGCAACGATATTCCCAAGAGGGAGCGAAGCGCACTAAGGGACGATATGCGATGGAGCCCATATTTTGCACCATGATTTAACCTCATCGGCGGTGAAGTTCGTGCCGCTATCGGTGATGATGCTGTGGGGACACCATAACGTGTACTACCCCGGATATAAAGTCTATCACGGGTCCGGACTCGCCGTTTTAACTGGCTTGGCCTCTATGCATTTGGTGAATTTGTCCACCATGACCAATAGGTACCTTTGCTTGTGGGTTCCCTTTAAGTTGTCCAACCATGTCAAGCCCCCAAACCGCGAACGCCGTGTAATGGGTATAGTTTAGAGGGCGGTGGTGGCATATGGCTCGATTAGGAAAGAGCTCGACAACCGACGATCTTTGACTAAGTCCCGAGATCCGCTCGCCGCCGCCAAGAAAACTCGCACGGAATGCCTTTCCTACAAGGGCCCGAGCTGCGGCGTGGTGTCCGCCTAGTCCGCATGAATTTCAGCCAGAGGTTCCGCTTCGCTTCTCGCTCGACGACGAGTACCGCGCTTACAACTTGATGCGAGCTGCGATGTATAACAACATTGGTTCGCCTGTGTTGGGTGCAGCCAGACCGGATTTGTTGCCAATATGGCCTTTATTTCTTAGAGTCCGCGGTGGCAAGATCCGCCCACTGGTGTTCGCGCCTAAGGAGGCGATAGAGGGTAATGCTTTTTCTCCTAGACGGAGATAAAGCGGCTTAGTGCCGCCACGCATCCCGCCAATTTTTGTATTTGCTTGAGATCTTTGGGATATCTAGCTGTGACAGAGCTCGGATCTTGGCTGGGTTTGCTTCAATTCCTCTACCGGATACGATGAAGCTTCCAAGAGCTTTCCGGCTGGTACGCCGAAAATGCATTTTTCCGGATTCAGCTTGATGTCATATGCTCCGAGGTTGTCGAATGTGAGCCTCAAGTCGCCTACTAGAGTTTCGACGCAGTTTATTTTTGACGACTACGCCGCTCACGATGCCTCTACCGTTTTGCCGATCCGGGTAGCCGACATGTCCAATCATGCGCCGATATGTTGCGCCGGCGCTTTTAAGTCCGAAGGGCATCGTGTTGAAGCGAATGGTCCATATGGAGTAATGAATGCCGCTATGCTTGATCTGCTTCGCCATCTTGATTTGGTGATAGCCGAGTATATGCCCCGTGAGGCACAATGAATCGTGTTCTCGCAGCGGCATCGATGATTTGGTCGATGCGGGAGGGGAAGGATCCTTTGGGCAGGCTTTATTTAGGTCTTTGAAATCGGCACATAGGCGCTTAGGATTTGTCCTTCTTGGTACCATTACCAGGTTTGCTAGCCAATCCGGATGCTTGATGTCTCTAATGAATCCGCTTCCAATAGTTTGGCTAGCTCCTCTCCCATTGCTCGCCTTTTGGGTTCGGAAAATCGTCAAGGGCCTGTTTGATCGGCTTGAATCCTTTAGGATATTTAGGCTGTGCTCGCCACCGACGGGATTCCTCGCATGTCCGAAGGGTGCCGTGCAAAGATGTCCCAGCTTTCTTGTAGAAATTCTCGAGGGCGCCTACATCAAGGTTTAATTGTGCCCCAATGGAGGTCGCCTTTGCAGGGTCCGCTGGTGGACTTGGAATTTGACTATTTCATCCGCTGGTTTAAAAGAGGTGGACTTGGATCTTTTATCAAGTATCACATCGCCCTGTTCACCGTGGAGTGCATCGCGTGAGTTCCTCGCCGCTAGGGCTTTGGATAGTGCCTCGAGGGCTAGTGCGGCTGTCTTATTTTTGGCGCTGAGTGCTATGTTCGGATCACTAGCGAGAGTGATGATTCCGCTGGGACCGGCATTTTAAGCTTCATGTACCCATAATGGGGTATAGCTTGAAAAATTGTGAATGCCTCTCGCCCTAATAAAGCATGATATCCGCTGTTGAACGGGCCACTTGAAATGTGACCTCCTCGACCTGTAATTGTCCGCGAGCCAACACTACGCCCAGCGTGATTTTTCCTGCAAAGATGCTTCCCTAATCGGGATTATTCCTCTAAAGGTTGTGCTGCTTCGCCAATGCGGTTCCACTATTTCCATTTTTCGAGGGTTTCATAGATGAGGTTTAGTCCGCTGCCGCCATCCATGAGTACCTTAGTAAGGCTAAAGCCGCTCTACTATCGGGCTAAGGACCAATGCGGCCGGTGCCCGGCAGTTTGGAATTTAGGTTCACACGGCATTGAAGGTGATAGCCGTGTCATTCCATGGATTTATTTTTGCTACTTGGTAGACTTCGCCAGGTTATGGAGTTGTCGCTTGCATGTTATTTGATGCGAAAGTCTCAAGACTGCTAACACCGTGATCGGGTTGTTGGGCTGGGATTATGAAGCTAGAAGCTCTTCGCCACTTTTGGCCACCGCCGAGTATCCAACATGCTCAAGGCTATGAGTTGGAGTGGCGCCTCAGGTATATGAATTTTGCAGGTCCGCTTAGCCAGCCCTCCAAGACGGTTCCGCACTCTTTAGGGGTTTTTGGTTTTTGGTATTCAACCTAGGTGCTTGATAATGATGCACCCTTTGGTTCCGGACTAGGGATGTATTCGGGCCGATTATCCCAAAATTTACTTTCGGTTTTCCAGCGCCTCCATCGCACAAGACTTTTGTACGATGGTCACTAAGTCAGCAAAGCGCTGTAATTTCATGCGCGACTTATGGCGCTTAGGATTCCCTTGTCCATGCAATTATTGCAGAAGATTGAGATTATGCTTCTCTCGGCAGCCCTTTATCCCGTCCATAACTCAGAGGAATCTGCCCAAGAGTGATGTAATCTGCCTCGGCGGCTCTTGCCAATTAGAGATAGATCACATATGTCAAGGGTGGGTGGAACTAAGTCCAACCCTACCCATCTCAAGGCTCAAGCCCGGAAGTTTCCAATTTTGAAGTTGATTTCGGACGTTGTCCAACGAGTCCGTCCGATGCCCGACTTTAAGTTCAAGAGTTTGATCGAAGCCCGCCCCTCCGCTGGAATCCGCATGGGGGTCTGGGGTCCGACATGACTAGTTTTCAATACAGAGAAGCGCTTGCCGATTGTTCCTCTACCATCGCAACGCAGTGGGTGACCTGGGAGAGTTAATCTCTCTCAGATCGGTTTTAAGCCCAATCTGATCGTAGTCTCAGAAGCGACTCCCCTGTGGCGGCAATGTGATCCAAGAGCTCGCTTACTGACGAGAGCTCTATTGGATCCAGCCGCTCGGCGAATTCCGAGCTGACGTGAAAATTGCTTTTTGACGACTTGAGAGGTCATTGTCGAAGCGATGGTGTCGGGGAAGCTGATCGTGGGACCTGGCGGACCGAGTCCCTTGTGGTTCGGAGGGGGGCGGAGATTGCACAAAGAGCAGATCGAGGTGATGCACACGAGCAGTTTACCCAGCTTCGGAGCTCTCCGGAGAGATAATACTCCTACTGCTGCTTGGTTGATTGTATTGTGTTCTTGCTAGGGAGCAATGGGAGCTACAAAACCTAGCTTGAGTGTGTGTAGTCTCGAATGAGTCGAATCCTAACAGAGCCGAACCCTTTCTACGTTGCACTTGGGCCTCCTTTTATAGGCACAAGGGGTCACCGACAGGTGGCAACGCAGATGAGGGTTCAAATGGAAAACAGAGTTGGTACAATCGACTTGTACAGGTACGTTGATCTATACCTAACTCTCGACGGCAAGGGACAAAATCAATAACTGCCCATCCCATCCGCCTAAACAAAGGCAACAGGACCGTCAAGTGCACCACCGCTTGCCACGATGGTAAGCTTGTCATTGCCATCACGCTGCTCCCACTGGCTGCACACCTCTTGACACGCACGCTCGAATGGCCCCATGGCGACACGCCAGTGGATGAGCCGGAGCGAGATGAAGAGAGTTGCTTGTCGCGTGCAAGCGCCTTTGCCGCTGCTGAATCCTTGTCGTGCTTGGGAGCTTGTCGCCACCAGCCTTCCCGGCAAGCCCTCTTGCCGGTGTCTTGTTTCCTTCGTGCCTTGAGTGGCCTTCCGGCAAGCTCCTCTTGCCGTGGCCTTGAATACTTTGTTCTTGAATGGCTCCAAAGGAGCCATGAGGACCTTGGCGGTCACTAGGCCAGCCCTGCCACGGGTGTCTGGATCGCCTCGGCACGAAGTTCGGGATACTAGGGTACCCCTACCTAGTACACCGACAGGAGCCCTCGGCTCGGGCCACACGGCGCCGAAG